>OU785233.1:7500000-10000000 GCA_917051295.2 Erebia ligea | reverse complement strand
CTATCTTTAATACCCTGACCGTGCTCCTCACCCATCATCCGAACCTTCGATCATCATCTCTCTCCATATTTTTTTCTCCGAACCATTCGTCAAAATGAGATTTCTTCCATAAAAACAAATCTTGAAAAGGAACCATAGTCTTGCATAGTTCTTAGTTCTACACTTGTAGCCTCTTCAATATTCGCCATACATTTTCCATGGAAAATAAATTCCGCCATCTTGAATTTTTTTGCTGTTCATCAAGTAGACTTTCATGTTCTAATCATCTTTTGCCAAGAAACCACTCTTCCATCTTTTATACTCTCCGTGATAGACACCGACGAAATTTGTATGGCGGCCATCTTAAATCCGCCATTTTGAAAATTTTTTCAGCTCACTTTCAATTGGATGAAGTTTCGAGTGACATTTGGTCGAGCACCCCCCACCTATCTTCAATACCCTTTTCTATGAAAAATTAAATTCCGCCATCTTGAATTTTTTCCTGTTCATCAAGTAGACCCTCATGTCCTGATCATCTTTTTCCAAGAAACTACTCTTCCATCTTTTATACTCTCCGAGATAGACACCGTCGAAATTTGTATGGCGGCCATCTTAAATCCGCCATTTTGAAATTTTTTTCAGCTCACTGTCAATTGGATGAAGTTTCGAGTGACATTTGGTCGAGCACCCCCCGCCTATCTTCAATACCCTGGCTGGTGCTCTTCATCCGTCTTCGAAATCCTCAATCATCAGCTCTCTCTGTATTTTTCCTCTTAATGAATTTTTGTCTTCTATACGAAACGATGAGTGAAAAAAAAAATGTTCATACAAAATTTTACAGGAGAGGTGATCAATGAGTCAGTCAGCACGAGCAGCTATATATATGTTACGCTCAAAGATCGAAAACGCTCATTGAGCGGAAAAATAGCTCACAACGCGATGTGGTCACAGTAAAACATCCACATAGCGAAATTCGTGTTATGGCTCTAATGAAAACGCGCACGACGCGTTGTGGCAATCAAAGAAAGACCAAATAGCGAAATTCATGTCGTGGCTTACATGCTATTCGATCTCAACGCGTTGTGGCAATGAAGAAAAACCATGACGCGTATGGAATACTATTTGATTACAACGCACACTACTTTCCGATATAGATCCTACTAGGCCTAGGCTGGAAACGTTTTGGTAGATGTCCTTAAGAAATATTAGTTAGGAAAAAGCACATACTTACCGACGTTAGTATGTGCTTTTTCCAAAATATCAAACAATTCATCTGTTTTGCAGAAATATCGAATTTTTGAAGTTGAGCTTTCTATTCCTGTTTCAACCAACTTTTCAGTATCACCAATCTTTAAGACATCATATCGTTTAAGACGTCGATACTGCTTCGACGACAGAGACTCCTTTTTCTTTTTAAGAAGTTGAGACTGTTTTGTTTCATTAAGTAACATTTCATATTTTTCTGTAGTCATAATAAAACTGCGATCAGTGCTTGTTTCCACAAACTCACGTAATTTATCGTAAAACAATTCTTTTTTATTCGTCATAATTAGCGCTGACATTAAAATTCACTCTCATAAACAGAAAAGAAATGAATAAAACTGATGTTTCAATGCGTCTTTGCACCCGAGCCGACACCGACAAGTTACAACCTTACCGTCGTGATATGGTTAACACAATGAATGCTCCGAACGCGTCATGGCTTTTCTTCATTGCCACAACGCGTTGAGATCGAATAGCATGTAAGCCACGACACGAATTTCGCTATTTGGTCTTTCTTTGATTGCCACAACGCGTCGTGCGCGTTTTCATTAGAGCCATAACACGAATTTCGCTATGTGGATGTTTTACTGTGACCACATCGCGTTGTGAGCTATTTTTCCGCTCAATGAGCGTTTTTGATCTTTGAGCGTAACATATATATTAATAATACAGTACTTACCTAACTACATAAGTAATATCGAAAACGAAGTAAACTTGACCAGCTTCGAGCCAAATTGAAACGTTATATTTTTTCTGAACATTGATTACAATGAGATCATCATGGTCAAAGAAAGAACAGAACAATAGTGATTGATATCGCATCGTTCCAGAATTAAGACATCAATCCATCTCGGATAGCAAATTGACTGTACTGTTACATTCCTAAATTAATGCTTTTGAATCTGTAATATAATTTTCAATAAGTACAAAATTTCGATAGATAAAACCGTATAATAATTGACTGTTATTAAATTTAAATTGCATACATTATGTTATTACAAGAATCGTCTACATAATAGACCTACTTAAGCCGTTAAAGTGAATAAAATGTTTTTAGATTGCGAGTCCATTTAGTTACTTTTTATCATAAGATAGAATTTACGAGTAGATAAACACTATTTTAACCTTTATTAACATTGTAAGAAGTAATTTAATGCTTTTAATGAGGGCATTGACCTGTGAGTGTAGAATAATTGCATCAAATTCGCGGCCATCCATTATGATGTAATAGTACGTCATGCTATACAACTGTAATTACTTCTCATCAGAATTAATGATTGATTGTTTTCAAATAAATCATCTTACACCTTATAATTTATGATAACATGTGCATTCTTATGATAGAACCAATCTAGCATTTCATTGTCCACATAATTATTAGGCTTTTCTCATGTTATAGGTTTCATTTTAATGCAACAAAGCCTATTGGCAAACTTTTAATCCTGAACAAAAAAACTCGCTCTTTTCGGTAAATATTCGGTTATGTTGAGGAAAGACTAAGAACATTTTCACAGAATTTTAATTTTAGAGGCAAAATGTATCTTGGAGCAAAGCCCTTATCATACATATTACTTTAACTGTGGAAAAAAAACTAATTGAGAGGAAATCTGCACGCCTGTAATAATTCAGTCGCATAACGTCCTGTTCTTAGATATGTACTTATCAATGTCTGCCAATCTACAGTTGGTCAGCGTGGTTGATTAGCAATGGGCCTAATTGATATGTTGGTACGATGATCATGGTGATGGATATTGTGGCTTTGTACTATTTTACCCGTAGTCAATGTTACAGGAGGTATTTGCGAGACTATAAGATATTAATTACCTAATAAAATCGATGTATTTTACCGTATCCAAAATTCCAAACCTTTGCCGATTCTAAATAATTCTCAAGTGCAGTAGAATGACATAGAAAATGAAAATCAACATAAATCGTGTTCCTTGGTCTGTTTGGTCGTGACTTAAATACTTAGAATGGCATTTAAAGTTACATCACCTAATGAGTGCGGCTAAAATATATTAAGAGGTTTCTGCTTAGACTTATGCTAAGATTATAAAGGACTCATTGTATTACTTAATGCATTTATTAACGGACCAGCAGATGGATAGAAAACAATATTTAAAACAATGTAGTTAGGAACCATAGAGATTGAGGTGATGTCGTAACTCGTAAGTTTCCAGTGTAAGTTTTATTATTTTCAGTAATGAAAAAGAATTTAGACAAGTAAAGATTTTCCTTGTGCTTACCACCTTTACCATACTTTTGTTCTAAATTCTGGAAAAAACTTTGCGTTGCAAATACAATGATCAAGATGATGATGAGAAGGTCAAGGACTCTGCCATGCGTTTTGGCCACAATAAGTACCTAATTTGTATTTAGCTTTGGTAATAGCTGTTAATATATTTAGCGAATTTCCTGTCATTGTATATAGCATTTAGAAAGTTCATGGTTTACATGAGGTCAAGTGAAACTTTATGACAAATTGTTTTACTAAAACAATGCTTGCAAAATGCGTTCACGGGTATTGTTTGTTTTAATTATAGTATAGAATAAGGTTACTTATCAATTTACACGCTCAATCGTGTTAAAAAATAAAAATAGTTTGGTTATTAACGTCACTGCTCCGTAGTAAGAAAATTCTTTAAAAGATTTAATGAACAGAAACTGTATGAAAAACTTGTTGAGGTGGCCAAACCCCAAAGAGAGTTGAAGCACAAATAATAATTTATAGAAGTACTATCATCTAGTTTGTTTCATTAGCAAGGCTATCGTGAATGACTGTGTTGATTTAATAATTATTTTATTTTCATTCATTAATTTTTTGAATAAAAGGAGTGCTAAAAGATGATTATGGGCGTAAAAGATTATTTTCAGGAGAGTAAGACGAGTGTAAAAATTCATATAAAACTGAATTATTAAATATTCAAAGATAGTGCTGACAAGTTGGAAATAGTGATTTATAAACAATTATGGTTGGAACCCTTCATCTTAAAAAAACAACAACAATATTACTTATTATGCACCTACTATCTTTTTAGAAATCTCGTGTCTATACTAATACATATTATAAATTCGAAAGTTTGGATGGATGTATGGATGACTGGAATAACACATAGACTATTTTTTATCCCGGAAAATTAAAAAGTTCCCACGGGAACCAAAACCTAAATCAACGCGAACGAAGTCGCGAGATCAGCTAGTACATAATAAATCTGTAATGACTGATTAATATTGTTCACGCGACTATTTTCTGACGCTACACGAAATTTCCGCGCAGCTCAGTTCTAAAAGTGTTAAACTAATAACGTCTAGCTAATAAATATTATGATGTAGGTATGTAGCATCAACGAATCCTAAGAATCGATTTTATCAGTAGACAGCTCTCAAATCATGTTTTATTACATGTTTAATTTATACATAACTTTTTTAGAAGAAGTAAAAGTAATGACGAAGAATTCCGTTGAACCGGTTGTCACTGGAGTACTGTACTCGCACATTTACCGAATTCTTCAGAACGGACCGCCTTATTATTCTTATGATATCAAATTGAAATGGAGCGGAAACTGACGAATTTTCAGAAAGGTTCAAATCTATGAAATTAAAATAAAAAATGCAGACACTTAAAAGACAAAGCTTCAATCAATAGGTGAGTTTCAATGCGTTTTAGGTATTACATCATACGGCACGGAAACGATAGCTTATAGACCTACAGAAAGCGCTGAAGACAAAACAGCACGAAACCGTTCACCAACATGATGGTCAGCAAAGCACCTGAATCTTTTGTGACTGGAATCTCGCCAAGACAATTATTATTTATTTTGGTCTCCCAAAAAGTCACGTCATAAAGGATACGTAAGGATAATATTGCAATAAACATTTCTCGTTGAATACATTATGATAATACCCTGACAGTAGATAAGATTAACACCTACCAATAAACTGAGAAGCACTCTAAGATTCAAAATGTAAATTGAAATTGATTGAACCTTACAACATTCAGTGCCTATTACTCTAAGTAATTTATATCTGAGGCTATAGAATGCGATATTATTTGAATAATTGTCTTTATTCATGAGGATTGCAAGATATACTGTGATAAGTATTAAGTAGACGTGAAAATAATAAATTATCCGATTCAATGTAATTCACTCATAAGTTTGTGTTTATTGTTCAATAATATTACGATGTTTATAATGCAGCCACAATTTTACTTTTGCAGCATTGTGACAATAGAACTTATGTTAAAGTTTATAATAGATCTCAGATATTCTTGAAACTGATCTCCATGCCATGTGATTACTAGACCCTAGAGAAAGCAACACAAAACTCAAGTGAGATTTCAAGATATAATTTTATTTCTTACACTTGACGACTATCAAATGCCTGTTCAGTACTTTTGTGTTGAAGTTACATAAGTCATATTATGTGGCAGGACACGGAAAGGTTTTCCAAACTAAGGTTCATATCAGATGAGCAAAAATATTTCGTAAGAGTAGATTGGTCGTCGACCACATATAGGGATGCCAACGCTCTCGGGTTCTCGCTGTTCTGTGATAGAACGGTGAAGCAGGAACAAGTTGAGTTTCCTGCCAGGATACACCAACGCAACAGAAAGCTATTTTTTCTCTAAACTAGTTACTTCATGGTACTTAATACAGACTTGATTCTTGATAAACTTAAACGTGCCCAACTACACAACTTAATTAAACTACTTCAAGTAACCAAGTAACAAGACATTTCACATGAGCAAGTCCTGAGCTCCTGATTCAAGTAGCTTTGTCAAGTAAGCAACTGGTGTTTGTCAAAGGCAGCTACTAAGTGGATAGTCGTGTCCTCCCCAACCGAGCGGTACATTGCCTTAAGCTTTATGTATTCGCTGTAACAATATTATATTTAAGCGTGTTTTACTATAATTTCACAAGGATGAACTTTATACTTAACTAGCTGATGCCCGCGACTTCGTTCGCGTGGTTTAAGTTTGTTTTTAATTCCCACGGGAACTCCTTAATTTTCTGGGATAAAAAGTAGCCTATGTCACTCTCCAGGGGGTCTACTCTCTTTCTCTCAAACGAAACTTCGCAAACGAACGTAATTAGTCGGTTATTAGACCCACACAAAATCGTCCAATCCAATCGGTCACCAAAATTTTTTATGGATCCGTACTTCGTCTGCGTGTACGAAAACGAAATAGAGAGGAGCATAGAGATAATATTATGTAGGAGAGGAGTTAACGAAATTTCGTTCGTTTGTTTGCGAAGTTTCGTTTTAGAGAAAGAGAGTAGACCCCCAGGTCCTCAACTATACCCATGCAAAAAATCACGTCGATCCGTTGCTTTGTTGAGGCGTGAGTGAAGGACAAACCAACAAACAAACACACTTTCGCATTTACAATATTAGTATGATTGGTTATTTAAAGCAAGTCATTTTGTATGCTCTCTTCTCTCTCCTTAATTATTTATTAACAACTAGATGATTACCGTGACTTCGTCCGCGTGGACTAAGTTTTTCGATTCCCGCGGGAACTCCTTAATTTTCCGGGATACAAAGTAGCCCTGTGCCAAATTTCATCAAAATCGGTTGAGTAGGAGGGCCGTGAAACCGTAGCAGACAGACACACTTTTGCATTTATAATACCTATAAGTATGGATAATATATTATATTATTGTTAATAAATTCTGAATTGTGTTAAATTGCGTACATAGTACACACTCGTACCTGCTATTGTAATGTATTAATATTCTCATTTAAATTATGTATTATTTAAAGTGATATTTTGTAGGGATTTATAATTTCATGCCAGAAATAGTGATTACATTGGAACTCAACACTTTGGACTACACTGGAACTTGAATTATTATTCTAAGTATCACCCACTGTATGTTATATATTCATGCAAATAAAGGATCTATTCTAATATCTAAGTTTTAACTGTAATTAAAATGCATAGGTTTGTAAAGTCTAGTTAAATGTGAAAAAAGATAGTGACCACGAACTTACAATAACGGTAACTCCTTAAATTTCAATCACACGAAGAAATTACATATCGATTCCCAACTCTAGTGTAACCCTATACTAATACAATGTAACATTTAATTGCAAGATAATATAAAAAAGTTATTGACCTTGTACTGCGTAATTTAAGTCGTATGTGATTTTATAGCTACTGTAAATTAACTCAAAAAATTAAATAGATAAGTAATTAAGATTCAGTGAAATCGTGCTTTATTCAAATAAAAACTGGCTTTCACGACATTCAAAAATGAATAGAGTTTCGATTCGGATGTTCTAAAACATGCATTATGCTAACATGTCAAACTGTTATTGGACAAACTTGTTGAACAAGTATTTCCAAGACGATTTATATGGCGGGAAGAAAAGCTAGACGTAGAATAATTGCTGAATTCCCAGGAAAATTTTATCTAGTGTTTCATCTCTGCAGATGTTGCTAGAAAGCCCGTGAAGCTGCGACAGTGTGATCCATTAGATAGCTGAGGTCACATCAATTGTAATTTGTATGCAGCCGACGTAAACATTATCGTATAAAATACTTACCTATTTTTAATATTATGTAAATACTGAGAAAAAAACTGAATGCGAATGAAAACCCGAATTGAAAGCAACCAATCATTGCTGGTAGGTTAAAAGCAAGTAGCAACCAAGTATCAAAGTTATCCATACTAATATTATAAATGCGAAAGTGTGTCTGTCTGTCTGTCGGTCTGTCTGCTACGCTTTCACGGCTCATCCGTTCAATAATGAGATTTGGTACAGGGACATGTTGTATCCTGGGGAAGGACATAGGCTACTTTTTATCGCGGAAAAGTCAAGAGTTCCCGCGGGAATCAAAAATCTCAATCCAGAGGAAAGGTTCAAAGGAATTTTATCGTATTCCCTATGTCATCCGTCAGCGTTGGCATCCTTATGTGGTTGACGTCCAACGGTCCAATTTCCTCGCACGAAACGTTTTTGCTCGGCGTTTTTGAACCGAACCGCTAGGGTGTGGGAACACCCTCCCAGCGCACGTGTTTCCTGCCACGTATAACTTATGCACCTTCAAGACAAGAGTGAATAGGCATCTTCTAGGCAAGCACGTTTCAACCTAGACCTCATCATTGCTTTGCACTAAGCATGATTGTCGTCAAGCGCAAGCCTATCTCAATACAAAAAAAAACCGGCCAAGTGCGAGTCGGACTCGCGCACCGAGGGTTCCGTACAAACCTGTAGTAAGTTTTAAATTATTAAAAAAAAACTACTTACTAGATCTCGTTCAAACCAATTTTCGGTGGAAGTTTGCATGGTAATGTACATCATATATTTTTTTTAGTTTTATCATTCTCTTATTTTAGAAGTTACGGGGGGGGGGGGACCAACATTTTACCACTTTGGAAGTGTCTCTCGCGCAAACTATTCAGTTTAGAAAAAAATGATATAAGAAACCTCAATATCATTTTTGAAGACCTATCCATAGATACCCCACACGTATGGGTTTGATGAAAAAAAAATTTTTGAGTTTCAGTTCTAAGTATGCAAAATTTATTGTTTTTTTTCTATTTTTGTGTGAAAATCTTAATGCGGTTCACAGAATACATCTACTTACCAAGTTTTAACAGTATAGTTCTTATAGTTTCGGAAAAAAGTGGCTGTGACATACGGACGGACAGACAGACAGACAGACAGACAGACAGACAGACATGACGAATCTATAAGGGTTCCGTTTTTGTCAAATTTGGCTACGGAACCCTAAAAATTGTTGCCGATTCTTCGTTAAATGAAATAAGTAACTTCACTCCTGATTTATATGTTTTCGTTTACCAGGCTAAGGTTCTTAAAATATCAAATTTATACTGCATGTTTAATGTAAATATGTGTGAATGTAGAGCTTCTGAAGCACTGCAGTATTCCCGGTACGATAAATTCAAAGGAGCTTATTTTAAATTACACAATTATACGCACGCAATACCTTATACTCCTTACAGGCACATTTACCGGTATTTTCGCTAGCCATGAATGAAATTCCGAATGCTATCTACTGCGTGGGTCGTAGACCAGTCGTTAGATAAACGAACGTCTCATTAATACCTCTCTTCCTTAATGGTGTACTGCGAAACGGGGAGCCATTTGTTAGGACTAATTTTGCAATATTCCATAGCCCCATACCTATTATTTATTATTGTATTCGTATTTAAGCGTACGGCACGTACAAGTTTCTATTACCTAAATGCACACATCTTTTACTTGCACATACGCTACCTACACACTTCAAACATCCATACTCCATACTAATATTATAAATGCGAAAGTGTGTATGTCTGTCTGTCTGTCTGCTACGCTTTCACGGCCCATCTGCTCAACCGATTTTAATGAAATTTGGTACAGGGGTAGATTGTATCCCGGGGAAGGACATAGGCTACTTTTTATCCCGGAAAATTAAAGAGATCCCGCGGGAACCAAAAATCTTAATCCACGCAGACGAAGTCGCGGGAATCATCTAGTCTTTTATAAAATGATGCCTTCGTTTTCACGGGAAGTAGGTACATAATTTACATTTTTTAATATTTTATTTGGACACCTAAAAATTGTTGCATCCAAAAAATACCTACTTAGAAATACGTACACCGTAACACATTATTATTAATGTGCAACTTAAACTTATTAAAGAAGTCACCATCTGCCATAAAGTTGCAAAAATATATTCTTTGTAATAATGAATGAACTAGAAGTTTAATTCGCTATAGTCCGCCACAGCAGACAAATCTATGTGGTACAGTGTTTGTCTTTCACCAATAGCATGCGAACACCTACCACCCAGCAATTCGCACCGGCACAGCACCACACCACACAAATCCTCCAAATCACTCTCAACGTACGTTTCACTCCGACACCGGAGCATCTTCAGGAGATGTTGACTCTACAATGCACGATTGTAAAATCAACAATCCAAATTGTCTTCACAATCGTGCATTGTAGAGTCAACATCTCCTGAAGATGCTCCCGTGTCGGAGTGAAACGTACGTTGAGGGTATTTTGGAAGATTTATGTGGTGTGGAGAATATCACGGGCTGCAAGTTCAAGATACGCCACTGTACCACATAGATTTACCTTCTGTGGCGGAATATAGCGAATTAAACTTCTAGTTTTTTCAATGTCATGGACTTCCGCAAAGTAACGCCTGCTTCTATCCAACAATGATTGTCAATTTGCTTTAATATAGGATTTATTAAAAAAAAATTATCCACTACAAGTTAGCCGGATTGCGATCTCACCTGATGGTAAGTGACATATGCAGTCTAAGATGGTAGCGGGCTAACCTCTTAGGGGCATGGCAGTTATATTAAAGCCATAGGCCATACCCCTATTCGGTTTCTACACGGCATCGTACGGGAACGCTAAATCGCTTGGCGGCACGTCTTTGCCAGTAGGGTGGTAACTAGCCACGGCCGAAGCCTCCCACCAGGCCAGACCAGAGAAAATTCAGAAATTATAAATTCCAAAATTGACCATGCCGGGGATTGAACCCGGGACATCCGCACGTTAAGACAACAGCGCTCAACATTGCGCCACGGAGGTCGTCATACATCTATTACTACATTATTACAACCATGTATAACCAAATTATTTCAACCATCCTTACAACGAATGAATCAATATCTGATGCATTCGAATGAGATATACCTAATTGTATCACACATAATACTATAGTAATACATGATTTCCGACATGTTACGAAGACACATGATACAGTAAAGTATTGGCTAAGCTGCTTATTGGAACATAACCTGACAATCTCCATTCAACACAACGACCGACCTTCGATAGGTAACTATTAGTTAAGTTCCTATGTAGGTGCAGGTTACAATACGCAACAGGTGTACCCTATGATTTTAAATAGCAATTTCGTTAATGAAATTTAAAAAAAAAACAAAAATAAATAAAAACCGACTTCAATAACCACAAACACTAAAAAAAATATTTTAATTTATTGCCGAATATATTATATTTAGAAAAGTTAATGTAGTTCTGTAATAATATTTTTTGGAGTCCATAAAAAACCACAGTCGAATTGAGAACCTCCTCCTTTTTTTTGAAGTCGGTTAATTTAAAAAAAAAATGGAAACTTCGAATACTTTACTAATTTATTTCGATAACGTAGGTACGTGACATAGCCAAGCACCTCTTGATATAATGAGTAATGACTTAAAACCATGTGATATTAGTTGAAATTTTTTCTATATTATCCTAATAAATTAAAGTGAAGGACCTCTAAGAATAGGCGTCATACCTACTGACGACTTCAGCATACTTGCCATTAAATCGATGATACTTGCTATAAATTAAAACTGCATTTTTAACATTCTGTTTACACTGCACCTTGAACTTTAGCTAGTACTTCCACAGTAATAAGTAACAGTTACTTGTACAGTGTACTACTGTAAATAATTTCAATATTATTTATGTACTTATAGTTTTTTAATGGAACAAGGGAGAGTATAATAGCCTGTATTATAATTTATAACAACTGTACACCAGCCTTGAGAGGCCAGCCATCTGACCTTTTCACTACCTGTTTCATTTAAAAATCGTCAAGAGCAAGATGAACTCGGATATTCTAAGTTCCGTATTGTTCGTTCGTACTATTCGTTTCGATTTCAATCATTCTCTTTCCAAATCAACTTGGCTCGTTGGGTTATGAAGTCGCAAAATAACTTTTAAATCTTCAGCATAAAATGTATTTAGTACGTATTTTTCCTAGATAATTTCAACTTTGAAGAATTGCAAAAAAAAAATCGTACCTACAATTGGATTTTTACTGAGTTGAAATGGTTTTTACTAAGCTTTATGGTACAGCCTTTCTACTTAAAACCCGGTAAGTACACTGTACGTATACCTACACAAAAAAAGTTATATCATTATCATAATGGAGGTATCATCAGACCAACGGTTTTAACAATAGGTGAATAAATGATACGGTATCCTAAAACATCTGCATCGTTTAATAGCTGCTAGTATCGGTATTCGGTACTTGCAACTAATATTAATATTATCATTGCCTAACATTACCGGTACCTAACATCTGGGAATATTATTAAGCAATGTTTTATTGCGACTGTGGTTGGGCCCACAAACCAACCTGCATTTCGGCCTTGAGAAATTTATTCTGTATGCCCTTTCTCGATGGTTTCAGAGCTATAAATAACTAAGTATATGCCAAGAATAATGATATAGTAAATATATCTGATAAATTGGTAATTATAATACAATCCCTGCGTTTGGAATGAAGGTCCGGAAGAAGAATGGCCAATTGAAATTACTTTAGTTACCTGTATTGGTTAGCTAGATACATTTTGATACTTGAAAATGAAATTATCATTAAATGCTACTTTTTACTACTTTCATACTAATCTATACTTCTATATCAATATTATAAATTCGAAAGTTTGGATGGACATGGATGGATGGATGGATGGACGGATGGATGGATGTATGGATGAATGTTTGTTACTCAATCACGCCCCAACGGCTGAGCGGATCTGGATGAAATTTGGCACAGAGATAGATTATAGTCTCGAATTTTTTATCCCGGAAAATTAAAGAGTTCCCGCGGGAACCAAAAAACCTCAATTCACGCGGACCAAGTCGCGGGCGTTCGCTAGTCTGCAATAAAAACGCACATGAAGTATTAAAATAATTGATGAAAATCTATTATTCACTCTATATAGAAATCTTCTAATATTGATACTACATAACTAAAAATAATTAAAAATAATTGATGAAAATCTATTATAAAATAATTGATGAAAATCTATTATTCACTCTATATAGAAATCTTCTAATATTGATATTGATATTGATACACTATAATACCTACGATTATAAGAAAGTAGTGTGATATTTTTCTAGAATTAAATAAATTGATTTATTAAAAATATTCCTGCATAATAGGTGAATAGGTACTTTTAATAGCAGTATGCTAGAGGTGATGAGTCATTCATAGTTATTGCACTATCACTTGCAAGCCTATTTTGAGCTCATCAATCGTACTATTATTGTGATTCTATGTCAACAACATTATGTCATTATGATATAATATTTATTTGTACAAATACAACGGCATAGAGCTACTGCTCTATGTACCCATAATCCGTGTTCGTATTACATGCGCTCTTGTCATGCTTATGGTATTTTTTGGGGTCCTATACTTTCTGCAGTTTTAAAACCTTAGGGCTTCAATTGTCTTATTTCATAAAACCTTCTCTGCTATTTATTAAAAGATTATCTCTCTCTATTCTATACAACCCTTCTAACCTTTATACTGTCGCCAGTATGTTGCCCTAAACGTTCATATATTTGCTTACATAAGACTTATACTTAAATTAAAACGACACAAAGCGATCCTCAATAAATAACCTGGTTCTGTAGATAAAAGGACAGTTTCGCAACAGACTGTACGAAGTTGAAATTTGATAGCGGATCTTCAAAAGGGTACAAGATTAACACAGCGGGACAATATTTTAGACAATTTTCGCCTCTATTATATTCCTAAGGTTTAATGCCACTTCCGAAGGCCATAAATATCGCTTACCTTTGTATGAGGCTCTCTTCTTATTAGGTAAGATGACCGTTTGAACTTTAAAATAATTGTATAATATTGCCGGTCGGTAATGTATTGATATTGTCATCTCTACGATTGCTTGACATACCTACAGAAATTATTATGAAATGTAATTACCGTTTCTGAAAGTACAATGAACTTTACATCGTTTAAAAAACAGTTGCGAGTTGCGACCTACTATCCATTAGTTAGCACCTACAATACAAGTAAAGTTAACTGACATATAATTCAGTTTTTTCACAAAAATTGTGAATGTCACTTTCACAAAATAAATAATGCGACAATACAGTGACGACGAAGTTTCGGAGCGCCTAGCTTGAACAATGCATTTTTTTCGATAGGATGATAAGACCCCTGCCCCCCTAGCATGGGCCGAGACAATGTTCTCCCCGAGGAAAGGATAAAATTTTTATTCCTAAAAAAATAAATAAAAACGCTAAATAACGGTGGATAAATAGTCCCCCGAGTCCCCGTGAAATGTCAAACGGGGATAAACTTCTCCTCTCCCCTGTTGCCGTGCTCTGAGAAGTGGATAAGTTAATTTTATCTCTTGAAAGTGGATAAAATCGGGGGATACAATTTTTATCTCCGGCCCATGCTAGCCCTGCAGCGCCTAGGACATAGCATGGACAATGCAAAATTTTCGATAGGATATTAAGACCTCATTAGGTACTAAGTTTCATTTTATAACGAGACGAAATTATGGGAGCTCGTAAATCGAATCCGGCACATACTGTATATATGTATACATATTTTTCAGATTGGTTTCTTAGAAGCCTATCAGAACCAGTTGTAAACAAGTTACCAGATCAGGATCCGCTATAGTAGTGCAATAAATAAACACTTGTAAAACTTGAAATAATAGTTACCCAGCTACATCTGGTTACGCCGAGCCCTGTACAAGTTGATAGACATTCAAACCATGTAATTTCATCGAGAGAAATCAAACTCGGTAACCTAGATAAGTTTCACAGGAAAGAAAATGCTGGGATATCATCCAAGCCCAATAAGTCAAGTAGAAATTACTCGATAGAGCAAGGTAGACCAGTTGTCAGTAATGTCCGCGAAAGTTATTGTAGTCACAGACTTAAGATGAACTAGAAACTGGTTAGTGGCTGCTAATAAACGGAAGTAATTCTGAAAAAGTATACAGTATACTCGTATCTATAGGGCATTAAGTGTTTATAATGATTTGAATCTAGGCAAAAAAAATATATAAATGATTTCTAGACGCTAAGTCTACATATATAAGTAATTTATATGCATGTGGAAGCAGGTTAAGGCCTTGCCTTTAAGGAGGTAGGGTCTCCTAATTGTAACACGCTAATAATATTATATAGGACGCGTAAAACGGTCACGCTGTTACTATTTGTACTATCTATTCCTTAATTCTTGCATCCGACATACGTTATAAACACATTTTTAAAAATATAAAATAATTAATACAACTGGCTTTACTTTTATCAACGCTTACTATTAGCTCGCGAGGGCTTATTCCATCTTTTTCTTTGAATCTGTGTGTGAAGTTGTCAACATATTATGTACTCGTAGTTATCACGACTCACGAGATAGACCTGTCTGTATCACTGTCTGGTTTAATTGTATTTTGTAAGGGAAATGCCTGTGTCTTTGCTCGCTAAACCTAACAACTGAACTGGGATCGCTGATTTAAGTTTCTTTTAAATTTAATAATCTCACAAGTACAATGAAAGAAGTATTAAATTAAAATTTAAAGTAACCCCCGACATATTGGAGTAACCCTATGTATTTCATCAACTAGAAAATTTCTAGTAGGTAAAGCTAACAGAGATGATTAAATTTTGGTATTTTGGAAGACCCTCTATATTTAATCATACTAATATTATAAAAAACCGTAAAAAACCTGTGCATAGTTATTAAAGTGCAATTAAGAACTTAAATTCATTGAGGAATTGCTGCGAATAAAGACTGAGTGAGTGAATAAAAAGTCAAAAACTTTATAACCTCAATATTTTCCAACTGTGAAACCTTATACCTATTTAAAGTATTCGTTGGTAACTTGCCGTCATAAAGACACCTAACGCCATCTACTGGCGAAGCAAAAGCAACTCCGTAAAAAGGTGCGTGTCGAAAGCATACCTACGAGTGACGACTAGAGGTACAATCCCAGATGCTAGTACTGGTGCGTTCCAATAGAGGGCGACTTACGTCTCTAAATTATTAATTATTGTCAAGTTCTCTTGCTTCAAACTTATTTACCGTTGGAAAATAAATAAGCAAAAATTTTTTTTTTTTTAATGATGGAACAAATTACGGAAATCTTGAAAAGTATACAGTTAGACATGCAATTACAAAAACAAAATCTAGAAAATATGGAAAAAAGCTTGACAGAAACTATTAACAAAAAATTTACCGAAATCGAATCAAAACACAATGAATTAAGCAGTAGAGTTGAAGAACAAGAGAAACGCATCGACCACATTGAAAGACATATTAGGAGGAAAAATGTCGTGATTTTTGGAGTTGAAGAGAAAGAGAAAAGCTATGACGATTTGGAGAAGGAAATATTAACAATCACAAACGAAATTATGTCAATTAAGCTTACACCGTCGGACATAGACTGCCTTTATAGATTAGGTAAGAAAGGATTAAGAGCAAGACCAATATTACTATCTCTTACAACAATGAATAAAAAAATACAAATTAAAAAGAGCAAAAACAATTTAAGAGATACACCATACAACATTAAGGATGACTACCCGAAAAAAATTTTAAACGAAAGAAAATTGCTTCATGAACAAGTTAAGAAGTTGAGAAATGAAGGAAAAAATGCCATAATAAAATATAACAAGATCATAATTTTAGAAGACAGAGCACGACAACAGACAAATAAAAGAAATTTATCACAGTCGCCAGAGGTTAACGTAAATAAATCTAACGAGGGATCTTCAAAACCTACGACTAAGAAAAATAAATACAATATGACAAGTTACTTACAACAAAAACCAAGATTAACCGACAGCGCGCGGAAACATACAGAAAATATATAGGATACGGAAAAGGCCCCTCTCTATTGCTCTACCAATTTAAAAAACGAACATAAAAACTTTACAGCTCCCAGTACGGGTGGTCGCCGTGGGAGTCTCAGACCAAAACCCTCCATCAGTAATACACTCTACATAGGAACATATAACATACGATCTCTCACTACGGACGGACGTCTTAATGAATTAGAGCACTCTCTCCAGTATATAAAATGGGATATCTTAGGTCTATCAGAAATAAAGAAAGAAAACATGAAAATTCTCGAATATGGTGAATATATATTAATGTATAAGGGAGATAGAGCCGGTTTTAATGGAGTTGGATTTATGATTCGAAAGTCATTGAAACAGCAAATATTGAACTTTATTCCCATATCTGATAGGGTAGCAAGATTAGATATGGAAATTGAAAGCCTAAATATAACTTGTATCCAAGCGTATGCACCTACTGAAAAAGCCTCAGAAGAAGAGATACAGAGATTCTATAGCGACTTAAGTATAAGCCTTGAAAATACACCTCTTAATACCCTAATTTTAGGCGATTTTAATGCAAAGGTCGGACAAACCATCTCAGAAGACGGTAGAGTTGTCGGAAAATGGGGATATGGAAAAAGGAATGATAGAGGCGAACTTCTTATACAATATTGTCTTCAAAATCAGCTCTACATCACGAACACCTTTTTCAAGAAGAAAGCCAAACAACGTTGGACATGGCTCTCCCCAGATGGGAAAACTCGAAATGAAATAGATTATATCTTGGCAAAAAATCTTAAAGCAATATCCAACACTCAGGTTATAGGGACTACCTACTCTACGGATCACAGACTAGTTAGAGTAACCTACAATATATCAGCCAACTTTAAAAAGAGCAGAAAATCCTTTGGGCAGAGTACAATGAATCTGACGCCTACAAAAAGAGGGAAAATAAAGCAATGTTTTCATGACTTAAGAATTGACTATACTTTGGAGAATAAAAACACGCAACAAAAATATACAGACTTGATAAAGCAGATAACAAAAAGTACGGAACAAATACCCAAAAAGAAAAATATATCTGAAAATAAATTTATTTTCACAACACGGCTAAAAAATTTGATTAAAGAAAGGGAAGAATTGAAAAATAAAAAACACAAAACCAAAAAAGAAAGGAAACGACTGACTAAACTCTATACAAAAATAAGGAAAAAAGATAAATAAAAATAAAGCAAATTACAAATATAAAATAATTGAGGAGGAATTGCTACAAAAAAGCTCAATAAAACGCTCTGATAAACGCTTAAAGAAGTACAAAGAATGGATGCCTTCATTAAAATGTAAAGACGGTAATAAAGCAACTAATAGAAATAAAATAATAGAGATCGCGTCAGACTACTACAAAAACCTATACGACATAAAACATAGAACAAGCTCCCCAGAAATCTTAAACCTAGACGTCACAAACAACTCAGAAACCAGTCAAAGCCCACTACCTCTTTTATTAAGTGAAATAAGAGCGAGCATCGCTTCTTTAAAGTCCTCAAAGAGTCCAGGCGAAGATAGAGTCACAAATGATATCTTAAAAGCTATTATTGAACCTTTGACCCCCATACTTACGCCTCTATTCAATGAAATATTAAGTTCATGCTGCATTCCGAAAGACTGGGAAAATGCCATCATCACGCTAATATATAAAAAAGGGGATCCCTCAGAGATTGGAAACTACAGACCAATAAGCCTACTACAAAGTGTCTACAAGTTATTTACAAATATTATCCTAAGAAGATTAAGACCAACTCTGAATTTCCATCAACCTAGAGAACAGGCTGGTTTTCGACCAAAATACAGTACAACAGATCATATATTTACACTATCTCAAATTATAGAGCGGTACAACGAATACAAACTGCCGCTCTACATTGCATTTATTGATTACTCGAAAGCCTTCGACTCTATCTCACATGACGCGCTATGGAGAGCCTTAAAACAGCAAGGGATAGAGTCAAATTACATACATCTGTTAAAGGCTGTATATCAAAATAGTAGAGGCACTGTCAAATTAGACCGGCTGGGTACGCCATTCCCGATAAAGAGAGGTGTGAGACAAGGGGATCCAATCTCACCAAATTTATTTACGGCTCTACTAGAGCACATCTTTCTAAAGCTAAATTGGGAATATTTAGGAATAAAGATAAACGGAGAGTACCTGAGTCACCTTAGATTTGCCGATGATATAGTGCTGATAAGCGAAAACCATGAGGATCTCTACTACATGCTTAGAACATTGAACAACGAGAGTAGAAAATGTGGCTTAGAAATGAATCCCACTAAAACGTGCATAATGACCAATTGTGTAGAAATAACCACGGAAATCCAGGGTCAGACGATTAACTATGTGGAAAGGTATATTTACCTCGGCCAAAGCATTTCCTTCATAGATCACACTATAAAAGAAGTTGAAAGGAGAATCAAGATTGCTTGGGGAAAATATTGGTCAATGAAACACATATTTAAGTCTAAACTCCCAGTAACATTGAAAAAGAAGGCATTGGATTCTGCAATACTCCCATCTCTATTATATGGATGCCAAACTTGGGCGCTTACTAAGCGTACAATAGAAAAAATTCAAATATTTCAACGGGCGGCCGAGAGAAGTATGTTGGGCATTAAGTTGAGCGACCGTCAGCGAAACCAGGAAATTCGAAGGATAACAAAAGTAACTGACGCAGCGGAGCTCGCATGCAAACTCAAATGGAGATGGGCTGGACATGTGGCTCGGAGCTGCGATGGTCGGTGGAGCGAGCGCGTATTACATTGGTGGCCGCGCGACCAGACACGGCCGCGCGGGCGACCACGCGCTCGCTGGAGGGATGACATTGTAGATGTCGCAGGACCGACATGGACGAGGCTCGCCGCGGAGAGACCAAAGTGGAGTATGATGGAGGAGGCCTTCACCCAAAAATGGGTACCCAAATAAATATAACCTAAATACTATAAATAAATATTGTACACATAATCGACATATTTTTTGACTAAGTAATTAATAATAATTTTGTATATGTATAAATTGAATTTATGGTACTTTTTTTCTTTTTTGACTAACTCTTGTTTTGACTTAATTAAATAATAGTAAACGAAATGTAAATGTTAATGGAAATGAATTTGTGAATGTTTAATGATATGGATCGTAACGACATTTTATGTAATTCTTTTGTTTGGGAAATAAATGGCTTATTTATTTTTTATTTATTTATTTTAATATTATAAATGCGAAAGTGTATTTGTTTGTTGGTTTATTGGTTTGTTGGTTTGTCTTTCAATCACGCCGCAATGGAGCAACGGAACGACGTGATTTTTGGCATGGGTACAGTTGAGGAACTCGAGAGTGACATAGGCTACTTTTTATCCCGGAAAATTAAGGAGTTCCCGCGGGAATCAAAAAATCTTTAACCAAGCGGACGAAGTCGCGGGCATCAGCTAGTAATCAATAAGAAATTATTTATTTCTGACATTATCATCCCTATTGAGACAAGTCATAAAGCCAGGTTATACATTCACGGTAGCAAAACTGCAGGCGGTCGCTAGTCGCACTCGGCATGCAAAAAAATATCTTAATTTAATACTGTAAATACTTAGCTGTGCATGATTACTGATTACTCCGTTCGGAGAAAGATTTCTATTACTTATACTAAGTACACAATAGACGAGATAATGAGGTATCGAGTCTCGAGTTATGCCTCCGCGTAAAAACTCGTGATGCTCTTTCCCACTTAGGGTTCTTATGTAACAATGATAAGTAAATTTTTAATTATTTTTATATCTTGTCAATGAAATACGTCTTGCCATCAGGTGAGACTGCAGTCAAAGGCTAACTTGTAGTGGATAAAAAAAATATATGTAGGTACTATTAAATCCAAACACTGTTTATCCATTTTAATACTTTAATTCAGCAATTCAAACACAGACACCCCGCTGCCATCATATATATGATAATCCCCCGATTTCCGATTCCCAGATCAGTGTTGCCACTCTACAAAACCATAGCAGGGATACCATACATAAATTGTATTTAACTTTCCATCTAACAGTACTTATCATAGAAATACAATAAAGAAAACCAACCATCATAATAATGATGTTTTGGTATCTAGTGTCTAGGTAACTTCTATAGACACAAGTTTATAACTTATTCCAATATTAAATTCATACCAACCTTTCACTAGGTACATTAACGTTATAATCATCATCATCATCTTCCATCCATCGCTGGCCCACTACTGAACACAGGTCTTATCTCAGAATGAGAATAGTTTATAATCTTATAGGCTATAGACCACTATGCTGGCCAAGTGCGGGATAGCAGACTAACTTAAATAAAGACAACTTTGATAAAGACATGTAGGTTTCCTCAAGATGTTTTCCTTCACCATCATATTTAATTCTTTGGATATATAACGCCGAAAAGTTAGAGGGAGTCGAATCTGAAGTCTAAACATAGCATCATACGAGTACTAATATTTTTAAATAATAAGCAAATTATAAATGCAAAAGTGTGTTTGTTTGTTGGTTTATTGGTTTGTTGGTTTGTCCTTCAATCACGCCGCAACGGAGCAACGGATCGACATGATTTTTGGCATGGGTATAGTTGACGACCTGGATAGTGACATAGGCTACTTTTTGTCCCTGTAAATTAAGGAGTTCCCGCGGGAATAAAAAAAACTTAAAGCACGCGGACGATGTCGCGGGCATCAGCTAGTCATATATAAAAGAGGTTACACCTCATAACCTGCTAAGAACCGTCAAAAGAGCAACCGCCGAGTTTCTTGCTGGTTCTTCTCGGTAGGAATGGCATTCCGAACCAGTGGTAAATTCGTTCGACGATTCGAAAGCACTTGTAAAAGTTTATTTGAATAAAAAACATTTGAATTTTGAATTTTGAACCAAAAATTTACTGGTACTTTGGTGGCTGTTCGACCAAATCATGTTTAAAACGTAGCCACACTGAATATTAAATCGTCAGTCTGAATACCGGCATGTACCTACCAAACAATGCCACACCATACTAATTTATTATGCGTTTGTATTCCATAAAATAAATGAATACCGATTCGTGCTACTGACCTTCCAAATTCCAATTTACTACTTAATTACAAAGTTATAAATTTCTATCAAATCAACAATTAATTATTGTAACTTTTAAATTATTTCATCGATTCATATTATAGTTACAAATAACCGAATTAATATGTAGGTTATGACCACTCTGACATTATTCTATTCAGAACTATATAAGAACTTTTTGTTTGTAAATTTTTCCTTTAATCACGCCGCATGTAAATTTTTGCGAAGATAAATACCTAGGGAATATCATTCTTTAGGTCTTTCTCTTCGCAAAAATACTTAGGTTACTTTTATTCCGGAAAATCAAAAAGTCCACACGAATAAAGTTAGATACACATTATTGTTTTCAGAGTGCTACAAAATCAGTTTCCTAAGTGGATTTTCGACATGAAATCTCGATAATGCTACTTTTACTATTTTGTTTAGTTATGAATTAGCCTTGGCGATATACCTTATACATATTGTTTTTAACGGTAAACCAAATTATATTTAGAATGTAGTATTATATCTCGCAAAAAGACAATGATTCGATGATACCTCTATTATGGTAGCTTGTTCTACAACTTCGAAGCTGATAAAGCATTTAAAGATTCAAGACATGTTCGACATGTGGACATACAATATATTCCACGAATACAACTTGTTTATGACTACTAAATAAAGTGTTGTGTATTGTAAAGTACTGTGTGACTGAATTGAGTGGAAAATTTTAGTCTGAATAAATTGTAAATAAATTGTGTGTCTCATAAAATACCCTCTATCGCGACTTTCAAGCTTAAAATCGACTGTTTGAAAATATACGTAAGCTTCGTATTCGAGTGGTATTTAAGATTTAAATGACATCAATACAGAGTAACTAAAACAAGAAAGAGGATGAAGGTAGAGTTGTTAAGAAGATAAAGATTAAGCTATTGATTTGACGACCTGGCGCAGTGGTGAGCGCTGTTGTCTTAAAAATACAAGCGGGATGTCCCGGTTTCGATCCCCAGCATGCCCAATTTGTAATAATTGCTGAATTTTCTCTGGTCTGGTCGGAGGCTTCGGCCGTGGCTAGTGTCCACCCTACCGGTAAACATGTGCCACCAAGCAATTTGATTTAGCACGATCAAGCCGCGTAGAAACCGATTGGGGTGCAGGATTGGTATAGGTTTAATATAACTGCTATAATCCTAGCAGGTAAGCCCGCTTTAACACTGCATATTAATCACTTACCACCAGACGAGATCACAGTCAAGGCCTAAGTTGAAGTGTATAAAACCAACCTGTACCGCTAACCTGTAACGCTTCACAACGCTTACCCAACAATTAATAATAATTTTCACTTAACCTTTTGCTTGCGGTCAAACTATTTTTGTAACAAGCAGTCACTAAACACGTACGAGAAAATTTTACTTAAACAATGGGTAGGTACTAGGTAGTTATGCGTTTGCCCATAAACTGCAATGACTGGGCGTAAAATAATAGAAAGTCGCATAAATGGCCGTATGGTACGAATTTCAAAATTTACACGTCTTTACACGCATTATCGCGATGCCCGCGAACTCGTCCGCGTGGAATAAGTTTAATTTAATTCCCACGGGAACTCCTCAATTTTCCGAGATAAAAAGTTGCCTAAGTCACTCTCCAGGTCCTCAACTATACCCATAAGTACCAAAAATCAAGTCAATCACGAGTGACATAGGCAACTTTTTATCTCGGAAAATTAAGGAGTTCCCGCGGGAATCAAAAACTTAAACCACGCGGACGCAGTCGCGGGCATCAGCTAGTTTTCCAATAACTCAAATCCATATGCAATACGCGCCCATTATAGGATGAAGTAGATAGGACGTCGAATCGTCGCAAACATCTAGGTAAAAACTTTTCACTATAATATTGGGATGATATGACATCTCAGAAAGGGTTAATCAAAATGAAAACATAAGATTATACTGACAAAATTACACTATTTATTCTGATAATATAATAATAATTTAACAGTTGGTAGGTTTTCTTTACAAATTACTCTCGATATTCAATATTTATTAAATTTGTTTAAATTAACAATGTATCACTCTTTATAATATTTACTAATAGTAAACTATTTATAGTGAAAAGTTCCATTTCTTTTCAACAGTTAGCCCTTGTGAAATAGAAATCAATGAACAATAGATAGAGCTGTTGAATAGATAATGCGTATGCAGACAACTTAACTGTATTGAAGGAAGCACAATTGCGTGAGGTCCCGTTAACTGAACCGTGCGATATTGAACCCCGTTATTAAATGCAGTTTCGCATAATAACGTTTTATAATTAAATTTCAGTTTGAACGATATTTTGTATTCAATAAAGCCTGGAGTTATTTGGAACAAGTAATTTCGCAATCATAATGCGTTTAAATAATACAAACCACATTCCAAACACGCGGTAGAGGTTCATTTCAATTTTCAATCACTACGTTCATAACTGTGACAGCACAAAAGAGCATGTCGATATGTTTTTAATTAGAACGTACGCAGATAACTAAGTAGATACACGTAATATATTTCGAGTTGTGTTTGAATTTGAAATTTTACTCTCGTGTGCCGGATAATATTATGAATACACTATAGATGAATTGATAAACTAAAAAGGATTATTTTTACTTTATGCTGGTTATGCCCTTCTGCGGTTAGTCCACGATATTTTAGCACGTTTGCGAGCAAAGTAGGTAGGTGTTATTGTGTTTTTGGAAAAAAAATCCTACTTTGTAAATTTCAAACCAGTAATCTTTTTTTTATCCACTACAAGTTAGCCCTACACTGCCATCTCACCTGATGGTAAGAGATGATGCAGTCTAAGATGGTAGCGGCCTAACCTGTTAGAGGCATGGCAGTTATGGTCCAAGATCCCGCGACGATCAGACCTACGTTATTTTATTAAAGCTGAAAGTTTTTCTATGTACGTCTCTAATAGAGGTATAAACGATCCCCGACTATGAAGTTTGGATCGCGGCATCGTCCCGGAACGCTAAATCGCTTGGCGGCACGTCTTTGCCGGTAGGGTGGTAACTAGCCACGGCCGAAGCCTCCCACCAGGCCAGACCAGGGAAAATTCAGAAATTATAAATTCCCAAATTGACCCTGCCGGAAATTGAACCCGGGCCCTCCGCACGTTAAGACAACAGCGCTCAACACTGCGCCACGGAGGTCGTCAAATCTTATGTGCTACATAAATCGCAAAATATTTAGAAAGTAGAACTCTCATTTTGTGATAATAAGGCTTCTTTTTATTTACATTATCAAAGATACATAGATACTAATCAGAGATTTACTGCTAAAAAATGCTAATATAATGGAATGTTTACCTAGCCTGTAAAATATGGATAAAAATAGTGGCTACTTTCAAACATAAGTTTTTCTTTTTGTAACCTACCTAAGATTTAATTGAATAGTAGATACCTAATACAATTTACATTGATATTAATAAACTATGTATGTAGACTATATAGAGTGTATTATATAATAACAAGTACCAAGGATACGACAATATGGGTAAAAAAGTGTAGTTACTTTCAAACATTTTTTTTCCTTTTGTACTGTACGACTTACGAGATTTAAGTAAATAGTTACAGTAAAATAATACAATTTACATTCAAATCGATGTAGAGCAAAATATAATAAATTTGTACCAAGGATTGCCTGAAGTTATTGGGTTGATCGCCCCAGCAATAATAATTAATCATCTCAACCGATAGACTTCCACTACTGGACGAAGGTACTCGTACTTACATCCAGCGGTGCAAGACCTATCCATAATTATTTAATTTCTTTGAAATTAAATTATTTTGAGGTGTAATTAAGTTAACTATTCTATTTTATTCATTAATGAGGTTGACACTTCAGTAATAGATATTTTTAAGGAGACTAGAGGAACAGGTCGAGAAAATCATTTTTTCTATGTTCAAATTGTTCTAGCAGTCAAACATTGTAACTTGAAAGATAAATGTAGCATTATGGTTCATGAACACATAGATAATAGGTACCTACTGCAATGTGTAAAGCCACATGTATTTTTATAGTGTTAAATTAATTCTTATTACTCCTGTATGAATTTAGTAATGGCAACACGAAAAGCTTTGTTGTAATACAAACTACATAGTAACATATTGTCGTTATTGCGTCCTCCTACTTGATATTCAATACGTAAGCTGTATTGAGTCGTTTCCACGTAAAAATAAATCACTTACAAACTTACAACAGTCTCCTTAGACGCTGTAGTCTTAACTGGAAGCTCAAGGGTTCGATTGCCGACAGGGCAATTTGGCACTTGGTCTGGTTAAATGGGAGGCTTCGGCCGTGGCTAGTTACCGTATGCACTGAGAAAAAAGACCTTCCGAAATACGGAAGGTATTACCGTCCCTTTTGACTCAGTAGGAAATTTACCTTTCAACTTGGAAGGATATTATTACCGTCCAAAATTTCCTTCCAAACAATGTCTGCCTTCTATTTTGGTGGGTAATACGTTCCTTCCACATTTTGGTCGGAAATTCCTACTGAGTCAAAAGGGAAGGTAATTTTTGGAAGGAAAATAAATGACGGTAAATACATACTTGGTCATATTTGTTCGGTAAATATAAATAACTTTCCAAATCTAGAAGGTAAAGGCATAATATTACCTACCTAAGGCGAAGGCGAATACGAGATTTAAGATAGCGCATAGCAGAGCATAAGATTTATGCTCTGCTATGCGCTTTCAATGAATGTCCCAACTAGGTGGAAGCACCATTTGCCACGATGCAGGTACCGTTACAAGCGGACTTGGCGATATATATGTGTTTGACCGGCGCCACCCTATACCGCGAGCCAATATACGCGTAGCGACATCTAGTGGTCGGGTCGGGTACTACATTCGGTGTTACAATTTCTATTTAATAAAACTTATTCGTTTTCCTTCCGATACCGAAATATTCCAATTTGTTTGGAGAGATATTATCATCTAATTTAGAAAAATGTTCCTTGTGTTATTTTCTCCAAGTGTGATCCATCTAATTTGGATGGTAATTCCTTCCAGCGAGCCTTTCTAATCCCTTCGTTTTTGATGGAATAGTAATGTCACTTCATTTCCTACTAAATAAGAGGGTAAATATCCTTCAATTTCGGAGGGTAAATATGCGTTTTCCTTCCGACACTGTTCCTACCGAAAAATTATAATTGATTTAGAAGGATATTATCATCTAATTTAGAAGGATACTCCTTGTGTTATTCCCTCCAAGTGTGATCCATCTAATTTGGAAGGTAGTTCCTTCCAGCGAGCCTTTCTAATCCTTTCTTTTTTGATGGAATAGTAATGTCAATTTATTTCCCACTAGTTAAGAGGGTAAATATCCTTCAATATCAGAAGGTTAGCTGCGTTTTCCTTCCGACTACTTTGGATTTGAATTCAGAAGGACATTAACATCTAATTTGGAAGGATAAATTTGGGAGGAATTATTATAATGCATCCTTATTTAGTAGGATTATTTAGCTGGAAGGAAATTCCTTCTTGGTTAATTCCTTCCAACAAATTTCCTTCCTTTATGTTCTTCCGTATTAGACGGATAAAATTCATTACCTTCTAAATATCGGTAGGAATTTGGCAGTTCCCCGATTCAGAAGGTAATCGGTGGAAGGAAAAGACCCAATTTTGGAAGGAATCGGTTTTAGAAGGTAAAAATCGGAAGGTAAACAAGGAAATTTTTCTCAGTGTGGGCCAACCGACGGTATACGATGCCGCATAGAACACCCATAACTGCCATACTTCTTCCAGGTAACGCGCTACCATTTTTGCATCGTCGCTTACCACCAGGAGATCGTTGACATGACTATAACTTGTATATGAATAAAAAAATGTAAATACTACTTACGTAAGTAGTAAAACTTTTCAAACTGCCTACACAACTTATTTATTTATTGCAAGTAGAGAACTAATGAGAAGTGATCAACGAATTAGAAATCTGCATACACATAGAAAGTGTATGCAAATAAGATGCTCTAATTAGTAAGGGAGTTCACAAGGAAATCGTACGTGTTTATTCTTTCCTTCCGACTTAAATGATTGGATATATTATGTTAGGTTTTACACAAGGCAAGTACATCGGTTCATTGATTTACAAATTCATAGCTAGAACTAAGAAACCGATAATGAAATGATACGTGGTGAATAACCATTTAAATGCCGTGGGTGGCCGTAAAGCTTTAACTCTATATTTCTAATTCGATTTTGACTTATCGGTAGCGAAATCTTTCAGGAATAAAGAATTATCCAAATTATCATACCTATACATAAAATTCTACATCAATGTACCTATAGCATGAAGCACGCAGTTATCACAAGTTAAGAATTTAACTGCGTAAAAGAATTTACATTGGGAACTCTATTTCATTGAAAAATTCCTTAACTGTTCGTTTTTTTCCAGATACCAAGGGTTCCAAGATATTATTGGTTCTGCAGGATTCCATCTGTGCTTTGATAAAAACTAAATAACCCCATGCTCTACAACTTTATTTCCGACTTAATAATGATGCCTGCGACTTCGTCCGGGTTCCCGTGGATTAAGGTTTTTTGATTCCCACGGAAACTCTTTAGTTTCCCTGGATAAAAAGTATTCTATGTCCTTTCCCGGTATATATCCTACCCCTGTACCAAATTTCATCAAAATCGGTTAAACAGATTGGCTGTGAAAGCGTACCAGATAGACAGACAGACGGACAGACAGACACACTTTCATATTTATAATATTAATAAAGTACGGATGATTTTCCTCGTAGGATTGGTATTTTTCAGACTCAACCACATTTAATGTTACCGTACACCAGCTAATTATGCGACATCGCATTAGATAGATGCACAATGGAGGTTCAGGTTAGCAACCTCAGCACCTTCACATAGACATGGGAATGCAAGCGTAGGTAACACGTGAGGAATATCGATGGCTCGATTCTTGAGAATTTCATTGACGAATCCTGCGATGACATGTGTAGTTTTTTTTTAAATTAGTTTATACAATATACCTACGCTCACTTAGAAAGCTATTTCCTATACGTGTTCATGCTGATTACATGATAATATTAAAATTACAAGCTTAAAAGACCTTCCAACTCTCACTAAGCTAATTAA
The DNA here is from genome assembly GCA_917051295.2 of Erebia ligea. Taxonomy (NCBI): domain Eukaryota; kingdom Metazoa; phylum Arthropoda; class Insecta; order Lepidoptera; family Nymphalidae; genus Erebia; species Erebia ligea. The sequence goes on along the minus strand of OU785233.1, from coordinate 9,970,915 downwards.
TTCAGATAAATAATTGTTATAAAACATCAACATGGTAGCCGAAGCATGTAAACAAACCTAATTAACTACATATATTGCAAATAATTTTATCGATGTTTTCGTAATACAAATTATTTTGTATAGGTACAGTGGTAGTTAATTTTTTTTAGTACTTACCTAATTAAGATTAAAATCATAAACAATGAAAAGGCATTAATAATTCTCAGGTAAGTGTCAGATTACATTGTAACCGAAGCATGTAAATACCGTGCCAACATCAAAGATCGTACAACTATATCTCGTCGCAAATGAGCAATTTTCCAAAGAGTGAGCCCACGCGTTTAAATACTCCCCGGCTCTGTCATACCTATCCTATAGTGTAAAATCGGAAAAACTATTTTTTTTTTAAAGCAGTGTCCGAGGTGTCTCGGATTGAAATCATAACGATGAAATTAAACTTTATTTTTTTAATATATAATTAAAGAGTGGCAAACAATTTGAATTTAGAATAATCTAGCGATTACGAGCAAAAGGGCATAAAGTCTGAAGAAGTAGTACAAATAATAAAGGCATTTACATTGGTTTTAATCCAGGCCTATTTATTTAAAACATACACCTTTCTGTTTGACCTTTTACACAACCGAGTCGCAGACATCTATGAGTTATGGTTTTTACGTCATTATATTTATTCTTCGCACTTTCTCCGAGTCATAAAGCCTGTAGTACAACTTTATAAGCATAATATGGAAAGCAAATTATATATGAGCCAACTATGTTGTACGATTAAAACCTTCACTCTGATCTGAATGGCCCGGCAGTTTTCATAATTACATTTCCTGCATACATGGTAAATATTATTACATTGAGTTACAGTAATATCCGTTTAATTTTGAACAGTTTTCGTCAGTTATCGCAATATTTGTGCGAATACTAGTATTTATTCATATCTGATTGCTTTTTTTAAAAAACAATATTGGAATGTGATTGCAAAATCCTTGGTATTGAATCTTAAGCTGTAACTGGGACATTAAAGTTCAATCGATTTTTAACGTGACAGATAATTATTGTTACGTATAAAAATGCCGACAGAATACTTTCGAGTACCTATACCTTAAGAAAAAAGTAATTATCTGACAATGGAATCCGTAACGCTGATTAACACATCGGCAAGGCCGAAAAAATTGTATTATCGAATTATATTAAACCAAAAGGTAAAGCCATTTTGGTTACAAAATAAATATAAGAGAAAGTATCTACTAGTAGGCACGTAAGTACCTATAAGGAATTTTCTAACCGACAACAAGAAAGAAACTGCCAAGGGTCACTGGTAGAGATCTCTTATAGAGATAAGTGTTTCCTTGTCCACTATATGTTTCTGTTTTTCTACATATTGTATAACTTTTTGGTACAAAATATATTTAAAAAAAAATAAAAAAATAGGTAGTTATTAGGTCATCAATTTAGCAGCAACTCTTAAGAAATTATACCAATGGACTGAAGCGAGGCCTATAAACAACGCCGCTGCGGGTATATAATCACAAAGGCATTGAGTGCACTTTGAAGCTTCACTTGGACCAATGATTAACTGGAATGGGTTAGGGTTGACAAAGATTTCAGAATTTAATGTCACACGCTGTTTACGACACGACTAGCAGGGAATCCATGCTTAGATAAATGCGGTTAGATTACTTTTCATGGCTCAACCATCAGCGGTTGAAACTTTCCTGGTGATATTTACAGAGATAGCTTACATCCTGGGGACGGACGTAGAATACCTATCCCGAAATTTTTTCTCGCACTTTCCGATACAAGGTTGCCATTCGGACACCTTATGACGAAACCCGACAGAAGAACATAAACGGATTGCAGAGAGCCGCCCGAGACCAAGACTTCACTCATATTATAATTCCATGTATTTAAAGATAGGCATGATAGGTAATTAAACGAAAAGTCCAATTAAGCGGACTCAGACAAGCCCATACAAAGGTCGGATGGCACATACTCGCAAGGCCATTGAGTGCGCACTTACAATCTACTTGGACTCACGATTAAGCTCGACAGGCCAGGGTTGACACTAAAAACCGACTTAGAATTTAACCATCAAAACCAGAGCTACGTGCTAAAATTAGTCATTTTACTTGGGCTTTCAATTATAAGAAACTAAGTAAAGCATTATTAACTAGGAAAAGCCAATGAATTCGCCTTGTTTAAATATTTTGTTTATTCTACATAGTTAAAATTACTTGTAGGTACGTACTTGTATGCTTGCTAAAATAATACGATATACAACATTGTTCCTTTTTTCTATTGTAGGCAAACTCTTATCATTATGTCAAGAGACACCCACTAGTTCGAGAAGCAGATTTAATCTCCTTATTTAATAAGACACAGAAAAAGAAATTTAATTTGTGGCAGCCCTTAACCACAAAGCTCTAGCGCGGGCGGCTATCCCGGCGGGCGCGACCACTCGTCGCTTCCTCATTGCTTCACTGGCTAGCGGGTGATGTGCGTACAAGATTTTACAGGGCTGTAAAAAGCACTTTTTAATAAGGTTTAGCTGGGTTTCCACTGCTCACACATTAACTAATTTTTTTACCAAATGGCATTTTTTAATGAATGTAACAAGTTTTACATCTCCTAATAAAATATTAACAAATAAACGGAGAACCGCGCTGCTGAACTATTGAAATGAAGATAATTATTTTGTCTACAAACACAATTTTCTACTGGCAAATTTAACGCAGGGCTTTTTAAATAACTATTTACTCGATATATTTTTCTACGTGATTGCAGCAAAATATAATACATATTATGTATTTTTAATTTACTTCATATCATACCATGTCTCATAATATAAATATAAGCTTGGAGGATAATGGGTCATGGACTTAATAAAATTGTTACGTCCATTCATGTGCTGGATAAAAAATATTAGATAATTAATAAGAAATAAATTAAATAATGTAGTAGTAATACAATAAGTATGAAACCTAAAATCATTGAAACTAAAATTCTACATCAATGCCTAAAATCCATCTAAAATCATTATCTCAGTCAATTAACGGCATAAAGACCAATTCAATTAGAATTCCATTTAAATGAGACTTAATTATAAATTAATAGATTATTTCCGCCAAATCTTCTCAATTCTCTATAGGTACTCGTATAATACGTCGAGTCGTAGGAATGAAACAAGTTGCGTTTTATAGAATTTTACATCAAAATACCGGTACTGTAATATCAGCCAATTAAATGTGTCTATTTCGTAATATGATACGTGTGCGGAACACAAAGATGGACAAATTAAATGTTTGACTACAGTTAACTTTACAGTTGATTACGGGTCAATAACATAGATCTGTCGGATGTACGCAATGAAGACACAGGTTTTTATTACTTCATCAAGTAAAAAACTGGAAAAATATATTGTCATATCCGTTTATTTCAAATATTTATTTTGATTATTAATTAATATCAAATGGCGCTCGGAAGGTACGTCTGCGAACTAATAGGATGCGAGGTCTCGGTGCGGGGCGAACCACTAGTTATAAATATATACATTAAAATTCCGATTTAAAATTCTATTAACATAGTAAACTTTCAGAGTCTGAAATCTTAAGTTCTGACCTCATAAAAAAGGTTCAAGATCGTCAGTAATGAAGGAACGACCAAATAGAGAGAAAAAGAGACTAGAGAGACATAAGGTACACCAGTCAACAGGTTTTCCTGTTTTACTCAAAATGACAATACTAGGTACATGTTAAAAACTGAGATGATAAATTGCTGTAGTAAGAATTAAAAACCCCCCGACACATTAAATCAATTGTTAGAAATATTAAATTCTTTAAAATTGAGTTTCGAGATCCTCACACCGGCTGGGAAAAGAGCTAATAATCCTCAAACCCCTTTACAAATTTTCATCAAACATAGAATAGAATAGAATAATTTATTTGCAAGAATGTGGTACAATTATTAGGTCTTAAAATTATTTTGCGCTGACACAACTATTTCATTAGTGTGCAAATTAATAAAATACATAGCTAATAATCTTCCCAGATAAACCTGCCTTTGAATAACAAAACCGAATTTTAATCGGTTTTTACTTTTGATCTCTACCTACTTGTGTCTCTATGACACACTCTGACATACTCCAGCGGTCAAACTTATAACACCTTTTTGCGTCGGGGATCAATTCTATAAGAAAAAGCCTTTTACAGGCAGCCAAATAAAGCGCATCTGCACCTCTAGGTACATAAATTAGGTGACTAAAGTTATTTTGTTTATGCTTAGGTATTACACGGAGATAAAATAGAAAACCAATCAAATATTAAAAATTGCATGCATAACGATCGCCATGATAAGCAAACGTTCATTTTGATTACATCCACAGACAGCTATTATTAAAACCCATCAACATACATTTCGCATTCATTTTCTAAGCGTTAAAGAGTTAATAACTTTTAATATGAATGACCGGTTACTTTACGTATGATTAGTTCGAACTCCAAATCGGTTATACAATCAACTTTCACTAGATCGTTCTTCAGTTTGTTCATATACCAATTAGCAGCGAAATGTTTGAAACAAGAAAACAAAGTGTTTCTATTTGCCAAACTGGGTGATTGCGTAATGTTGTATTTTACGCATCCCACTTGGTCATAATAAATAAGGTGTAACAGATACAATAGGTGCAATAGTAATTATGATCTAAGATTCAATGTAAACAAAGCTTTCTACAAACGAATCGAACGATACACATACAGGTATAAAACTAAATAAACTCGCGAGCAAAGAAATCGGGCAAAAATAATATTCATATATTCAGAGTAATATATATTACTCTGAATATATGAATATAGCGCTCGCTCGTGTGGGAAAGTGTTATGAACTATAATCAGCGACATTTGTACAGATTAGAAAGATTTATCGCATACAAATTAAAAATGCATTCGATTGTTCAATAGTCCAACATCTATGAATTACATCTTCAAACTCTTGTAGCCACCGTGCCTAAACCGTGCGGGTAAGAATTAAAACGTATCACCCGATCAACAATTCGACGAACTCGTTACATAACAAGTTCCAGTCCTAACTCCTAACTCCTAATCTGCCATCATGCATGCCCTCGCCCACTCCGATATGATCTGCATACTTTCACGCGCCGACACATTAGTGACAACACATGCACGTGGGGTAATGACAGGTGAAGTAATTCAAATCCGACAGATGAATTAGATTCAACTGATCCAAACTTGTTCAGTATTCAAATTCATCTTTATATTCAAATTATAATAACACCATTGTTACATAGTTCGACTGTGATGATTCTATAGGTGTAACTCATGCCTATTTTGTTTGCATCTGGGGTTGTAATAAAAACTTAATAAATACAGAAGCAGTGATTATTATTAGTGTTTCTAAAGATGCATTTTCGCTGAGGTTGTGTCAGATATGAAATTTATAGAAATATTAAAATGCACAAAAAATTGAAAAACCTTAGTAAGAATACCACCCTTTAACGAAGATGAAAGGAAGTATGAAATTATTCAGCATATTATTATTACGCTGTTAAAGAAGATTACTCAAAATCGGATGGCATTTCACCTGCTGACCGCCAAACTTAAATTTGAAGATGGCACCCGATGACGATGTTGAAATTATGTCATTGACAAGAAATTTCATTTGTAATCTAATTTTTATTAAAAGAAATAGCGACCTTACAACACAGGATCACGTATCCCATTGGCATACTTTCACGTGACTCTACATGCAGATCTACACCAGACAGGTGGAAATCATATTAAGTACGTTGACGCTTTCAAGCTTTTAGTGTTTATTGAATTTGAAAAACTCTAAACTAAAAAGATTTCAGTACTGACGTTAACTTTAAAGATATCAGCTTTGGAATTCTAAAATTTAGATAGAATTTAAATAAATGCGCTTAGTTTTTCTTAAATTGTTACCGTGAAAACACAGTAATTCCACAACCAATATAATATGATATGAAGATGTACTTTCTCATCTAATTTGTCACTTCATATTTTAGACTGTAACGTCAAAGCTCTACTAGAGCTCTTGGTCAAGCGCAAACCTGTTATAAATAAAAAATAACTAAATGTTAAGCAAAACTTTAACTAGGTAAGTACTTTGATCAATCGCGTAACGAAAGTTAATACACGTTAAATAATTTCGCCATAATCATCTATGAGGTATGACAAAGATTGTAAATTAATCGGAGATAAAGATTTACTTATCAGCCACTAGGCTGCACCTTTCTCTGGCCATTGACCAGGGCCACTCAAGGCCGTCTAAAGTATTTATCGTTATCATAATGAGCATTACAAAATATTTTTTCTATACCTGCTTCTTTTCAATAAAGCTATTTTTTTAAATGATTTATACTTAATTATACCCCGCCAACTCGCATTGGAGCAGCGCGGTGGGTCTAAGCTCTAATTCCCTCTCTCATAATATGAGAGTGGAGGCCTGTGCTAATCAGTGGGACGTAATGGGCTGCTGTACATTCAAGATTCTTGCAGAACAATTTTAATAACAAAGAATATATGAGTATCAAAGGTCTAGTCGTAACCCTATAGAGAAAGATCCAAACACTCGAAAAATTTTCAACACATTTAGAAAATTACCTTGGTTTGACTTGAATTTTTAATAGTTAAGGAAATAACAATTAAATTTAAGTCTTAGAAAATATTAAATAAAGTGTAAGAACATACCCACACGTACAATGATTTAATCATAGCTAATTTGAATAATATTAAAATTTGAATTTATGTTGGACGTCCAGATGTCATTTGTAGTCAGACACCACCTCAACGACAGTTCACGTTCAGTATAATGTCCATTCACATCCTGTTAGACGTGAAACTACGACATCATAATATTGCGGCTAAGGAATTTCGGTCTCGGAAATAGATATTATGTATGTTCTTGGGACAATGTGAAAATGGAATTTCCAGAATTCTTTTTTTAGTAAACGATATAAATCAACAAATAAGCTTGAGCAACAAATTTCTGATAGAGAAATAAGCTAATATTATAAAAAATTACATGGATTTTTTAGGACTATGCGAACACTGATAATTACCAGAATTATATTTTTAACGAACGATAAAATGAGTCCTTAAAATAACTGATATTACACCAGAGCTCCTCTACTCTACTGCAGGTTGAGAAATGAAGATATTTAACTATCTTGAGAAGCACAAGATTTCTAATTGTAATTTTTTTGTTACCAAGAGCTAAAAGGATTCTCAGAAGCTAACACAACCAACGAAGCCAAATTCGACACGACACAGGCATGAAACACGACAGACGCGGGTAAAAAAATCGCATTAAACCTTACAAAAAAGGAATGACTATACTCTAATCGTGTCATTATAAATTTGTTAAAGAACCCCGAATTGGAATAGACTCCGTAAAATCGGTAGCAGGTGAATTCGTGTGAAGTGAAGTGTTACAAGTGGCAGACAATAAAGTACGTTTTGCTGAATTGCGCAATGTCAGTCATGCTACATCACCGGTCATTATCACGTCGCATTTTCTATTTGAGTTGAGTTTTGACAAGACTGGGTGAAAGGTGAGCGTGCGTTGTATCAACATCACAAGGTGACATGCGTTCCGCTTCAACAGTTGCTACAATAATTATGTTACGAGCCAACGACATTAGGTATATAAAAACAAGTATAAAGTCGATAGATCGTACGCCGTCTGGAATTGTATCAACGTACTATTACCTATTCTGTTATTGCATCTACAAAAGTATATAGAGAATCAAATTATAACCGACGGCAAATTTTTGTAACCCACAGGCCACAGCCTAAGTCAAGGTAGTTCCTAATAGTCATTAAGGTATAATAGGCTGAAAATATATATCACTGGTTGTAACTCACTTGTTTTGTTTAAACGTTAATATTATGCTCTATTTATCAAAGATGAGAATATTCTACTAATATTTCTAAAAATCTCCCAATCTTTGTAGATATAATTGGTTGTATCAACTTCATAAGGTCACAAGCTTGATGGTTTGTTTCTCTCCTACAGTTATTTAAATCAGGTTATGGACCTATTACTAAGATTTGTTCAGTTTTTTGTAATCTTTGATTTGTGTTTTCTACTATTACCTATTCTGTGGTTTAATGTTGTTTTCTGTTGACAAATGTAACGTTAATTGTTCAAACCACAAAAAAAACGGCAACGCCAATTATTAACGTTACTGAAAATTATACATTAAGTATATTTCACATCAATGATTGATTAACTACAAAATCTTAACGCTGGCGGTTTGTATGTGAGAGCCGAGAGGTAATCACGCGCAAGTCAACGCATCAATAAGCTAGTCCGCAGTGCAAGGGGAGGCGATTCATCAAACGTGATAACATCGCACTCCTGTCACTCGCTACTAAACTGCGCAATTATCCGATGAATTACACGTACACCGCCCAAGAGAGAAATTAAAGCCGTTAAGAAATAAATTATTATTGATAATAGCAGATACAAGTACCTACAGGTACGAGCACTTAATAATGAGACCGGCCAAACAACATACGTTTATGCGTGGGAAGCGCCGAATATGCAATCGTAGTCTTACCTACAATCCCTCAATTTTAAGGACAACAAGCTAAATTAGGTGAAAATTTTACACGCCGCTTATGACGAAGAAGGTATTAATCGTTGCTCGTGAAATGCACATAAAAAGCTTGTAAACATGGCTTGTAAGTTAAAACAACACTTGTGCGTTTTTTCTCTAAATACGTGCCGCCAAGCGATTTAGCGTTCCGGTACGATGCCGTATAGAAACCGAATAGGGGTATGGGTCTAATATAACTGCCATGCCCCTAACAGGTTAGCCCTCTACCATCTTAGACTGCATCACCACTAACCATCAAGTGAGATCGCAGTCAAGGCCCAACTTGTAGTGGATAAAACAAAAGCTACTTTACTTTTAAATAAAGACGTTCACCAGCAATAAGCTCTTCGAACAAAGTACTTTTTAGGACGATGAAATGCGAGGACCTGGCCTGGAAAAGTCATACGACAAAGACAAAACATTCTAGTCTCTAGACTAGAAGTTCATCTATGGAGAGAAACAAATAATATAAGATACCATGTTTTAAATAATTGCTTACAGACGACCTTAAGCGACCTAGAGCGAAGCGACACAAAATATTATAAAAAACATACCAACCTTCTACTGACCTAACCGCACCTAAGGCTGCTTAAAACACTGACATTAGACTACCATAGAAATAAATGAGTCACGCAGTGACATTTCAACCGAAAACAGAATAATAATGTTGCCATTCGTGTGTAATTTTTTTACCATCGCAAAAACAAGCCAGTTTCATTTGAATACTCGTAATTTGCGACCAGCCGCCTTGAGCTCTCGACTTTTATTCAACGTCTTGGTATATTATACCGGCTCGTACTATGACAAAAGCGTTATGAATTAATACTGAAATATGTTAGCGTGAAACGAGATACACTGGATACTGGATAGCGAGTTAGAAAGACGATAAATCATTAGTAGATTCTACTTTTACTCGTGAATTTGTTTGCAATGAATCCTGTATGAATTAATAGGAAAATTAGCTGGTTTTACAAAGCTTTATCTTGGAATGTAATGTAAAAACAACTAATCTGTAGATATTGATACAACTTGCACATACTAATAATTTAATAAATTAAATCAATCGTCAAAAATAAATAATAAAATAATCTTATAAAATAAAAAGAATACCTATTGAGCTTTTGATCAAAACGGCGGAAAAGTTGGATTGAATCGGAATCACTTAAACTTCAAACTTTCATGATATTTGTGTATGTACTCGTATTGTAATAGCAAGAAAGAATTCTCATTAGAAATCCCTTTAAACTACAATGGGGCTGATTCTGTAGTGCACAATCTCCAAATTAAACTAAAATTAGAGCATTACAAATATTGCTAACCCTTTCATAATAATTCCTACGGAAAGGGACAGAACTAGATTTAAAGCTGCCATTTTAGTTTAGTTTAGAGATTGTGTTGTACAGAATCGGCCACAATATTATAATATTTAAAATAAAACACTTTTTTAGTTATCTTCCATAATACTGAGTACTCTACATTCTGAAAATGTACACAACTTGGAAATAGTCTTATACATACTCGTATATTATAAATTGTAATGTGTGACAAAGTAATAGCTAAAACTTTATGTACCCGAGAGAAAGCTCGGTTTAGCCATGGCAAAAGTAAGCTTTCATATTCTTTTAATTTACTTGTGTTGCAGTTTGCTCAAGTTTTTTGGCTAGAATGTGCAGAATTGAAACAGGTTGGAGAGTTCATCTAAAAATGGCGGCTACCCTGGTCCAGGCCGGTCAGACGAGCTTTGAGATTCCTGAGAGCTGCAACTTGGTTCGCTTCCAAACCGAACTTTGTTTCGATAGTAATTAACTGGTATCAGAAACAACTGTACTACCAATTATAGATCTTTGATACTTAAACTGCATATCTAATTGAGCGAGACGATGAATATTTTAATTTAAAGATCTTGAATAAAGTTCAAGTTTCACAACAAATTAATGCCAAATATCTTAAGCAAATAAAATAGTTTTTAGCAGAAAAATAGTCCAAAACAGTTAAATTAAGGCTTGATGATTATTTAAACATCACATGAAATTTAAATACTAGTAGGTAGTTCCGTATCAATAAGCAATGCTATTTTAAAATAAAAAAATTAAGCTCCTCAATCTGTCTGAGTCAATTGATCGCAAAACGGATTTGCTTACGTCTTCACAATTATTACTTAATACTTTTTATGGTAGGTACCACGTAATATTATAAGCAAAAATTCTTTAATGTCTGAAACTTTCATTAAGGTACCTAAATAACTATCTATAAAAACGAGTATTAATTTTATTTTTATTTCTCTCACCTTCTGTTTCCTTAAACTTGAACCAACACAAATATAATTAAATCACTAAATATCCACTAATCACACTGTTATCTCTTTTCCGTGTTCAATAGAACTTTAATTCTTTGAATTGAGTCTGAAACAGTTTGATACACGCTTTCGAATGTTCGAGTGTACTGAGACGCGCGTCTCCACGGCCGCCTCAACATTGACTGGAATTTGAGATCGGTATACTAGATATGTCCTGTAAAGCTGTGATAACGGGTGGATAAAGCTTTTTATTGAATATAAATATATTTTTTATACTCCTTTTGATACGGTACAACATTTAAACGCCAATTAAGGACGACATTTTTTCCTCGTAACCGGAGCTTTACTCGTAAGGTGAAGGTGCACTATAGGTACGTAAATGATTTAAGTTCAAGGACAAAAATCTTTGTACTGTAGTAACAGTTGTACATTGCTGGTTTTATATCTAATTCATGGAAAAAGAAATGATTTTTTCCATTCTGAAAAAGGAAGTTTACTTAGCCATTTTCCCGGGAATATTCCTATTTAAACTTCATTTCTACTTTCGATACGTGGTGCCTAATTGTAATTGTACTCAGTGTAAGTGATAATGATAATGATAAAATCATTATTTGTTCCAAAAACCACAGTACAAAGTTTCTTAAAATTACCCTGGACCCCTCTATCTATCTCTATCTATCTCTATCTTTACCAAGTAAGTAAGCTTTTCATGATTTTTACCTTTAGTATCAGTTTCAGGTCGGACCGTAGTATCACAAAATCTAATTTTTCTTACGTGCTATTTTAATTTTTCTTTGAAAATTACAGAATTTAATGTAGTTATGACTAGAAAACCTTAAATCTTACTCTGGAGATATGCATTATCACTTCTTTTAGTATTCACTGGCTTTGTAAAAGCAAAGCTCGCTATTGATACAATCATAGCAAGTGAACGATTCTTAATAAACGATACACATTTTGCAACCTCTATCCAAAGAAACATAACTCAATAAAACTACTTTTTTTGTTACGTCAGTTCAAAACCATTAATAAACATTAATGGTTCACGTAAATCATTTCCCAAAAAACACACGAAGTACTTACCGGAGAAATTAGACGTCGCTCGATCGTAAAATGTAATGTAAAATAATAGAAATTTTTATTATAGTCCTTAAATTGAAGCTTAAATAATATTACGTTTGGCTACTTTTGTTTTCAAAGTTTTTATACTATGTAGGTATATATATTACTAGTAGGGCGCGTGGGTGCGCGGCCCGCTAGCGGACCGCGTGGTGGACCGCGTGGGCCACTGTGAATTGTGATCCACTGTCTACTTGCTCGCTGTCCTAATATCCTGGTTTACTGTCTACGTGTTTGACTACCTCCGTGGCGCAGTGTTGAGCGCTGTTGAATTAACGTGCGGAGGTCCCGGGTTCGATCCCCGGCAGGGTTTGGAAAATTTATAATTTCTGAATTTCCCTGGTCTGGCCTGGTGGGAGGCTTCAGCCATAGCTAGTTACCACCCTACCGGCAAAGACGTGCCGCCAAGCGATTTAGCGTTCCGGTACGATGCCGTGTAGAAACCGAATAGGGGTATGGGTTAAATAAAACTGCCATGCCCCTAACAGGTTAGCCCGCTACCATCTTAGACTGCATCATCACTTACCATCAGGTGAGATCGCAGTCAAGGGCTAACTTGTAGTGGATAAAAAAAAAAACTGAACAACACTGCTATGCTAGTGAGCACAGTGGAAACGTCAGCACGCCAAGCATCCGACGTAAAAGAAAATTCTCATAAAGGAAAAAACATAAAACAAAGCTGGCTTTCCTAATGGCAAACCGACAATAATTCTTCCATAAATAAATAAAGAACAAATCTTGTAAAAAAAACCATATCAAAATCATGCATATTTCCTAACTTCTTGTACTCTCTTCAATGTTCGTAGATTCTGCCATCTTAATTTTTTCTGCTCATCAAGTAGACTTTCAGGCCCTGATAATTTTCTACCCAAAAACCTCTCTTCCATCTTTTAAATAATGTCTGAGATAGCCGCTATCTTGAATCCGCCATTTTGGATTTTTTTTTTCAGCTCACTGCCAATTGTATGAAGTTTTGAGTATTTTTTGTTTGAGCAGCCCCTACCTATCTTTAATACCCTGACCGTGCTCCTCACACATCACCCGAACCTTCGATCATTATCTCTCTCCATATTTTTTTCTGCGAACCATTCGTCAAAATGAGAATTCTTCTATTAAAACAAACTTTAAAAAGGATATAATATCCGCCATATATTTTCGATGGAAAAATTAATTCCGCCATCTTGAATTTTTTTCCTGTTCACCAGGTAGACCTTCATGTCCTGATCATCTTTTTCCAAGAAACTACTATTCCATCTTTTTTACTCTCCGAGATAGACACCGGCGAAATTTGTATGGCGGCCATCTTAAATCCGCCATTTTGAATTTTTTTTCAGCTCACTGTCAATTGGATGAAGTTTCGAGTGACATTTGGTCGAGCACCCCCCACCTATCTTCAATACCCTTTTCTATGGAAAAATAAATTCCGCCATCTTGAATTTTTTTCCTGTTCATCAAGTAGACCTTCATGTCCTGATCATCTTTTGCCGAGAAACCACTCTTCCATCTTTTATACTCTCCGAGATAGACACCGTCGAAATTTGTATGGCGGCCATCTTAAATCCGCCATTTTGAATTTTTTTTCAGCTCACTGTCAATTGGATGAAGTTTCGAGTGACATTTGGTCGAGCACCCCCCACCTATCTTCGATACCCTGGCTGGTGCTCTTCATCCGTCTTCGAAATCCTCAATCATCAGCTCTCTCTGTATTTTTCCTCTTAATGAATTTTTGTCCTCTATACGAAACGATGAGTGAAAAAAAAAATGTTCATACAAAATTTTACAGGAGAGGTGATCAATGAGTCAGTCAGCACGAGCAGCTATATATATATTAACTAGTATGGCGCGTGGGTGCGCGGCCCGCTAAAGCGGACCACGTAGTGGACCGCGTGGTCCACTGTCTACTTACTCGCTGTCCTACTATCCTGCCCCCCAATTATGTAAGAATGGCCGATCAAATCGTCAAAGTTCGGCGTCAAAGTAAAATAAACCATAACAGCATTAATTTCGTGTTTCGAAATTAGCTCAATTTCGAAACACGAAATTGAGCTCTAATTTAATGCTGTTATGGTTTATTTTACTTTGACGCCGAACTTTTACGATTTGATCGACAATTCTTACATAATCGGGGAGCTGGTTTACTGTCTACGTGTTCTGAACTGAACAACACACTGCTATGCTAGTGAGCACAGTGGAAGCGCCAGCACGCCAAGCGTCCGACTTAAAAGAAAATTCTCATAAAGGAAAAACATAAAACAAAGACCACCAACCCCCCGCCCCTCCCTTTTTGTTTGAGCAGCCCCTAAGTACCTATCTTTAATACCCTGACCTTGCTTCTCACCCATCATTGGAACCTTCGATCATCATCTCTCTCCATATTTTTTTCTCCGAACCATTCGTCAAAATGAGAATTCTTCCATAAAAACAAATCTTGAAAGGAACCGTAGTCTTGCATAGTTCTACACTTGTAGCATCTTCAATATTCGCCATACATTTTCTATGGAAAATAAATTCCGCCATCTTGAATTTTTTTCCTGTTCATCAAGTAGACCTTCATGTTCCGATCATCTTTTGCCAAGAAACCACTCTTCCATCTTTTATACTCTCCGTGATAGACATCGACGAAATTTGTATGGCGGCCATCTTAAATCCGCCATTTTGAATTTTTTTTCAGCTCACTGTCAATTGGATGAAGTTTCGAGTGACATTTGGCCGAGCACCCCCCACCTATCTTCAATACCCTTTTCTATGGAAAAATAAATTCCGCCATCTTGAATTTTTTTCCTGTTCATCAAGTAGACCCTCGTGTCCTGAACAAAAAGGGAGGGGCTTTTTGTTTGAGCAGCCCCTAAGTAGGTACCTATCTTTAATACCCTGACCGTGCTCCTCACCCATCATCCGAACCTTCGATCATGATCTCTCTCCATATTTTTTTCTCCGAACCATTCGTCAAAATGAGATTTCTTCCATAAAAACAAATCTTGAAAAGGAACCGTAGTCTTGCATAGTTCTACACTTGTAGCCTCTTCAATATTCGCCATACATTTTCTATGGAAAATAAATTCCGCCATCTTGAATTTTTTTCCTGTTCATCAAGTAGACCCTCATGTTCTGATCATCTTTTGCCAAGAAACCACTCTTCCATCTTTTGTATCTCCGAGATAGACACCGACGAAATTTGTATGGCGGCCATCTTAAATCCGCCATTTTGAAATTTTTTTTCAGCTCACTGTTAATTGGATGAAGTATCGAGTGACATTTGTTCGAGCACCCCCCACCTATCTTCAATACCCTTTTCTATGGAAAAATAAATTCCGCCATCTTGCATTTTTTTCCTGTTCATCAAGTAGACCCTCATGTCCTGATCATCTTTTGCCAAGAAACCACTCTTCCATCCTTTATACTCTCCGAGATAGACACCGTCGAAATTTGTATGGCGGCCATCTTAAATCCGCCATTTTGAATTTTTTTTCAGCTCACTGTCAATTGGATGAAGTTTCGAGTGACATTTGGCCGAGCACCCCCCACCTATCTTCAATACCCTTTTCTATGGAAAAATAAATTCCGCCATCTTGAATTTTTTTCCTGTTCATCAAGTAGACCCTCGTGTCCTGAACAAAAAGGGAGGGGCTTTTTGTTTGAGCAGCCCCTAAGTAGGTACCTATCTTTAATACCCTGACCGTGCTCCTCACCCATCATCCGAACCTTCGATCATGATCTCTCTCCATATTTTTTTCTCCGAACCATTCGTCAAAATGAGATTTCTTCCATAAAAACAAATCTTGAAAAGGAACCGTAGTCTTGCATAGTTCTACACTTGTAGCCTCTTCAATATTCGCCATACATTTTCTATGGAAAATAAATTCCGCCATCTTGAATTTTTTTCCTGTTCATCAAGTAGACCCTCATGTTCTGATCATCTTTTGCCAAGAAACCACTCTTCCATCTTTTGTATCTCCGAGATAGACACCGACGAAATTTGTATGGCGGCCATCTTAAATCCGCCATTTTGAAATTTTTTTTCAGCTCACTGTTAATTGGATGAAGTATCGAGTGACATTTGTTCGAGCACCCCCCACCTATCTTCAATACCCTTTTCTATGGAAAAATAAATTCCGCCATCTTGCATTTTTTTCCTGTTCATCAAGTAGACCCTCATGTCCTGATCATCTTTTGCCAAGAAACCACTCTTCCATCTTTTATACTCTCCGAGATAGACACCGTCGAAATTTGTATGGCGGCCATCTTAAATCCGCCATTTTGAATTTTTTTTCAGCTCACTGTCAATTGGATGAAGTTTCGAGTGACATTTGGTCGAGCACCCCCCACCTATCTTCGATACCCTGGCCGGTGCTCTTCATCCGTCTTCGAAATCCTCAATCATCAGCTCTCTCTGTATTTTTCCTCTTAATGAATTTTTGTCTTCTATACGAAACGATGAGTGAAAAAAAAAATGTTCATACAAAATTTTACAGGAGAGGTGATCAATGAGTCAGTCAGCACGAGCAGCTATATATATATTAACTAGTATGGCGCGTGGTTGCGCGGCCCGCTACAGCGGACCGCGTAGTGGACCGCGTGGTCCACTGTCTACTTACGCGCTGTCCTACTATCCTGCCCCTCGATTATGTAAGAATGGCCGATCAAATCGTCAAAGTTCGGCGTCAAAGTAAAATAAACCATAACAGCATTAAATTAGAACTCAATTTCGAAACACGAAATTGAGCTCTAATTCAATGCTGTTATGGTTTATTTTACTTTGACGCCGAACTTTTACGATTTAAACGTCAATTCTTACATAATCGGGCAGCTGGTTTACTGTCTACGTGTTCTGATCTGAACAACACACTGCTATGCTAGTGAGCACAGTGGAAGCGCCCGCATGCCAAGCGTCCGACGTAAAAGAAAATTGTCATAAAGGAAAAACATAAAACAAAGACCACCAACCCCCGCCCCTCCCTTTTTGTTTGAGCAGCCCCTAAGTAGGTACCTATCTTTAATACCCTGACCCATCATCCGAACCTTCGATCATCATCTCTCTCCATATTTTTTTCTCCGAACCATTCGTCAAAATGAGATTTCTTCCATAAAAACAAATCTTGAAAAGGAACCGTAGTCTTGCATAGTTCTACACTTGTAGCCTCTTCAATATTCGCCATACATTTTCTATGGAAAAATAAATTCCGCCATCTTGATTTTTTTTCCTGTTCATCAAGTAGACCTTCATGTCCCGATCATCTTTTGCCAAGAAACCACTCTTCCATCTTTTATACTCTCCGTGATAGACACCGACGAAATTTGTATGGCGGCCATCTTAAATCCGCCATTTTGAAAATTTTTTCAGCTCACTTTCTATTGGATGAAGTTTCGAGTGACATATGGTCGAGCACCCCCCACCTATCTTCAATACTCTTTTCTATGAAAAAATAAATTCCGCCATCTTGAATTTTTTTCCTGTTCATCAAGAAGACCTTCAGGTCCTGATCATCTTTTGCCAAGAAACCACTCTTCCATCTTTTGTACTCTCCGAGATAGACACCGACGAAATTTGTATGGCGGCCATCTTAAATCCGCCATTTTGAATTTTTTTTCAGCTCACTGTCAATTGGATGAAGTTTCGAGTGACATTTGGTCGAGCACCCCCCACCTATCTTTGATACCCTGGCTGGTGCTCTTCATCCGTCTTCGAAATCCTCAATCATCAGCTCTCTCCGTATTTTTCCTCCGAATGAATTTTTGTCTTCTATACGAAACGATGAGTGAAAAAAAAAATGTTCATACAAAATTTTACAGGAGAGGTGATCAATCAGTCAGTCAGTCAGCACGAGCAGCTATATATATATTAATTACAGTTGAAATAATTTCTTTAGCTTGTAGCAGCATGAGGTAAGTATTTGGACAAAAATAACACTTAATAAAAATATCTTGTTATTCTCGATCTGTGTCTTACGACACTTTAGTTTAACTTGTACATTCTAGAACTTTTTATCTGAACCTTAAGCCTGGCGGTGAATTAAATAAAGTGCTTTTTCTAAATATAAACGCTATCTCGACAGACCATTGGCATGTGCGTCTACGTCCCTCTTTGCCGTTTTTGTACATTTATTTTTTCAACCATATTTTATAATTAAGCATGCGAATTTGTTGTCTCCGTTTTACTAAGAAACCGTGTGTACTCTTTAAGCTTATCGTGATTATGTCGTAGAATACAAGACCAGACACAAAAGTGGTTTTCATTATCACACTGTTTAGTAACTTGCAATGCATGTTTTAGTATAACGTAACATACTGAAAGTTGAGTGCGAGACACAATTTTCAAAGCAGACTTGTATATTAATTTCGTATTATGTTACTCTATGGATCCTATAATATTTAGGTACTTACCATGTCAGTACTTTACAACATTAGTACAATTAGGTGATATAACAGTATTCTATTAGAAACCACAATGGTAAGAGCTTACCTATATTATTTCTGATACGAGTATCTATGATTAACATTAATTCACTTCAACTTAACCTTTATCCGGTGGTAAAATGAAATGCTTGTGCCTCAATTACTTATTGTAAGCAATAATTATACTGAATCAAGCAATCCCACGGCACCGCGTACTCGCAAGTCGCTACTAGGGGATCACAAATGCGGAAGAATGAGTGTGAAAAATACCTCTTTCTTTTAAATACTTGCTACTAAAAGAATCTTTCTTTGACCTCACATCTCCCTATTTATCGTCATCAAACAAGACGCACCATGTACCTATAATATTATGTAAAACATCTTCTAAATATATGAAAGAAAAGGTAACTGACTGACTGACTAATCTATCAATGCACAGCTCAAACCACTAGACGGATCAGGCTGAAATTTATTTTTCTCACCTCCGGGCGGAAAGCGTCAATTTTCCTCCCGCTGCGCTAAACGAAAATGCCGCTTTCCGCCTCCGTCGAGGAGAAAAATAGTATACACACCACGGGCAGTAAATAAGAAAGCCTCAGATCACATGTTTATTGACCTCGGCTTCGCCTCGGACAACAATTACATGTGATCTGAGACATTTCTTATTTTACTGCCCTAGATGTGTAATATACTAATACCTAGTTATTATGACGTAGGCATCCGCTTAGAAAGGATTTTTTAATTCAGCCCTAACAAGGTGAAATAATGGTTTAAAATATACAATCAAAATCGAACATAACGTTAGCGAAAACGAGGGAAAAAGGATAGGTATGTAACGAGGGATAGGTAACGATTATCTTAGATATTTTACATAAAAATAAAAATCTTTAGTAGTCGTTGCTAAGTAACTTATTTATGCAGCTAACATTGAATATTTATCTTTACTTAAATTTTTTGGTATCTGGTAACAGTCTGTTGCTAATATTACCAAAATAGTGAACATCACTGACGATCAAATAAATTGTGGTCACGATTTTACCTGCGAGTATAATTCAAAGTCAAAGAAATTTCAACTTTCACAAATTAAAATTAAAGCACATTTTTATTGCCTCTACTACCGAAGATGCAATGAATAGTTACAAATTCTTATCTAATCGCAGGAGTCATCAACCTTACCTATAATTTTTTTTTGAGAAGCTGTGATAGCGTAAGCGCCATCTTACTCGAGTGATTCACTATAATGTACTTGGATTCTTGATAATTAGTTTATATTATAGTGGGAAATGGGATGGTGAAGGTCAGAGACCTTGCACGGAATCTGGGATACAGTTATTTTATCATTTCAGATGGAATGAGAGGATTTTGACAACATCATCTAGATAGTAACGTCGTGTTTATGTTTCGCATAATGCCGTGTATATACTACACCGATGAATATTGTATGGAATTTAAGGGATATGTTATGTATACTAATATAATCCATACTAATATTATAAATGCGAAAGTGTGTCTGTCTGTCTGTCTGCTACGCTTTCCCAGCCCATCTTTTCAACCGATTTTGCTGAAATTTGGTATAGAGGTAGGTTATATCCCGGGGAAGGACATAGGCTTATCCCGGAAAATTAAGGAGTTCCCGCGGGAATCAAAAAACCTTAATCCACGCGGACGAAGTCGCAGGTATCATCTAGTATGAAATAATTAATAGTAAAGGAAACGAAAACTGTAGGTGTATTATTTGATCCTAATTTTAAAACTCAAGACGTGTGATGAACAATCATAAGTAGACAGGAAATATAAGAAGTCGGTAAAAAAGTAAACATCTACATAATCAGGACCCAATATTTTCAATAGTATTTTTGGTTTAAGGGAAAAGTAATAGAGAGCAGCATTAGGCTGCCCCTTTCCGCAGGGAATAGTTATTCTGAAAGGGATAGCAATATAAATGGAGCTGTAATTTTAGTTTAGTTAAGAGATGGTGTAAAACAGAATTGACCTCATTGTCATATTAAACCAACAAATATTTTAATCCACGTCCACACTGATTGACATAGTCTGAACGCGGCACTATACGAAACACCAGCAGCAAAACGTGATTCAAAGCCAATTAAGTACATTTTATTTAATTCGTCAACATTTTAAGAAATTAAAAGCAAAATGTTAGGATATTTTGGAAATGGTTATAGTACTCGTGTTGATACTAATAACTGGATGACATACAGAAATGTTGCTTGATTGTGCCATTCATCTTATTGACAGTACAATAATTGGCAGTAGGTAAAAGTTAAATTTAATTATCATAATGACGATAAGTATAAACTAAAATAACATCACTTCACAGCGATAAGGCCGCCTATTGTACAGTTTTTCATAATTTCTTGTATTTGTTTAAATGTGTTTTTTATGTATGGTGTACAATAAAGCATATTTTCATTTCATTTCATTTTCATTTCATTGCACTTCTAAATTCAAATCTTTTGTTTTACCTATAAGTGTAATCTCAATTCTCAATAACACTTAAGTAACGTTAAGGTTAAAAGCAAATAGAAAACCTACCTATAAAATAATATGGTAATAAGTATCTTGGGTAATATGGATAGTTCATGCTATAACAAAAAAAATTACAAACAGGGAATCGGACTCTAAATCACCATCGTTTTACCTTCCTTTGAAAATGATCTATGCCTTCTTTAACAACTTCTTCTAAGAAATTTCCTCACTGCCGCCTTCCTCCAGCGCTACACTTCCCTATAATTCAAACTATTCATATGTCAGAATGTGCGGATGTAAGTAATAACAAGAAAGGCGGAGCGACATCAAAGGAAAGCAGTGTGACAGTTTCCACGGCACATCGGGGTCGGGCATTGTCATATTGTCTACTTCACTTAATTGTTTACTCAATTAGAGCAGGTAAATACAAATGATAATTACAGATCAAGAAAGTTAAAAAACTGCGATACAAAGAAGATAATCTGAGAATTCACTAAACAGAAATGTGAACCTGACGTAAATATTATCAGAATAATATAAACTATACGCCTGAATAAACTAGTGGTTCGCCCTGAACTGAGACCTCGCGGTATCCATAAGATAGTTTTAACTATCTTTACGTTCATAGACATCAGTACTATCAGTAGACTATTTTTTTATTCCACGTAAGATGGTGCTAACGTCTATTATTTGTAAGCACAAACGAATAAACTTTTACATAGCGCCATCTATTGACATCATTGTGAAGTTCTGTTAAAAATACTGAAGCTCATTAAAAATTAAATAATTTCGTTTCCTTATAATATTTATCTAATTTTAGTATTTGTTGTTCAATTACAGGATATAATTCAAATAATTGATCAATTTCAGGCTCAGCCTTTCAGAAAATTGAGAGTTCTGAGGTCAACTTGGGACGTTAGAAAATCTCCACTATGAAACCATTTCGTCAATTTTAGGGGAAAATTTAAAAAATTTTTTTTGGACTATTCCTAATTATCTTTAAAATGATATACCGCAACCCTATGTAACGCTATAAAAAATATTTTACTTC
The DNA here is from genome assembly GCA_917051295.2 of Erebia ligea. Taxonomy (NCBI): domain Eukaryota; kingdom Metazoa; phylum Arthropoda; class Insecta; order Lepidoptera; family Nymphalidae; genus Erebia; species Erebia ligea. Next base: position 9,948,946 of record OU785233.1, on the reverse strand, counting down.
GCATTCGCTTCTATGAGAGCCCCCCTGAAATAAAGATTTTTATAACTTTTTAGGCCATATTCGGCTGGAGGCCAGCGGTTTACATATTATATTACAATTTGAAGTAATTACGTTCAGTAATTCAGAAGTTATAAGGCTCTGACAGACGGACGGACGGACGGACGGACGAGTCCAAATTCACTTAAGTAGACTCGGAGATCTTCGCTTCGCTCGGTCAACAATGTTTGTTATTTTTTTTTTAAACAGGTGACGCTCATGTACTAGATTGTTTTAATGACACATGTTGCGTACCTCTGAAATACTAGCAATAAAAATCAAAGTATGGAAGCTGAATAAAATATTATCGAAATGTAATCTTCAACTGTTTGTTTTAATTAAAACATTGCGGACTTTAAAAAGATGCTACCATTTAAAAAAAAATAACACAGTTGTTCAGATAAACATAAAATAATCAATTACATGTACAGTAAATAACCGAAACAATCACGCGTATTTATCAAGCCATCGACAGATACCGCAGAAGGATTTAGGCCCGGCTAAGATCGTATTTTACTTGGCGATAAGTGTGGGTGTGAGAACAGAACTGCAAGCCAGTGAGTTTATTATAGTATTAAATGTAACTAGCAGATACACTATATAAATCAATTAAGTAATTAATTCAGAGGCTGATTCACTAACACTTTGAGTGTTAGCTTTTGAATCACACTAGAAACTTTCGCAATTCTATTTTCTATTAGCAGTTTCTTCTACAGATTCTGAAATGAATATATAATCGAAACTTTTAGAGTTTACTACCTGTGAGACTCACTGTTCGTCTCCACTCAGGGCAATTGCAATTCTGAACCGAAATTCTGTAAGCTTGGAATTTATTAACTTATTAATTTAAATTATAACTGAATACCTACGTTATTTAGATTCTTATTGCCTTGCCTGATCTCGGACCTCCTTAATTTTCCGGGATAAAAAGTCTATATCAAATAAGATTTTAGATTAAAGACCCTAAGTCACTCTCCAGGTCCTCAACTATACCCATTACCCATGCTAAAAATCACGTCGATCCGTTGCTCCGTTGCGGCGTGATTGAAGGACAAACCAACAAACCAATAAACCAACAAACAAACACAGTTTCGCATTTATAATATTAGTATGATTGTATACTAGAGCCAATGACTGCCATATAATGTAAATGAAATTGTAGTGAAAAGTGTCCTAAAAATCAATGAAGAAACTTTAGAAATTCAACATAATAATAAACGCTAGGTAGTCGCTAGTGCCAATTGCAATGAGCTTTGTTTACTTAAAAGTGCCTTCCCATACTACATTATTACTTTACCTTAATGATTTGACCATAATCGGAACATAGACCATACCACACCCTTTTGTAACTGGAATTCACAATCTGCTTAATCATAGCGGAGAGTCAATGTAACCTTTCCGAGGCACACCTACTAACAACGCAAGCCTAACTTAATAAACCAATTATTTCAAAATGACCTGGAATATTCCAGAGGCCCGACGATGGGTAAACATGCAATCAAAGATTCTGCCCACAAAAAGACTCGATTCCCTCGCAAATTGCCTGCTTACAACGATATTTCGTGTATCATTAACTCAATATTAGCGAAACACGCAATGGCTCTACGTTTATGCAAAATATTTGACAACGAAATGCGTGTCCGTACATTTTTGTTCATCAAAGCCTATTAATTAGCAGATAGCTTATTTCCTTTGACTTTACAATAACTATCTTTTTTCTTTTTCTATTATCACGTTTTTCAAACCACACTAATCATAGAGAATGACATAAAAATGATATTGTAACAATATTGTTCTCATATTTACTTTAGTTACAAAGTTTATGATATTATTATCACGAAGTTAAAACTCATCTAAGATAAAATCAGCTTGTTTGAAGCAAACACAAAACGACCGGATATTACTCTATGAAGTTATACATATAACAAAAGTATTTTTATTGCTACAGGGCAAAGGCCGGATAAAAAAGCTTTTTCAATCGGGTTTTGTTGCTATGTAGATATTGAATTTATACTAAGTAATTTTTAGTAAGGACTGTTGGGGTTAGTTTTACATCGATGTCCTCAGATTTTTTCGGAATCCCTTCCGTTGTGGCTCAAACATTGAGTTCATTAAGTACACTTAGTAAGGATTATTGAGTTTATTTTACATTGGTAGACTGAGATAGTTTTATAGGAATCTCTTGAAACATAAACACCTAGGACCTGCACGGAAAGAACACAATCATTAGCGATCAGCTGTTCCATTAACAATCCCCTCGTTAACAAGGCAGCTGTAGCACTCATACATCTATCTTAGCTTTATATAAAAAATATTCGTTCCAAAATCAAACTGATCGACTTCTGAACAAGTTAAATTACAGGCTATTTATGTGATCAAATAGGCTCTAATTTGCAATCTGGCGGTAGTGACTAGTTAGTGAATAGAAAATAGCATACTGCTATCGGCTCTTCTATTAGGTCGAATAAAACCGCCCCCTAAACGCTACAAGGAACAGAGCGCTTAGGTTTAATTGCTAACATTGTTTAAAGCTTACGCATGAACCCATAATACTACCTGGAACCATCTTTAAACCAGCTTAGTCGTTAAATGATCAATGTTTAGTACCTAATATAAAAGCTCAGTTTCATATTATGTGGATAGGAATCACAAAAAGGGTGATATTTCTAAAACTCATGCGATAAAGGTCAAAATATTATCCAAGAAACATTTTCATTGGTCGATAGAGAACGCATTTGCGGTGCAGATGATTTATTTCTAAAACGCATTAATTTCATAATATTTTGATGCCATTGGTCGTTACGCCATGTTTGCATTGAGTTCAATCCCATCCTTCAAAATATCAAATCCTACACTATTATAACTACTTATTTAGTTAGTTATATCCAATCATTCTTGCTATGACACAATTACTAGCATATATATGACAAATATATAATAAATTATAACAATTAATAATTAATAACTTTGCCGGAAAATATGGTTCCACGTGTTTTGGCATATATTTTTCCCACTAAAAGATCTGTTCTACACTCTTATATTAAAAGTTTTAATAAGACAAACCACTTTCAATAAAATCTCATGAATAGATACTGTGTTTGATTGGCACGCTTTCTCTCTTTTGTACTAACTGAAAGAATACAGAATTCATGCGCAAAAACTTTATCATTGATTTCAAGTATTTTTTATAGGTACCTGACAAACTTTTGAACGTACAAGCAGTCAATACTTTCTACAGTGCAAACCATGACAAAATGATAACTCAGCACGAGTTAATATGTTTCATTTAATGATGGTTTTATTACATAACTTTGAACTATGAATTCATCATCAGCCAATTGAATACCCGCTCAATTGCTTCACTCACGCGAATCGGCGATTCATCAGTTTTTTTATTTGGTTTTGATCCGACGTAATATCTACCTACCGTCGCGTCGTCGATGAGAACTGACTTTGTGCAAGAAAGTTGTATTGTGTTTACTCGAAGGGAACAAAAAATAGGAAAATGCCTTATGATTTCGATCTTTTAATTGACAGTGTTGACTTGTTTGCCTATCCATACATGTCATATTTAATGTGGTGTGTATTCGGTCGTTTGTGTATCGTTCATCGGATTAAGTTGAAACTTTGTTCAATGGAGGTTTCAGACAATTTACATAAAGTTACAATAGGTGGCTCAACTAGAATACAGTCATAACACTTTAATCTATAATCCCGCTATTAGCATCTTAGCAATAAATGAATCATAAAGTTTTATCGTACATAATCTTATAAAAACGTGTCTACATTATCATTTAACGATTTCTATAAGATTTCCCTTAGCGCAAAAACATCCTCATGTTAATTAAAAACAGGTTTTAATAATTCCATGAACTTACAAAATCTCACGAAGTTTAATGAACTTCTTAATTAGTAAGTAGTAGGTAAAATAATGCAAAGAAACTCGGACAGTCAGAAAACGACCATCACTCATTTCAGATACATTTTCTATCATTATTTTACACTCAACTTGATTCTTGTCTTCTTTCATTCTTCTACTTTTTCTACGTGACATATAACTTTTTAAATTATTAATTTACATTTTTCTGCTTTTTTTTTTAAACTTATCTCCTTTGAAGCTTATCTAATTAGACATCGGTGGTAGGAATATTGTTTTCATCATACCTATTCGAAAAACGAATATTGGCTTCAGAGGATAGCGGGAGCAAAATGTAATTTTTAGGCCCATAGGACTTTTCATTTCTCTGTTCTGATTGGTCCGCGCACGTGCGGCACGTGAAGCACGCCATGTGGAAATACTTGTCCGTCGAGCGCTCACCTGTGGACAGTAGTAGTGGCCGTCCTTGCAGAAGAAGCCGCCCTTGGCGAGCGAGGCGGCGCACGTGCGGCACGTGGAGCACGCCATGTGGAAGTGCTTCTTCTGGTTGGTCCGCGTTCGTGCTTCTGATTGGTGCTTAAACGTATAGGTAATGTCCATACATAGTAAGTTGATACTCCTAGCTTTTTCTCATACGTAATGATTAAAAATAGTGTGTCACTCGGGGCCAAATTTTTTGTTCTCGGGCGGCGTATATTGAATTCCTCGCTACGCTCAGGATTCTACTTTAGAATCCTTCACTTCGCTCTGAATTCAAAATAGCGCCCTCGGGGAACAAAAATTTTCTTTGGCCCCATATAACACAAATAACTATTCTATCTTTGATTTATTATTGATTGTTTATTGTTTATTTGATTTATTAATTATTGATTATTATTTATTTCTGTATTTTTCTAAGTTTAGTTTTGTAAGGATCTTTTCGAAACCAGAAGTACCAATGACAATGAATTATTATAAAAACAACCAATTAGTGAATGTCTATTTCTATGCAATAAAAAATAAGTCAATGATTTACAAAATATTGTTATTTATTACGCATGCTCGGCCATTCAAATCGCATATTAGATAACCGGCTATACATCAGGATGATACAATCGATTCAAAGGTTAGATGTCACTTAACTCAATATCCTATTTACATACAGTGGTCTCTCTGAAGACACCAGCGTAATATATCAACCTTTGTGTATTGCAAATAATACATAAATATTAATTCATTTCATTGATTATAATGTGTATTGGCATTTAATATTTTTCACACCGTCATAGTACTCTTGAACGCTCTAGGTTTAGCACATGACTGACAATACGATACAAAGCGTAAAGTATATTATATCTCTATGGTAAAGTAGCATATTCAGGTAAACACGATCACATTTTTTCTCGTTATTATGTAATCTGTAATATGTATCCTAGTAGTTGCTTATTTTATATTTTATATCAAACGTCTGCATCTGTTACCGTGGTATGTATCGTTATCTCAAATTTCAAAAACTTAATTACGTTCACTAATCATTGTAACTGTCTACGAAACACTCCACCTCTTCATTTTAATAGAACATAATTTTTAAAATCATTAACTCAACTTTCATAAAACTATACGTTGTTTATATTTTGTTCACGTCTCCTTTGTTCTAATTTATCTCGCTTATCAGTTAGATCAATTTCTCTGTAATAAACTTATATCAACCGTTTAGATCTTAACATATTATTATTATCTACTACAAATATAGCTTACAACATTCTAGAAAGTATAGTACAAACTTTATTATATTCACCAATCTATGTAACCGTGCGAGACACCTCCGACTGCATTTATGCTAATAGGATATAATAAAATCAATCTTAACTCCCATAAAGTTACACGTAGCAAATATTTCATACCTTATATGAATATTTATATCCAGCTTTATATACATTTAAACAGTTTGCCAAAGAGCATGGACGAGGGGATAATTTTTCCTAACATCACCTTGTTCGACCTATCTGGAATTGAATCTGGCTTGATCACAAGGATTCTTGTGTACAGCGTGCCTTGTAGATTGTATCTAGAACTCTTAAGTTATTGTACCGGACGATGCTCATGCTCATCGAGCATTATAATCGTAGCAAATGGCATAAGCGTCGTATAGGCTCCTAGCACACCTGGACTTTTCGTTTACATTTTTCTTTTAGGGTCAAGTGCAACATCGAAGCTTATGGTTAACATAAAATTTAACGACCTTAAAAACACCACTTTGGGTAGCAAGTCAGGGTTCTTCTACATTTTAACAAAATTTGACTAAATATTATTACCATAAATACCTATGTGTTTACGAATACTTACTAACTTGTTAACCACTCAATTTGTTAGCTTTTTAATGACTAAAACCATAATCGTTGATGTAATTCATCCTAAGTTAACTGTGTAGGTCAGAAAAAATGACCATATAAAAATGATTCTACGAAGAATGCTGATCAAAATTTATGTGCGTAAAACTACCTGAGAAAAATATTATATCACAATAACATATAATACGACTGGCCACTTTTACGTTGGTACATTCTTCTCTTTTAGTGTTTGCTTATATTATTTGTCAATATTATATTGATACCAATCTTAAATTAAATGGATGAATAGGCCTCACCGAAATAGCAATCTACACTTTTTATAAAATAAAAACAAAATTGGAACATGTGCTTGGTAGCAAATTATAGCTTGAGCTGGAGTTTTTTCAGCATTTTTGTTACTCTTTGCCTCGCGCCTGTAGTATAAACCGATTCAACTTGATGTTATTTTCAATCGCCAAGCAAATCAGCGCTTATTACTATTCAATGTTTTTTTATCTGCACTCTTATAAACGGTTTCACTCTATGATACGATGCCGAGATTGCAAACTCATTTCCAATTGAATTATTTTTAGCAAAAAGTGTACTCTAACCATTGAAATTGAAGCCCCAATAACTCAATGATTTAGGAGGTAGATTAAAATCAAATTGGTCTCAATTTCAAATCTCAGTTTAAAAACAATTTCACATCTAAGCCCTATCATTTGAACTTTCCCGTCAACGATCGTTACAATATTTGAAGTACAATAGTGGTCGAAGTTTACCGTCAAAAAACGTGCACCCTCTACATTTCTAATATAAATAGTACCTAACTAATCAAAATGTACCAAATAATAGGAACAACATAATTTTCGTAACATTACACAATATAATACATCGAAATCCAATTGACCCGTAACAAAGTAGTTACACTGAATACGTAATACCTAAATACCGCGGACAAGACACGCTTTTAATTACGTAACTGCATCCAATTAATGTAAAGCTCTACTTATTGCAGTCACACTCAATATTGTAATAAACAGAGACATATTGTTAGTGTGGTCATAACTTCCGAGTTGAATAATTTGCCTATATAACAAAAAAATAAATAATTGATAGTAACAATATACTACAGTAAAGAAATTGTAATCGTTTGTCAAACGAATAATTCGACCTGTTTAAGGAGTTCATAGATGCCTGCACGTCAAAAAGCATAAAAAAATGTCAAACGATTACGATTTGCTTGATTAATTTGACAATTATGGAGCCTCAGGGTCTGATGAGAGGTATCGGCCGTGAGCATCACACTAAAGGTAAAGGAGTACCGCCAAGCGATTTAGCATTCCAGTACGATACCATACCCCTTCTGGTTTCCATCTTAGACTGCATCTCAATGCAGATTGCATTGTGATTAGACTCAGGTGAGATTATTGATTTCTGAACTGAATAACCCGAATAAAATGAACATTGATCATATTATTATTTTACTTTTTGGGAGCTGAAGACCTTTTTATTTTTGCAAATAAAGAGATTTTGTTATAACAAGAATTTGATATCCCTGGATTACCAATCTAATAATCAAAAGTTCTCTGAACAAAACCAGGTCTATGACTTTGGTTATAAATAATAATCTATACACAAGTTCAGTTGCGAAGGCGATTGCATCGTTGAGGTCACTAAACGGCCTGCTAGGCAAACAGAACAGCTTTTAGCGTTCTAACTCTAATATCTGAACCTGTTATTGGTACATAATTTAAGTTTCTCATTTTATGTATTTTGTTACGTTATAAGTATGGATATGTAAATTAATTTGCAGTGACGATTTTACAGTTATATGCATTTGTGTTTTATTTATATTATGTCTGTGAATACACGCTTCGATTACTTTGAAGTGGGGTACAGGGGTATGGATTTAATATAACTGCCATACGCCTCACATACCGATTTTTTTTTAAAAAGTGCTCAACACGGCTGAGTGTGCAAAAGTGTGTGTGTGCAATTCACAGACGGCAGAAGTGAAACTTCAGAAAAGTAGCCTACGAGAGAATGAGATAAATATAACTTGTATTCTATATCATTTTCTCGCAGTCTAAATCCTGTTATGAATATGTTTGTCTCTTTTTAGTTTCATCGAATTTTCAAATCTCGACAATTCTAAATAAGTTTCACTTCAAAAACTTTTCGAATCGCGAAAGTTAAGTTGCAACTTGCAATCGTCCATTATATTTTATGATGCATACACCAACAAATAAACAAAAATGAACAACTTCATTTATTAGTAGTAGTAAAAATGTATAATTATATTATTTTTATTTGACCTTTGAAGCAATAAAGAGCTTCTTAGTTGCAGACTGCAGTTCGCTAGTTCGCGGCGCGGCGTGGGCGCAGCGCCCGCGGCGATCTATCTCCGTGCAAATTATAATTTCAAAATCCCATCGATTTATGTGGACGCTCATCTGAATAAACGCTGCTCCATTTTATGCGTATCCCTTACCTCTGTAACTCGATCCTGTTTTTTAAATATGATGTACTGACTGTATTGCTTATAGTGAGAATCTGTCTTCAAAGTTTAAACGTAGAAACTACACAAATGAATTAATAATAGTTACTTCGTAATAAGGCAAGAATTTGGATTTCGGGAAATTTCAAACACATTTGATTAAAATAAAATGACGTAAAAAAATAAAATTAGATGTAAAGGGAGAAATAATGGAAGGTTCCTTTATTAATATTCTTACTCGCAATTATTTTTGATGTCTGTTAGGTTGACGTTAATTTTTTGCCTTGGGGCACATGAATTGACCACCGATTTAATAATAGTTAGTAGTAATTTGACATCAATCATCAGGACCTCGAGAGTCGAGGTTCTGAACTGCCTAGCTCAGCAATAGATACCACTAAAGTCTGTTCTAATAGAGATGAGGGTTTTTTCAACTTCTTTAATGTCTGATCATGTCATCTGCCACTTGACCAATAGTGATGGAAGTTGAAAGACGACAAGTTTCTAGATATTCCCATCATTATTGGTCGAATTGCAAATGAGATTACGTGATCAGACATTACTTAATGAAGTTAAAAAAAAACTCATCTCTATTGGAACAGACTATACATATAAAGGAAGTTGGCGGTGTCGTTAAAGTCGCCAACCCGCATTGAAGCAGCGTGGTTGGTCAAAGCTATAATTCCCTCTCTCCTATGAGAGTGGAGGACTGTGCCCAGCAGTGGGACGTTAAGTGGCTGTAGTGGTGGATACATATAAATACATATAAAGTCACAGTCAAGGATAAGATTGTTCATACGAAACAGTAAACAGGTAGTAAAACTGTGGTAAAACGAAGCTCGTAGGATTTGCAAATAAAAAAACCGCGCCGAGCGGCGCCAGTCATTTACGAATTAAAACGCCTTTTTAAGATTTAAACCGAAGATATTTATGTACCTATCTTAAAGTTTAAAAAATAATTCATGTTCGACGTTTAATAGGATTCGTTATTTTGCTAATAAATCGCTCGCTAGACAAATTATTGCGATTCTGCCTGAGCAAATTCTATTTCTTGTGTCCGTACTTAATCATGTTATTAATGCAAAAGTCTGTTTGTTTGTTGGTTTGGCCTTCAATCACACCATAATAGAGAAATGAATCGACCTGATTTTTTTTCTACTTATTAGATTAGCTGCTTTTTATTCCGTAAAATTAAAGTTCCCCCGGGATTTTTAAAACCTTAATCCAAAGTCGTGTGGAAAAGGTACTCGTAGGTAAACTTAACTAGAAACGAACAGAGGACCTCTAAGATGCAATCTATACTTCTAAACTTAAGGGACCGGCGACCACCGCTCGCAACTTCTACTCGAACCGCAAATATAAATTTGCCGGTATATTGCTATCCCTATTTGGCTGAAGACACATGATCGCGTGCAAGCGCAATAGCAATATGAGCGTGCAGAATTTGTTATACATTTAGTCTTGTTCCGTGAATACCAAAAATGATGAATGAAAAATTGTTGTGTTTTTAACTTCGTGTTGTTATTCTGTAACTTGACAATATAGGCTATGTTCCTGATCAATTAGTACGTGAGATATCGTTGGTTTTAATATGAAACAAATAAGGAGAAAACATGTCGTTTATGTCGCAAAAACATGCAAAACGCAATGTGCTTACATTTAATTTTGGGAAAGTATTTTGGAAAAATAATTATCCAGGGACCTAGATAAATACAAGTTCAATCTTAATAATCGCATAATATGGAGGAAATATGCTCGAATTACTAATTATTTTGGTATTACGTTTGTATGAGCAATTCACCCTCCGCTGGCGCCTTAATATAATAAGTGCGAAAGTTTGCATGGATGGATGATGGATGTTTGTTACCTACTCAATCACGCCAGAACGGCAGAACAGATCTGGATGAAATTTGGCACAGAGATAGATTATAGTCTGGAAGAACACATAGGTTACTTTTTATCCCGAAAATTTAAAAAAGAGTTACCGCGGGAACCAATAACCTCAATGAACGCTGACGAAGTCGCAGGCATCAGCTAGTAAATTTTATCAAATAACCACGCACAATAGAGATCACCAAAGCGTTTAAAATACTATTCACATAATATTTAAATGAGCCACGTTGAAATCATGATACAACTAAATTCATTCCACAGTTTGCGATAAAATCTTTCATTGTTTGTTCTACAGGTATAGGTTAGGTCTGGTATGCAGTCGTCCTTATCATAGCAACAGGTTTGCCTTCAAAAGCTTCAGATGACCTCCGATATGAGCTAGGAACTCAGTGCACGACCTGCTAAAGATCATAAGGATCTAAAATACCAGTTAGACATACGTTAGTTAATTTTTTACAAACGTATCACAAACTCAGTACCAACGCCAGAATACAAACACTAAGCTAAGTAAGCAAAAGCTCAATGTACCTATGTTAGAATATAGGTAGGTTCGCCATCGTCATCTGACCACAACTGTCCTTTCAGATTGAAAATGATTTAGGCCATAATCCACCTAAAATCCGGAATTGCGGATAGATAGATCGTCTAGACTTAGGTTATTTTAGAAACTAAGGATAGAACCTCTGTGATCTGGAAGTTGAATTCAAGCTGAGTTGCAAAAAACTGCTTTTATCGTTACTTACTGACGTAATCTGGGATACTACGATTACAAATACAAAAGGAAAATGTATCTGTCTATCTGTTACGTTTCTATTTTGACCAAAATGTGGTACAGAGATAGCTTGCTTCCCGGAGTTGTACGAACAATCACAATGAGTACATAGATAAAGAGTTTCCACGGGATCTTATAAAATCTTAACCACGTGGATATCGGATCTGGATCGCGGGCATCAACTAGTACTATCAAAGATACCATTGAGTATTCTGTGGTAATAAAAAATCCCTTCGCTATCGTTCTTCACGACACTATAGATGCCTGCTAGAAAAGAAAAGACTAATTCAAATGCTTTTCGATCACACATTAAATCTGTCAATAGGCAAAACGCGTTATCGCTAAATACCTAGGATCCAGGACAAGTTGCGCCAAGTCCACAATTCAGTTCCCAGGGCTCCATTAGTGGGTACAAGATACCGCGTGCTCTGAATGGAATCGATCCTTGACACCCTATCAACATGTCTTCTCGCGAGATAAGGGGCAGTGCAGACAACAGTCAAGAGAAAGACAGTTTTTCCGCCAAAAAAGATACATATTTCCGTTTATTTAATTTTTTATTGGAATATTCGATAGCAGCAGATTTTAACATGGTCTACATATCCTTACTAATATTATAAATGCGAATGTTTGTTTGCTACGCTTCCACCATCTTTTAACCGATTTTAATGAAATTTGATACAAAAATAGGTTTTGTCCTGGGAAAGGACATATGATTTATCCCGGAAAATTAAAGAGTTTCCGCAGGGATTAGAAAAGAAATTGAATAACGCGTATGAAGTCACGGGCATCCGCTAGTTTGCTATAAGTCAAACAGAATTACTACCAACAGCCAACATTTTTAAATGAACCTTTAATGTTAAAGGCTTTTAAAAATAAAATTTGAAATACAAATGACTTCATACTGCAAGTTACTAAGTACGAGTACCTACTGCATATTAATTAGCTAGCCGCTAGCGCAATGGCATTAAATTTTCTTTTAGTTGCGTTCTGTGTACGAACAGTGATTCAATGATTTTTGTTCTGAGACTGTCTTAGGTCTGCGCTTACCCCAACTCTCGTCATCGTTGCAGAACCGAAAGCGTTCGTAAATTGCATCAACTTTGACGGCAAATATTTTTATGTGATATAGTAGCGATTTTAATGGAATAACTTGTTCTAACGAGGCGAAGTACTTATTTTTTACTTTATTTCACATAGCACCTACTTCTATTACCATAAAACATTTTATTAAGCTTTTCGATATCTTAAAATGCACAAGAAGATGTGGCGACGGACTTCTCCGTGGGTAGGACATTAAGAACAAGCACTAGATGTACTGGCAGATTTGAAAGGACTTGTACCTATAAGCTATAAGTTTGGTTTGATAAAGAAAAATCTAATCTACTCATGCTCCCTATGATAGTCCTATATAATGATAGTCTATGCAAATTACAGATGGGGTGCTTTAAGACTGCAATTTGGAGTAAAGCTTGACGTGATACGCTGGCGAGTTGAGACGCCGCACCATGCTAATATCCCGACCCTAACGGACCTTCCAAAGCGGCATGCATTTTGATTGAAATATAATATGAGTTTTGTATAAAAGTTTTATGCGGGCTATCGTGAATTTTGCGTTTACATTTTAAGTATTAGGTATCGTCTTTAGCGACTCCGAATTTGTAGATTGTTCTATCAGATAAAATTGGCAGGCTCCTGATACTTTCATGAAGGTAGGCTTTAAAAAGGTATTTTAGTACTTACATCATGAGTCGTATCCCCTCGATGTATCCGCTCCTCCGTCTCGCGGACTCTGTCAGTGACGTTCCTGGTAAGGACCCGTCGCTCGTGGCTCTCCCGCACTTTTCCATCGGGGTTCGCGACCACGCTTGCGGATACCAGGACTTTAGCACCTGCTGGGGCGATCGCGCCGTCTGGTGCATCTTGTAGTTCTGTAAAAAAGGAAAAGCCTTTGTTAACCGACTTCCAAAAATTGGATAGAAGCAGGTGCCACCTTGCGGAAGTCCATGAAAATGAAAAAAACTAGAAGTATAATTCGCTATAATCCGCCAATCTCTACAATGTACGATTATAAAGACAACCTTTAAAATCGTGCATTGTAGAGTCGACATCTCCTGAGGATGCTCCGGTATCGGGGTGAAATGTGGGGCGGGGGTGTGGTGTGTTGAATATCGCGGGCTGCAAGTTCAAGATACGCACTGTGCCACATAGATTTGCCTTCTGTGGCGGATTATTGCGAATTAAACTTCTAGTTTCTTCCAAAAAGGTTTCTCCTTCAGCTTTATAATTCAAAGAGGATAAATTTGTACTAGTTAGGTACTAGCTTATGCCCGACATTGACTTTTAAGCTTTTAATTTTATTAATTGTACCTATAGTTTTGTAAGATTGTAAGAATTCCAAGGTACCTTCTATGTGTACAGCGTCCTGTCCTTTGATTTGTTCAGCCCCATTCGCCCCTTTTTGATCTTCAGGTACTCTGTGCTGTGAAAGAAAACCAAGTTCAGTATTTTGAAATCGAACGTTTCGCTTTCGACGATCGAGGTATTAGGACAGTCCCCCCGATTGTGTAAGAAAATCATTATCGTAATGGTTTGTTAAACGGATTACGGATAATTCGACCTGTTAAAGGAGCTCATAGATGCCTGCAGGTCTAAAAGCATGTATGAACTTCTTAAACAGTTAGAGTAATACGTTATAAGCTGTCAAATGATTACGATTTGCCTAGACAATTGGATCGGAGGGAGCCCCGTACAAACTTCGTTTAAATCGCAGTTATCGGCAACAAAAGTTAGCAGAAAGGACTGAGCGGGCAAAAAGAGTTTAAAAAGGGTCAAAATGAGCTGATACCTAACTGTCAAAAGTATTTGGTAGTGGAAGTGTAAACCTATAATATTATCTACTCGCTTAGCCATTTCCCACTCATTACTCTTTCGCAGTGACCGCGCTGTAAACTAGTAGATTAGTATGCACAAGTTGCTATATGTTTTGATTAATCACTACTTTTTTTGGCTTCAAATTTTTTCCCGCGCTATTTCTACAGTAGGTATATTCTTCGAATTGAATGGAACATAATGCTATCGTGTCTGCGAACAAACTAGACGATGCCCACGACTTCTAACGCGTGGATTCAGGTTTATTGGTTCCCGCAAGAACTCTTTAAGGAATTTTCCGGGTTGCTAAGTTGCCGGGATGTTAAGTAAAGATATTCACTAAGATTAAGCTTCTTTGTTTGTATATATGTTTCTATGTCTCTTGTGTGCATTAAAGAATACAATAATAATAATAATAATAAATAATGTGTTAATCCTGGGTAAAATCTATCTCCATTACAAACAGCCAAATGCGTCCAGTAGTTTCTGCATGAAAGAGTAACTAACATACACACATACATACTTTCGCCTTTTAGTGTGATAGTGTGATTTCCACCTGCCCTAGAAGTAATAGAAATAGAAATGATTTATTTCATGTAGGACAACATGATAAGTCGTAAGAATCTACCACCGGTTCGGAAAACTGATTCTACTGAGAAGAATTAGAAACTAGAAACGGACTAATTGTTAGTAGTTACGTCGTACATAGTTCAGTTTATTTATTTATTGAATTTATTTGAACTACCCACAGAATTACAAGTACCTAGTAGGTAGGTATACAAAATGTGAAATGGCTTAGGCACTAGGTAAACACGCAATTCAATTTATAGGTAGTTAGGTACATCATGCACATAAGAAAAGTCGTACATAATTTTTATTTTTTTATCCTCTGTGTTAATCTGCAATCAGCGGCAACTTTTAGCAGATGTGTTCATTGATGTTTCGCTTGTTAAGTGTGTCCTCCATTGAGAACATCTACTCTTTGCTGTTCTAATATTAGATGATGTACCTACATAATTAACACAGGTTTACATCGAGAAATTATTAAGATTACAAAAGCAAGACTTTAAAAAATTAATGAAAATAACTATCAATAAATATATATAAATATATTTGTTTATGGTTTGTGATGTGCGTAATGTATCCTCGTTGACGGAGGTAGATATCTTTATCCCAGAGTCTTTGAGGATGCGGCCGTCTTCCGGCACAAAGTGAAATGAGCAGACAGGCAGACTTCGTATTCAAAATGTATGAATAGTCATCCTCCTCCTTCCTCCTCCTCTCATTATGAGAAGGGTTTGCCCATAATCCACCAAGCTGACTGAGCGCGGTGTAGCCGATTTCACACACCTTTGAAAACATTATGAATAACTTTAGATCCCGCAGGTTTTCTCACGATGTTTTCCTTCACCGTTAAAGCAAGTCATATTTTTATTTATACATATTCTATTCTTCTATTCTATTCTATTATATTCTATTCTATATTATTATATCTACGGACTATACTAAATAGTTATTACGTACTTCAGTTTGTTGATAGTTTGTGGTATGCGTATCCTCGTTGACGGAGGTAGATATCTTTGGCCCGGAGTCTTTGAGGATGCGGCCGTCTTCCAGCACAAGCTCGCGCTTCACGTGGGTCGCGATCTGTCGCGTGGTCGTCACTTCGCTCGTTTTGCGAGTCACCCATTCCTCTGAAAATGTTAAAAATACCTATGTAGGTTAAACCCTTCGAGTTTGCTTGTAATGTTTAAAATTGGAGGTGCAATATACTAATAATGATATTTTTATCCACAGTATCTATTTATCTAGAATCTAGATAGTACCTACTACCTGACCAATAGGAACTTAACTTGGACATACCTATTTGGTCTTGGCTATCACTGAGTGCCTTTCAATAAATACTCATGCGTTCATCGACTACTAATAACCATAGAAGACCGTGCTATGAGTGTAAACCTTTGATTATGTATATTGGTGTAAACGCACCTTAATAAAATTAAAAACTTAAAACTGTCGAAGTTTTTGGTAATAAAACCTTACCTTCTTTGGTTGTAGCTATCGTCTCCCCCGGCTCGGCCTGCGAAAGAAAGATAATTTTATTTTAAAAATAATTCAGAATACTTTTTATAATATTTATGAATACATCTAATGTATTTTTGTGAGCTTCACAAAAAGTTTTTTAGTGCATTTCCCACGGAACAGAATTCTGTTCCGTGGCATTTCCAATAATTTTCAGAAAATATAAATTAGTGACTAACAGCGCCATCTCTTACCGAGTAGCTAAAGCTCTTAAAACTAGAGTTGTCACGCTCCGGTGATTTGGACGTGTACTGTAAAAGTATTCGTGGCCGCCGCTTGATGGCGCCATGTTCACTCAGAGTAAAAACTGTCACCATCAAAATACATAAAAACAGCTAGGAAATAAGTTAATTATTTTGCACTTTGCACTTTGTCCGTCGATGTCTTTTTACACACATTTTATTACCAAACACATCAATCTCTAAAAATAATAAGTACTTATAAAAAAGCTTATAGTATTTCCTAACTTAACACTTGGTACAATAATTTTATTACATGTAACGTAGGTAAATAGATAAAATATATTATTTTATTTTGAATAAGAAAAGATTGAGCAAATTAGCTCGGTGATTAATAATTATTCGCGTGTTCTATCTAACGCCTAACCGATTATTGACTGAGGCAAACTAAAGGTAAACTGCAATACAATTGACTGGGCACGTGGATTATAATTTTCTTTTGGCAATGTATCAATCGTAGGGTTGTCAATTGTGACTTTTCCGATCATTACGAGAATTTTCCTAAGAGAAACAATAATTGTAAGTAGTGTCCGACCGAAAGTTCGGTTTCGGTCGAGTTTTGGCAAAAAAACGAGTTTCGGTTTAGTTTCGGTTTCGGCGGCAAACCTGCCGAAACTACGACCGAAACCGAAACTGCATTTGAGAGTTCTCGCGCTGTGATCGGTCATGTTCGGCGCGTTAAATTCCATCCAAGCGAGTAAGCGACGAAGACATTTCGCCGCGTCCACGTGCTTAATCATGTCGTGACTGGCTTGTGTTTGCAGTTTGTTTTGTTTGTAGTGAGTTTTCGTGTGATTAATTTTGAATTTGGTAAGTTTTATTACGTGATATAACATAACAGTAGGTAGTCACAACCTGGTAAGGAAGTTTCGGTTTCGGTTTCGGCCGAAACTGAGACTGTTGCCGAAATTCGGTTTCGGTTTCGGTTTCGGTCGTAAAACCCAGTTTCGGTCGGACACTAATTGTAAGTAAGCAAAATTAAAACGTTCCTTCTCATCTTCAAATGGAAATGTTTGGTACTCATCAAAACCATCCGTTCCAATTAGGTTAATCAGTAAGCTAGCCTGTACTGCTGGATCTTCTTTATGCACACATGCAACTTTTATAAACAACTGAAACTGCGTTTTCCATTTCTACCACGCGTCAGCCCGGCTGACGGGGCTGCCATCCACACTGAGCTCTGCCGAGCGATCGCGTAACTTCTGCATCAATCAATGATACATCGCAATCACCTCTGATTGGTTAACACTCTTCCACTATTGGACATAATCCATTGACGCAGCAAGAATGCCATAAATTCAGCCAATTACAACAATTATTGATACTGTAACAATGATTGATGCAGAAGTTACGCGATCGCTCGGCTGGCGGTGGTCTTGCATGCTCCATCGCTACTATCATATGCACCGAAAGCAACTTATATAATATTTTCTTTATCTAGAACTAGCTGATGCTTGCGACTTCGTCCGCATGGATTGAGGTTTTTCGGTTCCCGCGGGAACTCTTTAATTTTCCGGGATAAAAAGTAGCCTATGTGCTATTCCAGACTATAATCTATATCTGTGCCAAATTTCATCCAGATCCGTTCAGCCGTTGGAGCGTGATTGAGTAACAAACATCCATACATCCATACATCCATACATCCATCCAAACTTTCGCATTTATAATACTTATTTGATAATTGCACATTAAAACTATTAATATTACGCCGCTGCCACCATTTCGTTACTAGTAGGATGACAAATAACTTTATTTAAATACCCACAACAGGTTATAGCGATAATTACCAACTTAACGTAGGATAGTAATTATTCATTTACTAAGCCTTCCACATCCCTATTCACATTACAAGTATTCCACGTAGCGGCGGTTTCCGGTGGGATGGCACTGGGCACACCGTACTGGACGGACACCTCGCTTCATATTAAACATCATACCGTAACTTTGACAGCTCAAGCAGTTTTGTGCAAAGAGAATCCATACAAATGTTAAACTTAAACGCTTACGTGTACTGTGTGTATGTGCGTCTCTTCGTCTTGTCGTACGAGATACGTACTGAACAGACGCAAATATCTCGTAGTCTCTAAGTAATAACTATTGTATTATATTCTGTGTTCTCGGTCTATTCTATAGGTAACTAATGCTACGTTTTCACGGCCCGACCAATTCATACGACCGATGCCCGCGACATCGCGACCTTACCCGCCCGTAACAGACAGTCAGACACATGAACTGACAAACTCACTTTCACATTTATAACAATTAAGTAGTTATGCATATTGTATAGAATGCCGCCAACCCGCATTGGCGCAGCGTTGTGGGTCTAGGGTCTAATTCCCTCTCTCCTATGCGAGTGGAGGCCTGTGCCTAGCTGTGGGACGTTAATGGGCTGTAGTGGTGTAGTGGTATAGAATGAGTAGTACGAAAGATCTCAATGAGACATTTTTATTACAGGAGCCACTGAAGCTTCGCCCACGTGCGTCAACGGCGCGCCCTTGCGGTGGCCAGCGCAGCGCAACGCAAGGCCACACCGCGATTGTTATTGGCGATGCACCGTGGCAATTGTTCCCATCAATTGGGTCACGGCTTATATCGAACACATTAACGTTTTCGAGAGCTTCCATTTGGATAAGGCTGGGAAAGCTACCTAAGCTTTGATAAGAACGCTTTGATCCACCACATCTACAATCTACATGAACGTTTTTGTGGTGCCTGTTTTATAGACGCGGTCTTTATTTATTATTTTTCTAGCTGTGATCCGATGAGTCGTCAGCTTTCTACCCGATTTCCGTAACCATAACAATGTAGTATATCTAAAATTATTATTGGTCCTAGAGGCTAGAACTAGAACCATAGCCTAGTTACAAACTTAGGTTTTGGTTATACCTACGTACCTATGGCGAATGAATAAATTTGTCTTATACGGTTAGGTTCATACAATACAGAACCAGCAAGATTGATTCATTTTTAAACAATGAAAATTTGAGTTGATTAAATAGAGCAATTCGCTTACATAATCCATACTTAATATTATAAATGCGAGTGTGTCTGTCTGTCTGCTACGCTTTCACGGCCCATCTGTTCAACCGATTTTGATGAAGTTTGTATCCCGGGGAAGGACTTAGGCTACTTTTTATCCCAAAAAATTAATTCCCGTGGGAATCAAGAACCTTTATCACGCAGACGAAGTCGCGGGCATCATCTAGTATAGGTATAATATAGTGCAAGCAAT
Source organism: Erebia ligea (assembly GCA_917051295.2). Taxonomy (NCBI): domain Eukaryota; kingdom Metazoa; phylum Arthropoda; class Insecta; order Lepidoptera; family Nymphalidae; genus Erebia; species Erebia ligea. The sequence goes on along the minus strand of OU785233.1, from coordinate 9,929,135 downwards.
AAAGATACATTTTACAGTAACAGAACATTCTGCACCTACACGTTAATTATTAACGTGTAGGTAATTTATAGGTACAAAGAGCGTTCAACTCCACATATCGCTTACGGCCAAAATTGGTATCAATATCGGAGGCATGACTTTGAAACAATGAGTTTTAGCCAAGAGATTAATTCAGGTCCACCGCACGCGCATGAACGCTATTAAATGTTAAACAACTATAGCACTTCGTCAAATGAAATACGTTACATTTTAGCATAACCCGTTTTAAATATACCTTAAGGCTATGATGGTTGTAAAAGGTAATAGATACAGGTCAGCTCGCATGAATAACTTATGGCATATTTGACAGGATAACAGGACTTGTATGACGTAAGGTTTATTTTCGGCACACTAATAGCTAAGCAAATCGTAAGGCTTTTATGGTAGTCATATTATGTGTAATGTGGAGATATAGTTACTAATTTGGAACGCCTTGTCGAATTCAATGCAGTTTATCAAACTATCTTGTTCTAGGTTATTTTAATAAACAATAAAATTAATTATACACATATCGTTATAATCGGTTGCTTAATAAGTTTTTGATAACAAAGAGCTTTAAATGCAATTTCTCAATAGTAACACCTACTACATATCGGCAAGTTAATGTTATGAGTAAGCGTGATGTTGCCTTAAGTCGAAGTAGTGGGCCTTGAAAAGAAGACCAAGGCTCAGTTAATTAGAAGATTACACACGAAACATCAATACATGAAATATCCTTTTTATTTAGGCCTTAAGGCCCTTTAAACATTTACCCCGCGACCAACTATAGGTAAAAAACTCAACTATAGGTATAAAACTCGTCACACTACAGCATATATATGCACGCTTTACGAGAGCGTAGAGCTATAGAGCGTAGAGACGCTCGATTTTATAGCCAACTAACCAATTTTGTTACTTGAAAATATTAGACGATTATTTATTTACTAGGTACTTTTTTACGCTGTTGGCCGCGGTAAATATTATGTACCTATTTATGCGCCGAAACAATACTCGCGGCTACAATAATACTCAGTTTTTGAGATTGTAAAATAATGTATAAAAGATTATCTTACCGATTTCGTTCAAAATCGATATCTGGGGTTCCGTAGGATCACAAAACAGGAAACTGTTACCAAAATTTTAAAAAAGTCAGCGCCATTTTGAAATTCTTTGTTATCGTACCGATTTCGTTCAAAATCGATATCGGGGGTTCCCTGGTATCACAAAACAGGAAACTGTTACCAAAATTTAAAAAACGGCAGTGCCATTTTGAAATTCTTTGTTATCATACCGATTTCGTTCAAAATCAATATCTGGGGTTCTCTGGGATCATTAAACAGGAAACTGTTACCAAAATTTTAAAAAGTTCACTGCTGACTTTTTTTTGATTGACTGCTGTAGTGATAGTTTTGACCCAGATATCGATTTTGAACGAAATTGGTACGATAACAAAAAATTACAAAATGGCGCTGACTTTTTTAAAATTTTGGTAACAGTTTCCTGTTTTGTGATCCCAGGGAACCCCAGATATCGATTTTGAACGAAATCGGTACGATAACAAAGAATTTCAAAATGGCGCTGACTTTTTTAAAATTTTGGTAACCGTTTCCTGTTTTGTGATCCCAGGGAACCCCAGATATCGATTTTGAACGAAATCGGTACGATAACAAAAAAATTCAAAATGGCGCTGACTTTTTTAAAATTTTGGTAACAGTTTCCTGTTTTGTGATCCCAGGGAACCCCAGATATCGATTTTGAACGAAATCGGGACGATAACAAAAAATTTCAAAATGGCGCTGACTTTTTTAAAATTTTGGTAACAGTTTCCTGTTTTGTGATCCCAGGGAACCCCAGATATCGATTTTGAACGAAATCGGTACGATAACAAAAAATTTCAAAATGGCGCTGACTTTTTTAAAATTTTGGTAACAGTTTCCTGTTTTGTGATCCCAGGGAACCCCGGATATCGATTTTGAACGAAATCGGTACGATAACAAAAAAATTCAAAATGGCGCTGACTTTTTTAAAATTTTGGTAACAGTTTCCTGTTTTGTGATCCCAGGGAACCCCAGATATCGATTTTGAACGAAATCGGGACGATAAAAAAAAATGTCAAAATGGCGCTGACTTTTTTAAAATTTTGGTAACAGTTTCCTGTTTTGTGATCCCAGGGAACCCCAGATATCGATTTTGATCGAAATCGGTACGATAACAAAAAATTTCAAAATGGCGCTGACTTTTTTAAAATTTTGGTAACAGTTTCCTGTTTTGTGATCCCAGGGAACCCCGGATATCGATTTTGAACGAAATCGGTACGATAACAAAAAAATTCAAAATGGCGCTGACTTTTTTAAAATTTTGGTAACAGTTTCCTGTTTTGTGATCCCAGGGAACCCCAGATATCGATTTTGAACGAAAACGGTACGATAACAAAGAATTTCAAAATGGCGCTCATTTTTTTTTAATACATACATACATACATATATATTCCTAACATACCCTTTCCTTGTGGCTTTGCCGTAATCGGGCAAAAAAAATACGCCTACACTTGAGAACTTCCTTCTTTGTGGATGTCGGTATCAAGTTTTTCTAAGCGCAGTACACATAGAGAATATTATATCTCTATGGCAGTACACAACACGGTGTTCATTTTGTCGTAATAAATTTCGTGCAAAAAAGCGATACACCCACCCGTCCACGAGCGCGACTCAGCGCGTACTGACTCACTACTGAGCGCCAAACGCCTAGCGCTCGGCTTCTTTTCATAGAAAAATGTATGAAACATTTTTCTTTTGCCACATAAACTATAAACATATTTATTTGTATGCTTAATGCTTTGCACCATGGATAGAGGACTATATAAGCCCCACTTTATTGTTAATATTCAAGTTAAAATATGCAGCGGATCTAGCTTTATGGGTAGGTACCTATCCGGACCCCATTTTTCGTCATTTTCAGCAGATCTTGCGTTCGGAGAAACGTATTTATGCAGAAAATTTGTATTGGAGTGTGCATTTTTATAAGGTCAAACGAGAGATGAAGAAATGACCTTTAATTTGATACCATGACATCCCCACAGCTGTGACTCCCGATTCTTTAAAGTGTACCTGGAAAAGGATGACACATCATGAAATCCGTATAAGGCGCCTATTTTAAGACACTAAATCCATACTAATATTATAAATGCGAAAGTCAGTTTGTTTGTTGGTTTGTTGGTTTGTTGGTTTGTTGGTTTGTTGGTTTGTCCTTCAATCACGCTTCAACGGCGCAACGGATCGACGTGATTTTTTGCATGGGTATATTTGAGGACCTGGAGAGTGACATAGGCTACTTTTTATCCCGGAAAAACAAACAGTTCCTGTGGGATAGCATGCTCTTTTTTTCGCATTTTTCGTCAATTAGGCGGCAACGGCGCAACGGATCGACGTGATTTTTTGCATCGGTATATTTGAGGACCCGAAGAGTGACATAGGCTACTTTTTATCCCGGAAAAATTAACAGTTCCTGTGGGATATAATGCTCTTTTTCTCGAATTTGTTTTTCAATCACGCTTTAACGGCGCAACGGATCGAAGTGATTTTTTGCAAGGGTATATTTGAGGACCTGGAGAGTGACATAGGCTACTTTTTATCCCGGAAAAACAAACAGTTCCTGTGGGATAGCATGCTCTTTTTTTTCGCATTTTTCGTCAATCAGGCGGCAACGGCGCAACGGATCGACGTGATTTTTTGCATCGGTATATTTGAGGACCCCTAGAGTGACAAAGGCCACTTTTTATCCCGGAAAAACGTACAGTTCCTGTGGGATATAATGCTCTTTTTCTCGCATTTGTTCTTTAATTAGGCGGCAACGGAGTTACAGATTGACGTGATTTTTTGCACAGGTATAGTTGAATAGCTGGAAAGTGATTGTAACTTTTTATCCCGTGACCAACAATTCCTGTGGGATAGTATGCTCTTTTTCTCGCATTTGTTTCACCGTTCCCACGTTCAGGTTAGCCCACGTTCAGGTTATCATAACCGTCCGGTTAGCCGACGTTCAGGTTAGCCGACGTTCAGATACACCGTCGTTTAAGTTAGCCGACGTTCAAGTTATCCGACGTCCAAGTTAGCCCACGTTCAGGTTATCCCACGTTCAGGTTAGCCCACGTTCAGGTTAGCCCACGTTCAGGTTAGCCCACGTTCAGGTTAGCCGACGTTCAGATACGCCGTCGTTTAAATTAGCCGACGTTCAAGTTATCCGACGTCCAAGTTAGCCCACGTTCAGGTTAGCCCACGTTCAGGTTAGCCGTCGTTCAGATTTATTTTAGGACCAGGAAAGTAACATGTGCTACCTTAGTAACATCCTATAATCCTAATATCCTAATATATTTTATAAATGCGAAAGTGTTCTTGGAAGTTGTTCTCATTAAAGTAAAAAACAAAGGCATTAACCCTTTAGTTCGCAGGTGAAAAAAAATCAAAAATTTTCTTTTTTTGCTTTTTGGGGGGTAATCCATACTAATATTATAAATGCGAAAGTCAGTTTGTTTGTTGGTTTGTTGGTTTGTTGGTTTGTTGGTTTGTTGGTTTGTCCTTCAATCACGCTTCAACGGCGCAACGGATCGACGTGATTTTTTGCATGGGTATATTTGAGGACCTGGAGAGTGACATAGGCTACTTTTTATCCCGGAAAAACAAACAGTTCCTGTGGGATAGCATGCTCTTTTTTTCGCATTTTTCGTCAATTAGGCGGCAACGGCGCAACGGATCGACGTGATTTTTTGCATCGGTATATTTGAGGACCCGAAGAGTGACATAGGCTACTTTTTATCCCGGAAAAATTAACAGTTCCTGTGGGATATAATGCTCTTTTTCTCGAATTTGTTTTTCAATCACGCTTTAACGGCGCAACGGATCGAAGTGATTTTTTGCAAGGGTATATTTGAGGACCTGGAGAGTGACATAGGCTACTTTTTATCCCGGAAAAACAAACAGTTCCTGTGGGATAGCATGCTCTTTTTTTTCGCATTTTTCGTCAATCAGGCGGCAACGGCGCAACGGATCGACGTGATTTTTTGCATCGGTATATTTGAGGACCCCTAGAGTGACAAAGGCCACTTTTTATCCCGGAAAAACGTACAGTTCCTGTGGGATATAATGCTCTTTTTCTCGCATTTGTTCTTTAATTAGGCGGCAACGGAGTTACAGATTGACGTGATTTTTTGCACAGGTATAGTTGAATAGCTGGAAAGTGATTGTAACTTTTTATCCCGTAACCAACAATTCCTGTGGGATAGTATGCTCTTTTTCTCGCATTTGTTTCACCGTTCCCACGTTCAGGTTAGCCCACGTTCAGGTTATCATAACCGTCCGGTTAGCCGACGTTCAGGTTAGCCGACGTTCAGATACACCGTCGTTTAAGTTAGCCGACGTTCAAGTTATCCGACGTCCAAGTTAGCCCACGTTCAGGTTATCCCACGTTCAGGTTAGCCCACGTTCAGGTTAGCCCACGTTCAGGTTAGCCCACGTTCAGGTTAGCCGACGTTCAGATACGCCGTCGTTTAAATTAGCCGACGTTCAAGTTATCCGACGTCCAAGTTAGCCCACGTTCAGGTTAGCCCACGTTCAGGTTAGCCGTCGTTCAGATTTATTTTAGGACCAGGAAAGTAACATGTGCTACCTTAGTAACATCCTATAATCCTAATATCCTAATATCCATACTAATATTATAAATGCGAAAGTCAGTTTGTTTGTTGGTTTGTTGGTTTGTTGGTTTGTTGGTTTGTTGGTTTGTCCTTCAATCACGCTTCAACGGCTTAACGGATCGACGTGATTTTTTGCATGGGTATATTTGAGGACCTGGAGAGTGACATAGGCTACTTTTTATCCCGGAAAAATAAACAGTTCCTGTGGGATAGCATGCTCTTTTTTTCGCATTTTTTGTCAATTAGGCGGCAATGGCGCAACGGATTGACGTGATTTTTTGCATGGGTATATTTGAGGACCCGCAGAGTGACATAGGCCACTTTTTATCCCGGAAAAACTAACAGTTCCTGTGGGATATAATGCTCTTTTTCTCGCATTTGTTCTTTAATTAGGCGGCAACGGAGTTACAGATTGACGTGATTTTTTGCACAGGTATAGTTGAATAGCTGGAAAGTGATTGTAACTTTTTATCCCGTAACCAACAGTTCCTGTGGGATAGTATGCTCTTTTTCTCTTATTTGTTTCACCGTTCCCACGTTCAGGTTAGCCCACGTTCAGGTTATCATAACCGTCCGGTTAGCCCACGTTCAGGTCAGCCGACGTTTAGGTTAGCCGAAGTTCAAGTTAGCCGACGTTCAGGTTAGCCGACGTTCAGGTTAGCCGACGTTCAGGTTAGCCGACGTTCAGATACGCCGTCGTTTAAGTTAGCCGACGTTCAAGTTATCCGACGTCCAAGTTAGCCCACGTTCAGGTTAGCCCACGTTCAGGTTAGCCGACATTCAGATTTATTTTTGGACCAGGAAAGTAACATGTGCTACCTTAGTAACATCCTATAATCCTAATATCCTAATATATTTTATAAATGCGAAAGTGTTCTTGGAAGTTGTTCTCATTAAAGTAAAAAAAATTGGCAGTCATAGGGACTGCCGATAGAAGTGAAAACGAACATTAAAATATAAACCGTAAAACTAAGGCATTACCGTTTGATTACGAATGTACTATATTTATATTAAAGAACTTTTGTCTTCATAACAACGCGAACCTTAAAACAAAGGCATTAACCCTGTAGTCAAAAATCTTTAAAAAATCAAAAATTATCTTTTTTTTCTTTTTGGGGGGTAAATAGTAAGTATAAGAATGACTAAAAAATAGAAAAAAAATCAGAGTGCAAAGTTCAGACTACAGAGTTCAGAGTGCAGAGGTCAGAGTGCAGAGGTCAGAGTGCAGAGTTCAGAGTTCAGAGTTTAGAGTGCAGAGTTCAGAGTGCAGAGTGCAGAGTTCAGAGTTTAGACTTCAGAGTTCAGAGTTCAGATATCAGAGTACAGAGGTCAGAGATCAGAGTGCAGAGTTCAAAGTTCAGAGTTCAGAGTTCAGAGTGCAGAGTTCAGAGTTCAGAGGTCAGAGTGCAGAGGTCAGAGTTCAAAGTTCAGAGTGCAGAGTTCAGAGGTCAGAGTGCAGAGGTCAGAGTTCAGAGTGCAAAGTTCAGAGTTCAGAGTTCAGAGTGCAGAGTTCAGACTTCAGAGTGCATAGTTCAGAGTGCAGAGTTCAGAGTTCAGAGTGCAGAGATCAGAGTTCAGAGTGCAGAGTTCAGAGTGCAGAGTTCAGAGGACAGAATGCAGTGGTCAGAGTTCAGAGTGCAGAGTTCAGAGTGCAGAGTTCAGAGTGCAGAGTTCAGACTGCAGAGTTCAGAGTGCAGAGTCCAGAGTCTGAGTTCAGAGTTCAGAGTGCAGAGTTCAGAGTGCTTAGTTCAGAGTGCAGAGTTCAGAGTGCAGAGTTCAGAGTTCAGAGTGCAGAGTTCAGAGTGCAGAGTTCAGAGTGCAGAGTGCAGAGTTCAGAGCGCGGAGTGAAATGTCTCAAACAGGCAGTCACAGCTAAGTTGATAATTGTAAATTTTTCACATTAAACTCAGTTATTGTTCCCTTGAGCCACGCGAGCGAAGCCGCGGGTAATAGCTAGTATCAAATATATCAAATAAATATTATAAATGCGAAAGTTTGGATGGATGTATGGATGTTTGTTACTCAATCACGCTCCAACGGCTGAATGGATCTGGATGAAATCTGGCACAGAGATAGATTATAGTCTGGAATAGCACATAGGCTACTTTTTATCCCGGAAAATTAAAGAGTTCCCGCGGGAACCAAAAACCTCAATCCACGCGGACGAAGTCGCGGGCATCAGCTAGTTTAATTATAAGAAAAGGATAAAACATAGGGCTTGGTCACAATACCGACCATCGTACACAATTTTTGTACTTAGTGACAAGAGAACAACCTCCCAGGGGTGATAGCCGAGTGGTGTATAACTTTAGACTCCCAATCTCTTATCCGAGGGATTAGGGGCTCGATGCCCGGGTACGCACTACGCAACTCTAACTTTTCGGAGTTATGTGCGTTTAAGGAAATTAAATATATCACTTACTTTAACGGTGAATAAAAATATCGTGACGAAAACAAAGAATACAACTGCCAATCCGCACTTGGCCAGCGTAGACTGGCCAAACCTAATCAGAGGAGATTCGTGCTCAGCAGTGAGCCGGCAATGGGTTGAAATTTATACTAATATTATAAATGCGAAAGTTTGGATGTATGGATGGATGGATGTATGGATGGATGGATATATGGATGGATATATGGATGTTTGTTACTCAATCACGCCCGAACGGCTGAACGGATCTGGATGAAATTTGGTACAGAGATAGATTATGGTCTGGAATAACACATAGGCTACTTTTTATCCCGGAAAATTAAGGAGTTCCAGCGGGAACTAAAAAACCTCAATCCGTCAGCTAGTATGATGATAAAGCTTTAACATTTCAGTTCGCTAGTTTACTGTTCAGGAAAAACATTTATTGGAAAAACGACGGACGGTTGCCCTAACGGATAAAAAATCTTAGATTTTAATACAAAATATTAAAAAATCGTTATAAATATACGTAAATACGTCAACCATATTTTATTTTAATGCTCTTACATTAGATTTGTTCATAAAAATATTATATTAGGTATAATCTTTATGACTAACTCAACTCAAGATTACCTACTTAATTAAGTGGATTGCAAATCATCAATAATACGCACAGATAATACGTCATACGAACAATAGATGCATATTTAATGCAGTTACATTTTTTTATAATACAAACATTCATATCGCAATAAACTCATTTATAGGCACTTGTTTTGAAAGGTCAGTCCAAATAAGGAGCTAGATGATTGCCAAAATTGTAGACACTATAGAAGCTAAATTAATGTAGGTAGATAGTAGGCTTGGCTTTGACGAGAAAGGTTAATCGAAAAATCTCAACCCAAATTGTCCATTATAATATCGTAGAAAAATCCATACTAATATTATAAATGGGAAAGTGGTTCTGTCTATCTGTCTGTCCCTTTGCCCTGTTACCTGGCTACCTGCTAGTACGGCCAACAGCTATTTAACCGATTCTCAAAAACCTGAACCCACAAGGAAGTCGCAGGCGTCATCTGGTTTAAAATAAATAAAATGTTTCGTAAACTCGATAAGTTTTAACGATTGATTATATCGATAAAGTGTGTCACATATTTAAATTTGAAAATAAGTAAATACGATAAAGTTACATTATGCTAAGGTTGCTTGTTTACGAACCTGAAATTACCTGTTACTGTAGTCTATATGTATATGTATTCTATAAAATTTGTTTTTTTCGCTTTCGTTTGTTTTTTTTAAAATTCTATTTTCCCAAAATATCTTCTTATTCACCCCTAGAGTCTGGGAACAAGCTAGTGTACTCTAATGTTTCCTTCCAAATCTTAAGGTCACTTGGGTGCTGTCGATCAGTCTGTTTTATTAATTATATTTATTTATTATCTAAGAACAGACTTGTGGTACAGATTTAGATATTACTCTCTAATTATCACAACACAATAATTACAAAGATAACATAAAAAACACTGAGTTTACCCTCGCAGTTCAAAGCAAGACAAATTCAATTTAATTCAATTCAAAACATATTTATTCAAAATAGGTATGTACCTACAAAGTACACCTTCTGAACGTCATGCTTACAAAGTATAAGACGCAGTGGCGATTCCTGGAATCTTGGGTTTGCGCTAGCTGATGGTTAGGTATTTTCTCAATAAAACACATTTACCTCATATATTATCACTGATTAGGGGTTACATAGGTTTAATATAACTGATAGGTATATCCCTAACAGGTTTGCCCGCCATCTTAGAGTAGGTACTTACATCATCACCCACCACCTGGTGACATTGCAGTCAAGGGGTAACTTGTACTTACTAGAATAAAGAATACTATTTTTATTTATCTTACACTAGCAGATTCCCGCGACTTCGTCCGCGTGGAATATTTTTTTTAAATTCCCACGGGACCTCCCTAATTATTCGGATTAATCTCGGTCCTCGTACCAAGCCTATGACACTCACAAATAATGTGGCTTTCTGTTGGTACCAGAATTTTCAAAATCGGTTAAGTATATCCAGAGATTACCCCCTACAACCTCACAAACTTTACCTCTTTATAATATTAGTATAGTGCGCGTTACATTATTACTATGATATCTTCTAAGATATTCATCTGAATTAAATGGTGTAAGGGCGAGTTTGATCTATATTAAATACTTGAGATGAACAACCATTTTACTTTGATAAGGATTAATACTATGTTGGTAAAAACACCTTCGCGAGTAAAGCATTGTTTTAGACCAAATTTGAAAATCATAATGACGGTTGTTGTGAGACGACCTTAAAAGATAGCTATATGCTGTCGCGGACTTTTTTTTAGAACTTTTTGAGAGGAACAATTCCACCATACATTATTTTCGTGTAACTTTTACCATTTACGCAGCGCACGCCACGGAAGCTCTCAGATGACACAATTTTTTCCGACTTCACTCACATTATTGCAATATTCGTAGGGATATTTAATGTTTTTCATAATAAAATACAGCCTATGTTACTCGCCGATAATGTAGCTTTCTATAGGTGAAAGAATTTTTAAAATCGGTTGAGTGGTTTTTGAGTTTTGAAAATAATACTACACGGCACATGCGCAACTCATAGTGCACGCCTTCGGCCCGTAGTGAGCGGGAGTAAGCGGGCCGATGGAGTTCGAAGATTCGCGCAGTACGAGCCACGTGGCGATGCGGCGCACGTCACAACACACAACCAAGGTGCGAGGTGGTCATGGAGCGTGCGTGATTTTAAATAATTATCGATTAACGCAATCATTTAATTGATAAACTTACGTTTTGTGAATGGTTATATTTCATGTTATAAAATATTAGTATATGACTTATATAGATCTAGTATAATTGGTAAGTAAAAGTATTCATAATTATTGGTATTGCGGCGCAAGCTGCGCAATCTTAGAGGAATCGCCACTGATTAAGACGTCAGTCAAAGAAGAATTCGTCAGTAGGTATAGGTATAGCTACGAGTTCACCTGACCTTTTTGGTAAATAATAATACACAAAAGCAGCTAAAAGCCTCAAAAGATACCGAAATCTAAACACAACCGACCTACATTGCATAACAGTGTTCACAAGTCCAACGGGCCCACCTGTAACAAGCATTTAAAAGCGAGAGTATTGTAAAGTGGCCATCGACCGACCAGTGGCCACCTGACCCTTACCGCAAGGACGTTTGGCGGATGACAAAGTGATATAATAGATTAGTTAACGACTTATTTATGTAATAGCGGTATAATAAAATATATATGACAAATCATAGGAATGCGGGCTTTATAAGAGTCGCTGCGGAAATGGCTGTTACAGCAGTCGAGCAGGCAGCAAAAATATTTCTCACTAATTAGAAGCTACATTTTTGGGACGATTGCAGTGGAATACTGGGGCAGAAAGCCAGTGAAATAGTTCTTATGTAATATAAAATTATAAAGCCCGGTGAGATGCAATAAGTTTCCTTACTAATATTATAAATGCAACATTGCGTCTGGCTGTCTTTCAGTATGTCTGCGACGTTTTCATCTGCTCCACCGATTTTGATGAAATTTGTTACGCAGATAAGTTGCATCCCGGAGACATAGGGTACTTTTTATCTTCGAAAATCAAAGAGTCCCCACGGGAGTTTTCAAATACCTAAATCTACGCGGAAGAAGTCGCGGTCATTTATAGTAAAAAATAAATCAAGTTTACCCGATGACTTCATTGACGCTTTGGGTAATGCATTTTAGCACTTGTTTCATTTTTTAGGGTTCCGTACCTCAAAAGGAAAAAACGGAACCCATAAAGGATCACTTTGTTGTCCGTCTGTCTGTCTGTCAAGGCCCTTCTTCTCAGGAACGCATGGAGGTATCAAGCTGAAATTCATATCAAATACTCAGGTCTACTGTCCCTTCGAGCTGTGAAAAAATCAAACTTCTAAGCCAACGCAATAAAAAGATACAGCCGTTTATGCTGCAAATTTTCGACACTCGCAAGGAAATCAAAACCTACAGGGTAGGTACTTCCCGTGAACTCAGAATCTTGAAATTTGGCATGAAGCAACGTTTTATAGCACACATAAAGGAAAAATTTCGAAAACTTTAAATTTTTGGTTAGTTTAATTTTTAGTCACATAATATTGTTTTTTAATGATATACCTACAGGTTTGTACGGAACCCTCGGTGCGCGAGTCCAACTTGCACTTGGCCGGTTTTTGTTATTTAACACGGTTAGAGGTACTTACTACTTAGGTACACGCGGAAGATGAGCCCTATTGGATGAAGATAATATCGTGTGTAAATAGTCGTCGCCATCATAGTTGTCACTGCTTCGTCGATTGTAAATGTATTTAAACTTGAATCGCTCTATTTCTTTTATTAACAGGTGTTAGACCAGTTCTAGGCACTAGGTACAAAAAGAAGATAAATATTATAGACTAGCTGATACCCACGACTTCGTCCGCGTGGATTGAGGTTTTTTGGTTCCCGCGGGAACTCTTTAATTTTCCGGGATAAAAAACAGCCTATGTGCTATTCCAGACTATAAATTATCTCTGTGCCAAATTTCATCCAGATCCGTTCAGCCGTTGTGGCGTGATTGAGTAACAAACATCCATCCATACATACATACATCCATCCATCCATCCATCCAAACTTTCTCATTTACAATATTAATATGTAAGTAAGTATAGCGACGCGCCGATGTGTCTTTACCGCCAACCGTATGTACTGAGCACTGCAGTTCTCCTCTCAGAAATGAGAAGGGTTAAGGCCATATTCCACCAAGCTGGCCAAGTTCAAATTGGCATTGGTAGGTATGTAAAGCAATATATGAATTGTGAGGTCAGACGTGGTTAAAACCGCATTTACACTTGAAGATTCACTCTGAGACCGGAACGTACCTTACACAAATACAGGAAGTAGACAGATGACCGCAATGTCACCACGCGGTTATCCTTTAGGTATACGATCTCTAATCCTTTGTACCGGATATGATAATATAAAACATCATGAAGAAAGCCAAAGGTCGATAACATCGCCAGCTAAACAAATAACCGCACGCCAAATGTGTACTATATACACCTTGTATTCTAGGCTTCTAGCGTAAATAGCTCGTTACGTGATCAATATTGAGAGTTTAACAGATTGATCGGTTCCGATAACCCGTCCAGATTTACATATCTAGGTATATCTATACTTACTAATATAATAAATGCGAGAGTTCAAAGAAGAGATAGATTATTATAGTCTGGAATAACACATAGGCTCCTTTCTATCGCGGAAAAGTAAAGAGTCTCCGCGAGAACCAAAAACCTCAATCCACGCGGACGAAGTCGCGGGCATCAGCTAGCTTTTATTATATTATGTATCCGTATAATTAATAATTCAATAATTCTTAAAAAAAATTATGTACTTAGTTAAAGAAGCTGACAAAATCATAGGTTAAGATGAGGGAGTTACCTATTTCTAGGTTTCTAGATAGGTTTTAACGTTATTTATATTTTACATGGTATTAATACTTAGCGGGCTAACACCTGTTATTTTATGTAAACTAATGATAATTTATGCTTATTTCTTATTCAGCTCGATTGTTTTGATGACATCGTCAGCCCTGGAATGCTTAGCCAGTTAGCCTTCGTATACGTATAATCTACCTATAAGTGTCTGTGATTAATTTTTTTTATCCACTACAAATTAGCCCTTGACTGCGATCTCACCTGATGATAAGTGATGATGCAGTCTAAGATGGTAGCGGGCTAACCTGGTAGGGGCAATGGCAGTTATATTATAAAAAACCCATACCCCTATTCGGTTTCTACACGGCATTGTACCGGAACGCTAAATCGCTTGGCGGCACGTCTTTGCCGGTAGGGTTGTAACTAGCCACGGTCGATGCCTCCCACTAGGCAAGACCAGGGAAAATTCAGAAATTATAAATTCCCAAATTGGCCCTGCCGGGGATCAAACCCCTGACCTCCGCAGAGCACTCAAAACTGCGCCACGGAGGTCGTCAAAACTCTACCTAACATATAAATTTTAATTAAACTCTCTCTGTAAGGTGTAAAGTGAAGGAAATCAGTAGATAGATGACTGTTCCCTAGAACAGGGTAAAAGTGGTTTCCTGCCTATCTAAGTTCAGTGCAGAACAGAAAACCGGCCAAGTGCGAGTCGGACTCGCGCACCGAGGGTTCCGTACAAACCTGTAGTAAGTTTTAAATTATTAAAAAAAAACTACTTACTAGATCTCGTTCAAACCAATTTTCGGTGGAAGTTTGCATGATAATGTACATCATATATTTTTTTTAGTTTTATCATTCGCTTATCTTAGAAGTTACAGGGGGGGGACACACATTTTACCACTTTGGAAGTGTCTCTCGCTCAAACTATTCAGTTTAGAAAAAAATGATATTAGAAACCTCAATATCATTTTTAAAGACCTATCCATAGATACACGTATGGGTTTGATGAAAAAAAATTTTTTGAGTTTCAGTTCTAAGTATGGGGACCCCCAAAATTTATTGTTTTTTTTCTAGTTTTGTGTGAAAATCTTAATGCGGTTCACAGAATACATCTACTTACCAAGTTTCAACAGTATAGTTCTTATAGTTTCGGAAAAAAGTGGCTGTGACATACGGACGGACACACAGACAGACAGATAGACAGACAGACAGACATGACGAATCTATAAGGGTTCCGTTTTTGCCAAATTTGGCTACGGAACCCTTCTTCATGCGTCGTTCCCTCAACTTTGAGGATCGTGACACCCCTTTGACAGCACTCTTCTCAGGATGCTCTTCCATTTCCTTCTGTTTTCTGCCGCGTGGATGGCCTCGCAGATCGGTGTGTCAACTGCTTCTTTAATTTGGTCTGACCAACGTCTCGGGCTTCGTCCGCGGGGCCTCTTTCCTTCGATCTTGCCAGTGACCATAAGTCTTTCGATTGTGCTGGCATTCTTCCGTGCAATGTGGCCGAAGTACTCGAGGGTCCTCCGCAGACAGATGTTAGAAAGCCTCATTTTTATTTTCAACTTATTTAATATTGAGACGTTGGTTCGGTGTTCGGTCCACGATATGTTGAGCATACGTCTCCAACACCACATTTCAAAGGCGTCTATTCTTTTCCTATCGGCGGCCTTAAGAGTCCAAGTCTCAGCTCCGTAGAGAAAAATAGAAAATACTAGACTACGGACTAGGCGCATTTTCGTCCATTGGGATATATTTTTATCCCTCCATATTCTAGAAAGCTGAGACATGGCGCTCTTTGCCATTCCGATGCGACGGCGGACTTCCTGTTCGCAACCACCTTTATTACTTATATTGGAGCCTAAGTAAACAAAATCTTCCACTATTTCCAGACCTGTAGCGCCTCTGAGGTCTAGTTTGCCTGTTCTATCCACCACCATGACTTTAGTTTTAGATCTATTAATGGAGAGTCCCAGTGCGTTGCTAACGGTCTCCAACTTCCCCAGAAGAGCTGCCATTTCGTTCTCATCCGATGCTATCAGTGTTGTATCGTCGGCGTATCGCAAGTTTGTTAATCTTACGCCTCCGATGCTAACTCCCCCGTTCCAGTCCGCCAGCACCTCTCGCATAATGAATTCTCCGTAGATGTTAAAAAGAACGGGCGACAATATACAACCCTGGCGTACACCTTTTGCAAAGCAGAATGGCGCTGACGTGCTGCCATTTACCCTAACAACCCCAGAGCTGTTACGGTAGAGGGAATGTAAAAGAGCTACCAGGTGCTTCGGGACCCCAAGCTCTAGAAGTACTCTCCATAAATGCTGCCAGTCCACGCAGCCAAAGGCCTTGCTGTAGTCAACGAAGCACAGCACAACTGGTGTATCAAATTCGTAACATTTTTCGATCAGTTGCCGTACGTTCACTACGGAACCCTAAAAAGGATTAAAATCAAAACAAATTATGTGAATTTCTGACATTAGATTCAGATAAATTAATAAAATAACTTATCATAACCAACTTTTACCCATGACGTCCGCCAAGAGAATTTTCAAGCCTATAACCTACCCATTTGAGTAAAGAAGGATCCTTTATGTTAAGAACTCCTATGTAACAAGTGAATATAACTCAAAGAATTAAAAAATACGACTGCCATAGTTAAATGATATTTTTTTGTGAATCACTAATTTGTAAATTATTGTGGATATTGAAATATAGTCTTATATATTTTTGGAATCTACTCATCATTTTCTTGATGATGACAATATAGCTGTTAATCTCATTTTGGAAAAAAAAAATTCAACTTTAGTCTTTGATGCGGGACCATGGTCACCCTATCAATTTTTTTTTTAATTTTACTAGCCTATGGCACCCGGAATAAGCTAAGGATTCTAACGATACCTCATTCATCAAAATCCGTTCAGGCGTATAGAAGTTATGGTGGAATATACAAACTCACATACATACATACATGAACCCTGAAAACAATATACTCCTTTTTTCAGGCAGTCGTGTAAAAATAAGTATAATATTCTCTCTTTTGAACCCATTGCCGGCTCACTACTAAGCACGAGTCTCCTCTCGGATTGAGAAGGGTTTGGCCATAGTCCACCATGCTGGCCAAATGCTGATTGGCAGCTTCATACACCTACTTCGAGAACATTATGAAGATCTTTCGGGCGTGCAGGTTTCCTCACATTGTTTTCCTTTACCGTTTGAAGCAAGTGATATTTAGGAATTTCATAAAAACGCATATAATTTCGAAAAGTCAGATATGAGTGTCTTAACAACTAAGCTATCACTGCTTCAAATAAATAAATAAGACTAGCTGATGCCCGCGAGTTCATGCGCGTGGAATAAGGTTTTTTTTAAATTCCCACAGAAACTATGAAATTTTCCGGGATAAAAAGTAGCATCCAGGTTCTTTAACTATACTCATGCAGAAAATCACGTCGATCCGTTGCTCCGCTGCAGCGTGTTTGAAGGACAAACCAACAAACCAATAAACCAACAAACAAACACACTTTCGCATTTATAATATTAGTATGATGTAATTTTATAATTTTATTACAGTGCTTCACACACGAGGAAAGTTTCTAAACTTAAATACCTACATATCAAAAAATTTCGAATTTATCCTGCCGGTTCCGAAAATTTTTGATATGTAGGTATGTAAGTTTAGTATAATATATTATGTCGATTATATTTTATTCTGTGATTTTATTAATATTTTTGATGGCCGCGCATGATTGATCTCAACTCACATGTCTGGAGTCAGTACCTAATTGAAAAGCGATCTCAGCGTCAAGGCAATGTGTGCCTATAACCGTAGTTAATTTTTATGTAAATTAATACTTTTATCACTACTCCTGATTGACTGATATATCAACGCACAGCTACCTAGCTAGTACTATTATGTAATTATTAGAGATTCTGGTATTAGGCTCCTTTTAGATATGACATAGATTAGGAACGCACCAAGAAAGAATTTTGGAAATCAACCCCTAAGAACGTTAATAGGGGATTTCCATGAAAATTGTTTCCTTGAATTGCAGGTAGAGCTATAAAAATACTTACGTGATTCATGATTATTGAAAATTCAACTCTTATGTAAGTAAAAGTTTGTATGAAAGTCCCCCATTTTTTCAAGTTACCTATATATCTATGAAAATTTAATCACGGTCTGCCTTTTACCTAGATATGGAGGAAAAATTATTAACAACAAGAGAAAAACTCGACTTAACTCGTTGCTATTGTTTCTAGATAACGACGTTTTTATTAATTACAAGTTACAATAATTTAATTCTTCACTTATTAATATTATGCTGTTAATATTACCATGTTATGTATAGATTATATTTTATAGGTACAAAAATTCCCCTGTACCAAAACGAAACTAAATTAAAAACTATAAGTACTAACTTTAACTCTTCTAGGCAAGCGCGTTCCAACCTAGACCTCAACATTGCTTTACACTAAGCATGATTGTCGTTATGCGCAAGCATATCTCACATTAAAAATATAAAAATAACTTACTATTAACTTATTTTCATTTTTCAGATACCTATAACTTTACAAGCAGAAATTGAATACATTTGCGAATATTGATCCGATGTATTATGTTTAAAACGCAGATTATTTAATATTTTGACTGTCTGTCAGTTTTTATAAAGTTTAAAAATCGGATCGATTACACTGCAGGTTCGTGTTACGTGTTATCGAAAAATATTTGGAAAATAAATAATTGAGATGCATGTCAGTATTAAATTACGACCTCGGATACTAAAGACATTGACTCTAATGAAAAAGCTGTTCGATTTTTATTTCTAATTCTTGAAAGTGCTTTTACATTAATTTATATACAAGATTATGCCCGCGACTTCGTCCGCTTGGATTTGGGTTTTGAAGCCAACAATAACCATGACGATCCTTTGACGTTATTGCAAGACAAACCAATAGACAAACACACTTTCCCATTTATTATATTATTAAGTACAGACGTCAATGTTAAGTCATATTTGTTACGTCTCTATAAGTAGATATTATAAAATGCTACCTTATAGTCCTTATACCACAGAATAGGTAATGCTTATACCCAAGAGCTTGGTAGATGAAAAAACAGTATTACTAAAAAAACTACAGTAATTGAAGAAATGGATTAAATTGGAGCAATCATATAAGATATTTTGAAATTATCGTTTTTGCCTGGCTTAGCAGAGAACTTATTACCATTTTTAAGCTCTTACTGCCGCGGCTAATTCGTTACAGAGGGTTATTCAAGAAATAACTTTTAAAATAGCTGTAACGTGCTAAATGCCTGTACACCATTTAGAAATGCGGTAGTTACCGTAGATTGTGGAATTTACATAAAATAGCGCTCCCACGGAGTAACAAGGTGAACGGGCTATTCTTAAAATATTGTTAGAGTTCGTTTGCATTGTAGGACCTCGTTATTTTATAATCTCGCAAAATCTCAAAGCTTCTTAATACGCAGAACGTTCTTGATAGGCCTTTTATGGTCAGGTGTACATATTTTGAATCAGGGTCTACTTAATATTCTAATCCTTATTTGACAGCCTATATTACGTGTGTACACGTAGGTACTTCCTCCATATTTCCGATGCCAAAGCAGGGACTATTTAATTTTAATATATTATAATCCAAATTTGACTAGGCTACTGGTTGTTGGGTAGAAATATTACCATCTGACTTCCGCGACCCTATATGGTAAATATGGTTTAGTTTGTGGCCCATATTTTATCACGCCCAGGAGTATTATTTAAAACAATTGCAGATATTTTAGTGACGGACAGGTCACTAAAATATGTGCAATAAATTAGAAGAATTAAATTGTGCGTACATCAATTTATTTATTTTTAATTTTTTTTACCAAAAAGTTGTACAATATGTAGAAAAACAGAAACATAGTGGACAAGGAAACACTTATCTCTATAGGAGATCTCTACCAGTAACCCTTGGCAGTGAGAAAGGTTGTGAAGGAAGAATGGGTACAACAAGATATGAGATTTATTTTGTAGTTTTAGTCAATCACTTCTATTGTACTTATTATTGATTTTATTTATGTTTAATTTTTTTGCCAAAAAGTTGTACAATATGTAGAAAAACAGAAACATAGTGGACAAGGAAACACTTTAAATCTCTATAAGCGATCTCTACCAGTAACCCTTGGCAGTGAGAAAGGTTGTGAAGGAAGAATGGGTACAACAAGATATGAGATTTATTTTGTAGTTTTAGTCAATCACTTCTATTGTACTTATTATTGATTTTATTTATTTTTAATTTTTTTGCCAAAAAGTTGTACAATATGTA
Source organism: Erebia ligea (assembly GCA_917051295.2). Classification (NCBI taxonomy): domain Eukaryota; kingdom Metazoa; phylum Arthropoda; class Insecta; order Lepidoptera; family Nymphalidae; genus Erebia; species Erebia ligea. The sequence continues at coordinate 9,909,202 of OU785233.1, read as the reverse complement.
GAAAAACAGAAACATAGTGGACAAGGAAACACTTTAAATCTCTATAAGAGATCTCTACCAGTAACCCTTGGCAGTGAGAAAGGTTGTGAAGGAAGAATGGGTACAACAAGATATGAGATTTATTTTGTAGTTTTAGTCAATCACTTCTATTGTACGTATTATTGATTTGGGACTACTAGTGTATGCTAAAGATACCTTCTGGGCAGGTTTCACGGAACACATCAGAGCACAAGAAGATTGCAACGATTGTCGCATTTTTTTGGCGTCAGTTATCGTATCGTGGCCGTGGGTATGCAGTGGAAACACGGTTTTAGTGTTCAACCATAGATTGTGGATATGGTGTTCTTAAATAGTCATTGTGCTGCAATTTTCCCTAATTACAGGGTAATTTAAAGTGTGTGGAACTTTGCCACCAATTTGCTTCAATGTAAAGTTAAATGTCAAGTAACTCGACCCGCATCATCTTTATATATAAAATACAAATTTTATAAAATATACTGTCGTAACAAAGTAATAAAGATAAATAATTTATGACAAAAATCTGCCTTTTAGAATAATATTACTAAAGAAAATAAAAAAAACAGTTTTGTCTGAGTGCCTATTTGATTTTTAGGGTTCCGTACCTCAAATGGAAAAAGGAACCCTTATAGGGTCAACCACCTTTTTTTTGGGAATGCGTGGAGGAAACAAGTTAAAATTAATATCAAATAGGTACATAAGTCTACGGTCCCTTGGAGCTGTAAAGAAATCAAGCTTCTAAGTAAGTCAACGCAACCAAAAGATATCCAGGACGTTTATGCCGCATATAAGATATTGCCTAGGATGTTATTGATTGCATGGCAATCAATTGTTTTGGCATCCTGCCTTTTTTTATCATTAACTAGCTGATGCCCGCGACTTCGTCCGCGTGGATATACCAAGTTTCATCGAAATAACTTGAGAAATGACGGACTTTTATACAAATTTTCAACCCCTATTTCACCCCTTTGGGGGTAGAATTTTGAAAAACTGTGAAACACGTATGTTTTCATTTTTAACCCGCAGCTCATATACCAAGTTTCATGGATATAACTTGAGAAATGAAGGACTTTCATACAAACTTTCAACCCCTATTTCACCCCTTCGGGGGTAAAATTTACGAAAACTGTGAAACACGTATTTCTTCATTTTGAACCGGTAGCTTGTATACCAAGTTTCATCGATATAACTTGAGAAATGAAGGACTTTCATACAAACTTTCAACCCCTATTTCACTCCTTTGAGGGTGAAATTTTGAAAAACTGTGAAACACGTATGTCTTCATTTTTAACCCGCAGCTCATATACCAAGTTTCATGGCTATAACTTGAGAAATGAAGGACTTTCATACAAACTTTCAACCCCTATTTCACCCCTTCGGGGGTAAAATTTACAAAAACTGTGAAACACATATTTCTTCATTTTTAACCGGTAGCTTATATACCAAGTTTAATCGATATAACTTGAGAAATTACGGACTTTCATACAAACTTTCACCCACTATTTCACCCCCTTAGGGGTGGAATTTTGAAAAACTGTGACAAACGTACTTCTTTATTTTTTACCGTAAGCCAAAATAAAAAGTTTCGTTGATATAACTTGTAAAACATCTTGAGAAACGTAAGGACTTTCGTACCAACTTTCATCCCCTATCCTTTTGGGGGTCGAATTTTCAAAAACTGTGAAACACGTATGTCTCCATTTTCAATCCGCAGCTCATATATCAAGTTTCATGGCTATAACTTGAAAAATTAAGGACTTTCATACAAACTTTCAACCCCTATTTCACCCCTTCGGGGGTAGAATTTCGGGATAAAAAGTATCCTATGTCCTACCTCGTAGTATGGGCTCAAATCGTGCCAAGTTTCGTTTGAATTCATTCAGTAGTTTCGGCGTGATGCGCGGCCAAGATACAGACAGACAGACAGACAGACAGACAGACAGACAGACAGACAAAAATGAAAAAAAATACAGATTTGGCTTCAGTACCGAATAATGAGTGCCCTCCAAAAAAATTTTTTAAAATATCTTCAATGTACAGAATTGGACCTGTTACAGTTTTATTATAAGTATAGATTCAAGATGCAGATTCCGCGTTTTGAAATATTTTTATTATTACCTTATTACTTTAAAAAAAACATAATTGCTAATAAAGTTATAAGCTAGCTACCATATTATTAATATACCTTAATAAGCTCATTATTGTTTCACAAAAGATGATCATATACCTACTTAAGTGTCACAAAAAGTGCAAGAACACACGCAACAATATTTGTAACACTGAAAAAAGTGAAGGCAGTGCAAGAAACGAATAAAACCAAAGGACGTAATCATTGTCTATACTCTATATGAACATAATAAAGACCCTCTTTTTTATATTATATGTAGAACACCACTTGATGTAGACTCTATGTGAACTCCATGGGTGGGCTATAGAGATAATTCAAGTTTGATAATTATAAAATAAAGATAAATCTATCTCAAAAATAGATCTCTATATCCGATATGCAAGGCAGCTCGATTCAGCTTATGCCTATGATATGCATCCGTTCAGCTACGTAAAACTGAATGGAAGCGGATCACGATGATGCATCTCCATAAAAATGCCAGTTTTGTATGGACTAAAGCTGAATCGAGATGAATAATTGGAATTAGTGCCTTAGGTATTCGTACTGATAACAGCATATTACAGCCTTTAACGTAGGTATTACTATTGGTTAGTGGTATAACCCTGTAGGTAGGTAGTAACTGAATAAGTACTTTGCTGTGAATGGAATTGCTTAATGGCGGTACTTACGTGAGATCAATGCGCAGTAACGAATTGTATTGATAATGATTTCATCAGACATAATCAATTGATTTGCTTTTTACTGATTTTATAATGTAATCTTTATATGATGTTTGACGTCCGTTTCAACGGAGGCTTAGGTATTATGAGACCACGTATTTAGAAGTTTTTATGTACTCTGCAATGTACGAGTACCTACCTATGTATTTTATAGCAGTATATAAATATATATCTATTCATAAATTTTGTATGTTTTCTGTAGTCCCTAGTTTGTAATTTCACTAATGGTACGCGTTACGTGATTTTAACCCCGATGGATATTATCGGTAAGTATATTTCGCGCGCGAGTTGAATGCAGAGCTTATGTACATGTGTCACCAAACATAAGCTCTGTATTTAACTCGCGCGCGAACTATACTATTACTAGATAAAACCTAGCTATAAATCGTTTTACGTTACAGAAAATGAAAAATTTACAGAACGGAATGGTCTGAGAGCAAATAAAACGATAGGTATAACCAAGTAAGTATAATATAGTCTATGGGTAGGTATTGGGTATGTATAACTTATATCATTGTCTAACCGTAAAACATAAAACAAAGGTTTTCTTTGAATTTTCAAGTTAGGACGTTATGACTGTGTTCTTCGTTTAGCAGACAATACGTAAACAAACAGCTGTCAAAATAAATCGCTCTTTCTTTAGAGTATGAAGCAAAAAAATTTGGTAAGTACCTACCTACGGGCTGAAAAATGAACAAGTGAAGTAGGTATATCAAAGAGGAGCATGATAGATACCTGGTCATTATTGTATTGCAGTTTACGAACCATTAAAAAATCTAAACGGACCTTAGGTACAACCATTGAGGTATTATGTAATATAATTCAATGGGTACAACGCAACCAAGCGAACTCGGCACCTCGCACTCGCATTCGGCGTCTGTACAAATACTTTAATAATACTTTTAAGAACTGTCATTTATACTTTAATAATATTTTACTAATAAACATTTTATCTAAATATGTAAAAGGCAAAGGTGACTGACTGACTGACTGACTGACTGATCTATCAACGCACACCTCTAACCACTGGTCGGATCGGGCTGAAATTTTGCACTCAGATAGCTATTATAACGTAGACATCCGCTAAGAACCCAACTTCCAACCCCAAAAGGGTTAAATGGGGGTTGAAAGTTTGTATAAAAGTTCGTGATACACGAACGTCAACGAACGAATCGGGATGGACGTGATTTTTGGCATGGGTATGGCTACTTTTTATCCCGGAAAATTAAGGAGTTCCCGCGGGAATAAAAATAACTTAAAGCACGCGGACGAAGTCGCGGGTATCCGCTAGTTACCATATATGTTTATTTTTTAATTTTTGCCAACACTATCAGAAACCCGCGTGACGTAATATACTCTAGGTGCCTTTTTTTTAAATTTCCATCTTATACACGTAAATCTTATTAAACAATGCTTTAATACACATTAATATTGTCGTCCAATTCAATACAACATCACGGAGGGTCATAAATATGCGCGGTTGACTAATTTCGTGACTGATAACGATTGGCAACGTAGACGTATCGTGAGAATAATGTAGCGTAACACCGGACTAGGCACTTGATAAAACAACATAGAATACTCAAGGCCCTATAAAATATAATAGTTTATGTTATATTCAAACACGCAAATACACTTATTCCTCCATTTGATTATAAAATTACAATCAATAACCGTTAAACAAAACAAATATTATAGTTATTTTAATCGCTTGTAAAACTAATTGATTAACCCATTGATTTTCATTGGCATACGAAAATTAAAATACTTGCTGCACTTTTAATTTCGACACTACACTTTACAGTCTAATGTTTGTTTACACTTAGCACCTGTGTCACACGAATTTCGCAATTAAACTCAAATCGACGTTGAGTTTTATGGAAATTTGTTTTATTTTATAATAAACCGCGAGGCCGGGCGTCAGAAGCTGAGAACTGCACCAAACTACTAGCTATTGTATGCAGTTGGATTGTAGTACACGTCCGTTTGCCTTGTTATGGACATTTTCCATTCACACAATGGGGCAATCCGTTCGCTTACTTTGATCCGTGGAAAGGCTGCCTCGGGAATTGTGAAAATTTTGACGATTGTACAACTTTCTACACATCCTACTAATATTATAAATGCGAAAGTGTATTTGGTTGGAAATAGTTAAAGACCTTCAGAGTGATAGTGGTCGGTATGTAGGTATAATATACTACTTTTCATCTCGGAAAATTAAAGAGTTCCCGTGGAATTTATGTACCTAATTTTTAAACAACGGACTGAAATTGTGGACATTATTTAGTTTTTATATGTTATATTTTTAGGTAGCTTTTAATGTATTTCGCGATTTTTTCAAAACATTAACGTACCCGGTTCCGTATATTTAGCAGAATTTTCAAATTAACGATACCATTTTGGGATAGATGCCATTTTGGGCTGATACCCATATTCCTATTCCATGGATTAAACGTTAATTAAAACCCAGTGAATGTGTCATATAATACCTATCATTGTTGAAACCCTAATTTAATGTATAAATAAAAATATTCCACTTTAAATGTTCTAAAGTGATACATACAACGGTAGGTACGTACTACGTATAACTCTTAATAGCTTAGAAATAATAAGCGATTACATACACAAACGTTGCGCATTGTTTTAGGTAGATAAATATTATGTATTTATTATTATTAGTAAGTAGATGGCAAGTAGCATAGATTTAATATATATTTTTGGTAAGTACCTAGCACTGTCGTTGTTATTTTTTATTATTTAAAAAATTTAACTTAAATTGTTTCTAGGTCCATGCTAAAATGTAGGTCCTAAAGTTTGAGAGAGCTAGATTTTATGTAATCGTGTCAGAATACCTATCATAAAGACGTATTCTGTGGTGCCCTATTGCAAAGTTTTGCTGTAAAACGGACGTAAAAGTTGTTTACACATTTAAATACTAACGGCTATTATTTCATGTTGCACAACTTTTAATAAAAATCCCACGACTAGGTAGATATCTATTAGAAATAACGGAAACCTTTCGTAAATCCTGAAATTTAATACGCATCGTCTGTTTTCGCGTGCAAAATTAAAATGCAATTATAAATCGATAATCACAGATGTTTATCTATTTCCCAACCTTTGGCAACTTCTGACACAGTGTTTACTTAACAAACAGTGTGTAGTTACACGATAACGAAATAATATGTTGTGTTAGATTGGCTATGCCTAACAGATCTTGGTATTGATATAATAATAGTATCTACATAACAAACGCTGAACAGAGACCTAGGTTTGTGTTCCGTGATAAAAAAATAACACAAATAATAACTTTTAAGTTTCACGTATATTTTATGGGACCATAATATGTTACCTACTGTGCTAAGTTCAAGTATGTCTCATATGTCCCTTTGGGACTGCAAAGTACGAATATCATAATACGACCTCTATAGGGGAAGCTCAGAGTGAGATACCAATACTCGACCTGGCTCTTTGATCTTTCCCGATAAAATTTGATGTATAAATCAATCTCAATTTTTCAGAATTTTGCGAATTCTTATAAACGCATATGAGTTTATTAGTACCCACATAAATAAACCTACACGGTAGGTCCATTACGCTTGATCAATCGCGATGGTAGCTGCCGCAAATGGATCGCAATAAACCGCACGTTTTTGCGGAGCCGTGCGATATTTTACAACCCATCAACACCGGTTGTTTATCACGTCAATATCGTTAATATTAATTGACTCTAAAATATTATACGCGATCTCCTCTTTTTTGTCGTCTGAGCTATGGTAACCTTTATATTCACTGACCTCTAGACTTGTCCATTTAGTTTGTTTTTTACCAATAATATATTGACTGCGTCTTGGTTATCGCCACAAATAGGGCTAAATTAATGCACACTCCAAGCCAAAGTACTAATGCCTATTCTGCTCTGCCTGTCGATAATATAACCTACTTACATTACGGTAATTGTACTTATTCTGTGTATTATGGTGACGACTACGCTTCGAGCATTGAGGAAGCATAGAGTTTCATGAAACTAAGTTACTCGTAGTTCCAAGCAAATGTCTTTCAAATCATTAGGCTTTCAGCCTTTCAATCACTACTAGCTCTATACCTTCTTATGTGTCTATTGTCTAACACAAAATTTTGATGACGGTTGATTTTGAGGTACCTAAGTATATTGTTTATAAAAATATGAACTACATTTATATCAAAGGCGTTAAATTTTAAATGACTGAGTCTATAGGCCAGTATATTATGCAAATAATTAGCACCCTACGTAATCAGCTCACCGCGAATAGAGATATAAGGCACGAGATAATTTCATGGTTCATTGGATCTTTGTGCGACACATCCTGTAGTTCTTAATCGACACTGACCATTGAGGTCGTATATTGGCGATGTGACCTTGGAATACTGTGGTTACATAATACACAAATGATTTATATAACGGCATTCATCCTTATACGCAGTCACATGTTTAAATTAAGAAGGTAAATAAAACATTATTCCGCGCAGATTTAGGTTGTTGAAATTCTTCTTCGAACTCTCTGATTTTCCTGCTTAAGAATCCCGTGGTTTTTCCAAAGTTCAAAATGGTTTTAGCAGATGGGCCGTGACAGTGAAGCGGATAGACACACTTTCGGATTATATTTTAATTATTTGTCTCACTTGCAGGCGGGCGACCTCTATTTCGGCGGGGGCGGCGGCCACTAATGCAGAAAGAGCCAAGAGGCGCAAGTATGAAATTATCCATACTAATATTATAAATGTGAAAGGCTAAACTAAATAATTGAATAAGGCAGCTAAAAACTAAAATATAATATACATAGTACATACCGTAGCCAATGCCTCTTCATACGAAGTAGGACCAGTAGGAGTCAAGGACTTTGCGTCCTGGGAGGTCGCTGTGCTCGGCATTTCAGCGCATTACTGACTGCCTGAAAAAGATAACAATACAAAGTTAAAGCTATGACTTCTTGCCTGAACGTAGATACTTAGTGTTGTTCTGTTTGTACCTACTTCGTAGCTAGAACTGTCTTATTGGATTTTTCTAATTCTTTAATCCATCCAACCTGCCATGGTTGGTTTCAAATTTCAACTTTCCTTTTGAGAACAGCCAGAAAAACTCGTTAAAAAAATTCACATTAAAATTATTTGATCAAAAAAGTCAGAAAATTAATAATTAGCATTCTGAACTTTCGGCATTAAACAACGGCTTTCAGGGCTGGTACAGAGACGCATACTATAATTTTTTGGTCACGTCTCGTGAGAATGATTCCATCGAGCGCCTCGTCGTGCGGGGCAAGTTGGAGGGCACCAGAGGGCGAGGAAGGTCGCCCATGCGATGGACCGACCAAACAGTCACTACAGCCATTAACGTCCCACAGCTGGGCACAGGTCTCCACTCTCATAGGAGTGAGGGAATTAGAGCTTAGACCCACCACGCTGCTCCAATGGGGGTTGGCGGGCTTTAACGACTATTATCATGTTAGTGATAATAACCGGGACCGACGACTTAACGTGCTCTCCCGAGGCATTTTATTTATTGCCTAATATTTTAGACTATAAAGATTTAAGGTAATCAATATCGTATAAAAGGTATTAAGATTAATAAACATAATTATTAAGTTCAGACACAGACTTGAATGGAACTTGAATGGAACTAACAACGAAGTTAAGAATTTATGCAAAAGCGGTGCGATGTTTTATATTATTAGTCTACACTGTGGCCATTTGCAACAGGTAACAGACGTTGGAGTGAGATGGCTGTTACCCTTCTCTCGAAATGAAATTTCGGCTGGAGTAGAAATTCTGTGGTAGAAGGCAGCCTTAAGTCAGCTGTTGGCGGTTCATTGTACGAGTGTACCAGGTTGTCGGCCAGCAGGGAGAAGTGGTGGATGCTCGTGAGGCGCATTACATCTGCCACTAAAGCCGTGATGACCATGACCACTCTGTCAAGAGTGTAACGACAAAGAAGAAGAAGATTCTTTACTTAATTCAAAATGCCTACCCTGAATCTGGTAAACGATGACTCTCTCTTCACTGATTGTAGTTGACTAAATCTCGTGCAACTACGAGTAGTTTAAATGACGAGAAGTATGTCTGTCAAGTGTCAAGAACTTTACACTTTTACTTCGGACAAACTGTTTCTCTATAGGTACAACAAATACCAAGCTACTTCAACGGTGAAATGTAAACAGATTTCGTGTCGTGTACCGTGATGCTTATGATGTACAAGTGACCTTGTGCTGAGTCGTAGAGTCGCGTAACGACTGTGTAAATAAGTACGACATACCTGCTCAAAGGCTTACAAAGTTACGGCTAACATACCTACTGTGACGCAACACGGCTTTAGCGATAATAACATTCATCTTTAGAATTAAACGTGGAATCTCTCTGACTTAGGTTGCAGACTGCATGCAGTTGAGATCAAAATCAAACGCTAACCCTGACAGCAGTAAACATCTATACTTCTAGAGCTAGACTTAATATTATAAATGCGAAAGTTTGGATGGATGGATGTTTGTTACTCAACCACGCCAGAACGGTTGAACGGATCCGCATGAAATTTGGCACAGAGATAGATTATAGTCTGGATTAGCAAATTGGGCTACTTTATATCCCGGAAAATTAAGGAACAAAAAAAAACCTCAAACCACGTGGACAAAGTCGCGGGCTAGTAGTTTATCAACGATGCTTAAAATACCTAGATGTGCATTGTACACCCATTTAATCAGGCATCGAACAAAGGTGCTAATTATTCAATTATATTAATATTTTTTATAGCAATGATGCGTCAGAGAGAGAATTTTAATAAATTCATACACACCAACACAAACCACTTTTGACGCGTCAAATATACAATATTGGAATATTAAGCAACCTATCTTCATTATTATCATAGGTATAGAGCAGTTGTATGCGTAGGTGGAAAAATCGTTTACGTTTTTGGCAACAATCGATCAAAAATAAATGTATATATAAATGCCACCTTTACTTTTTATTATCTCCTAAATTCGTAAACATTGCTTTTTTGTATAACTTTCTCTACCAAATACAACAACCGCCCCCGTCTTGCTTTAGATGCGCAGGTTTTGCATAGGGCCACTTCATATTCGTATCATCATTCACCTCGTCTCAGCTTTGATCGGAAAGAGTTCTAAAAGCACAGAAGTTCCCTTAATAATGTAGGCAAGACCGGGCTTTTCGATATTCCCAAAAGAGCGAAGCCGTGGGAGGCCGCTAGTAATAACCTAATAATAATCCGACAAGACAGTCGCAGTGGTATGTTGTCATAAGAGTTACAAGGAAAAGCTGACCTTTGACATAGGCGCTATGTCGTCGCTTCCTCATTACAACGAGTATGATGCATAGTGCATACGTGCACTTCTAAGTAATAAAGCGGCTTCGCTTAATCCATTAACTGTGGTTTATGACTTAAGACAAATTACTTGTTTACCTAACATCTAACATTCCTAGTAGACCACTGTTCAAAGATTACTGAAAGTTGCTATAGAACTAATTTCATAGGATTTTGGATACTTTAACTGATACAGGTACTCGTACCTATAACATCCATACTATTTATTTATTTATTTATTTATTAAATCTTTATTGCACACAAGAACACGAAAATAAACAAGACATTAAAACAACGAACTAGGACTACACAGTATGCAAAGGCGGTCTTATCGCCTAAGGCTACTACTAATGTTATAAATGCAAAAGTGTGTCTGTCTGTCTGTCTGTCTGTCTGCTACGCTATAACGGCCCATCTTTTCAACCGATTTTAATGAAATTTGGTATAGGGAAAGGTTGCATCATGAGGAAGGACATAGGCTACTTTTTATCCCGGAAAATAAAGAAGTTCCTGAGATAATTTAAAAAACTTAATCCACGTGGACGAAGTCGCGGGCATCATCAAAAAGCAAGCTTTTGTACTACTTTGACTAGTTGGAGTCTAATAAACATTGTAATCCTAACTCCAAAGCAGGAATAGCGACCTTGCACTGGAAAGCGCAGCGTTAGCAGACCTCCCAGGTGTAAGAACTACGAAAATTAAATAGTATGTCTACGAGTGAGTAGTAGCCCATAAACAGCGGAGTCGAAAGAGTCGAAAGTGGCGGAAGACCCCGACGTTTGGATGTCCCTAAACAAGAGACCTGTGTTAATATCTTAGTGGACGTCATTCAGTAGACGAGGATGCTGACGTTCAATAAAAGTTATGCTTTCATATTATATGTATAGAGATTCAAAGCTTTATTCACTAATGAGGCAGCAAGCAGCCGCAGGACGCGGTAAACCTATTTATGTCAGTTGGAGAAAGGACGGTGACCGTATGACAGTTTCTTCAACTTACTTCAGGGTTTCCAACACAATGGTGTCCCGACGTTTATTTTAAACAATAAATTTCAGTTAAAAAAACGCTGCCCCTACCAGAAGCTCGCCGCACCATAAGACGACTTTCCTCGAGCCATATTAAGTTGGTTTTTATCGCGCGTAAAGTAATATGAACCGTTCGAGAAACGTGCATTGAGTAACCTTCGTTTTACTAAAAGCATCGTCATTTAAAGAGCCGCAGTTTGCCTCAAGTCGAGGCTGCCACTGAAAATCTCTACTTTTACTACTTACTTTTATTTAGAACATCATTTCTACAAGTGGTACTGGATCCGCATGATGGGATCCGCAATTATAATAATTATTTGTGCATTCAAGAAGGTTAGTCTTTAATCTCTACCCATTAGAGTACCTAAATGTCCTTAAGGAATATTAAGTACCTACATCATACTAATATTATAAATGCGAAAGTGTGTTTGTTTGTTGGTTTGTTGGTTTATTGGTTTGTTGGTTTGTTCTTCAGTCACGCCGCAATGGAGCAACGGATCGACGTGATTTTTGGCATGGGTATAATTGATGACCTGGAGAGTGACATAGGCTACTTTTTATCCCGGAAAATTAAGGAGTTCCCGTGGGAACGTTTCAAATATACAAGCTGTGAATTCAAACTAATTTACGCCTGAAACATCGATCATCACCTGTTTCCATAAAAATTTAACGATTCCAAAGTTTTTCAACTGCCACAGCCACATAACATGACAGGTGCTGCCATATAAGCGCTTCGGAAGCGATGAGTCAACTTGCCTCCGCACTCACTAGAAAGGAAACTTGCCATACGCACACTTTCTTGGCATCCAATAGAACCTTGTTTTGCTGACCCACATATTAGGTATTTTATTCCTTTATCTCCAACTCAACTAACGATATCGCTTTCTAAATCATGAAAGTACCGATGTATATGTGATAGGTATATGTTATAGCGTGATTTCATTTATTGCTTTCAATTACAGAGATTCTTTCCACTGACTGATAGGCTATATTAGACTCAGATTGGTAACACAGCAAGGCGCGATGAAAATTGACATTTCCATGTCAACTTCCAAATGTTGTTATACATGGTAATGCGTGAAGACGTTAGACCGCCTGTAAGTAGGCGCTGCGCCCTTCACAAGCCGTAGATGTCACTCTGAGCTCTTTCCATCCCATGTTTGATGATATTTGAAAAGGGTAGCCATAACTCACATGGAGTCGTTGGTAAAAAGAAGCGGCCGAGAAGTCTCAGAAACGTCCAATCTTGAGCGAATTTAAATATTGATTGTTATGAATGCGAGACCTCTTGTATGACCCCTTGCAAGAGAGGCAGGCATTTGACCTGTTACACCAGCGCTAGCGTAAAAAATATGCGTAAGCTTTGTTATTCAAACGTTCACTAGGTTCTTGGCTAAACTATGGTGCGGTTTATATAAGTACGTGGAAGTAGCGAATGGTTCACTTCAGACATGGAACGGACACCCGTGTCTCCTCTATAAACCTATAGACACCATAGGTACGCGGCCTTAAAACAAGGCGTGCTAAATTACATGGCTATAAATAATATGTCTTCGCCCCTCGTTATGATAACACAAACCGAGCCGATCATATTGACTGGTATCCTCTTAAAATGTGTACAAAAGTAACGAGAATTGTATGATTAAATGAACAAATTGAGCGTGAAGGCTGCGTTTAGTTAGTAACGATTTCGAAGCGAATACATAGAGTTTACATGCATATTTAAAAAATAACAATTATTGTTAGGTTTTATATGTATTTATTGTTGTACATAATTAACATAGGAACTTAAATCTTAACATATCGTGTTCAAAAATCGTAAAATTTTGTTAGGTGCTATCTCGGCTTCTCTCACATTTTTATCCCTTTCGTTTTTTTTCAATTTATGTATATATTATGTACCTACATTTCCGAGAATGTCTCACACAAAGTGCAATCGGCCATTTGACGATAAATCGTAATACACGCCCATAATTACGTATGCTATCCCAACCTGTAAGTGCTCAATCTGTTTACGAAATCTTGCCAAACTCGTCTGGATATCAGATTTTGGGGCATTAATAATTCATGAGCGTTCGACCGTACAATGGGGGTGGCGGAATCAATATTTATGGACTTTATTAAGGCAAATATATCTTAATATACATATAAATAAAAGAGATATTGTGACTGACATGACAATTGTCCACAGATGGTCCACAGTACACTGTATAAGATTAAAGATAATGTTATGAGCCTAAGATAAAGAACAACTCTAAGTACTAGCAAAAACATGTTTTTGTTAGTAGTTGAAAGTTTGACATATGAAGAATGAATAAAGGCCAAGAAAAATACAGATTTTAGCTACGCTTTTAGACAATTTTCACAAAATAAAATTAGACTCGTTATTGACAAAGAACATCAAAGACCTAAAAACCTATTTACTAACACTTAACAGCTAACAACATAATGTATTATAATATGAACAAAACAAATTAATCTCTTTGTTTATTTGATAAATAATTATATTTATAGAGATATAGATTCACGAGTTTAATGTAATCTTGAGCTCTAGATAATAAATATAATGATCATTGCATTTGCAATTAAATATTCAGGTTAATGATCTGGATCTTTTGTAGGTACTTGTAATCAATCAAAATCGTTAAATAATGTGGCTACCAATCAACTACCAACATAATCTGTTCTCTAATGAGAACTCAATATCTACAACACTCAACACCGAATAACTTTGCATAATCGGTTAAGCAGCTTACGAAATATATAACTAAGTAAATATAATGTCACAACTCACACTAGTACCTACCTAGTTATAATATTATAACCTTACTAGATGATGCCCGTGATATGTTACGAGGGGATTTAGTATTTTTGAAATCCCCGTGGGAAAATCAGACACACTCGCATTTATAATGTTACCACAGATAATAGTAACTCAAGGATTAGGACATACCTAATATTATTTGGATAGAAGCAGGCGTTATTTTGCGGAAATCCATGATAATGAAGGAACTAGAAGTTTAATTCGCTATAATCCGGGACAATAGGTCCGGTAAATCTATGTGGTAGGTACAGTGTGTATCTTGCACTTATAGCCCGCGATATTCACCAAACGACAGAAATCTTCCAAATTATTCTCAACTTACGTTTCACTCCGATACCGGAGCATCTTCAGGAGATGTTGACTCGACAATGCACGATCACTTTACAATCGTTGAAAAAGCAAGTATTCTGTGTTCAAAAAAAACAAAGTAACTAAATCTAACCTTTGAATACCTACTTAATAATAAAATAAAATAAATATATAAGTACACCGTTAAAATTGTTATTTTTAAACCCCGATTGAATGTCTTAATAATTAACTTCTGATGTCAGTGTATACTGGATGATTGGAGCTGCTTCCGCAAATGCAGTCTGCAAGACTTTAGGGCCGCCGTACATTTCAGGTATCTGATCCGGTTCTCCGACTCGGTTTCCGAACCGGATGAGCCGGACACGGACGGTCGCGAAGACCCTGACCCGACGAAGTATTCTGACCGGACATTATTAGGTTTTTAACCTAATGTCCGGTACTCCGGTCCTACGAGTACAATAGGTACAGGAGAATCGTGCGTGTGTGGCGAACGGTTCTGTTGTTAGAATTGACACTTTCGGTTGCCCTGATTCAGTAACCGTATCAGGAACCCTGACGCGAATACCTGACATGTGCGGCGGCCCTAAGACCAACGCTAATAAATCGATGAATCCAACGACTATCCACTACGAATCGGTGAGTGGGTACTTAAATGCTTCATTATCATAAATTGATTAAAAAATTAAAGAAACGTCTAAACCAGCATATAAATTGCCTTATAAATTGCAACATAAGATTACGTTAATATTTTGACAAGTTGTTAGTCGTGTCATATCTATTCATGCGTCTATTTTTATCACCTAACCAGGTATAATAGACCTCTCTGACAGTACTCTGTGATCCTGCTTTAATTATTATACTATATATAGCTCGATTACCACTCACTCACTGACTGACTGACTCATTGACATAATTGTTCTCCTAGAAAGAGACAGAAAACGATATAATGATGTAGGGGAGATGTGTTCGAGTGCGGGATTCGAGTGGGGAAAAATTATGACATTTCGGAAAAACAAGATGGCGGCCGACGTGATTCTTGTAACTCTTTTGTTTCCCAACCGATTTCGTTACAACTCGCAATTATTGAAGAAATTAGGAAACGATCAATAGAAAAAGTGGAAAAAATTGGAAAAACAAGATGGCGGCCGAGCTGTAGTGCTTTAAAATTTTTGATTTTTCGACCCCGAACCGCGGCGCCACAGATCCGAAACGGCGTGGTCGAGCATGATATTTTTTTCTCTTTTCGCCTGCAATTATCCTGTATTTTGACAGAATGGGAGTGGTTTTTAAAAATTCAAGATGGCGGCTGTCGCGGCGGCCTTTTTGTTTGAGGTACGAAAAAACGCAATTTTAAAATTCAAATTTCTCACAGTTGGCAACGTCGGAGCGTTTCGACTTCTAGGGGGCGATTGTCTGTACATACTTGAGGTATGGATTGGGGAAAAAAATACCCCATTTCTCGGGAAATTTTCAAGATTTACCCCAAAAATAAAAAAATCTAAATACGGATTTTTTGCAAAATTTTAGTACGAGCAACCACGTGTCTCACTTGTGCAAATGACATTTGGGTATTTTCGTCGCCGAGGTCTGGCAACACTGGAATTTATCAAAGTACAAGTGATTTTCGACATGGTCTTTTTTCAGGGGCTATCATTTCGGCTGGGTGCGAGCGAGATGAAAAATTGAAACGTCATCAGGAGCGGTATATCCTGTAGTTTACGGGAAAATTATAAAACTATGTAAAATGTTTCTGTGGAACGAGGTGGCGGCCATTTTGTATTCTTTTTGTGTTTTTCAAAATTTCGATCACGTTTTTGAGGCAGTTGGCAACATTTGGGAAAGTGGACATGCATGGATCGATTGTGTAACTCGACCGGCAGTATCGAGGTATCTAAACAGTGTTGCCACATTTGAGGTAGTTTTCGAGATTTTCCCCAAAAACTCCTCCTGTAAAATTTTGTATGAAAAATTTTTTTTTCACTGATGGCTTCGTGTACAAGTCAGAAAATTAAACTTGAAGAAAATATGGAGACAGCTAATCATTGAGGATTTCGGAGACGGGTAAAGAGCACGCCCGAGGTATTGAAGATAGGTGGGGGGTGCTCGACCAAATGTCATTCGAAACTTCATCCAAAAGACAATGAGCTGAAAAAAAATTCAAAATGGCGGATTTAAGATGGCCGCCATACAAATTTATTTGGTGTCCATCTCAGAAAGTATAAAAGATGAAAGAGTGGTTTCTCGGCCAAAGATGATCAGGACGAGAAGATCTATTTAGCGAAAAGAAAAAAAATTCAAGATGGCGGAATATTTTTTTTCATACCAAATTATATGGCGATTAGGACTCATTAGCATAATTTATTGTTCTCCAAGAAAGAGACAGAAAACGATACGATGATGTATGGGAGATGTGTTCGGGTGCAGGATGGGAGTAGGGAAAAAATATGATATTTCGGAAAAACAAGATGGCGGCCGACGTGATTCTTGCAACTCTTTTGTTTTTTAACCGATTTCGTTAAAACTCGCAAGGATTGAAGAAATTAGTAAACGATCAATAGAGAGAGTGGAAAAAATTGGAAAAACAAGATGTCGGCCGAGCTGTAGTGTTTTCAAATTTTAGATTTTTCGACCCCGAACCGCGGCGCCACAGATCCGAAACGGCGTAGTCGAGCATGATATTTTTTTATTTTTTCGCCTACAATTATCCTGTATTTTGACAGAATGGGAAAGGTTTTTAAAAACTCAAGATGGCGGCTGTCGCGGCTGCCGTTCGGTTTGAGGTACGAAAAAACGCAATTTTAAAATACAGATTTCTCACAGTTGGCAACGGTGGAGCGGTTCAACTTCTATGGGGCGATTGTGTGTACAGACTCGAGGTATTGATTGGGGAAAAAAGATTACCCCATTTCTCGGGAAATTTTCAAGATTTACCCCAAAAATAAATAAATCGAAATACGTATTTTTTGCAAAATTCGAGTACGAGCAACCACGTGTCTCACATGTATAAATGACATTTGGGTATTTACGTCGCTGAGGTCTAGCAACACTGTAATTTATCAAAGTAAAAGTGATTTTCGACATGATCTTTTTTCAGGGGCGATCATATCGGCTGGGTGCGAGCGACATGAAAAATTAAAACGTTATCAGGAGCGGTATATTATCCTGTAGTTTACGGAAAACTTATAAAACTACTAGCTGATGCTCGCGACTTCGTCCGCGTGGATTTAGGTATTTCGGTTCCCGCGGGAACTCTTTAATTTTCCGGGATAAAAAGTAGCCTATGTGCTATTCCAGACCATAATCTATCTCTGTGCCAAATTTCATCCAGATCCGTTCAGCGGTTGGAGCGTGATTGAGTAACAAACATACATCCATACATCCAAACTTTCGCATTTATAATATTTATTGGATGTAAAATGTTTCTGTGAAAAGAGGTGGCGGCCATTTTGTATTCTTTTTGTGTTTTTCAAAATTTCGATCACGTTTTTGAGGCAGTTGGCAACATTTGGGAAAGTTGACATGTATGGATCGATTGTGTAACTCAACCGGCAGTATCGAGATATCTAAACAGTAATGCCACATTTGGCGTAGTTTTCAAGAATTTCCCCAAAAATTTCCTCCTGTAAAATTTTGTAAGAAATTTTTTTTTTCACTGATGGCTTCATATACAAGTCAGAAAATTAAACTTGAAGAAAAATATGGAGACACCTGATGATTGAGGATTTCGAGGACGGGTAAAGAGCACGGCCAAGGTATTGAAGAAAGAGTTCGACCAAAGGCATGAAACAAAAAGCATGAAACTACCAACATACCCGCCTACCTGAATACCAGCCTACCTGCATACCCGCCTACCTGCTTACCCGCCTACCATCGTACCCGCCTACCGACATACCCGCCAACCGACATACCCACCTACCAACAAACCCGTACGTACCCCTAATTGCTCACATCCTGCAATTTTAATGTCGTCGATTTTCCGTTACATTATAAGATCTGTTAATTTTAATGAAAAAGTGAACCAGCGCCATTTTGAAATTCTTTGATAATGTACCGATTTCTTTCATATTCGATATAATTTAGGTCTCTCTGGGATTACAAAACCGAAAACTGATACCAAAGTAAAAAAAATCAGCGCCATTTTGAAATTCTTTGTTAATTGACCGATTTCGTTCAAAATCGATATTTAGGGCTCCCTGGGTTCACAAAATAGGAAACTGATACCAAAGTTGTAAAAAATCAGCGCCATTTTGAAATTATTTAATATAACCGATTTCGTTCAAAATCGATATTTAGGACTCCCTGGGATTACAGAACAGGAAACTGATACCAAAGTTTTAAAAAATCAGCGCAATTTTGAAATTCTTTGTTAATTGACCGATTTCGTTCAAAAACGATATTTAGGGCTCCCTGCCCCCCTAGCATGGGCCGGAGATAAAAAATTTATCCCCCGATTTTATCCACTGACAAGGGATAAAATTAACTTATCCACCTCTCAGAGCACGGCAAGAGGGGAGAGGAGAAGTTTATCCCCTTTAGACATTTCACGGGGACTCGGGGGACTATTTACCCACCGTTATTTAGCGTTTTTATTGATTTATTTAGGAATAAATTTTTTATCCTTTCCTCGGGGAGAAAATTGTCTCGGCCCATGCTAGGGGGGCTGGGGTTACAAAACAGGAAACTGATACCAAAGTTTAAAAATCAGCGCCATTTTGAAATTATTTGTTAATTGACCGATTTCATTCAAAATCGATACTTAGGGCTCCCTGCGATTACAAAACAGGAAACTGGAACCAAAATTTTAAAAAAATCAGCGCCATTTTGAAATTATTTAATATAACCGATTTCGTTCAAAATCGATATTTAGGACTCCCTGGGATTACAGAACAGGAAACTGATACCAAAGTTTTAAAAAATCAGCGCAATTTTGAAATTCTTTGTTAATTGACCGATTTCGTTCGAAATCGATACTTAGGGCTCCCTGGGATTACACAGAAAACCGGTAACAAAATTTTAAAATATCAGCGCCATTTTGAAATTATTTATTAATTAACCGATTTCGTTCCAAATCGATATTTAGGGCTCCCTGGGATTTCAATACAGGAAACTGTTACCAAAATTTAAATCAGCGCCATTTTGAAATTCTTTGTCAATTGGCCGATTTCGTTCAAAATCGATACTTAGGGCTCCCTGGGATTACAAAACAGAAAACCGGTAACAAAATTTTAAAATATCAGCGCCATTTTGAGATTATTTATTAATTAACCGATTTCGTTCCAAATCGATATTTAGGGCTCCCTGGGATTTAAATACAGGAAACTGTTACCAAAATTTAAATCAGCGCCATTTTGAAATTCTTTGTCAATTGGCCGATTTCGTTCAAAATCGATACTTAGGGCTCCCTGGGATTACAAAACAGGAAACTGGTACCAAAATTTTAAAAAATCAGCGCAATTTTGAAATTCTTTGTTAATTGACCGATTTCGTTCAAAAACGATATTTAGGGCTCCCTGGGGTTACAAAACAGGAAACTGATACCAAAGTTTAAAAATCAGCGCCATTTTGAAATTATTTGTCAATTGACCGATTTCATTCAAAATCGATATTTAGGGCTCCCTACGATTACAAAACAGGAAACTGGAACCAAAATTTTAAAAAAATCAGCGCCATTTTGAAATTATTTAATATAACCGATTTCGTTCAAAATCGATATTTAGGACTCCCTGGGATTACAGAACAGGAAACTGATACCAAAGTTTTAAAAAATCAGCGCAATTTTGAAATTCTTTGTTAATTGACCGATTTCGTTCAAAATCGATACTTAGGGCTCCCTGGGATTACAAAACAGAAAACCGGTACCAAAATTTTAAAATATCAGCGCCATTTTGAAATTATTTATTAATTAACCGATTTCGTTCCAAATCGATATTTAGGGCTCCCTGGGATTTCAATACAGGAAACTGTTACCAAAATTTAAATCAGCGCCATTTTGAAATTCTTTGTCAATTGGCCGATTTCGTTCAAAATCGATACTTAGGGCTCCCTGGGATTACACAGAAAACCGGTAACAAAATTTTAAAATATCAGCGCAATTTTGAGATTATTTATTAATAATTAACCGATTTCGTTCCAAATCGATATTTAGGGCTCCCTGGGATTTCAATAAGGAAACTGTTACCAAAATTTAAATCAGCGCCATTTTGAAATTCTTTGTCAATTGGCCGATTTCGTTCAAAATCGATACTTAGGGCTCCCTGGGATTACAAAACAGGAAACTGGTACCAAAATTTTAAAAAATCAGCGCCATTTTGAAATTCTTTGTTAATTGACCGATTTCGTTCAAAATCGATATTTAGGGCTCCATGGGATCACAAAACGGGAAACTGATACCAAAGTTTTAAATAATCAGCGCCATTTTGAAATTCTTTGTTAATTGACCGATTTCGTTCAAAATCGATATTAGGGCTCCCTGGGATTACAAAACAGGAAACTGGTACCAAAATTTTTAAAAATGGCCTACATTTTGAAATCTTTTGTTAATTGACCGATTTCGTTCATAATCTATATTTAGGGCTCCCTGGGATTACAAAAGAGGAAACTGATACCAAAGTTTTTAAAAATCAGCGCCATTTTGAAATTCGTTGTTAATTGACCGATTTCGTTCAAAAACGATATTTAGTATTCCCTGGGATCACAAAACAGGAAACTGATACCAAAGTTTTAAAAAATCAGCGCCATTTTGAAATTCTTTGTTAATTGACCGATTTCGTTCAAAATCGATATTTAGGGCTCCTTGGGATCACAAAACAGGAAACTGATACCAAAGTTTTAAATAATCAGCGCCATTTTGAAATTAATTGTTAATTGACCGATTTCGTTCAAAAAAGATATTTAGTACTCCCTGGGATCACAAAACAGGAAACTGATACCAAAGTTTTAAAAAATCTGCGCCATTTTGAAATGCTGTGTTATTGACCGATTCCGTTCAAAATCGATATTTAGGGCTCCCTGGGATCACAAAACAGGAAACTGGTACCAAAATTTTTAAAAATGGCCTACATTTTGAAATTCTTTGTTAATTGACCGATTTCGTTCAAAATCGATATTTAGGACTCCCTGGGATCACAAAACAGGAAACTGATACCAAAGGTTTAAAAGATTAGTGCCATTTTAAAAATCTATATTAATTGACCGATTTTGTTCAAAATCTATATTTAGGGCTCCTTAGGATTACAAAACAGGAAACTGTTACCAAAATTAAAAAAAATCCGCGCCATTTTGAAATTATTTGTTAATTGACCGATTTCGTTCAAAATCGATATTTAGTACTCCCTGGGATCACAAAACAGGAAACTGATACCAAAGTTTTAAAAAATCAGCGCCATTTTGAAATTCTTTGTTATTGACCGATTTCGTTCAAAATCGATATTTAGGGCTCCCTGGGATCACAAAACAGGAAACTGATACCAAAGTTTTAAATAATCAGCGCCATTTTGAAATTCTTTGTTCATTGACCGATTTCGTTCAAAATCGATATTTAGGGCAAACCACATCCCGTGAGCTGCTTTAGCAGCTCGCGCACAAAGCGAAACACTAGTTATACTATATATGGCTCGATTACCACTGACTCACTGACTCACTCATTGACATAATTGTTTTCCTAGAAAGAGACACAAAACGATATAATGATGTACGGGAGATGTGTTCGGGTGCGGGATTCGAGTGGGGAAAAATTATGACATTTCGGAAAAACAAGATGGCGGCCGACGTGATTCTCGCAACTCTTTTGTTTTCCAACCGATTTTGTTACAACTCGCAATTATTCAAGAAATTAGGAAACGATCAATAGAAAAAGTGGAAAAAATTGGAAAAACAAGATGGCGGCCGAGCTGTAGTGCTTTAAAATTTTTGATTTTTCGACCCCGAACCGCGGCGCCGCAGATCCGAAACGGCGTAGTCGAGCATAATAATTTTTTCTTCTCTCGCCTACAATTATCCTATGTTTTGACAGAACGGGATTGGTTTTAAAAAATTCAAGATGGCGGCTGTCGCGGCGGCCTTTTTGTTTAGGGTACGAAAAAACGCAATTTTAAAATTCAAATTTCTCACAGTTGGCAACGTCGGAGCGTTTTGACTTCTAGGAGGCGATTGTGTGTACAGACTCGAGGTATGAATTGGGGAAACAAAATTACCCCATTTCTCGGGAAATTTTCAAGATTTACCCCAAAAATAAAAAAATCGAAATACGGACTTTTTGCAAAATTTTAGTACGAGCAACCACGTGTCTCACTTTTGCGAATGACATTTGGGTATTTTTGTCGCCGAGGTCTGGCAACACTGTAATTTATCAAAGTAAAAGTGATTTTCGACATGGTCTTTTTTCAGGGGCGATCATTTCGGCTGGGTGCGAGCGAGATGAAAAATTTAAACGTCATCAGGAGCAGTATATCCTGTAGTTTACAGGAAAATTATGAAACTATGTAAAATGTTTCTGTGGAACGAGGTGGCGGCCATTTTGTATTCTTTTTGTGTTTTTCAAAATTTCGATCACGTTTTTGAGGCAGTTGGCAACATTTGGGAAAGTTGACATGTATGGATCGATTGTGTAACTCGACCGGCAATATCGAGATATCTAAACAGTGTTGCCACATTTGGGGTAGTTTTCAAGAATTTCCCCAAAAATTTCCTCCTGTAAAATTTTGTAAGAAATTTTTTTTTTTCACTGATGGCTTCATATACAAGTCAGAAAATTAAACTTGAAGAAAAATATGGAGACACCTGATGATTGAGGATTTCGAGGACGGGTAAAGAGCACGGCCAAGGTATTGAAGATAGGTGCTCGAACAAATGTCACTCGAAACCTCACCCAATTGGCGGTGAGTTTGAAAAAACTCCAAAAAGGTGGATTCAAGATGGCCGCCAAAAAATTTCGTCAGTGTCTATCTCGGAGAGTATAAGAGATGGAAGTGTGGTTTCTTGGCAAGAGATGATCAGGACAAGGAGGTCTATTTAGCGAAATAAAAAAATTTTAAGATGGCGGATTTTTTTTTTTCATACCAAATTATATGGCGATTAGGAACTATAAAAGACTGGGTAGGTACTTGTAGTTCCTTTTCAAACTTTGTTTTAATTATAGGACTCTCATTCTAACGAATCTTTGGGAGCAAAAATGTGAAGCAAGTTGATGATTGAGGATTTCGGAGACGGGTGAAGGGCCAGGGTATTGAAGAAAGAGTTCGACCAAAGGCATGAAAAAAAAAACATAAAACTACCAACATACCCGCCTACCTGAATACCAGCCTACCTGCATACCCGCCTACCTGCTTACCCGCCTACCAACATACCCGCCTACCATCATACCCGCCTACCGACATACCCGCCAACCGACATACCCACCTACCAACAAACCCGTACGTACACCCCAAATAGCACATTTCCTGCAATTTTAATGTCGTCGATTTTCCGTTACATTATAAGATCTGTTGATTTTAATGAAAAAGTGAACCAGCGCCATTTTGAAATTCTTTGATAATGTACCGATTTCTTTCATATTCGATTTAATTTAGGTCTCTCTGGGATTACAAAACAGAAAACTGATACCAAAGTAAAAAAAATCAGCGCCATTTTGAAATTCTTTGTTAATTGACCGATTTCGTTCAAAATCGATATTTAGGGCTCCCTGGGGTCACAAAATAGGAAACTGATACCAAAGTTGTAAAAAATCAGCGCCATTTTGAAATTATTTAATATAACCGATTTCGTTCAAAATCGATATTTAGGACTCCCTGGGATTACAGAACAGGAAACTGATACCAAAGTTTTAAAAAATCAGCGCAATTTTGAAATTCTTTGTTAATTGACCGATTTCGTTCAAAAACGATATTTAGGGCTCCCTGGGATTACAAAACAGGAAACTGGTACCAAAATTTCAAAATGGCGCTGATATTTTAAAATTTTGGTACCAGTTTCCTGTTTTGTAATCCCAGGGAGTCCTAAATATCGTTTTTGAACGAAATCGGTCAATTAACAAAGAGTTTCAAAATGGCGCTGATTTTTTACAACTTTGGTATCAGTTTCCTGTTCTGTAATCCCAGGGAGTCCTAAATATCGTTTTTGAACGAAATCGGTCAATTAACAAAGAGTTTCAAAATGGCGCTGATTTTTTACAACTTTGGTATCAGTTTCCTATTTTGTGACCCCAGGGAGCCCTAAATATCGATTTTGAACGAAATCGGTCAATTAACAAAGAATTTCAAAATGGCGCTGATTTTTTTTACTTTGGTATCAGTTTTCTGTTTTGTAATCCCAGAGAGACCTAAATTAAATCGAATATGAAAGAAATCGGTACATTATCAAAGAATTTCAAAATGGCGCTGGTTCACTTTTTCATTAAAATCAACAGATCTTATAATGTAACGGAAAATCGACGACATTAAAATTGCAGGAAATGTGCTATTTGGGGTGTACGTACGGGTTTGTTGGTAGGTGGGTATGTCGGTTGGCGGGTATGTCGGTAGGCGGGTATGATGGTAGGCGGGTATGTTGGTAGGCGGGTAAGCAGGTAGGCGGGTATGCAGGTAGGCTGGTATTCAGGTAGGCGGGTATGTTGGTAGTTTTATGTTTTTTTTTTCATGCCTTTGGTCGAACTCTTTCTTCAATACCCTGGCCCTTCACCCGTCTCCGAAATCCTCAATCATCAACTTGCTTCACATTTTTGCTCCCAAAGATTCGTTAGAATGAGAGTCCTATAATTAAAACAAAGTTTGAAAAGGAACTACAAGTACCTACCCAGTCTTTTATAGTTCCTAATCGCCATATAATTTGGTATGAAAAAAAAAAATCCGCCATCTTAAAATTTTTTTATTTCGCTAAATAGACCTCCTTGTCCTGATCATCTCTTGCCAAGAAACCACACTTCCATCTCTTATACTCTCCGAGATAGACACTGACGAAATTTTTTGGCGGCCATCTTGAATCCACCTTTTTGGAGTTTTTTCAAACTCACCGCCAATTGGATGAGGTTTCGAGTGACATTTGTTCGAGTACCTATCTTCAATACCTTGGCCGTGCTCTTTACCCGTCCTCGAAATCCTCAATCATCAGGTGTCTCCATATTTTTCTTCAAGTTTAATTTTCTGACTTGTATATGAAGCCATCAGTGAAAAAAAAAAATTTCTTACAAAATTTTACAGGAGGAAATTTTTGGGGAAATTCTTGAAAACTACCCCAAATGTGGCAACACTGTTTAGATATCTCGATATTGCCGGTCGAGTTACACAATCGATCCATACATGTCAACTTTCCCAAATGTTGCCAACTGCCTCAAAAACGTGATCGAAATTTTGAAAAACACAAAAAGAATACAAAATGGCCGCCACCTCGTTTCACAGAAACATTTTACATAGTTTTATAATTTTCCCGTAAACTACAGGATATACCGCTCCTGATGACGTTTCAAATTTTCATCTCGCTCGCACCCAGCCGAAATGATCGCCCCTGAAAAAAGACCATGTCGAAAATCACTTTTACTTTGATAAATAATTCACCCACCACCTGGGCGACGAAATTACCCAAATGTAATTCATACAAGTGAGACACGTGGTTGCTCGTACTCGAATCTTGCAAAAAGTCCGTATTTAGATTTTTTTATTTTTGGGGTAAATCTTGAAAATTTCCCGAGAAATGGGGTATTTTTTTTCCCCCAATCCATACCTCGAGTCTGTACACACAATCGCCGCGTAGAAGTCGAAACGCTCCGAAGTTGCCAACTGTGAGAAATTGGAATTTTAAAATTGCGATTTTTCGTACCTCAAACCGAACGGCCGCCGCGACAGCCGTCATCTTGAATTTTTAAAAACCACTCCCATTCTGTCAAAATACAGGATAATTGTAGGCGAAAAAAAGAAAAAATCATGCTCGACTACGCCGTTTCAGATCTGTGGCTCCGCGGTTCGGGGTCGAAACATCAAAAATATGAAAACACTACAGCTCGGCCGCCATCTTGTTTTTCCAATTTTTTCCACTTTTTCTATTGATCGTTTACTAATTTCTTCAATAATTGCGAGTTGTAACGAAATCGGTTAGAACACAAAAGAGTTGCAATAATCACGTCAGCCGCCATCTTGTTTTTCCGAAATGTCATAATTTTACCCTACTCGAATCCTACACCCGAACACATTTCCCATACATCATTGTATCGTTTTCTGTCTCTTTCTATGAGAACAATTATGTATGTCCTAATCGCCATATAATTTGGTATGAAAAAAAATATTCCGCCATCTTGAACTTTTTTTCATTTCGCTAAATAAAAATCCTCGTCCTGATCATCTTTTGCCAAGAAACCACTCTTCCATCTTTTATACTTTCTGAGATAGATACCAAATAAATTTGTATGGCGGCCATCTTAAATCCGCCATTTTGAAATTTTTTTCAGCTCCCTGTCAGTTGGATGAAGTTTCGAATGACATTTGGTCGAGCACCCCCCACCTATCTTTAATACCTTGGCCGTGCTCTTTACCCGTCTCCGAAATCCTCAATCATCAGCTGTCTCCATATTTTTCTTCAAGTTTAGTTTTCTGACTTGTACACGAAACCATCAGTGGAAAAAAAAATTTTCATACAAAATTTTACAGAAGGAAATTTTTGGGGTAAATCTCGAAAACTACCCCAAATGTGGCAACACTGTTTAGATATCTCAATACTGCCGGTCCAGTTACACAATCGATCCATACATGTCAACTTTCCCAAATGTTGCCAACTGCCTCAAAAACGTGATCGAAATTTTGAAAAACCCAAAAAGAATACAAAATGGCCGCCACCTCGTTCCACAGAAACATTTTACATAGTTTCATAATTTTCCTGTAAACTACAGGATATACTGCTCCTGATGACGTTTAAATTTTTCATCTCGCTCGCACCCAGCCGAAATGATCGCCCCTGAAAAAAGACCATGTCGAAAATCACTTTTACTTTGATAAATTCCAGTGTTGCCAGACCTCGGCGACAAAAATACCCAAATGTCATTCGCAAAAGTGAGACACGTGGTTGCTCGTACTAAAATTTTGCAAAAAGTCCGTATTTCG
Organism: Erebia ligea; assembly: GCA_917051295.2. Classification (NCBI taxonomy): domain Eukaryota; kingdom Metazoa; phylum Arthropoda; class Insecta; order Lepidoptera; family Nymphalidae; genus Erebia; species Erebia ligea. The sequence goes on along the minus strand of OU785233.1, from coordinate 9,881,743 downwards.
ATTTTTTTATTTTTGGGGTAAATCTTGAAAATTTCCCGAGAAATGGGGTAATTTTGTTTCCCCAATTCATACCTCGAGTCTGTACACACAATCGCCTCCTAGAAGTCAAAACGCTCCGACGTTGCCAACTGTGAGAAATTTGAATTTTAAAATTGCGTTTTTTCGTACCCTAAACAAAAAGGCCGCCGCGACAGCCGCCATCTTGAATTTTTTAAAACCAATCCCGTTCTGTCAAAATATAGGATAATTGTAGGCGAGAGAAGAAAAAATTATTATGCTCGACTACGCCGTTTCGGATCTGCGGCGCCGCGGTTCGGGGTCGAAAAATCAAAAATTTTAAAGCACTACAGCTCGGCCGCCATCTTGTTTTTCCAATTTTTTCCACTTTTTCTATTGATCGTTTCCTAATTTCTTGAATAATTGCGAGTTGTAACAAAATCGGTTGGAAAACAAAAGAGTTGCGAGAATCACGTCGGCCGCCATCTTGTTTTTCTTTTAAAAAGTGAACCAGCGCCATTTTGAAATTCTTTGATAATGTACCGATTTCTTTCATATTCGATTTAATTTAGGTCTCTCTGGGATTACAAAACAGAAAACTGATACCAAAGTAAAAAAAATCAGCGCCATTTTGAAATTCTTTGTTAATTGACCGATTTCGTTCAAAATCGATATTTAGGGCTCCCTGGGGTCACAAAATAGGAAACTGATACCAAAGTTGTAAAAAATCAGCGCCATTTTGAAATTCTTTGTTAATTGACCGATTTCGTTCAAAAACGATATTTAGGGCTCCCTGGGGTTACAAAACAGGAAACTGATACCAAAGTTTAAAATTCAGCGCCATTTTGAAATTATTTGTTAATTTACCGATTTCGATCAAAATCGATATTTAGGGCTCCCTGGGGTTATAAAACAAGAAACTGATACCAAAGTTGTAAAAAATTAGCGCCATTTTGAAATTCTTTGTTAATTGACCGATTTCGTTCAAAATCGATATTTTAGGATCTCTGGGATTACAAAACAGAAAACCGGTACCAAAATTTTAAAATATCAGCGCCATTTTGAAATTATTTATTAATTAACCGATTTCGTTCCAAATCGATATTTAGGGCTCCCTGGGATTTCATTACAGGAAACTGTTACCAAAATTTAAATCAGCTCCATTTTGAAATTCTTTGTCAATTGGCCGATTTCGTTCAAAATCGATACTTAGGGCTCCCTGGGATTACAAAACAGGAAACTGGTACCAAAATTTTAAAAAATCAGCGCCATTTTGGAATTCTTTGATAATTGACCGATTTTGTTCAAAATCGATATTTAGGACTCCCTGGGATTACAAAACAGGAAACTGATACCAAAGTTTTAAAAAATTGGCGCCATTTTGAAATTCTTTGTTAATTGACCGATTTCGTTCAAAATCGATACTTAGGGCTCCCTGGGATTACAAACAGGAAACTGATACCAAAGTTTAAAAAATCAGCGCCATTTTGAACTTCTTTGTTAATTTACCGATTTCGATCAAAATCGATATTTTAGGATCTCTGGGATTACAAAATAGAAAACCGGTACCAAAATTTTAAAATATCAGCGCCATTTTGAAATTATTTATTAATTAACCGATTTCGTTCCAAATCGATATTTAGGGCTCCCTGGGATTTCATTACAGGAAACTGTTACCAAAATTTAAATCAGCTCCATTTTGAAATTCTTTGTTAATTGACCGATTTCGTTCAAAAACGATATTTAGGGCTCCCTGGGGTTACAAAACAGGAAACTGATACCAAAGTTTAAAATTCAGCGCCATTTTGAAATTATTTGTTAATTGACCGATTTCATTCAAAATCGATACTTAGGGCTCCCTGGGATTACAAAACAGGAAACTGGTACCAAAATTTTAAAATATCAACGCCATTTTGAAATTATTTAATATAACCGATTTCGTTTAAAATCGATATTTAGGACTCCCTGGGATTACAGAACAGGAAACTGATACCAAAGTTTAAAAAAAATCGGCACCATTTTGAACTTCTTGGTTAATTTACCGATTTCGATCAAAATCGATATTTAGGGCTCCCTGGGGTTATAAAACAAGAAACTGATACCAAAGTTGTAAAAAATTAGCGCCATTTTGAAATTCTTTGTTAATTGACCGATTTCGTTCAAAATCGATATTTTAGGATCTCTGGGATTACAAAACAGAAAACCGGTACCAAAATTTTAAAATATCAGCGCCATTTTGAAATTATTTATTAATTAACCGATTTCGTTCCAAATCGATATTTAGGGCTCCCTGGGATTTCATTACAGGAAACTGTTACCAAAATTTAAATCAGCTCCATTTTGAAATTCTTTGTCAATTGGCCGATTTCGTTCAAAATCGATACTTAGGGCTCCCTGGGATTACAAAACAGGAAACTGGTACCAAAATTTTAAAAAATCAGCGCCATTTTGGAATTCTTTGTTAATTGACCGATTTTGTTCAAAATCGATATTTAGGACTCCCTGGGATTACAAAACAGGAAACTGATACCAAAGTTTTAAAAAATTGGCGCCATTTTGAAATTCTTTGTTAATTGACCGATTTCGTTCAAAATCGATACTTAGGGCTCCCTGGGATTACAAACAGGAAACTGATACCAAAGTTTAAAAAATCAGCGCCATTTTGAACTTCTTTGTTAATTTACCGATTTCGATCAAAATCGATATTTAGGGCTCCCTGGGGTTATAAAACAAGAAACTGATACCAAAGTTGTAAAAAATCAGCGCCATTTTGAAATTCTTTGTTAATTGACCGATTTCGTTCAAAATCGATATTTTAGGATCTCTGGGATTACAAAACAGAAAACCGGTACCAAAATTTTAAAATATCAGCGCCATTTTGAAATTATTTAGTAATTAACCGATTTCGTTCCAAATCGATATTTAGGGCTCCCTGGGATTTCATTACAGGAAACTGTTACCAAAATTTAAATCAGCGCCATTTTGAAATTCTTTGTCAATTGGCCGATTTCGTTCAAAATCGATACTTAGGGCTCCCTGGGATTACAAAACAGGAAACTGGTACCAAAATTTTAAAAAATCAGCGCCTTTTTGGAATTCTTTGTTAATTGACCGATTTCGTTCAAAATCGATATTTAGGGCTCCCTGGCATTACAAAACAGGAAACTGATACCAAAGTTTTAAAAAACCAGCGCCATTTTGAAATGCTTTGTTAATTGACCGATTTCATTCAAAATCGATACATATGACTCCCTGGGATTACAAAACAGGAAACCGATACCAAAGTTTAAAAAATCGGCGCCATTTTGAAATTCTTTGTTAATAACCGATTTCGTTCAAAATCGATATTTAGGACTCCCTGGGATTATAGAACAGGAAACTGGTACCAAAATTTTAAAAAATCAGCGCCATTTTGAAATTCTTTGTTAATGGACCGATTTCGTTCAAAATCGATATTTAGGGTTCCCTGGGATTACAAAACAGAAAACTGCTACCAAAGTTTTAAAAAATCAGCGCCATTTTGAAATTCTTTGTTAATTGCTGATTTCGTTCAAAATCGATATTTAGGGCTCACTGGCATCACAAAACTGATACAAAAGTTTAAAAAAATCAGCGCCATGTTGAAATTCTTTGTTAATTGACTGATTTCGTTCAAAATCGATATTTAGGGTTCCCTGGGATTACAAAACTGAATCTGATACCAAAGTTGTACAAAATCGGCGCCATTTTAAAACTCTTTGTTAATTGAGCGATTTGGTTCAAAATCGATATTTTGGGCTCCCTGGGATTTCAATACAGGAAACTGTTACCAAAATTTAAATCAGCGCCATTTAGATATTCTTTGTTATTGTAGCGATTTCGTTCAAATTCGATATCTGAGGATCCCTAATATCACAAAACAGGAAACTGTTACCAAAATTTATAAAATCAGCGTCATTTTGAAATTGACCGGTTTCGTTGGAACTTTTCGATGCTGGAGTAGATAAAATAATTTCCAAGGAACAATGAATGAATGATTTTTCACGTAGCTTAGATTATTTACAAGAAGGAATTTAAATAGGATTTCGAAGACGGATGAAGAGCACCAGCCAGGGTATCGAAGATAGGTGGGGGATGCTCGACCAAATGTCACTCGAAACTTCATCCAATTGACAGTGAGCTGAAAAAAAATTCAAAATGGCGGATTTAAGATGGCCGCCATACAAGTTTCGTCGGTGTCTATCTCGGAGAGTATAAAAGATGGAAGAGTGGTTTCTTGGCAAAAGATGATCAGGACACGAGGGTCTACTTGATGAACAGGAAAAAAAATCAAGATGGCGGAATTTATTTTTCCATAGAAAAGGGTATTGAAGATAGGTGGGGGGTGCTCGACCAAATGTCACTCGAAACTTCATCCAATTGACAGTGAGCTGAAAAAAAATTCAAAATGGCGGATTTAAGATGGCCGCCATACAAATTTCGTCGGTGTCTATCTCGGAGAGTATAAAAGATGGAAGAGTGGTTTCTTGGCAAAAGATGATCAGGACATGAAGATTACTTGATGAACAGGAAAAAAATTCAAGATGGCGGAATTTATTTTTCCATAGAAAAGGGTATTGAAGATAGGTGGGGGGTGCTCGACCAAATGTCACTCGAAACTTCATCCAATTGACAGTGAGCTGAAAAAAAATTCAAAATGGCGGATTTAAGATGGCCGCCATACAAATTTCGTCGATGTCTATCACGGAGAGTATAAAAGATGGAAGAGTGGTTTCTTGGCAAAAGATGATCGGGACATGAAGGTCTACTTGATGAACAGGAAAACAATTCAAGATGGCGGAATTTATTTTTTCATAGAAAAACTATGCAAGATTACGGTTTCTTTTCAAGATTTGTTTTTATGGAAGAATTCTCATTTTGACGAATGGTTCGGAGAAAAAAATATGGAAAGAGATGATGATCGAAGGTTCGGATGATGGGTGAGGAGCACAGTCAGGGTATTAAAGATAGGTAGGGGCTGCTCAAACAAAAAATACTCGAAACTTCATACAATTGGCAGTGAGCTGAAAAAAAAATCCAAAATGGCGGATTCAAGATGGCGGCTATATCAGACAGTATTTAAAAGATCGAAGAGTGGTTTTGGGGTAGAAAATTATCAGGGCCTGAAAGTCTACTTGATGAGCAGAAATGCATGATTTTGATATGGTTTATTTTACAAGATTTGTTCTTCATGGAAGAATTATTGTCGGTTTGCCATTAGGAAAGCCAAGTCGCCGAAGTTCGATGGCACCCAAAGGTATTGAAACATGGGGGTGAGGTGGGAGGGGGGGGGAGAGATGTGGGGGGGTGGGCGGTGGGGCTTTGTTTTATGTTTTTTCCTTTATGAGAATTTTCTTTTACGTCGGACGCTTGGCGTGCTGACGCTTCCACTGTGCTCACTAGCATAGCAGTGTTGTTCAGTTTTTTTTTTATCCACTACAAGTTAGCCCTTGACTGCGATCTCACCTGATGGTAAGTGATGATACAGTCTAAGATGGTAGCGGGCTAACCTGTTAGGGGCATGGCAGTTTTATTAAACCCATACCCCTATTCGATTTCTACACGGCATCGTACCGGAACGCTAAATCGCTTGGCGGCACGTCTTTTCCGGCAGGGTGGTAACTAGCCATGGCCGAACCCTCCCACCAGGCCAGACCAGGGAAATTATAAATTTTCCAAACCCTGCCGGGGATCGAACCCGGGACCTCCGCACGTAAATTTAACAGCGCTCAACACTGCGCCACGGAGGTCGTCAAACACGTAGACAGTAAACCAGGATATTAGGACAGCGAGTAAGTAGACAGTGGATCACAGTGGGCCACGCGGTCCGCTAGCGGGCCGCGCACCCACGCGCCATACTAGTATAATATAAAGTTGCAAGGTCGATGTTTACACAGAGGTCGTACAATTTTAGTTTAGTCTTCGTGAGAAAAACTCAACATCCTATTAGCGATGTAAAATGTATTATTAGGTAGGAACATAAAAAAATCATTAGTCTTAGTCAAATAAATTGACGACCTCCCTGGCACAGTGTTGAGCGATGTTGTCTTGACCCATTATGATGTGGTCCCGGGTTCGATTCCCGGCAGGGTCAATTTGGGAATTTATAATTTCTGAATTTTCTCTGGTCTGGTCTGGTGGGAGTTACCACCCTACCGGCAAAGACCGCCAAGCGATATATAGCGTTCCGATACGATGCCGTGTAGAAACCGACTAGAGGTATGGGTTTAATATAACTGCCATACCCCTAACAGATTAGCCCGCTACCATCTTAGACTGCATCGTCACTTACCATCAGGTGAGATCGCAGTCAAGGGCCAACTTGTAGTGGAATAAAAAAAAAATACAATACCAATAATACTCGTAAGCTTGCTCGAACAACATGGCAATAAAATAATAGGGAATACTAAAATTCTACATCAATGCGAAAAATAAAAAACAAGACTGCCCTGTCATATTATTTTTTTATTTTTAAATTATAGCCGATGATGACGATGATGGATTCTAACGATACTCCATAAATCCAAATCTGTTAAAGCACTTGAAAGTTATGGTGGATTAAAGAAACTCACTTAAATAGTACATGAACTCTAAAAACATTGCTTTTATTGGGCAGTCGTGTAAAAACCAGAAAGAATTCTTTAGAAACTTTGACTAAAGCAAGAAGCTTCTTGAGATCATCCCCGACTCAGAAATACCTAGGTAGGTGGGTATCTATACTTCTATACTGTGATGTGGGTAGGTACTTAGAATATTATTATATTAGTCAGTCCGGAATTATCATCATCTAGTAAACATCGTCGTCTGCGTTTTATTGTCTGCCTAAGATATCACATAATATACTACTTAATAGTTAATACTAATATTATAAATGCGAAAGTTTGGATGGATTTATGGATGGATGTTTGTTACTCAATCACGCCAGAACGGATCTGGGTGAAATTTAGCACAGAGATAGATTGGAATAACGAATGGGCTACATTTTATCCCGGAAAATTAAAGAGTTCCCGTCAACGACTTATTACAAAAAAGATCATAGGTTCCCGGCGGAAACCAAAAAACCTAACGCGCGGACAAAGTCGCGTGCTTAAGCTAGTGCTTAATAGTTGATAGCTGTAATATTGGTAATAAATCTAAATTTAAATACCATAGGTCAATTTTAATTAGTGTTTGACCTTTATAACTGACAAAGACGACTCTATAACAGTAAACGTAATATTAAACTGGTTCAAACTCAAATCAAAAGCTCTTTTTACGTAACTACAAGTTAGCCCTTGACTGCAATCTCACCTGATGGTAAATGATGATGCAGTCTAAGATGGTAGCAGGCTAACCTGTTGGAAACCCATAACCCCAATCGGTTTCTACACGTTATCGTATCGTACCGGAACGCTTAATCGCTTGGCGGTACGTCTTTGCCGGTAGGGTGGTAACTAGCCGAACTCTCCAGGCTAAACCAGAGAAAATTCTGAAATTATAAATTCCCGAATTGACCCTGCCTGTCTATAGATAACATGCTTTATTAGCCTTATGCATTATGCCTTATACTTATGGATTCCTTAGCCTTAAGTAAGACAGTGACGAAGTACGTATAGTCATGTGTAACCGGCCAAGTGCGAATCAGACTCGACACACACAAAGGGCTCCGTACCAATTGGTACGGAGCCAAAAAATTTAACACTAAGCTAAGAAGGTACTCGTACTTTCATAAAAGAAGCCAGGGAGGCGCTCAAAAATCACGTTTTTGTATCCCTTCATTTTTATTATTTTTTTATTATTTGTTGTCACAGCGGCAATAGAAATACACAATCTGTGAAAATATTAACAGTCTATTACGATTTATGAGCGCAACTTGCAAGCTATAGCTCTCTCGCTAACAGTCAGACAGACGGACGGAGAGCGGAGACTTAGTTATATAGGGTCCCGTTGGCGTCCTTTGAGTACGGATCCCAAAAAAATTAAGACAGATGTTTGAGGAAACGTCCCCAAGAGCACCATCGTCTTATCTAATTCTCACGTCCTTTACCCATGTCCTTACATGTCAGTCAAGAGCCAATGTTTCGCACGGGTCATTTATTTTCCTCATTTGTTTTATGTCGTCACTAATCTGACGATGAGATTTGTGTGTATTTTGGTCATGAAGGAACTAGAAAAATTTGCTATAATCCGCCACAGTAGTAGTAGTAGACAAATCTATGTGGTAGGTACAGTGTGCATCTTGCACTTGCATCGCAAGGGTAGCGTGGCGGATTATCAAATAAATATTATAAATGCGAAAGTTTGGATGGATGGATGTATGGATGTATGTTTGTTACTCAATCACGCTCCAACGGCTGAATCGATCTGGATGAAATTTGGCACAGAGATAGATTATAGTCTGGAATAGCACATAGGCTACTTTTTAACCCGGAAAATTAAAGAGTTCCCGTAGGAATCGAAATACCTCAATCCACGCGGACGAAGTCGCGGGCATCAGCTAATAATGTTATATATTAATCCTTTACCTTTGATAGTTTAAAAAAATTACTTTGACGCTTACCCTACGTGCATAATATATATGTAGATAAGTACCTATTGTCGTGTGTCGTGACGATTTCTAATTAATAACGTCAAAAATTGTATAACATTCCATTATTAATTGCATTGTTTTTAGTTTGCAAAAACGAGCAATGTCAAACAACGGAACGCCAAGGCTTGCCTAAAAATAAAGACAGCAAAAAATGCACCTAACAATGACCTAACATCCTCTAACTAATAATGTCAAAGGAAAGAAATATGATTAATGTGTTGGCGTAAAGTCAGAGCTATACGCCTTCTACCTGAGTCACTTCTTAACAAGTCCGCCTACTTACTGAACGAATGAATATGACTGGAATAGATTATTAACATTCTATAAAATACAAAAATAACTAGGTAGATACTTGCTACGTAGGTCTCATAAATACCTCAGAATAGTTACATTGAATATTTTTTGCGACCAATTCAAATCTGAAGAGAAATCCACTACCACCACTACAGCCCATTAACGTCCCACTGCTGGGCACAGGCCTCCACTCTCATAGGAGAGGGAATTAGAGCTTAGACCCACCACGCTGCTCCAATGCGGATTGGCGGGCTTTAACGACTATTATCATGTTAGTGATAATAACCGGGACCGACGGCTTAACGTGCTCTCCGAGACACGGGGGTGAAACACCGCCAACTTCCTAACTCCGGGCTAGTACCTACTGAGAATTTCTAGTCAGAAAACCCCAGTACTCAATTATGGCCCGACCCGGGACTCGAACCCTCGTCGAAGCCGACGAGGTCGGCCGCAGTCGAACATGCCAACCACTAGGCCAATAAGCCTGAAAAGAAACAAACGATCAAATGTAACCAAGTGCAGGATTACATAGAAACTGGCTGATTGGCGTAAAGGTCCAAGATCTACTTTGTATACCTGTCAGCTCTACAAAGTTGACGAATATTATACATATAAAGTAAAAGAAGTTTACTATAGTTGGAAAAAAGGTCAAACCAAAGTTAACAGGCGCTAAATTATCAGTCACTAGCTGATGGCCGCGACTTGGTCCGCGTGTAATAAGTTTTCCTAATTCAAACAGGAACTCCTTAATTTTCCGGTATAAAAAGTAGCCTTATACTCTTCAGGTCCTAAACTACACCCATTCAAAATCACGTTGATCCTTTGCTCTGTTTTGGCGTGATTGAAGGGCATACCAAGAAATAAACACACTCGCGCATTTATACTTAGTATTAGTATGATTAATACCATGTTTTTATAGAGGTTGTAATTTCAATGAAACTATAGGAATTAAAATAAATGAGCCCACGGATCACGATACGACTACCTAGTTTTTACCATAAATAACCAAGACCATGTTGGTCATCAATGACAACGTCGCTTCCGAATTCCAAGCGACGTGAGGCCGTATTCGCAAAATACGAGACCATTCGTAGGGTCAAGCCGTAACCTCGTCTGCGTACGTGCTGGATTCATGCCAGGCCCACGTGATATGAATTACTGGTCGGTTAAAAAAGGCTTATAATAGTTTTGACGCAAACGCGATTCGAATTGAATTATTTATCTACTTACTTACGTTTTGCAGCTTTATTCTAAGTCTACGCTGCTTTCGAAACAAGATGCAGCATGCATACAATTGCGGGATACTTGCTTACCCATGGATACAGATAAAATGGTACCTACTTATTTAAATCGTAAATATCTTACAGAAATTGTTTCCGTGGGGCAACACAAACAATTTCAATCGCTTTGATCTCGTGAAGTAGGCAGATTAGTAGTATTTCGGGTTTTGCTTTTCTAATTTACATCAAAATTGGAGCTATAGTATTTTCGTATGACTTTATGCTTTCTAACTATGAAAGTGTTCTATGGGTAAAGTACACTGCAGTACCTACCTAGTATATTAATCATCATTGTCACTTTTGGCGGTTAATTATTATTTCACACATTTTAATAAAATAGTGAAGTATAGAGGAACTAAACAGTCACAATAAACACCTACTTCATTTAAATAATAGCAATAAAATAGCCGTAATTCCCGCTTGAGTAGCGATAATATTACAAAAACGTAAGCAAGGTTAGTCGGTCAACAAGCATGACCATCAAAAAGAGTTCCTATTAAATAAATAAATAACAAATATTATACTTTACCTACCAAAAAATATAAGCAAACCCGGCTTCAAAACTACTGTACTTAAAGAGTACTGTATTTTTAAAAATTAAAGCAAAGGTAGAGTTTTTCTTAACTTTAATGAGACATATTATGAAGGCAAAAAATAACAATGATAGAACATGATTAATTATATCATTTAAATAAGTACAAACTACAAGACAATGAACAAGATTGATTACTATTTATAGAAGCGTAAAAAAGTTTAGCAGGTACCATTTAAATATTATAAAAACGAATACTTCCACAGTGTTATGTCGTACGGCATTTTATTGTGGGGCAGAGCAGCTGATATCCAATCAATTTTTGTATTGCAGAAAAGAGCCATCCGTTCTATTTATAAACTCGGATCACGCGTATCACTTCGTGAAAAATTTAAAGAGATTGGTGTTCTTACGGTGCCTTCACAATACGTATACAATAATATAATCTTTGTTAGGCAGAACATTAATCTTTTTAAGCAAATAAGTGATACTCACAATCGATGTACTAGAAACCGCCATAAGCTTGTAACAGCGTCATATCGCGTGCGCAAGGTGCAGAAATCCTTTGTGGGGTCGAGTATACGCTTTTATAACATGGTACCAAAAGAGTTTCTGGAGTTGCCATTACATAAATTTAAAGACTGTGTTAAACAGCATCTGTTAAGTCGAGGGTATTATAGTATAGATGATTTTCTCAATGACAAAGTTGCATGGAAGCAACCGGCTTCGCATCCAGCAACCCACAAGTCAGTGTAATACCTACTTGTAACGTAGCGTATGCATTTTATATTAAGTATTTTTTTTTTTTTTAAATGTATAGGCCAGCGCTTGGCTGCAATCAGACTTGCTTGCAAGTGGTGATGCAGCCTAGGGTGGAGCGCTAGCACACAACTTTTCGGGGTTATGTGCGTTTTATGCAATTAAACATCACTTGCAGTATGGGAAACATCGTAAGGAAATCTGCAGTAATATCACAGAATGGGTAATAGTCGGTAAAGGTGTGTGAAGTCTACTAGCACAGAATAGGTAAAAGTATGTCCTACTAGTCCGCACTTGGCAGTTGACAATGGCCTAAGCCCTAAACCCTAAGGTGACTCGTGCTTACACGTAGTTGTTAGTTAGTTGGCAATGAGTTGAGACGAGATAATATTTTATTTTTTTTGTTTTATGTTTGGGCCTTTGTTTTTCACTAAATTTTGCCCGCGACTTCATCCGCGTTGATAATTTTTTTTGAATCCCGCGGGAAGTCCTTAATTTTCAATATTAAAAGTAGCCAATGTCCTTCCGCGGAATGCAACCAATCTCTATACCAAATTTCATCAAATCGTTAAAGCGTAGCAGACGGACACACTATCGCATTATAATATCAATACGGATTGATTTAATAAGCTCTGAATTCCTATCCAAATTTGATTGTTAAGGCATAAGGCAGTTACCAATTTTATTAATGATGGGGCAGAGTTTTAGAGATCAATGCTCTACAGTCTACATGTATCTACGCAGTAAGCAATAACATTAAACTTGAAACCAATCACCTCGCGATGCGTGGGCGCAACAATGACAAACAACAGCTGTCATTATTTTACAATCTAATATAATAACGCCCCTGCATCATACTCGTCTCGTTTTTTGTGACAACGCGAGACGTTTGAAGTGGCAAGGGATTCAATCTGACAAACTGTCATTTATAGTTTTTCAACTCTATAATTTAGTAAGTAAACAATTTACGTTTTATTATTCTTGTTGATTGCCGTCTAGCGACTGGACCGAATCATTTTTTTGTCAAACTGTCATTTTGTTCGTATCATTGGGTTGCCATGTAGGTATGTAATATTATACTAGATGATGCCCGTGCCTTTTTTTAATTCCAGCAGGAACTCTTCAATTTTCCGGATTAAGAAGTAGCTTATGTCCTTCCCCGGGATGTAAACTATCTCTGTACCGAAATTCATCATAATCGGTTGAGTAGTTTGGCGTAGCAGACAGACATGATGATGATGATGAAGTTGGCAAATGATTACCCTTCTTTAACAGAACCCATATGAATATATAATATATATATACCTATTTGGTACTTATATGTGTAATAACTATTTTTACAAGCTTTTATATTTTAGTTTCACCCGTCCCGGTGTCTGTCTGTAGTCAAATCTTGCAAGTTTAACATATAATTTGACTCATGAGCATAATTTGACCCACTTCCTATTGAGCTGAAATGTTGTTTTTTTTGTCAAGAAATTCTCAGTACTAGTTACTGAATTAAGCAAATATAGTCGGATGGACTTAGCAGCTAACGGTTCCTTTTTACTATCTCGGTATGGAATCCTAAAACGGATGAGGTTTTTGGATTAACTCCGCTCTCCTTAAAAATTGAGCTAGGTATAGGCTCAAGCTGAAACCCCTCCATAACTAAAAGTAAATCATGATAATATGGTCCTGCGTTACACAATGTAAGCAGGCAAAAACAAGAAGCCCTAAACTTTTTGAACAACATTTAGGATTTTTCCTTTGGATTATATTTTTAAAATTATTAGTCTAGACCGCAATTATGGTGAACCACAATACAAACAATAATTGCCCTAGAAATTATCCACGATGTTTAAGAGGTCAAAACAAAGGCTTATTATAAAAGCTCTATCATTAACCTTAAACTTTAACAAAACAATTTTTGTAGCAGAGCTTTGGCGTACTATAGCTATTGCATTTGTTATGAGCCGGGTTCAGACCAACCGAGCATGGCTCGCGAACCAACTTGCCTCAGTGTGGACATCGTTCGGGCTGAGCCAGTCAGAAAAGCTTCTGTAAGCTTTATAAGGTAAAACGGTAAACCGGTTCCTCGAAGTTTTAGTGAGACCCTTAGCCATGCGTTGTCGATACATGGGCTGTACACAAAAGCTGCTTGCTTGGTGTGAACAGCTTAAACCTCCATCTTATTTACAACGCGGATTCGCTCACTGGCTAGCCTTGCGTGGCCTGGCTTGTAGCTCATACCATGATCATAGTACCTAAATAAGAATGGGAAGCGTCTTCGTGGATTGAACAACGACACATAAGCCTCAGACACAGACTGATGAGATTGCATTGGAGAGCTAACTTGTATAGTGGGATAAAAAAAAGTGTTAGCCAGTTCCTAACTCTGCGTAACATTACGTACTTACGTACCATCATGCACTTTGGTTACACATAATTGTCTTTTGTCGTTCACTGGTTACACATAAGTAAAACCATACTTGTATTAACTTTATATGTATGTATTAAGTTCCCGATAAACCAAATCCACTTTAAATTATATCCAGTTAGAACTAATGGTCTCAGCAGTGAAACTGGTTTAATTGCGTACCAATACCTACTTTTGATCTAAATTGATAATATACCTTAGCAGATTCGGAATTCCGAACTTGATAGAATAGGTACTAATGCTACTCGTAGAGTAAGTAGAAGTACCTAATTAATATTCGTTTTTAAACTTGTGTAGGGTCGATGTGCCGGATTTCGGCCTTTTAGTGCTCCCATCAACTTTAGGACATCAGAAAAAAATGTTACAACCTTAATATTGCTATGCTCATTATGTTAGATGAAAGCCCATATACTGGAGTTTCTTTTTTAGAAACTGTGTTGCGCTTGAAGCTATTAGTTATTTTTATCTTTTATTTAATCCGGAAAAACGCTAAAATTTCAGTTTTCGGCCTCAAATTTCAGTTTTCGGCCATCGGGTATTCTGTTTTCGGCCACTGGATTGTGATGGATTTAAAATGAATTTATAAGTTTAAAATTACATTAAAACGCTTTTTGTAAGTTCATCATTGTTTTATTATGTATCCAAATGTTATTAAAAGTCATAATCAACATAATTCAAGAAAGTTATATTACTTAATAAAAAACTTGGAACTTTTGTTACTCACGAATTACAACACCTTTAAAACCTATCAAATACGTTCCTATTTTTATGTTATTTTTGAAATAACAATCTTGGATAATTGTGCATATAAATAAATAAATAAATAATGTTTGACTCGGTCAAAAACTCTGTAAGTTCCCTGAACTAGTCTGATCGATTCTTCTGTTACTCGTGCTCTGGCCTTATTTATTCTTAGCTTCTGGCCTTATTATTAAAAATAATAACATAGGTACAATATGTAATGATACTTAGTTATCTTTAAAATAAAAACGTTAACTCAAAATTATTGTTGGCTTTAAACTTTGCAATTTTATGGCCGAAAACTATTACCGGTATTCAATTTTCACATGCTTTCCATACTATGCCGAAAACTGAGGTAGGTACTGTTTCTTCTATGTTGTGGTTTTCGGCCACCCCCAAAATGGTCTTCACTTTTAATTTATACTAACAAATTGACGGCCGAAAACTAATGGCGAGGGTTTTCACATCAGGTACAATAATAAAAGAAAGGGTCGTGACATATATCATTTCACCAATTGAATAAAAGAGACAAAAGCGTGGAAGACTTGATACGCCACATATCGGCCCCTAGGCCGAAAAACAAAGTTTTGAAGAAAATTTAATGTTAGATCGCGGCCCCCAACATTATTGTTGTTTTGTACAAAATATTCACATAATCATATTAAAAGTATGTTAATAAGTTATTTTAGAAGGGTATTACATGCCTATTAACATCATTCATTCACAAAAACAACAAAAAGCTTGCCTTGGAGTGAAACGCGCGGCACTATTTTTTTTCTAATTTCCGCAGGTTGCGTTACCTCCGATGCCCCTCGTCGAATTGTATAAATTCACTAAAATCACTCGAAGATGTTACCTGACCAAAATTGTTGTCAGATACAAAGCAATTATTTTCAAATGTCTGAATAAAGATTTCATTTGGAAATAGTATTTCTAAGCGATATTCTCGCAATTTTGCGGCACCGAGTACGCGTAAAGGCCGAAAACTGAAGGAGGCCGGCGAACCGGCATAACAACCCTACTTAATCTGGAAGACTTCAGTATGGTTTTACCTCTGACTGGCTAAGCAGCGTTGACCCGGTAGCTGGATCCACTTCGGAGGTTCAAATTGTAGGAACTACCATATCATGCCTAGAAAGGGGCCCAATATTCATTAAGCGTTTTTTTTTATGCACTACAAGTTAGCCCTTGACTGCGATCTCTTATGGTGTAAGTAATGATGCAGTCTAAGATAGTAGCGGGCTAACCTGTTAGGGGCATGGCAGTTATATTAAACCCATACCCCTATTCTGATTCTACACGGCATCGTACCGGAGTCCGGAATCCTAAATCGCTTGGCGGCACTTCTTTGCCGGTAGGGTGGTAACTAGCCACGGCCGAAACCTCCCACCAGGCCAGACCAGAGAAAATTCAGAAATTATAAATTCCCAAATTGACCTTGCCTGGGATCGAACCCTGGACCTCCGCACCTTAAGAGGATTGTCTAGTGACGAAACGCGACGCGAGTAGGTATTTTCAATAATGCTATCTGTTTCACAACGCTTCGCTGCCTTCTCCGTATCGTGCGATAGAGAGAGTTGCAAGTCCAGTAGGCATAGCCTACATTTTATTCTTTAAATATTGTTTCGGGTGATAACGTTTTTACCCCCCCCCCCCCAAACGTTTACAAAATTAGACAATTTTGGTCTCATTAGATTTAGTACACCTTAATCTAGCAACATTTCTAAAAATTATGAAAATTGGACAACATTTACGGGAAGAAAAACGTTATCGCTTTATGTATGAAAATTTACAACTAGGCGATCCTCTTAAGACAACAGCTCAACACTGCGCCACGGAGGTCGTTAAAGCACATTAATAACAATAAGCACACACAAGTCTGTTATTAAAATTCTACGACAAGTCTGTGCAAATTCCACTCAGGTACGAGTCCTTGCATTAAACATTTCAGGAAAACTCGCATTTTCTATTTAAGGAAGTTCGTGTTTTCTAAGGACGACGTTAATTGGTTCAAATGCTATACATACACAGCCTAGCTACATTTTTTAACTAGTTAGGTCCACAAGGTTATTTTGAACTAGATGATGCCCGCGATTTGTCCGCGGGAACTCTTGAATTTTCCGAGATAAAAGGTAGCCGATGTCCTTCACCGGGATACAAACTATCCCTATACAAACTATACCAAATTTTTAGATAAAGAGCTTTTTTTTTAGATAAAGCCTGCGACTTCGTCAACGTGGATTAAGGTTCTTTGATTCCCGCGGGAACTCATTAATTTTTCGGGATAAAAAGTAGTATAGTCCTTCCCCGGGTTGAAACCTACCTCCTTACCAAATATCATCAAAATCGGTTGAACAGATGGGCCGTGAAAGCGTAGCAGAGAGACTGACAGACACACTTTCGCATCAAATAAATATTATAAATGCGAAAGTTTGGATGGATGTATGGATGGATGTTTGTTACTCAATCACGCCCCAACGGCTGAACGGATCTGGATGAAATTTGGCACAGAGATAGATTATAGTCTGAAATAACACATAGGCTACTTTTTATACCGGAAAATTAAGGAGTTCCCGCGGGAAACGAAAAACCTCGATCCACGCGGACGAAGTCGCGGGCATCAGCTAGTTTATAATATTAATATCGATATTACAAGGATTTGATAAGTTTACCTTATAATCCACTACAAGTTAGCCCTAAGATGGTGGCGGGCTAACCTGTTAGGACATTTTTACTGTTAGGTATTTCCATACCTGAACGCTTATTAAATGAACTTATTATACAGATACATTTTAGGTATTTAGAGATCAATCCTTTTTAATAAAGTATAACACAAAATAAAAACAAAATTTAAATACGGATAAATTATTATAAAGGCTTTGTTAATTGAGAAGAATATTTAAATATTCGCAATCGGTTGTGCGTCAATGAATAAACATTGACTTTGCGTATTTGCGTACGATCGTATATTATACCGTGTACCTTCGTATTATGTCATCTCTAATCTTAACAACTTACTGTAACGGAAAAGACCTTAAAAGGATATTCTGCTTATCTATAACATAGAGCTTTTGATCTTACCCGCTTGGTATTTGAAAGTCTACTATTTAATCAGTATTTATACCTCATTCTTACTGCCTCATTGCTTACTAAATACATCACCTTGTTCAGCCTACATGAAGTTAAAGTTTGGACTTTTACCTTGCTTAGCTACTTTTTTATTGATTTTCTTTCGCAGCTATTACTAATCGGTTGACATTTTAATCGTATTTAATTAAGGCTAATTGGTACATCACTCACAGATAAATTAAGCCTTATCTTATTCTAATTAATAAGCAGCCGCGAAAATTTTGCGCAACAGCCTGCCAACTGCCAGAATATCTCAAAATAAAATAGATTAATGGCAATGAATATTGAAGCATTTCTAATTTATTCATATATTTAGCAACATAACGCCTGATGATTATAATACTAACGACAACATTAACAATCAATGCTTATCGAAATAAACTTAAATCTGTAAAATGAATAAATATGAGAAGAATAATAAAAAGATGTAGAGATCGTTAAAATCATCACTAATGTAAATTAACATGTCGGACATAGTTTACAAAATGCACACATACCTATTGCGAATAAAGCGCCAGCACGTGCACGCTGAATGAATGAGATAATTTACACTTGTTTACAAAACACTGAAACAGTGAAACGTAGAGCTGCACGGGTTTGTACAAAATATTGTTAAAGTTACAATAAAATTACATTAACATTAACTCCAACACTGCACTTTAGAACTTGGGGTTGTTAATCGGACACTTCACTTCGACTTTTCATTCAGAAAAGTCGATAAATCGATTCGGAAAATTGTGGCGAGTGATCGATCGAAGACGCGTGTTCGCGACAGAGCGATACGACATGACAAGCGCGGAAACCTGCGCACGCGCAGGAGTGGGGGCATCGAGGATCAACGCGCGTGGACGCAACCTTACCATTAACAGGCTCTAGATATACCTATTATAATCATAGTATAACACCTTCGCATAACTGCAAATACATAGTGTGTTTTTCATACTTATTTAAATTCAGTGTTAAATAAATATGAAATCTTGGCTACCATGCAATGGCGTGCAGTTCATAGAGGCATAAAAGCACTGCTTGCTAAAAATACTCCAATACTCATTTTTTATCGTGACAGTCAGTAAATAGGTATTCTGACTAACTAATGCCTCATACCCTTCCTTCAAACACTGTGCACGCCACTGATTATAACTACCATACCCGTATCAGGTTAGCCCGCTACCATCTTAGTCTGCATCGTCAAGTTTACCATCGGGTGATGTCGCAGTCAAGGGCTAACTTGTAGAGGAATAAAAAAAATTTGAATAACAGCCATATTTTTTCGCAATTTGCTGAAAACAGAATTTAATATTTTTCAATGCATAAACCTCAATAGAAATCATTTGATATTCAATATTTTTTGAATGACTGAATAACTTTTCTTTTCAACAACAAGTTTACCTAACGATAAGTTAATCCATAAAATCGATATGATAGGTATCATCGACTAAAATTCACTTTTCAACCGTACCTACTCCCAATCTTGTTTTGCTGGTTTCTAATACAGGTTTCCTTTAATTTATGTTGTTTTTTTCGTTAATAATCTGAATATGGCTTTAAAGGACCAACTCAGTCTTTACTTCGTAGAGCAAATGCAGGGTCTACATTTTGGATTGATTTTCACTATACTAATCGTACATCGTACCGGAACGCTAAATCACTTGGGGGTACATCTTTGCCGGTAGAGGGGTGACTAGCCAGGCCCAAGCCTCCCACCAGGCCAGACCAAAGAAAATTCAGAAATTATAAATTGCCAAATTGACCCTGCTGCGGTTCGAGGCAATACTGCCTTCTATTGAACACGCAAACGGAAATACGCTGCCGGGAATCGAATCCAGGACCTCCTACTACAGCTCTCACCACTGCGTCACTGCGTACAGGGAGGTCGTCAAGAATCTTACCTGATGGTATAATATTAGGACTATGCATTTTAAGATGGAAAGAAGCTAACTTGGATAGTTAGTTTTCTCTTATGTTTTTCTATACTTACGGCCTTCGTACCAGTACGCTTAACCGCTCGACAGCACGTCTTTGCCGCTAGGTACTTTCCGTCCGTACTTACCGTCTTTTTTCGGGTGGTAGAAGGGTTTACCGACAGCTACAACGTCTACAACAGAGCAGACATTTAAGCCAAATTAGAATTAGATAAATTTCCGAATTTCCTCTTCCACTAATTGAACACCGACCTTCCATTTAGAACACAACGCTCACCAATGGGGTTCAGCGATTCAGTAGTTCCTATTAATTAGGATTTTAAGATTCGCAAAGCGCAACCAGTATTATAGGAGATAACTGCACTTTTGGTAACCATCGCCAGAAAAGCTGATTCAGTGTTAGGTGGATGTAGAGCTCTCCACTGATCACAAAAGTTGCAGTCTGCCTGCATTTGGATGGCCCTTTCGCTAAATATGGCCGTTCAAAGACGGTTTATTGTTACCAAAAATGAACGATAATTAGAAAAGCTGATTCTTGTACAGTATTAAAGTATGCGCAGTACCTATGTAAACAGCGTAAAAACTGACGCATTTGGATGGGACTTTTTCTAGATATCAGCTTTCAAAGACGTTATAACCTATACTTACTATGCGTTCCTGTAAAAAAATATCAGCTTTTCTAATTATCGTTCATTTTTGGTAACAATAAACCGTCTTTGAACGACCATATTTAACGAAAGGGCCATCCAAATGCAGGCAGACTGCCACTTTTGAGATCAGTGGAGAGCTCTACATCCATCTAACACTGAATCAGCCTTTCTGGCGATGGTTACCAAAATTGCAGTTATCTCTTAGTCTACAGTGGGAAGACAAGCTTCCTGGCAGTTCGCAGGCCCAGATGCATACAAATAAGGCGTAGGCGCCGCCGCTCTACATGAATATTATCGTCTATTTCATAACACTTGCTTCAATTACGGCTTAGAAGGTTCACTATCTTGTGAGTAAACTAAATCAGGACACTGACTAATTTTCGTACTAAGTTTAGATGATAAGTTGAAACATAAGTTACCTACTAAGTTACTAACAGATATCTGCGACTTCGTTCGCGTGAAATCGGGTTTTTAGAAACCCCGTACAAACTTAGCCTTACCGGCCTCTGTAGTAGTAAAAAAATATGAATTCACCTATATTTTGTTACTTTTTACAGTACAGAGGTAAGAGGTTACTAGTTACTACCTACTACGCCTTATATTTATGGTTGTTTTTATATTTTACTAGATAAAGCCCGCGACTTCGTCAACGTGGATTAAGGTTCTTTGATTCCCGCGGGAACTCATTAATTTTTCAGGATAAAAAATAGTATAGTCCTTCCCCGAGTTGTAACCTACCTCCTAATTTTATCAAAATCAGTAGAACAGATGGGCCGAGAAAGCGTAGCAGACAGACAGACAGACACCTATTTATATTGCAGATATGCATCTGCAAATCGCGGGTGTCATTTAGTAGCACATTTTTCAGAAATCTGTACAGATGGCTACCCTATTCTTAAATTGCCGCTTTGTAGGAGTGGCTTTGTATTTTATGGCTTTGGAAAAATAATCTCCGATAGTTGATCAAACGACTACTTGATGTTTAATTTAATGTCGAAAGGCTCTATACTATTTAGATATGAGTTAATCTAAGATTTTAATTCAAATTTATACATCACGTTATGTAAATATAGTAAGATACATATTATACGAGTAAGTAAGGACGTAAGGACATATGAACGAATATTCTAAAATTAATTTTTTAACAAGTTTGTAAATATTTTAATTGAAAATGATTTATATTATTTTATGTAGTATAATTTGTGTAACTTATGATATCTCAGGACCGGTTCCGAAAGCAGCTTCTACTGAGAAGAGTCGGCAAGAACTTTGCTCTTTTTTAAAAAGAAAACATGATACGATATATAATTATACACAGCTATAATAGTATACATAATGTATATATTGGACTAAAACGGACAAGTGGTAGATAACCTTTGCGGTAAAATCTTACATCGGAATGAGACAATAAAATAAATTTTCCACTTGAAAAACAGGCATATAAGTGAAACTAGTATGGCGCGTGGCTGCGCGGCCCGCTAAAGCGGACCGCGTAGTGGAGCGCGTGGTCCACTGTCTACTTACTCACTGTCCTACTATCCTGCCCCCCGATTATGTAAGAATGGCCGATCAAATCGTCAAAGTTCGGCGTCAAAGTAAAATAAACCATAACAGCATTAAATTAGAGCTCAATTTCGAAACACGAAATTGAGCTCTAATTCAATGCTGTTATGGTTTATTTTACTTTGACGCCGAACTTTTACGATTTGATCGACAATTCTTACATAATCGGGCAGCTGGTTTACTGTCTACGTGTTCTGATCTGAACAACACACTGCTATGCTAGTGAGCACAGTGGAAGCGCCAGCACGCCAAGCGTCCGACGTAAAAGAAAATTCTCATAAAGGAAAAATATAAAACAAAGACCGCCAACCCCCCGCCCCTCCCTTTTTGTTTGAGGAGCCCCTAAGTAGGTACCTATCTTTAATACCCTGACCGTGCTCCTCACCCATCATCCGAACCTTCGATCATCATCTCTCTCCATATTTTTTACTCCGAACCATTCGTCAAAATGAGATTTCTTCCATAAAAACAAATCTTGAAAAGAAACCGTAGTCTTGCATAGTTCTACACTTGCAGCCTCTTCAATATTCGCCATACATTAACTATGGAAAAATAAATTCCGCCATCTTGAATTGTTTTCCTGTTCATCAAGTAGACCTTCATGTCCCGATCATCTTTTGCCAAGAAACCACTCTTCCATCTTTTATACTCTCCGTGATAGACATCAACGAAATTTGTATGGCGGCCATCTTAAATCCGCCATTTTGAATTTTTTTTCAGCTCACTATCAATTGGATGAAGTTTCGAGTGACATTTGTTCGAGCACCCCCCACCTATCTTCAATACCCTTTTCTATGGAAAAATAAATTCCGCCATCTTGAATTTTTTTCCTGTTCATCAAGTAGACCTTCATGTCCTGATCATCTTTTGCCAAGAAACCACTCTTCCATCTTTTATACTCTCCGAGATAGACACCGTCGAAATTTGTATGGCGGCCATCTTAAATCCGCCATTTTGAAATTTTTTTCAGCTAACTGTCAATTGGATGAAGTTTCGAGTGACATTTGGTCGAGCACCCCCCACCTATCTTCGATACCCTGGCTGGTGCTCTTCATCCGTCTTCGAAATCCTCAATCATCAGCTCTCTCCGTATTTTTCCTCTGAATGAATTTTTGTCTTTTATACGAAACGAAGAGTAAAAAAAAATTTTTTCATACAAAATTTTACAGGAGAGGTGATCAATGAGTCAGCACGAGCAGCTATATATATATTATAATTAACTAGTGTTTCGCTCTGTGCGCGAGCTGCTAAAGCAGCTCGCGGGCCGTGTTAGTCTCAAATTTTGAAGGATGGGTGGTGGAGTTTCAGCTTTATGCAAAAATATGGGATTAGAAAAGGAAAATTAAAAAAGGGAAGATCACAAACATATGTTCTTTGAAAGGAGTCGCATGCATGAGCTACTTTATAATATTTTTTTAAAGATAATATACTATTTTTTAAAGAAACAGTAGGTATACATTATGTGAAATTAAACAAAAATTGTTATTTTTCTTAAATCAGCCACGTATTTAAATATTTATAATTTTAGCCAGGAGTAGAACATTAAAGATAATGTATATTGAAGATTATTAAATGGCAACAAATCGGTTTTTTTTTAGTTCAAGCCTGTATTTAAATTCCTTCTTGTAAATAATTTAAGCTACGTGAAAAATCATTCATTCATTGTTCATTGGAAATTATTTTATCTACTCCAGCATCGAAAAGTTCGAACGAAATTTCAAAATGACGCTGATTTTATAAATTTTGGTAACAGTTTCCTGTTTTGTGATATTAGGGATCCTCAGATATCGAATTTGAACGAAATCGCTACAATAACAAAGAATATCTAAATGGCGCTGATTTAAATTTTGGTAACAGTTTCCTGTATTGAAATCCCAGGGAGTCCTAAATATCGATTTTGAACGAAATCGGTTAATTTTAATAAGTAATTTCAAAATGGCGCAGATTTTCTAAAATTTTTGTACCAGTTTCCTGTTTTGTGATATTAGGGATCCTCAGATATCGATTTTGAAAAAATCGGTAAATTAACAAATAATTGCAAAATGGCGCTGAATTTTTAAAATTTTGGTAACAGTTTCCTGAATTGAAATCCCAGGGACCCCAAAATATCGATTTTGAACCAAATCGCTCAATTAACAAAGAGTTTTAAAATGGCGCTGATTTTGTACAACTTTGGTATCAGATTCAGTTTTGTAATCCCAGGGAGCCCTAAATATAGATTTTGAACGAAATCAGTCAATTAACAAACAATTTCAACATGGCGCTGATTTTTTAAAACTTTTGTAACAGTTTCCTGTTCTGTAATCTCAGGGAGTCCTAAATATCGATTTTGAACGAAATTGGTTATTAACAAAGAATTTCAAAATGGCGCTGGTTTTTTAAAACTTTGGTACCAGTTTCCTGTTTTGTAATCCCAGGGATCCCAAAATATCGATTTTGAACGAAATCGGTCAATTAACAAAGAATTTCAAAATGGCGCTGATTTTTTACAACTTTGGTATCAGTTACTTGTTTTATAACCCCAGGGAGCCCTAAATATCGATTTTGATCGAAATCGGTCCATTAACAAAGAATTTCAAAATGGCGCTGATTTTTTACAACTTTGGTATCAGTTTCCTGTTCTGTAATCCCAGGGAGTCCTAAATATCGATTTTGAACGAAATCGGTTATAAATAATTAAATGATTTCAAAATGGCGCTGATTTTTTTAAAATTTTGGTACCAGTTTCCTGTTTTGTAATCCCAGGGAGCCCTAAGTATCGATTTTGAATGAAATCGGTCAATTAACAAATAATTTCAAAATAGCGCTGATTTTTAAACTTTGGTATCAGTTTCCTGTGTTGTAACCCCTAGGAGCCCTAAATATCGTTTTTGAACGAAATCGGCCAATTAACAAAGAATTTCAAAATGGCGCTGATTTTTTACAATTTTGGTATCAGTTTCCTATTTTGAGACCCCAGGGAGCCCTAAGTATCGATTTTGAACGAAATTGGTCAATTAACAAAGAATTTCAAAATGGCGCTGATTTTTTTTACTTTGGTATCAGTTTTCTGTTTTGTAATCCCAGAGAGACCTAAATTATATCGAATATGAAAGATTCCATCTCTAATACTCTCCGAGACAGACACTGATGAAATTTGTATGGCGGCCATCTTGAATCCGCCATTTTGGAGATTTTTCAACTCACCGCCAATTGGATGAGGTTTCGAGTGACATTTGTTTGAGAACCCCCCACCTATCTTCAATATCTTGGCCGTGCTCTTTACCCGTCTCCGAAATCCTCAATCATCAGCTGTCTCCATATTTTTCTTCAAGTTATATTTTCTGATTTATATACGAAGCCATCAGTGAAAAAAAAATTTGTCATGCAAAATTTTACAGGAGGGAGTTTTTGGGGAAAATCTCGAAAACTACCCCAAATGTGGCAACACTGTTTAGATATCTCGATACTGCCGGTCGAGTTACACAATCGATCCATACATGTCAACTTTCCCAAATGTTGCCAATTGCCACAAAAATGTGATCGAAATTTTTAAAAACACAAAAAGAATACAAAATGGCCGCCACCTGGTTCCACAGAAACATTTTACATAGTTTTATAATGTTCCCGTGAACTACAGGATATACCGCTTGTGATGACGTTTCAATTTTTCATCTCGCTCGCACCCAGCCGAAATGATCGCCCCTGAAAAAAGACCATGTCGAAAATCACTTTTACTTTGATAAATTCCAGTGTTGCTAGACCTGGGCGACGAAATTACCCAAATGTAAGTCATACAAGTGAGACACGTGGTTGCTCGTACTCGAATCTTGCAAAAAGTCCGTATTTAGATTTTTTTATTTTTGGGGTAAATCTTGAAAATTTCCCGAGAAATGGGGTAATCTTTTTTCCCCCAATCCATACCTCGAGTCTGTACACACAATCGCCCCGTAGAAGTAGAAACGCTCCGACGTTGCCAACTGTGAGAAATTGGAATTTTAAAATTGCGATTTTTCGTACCTCAAACCGAACGTCCGCCGCGACAGCCGCCATCTTGAAATTTTAAAAACCACTCCCATTTTGTCAAAATACAGGATAATTGTAGGCGAAAAAAAGAAAAAATCATGCTCGACTACGCCGTTTCAGACCTGTGGCTCCCCGGTTCGGGGTCGAAACATCAAAAATTTGAAAACACTGCAGCTCGGCCGCCATCTTGTTTTTCCAATTTTTTCCACTTTCTCTATTGATCGTTTACTAATTTATTCAATCCTTGCGAGTTTTAACGAAATCGGTTAAAAAACAAAAGAGTTGCAAGAATCACGTCGGCCGCCATCTTGTTTTTCCGAAATGGCATAATTTTTCCGTACTCCCATCTAGCACCCGAACACATCTTCCGTACATCATTGTATCGTTTTCTGTCTCTTTCTAGGAGAACAATAAATTACGTCAATGAGTCCTAATCGCCATATAATTTGGTATGAAAAAAAAAAATCCGCCATCTTGAATTTTTTTTCTTTTCGCTAAATAGATCTTCTCGCCCTGATCATCTTTGGCCGAGAAACCACTCTTTCATCTTTTATACTTTCTGAGATGGACACCAAATAAATTTGTATGGCGGCCATCTTAAATCCGCCATTTTGAATTTTTTTTCAGCTCATTGTCTTTTGGATGAAGTTTTGAATGACATTTGGTCGAGCACCCCCCACCTATCTTCAATATCTTGGCCGTGCTCTTTACCCGTCTCCGAAATCCTCAATCATCAGCTGCCTCCACATTTTTCTTCAAGTTTAATTTTCTGACTTGTATACGAAGCCATCAGTGAAAAAAAAAGTTTTCATACAAAATTTTACAGGAGGAGTTTTTGGGGAAAATCTCGAAAACTACCCCAAATGTGGCATTACTGTTTAGATATC
The DNA here is from genome assembly GCA_917051295.2 of Erebia ligea. Lineage (NCBI taxonomy): Eukaryota > Metazoa > Arthropoda > Insecta > Lepidoptera > Nymphalidae > Erebia > Erebia ligea. The sequence continues at coordinate 9,854,978 of OU785233.1, read as the reverse complement.
TCGATACTACCGGTCGAGTTACACAATCGATCCATACATGTCAACTTTCCCAAATGTTGCCAACTGCCTCAAAAACGTGTTCGAAATTTTCAAAAACACAAAACGAATACAAAATGGCCGCCACCTCGTTGCACAGAAACATTTTACATAGTTTCATAATTTTCCCGTAAATTACAGCATATACCGCTCCTGATGACGTTTAAATTTTTCATCTCGCTCGCACCCAGCCGAAATGATCGCCCCTGAAAAAAGACCATGTCGAAAATCACTTTTACTTTGATAAATTCCAGTGTTGCCAGACCTCAGCGACGAAAATACCTAAATGTCATTCGCACAAGTGAGACATGTGGTTGCTCGTACTCAAATTTTGCAAAAAGTCCGTATTTAGATTTTTTTATTTTTGGGGTAAATCTTGAAATTTTCCCGAGAAATGGGGTAATTTTTTTTCTCCAATCCATACCTCCAAACCGTACACACAATCGCACCGTACAAGTCGAAACGCTCCGACGTTGCCAACTGTGAGAAAATTGAATTTTAAAATTGCGTTTTTTCGTACCTCAAACAAAAAGGTCGCCGCGACAGCCGCCATCTTGAATTTTTAAAAACCACTCCCATTCTGTCAAAATACAGGATAATTGTAGTCGAAAAAAGAAAAAATTATCATGCTCGACCACGCCGTTTCGGATCTGCGGCGCCGCGGTTCGGGTTCGAAAAATCAAAAATTTTAAAGCACTACAGCTCGGCCGCCATCTTGTTTTTCCAATTTTTTCCACTTTTTCTATTGATGGTTTCCTAATTTCTTCAATAATTGCGAGTCGTAACGAAATCGGTTGGAAAACAAAAGAGTTACAAGAATCACGTCGGCCGGCATCTTGTTTTTCCGAAATGTCATAATTTTTCCCCACTCGAATCCCGCACCCGAACACATCTCCCCTACATCATTATATCGTTTTCTGTCTCTTTCTAGGAGAACAATTATGTCAATGAGTGAGTCAGTCAGTCAGTCAGTGGTAATCGAGCTATATATAGTATAACTAGTGTTTCGCTCTGTGCGCGAGCTGCTAAAGCAGCTCACGAGATGTGGTTAGCCATAAATATCGATTTTGAACGAAATCGGTCCATTAACAAATAATTTCAAAATGGCGCTGATTTGTTAAAACGTTGGTATCTGTTTCCTGTTTTGTGATCCCAGGGAGCCCTAAATATCGATTTTGAACGAAATCAGTTAATTAACAAAGAAGTTCAAAATGGCGCTGATTTTTTAAAACTTTGGTATCAGTTTCCTGCTTTCTTATCCCAGGGAGTCCTAAATATCGATTTTGAACGAAATCGGTCAATAATATTAACAAAGAATTTCAAAATGGCACTGATTTTTTAAAACTTTGGTATCAGTTTCCTGTTTTGTGATCCCAGGGAGCCCAATATATCGATTTTGAACGACATCGGTCAATTAACAAAGAATTTCAAAATGGCGCTGATTTGTTAAAACGTTGGTATCTGTTTCCTGTTTTGTAATCCCAGGGAGCCCAATATATCGATTTTGAACGACATCGGTCAATTAACAAAGAATTTCAAAATGGCGCTGATTTGTTAAAACGTTGCTATCTGTTTCCTGTTTTGTAATCCCAGGGAGCCCTTAATATCGATTTTGAACGAAATCGGTCAATATATAAATAAATTCAAAATGGCGCTGATTTTTTAAAATGTTGGTACAAGTTTCCTGTTTTGAATTCCCAGGGATCCCAGGGATTGTAATATATTTAAATAACAGTTTCCTGTTTTGAGATCCCAGGGAGTCCTAAATATCGATTTAGAATGAAATCGGTCAATTAACAAAGAATTTCAAAATGGCGCTGATTTTTTAAAACTTTGGTAACAGTTTCCTTTTTTTGTAATCCCAGGAAGCCCTAAATATCGATTTTGAACGAAATCGCTCAATTAACAATCAATTTCAAAATGGCGCTGATTTTTTAAAACTTTGGTAGGTATCAGTTCCGTTTTGTAATCCCAGGGAGCCCTAAATATGGATTTACTCCAATCCCACACCCAAACATACTATCTCTTAGACATGAACCACCCCGTTTCGGATCTGTGGCGCCGCGGTTCGAGGTCGAAAAATCAAAAATTTTAAAACACTACAGCTCGGCCGCCATCTTGTTTTTCCAATTTTATCACTTTTTCTATTGATCACTTACTAATTTCTTCAATAATTGCGAGTTGTAACGAAATCGGTTAAAAAACAAAAGAGTTGCAAGAATCACGTCGGCCGCCTTCTTGTTTTTCCAAAATGTCATAATTTATCCCCACTCGAATCCCGCACCCGAACACATCTCCCGTACCGGTCATTGTATCGTTTTCTGTCTCTTTCTAAGAAAACAATGACGTCTTTTATAGTTCCTAATCGCCATATAATTTGGTATGAAAAAAAATATTCCGCCATCTTGATTTTTTTCATTTCGTTAAATAGACCTCGTCTTGGGCCCCAATCATGTAAGAATGGTCGATCAAACGTTAAAGATTTTCGTCAAAGTAAAATAAACCATGACAGCATTGAATTAGAGCTCAATTTCGTCTGCCCATTCTTATACGTTTAGGGTATCTATCGTACATACCCTGATCATCTTTTGCCAAGAAACCACTCTTCCATCTTTTATACTTTCTGAGATAGACGCCAAATAAATTGGTATGGCAACCATCTTAAATCCGCCATTTTGAATTTTTTTTCAGCTCATTGTCTATTGGATGAAGTTTGGAATGACATTTGGTCGAGCACCCCCACCTATCTTCTATGCTTCGATCGGTTCATTTCGGCAAATCAGCCGCCATCTTGTTTTCCCGAAATGTCATAATTTTTCCCTACTCCCATCCCACACCCAAATCACACCAATATCTCCTATACATGAACTACCTCGTTTCGGATCTGTGGCGCCGGGGTTCGAGGTCGAAAAATCAAAAATTTGAAAACAATACAGCTCGGCCACCATCTTATTTTTCGAATTTTTTCTATTTTTTTTATTGATCATTTATTAATTTGTTAAATAATTGCGAGTTGTAACGAAATTGGTTGGAAAACAAAAGAGTTGCAAGAATCACGTCGGCCGCCATTTTGTTTTTCCGAAATGTCATAATTTTTCCCAACTCGAATCCCGCACCCGAACACATCCCGCCTACATCATTGTATCGTTTTTTGTCTCTTTCTTGGAGAACAATGACGTCTTTTATAGTTCCTAATCGCCATTTAATTTGGTATGAAAAAAAATATTCCGCCATCTTGAAATTTTTTCATTTCGCTAAATAGACCTCCTCGTCCTGATCATCTCTTGCCGAGAAACCACAATTCCACCTCTAATACTCTCCGAGACAGACACTGATGAAATTTGTATGGCGGCCATCTTGAATCCGCCATTTTAGAAATTTTTCAACTCACCGCCAATTGGATGAGGTTTCGAGTGACATTTGTTTGAGAACCCCCCACCTATCTTCAATACCTTGGCCGTGCTCTTTACCCGTCTCCGAAATCCTCAATCATCAGCTGTCTCCATTTTTTTTATTCAAGTTATATTTTCTGATTTATATACGAAGCCATCAGTGAAAAAAAAAATTGTCATGCAAAATTTTACAGGAGGGAGATTTTAGGGAAAATCTCAAAAACTACCCCAAATGTGGCAACACTGCTTAGATATCTCGATACTGCCGGTCAAGTTACACAATCGATCCATACATGTCAACTTTCCCAAATGTTGCCAATTGCCTCAAAAACGTGATCGAAGTTTTCAAAAACACAAAAAGAATACAAAATGGCCGCCACCTGGTTTCACAGAAACATTTTACATAGTTTTATAATGTCCCCGTGAACTACAGGATATACCGCTTCTGATGACGGTTCAATTTTTCATCTCGCTCGCACCCAGCCGAAATGATCGCCCCTGAAAAAAGACCATTTCAGAAAGAAAAGAAAATCACTTTTACTTTGATAAATTCCAGTGTTGCCAGACCTCGGCAACGAAAATACCCAAATGTCATTTGCACAAGTGAGGCACGTGGTTGCTCGTACTCAAATTTTGCAAAAAGTCCGTATTTCGATTTTTTTATTTTTTTGGGTAAATCTTGAAAATTTCCCGAGAAATGGGGTAATTTTTTTTCCCCAATCCATACCTCGAGTCTGTACACACAATCGCCCCCACGAAGTCGAAACGCTCCGACGTTGCCAACTGTGAGAAATTTGAATTTCAAAATTGCGTTTTTTCGTACCTCAAACAAAAAGGCCGCCGCGACAGCCGCCATCTTGAATTTTTAAAAACCACTCCCATTCTGTCAAAATACAGGATAATTTCAGGCGAAAAAAGAAAAAAATATCATGCTCGATCACGCCGTTTCGGATATGTGGCGCCGCGGTTCGGGGTCGAAAAATCAAAAATTTGAAAACACTACAGCTCGGCCGCCATCTTGTTTTTCCAATTTTTTCCACTTTTTCTATTGATCATTTCTTAATTTCTTCAATCTTTGCGAGTTTTAACGAAATTGGTTGGAAAACAAAAGAGTTGCAAGAATCACGTCGGCCGCCATCTTGTTTTTCCGAAAGGTCATAATTTTTCCCTCGAATCCTACACCCGAACACATTTCCCGTACATCATTGTATGGTTTTCTGTCTCTTTCTTTGAGAACAATTATGTATGTCCTAATCGCCATATAATTTGGTATAAAAAAAAATATTCCGCCATCTTGAATTTTTTTTCATTTCGCTTAATAGACCTACTCGTCTTGATCATCTTTTGCTAAGAAACCACTCTTCCGTCTTTTATACTTTCTGAGATGGACACCAAATTAATTTGTATGGCGGCCATCTTAAATCCGCCATTTTGAATTTTTTTTCAGCTCATTTGCAATTGGATAAAGTTTCGAATGACATTTGGTCGAGCACCCCCCACCTATCTTCAATACCTCGGCCGTGCTCTTTACCCGTCTCCGAAATCCTCAATCATCAGCTGTCTCCATATTTTTGTTCAAGTTTAATTTTATGACGTGTATGCGAAGCCATCAGTGAAAAAAAAATTTTTCATACAAAATTTTACAGGAGGACATTTTTGAGAAAATCTCGAAAACTACCCCAAATATGGCAACACTGTTTAGACATCTCGATACTGCCGGTCGAGTTACACAATCGATCCATACATGTCAACTTTCCCAAATGTTGCCAACTGCCCCAAAAACGTGATCGAAATTTTGAAAAACACAAAAAGAATACAAAATGGCCGCCACCTCGTTTCACAGAAACATTTTACATTGTTTCATAATTTTTCCGTAAACTACAGGATATACCGCTCCTGATGACGTTTCAATTTTTCATCTCGCTCGCACCCAGCCGAAATGATCGCTCCTGAAAAAAGACCATGTCGAAAATCACTTTTACTTTGATAAATTCCAGTGTTGCCAGACCTAGGCAACGAAAACACCCAAATGTCATTCGCACAAGTGAGACACGTGGTTGCTCGTACTCAAATTTTGCAAAAAGTCCGTATTTCGATTTTTTTATTTTTGGGGTAAATCTTGAAAATTTCCCGAGAAATGGGGTAATTTTTTTTCCCCAATCCATACCTCGAGTCTGTACACACAATTGCCCCCTAGAAGTCGAAACGCTCCGACGTTGCCAACTGTGAGAAATTTGAATTTTAAAATTGCGTTTTTTCGTACCTCAAACAAAAAGGCCGCCGCGACAGCCGCCATCTTGAATTTTTAAAAACCACTCCCATTCTGTCAAAATACAGGTTAATTGCAGGCGAAAAGAGAAAAAAACATCATGCTCGACCACGCCGTTTCGGATCTGCGGCGCCGCGGTTCGGGGTCGAAAAATCAAAAATTTGAAAATACTACAGCTCGGCCGCCATCTTGTTTTTCCAATTTTTTCCACTTTTTCTATAAATCGTTTCCTAATTTTTTTAATCTTTGCGAGTTTTAACGAAATCGGTTGGAAAACAAAAGAGTTACAAGAATCACGTCGGCCGCCATCTTGTTTTTCCGAAATGTCATAATTTTTCCCTACTCGAATCCCGCACCCGAACACATCTCCCGTACATCATTGTATCGTTTTCTGTCTCTTTCTAGGAGAACAATTATGTCAATGAGTGAGTCAGTCAGTCAGTCAGTGAGTGGTAATTGAGCTATATATAGTATAATAACTAGTGTTTCGCTCTGTGCGCGAGCTGCTAAAGCAGCTCACGAGATGTGGTTAGCCATAAATATCGATTTTGAACGAAATCGGTCCATTAACAAATAATTTCAAAATGGCGCTGATTTGTTAAAACGTTGGTACTTATCTGTTTCCTGTTTTGTGATCCCAGGGAGCCCTAAATATCGATTTTGAACGAAATCAGTTAATTAACAAAGAAGTTCAAAATGGCGCTGATTTTTTAAAACTTTGGTATCAGTTTCCTGCTTTCTTATCCCAGGGAGTCCTAAATATCGATTTTGAACGAAATCGGTCAATAATATTAACAAAGAATTTCAAAATGGCACTGATTTTTTAAAACTTTGGTATCAGTTTCCTGTTTTGAGATCCCAGGGAGTCCTAAATATCGATTTAGAATGAAATCGGTCAATTAACAAAGAATTTCAAAATGGCGCTGATTTTTTTAAACTTTGGTAACTGTTTCCTTTTTTGTAATCCCAGGAAGCCCTAAATATCGATTTTGAACGAAATCGGTAAATTAACAATTAATTTCAAAATGGCGCTGATATTTTAAAATTTTGGTACCAGTTTCCTGTTTTGTGATCCCAGGGAGTCCTAAATATCGATTTTGAACGAAATCGGTCAATTAACAAAGAATTTCAAAATGGCGCCGATTTTTTAAAACTTTGGTAGGTATCAGTTTCCTGTTTTGTAATCCCAGAGAGCCCTAAATATGGATTTACTCCCATCCCACACCCAAACATACTATCTCTTAGACATGAACCACCCCGTTTCGGATCAGCCCCCCTATTACGTAAGAATTGTTCATCAAACGTTAAAGATTTTTGTCAAAGTTAAATAAACCATAACTGCATTGAATTAGAGCTCAATTTCGTCTGCCCATTCTTATACGTTTAGGTATGAACGATACTCGAACGTATAAGAATGGATACACGAAATTGAGCTCTAATTTAATGCCGTTATGGTTTATAAACTTTGACGACGAACTTTAACGTTTTGATCGGACATTCTTACATGATTGGTACCCTGTGGCGCCGCGGTTCGAGGTCGAAAAATCAAAAATTTTAAAAGACTACAGCTCGGCCGCCATCTTGTTTTTCCAATTTTATCACTTTTTCTATTGATCACTTACTAATTTCTTCAATCTTTGCGAGTTTTAACGAAATCGGTTAAAAAACAAAAGAGTTGCAAGAATCACGTCGGCCGCCTTCTTGTTTTTCCAAAATGTCATAATTTTTCCCTACTCAAATCCCACACCCGAACACATCTCCTTTACATCATTGTATCGTTTTCTGTCTCTTTCTAAGAAAACAATGACGTTTTTTAAAGTTCCTAATCGCCATATACTTAATTTGGTATGAAAAAAAATATTCCGCCATCTTGATTTTTTTTCATTTCGTTAAATATACCTCCTCGTCTTGGGCCCCAATCATGTAAGAATGGTCGATCAAACGTTAAAGATTTTCGTCAAAGTAAAATATACCATGACAGCATTGAATTAGAGCTCAATTTCGTCTGCCCATTCTTATACGTTTAGGGTATCGTACATACCCTGATCATCTTTTGCCAAGAAACCACTCTTCCATCTTTTATACTTTCTGAGATAGACGCCAAATAAATTGGTATGGCAGCCATCTTAAATCCGCCATTTTGAATTTTTTTTCAGCTCATTGTCTATTGGATGAAGTTTCGAGTGACATTTGGTCGAGCACCCCCCACCTATCTTCTATGCTTCGATCGGTTCATTTCGGCAAATCAGCCGCCATCTTGTTTTCCCGAAATGTCATAATTTTTCCCTACTCCCATCCCACACCCAAACATAATATTTCTTAGACATGAACTACCTCGTTTCGGATCTGTGGCGCCGGGGTTCGAGGTGGAAAAATCAAAAATTTGAAAACAATACAGCTCGGCCACCATCTTATTTTTCGAAGTTTTTCTATTTTTTTTAATTGATCATTTAATAATTTGTTAAATAATTGCGAGTTGTAACGAAATTGGTTGGAAAACAAAAGAGTTGCAAGAATCACTTAGGCCGCCATTTTGTTTTTCCGAAATGTCATAATTTTTCCCAACTCGAATCCCGCACCCGAACACATCTCGCCTACATCATTGTATCGTTTTTTGTCTCTTTCTTGGAGAACAATGACGTCTTTTATAGTTCCTAATCGCCATTTAATTTGGTATGAAAAAAAATATTCCGCCATCTTGAAATTTTTTCATTTCGCTAAATAGACCTCGTTCTGATCATCTCTTGCCGAGAAACCACAATTCCATCTCTAATACTCTTCGAGACAGACACTGATGAAATTTGTATGGCGGCCATCTTGAATCCACCATTTTGGAGATTTTTCAACTCACCGCCAATTGGATGAGGTTTCGAGTGACATTTGTTTGAGAACCCCCCACCTATCTTCAATACCTTAGCCGTGCTCTTTACCCGTCTCCGAAATCCTCAATCATCAGCTGTTTCCATATTTTTCTTCAAGTTATATTTTCTGATTTATATACGAAGCCATCAGTGAAAAAAAAATTTGTCATGCAAAATTTTGCAGGAGGGAGTTTTTGGGGAAAATCTCGAAAACTACCCCAAATGTGGCAACACTGTTTAGATATCTCGATACTGCCGGTCAAGTTACACAATCGATCCATACATGTCAACTTTCCCAAATGTTGCCAATTGCCTCAAAAACGTGATCGAAGTTTTCAAAAACACAAAAAGAATACAAAATGGCCGCCACCTGGTTTCACAGAAACATTTTACATAGTTTTATAATGTTCCCGTGAACTACAGGATATACCGCTTCTGATGACGTTTCAATTTTTCATCTCGCTCGCACCCAGCCGAAATGATCGCCCCTGAAAAAAGACCATTTCAGAAAGAAAAGAAAATTACTTTTACTTTGATAAATTCCAGTGTTGCCAGACCTCGGCGACGAAAATACCCAAATGTCATTCGCACAAGTGAGACACGTGGTTGCTCGTACTCAAATTTTGCAAAAAGTCCGTATTTCGATTTTTTTATTTTTGGGGTAAATCTTGAAAATTTCCCGAAAAATGGGGTAATTTTTTTTCCCCAATCCATACCTCGAGTCTGTACACACAATCGCCCCCACGAAGTCGAAACGCTCCGACGTTGCCAACTGTGAGAAATTTGAATTTTAAAATTGCGTTTTTTCGTACCTCAAACAAAGAGGCCGCCGCGACAGCCGCCATCTTGAATTTTTAAAAACCACTCCCATTCTGTCAAAATACAGGATAATCGCAGGCGAAAAAAGAAAAAATTATCATGCTCGACCTCGCCGTTTCGGATATGTGGCGCCGCGGTTCGGGGTCGAAAAATCAAAAATTTGAAAACACTACAGCTCGGCCGCCATCTTATTTTTCCAATTTTTTCCACTTTTTCTATTGATCGTTTCCTAATTTCTTTAATCGTTGAGAGTTTTAACGAAATCGGTTGGAAAACAAAAGAGTTGCAAGAATCACGTCGGCCGCCATCTTGTTTTTCCAAAATGTCATAATTTTTCCCTACTCGAATCCCACACCCGAACACATCTCCTTTACATCATTGTATCGTTTTCTGTCTCTTTCTAGGAGAACAATAAATTATGTCAATGAGTCCTAATCGCCATATAATTTGGTATGAAAAAAAATATTCCGCCATCTTGAATTTTTTTCTTTTCACTAAATAGATCTTCTCGTCCTGATCATCTTTGGCCGAGAAACTACTCTTTCATCTTTTATACTTTCTGAGATGGACACCAAATTAATTTGTATGGCGGCCATCTTAAATCCGCCATTTTGAATTATTTTTCAGCTCATTGTCTTTTGGATGAAGTTTCGAATGACATTTGGTCGAGCACCCCCCACCTATCTTCAATACCTCGGCCGTGCTCTTTATCCGTCTCCGAAATCCTCAATCATCAGCTGTCTCCATATTTTTCTTCAAGTTTAATTTTCTGACGTGTATACGAAGCCATCAGTGAAAAAAAAATTTTTCATACAAAATTTTACAGGAGGACATTTTTGGGAAAATTTCGAAAACTACCCCAAATGTGGCAACACTGTTCAGATATCTCGATACTGCCGGTCTAGTTACACAATCGATCCATACATATCAACTTTCCCAAATGTTGCCAACTGCCTCAAAAACGTGATCGAAATTTTGAAAAACACAAAAAGAATACAAAATGGCCGCCACCTCGTTTCACAGAAACATTTTACATAGCTTTATAGTTTTCCCGTAAACAACAGGATATACCGCTCCTGATGACGTTTAAATTTTTCATCTCGCTCACACTCATCCGAAATGATCGCCCCTGAAAAAAGACCATGTCGAAAATCACTTTTACTTTGATAATTTCCAGTGTTGCCAGACCTCGGCGACGAAAATACCCAAATGTCATTCGTACTAGTGAGACACGTGGTTGCTCGTACTCGAATTTCGCAAAAAGTCCGTATTTCGATTTTTTAATTTTTGGGGTAAATCTTGAAAATTTCCCGAGAAATGGGGTAATTTTTTTTTACCCAATCCATACGTCGAGTCTGTACACACAATCGCCCCGTAGAAGTAGAAACGATCCGACGTTGCCAACTGTGAGAAATTTGAATTTTAAAATTGCGTTTTTTCGTACCTCAAACCGAACGGCCGCCGCGACAGCCGCCATCTTGAATTTCTAAAAACCACTCCCATTCTGTCAAAATACAGGATAATTGTAGGCGAAAAAAGAAAAAAATATTATGCTCGACCACCCCGTTTCGGATCTGTGGCGCCGCGGTTCGGGGTCGAAAAATCAAAAATTTGAAAACACTACAGCTCGGCCGCCATCTTGTTTTTCCAATTTTTTCCACTTTTTCTATTGATCGTTTCCTAATTTCTTCAATAATTGCGAGTTGCAAAGAAATCGGTTGGAAAACAAAAGAGTTACAAGAATCACGTCGGCCGCCATCTTGTTTTTCCGAAATGTCATAATTTTTCCCCACTCGAATCCCGCACCTGAACACATCTCCCGTACATCATTATATCGTTTTCTGTCTCTTTCTAGGAGAACAATTATGTCAATGAGTCAGTCAGTCAGTGGTAATTGAGCTATATATAGTATAATAATAACTAGTATGGCGCGTGGCTGCGCGGCCCGCTGAAGCGGACCGCGTAATGGACCGCGTGGTCCACTGTCTACTTACTCGCTGTCCTACTATCCTGCCCCCCGATTATGTAAGAATGGCCGATCTAATCGTCAAAGTTCGGCGTCAAAGTAAAATAAACCATAACAGCATTAAATTAGAGCTCAATTTCGAGTTTCGAAATTGAGCTCTAATTTAATGCTGTTATGGTTTATTTTACTTTGATGCCGAACTTTTACGATTTGATCGACAACTCTTACATAATTTGGCAGTTATTTACTGTCTACGTGTTCTGATCTGAACAACACACTGCTATGTTAGTGAGCACAGTGGAAGCGCCAGCACGCCAAGCATCCGACGTAAAAGAAAATTCTCATAAAGGAAAAACATAAAACAAAGACCACCAACCCCCCGCCCCTCCCTTTTTGTTTGAGCAGCCCCTAAGTAGGTACCTATCTTTAATACCCTGAGTGTGCTCCTCACCCATCATCCGAACCTTCGATCATCATCTCTCTCCATATTTTTTCTCCGAACCATTCGTCAAATTGAGAATTCTTCCATAAAAACAAATCTTGAAAAGGAACCGTAGTCTTGCATAGTTCTACACTTGTAGCCTCTTCAATATTAGCCATACATTTTCTATGGAAAAATAAATTCCGCCATCTTGAATTTTTTTCCTGTTCATCAAGTAGACCCTCATGTCCTGATCATCTTTTGCCAAGAAACCACTCTTCCATCTTTTATACTCTCCGTGATAGACATCGACGAAATTTGTATGGCGGCCATCTTAAATCCGCCATTTTGAATTTTTTTTCAGCTCACTGTCAATTGGATGAAGTTTCGAGTGACATTTGGTCGAGCACCCCCCACCTATCTTCAATACCCTTTTCTATGGAAAAATAAATTCCGCCATCTTGAATTTTTTTCCTGTTCATCTAGTAGACCCTCATGTCCTGATCATCTTTTGCCAAGAAACCACTCTTCCATCTTTTATACTCTCCGAGATAGACACCGGCGAAATTTGTATGGCGGCCATCTTAAATCCGCCATTTTGAAATTTTTTTCAGCTCACTGTCAATTGGATGAAGTTTCGAGTGACATTTGGTCGAGCACCCCCCACCTATCTTCGATACCCTGGCTGGTGCTCTTCATCCGTCTTCGAAATCCTCAATCATCAGCTCTCTCTGTATTTTTCCTCTTAATGATTTTTTGTCTTCTATGCGAAACGATGAGTGAAAAAAAAAATGTTCATACAAAATTTTACAGGAGAGGTGATCAATCAGTGAATCAGCACGAGCAGCTATATATATATTACTAGTGTTTCGCCCTGTGCGCGAGCTGCTAAAGCAGCTCACGGGATGTGGTTAGCCCTAAATATCGATTTTGAACGAAATCGGTCCATTAACAAATAATTTCAAAATGGCGCTGATTTTTTAAAATTTTGATACCAGTTTCCTGTTTTGTAATCCCAGGGAGCCCTAAATATCGATTTTGAACGAAATCGGTCATTTAACAAAGAATTTCAAAATGGCGCTGATTTGTTAAAACGTTGGTATCTGTTTCCTGTTTTGTAATCCCAGGGAGCCCCAAATATCGATTTTGAACGAAATCAGTTAATTAACAAAGAAGTTCAAAATGGCGCTGATTTTTTAAAACTTTGATATCAGTTTCCTGCTTTTTTATCCCAGGGAGTCCTAAATATCGATTTTGAACGAAATCGGTCAATTAACAAAGACTTTCAAAATGGCGCTGATTTTTTAAAACTTTGGTAGGTATCAGTTTCCTGTTTTGTAATCCCAGGGAGCGCTAAATATGGATTTTTTCTGAAATGTCATAATTTTTCCCTACTCCCATCCCACACCCAAACATACTATCTCTTAGACATGAACCACCCCGTTTCGGATCTGTGGCGCCGCGGTTCGAGGTCGAAAAATCAAAAATTTTAAAACACTACAGCTCGGCCGCCATCTTGTTTTTCCATTTTTTTTTCACTTTTTCTATTGATCGTTTACTAATTTCTCCAATAATTGCGAGTTGTAAAGAAATCGGTTAAAAAACAAAAGAGTTGCAAGAATCACGTCGGCCGCCTTCTTGTTTTTCCAAAATGTCATAATTTATCCCCACTCGAATCCCGCACCCGAACACATCTTCCGTACATCATTGTATCGTTTTCTGTCTCTTTCTAAGAGAACAATGACGTCTTTTATAGTTCTTAATCGCCATATAATTTGGTATGAAAAAAAATATTCCGCCATCTTGATTTTTTTTCATTCGTTAAATAGACCTCCTCGTCCTGGGCCCCAATCATATTGTAAGAATGGCCGATCAAACGTTAAAAATTTTCGCCAAAGTAAAATAAACCATATCTGCATAGAATTAGAGCTCAATTTCGTCTGTCCATTCTTATACGTTTAGGTATGTACGATACCCTAAACGTATAAGAATGGGCAGACAAAATTAAGCTCTAATTCAATGCTGTCATGGTTTATTTTACTTTGACGAAAATCTTTAACGTTTGATCGACCGAATCTTACATGATTGGAGCCCTGATCATCTTTTGCCAAGAAACCACTCTTCCATCTTTTATACTTTCTGAGATAGACGCCAAATAAATTGGTATGGCAGCCATCTTAAATCCACCATTTTGAATTTTTTTTCAGCTCATTGTATATTGGATGAAGTTTGGAATGACATTTGGTCGAGCACCCCCACCTATCTTCTATGCTTCGATCGGTTCATTTCGGCAAATCAGCCGCCATCTTGTTTTCCCGAAATGACATAATTTTTCCCTACTCCCATCCCACACCCAAACATAATATCTCTTAGACATGAACTACCCCGTTTCGGATCTGTGGTGCCGGGGTTCGAGGTCGAAAAATCAAAAATGTGAAAACAATACAGCTCGGCCACCATCTTATTTTTCGATTTTTTTCTATTTTTTTTATCGATCGTTTATTAATTTGTTCAATAATTGCGAGTTGTAACGAAATTGGTTGGAAAACAAAAGTGTTGCAAGAATCACGTCGGCAGCCATTTTGTTTTTACGAAATGTCATAATTTTTCCCTACTCGAATCCCGCACCCGAACACATCTCCCCTACATCATTGTATCGTTTTTTGTCTCTTTCTAGGAGAACAATGACGTCTTTTAAAGTTCCTAATCGCCATTTAATTTGGTATGAAAAAAAAAATTCCGCCATCTTGAAATTTTTTCATTTCGCTAAATAGACCTCCTCGTCTTGATCATCTCTTGCTGAGAAACCACAGTTCCATCTCTTATACTCTCCGAGACAGACACTGATGAAATTTGTATGGCGGCCATCTTGAATCCGCCATTTTGGAGATTTTTCAACTCACCGCCAATTGGATGAGGTTTCGAGTGACATTTGTTTGAGAACCCCCCACCTATCTTCAATACCTTGGCCGTGCTCTTTACCCGTCTCTGAAATCCTCAATCATCAGCTGTCTCCATATTTTTCTTCAAGTTATATTTTCTGATTTGTATACGAAGCCATCAGTGAAAAAAAAATTTGTCATGCAAAATTTTACAGGAGGGAGTTTTTGGGAAAAAACCTCGAAAACTACCCCAAATGTGGCAACACTGTTTAGATATCTCGATACTGCCGGTCGAGTTACACAATCGATCCATACATGTCAACTTTCCCAAATGTTGCCAACTGCCTCAAAAACGTGATCGAAATTTTGAAAAACACAAAAAGAATATAAAATGGCCGCCACCTCGTTTCACAAAAACATTTTACATAGTTTTATAATTTTCCCGTGAACTACAGGATATACCGCTCCTGATGACGTTCCAATTTTTTGTCTCGCTCGCACCCAGCCGAAATGATCGCCCCTGAAAAAAGACCATGTCGAAAATCACTTTTACTTTGATAAATTCCAGTGTTGCCAGACCTCGGCGACAAAAATACCCAAATGTCATTCGTACAAATAGGACACGTGGTTGCTTGTAATCGAATTTTGCAAAAAATACGTTTTTCGATTATTTTATTTTTGGGGTAAATCTTGAAAATTTCCCGAGAAATGGGGTAATTTTTTTCCCCCAATCCATATCTCGAGTCTGTACACACAATCCCCCCTTAGAAGTCGAAACGCTCCGACGGTGCCAACTGTGAGAAATTTGAATTTTAAAATTACGTTTTTTCGTACCTCAAGCCGAACGGCAGCCGTGACAGCCGCCATCTTAAATTTTTAAAAACCACTTCCATTCTATCAAAATGCAGGATAATTGTAGGCAAAAAAAGAAAAAAATATCATGCTAGACCACGCCGTTTCGGATCTGTGGCGCCGCGGTTCGAGGTCGAAAAATCAAAAATTTGAAAACACTACAGCTCGGCTGCCATCTTGTTTTTCCAATTTTTTCCACTTTTTCTATTGATCGTTTACTAATTTCTTCAATCGTTGCGAGTTTTAACGAAATCGGTTGGAAAACTAAAGAGTTGCAAGAATCACGTCAGCCGCCATCTTGTTTTTCTGAAATGTCATAATTTTTCCCTATTCCCATCCCGCACCCGAACACATCTCCTATACATCATTGTATCATTTTCTGTCTCTTTCTAGGAGAACAATAAATTATGTCAATGAGTCCTAATCGCCGTATAATTTGGTATGAAAAAAAATATTCCGCCATCTTGAAATTTTTTTCATTTCGCTACATAGACCTCCTCGTCCTGATCATCTTTTGCCAAGAAACCACTCTTCCATCTTTTATACTTTATGAGATAGACACCAAATAAATTTGTGTGGCGGCCATCTTAAATCCGCCATTTTGAAATTGTTTTCAGCTCACTGTCAATTGGATGAAGTTTCGAATGACATTTGGTCGAGCACCCCCCACTTATCTTCAATACCGTGACCGTGCTCTTTACCCGTCTCCGAAATCCTCAATCATCAGCTGTCTCCATATTTTTCTTCAAGTTTAATTTTCTGACTTGTAAACGACGCCATCGGTGAAAAAAAAATGTTCATACAAAACTTTACAGTAGAAAATTTTTGGGGAAAATCTCGAAATCTACCCCAAATGTGGCAACACTGTATAGATAGCTCGATACTGCCGGTCGAGTTACACAATCGATCCATACATGTCAACTTTCCCAAATGTTGCCAACTGCCTCAAAAACGTGATCGAAATTTTGAAAAACACAAAAGAATACAAAATGGCCGCCACCGCGTTTCACAGAAACATTTTACATAGTTTCATAATTTTCTCGTAAACTACAGGATATACCGCTCTTGATGACGTTTCAATCTTTCATCTTGATCACACCCAGCCGAAATGATCGCCCCTGAAACAAGACCATGTCGAAAATTACTTTTACTTTGATAAATTCCAGTGTTGCCAGACCTCGGCGACGAAAATACCCAAATGTCATTCGTACAAGTAGGTCAAGTTGTTGCTCGTACTCGAATTTTGCAAAAAATACGTATTTCGAATTTTTAATTTTTGGAGTAAATTTTGAAAATATCCCGAGAAATGGGGTAATTTTTCCCCCAATCCATACCTCGAGTCTGTACACACAATCGCCCAGTACAAGTCGAAACGATCCGACGTTGCCAACTGTGAGAAATTTGAATTTTAAAATTGCGTTTTTTCGTACCTCAAACCGAACGGCCGCCGCGACAGACGCCATCTTGAATTTTTAAAAACCACTTCCATTCTGTCAAAATACAGGATAATTGTAGTCGAAAAAAGAAAAAAATGTTATGCTCGACCACGCCGTTTCGGATCTGCGGCGCCGTGGTTCGGGGTCGAAAAATCAAAAATTTAAAAACACTACAGCTCAGCCACCATCTTGGTTTTCCAATTTTTTCCACTTTTTCTATTGATCGTTTCCTAATTTCTTCAATAATTGTGAGTTGTAACTAAATCGGTTGGAAAACAAAAAAGTTACAAAAAGCACTACGGCCGCCATCTTGTTTTTCCGAAATATCATATTTTTTCCCTACTCCCATCCTGCACCCGAACACATCTCCCTTACATCATTGTATCGTTTTCTGTCTCTTTCTAGGAGAACAATAAATTATGTCAATGAGCCCTAATCGCCATATAATTTGGTATGAAAAATAAAATTCCGCCATCTTGAAATTTTTTTCGTTTCGCTGAATAGACCTCCTCGTCTTGATTATCTCTTGCCAAGAAACCACACTTCCATCTCTAATACTCTCCGAGATAGAGACCAAATAAATTTGTATGGCGGCCATCTTAAATCCGCCATTTTGAATTTTTTTTCAGCTCACTGTCAATTGGATGAAGTTTCGAACGACATTTGGTCGAGCACCCCCCACCTATCTTCAATACCTGGACCGTGCTCTTTACCCGTCTCCGAAATCCTCAATCATCAGCTGTCTCCATATTTTATTCAAGTTTAATTTTCTGACTTGTACACGAAGCCATCAGTGGAAAAAAAAATTTTCATACAAAATTTTACAGGAGGACATTTTTGGGGTAAATCTCGAAAACTACCCCAAATGTGGCAACACTGTTTAGATATCTCGATACTGCCGGTCCAGTTAGACAATCGATCCTTACATGTCAACTTTCCCAAATGTTGCCAACTGCCTCAAAAACGTGATCGAAATTTTGAAAAACATAAAAAGAATACAAAATGGCCGCCACCTCGTTCCACAGAAACATTTTACATAGTTTCATAATTTTCCCGTAAACTACAGGATATACCGCTCCTGATGACGTTTAAATTTTTCATCTCGCTCGCACCCAGCGGAAATTATCGCCCCTGAAAAAAGTCCATGTCGAAAATCACTTTTACTTTGATAAATTCCAGTGTTGCCAGACCTCGGTGACGAAAATACCCAAATGTCCTTTGTACAAGTAGGACACGTGGTTGCTCGTACTCGAATTTTGCAAAAAGTCCGTATTTCGATTTTTTTATTTTTGGGGTAAATCTTGAAAATTTCCCGAGAAATGGGGTAATTTTTTTTCCCCAATCCATACCTCGAGTCTGTACACACAATCGCCCCGTAGAAGTCGAAACGCTCCGACGTTGCCAACTGTGAGAAATTTGAATTTTAAAATGACGTTTTTTCGTACCTCAAACAAAAAGGCCGCCGCGACAGCCGCCATCTTGAATTTTTAAAAACCACTCCCATTCTGTCAAAATACAGGATAATTGTAAGCGAAGAAAGAAAAAAATATCATGCTCGACCACGCCGTTTCGGATCTGTGGCACCGCGGTTCGGGGTCGAAAAATGAAAAATTTTAAAACACTACAGCTCGACCGCCATCTTGTTTTTCCAATTTTTTCCACTTTTTCTATAAATCGTTTCCTAATTTCTTCAATAATTGCGAGTTGTAACAAAATCGGTTGGAAAACAAAAGAGTTGCGAGAATCACGTTGGCCGCCATCTTGTTTTTCCGAAATGTCATAATTTTTCCCCACTCGAATCCCGCACTTGAACACATCTCCCCTACATCATTATATCGTTTTCTGTCTCTTTCTAGGAGAACAATTATGTCAATGAGTCAGTCAGTGAGTGAGTGAGTGGTAATCGAGCTATATATAGTATAATAACTAGTGTTTCGCTCTGTGCGCGAGCTGCTAAAGCAGCTCACGAGATGTGGTTAGACGTTAGTACTAATTAGTACAGACTTGTCGTCTTTATTGTATTAAACCGAATTTATTTACTTATATACACAATTCACCTTTAAGTAGAAAGATTTTAAAAATGGCGCTGATTTTTTAAAACTTTAGTATCACTTTCCTGTTTTGTAATCCCAGGGAGCCCTAATATCGATTTTGAACGAAATCGGTCAATTAACAAAGAATTTCAGATTGGCGCTGATTTTTTAAAACTTTGGTATCAATTTCCTGTTTTGTGATCCCAGGGAGCCCTAAATATCGATTTTGAACGAAATCGGTCAATAACAAATAATTTCAAAATGGCGCTGATTTTTTAAAACTTTGGTATCAGTTTCCTGTTTTGTGATCCCAGGGAGTACTAAATATCGATTTTGAACGAAATCGGTCAATTAACAAATAATTTCAAAATGGCGCGGATTTTTTTAAATTTTGGTAACAGTTTCCTGTTTTGTAACCCCAGGGAGTCCTAAATATCTATTTTGAACGAAATCGGTCAATTAACAAAGAATTTCAACATGGCGCTGATTTTTTAAATTTTTGTAACAGTTTCCTGTTTTGTGATATTAGGGATCCTCAGATATCGAATTTGAACGAAATCTACAATAACAAAGAATTTCAAAATGACGCTGATTTAAATTTTGGTAACAGTATCCTGTATTGAAATCCCAGGAAGCCCTAAATATCGATTTTGAACGAAATCGGTCAATTAATAAATAATTTCAAAATGGCGCTGATTTTTTAAAATGATGGTACCAGTTTCCTGTTTTGTAATCCCAGGTAGCCCTAAATATCGATATTGAACGAAATCGGTCAAAATGGTGCTTATTTTTTACTTTAAAACTTTGGTATCAGTTTCCTGTTTTGTGATCCCAGGGAGTCCTAAATTTCAATTTTGAACGAAATCGGTCAATTAACAAAGAATTTCAAAATGACGCTGATTTTTAAAACTTTGGTATCAGTTTCCTGTTTTGTGATCCCAGGGAGCCCTAAATATCGATTTTGAACGTAAACGGTCCATTAACAAAGAATTTCAAAATGGCGCTGATTTTTTTAACCGTTTCCTTTCAGGTAATCCCAGGGAGCCCCGTCGTGGGTAAAACGGAACCGTATCAAAATCTTGCATAATTCTACACTTGTAGTCTCTTCGATATTCGCCAAATAATATTTTTTATGGCAAAAAAAATCCGCCACCTTGAATTTTTTCCTATTCATCAAGTAGACCTTCAGGTCCTGATCATCTTTTGCCACGAAACTACTCTTCCATCTTATATACTTTCTGAGATAGACACCAAATATTTTGTATGGCAGACATCTTAAATCCGCCATTTTGAATTTTTTTAGCTCATTGTCTTTGGATGAAGTTTCGAATGACATTTGGTCGAGCACCCCCCGCCTATCTTCAATCCTTCGATCGGTTCATTTTGGCAAATCGGCCGCCATCTTGTTTTTCCGAAATGTCATTATTTTTCCCTACTTCCATCCCGCACCCAAACATATCTCCTATACATGAACTACCCCGATTCGGATCTGTGGCGCCGCGGTTTAAGGTCGAAAAATCAAAAATTTTAAAACACTACAGCTCGGCCGCCATCTTGGTTTTCCAATTTTTTCCACTTTTTCTATTAATCGTTTCCTAATTTCTTCAATAATTGTGAGTTGTAACGAAATCGGTTGGAAAACAAAAAAGTTACAAAAAGCACTACGGCCGCCATCTTGTTTTTCCGAAATATCATAATTTTTCCCTACTCCCATCGCGCACCTGAATACATCTCCCATACATCATTGTATCGTTTTCTGTCTCTTTCTAGGAGAACAATTACGTCTTTAATTATAGTTCCTAATCGCCTTAATATAATTTGGTATAAAAAAAAAATATTTCGCCATCTTGAATTTTTTTTCATTTCGCTTAATATATCTGCTCGTCCTGATCATCTTTTGCCAAGAAACCACTCTTCCATCTTTTATATTTTCTGAAATAGACACCAAATAAATTTGTATGGCAGCCATCTTAAATCCGCCATTTTGAATTTTTTTTCAGCTCATTGTCTATTGGATGAAGTTTCGAATGACATTTGGTCGAGTACCCCGCACCTATCTTCAACACCTTGGCCGTGCTCTTTACCCGTCTCCGAAATCCTCAATCATCAGCTGTCTCCATATTTTTCTTCAAGTTTAGTTTTCTGATTTGTATACGAAGACATAAGTGAAAAAAAAATTTTCATACAAAATTTTACAGGAGGAAATTTTTGGGGAAAATGTCGAAAACTACCCTAAATGTGGCAACACTGTTTATATATACTGCCGGTCGAGTTGTACAATCGATCCATACATGTCGACTTTCCCAAATGTTGCCTACTGCCTCAAAAACGTGATCGAAATTTTCAAAAACACAAAAAGAATACAAAATGGCCGCCACCTCATTTCACAGAATTATTATACATAGTTTTATAATTTTCCCGTAAACTACAGGATATTCCGCTCTTGATGACGTTTCAATCTTTCATCTTGCTCACACCCAGCCGAAATGATCGCCCCTGAAACAAGACCATGTCGAAAATTACTTTTACTTTGATAAATTCCAGTGTTGCCAGACCTCGACGACGAAAATACCCAAATGTAATTCGTACAAGTAGGTCAAATGGTTGCTCGTACTCGAATTTTGCAAAAAATACGTATTTCGATTTTTTATTTTTGGGGTAAATCTTGAAAATATCCCGAGAAATGGGGTAATTTTTTCCCCAATCCATACCTCGAGTCTGTACACACAATCGCCCAGTACAAGTCGAAACGATCCGACGTTGCCAACTGTGAGAAATTTGAATTTTAAAATTGCGTTTTTTCGTACCTCAAACCGAACGGCCGCCGCAACAGCCGCCATCTTGAATTTTTAAAAACCACTTCCATTCTGTCAAAATACAGAATAATTGTAATCAAAAAAAGTAAAAATTGTTATGCTCGACCACGCCGTTTCGGATCTGCGGCGCCGCGGTTCGGGGTCGAAAAATCAAAAATTTGAAAACACTACAGCTCGGCCGCCATCTTGGTTTTCCAATTTTTTCCACTTTTTCTATTGATCGTTTCCTAATTTCTTCAATAATTGCGAGTTGTAACGAAATCGGTTGGAAAACAAAAGAGTTGCAAGAATCAAGTCGGCCACCATCTTGTTTTTCCGAAATGTCATAATTTTTCCCTACTCTCATCCCGCACCCGAACACATATCCCGTACATCATTATATCGTTTTCTGTCTCTTTCTAGGAGAACAATGAATTATGCTAATGAGTCCTAGTCGCCATATAATTTGGTATGAAAAAAAAAAATCCGCCATCTTGAAATTTTTTTCATATGCTCGACCACGCCGTTCGGGTCTGCGGCGCCGCAGTTCGGGGTCGAAAAATCAAAAATTTTAAAACACTACAGCTCAGCCGCCATCTTGGTTTTCCAATTTTTTCCACTTTTTCTATTGATCGTTTACTAATTTCTTCAATCGTTGCGAGTTTTAACGAAATCGGTTGGAAAACTAAAGAGTTGCAAGAATCACGTCAGCCGCCATCTTGTTTTTCTGAAATGTTATAATTTTCCCCTACTCCCATCCCGCACCCGAACACATCTCCGATACATCATTGTATCATTTTCTGTCTCTTTCTAGGAGAACAATAAATTATGTCAATGAGTCCTAATCACCATATAATTTGGCATGAAAAAAAATATTCCGCCATCTTAAATTTTTTTTCATTTCGCTACATAGACCTCCTCGTTCTGATCATCTTTTGCCAAGAAATCACTCTTCCATCTTTTATACTTTTTGAGATAGACACCAAATAAATTTGTATGGCGGCCATCTTAAATCCGCCATTTTGAAATTTTTTTCAACTTACTGTCAATTGGATGAAGTTTCGAATGACATTTGGTCGAGCACCCCCCACCTATCTTCCATACCTTGGCCGTGCTCTTTGCCCGTCTCCGAAATCCTCAATCATCAGCAGTCTCCAAATTTTTGTTCAAGTTTAATGTTCTGACGTGCGTACGAAGCCATCAGTGAAAAAAAATTTTTTTAAACAAAATTTTACAGGAGGACATTTTTGGGAAAATCTCGAAAACTACCCCAAATATGGCAACACTGTTTAGATATCTCGATACTGCCTGTCGAGTTACATAATCGATCCATACATGTCAACTTTCCCAAATGTTGCCAACTGCCTCAAAAACGTGATCGAAATTTTGAAAAACACAAAAGGAATACAAAATAGCCGCCACCTCGTTCCACAGAAACATTTTACATAGTTTTATAATTTTCCCGTAAACTACAGGATATATCGTTCCTGACGACGTTTCAGTTTTTCATCTCGCTCGCACCCAGCCGAAATGATCGCCCCTGAAAAAAGACTAATATTAATAATTTGATAAATTCCAGTGTTGCCTGACCTCGGCGACGAAAATACCCAAATGTCATTTGCACAAGTGAGACACGTGGTTGCTCGTACTCAAATTTTGCAAAAAGTCCGTATTTCGATTTTTTTATTTTTGGGGTAAATCTTGAAATTTTCCCGAGAAATGGGGTATTTTTTTTCCCCCAATCCATACCTCGAGTCTGTACACACAATCGCCCCCTAGAAGTCGAAACGCTCCGACGTTGCCAACTGTGAGAAAATAGAATTTTAAAATTGCGTTTTTTCGTACCTCATACAAAAAGGCCGCCGCGACAGCCGCCATCTTGAATTTTTAAAAACCACTCCCGTTCTGTCAAAATGCAGGATAATTGTAGTCGAAAAAAGAAAAAATTATCATGCTCGACCACGCCGTTTCGGATCTGTGGCGCCGCGGTTCGGGGTCGAAAAATCAAAAATTTTAAAGCACTACAGCTCGGCCGCCATCTTGTTTTTCCATTTTTTTCCACTTTTTCTATTGATCGTTTCCTAATTTCTTCAATAATTGCGAGTTGTAACGAAATCGGTTGGAAAACAAAAGAGTTGCGAGAATCACGTCGGCCGCCATCTTGTTTTTCCGAAATGTCATAATTTTTCCCCACTCGAATCCCGCACCCGAACACATCTCCCCTACATTATTATATCGTTTTCTGTCTCTTTCTAGGAGAACAATTATGTCAATGAGTGAGTCAGTCAGTCAGTGGTAATTGAGCTATATATATAGTATGTCATTTTGAAACGCATTTAACTATAAGGCCGGCCTCACACAGCCGGAATGCCTCTCTGAATTCAGAATCTTAATTCAGAATCTGAATTCCGGTACTGTGTGAGGCAATATACCGGAATTCAGATTATGAATTTGTCGATTGATCACTAATAACGTTATTCTCGGCTCAGGCGGACGTCTTTGAATATGGAAGAGGAATTATTAATACCCATCGCGCTTCTTTTTCATTTTTATAATAAAAAGAAATACAAACGAATACACTGGATTCATCCAATTAATGTAAACAGATTAAGGGAGAGCCAGTACCATATTATTACGGCGAACTGCCTCGTTGGTCTAGTGGTTAGCATGTTCGACTGCGGCTGACGAGGTCCCGGGTTCGAGTGGCCGGGTCGGGTCTCAACATATCTGGGTTTTTCTGACAAGAAATTCTCAGTGCTAGCCCGGAGTTAGGAAGTTGGCGGTGTTGCACCCCCGTGCCTCGGAGAGCACGTTAAGCCGTCGGTCCTGCGCCTGATCTCTCTCCGGTCGTGTCGGATTTTCCGTCCCATCGGGCTATGAGAGTAAAGGAACAGAGAGTGCACCTGAGTTTGCGCACACACTTGTGCACTATAATATCTCCCGCGCAGATGGCTAATCTCTCTGGAGATTGGCCGCCGTGGCCGAAATTCGGTCGGGAGGACATTATTATTATTATTACGGCGAGCATCAAATAAATATTATAAATGCGAAAGTTTGGATGGATGTATGGATGTATGGATGTGTGGATGTATGGATTTATGGATGTTTGTTACTCAATCACGCTCCAACGGCTGAACGGATCTGGATGAAATTTGGCACAGAGATAGATTGTAGTCTGGAATAGCACATAGGCTACTTTTTATCCCGGAAAGTTAAAGAGTTCCCGCGGGAACCGAAAAACCTCAATCCACGCGGACGAAGTCGCGGGCATCAGCTAGTTATTATATAATATATGCGAGATTTAGCATGGTTGGTGTTTGCATACATCCAACCATGCTAAATCTTTTATTTTCTTGTTATGTGTCCTCTATTGATGTATCCCAAATACACGGATGTCTTTGGACACACATAATTAAATTTTCCGTGTCACACATCACGACGCGACGGGTTGCAAGGCGCAACACGTCTATACAGTACCAGGTTGCAGTGACGACTGAAGTAATTCAATCTGAATTCAGAGTGTGTGTGTCCGCTCTATAGAAATGTATGGAAAGATGTGCGTTCTGAATTCAGAATCTGAAACTTTCAGATCCGGAATTAAGAACGCTCGTCGACACATTCTGTCAGATCGATCTGAAAAATTAAGAATCTGAAAAAATCAGAATGTGTGTGGGGAACAGTGAAATTGTATGCATTTTTGTGCTTTCTGAATTCAGATTCTGAATTAAGATTCTGAATTCAGATAGGCATTCCGGCTGTGTGAGGCCGGCCTAAGACCGAGTATAATAATTATACTGTGTGGCAAAAATTATGAATACGACTGGTTAAAATTGTGCCTCAATCAGGCAAATAATTATAGGTGCAGTAAATTTTTCTAGAATATAAAATATAAGTAGATGTCCTAGAAATAGCTATGACAAGCCCGTACCTATTAGTATTAGGTATTGGTAGTGTTTGTTTAATTTTGTTGCGCATGTTTGAGTCATATAGATAACAATTCACGCATAGACAATAAAACCTGAACGACTATCAAGTATTTAACTTTTTTTCTGGTCGTATACGTAATTGATCGTAATAACCATGTATAATCATCGCTTTCCTGTTCTTCGTACGAGATTCACGTAATGTTCTAAAATAATGCAACAATTATGACAATAATGATTCACTACACTCATCAGATACGCTTAACTGCGAACGTACGCTTTTAAATCGCTTCATTGAATTTTCCGATTAAGACTGAAATGATAAAGTGGACCGACAAGTATACTCAAAATCTTTCATCGTTATTCAGATTTTTTTAAATATTTCACAAAATATTTGGGTGTTATTATTTGCTAGACGCCGCCTTACCTTCTTCGCATGGTTTAATATGTTCAAGGTGTTTTGAATGTCTTATGTGAGGGAACTATTTGATTTTTCTAAATAAAAAGTAAGTGTCATCAAAAGATCCGTGTATAATTTACTCGTATATCGTATATCAGTGTATAATATTATAAATGCGAAAGTTTGGATGGATGGATGGACGTTTGTTGCTCAATCACGCCAGAACGGCTAAACGGATCTGGATGAAATTATATAGGTACCTATTTGTCTGGTATTACACATAGGCTACTGTCTAATTCTAATTCTAATCTAATTCTGTCTAATGGAACTGAAAAACCTAATCCACGCCGACGAAGTCGCGGGCATCAGGTAGTAACTTTATAAAAAGTAGATATTTAACGTTGTAGGTACCTGGGTACATAAGGTTAGTCCATCCGGACGATGCCGGTTCGAGTTAATCAAATAAATATTATAAATGCGAAAGTTTGGATGGATGTATGGATGTATGGATGGATGTTTGTTACTCAATCACGCCCCAACGGCTGAACGGATCTGGATGAAATTTGGCACAGAGATAGATTATAGTCTGGAATAACACATAGGCTACTTTTTATCCCGGAAAATTAAGGAGTTCCCGCGGGAAACGAAAAACCTCGATCCACGCGGACGAAGTCGCGGGCATCAGCTAGTTAGCTTATAATATTATAGCATTACGTCGAGCTAAAAGTTATAAGGTCACCGACTTCCAGAAAAGGATCAGTCCGGTTCGCAATTCACACCGCCCACTTACTTACAAATTCGATAATAGCACAGCCTACCTATATTATTATGTTATAATATTATGTATCAATATAAAATTTTATGAAGGGATCTTAAATAGATATTTTATTGATATTATGTGTAGTAGGTAGGTATAGCACTTATTTTTAGGTCGCTTTGTCGACGCAGCACCAGTAAATATTGTATCTATAACCTACCTGAGGTAGGTAGGTATTATACAAAAAAAATACTCCATAAGTATGTATTCCCATTATATATGTGATTATCTTTATACTAAAGGCCGAACTTCCGAACCTTATAAAACTTGCATTGCTTACTTATTTTCAACCCCATTAATTAAGCAATCAATTCCGAATGTGTCGTAGTGAGCATTAACAACAATGAGCGTGTAAATCTTGATTACGTTGTTAGTAAGAACGTTGGTTGCAAGGCAATAGGCGTAGCTCCATAAACGGAGTCTTAAGTAGGCAAAACATGGCTCACAAGTCACAATACAATAAACTATAGGTAGCGAATCGTGGTGTGTGCGTGGGTGCTATTTTAGAGATATAAAGAGCTACCAAAATTGCATAAGCGTGACTCATTTCTTGAACTCAAAGAAAAATTTGCACAGGTTTTGGCATTGATACCAGTATTTACTGATATTTTAAAAAACAGTTTCTGATTTGTATTTCCGATTCAATATGATAGTACCTACTTATCTTTCATAGTCTTTTTAACATACCTAAATTGTTTTTTTCATTCATATTATACCCTGTTAAACCTAAGAAAACTTTGAAGATCGAATTCTTCCGAGATAAAGGTAGTTATGGTATCGGTTATAAAGTTTTTAGCAGAAATCACACCAATGCAACGCCTACCTCTGTTGCACGTGTTGACGTCTTGAGTCTACTTTATTACTTTTAGGCATTAAAAATTGTTCTTTTTTAATTTTGCGCAACCTATGGAGTACCTATGGATCTTGCAGCCATGTATGAAATTCATACAGGCTTCAAGATGCTTATACTATGAATTCCAAGCTGGGTATATTTTCATAGAAAAAATAAATAAAGCTATATTTTCCACCTAAACATTTTGTTTGAGATCAAATTGTTCCCTATGTCAGTGCCAGTGCCATATCTAAGCATTTTTTATGGAAGTTCAAATAGTCAACCACAATCCACAAAGAATAATCTCTCAGTTCTATCATCCAGCGTTTCCTCAATATTCTCACCCTATCTGTTTGAAATCGCACGTCTAAACACTTTTAACCGCAAAAACACATTGTGCGGACTCTCTCACACCTCAAGTTTAAGTTTATGGCCGAAAGTCGTAGGTGTTTTAGTAGTAAAAACGTTCCCACTTGTGTGAATCTACGTCATAATATGTAATTAGGTATCTACACATAAGTACGTAGTTGATTTTATGAGAGCGCAGTAATTAGACTTATGGCCTGGTTATTAGTTAGCACGTGTGGTTAGAAGCGTTCGTGGTATGAAATCCTAAGTGTCCACGTTTAAATGCAGCCACTGATCGAGGAAGCGGCAGCCTCGTTCCGGTTCAACTTAAGTGGAGACGCTGCCACTGGTTCAACATGACGCGTGGCGCTATGAGGCAATTTTACTGACCATGTGTTAACAACCCAGACCCAGTCTGCGTGTATGGACACCATAGACTTATAGTCCAGTCATCTTAGTAGTTCACCTGGGAATTTGAGATACCCAGCTGATTTTTTGTATAAACTTGTATTTTGGCATTCTAAAAGTTGTCTCAAAACCTACATATGGTAGGGTGTCCGCGTCTATTAAATTTGAGGTCAAAGGTCACAAAAATCGATTTTTTGCTTATTTTTTGCAAATATCTCATTTCCTATGGGGTTTTCGCTATTTGTATTTATTATCAATATTGTAGAGAATTAAATTCCCTACAACTTTTGTTTAAAAAAAAATTTTATACGTTGAATCGTTTTCGAGATAGAGGGCGGAGAGCGCGCGGTTAGAGCATAATGTAAGGTCAACCGGTATAGTCTTGGTCAAAACACGCTATATAAAGTTTATTGAGTAATTATTGATAAATATATAATTAATAATAATTTTCATTTGTTATCAACTATTACATTATACCTACATATTTAATCATTTTTTTCATCAATTGAATCTATCTATTCAATAATACTTACAACCCATTCCTAAAATTAAAAAAATATTAAGGGACAAACTTTAATTACATTATAATTATATTCTCATTTACACTAATTATAATTTAAGTAGACAATAATGAAGTACAGATCGGAGTAGCATCTTCAGGAGTAGTATCTTCAGGAGTAGCATCTTCAGGAGATGTTGACTCGACAATGCACGATTGTAAAGTCTTTACATTCGTGCATTGTAGAGACCAAACCATAGACCACATACACACATTGAGGCAGATTGTGCAGAAGTCCTATGAGTACAAACAGCCTCTGTGTCTCGCTTTCGTGGACTATGAGAAGGCCTTTGACTCCATCGAGACCTGGGCTGTTCTGGAATCCTTGCAGCGATCCCAAGTTGATTGGCGATACATCGAAGTTTTGAAATGCCTGTATAGCTCGGCATTTATGTCTGTCCAAGTACAGGGTGCGTCTACAAGACCTATCCAATTGCATCGCGGGGTGAGACAGGGGGATGTTCTGTCCCCGAAACTGTTTTCTAATGCTTTGGAAGATGTCTTTAAAACGCTTGACTGGAACGAACAAGGCATCAACGTGAACGGAGAGCACATTTCACACCTCCGCTTCGCTGATGATATCGTCATCATCGCAAGTTCGCTGCAAGAGCTGCAGAAGATGCTCGATAGCCTTCACGCTGCCTCCCGACGTGTCGGTCTCCGGATGAACTTTGACAAGACCAAGGTCATGTTCAATGAATTGGTCATTCCGGGGCCGATTACTGTTAACGGATCTATTCTCGAAACTGTCCAAGAATACACATACCTTGGGCAAATTTTGCAAGTAGGAAGTAACAGTTTCGAGAAAGAGATAGAACGGAGAATACAGCTGGGCTGGGCAGCATATGGCAAACTCCGTCGAGTCTTTTCGTCGCCTATACCGCGATGCCAGCAGAGCGATCGCGTAACTTCTGCATCAATCATTGATACATCGCAATCACCTCTGATTGGTTAACACTCTTCCACTATTGGACATAATCCATTGACGCAGCAAGAATGCCATAAATTCAGCCAATTACAACAATTGATACTGTAACAATGATTGATGCAGAAGTTACGCGATCGCTCGGCTGAAGACCAGTCTTCAATCAGTGCGTCCTGCCGGTTATGACTTACGGTGCCGAAACGTGGACACTGACATCGAGGCTAGTCCACAGACTTCAAGTCGCTCAACGCGCTATGGAAAGAGCTATGCTCGGAATTTCTTTGAGGGATAAAATCCGAAACGAAGTAATTCGCCAAAGAACCAAAGTAATTGACATACGAGTAGCTCTCAAGGCTAGCACGTTGAAGTGGCAGTGGGCTGGTCACGTTTGCCGTAGGACTGACGGCCGCTGGAGTCGCAAGGTCCTAGAGTGGAGACCGCGTCTCGGCAAACGGAGTGTCGGGCGCCCCCCGGCTAGGTGGAGCGACGACATCCGGAGAGTGGCTGGCATCAAATGGATGCTAACAGCCAAGGATAGGCAAAGTTGGCGCAATCTTAAAGAGGCCTATGTCCAACAGTGGATGCATATTGGCTGATGATGATGATGATGATGATGAGTTGATAACAAATGAAAATTATTATTAATTATTTATTTATCAATAATTACTTAATAAACTTTATCTAGAGTGTTTTGACAAGACTATACCGTTTGACCTTACATTATGCTCGAACCGCGCGCTCTCCGCCCTCTATCTCGAAAACGATACAACGTATAAAAAAAAATTTTATACAAAAGTTGTAGGAAATTCAGTTCTCTACAATATTGATAATAAATACAAATAGCGAAAAACCCATAGGAAATGAGATATTTGCAAAAAATATGCAAAAAATCGATTTTTGTGACCTTTGACCTCAATTTTTGATAGACGCGGACACCCTACCATATGTAGGTTTTGAGACAACTTTTAGAATACCAAAATACAAGTTTATACAAAAAATCAGCTGGGTATCTCAAATTCCGAGATTCTTACCTAATTTTGACTAAGATGACTGGACTATTAATAATACGTTTACGTACTACCAATATTAAGCTCAATAGATTTTTCACATAGTTAGACTTTTTGCTACTTAGACTTTCTGATCGCGAGGGTTTCATGGTGGAGACAGACGAGCAGCTGTGAATGTGCTCTACATTAGCAGCCTTGGGGCGAAAAGATTCTAGAAACCAGAGGAAGGCGAGGGACAAACGTCTTTTTGTCCTGCCTGGTCCGTAGTGGCATGGCCTGGTTTTTGGCATTATACTCGTAGTTTGACATAAGCCGAATCTACTCTACCTGAGGCTTTTCAAATTGAAGAGACTTTTCTGTATGCTGTGCACCGCATTTTCACATTGCCTTCGTACGTAGATTTGCGCTTGACTACTTGAACTAATAGTCAGAGACAGACACACTTTCGTATTTATTACAGGCAAGCTTAATATTGCTGTGCACACGTCACAATCGCTAATCAAAGAAGGTTCGACGCGCGTCGGCGTCAACGCACTGATATGGAGAACACGTTCGCAACGCATAAAACTTAACAAGGAAACCTGTGTGTCACTGATATAGGGATAATAGCCGCCGTTTTCGTTGCGGTATATCACTACAGTCACTGATTACGCCAAATTGATAAGACAAAGGAAATACCAACGAATGGATTGAGTTTAACTGGTAACCCCATTTCCTTCAAAGGAATGTACGCCTGCAAGAAATAGGTATAGGTAGGTATCTAGGCACCCCTAAAAATTAAAACAATTAAAACTGTAGGAAGACTGGCAGGTAGGTAGGTACTTATCTAATTTATTTTTATTTTACCTAATCGAAAATAAAGAATAAGAATACTGGAAAAGGTATTGCGAATAAGTAACAGTATTTGCCATTACATAGATTTAAAGACTGTGTTAAACAGCATTTGTTAAGTCGAGGTTATTACACTATCGATGATTTTATTAATGACAAAGTTACATGGAAGCAACCGGCCTCGCATCCAGTGACCCACAAGTCAGTGTAATATTTGTATCGTATGTGTTGTATTGTCTACTTATTGTAACCTTTTCTTTTTTGAGAAAAGAACAACTGCTGAGTTTCTTGTCGGCTCTTCTCAGTAGAATCAGCTTTCCGAAGTGGTAGAGTCTTAACGTTTCTTATGTGACACAAGTTGTTTTACGTGAAATAAATAAATAAATCAAATCATAAATCCATAACCACTGTGTTTCTACTAGGTAGGTATTAGGGCTTCCAATACCGGGATCCCGGTATTGGCCAATACCGGGATCCCGGACTTTTTTCGCCGGTTTTCAATACCGGTATTGAAATGTCTAATACCGGGATACCGGTATTGGTGACACTATAAACGAAACAGTGACTATTGCATATATTTCTTGGTAGATGCCACTGTTTTTTATTCGGCTAAGTTTAAAACTTGTATCTTAAGCATATTAGCTCAAAAAGAGCGCCTTTATTGCTTAAAACCAATGAAAAAAAGTCGTTTTTGTTCACTCAGAGGGAAAAATCAGTGGTTGAATTAAGACCCCTGTGGCTTAGCATTTCTATTTCATTGTCTCTCAAATCGTTTAGAAATCTGATTTATAACTAATGCAAATTTTATTATTATATATTTTCTTTTAAATAATAACTGTTAATAAAATGTTAGATTAATTTGTGTTTTGACAAAATTATCGTTTTCTTCGACTTCGATCGACTTCTTACAAAAATATCGTTTATTACTCATTTAGTAGTTCCTCAACAGGTGGGCCTAAAAATGAATATGAGCAAGATAAAGATCATTTCTAATGCACACGTTCAGCCCCAACCTGTGTTAGTTGAGAATTCTGCACTCGAAATTGTTGATGAGTACATATACCTAGGACATACAGTCCAGTTAGGTAGGTCCAATTTCGAGAAAGAGGTCAACCGCCGAATCCAACTCGGCTGGGCAGGGTTCGGGAAACTCCGCAACATCTTCTCGTCCAAAATTCCTCAGTGCCTGAAGACGAAAGTTTTCGAACAGTGCGTGTTGCCAGTGATGACTTACGGCTCCGAAAAATGGTCGCTAACTTTGGACCTGATAAGAAGGCACAGGGTCACTCAGCGGGCGATGGAGAGAGCTATGCTTGGAGTATACCTGCGTGATCAAATCAGAAATGAGGAGATCCGTAGGCGAATCAGAGTAACCGACATAGCTCGAAGAGTCCAAGCTTTAAGTGGCAATGGGCGGGGCACATACTTGGTAGAACCGATAGGCGTTGGGGTCCCAAAGTGCTTGAATGGCGGCCTCACACCAGGAAACGCAGTGTTGGACGACCCCCCACTAGGTGGACGGACGATCTCAAGCGTGTAGCTGGGAGCCGCTGGAAACAAGGGGCACAAGACCGTGCTCTGTGGCGATCCATGCAAGAGACCTACGTCCAGGATGTCTATAGGTTGAGACGACGACGACGATAATCTAGTAGTTTAAATTACAATCTTCGACACTAATTTCTCTAATTATTTAAAGTTCCCTGCCATTTTATTTAATTTTGTGTGTACGTTGAGAAAGTGCGTCACAAATATACTTTATATTAAAAGGTCAAAATTCAATGGAGGTTATAAATATATATTTTCGTAAGAATTCATCCAAAAATAGTTCTATTTTAAAAATTATTTATTTGATAATAATATAAGTATTACTTAATAAGATTGTATTTAAAATGATGTGATGGAGTTTCAGAACGTTACGTGGTCCGTATTTTCACCTTATACGTGACATGAAATAAACGATAATTTCGTAAGAATTAAGTCAACGCGTAAATAACTATCTCAATACTCAAAATACAAATAAATCTAAAAATCAATACTTGGTAATCTTTTTTAAAGAAAATACAATTTTATAAAATATTGCATGATATAAAATAGAGTGAAGGTGTTACTTAACGATTCGTGAGACAGTGAAATAGACATACCAATCCACAGGGTAATAATCAACCACAGCGTTCTAAATCCAAAAGAAATTCTCGCTGAGTGAAAAAATAACGGCTTTTCTTGACTGAATTTATGCAGAAAAGGCACTTTTTTGAGTTAATTTGGTGAACATTTTTTTTAATGGAAAAACTGTTTTTTATGTTGCCGTTTGCTTCAGAAAAGACTAATTTTAAGTTAAAAAACATCTACCACATTTTAAATTTTTTCCAATACCGGGATCCCGGGATCCCGGTATTGAAAAAAATCTTTCCGGTATTAATACCGGTATTGAGAAAAACCGGTATTCGAAAGCCCTAGTAGGTATAGCGTACATATAGATCGAAGCGACCTTCCCTGCGGCTGCAAGAATTACGAAGTACATTTTCGATGGTATTTACATTTGAAACGCATATATTATAGTGCTGTGAAAAAAGGGTGTAAAGTTCATAGCAAGGTCAAAGTTTTTAAAAGCTTTTTATTTACCGCCATCTATCGAGAATATTAAAAACATAAAACTTAACTACCCGCCACTAGATGTCACTATTCCAATAATTCCAACACTCGACAACAGATGGCAATATACGAGCTAAAAATCTGGTACAACTTTTAAAATAATAATATTATGTTCTTTTGAGCTTCTCTAGACGGTTTATTTATTTTTTGCAGCTAAAAGGGAATGTTTCTTTTTTAACAGGAATGTATTTGCAATATTGAGAACATAAGTAGTCACGCAAACTAAACAAAAGTCCTTTAGCACGAATATCAGCAGGTAAGCCAAGTAGACACAGGTAAGAAGGGAGGCTGCAGAAATTCCGAGCTGCAGTCGTACCACCAGCAGGCTGTCAAACGTAGCTGGAACAGAAAAATAAGATATCAACCTCTACATAAAAATACTTATTAGGTAAACTCGCTGCGATTTTAATTTTTAGCGGCCGAGTTCAGCAGAGAGAGCAGCAACAAAATAGGTAGGTACGCTCATGCATTTGACGACCTCTCTGGTGGAGTCGTAAGCGCTGTCGTCTTCAAATACGTAGAAGGAGGTCCCAGATTCGGTTCCTAACTACATTATAGGTATAGAAACATGATTTTTTTCCTATCGAAAAATGTAGAGCAGTAGAATCATCTAGGTCCTGACCAAATTCATGAAGTAACTAACCTTTATTTACCTAATACCTTCCTAAATAAGGTAACCCACATTCTAAACTCCAAATATTAATTATTTACTCACAAAATTTTGTTAGAAAATTAGTCTGGTAAGTACACAACCAGCATTGGAGCAGCGTGGTGGGTCTAAGCTCTAATTCCCTCTCTCCTATGAGAGTGGAGGCCTGTGCCCAGCAGTGGGACGTTAATGGGTTATAGTGGATAGTACGACAGTAGGTCTTATTATCTATTTTGGCTATTTTCACTCGTAGTGATAGCCACTTTTACACTCTAGTATTAACTAGTGTAAAAGTGACTAGTGAGTCATGAAAGTATTTCATGATTTTGTAAACGTTAAGTATATTTATCACGTGTTTATTTATAACATCTGTCCCCACAATTTATACATAATAGGTACAATTAAAACGTTTAATATCAATGAAATACCTAGGTACTCCATGGTTTATTACAATATTCAGGTACCTAATTATGTACGTAGCAAACAATGCTATCAAATAGCGGCCAGTCCATTTCGATTACCGACAAAACTGAAAAACAATGGGCTATACAAAATAATCCAACCATTTACGACCATGTTCCGCGGTATTAACAATTTAGCGAGGCAATAAATGCTCACGCAAACCCTCCATGATTAGGGTTGCCAGTAAAATTTTAGTCCTGACAACAAGCCTGATTTGAAAGTCAAGATCAAAAGCAAGGTTAATATTACAACATCCTCGGTCAAGACATTTGTCTATACTTAATCTAAATGTTATTTTTCAAAACCATCTGCAACAAAACTTTATAAGTAGGTACTTAAAGCACATTTTTGCGTGTATTTTTTCTCTATAAGTATTATGTAATGAAGACTAGCTAACACCCTAGTCTATGTAAGTAAGGATTTTTAGAAATTCCATCCTACAGAAGCCAGGGTGGATGTTTAATTTATGACTAAGCAGGTAGGTAGGTACCTAGTTACCCAACTGAGTCTAGCGCGTCGAAGTTTCCTATTATAGTGAGAATGGCGACTAACAGAAGCCAATGGAAACAAATTTTCAGCAATGAAGGAACGACCGAAGAGAGAGAGAGACCTAGCTAAAAAAATAAGGCATTTTTTTAATAGGCTTACGATTAGGTAGTGCTAATCATATTTTACTTTAACTACATTATATTAATTTACTGTAAAAGGGTCCTTCACAAGTGACTAAAAAATCCTGACATGGCAGGACAAATCCTGGCCTGGTAGCCCTATCCTCAATAATATATTCAAATAACTTTTATTGGCTCAAAATCGTGCCGCGGTTTCGGCTTTCGGGAAACGAAATGCAAACTGCATTAATTGACAATTTATATTAGCATGATCTGATAGTGTTACTCGTGGAAATTTACGTAATATTAAAACGGGATTGGAATAGTATATTACACATCTAGGGCAGTAAAATAAGAAATGTCTCAGATCACATGTAATTGTTGTCCGAGGCGAAGCCGAGGTCAATAAACATGTGATCTGAGGCTTTCTTATTTACTGCCCGTGGTGTGTATACTATTTTTCTCCTCGACGGAGACGGAAAGCGGCATTTTCGTTTAGCGCAGCGGGAGGAAAATTGACGCTTTCCGCCCGGAGGTGAGAAAACTATTTTTCTCCTCGACGGAGGCGGAAAGCGGCATTTTCGTTTAGCGCAGCGGGAGGAAAATTGACGCTTTCCGCCCGGAGGTGAGAAAAACAATTTACGCGGTGGTTAGGTAGGTAGTTAGGTACTAGGTAGGTATGTTAGCGTTGTAATTCGCGCATATTTATTTTATACTCTATGCATTGACTTACCAATACTCGATGACTCTATGATATAAATTTTAATGTTTCTAGCAAGTTATGGAGATAGATACCCATTACCTACCTACCTACGTTCAGAATACACGACAACACTTCTTTGTCTTTGCAACCAAGTTGTAATCCGAAGAAGGTACAAATCTGTAAAGATATAAATGTACACTTATAATCGTACATATTTTCGCACATAGCTTCTAAGCTTCTTGAGAAATAAGTAGGTAGGTATAGTAGGTAGTAGGTACGTATCGTTTTCACTTTTCACCACGAGTCACGACGACTACTAAGTAGTCTACAATGACGTGTACGGTGTAGGTACCACGTACTAATATAAGCATAATATGAGCAATATTATATTATATTAAGATATATGATATTATGATAATTTATTAAGAGCAATATGAATAATCATAAATACCTACTTACCTATTATAAATGCGAAAGTTTGGATGGATGTATGGACTATGGATGTTTGTTACTCAATCACGCTCCAACGGCTGAACAGATCTGGATGAAATTTGGCACAGAGATAGATTAGGAATATAATATATCCTATAGTCTGGAATAGCACATAGGCTATTTTTTATCTCGGAAAATTAAAGAGTTCCCGCGGGAACCGAAAAACAATCCACGCGGACGAAGTCGCGGGCATCAGCTAGTGTAGCATAATATAATAATATGACCTACCTATTTGTACTTATAATTAACATATTCATATTCCACGTAGAGGAATTTAAAGGCATCAGCTAATTAGTAACTAGATAGATCATAGATCCTACCTACCTAATAATTCAAGTCAGCAGCGTGTTCAATTTAGTTAAAATTAACTTAGTTTCAAACTGGTATTTATGGTTATACCTAGCTACTAGCTACTAAGGTTTCAAATTATAATCTCAGCATAACGGCAACTTGACTCGATAGGTACCTAGTTACCTACCTATCTATTGCATATGAAAGTTGGGCCTTAAAAATTACTCCCAAGCAATAGATAGGTAGATAACTAGATAGTAGATACCTAAAATAATCGCTTTACCTAGCTACTCAGTTACCTACATTCAGGCACAGGATACCTATTAAGTAACGCGTTGGATTTGGCAATGCCTGTACCTTCTAACATTATAGACATAAGATATTACCTAGATAGGTATGCCGGTTGTAATTGATACCGTGGGGCCCAAGCCTTGTCATCATAGTGCAAAAAGTACCTTACGCGAAATGCCTTACACCTCGTTTAATTGCCTCGACGCGACGGGTGAGATAGGAGGGTAAGTACCGTAGTACGATCAGTTTTTTGCACAAGGAATTAACTTCGATTCAGCGCGGATATGCAGCTAACATTCTTGGCAACGTTCCACGGCAACTTATAGCCATGTCAAACCTACATCATTATTGGGTTGAAATTCGCTTAGGTGCTTATAATACCTAAATTAAGGCAAAAGTTGCGCGCACACGCCATACATCCGTAGTCCGTGCTATAAATCCCTAAAAATGTGTTTTTTTGCTTAACAATAATTGCAATCAATCGCCTTACACCTGAGTAAATAAAGGTACCTATTCATCATGCCATAAACGTAATCTATTTGTTGACTATAGGTACTTGAGCATATTTAAGTAGCGCGAATTTATTGTTGAAAATAAAACTTGTCAGCGATCGAGCAAGAACTTGACGATAAGTATCTACGCAGCGGTTTACGTTTTTCATTAAAGATTTTCCCAATATTTTCCCGACGCGCTGACACGGAGCACGATTCGCGATGATGAGCAAATCACTCGCGAAATGCCTTTCGCCACACATGCTAGCTTTCCCACGTTACAGGAACATCGGTGTAAATAGATTTTGCTTGCGTCAGTCCTAATTCATTTGCCTATTTAAGTAAGATCACTTTATTTTTTATAAACTTCCTAAAATAATAAAAAGTTACAGTAAGTAGCATCATGAACGTAGTGTTGTCGAACGAATTACCTATATGATTTATCCATTATTGAGTGTAATAATAATTCTGATTTTAATTTGCCAATTTAATAATAATGTAAAATGTTAGATAAGTATTAATAATTTTAATGTTGTACACCAGAAATGGCAGAATGCATGTTAATATTGTGTTCACAACGAATAAATCAATAAATCAATGTTGTCGGATTGGGCATTTTATTTTTATTTTGGACGATACTTATGTAATTCATAAG
This sequence comes from Erebia ligea, assembly GCA_917051295.2. Classification (NCBI taxonomy): domain Eukaryota; kingdom Metazoa; phylum Arthropoda; class Insecta; order Lepidoptera; family Nymphalidae; genus Erebia; species Erebia ligea. The sequence goes on along the minus strand of OU785233.1, from coordinate 9,815,872 downwards.
TAATCTTGGCATATTGCACTTGTACAAACTCGTAAAAAGTACATAGTAACAAGGGCAGTTCATCATCATCAACCCTTCAGGTCATGAAAATAGTCGTAGGTACCTACTATACCTAAACTTACTTATTACAATGCAAGGATCCAATGAATAACGGTGATATCCATCAATAAAGGTAGCTCGTGGATTATCAAATAGGTTGGTGCGAAACAGCATAACGGCTTTCACGATATTTTCCCACAGCTATCACGGCCATGAATCACGATGCGCGATCATGAGCGAATATTTCGCGCGAAATGGTTTACTATGGTCAAATAGCTAAAAGATTCAAAAACAAATACTTTCATAATATCATATTATTAATAATTATCTACTTTTGGGTATAGGTAGGAGCACACGAAAATGCCTGCATACTTTTAAGTATCTACTATCTTATATCTACCGCCAACGTAGAATACCTACTTACATAATAATATATTGGACTCCTTGTAAGAAGGTGGTGGTTTTTATTTACTTTTCGTAAACCTGATATGAAAAGTATAGTATAAGTATTAGGTATATCTGAAAACCCCATTTAAACCCTCAATTTAATATTTATGTATGCCCTCACTTCGGTATCAGCTATAAATACATCGGGTGTTATTAACATGTTATTAAGTCATAAGTCATAAGTCATGAGATATAAATATTTATTCAATTTAGGTAAGTAGGTACACTAAACTTATTGACGTCCAGTTACTTACTTAAAAATATGATGGTGATAATCAGTTACGGTAGTTATCTTAAAACTAAAACTACGAGGTGGAACCCTCGCCCGGTCTGAGTTTTGCTGGTTGCTTTACCATTCGTTTAACGAGTTACTAAACCACTCTACACTTAGTTTTTTAGAAAGCATAAGTAAATAATGTATCCTAAGATAAGTATCTTAGGATAAATTCTTTACAACTTTCTTTTTTTCTTCGAAGTCGAAGAGACCCTTCGGTCTCTTCGGAGGCATCTCAACTTAAAAGACAGCCTTTTATAATAACGGTAATTTACAGAATTACAGCTCCTGAGATACCAAATAAGTAGGAATCACGGCTTTCGCAATATTTCCTCGTAGTCGCAAAGCACGTTTCGCGATTTACATTTTCGAATTGCACAGTAAACGGGTTTGCGTTGACTGCACCTAGACACCTAGCTCACTTGAAGGTTTCCCATAGCACTGTTACTCTATGAGTAGGTACCTATTTATTTAAGACACACGTATCAAAGAAAATGTAAATTTATCTATTAAAATCAGTAAATCCTGCTTGTAATCATAATAATATCAGTGTCGAAGTTATAGATACTTATTCCTAAAGCTAACTACCTATGTTTAGAGAACGGCTATCGCTATTTATTAGATAAGTTAGGATAATCTACCCCTTATAATTTTATGGGTGGGAAAGGGCGCTCCAGGCTTTCAGATATTCACCTATCCCTACATACCTATAAAACACCAAAATCCTTTAGCTTATCGGTTTTCCCTAACATTTCATTTTCAATTTTAATACCTAGGCAACCTATAGTTACCTACCTAGTTAGTTAGTATTTTAATGTTTTGGTTCTCATAGATAGAAAATCTTGTTTAAATGCACCTTATTTCTTTAATAAGGAAGCAAAATATTAAATAAGTAGGTAGGCACTACAAATACGCATGTGTCAAAAAAAAATTGAACTTGATTGTCCGGTTCAGATTTTATCAAAAATATAATTTTATTTAAGTGGCATTATTATACATAACTGTAATTTTATCTACGGCTGTTTTGGATACCTACGTTATCTACCTATTTTGAATAGTAAGTAGCCGAATCAGTGTAGTCAGTTCCTTATCCTGATTTCACCATCATCGTCATCAAAGCAAAATGAGTGTGTAGGACAAGCAACCTTATAGGTACATCAGTGGCGAGAGGAGGCAGGATCTCTCGCTCTCTCTCCAACTTTAAACTCCCTAAACATGTATCTGTCTACGTTCCTAAACCCTCCTGTCTTTTTCCACTCCGTCAATCCACCGGCCTCTAGAGTCTAGGTCTTCCTTGGTCTCTGCGGCCCTCTGTTTGGCGGTCCATGCCGCCATCCATGCGTTGCATACCTATATCCTGCCCATCGCTATGTTGACAAATTAATACTTGTGACTACATTAGGTAGGTAAGTATTTTAAAAAGTCCGTAGAGCTCGTGATTGTAACAAATGCGTGAAAACCTTTATTAGGTAGACCGTATCTTAGAGTTGGCACCAAAAAATCACCAAAAAATCTCCTCAGAATCTTGTTTTCAGATATTATTTTAAAATACTATCACCAAATATAAAATATAAATAGAGACCAAAAATACAAAATGTGATGCCACTCACGAACCCCGCGCGGCTGCGGCGGCTCACTTCGCACCAGTTAGCGGGTCGCGGGGAGGCATCGTCACTCATAATTATTGGTTGATGAAAAACACGTGATAGTGGCGAGTTATTGTTGATTAGTCTACCAGTCCTGTCCCTATAGCCAACCATCTCCGGTCTCCCCTACTTTACTTACTCTATCGAGTCATACCTTTCTCACACAAAATCCAATTATGTATTATTTATTTAAAATGATAGATCAACGTTCTAAAGTACCTACCTAGTTTAAGCTTTTTAAACGAGCTACTTACGTTTTATTTTTATGTAAGCTAAACTTTTTGAAACTTTTACAATAAAACTTATACTCGTAGGTATATCAGGTTATATCTATCTTAAACTTATGAGAGGTATAAGTAGGTACATACTTGCTGAATTTCAAACAGCAAGGCTAATGGGCTGTAAACCCTAGCACTGACTCTAAGCTTAGTTTTAAAAAACATAAAAAATCAACTTACTCAAAAATATAATAATGCAGTAGAAGATTATTCCGTACACACAATTCGGCACTTTGAAGGGGGAGTCCTCAGGCACGAGTCCCAGGCCCTTCGCGTACCTGCAACACAATCACGATTTTTTTTATACATACTCTATTTAAAACGGGTTTGTTGTGTTTCGACTATTAAACATTTTTGACACAATAATTTCTTATCACACAAGCAAAGCTACTTACTAGGCCTTCTTTTCTTGGCCTAGTAAGTAGTTACTTTCCTAGCCCTTCTGAAGTTCTGATTTTAATAGACCGTATATTTATAGTTACAGGAAGGCCTTAACCTTTTGCTGCTGCAGCCCTGTATATACTAATAAAAGTAAGTACATAATAATAACGGTCCAAGGAGGAATAAAAGGACTCAATCATCATCATCGCCATAACGACGACGTGCTAAATACCTTAACAGTCCGTAAACCCGTAAACCGACATTTTAAGAACTTTTGATGAGCTTTGTGCATGAGATATTAGTATTATAACAAAAAGAAAATTAAAACATTAAAGATTAATCCCTCCTTAGTAGACTGTTGCAAATAAAAATTTGATTTTATTGAAATATAATAGTGAAATTCTCATTCTTGCAGAATACGTTTACCATTTTTGCACTTTTGGGTGACACTTTTCACTCATATAAATCCACGAAAAATTATAATAAATGACTTATAAAAAATACTAATATGATAAACACGCTCTTAAAATTGGACTGTAGCAATTCGTTTTTATACGTTCTATACAAAATTAGTTAATAAAAAAATCAAATCAATGTGCACGATTTATCAAAATTTACGCGTCACAATAACCTGTATTTCTTAAAAGTTTGACGAAATTACTGATAAAATAAAATTTACCATGAATGTTTAGTATTTATATGACACAAATTGTGTAACAATAAAGTTCTATAAAATACCTATATGACCAAAAAATATTATCAAAGTCTAATCAAATTCACGTGTAAAATGGTACTGCAGATCGTACGACCGCACGTACGTACGAACTTGACTACGCAAAGTATCAAAGTATCTTTACTGGCCTATGTCGTCTATGTATGAGTGCAGCCTAACGGTCTACTGTGCGCATCGACCATACAACTAATAGACTCCTCATATAGGGCGAACACTTTCAGACAACACATCAGACTTAATAGGTCTTATATAATTCTACGCCCTTGTAACAAAACCTACCGAGTTATTTAAATATTAATTAGAGTATATCGATAATTAATTATCGATAAATAATTATTAGGAGTTAGGACCCCATCCCATTTGATTTATGATTTTTTTGACCTTGAGTAGACCAATCAGCGTTTAGTACCCCGCGCCCGCTTACTTGAGTCATTTGACTGAATTGTTTGCATTACGAAAGCATAGTAATTAGGCGTCTATTGGTTGTGTCATGTGTGGTCGATGACTGTGCGGTATACCTACAGATTCCAAAATTGACCGATGGCGAGTATACGGCCTCTTAAGGTCGATTCACACATATCAGTGAACCCACAGTTCCGGCACAGTACCGTTACAGTTCCGTATCCGTGCTACAGTGGTGCGTCAGTGCTTCAATTCACACATATCAGGCACAGTACAGTTCTCTGCGGGTCTTCGTGCACGACGTTGGTTGGGCTTTAGTATACTGTCGGTGACGGAGGGGGAGGGGGAGCGGGGAGGGGGAGGGGGGGGAGGGGATATACCCCCCCTCCAAGTAAGACGTTCCGAATTTTATTAGTTTCCGAGATATTAATTTTTTAAAATTTTGAGGTTAGGTTCTCAAATTGGGTAAAATTTAGTATCGTTTGGCAGGAGGAGGGGGGTGGGGGGTTTTGGGGGAGGAGGGGGGTGCCCCCTACCCCCCGACACTACTCCCATTACAAGGTAATGCACCGTTTTTTTTTCTATGAATTTTTAAAAATCTCATTTTGAGGTTATGTTTTTGTATATTTTATTGATATCATGAACCTCATTTATGGAGGAGGGGTAGGAAGGGAGGGGGTGAACCCCCCTTCCAAAGGAAAAAGTACTTTAGAGGGGGAGGGGGAGTTAGACTTCACCCTCTCCTCTCACCCCCTCCAAGGCCGGTCGACGGAGCCCCGCTTCGCGGGGCTCCTTTTTCTGGGACGTAAACAAAGTAAATAACCACAGAAGAGGATGGCGGGGTCTTACAGACCCCGCCATCCTCTTCTTAACCTAACCTATCCGAGTCGGAGTGCCCCCAAGTCCCGAGCTCGCTTCGCTCGCTCTTGATAGTGGGAGCGGAGGAGGAAAAAGTACCACCGCTATGCTGTGAGCAAATCAAGGAGAAAGTGGGGACGCTAGGAAAACTCCTTAGACTTCACCCTCTCCCTCTCACCCCCTCCAAGGCCGGTCGACGGAGCCCCGCTTCGCGGGGCTCCTTATTCTGGGACGTAAACAAAGTAAATAACCACAGAAGAGGATGGCGGGGTCTTACAGACCCCGCCATCCTCTTCTTAACCTAACCTATCCGAGTCGGAGTGCCCCCAAGTCCCGAGCTCGCTTCGCTCGCTCTTGATAGTGGGAGCGGAGGAGGAAAAAGTACCACCGCTATGCTGTCAGCAAAGCAAGGAGAAAGTGGGGACGCTAGGAAAACTCCTTAGACTTCACCCTCTCCCTCTCACCCCCTCCAAGGCCGGTCGACGGAGCCCCGCTTCGCGGGGCTCCTTATTCTGGGACGTAAACAAAGTAAATAACCACAGAAGAGGATGGCGGGGTCTTACAGACCCCGCCATCCTCTTCTTAACCTAACCTATCCGAGTCGGAGTGCCCCCAAGTCCCGAGCTCGCTTCGCTCGCTCTTGATAGTGGGAGCGGAGGAGGAAAAAGTACCACCGCTATGCTGTCAGCAAAGCAAGGAGAAAGTGGGGACGCTAGGAAAACTCCTTAGACTTCACCCTCTCCCTCTCACCCCCTCCAAGGCCGGTCGACGGAGCCCCGCTTCGCGGGGCTCCTTATTCTGGGACGTAAACAAAGTAAATAACCACAGAAGAGGATGGCGGGGTCTTACAGACCCCGCCATCCTCTTCTTAACCTAACCTATCCGAGTCGGAGTGCCCCCAAGTCCCGAGCTCGCTTCGCTCGCTCTTGATAGTGGGAGCAGAAGAGGAAAGAGTACCACCGCTATGCTGTCAGCAAGGCATTTCTGGGTGGAAGATTTGAAATTTGAATTCAATAGTCATTTGTCAATTTAGCGCAAAAAATTTTGGCGCGTTCCGTTTTTGGTACACTATCTGTGTTTTATTCGAAAACGTCAAAAAAAAGGGACTTTAATGACAGATTAGGTACTTTAGGTACTAGTTTACGTAAAACGAATCTCTATCACGCCAACTAAACGTCAATGAGTCTGTAATCTATGGCAAATGTCGTACGAAATATTGAAAAGTGGTGAAGAATTGCGAATTTTCAAAAAAATATTTCTCGAAAAGTATTAGAATTCGGAGTAAAATATTTTAGTGGAAGGCTAACCACATCAAGGTCTTTCTGTAAAAAAAATATTAACGTCCAACTCAACCGACAGTATTCTAAAGCTGAGCCGATAGCCATGCTTTAGACGAAGAAGAAGAAGAGAATCGAGGAAAAAAAAGAAAATGGGTACATGAAGCATGGAAGTTAAGAGAATCTGAAGGAGAATTCGTGACATTATACAAAGAAATTAAAGACTCAAGAAGAATTCAATCCTCCTTCGTCCTCCATTTTGTTTTCGATGCAGCGGCGTCAGTGATCCGTGATAAAATATCGTCGTCGCCGATCACGTCCGTGATGGCCGGTGCCGGCACTGACACTGACGGTACTGAGACGACACTGACACTGACAAGTGTGAATACATCCATAGAGAATGTTTGAAAGAATAATTATCACTGATGCGGTACTGTGCCGGAACTGTGGGTTCACTGATATGTGTGAATCGACCTTTAACGGTATTTTACACAAAAAATAAAAACTTGTTAATCTTACTGAGATTGAAAAATTAAGTATGCCTGCCGTGCCTGCCTAAGAATACGTCATTTTACAATAAGTAGGTATTTATCGGGCGTTTTAATAATAAAGTTAAATTCAGCGAAATCAAACTTGTAACTTGCGTTATGCTTTTGCAAGCTTAATAATCATTAAAGCAGTTAGGTACTTAAGTTATCTATAATATTGAAAGAAACTTTTTATTTATTAGAACTAAAAGTTACCTACCTGCCGTGCCTGCCTAAGAATACGTCATTTTACAATAAGTAGGTATTTATCGGGCGTTTTAATAATAAAGTTAAATTCAGCGAAATCAAACTTGTAACTTGCGTTATGCTTTTGCAAGCTTAATAATCATTAAAGCAGTTAGGTACTTAAGTTATCTATAATATTGAAAGAAACTTTTTATTTATTAGAACTAAAAGTTACCTACTTGAATTGAATATGATGACTGGAATATCGTCAGTAACCAGTAAGCTTTCTTACGCAGTCTACCGTGATATTTCCTTGTAGGTACAGACTTTTGATACCTACCATGATTCACATGACCGCGCACACCGACACGACAGTTACTTAAGTTCAAAAAAATCGAAACAACGCTCTTCGAAATACCTAAGTAACTATGAGATACCATTTTATACAATAACTTCCTGATGCCCGTAGCTTCGTCCGCGTTTATTTTAGGGTTTTATAAATTTTATCCGGGATAAAAAGTAGCAGTCTATCACTCTCCTGCTTAATAATATCCATGCAAAAAAAACACACCGATCCGTTATACATACAAAGACGATCGAGCTTTTGATTCGACAAGGAGCTTTCCAATTTGCATTGGACTAGTGATTAAAATCTACCTTTGAAACTTGGCTTTGTTGTACTTAGTTGTTCCCACTGAGTACCTAGAACCTCTACCTAATTTGCACCCCTCTATTACGCGAAAGAACGGGCGACAGTGAGCGCTGTGGGCTGTGGCCTTATAAATGGTAGACTCCGGATCTATTTCCGGCTGGGTCAATTTAGAAAATAATTGTAATTTCTAGTGCCTAGTGTGATATTTTCTAGTGATAGCTTACATTGTGGCTATTTACTACTAAACAGTGCTTATTCGCCAATATAGTGATGTGCTAGTGCTATACGATAAACGTCAATTCGTCATTCGTCGTAAACCGTACCGCTAAGCTAGTACTGCAGTTCACATTGAGTGGAAACCCTAGGGCCTAGAGCGTGTACGCCCTAGGGTTTCCACTCCTAGTTTAGACCTAGAGCGTCTAACTTTGCTTTATTAATATTATTAGTCCATACATTGTACGGACAGTTGAGTTGAAAGAAAGAGAAGAGAGAAAAGTTCAAGAGAGTGTGTTTTTGATTGCACTTACTTGGAGGTAAGGACTTTAGAACAGCTGGCATGCTCGCCTATGTCACACATCGCCTTATACCCCGGCTTCAGCTCCGCAAGCAGTTCCACGTACAGCGCGTATGTGGACAGCAGAACGCCTAATAAGCTTATCGTTATGATAGCTCGATTTAGCTGTTTAGTTTTCATGGTACAGTCTGTAAGAAAACGTCACAGTTAAACCATCATCATCTCAAAGCCATCAACTCTCTGCAACTAAGGCTTTTCCTGTCGGCTGACAATGGTTTAGGTCACACAATTCCACCACGCGTGTATTGATAGTATACCTACTTAAAGCCGACACATCGTGATTACATTTTAACAGTTCTTTAATCGTTACAATTTTTTTTTATGAATCTCATGAAGATCTGATGTTAGGAGATGGTGGGGTAGCTGCAAATAGAATGTGATCAGCCGATCAATATATTATATAACACATTTATAAAAAGATGTTAGCAGATAGGTAACTATATAATATGTTTAGCCATAAAACATAATAAATACCCATTGACTTCTATGTAAATACTAAATACCTAAGTAGTAAGTACAAGTACTTATTGACCGAGCGAAGCGAAGGTCTCGAGTCTAGTTACTTGAGTGAATTGGCACTTGTCCGTCCGTCCGTCCGTCCGTCCGTCCGTCCGTCCGTCCGTCCGTCTGTCAGAGCCTTATAACTTCTGAATTACTGAACGTAATTACTTACTTCAAATTTAAATATAATATGTAAACCGATGGCCTCGCGCTGAATATGGCTTAAAAAGTTATAAAAATCTTTATTTCAGGGGGGCTAGAAGCGAATGCGAAGTACCTAAAGTATTTCTTATAGGGTTGCGGTATATCATTTTAAAGATAATTAGGAACAGAGTCCAAAAATTTTTTTTTTCAAATTTTTCCCTAAAATTGACGAAATGGGGGGGCTTTCAAAGTGGCGATTTTCTAACGTCCAAAGTTGACCTCAGAACTCTCAATTTTCTGAAAGGCTGAGCCTGAAACTTATCAATTATTTGAATTATATCCTGTACTTGAACAACAAATACTAAAATGAGATAAATATTATAAGGAAACGAAGTTATTTAATTTTTAATGAGCTTCATTATTTTTAACAGAACTTCACAATGATGTCAATAGATGGTGCTCTGTACAAGTTTAAATGTAGCTGTATACCGCGAGGTCTCAGTTCGGGGCGAACCACTAGTGTATGTTAATCCATATCCATACTAATATTATAAATGCGAAAGTGTGTCTGTCTGTCTGTCTGTCCGTCTGTCTGTCTGTCTGTCTGTCTGTCTGTCTGTCTGCTACGCTTACATGGCCCATCTACTCAACCGATTTTGATGAAATTTGGTAGAGGGGTAGATTGTATTCCGGGGAAGGACATAGGCTACTTTTTATCCCGGAAAATTAAAGAGTTCCCGCGGGAATCAAAAATCTTAATCCACGCGAACAAGTAATACATAAGTGTAGATGATATTCACCAATCATAAAGTAAGAACATAAATATAAACATAAATACCGTATATAGGTACCTACGAGTATCTACCTAGTTATCTCTCTGAGAAAAGAACTCTGATCTGTCGGTAAGTAGGTACCTACCTATCGCTATATTTTAACACTAGTGAATTGAAGATAATCCTACTTACCTAGCTATAATAACCCCACAATGCAATACTTTTTGTTTCAATGATAAATAAAATTAATGTCAAATTGTCTATATTAAGTAGGTATATTATTATCCTCAGCCTAATGTCCTCAACAATCTGCCGAAAAATAATAGAACGAGTTTACCACTTCATATCACGCACACGACTGGTAAATAACGAAGGTCGTAGCGTAGGACGACTTGGGGATCGTACACATCAGTAATCATTGTTGTGACGTAATTAATTATTCATTAAATCACTGATAAGTTGATAACTTATAAAATGAATAAATTATTATGTAGGTTGGTATATTTTGCCAAGGCGATTATGCCGTAGATCAAAAACATTTACACTCGAAGTTTGTAGAAATAATACTTCATATTACAATCCTATCATAAGAATGTGTCGATTGTATAATGACATTGAAAAATTTGATATTGATATTTTTAACTCTAGGTTGTCTTTATTCATAAATAAATTGTATAAAATAGTTAAGTAGGTATAAATAGTTATGTTCGCTTTACTTATATTAGGTATTCTTAATTGTTTGTTATTTTGTGGTTTTACTTTGTGCGCTTATAGAACCGTATTCATGTAGTGCGACCCTGTAGGATTACAATAAGATTAAAATGTAATTAGTTAAGACTTTAGGTTAGATCAGTATTTACTATTGTAATCTGTTTTGGTTGCCAAATAAATAAAAATAAATAAATAAAATAAAATAAATAAAATTTTGGACGACCTTCCTGTCGCAGTGGCAAGCGCTGTGGTCCTTTAAATAATTTTGAGATCCCGGGTTCGATCCCCAGTAGGATAGGTGCAATTTCAATTTGATGTACTTACCTACTTACTTAAATTGTAAAATTTATATCTGATAATATACGAGTAATATAATGATGATGTCACCGACACCGTCAAGCGATTTAGCGTTCCGGTACAATGCCATGTAGAGACCGATTGGGGTAGGTATGAGCATTGAACTATATGTAGGTACAAGTAACTACGTTAGTACACAATGGGGCTGATTCTGTAGTGCACAATCTGTAAACTAAACTAAAATTAGAGCATTACAAATATTGCTAACCCTTTCATAATACTCCCTACGGAAAGGGACATAACTAGATTTAAAGCTGCCATTTTAGTTTAGTTTAGAGATTGTGTTATACAGAATCAGCCCCAATGCCTCAATGGGTACCTATGAGTTTACATAATATCATACTTCTGCCATCTGGGTATCCGTAGGTATAAACCATTAATAATTATGAACTACTTCTACCAGATTAGCCTGCTACCATCGCAATATCACTAATAATCTTGCTAATAATAATTAACATCCAGGTAAGATTTCAGTCAAGGGCTAACTTGTACCTACTACCCCACAGTAATAAAGGTAGGTATTTCCGTATCTACTGCTTCAATGTGTTTACCAAGCATAGTTAACACTGAAATGGTAAAGATACTGACATAAATAAAGATCATTCTTTGGATATTGCAGATAAAAATCTCTAAAATAAGTACGGTCTTCACAAGGTCTACAAACCGTCAAGATTTTAGTTTTCGAGATTAGTGTGCAAAGACAGACAAACTCGGAGGAGGTACGAGGGTATAGACTAGTAGGTATACATAGTGATAAACAAGTTCAGTATTTGACAGTTGACTACGATTTGACTTGACTAGGTTACTTTCAGACTCTTTTGCTAACTTTCGTTTTGTTACAAAAGCAATTTTAAAAAGTTTCCTTAATTTGGTGTGTGTTCCGTTATAAGCACTGCGAGCACTGGCAGTGCTCTTTACTGGGGACTTTCAGTGCTCTCAGTGTATTTCGGAACGCACCCTTGATCACCTAAGTTTTTTTTAAAAATTGAACGCGCCTTTGTAAAGGGTCCCCGAAACGATCATTTGCAATTGACAATGCTCACGTGATTGAAGACTTTAAATGATGAGCGATTGAAGCTCCAAATGAAGGTGTATCATTTGCGCTTGCTTTAGTCTGATTCTGAACTGTAAGGAAGAAAGTCAAGTCGCTCGAAATATGATTTCAAACGCAGGTATAGCATTTCTTGCAGTAACTATTGCGGTTTCTACTCAGAAAAAAAAGAAAAGAACTTAGACGTTGGTGCAAGGAATGGTATAAACTAAGATATCGATTTACTCATGAACATTTGCAAAAAACTCTTCAAGAAACAGAGCCGGATGATTATAAAAATTTTATGATATGATACGAGCAAAAATTTTCAAAAAAAAATTTAAAACCGACTTCAAAAACCACAAATACTAAAAAGTAAAAAATAATTTAATTTATTATATACACAAGAGTTAATGTAGTTCTATAATATTAACATTTTTTGGAGTCGGTACCAATTAGCCGCATGAACCGTCTACCTACTCTTCATTATAATTGTTGACGTGACTCCACATTGGCACCAACTCCAAAAAATGTTAATAATATAGAACTAAATTAACTCTTGTATACATAATAAATTAAATTATTTTTTACTTTTTAGTGTTTGTGGTTTTTGAAGTCGGTTTTAATTTTTTTTTTTTTTAATTTTTTATATTTCTATTTTTAGTGGCCTCACTGTTTTTTAATTAAACTAAAAATAAACCAAACTCTCATCAAACTACCCTTGAAGTACATCCTTTCCAATAACAAAAGAATCATCGAAATAGGTTGGCTTGATATTGAGTTATGCGTCCATTTGTCACGCACACACTTAATGCAAATCTAAGACTTATATGATTTTCTCATGGATGCCATTGTCAGAACTGGACCAAATTGAATTGGGACCACACGGGAAGCACCAGCTTTCAAATAAAAAAAGAATCATCCAAATCGGTCCACCCAGTCAAAAGTTCTGAGGTAACAAACATAAAAAAAAAAAAAAATACATTCGAATTGAGAAACTCCTCCTTTTTTTGAAGTCGGTTAATAAAACAAAATCGCGCTCTGTTATTAAGCCAGCGTCCAAGGTCGCATCCATGTCGGAATCGTGTTCCGGTACGTCCGCCATGTTTAGTGGTGCGGTTGAAAGTAAAAAACGATTGTCATTTGCTGTCATTGAACGTCAATGCACAGCGCGTCAATTGCCATCAATCAAAATTTTTGTCATTTACCGTCATTAACGTAGAAATATTGACAATCGCTTCAATTGCAATTGCAAACGATAATTTTTCGCATCAATGTGTATCAATCACGTAAATATTGTCAATTGCAAATGACCGTTTCGGGGACCCTTAAGAAAATGACAAAAGATTGACAAAACCACTTGCGCGAACTTCACAACCAACTTCACCCACTTTGAAACTCGAATCCATCGAATCATAGCCGTCTCTATCCCAGGGGATAGAGACGGCTATGATCGAATCCGTACCTACTCGAATCGAATCGTATTTTTTATTTTTACTCTTTACTCTACGTCACCTTTACATCTTTGCGACTCTAGTACAAGTTTACCCATGGACTTTATATTATTGTATAATAAGTCCATGAGTTTACCGTACTGTACTAGTAACGCCCTCTTTGCTAGTATTTATGAAACTAGTGACATAAACAAAGATCCTTTGCCCAACCCTCTACCAATTTAGTTTTAAAGAGGATAAAATATTGAATTTAAAACATTACAAGATGTATTTTTTTGATAAATATAAATTAGTTTAGTTCTCATAATTTATTGATCCATAATAGTATGATAGTGTACATACAACGAACATTTTTACTTACTACTTTGCAAATAAATAGGTCAGCAATGCAATCTTATTTTTATGGAGAAGAGAGAGATCGAGCTATACGTGAGAAGAGTAAAACCGAGCGCCACATTGCCCATGACGCCCAATATCGCAGAGTGTATGTGTTTTTAAGTTGGCAGCACTGCCTTAGTTCACCATCGCGACCGCAACGCAGCGTTGGCGTCGTGCAACACCTTTCATTGTATTGACTATTGACTGATTCTGAACACAGAGAATAATGTATAAAACTAATTTAACATTTAATTGTCTTAGTTCGTATTAAAATATATTGTAGCCTAACGTAGTTTAAGTGTAATAATGCCTCCGTTTACGTAAAAGTGAAAGAAGACAGCCCGTCGAGTGCTACGCGGCCATTTTACTTGCAATGCGGCAACGGTGTACGGTCCGCCATTGGAAACGGCCAGTGTCTTTTTCTGTGTGCAAGATTTGTATTTTGTCGATTTGCTCGGCATAGAAACAAAGGTTAATCATGTGTGATAAAAGTGTAGTGCGGACTTTAGTGTAGTGAAGCACGGTGGTCGGGTGTTTCGAATAATGTGCGAACGATGGAAAACGAAGTGAAGCAGCGCAATCAGAGAAACAGGCGAAGGGAGCGGGCCCAGCGCATGCAAGCACAGCGAGAGATTAAAGTTAAGGATGGGGACAGTGGCGAGGACGAGTCTCCGGCGAGAGAAAAGCCACCTCGTCCTCCAGCCAGGCGGAAAAAGTCGAGGGAACCCCTCGGAGAGGAGGATATCATCGATGGTTTCGCCATAATGGCATTTCGCACCTATGAAGATCTCGAGGTTAGTCTCAACATCTATATTGCTCGCTGTAAAACGACTGCGCGAACCCATAACAATAGAAGTTTTACATTTCATGTCTATCACAGCAGTTTAATTAATAATAATAATTAGTTTACCTGAACTGGAGAATGCTGTTTATATTTACATAATGCCTTCAAAGTTTACTTTGAAGATGGTACTGTGATGATTTATCAGTAAACCTCAATTACAAGGTACCTAATATATTTTGTGCTGCCAATTAAGTTCATGAGTTTTTTTTACACAAAAAAACATTATTGAGTACTTACTAGGTTGTAATAATTTTTCTAAACAAAAGACACAGTATTAAGAATTTTACTGTCATGCAGCTATAACCATTTAGCCTGCCTATAATAATTAATATAAATGGATATTTCAATTATTGTGACTAACATAAAAAAACTCGCTATAAGTAATCGCTTCAGACGTCGTCTCGGAAGTGCATTGACCTATTGAATGAACCCTTCGTAAAGTTATTTGAAATGTTAATTTTTAAGATTCATAAAGTCCTTGATAATTTATTTAGCAATATCATTTAGTTGTAAGGTTATTTGCTATATTTTTTAAGGAAATAGCTATAGGTAAAATTGTACCTATAGCTATTGTATTGGTTGGTGAGCAGCTGACGGCACGGCGCGGCGCCGCCGGAGCGCGCGCCCTGCTCTTGGCGGCCGAAGTGGACCCGCGGTCTCCCACTAAGTGTAAATTTGGTCTAAGTGGCTTTCGCTCGTTTGTGCTCATTTATCGTGCCGTCTTCGAAACTACACTAATATGTTGTTGTATGTTGAAGTCTTGTGAGCGCACAATAAAACAACATTTCGCGCTATCGTTCTAAATTATGACGACAGGCGTGCCATTTGTGCCTCGTTGGAGCTCGCTTATATTATAGGCACAAACAGGTTCCTTTGCTCCTATTTAATTCACCACATGCGGTGTGCAACGTTTATGCAATTTCTGCTTACAATGCCTGGTAGGCTAATTTTCTACGGAAAACGGGTTTTTGTTGAAATTACGCCAACGTACCAACTACCAACATATGGCTAATAAATTTAAGGTTTCTCTTCCTAATAATATGTACTTATGAAGCGAAACAAAAAAATACGAAACGAATTTCCGACACACCTTCCTACCTACCCCTTAGTTGCTTTGTGTTGTTTTTTACCTGTGCTTATTACTTGGCTTTATTTTGCGAATGTACCTAACTTACCTATTTTTCATAATAATGCTAACCTATCGTAATCGGTACCTATAAGTTATATGTATGTACATTGTTATTTGTACCTAAATATGCCTATCACTGAAAATAACGTTCTCATGAGGCATGTTCCTTTATCATAATAATTGTAATTTACAAGACGTAATTAAATTTAATACCTAATACATATTTTGGATAATCGCATACCATAATAACATAACTAAAATATACTGACGACATTAAATACGAACAAGAATAATGTTATCAATTACTATCAGTTTACCTACTTATATGAATTAGATAGCAATTAGGCATGTGAATGTCATAGGCTAGGGCCTAGGACACCCATTGACTACTATAGTTATCGCCTGGGGCATTTTTACGTGAAGTGATAACTGATAACAGTCTAACGATCGCCTCTGATTGGTTGTCTCTTCCACTATTGGGCAAATCCATTTACGCAGCAAGAATATCATAAATTGCAACAGCTGAGGCGGTTTTTACATTAAAGAGCTTCAGAGCGATCACGTCTTAGCAGCTTGCCCCGTGAATGGATAAAACTCTGAAATGCATCCCAACGGAAGCATTCAAGCTTCATAGCATTCATAGCTGTCGTAAAGAAGCGACTTGTAGTCTTTAAGTTTAGACGCCGCGCTGTGGCGACTGGCAAGGCTAAACATTCGGCTACCCTGTCCAAAAAAACGCTATGAAGTGACGGCTTGACAAAATATGTGCATCTCCTCACTATCATTCGCCACTACTACCTGCTGGCCGATATCCTGGTAAACTCGTACAGCGGAACGGCCACAGCAGACTTAAATTTGGTTGGCAGGTAACATCGCACTGCGTGTTCTTTCTTGCCCTCTGATACCTTCCAATTTGGCCTGCACGTCAAAGCACTCGATGGAGTCGCTCTCATGCCAGGAGACGTACCTATCCGAAGATTGTTAATATGCGACTTTAGTCGCCTGGAAAGATTTTACTGTTCTTTAACAGTAAAATCTTTCCGGGTGACTAACTGACTGAGTCTTGGAGCATAGAGAAAATAGTTGGTGCGAAAATCGGCCCATGACACTAGATCGTCTTATCTACAACTCCATGGCTTGAATTAGCGATGGTTTCGACATCCGCGCCGTCTGAGGTGTCCGGACTCCCGAGTCGTTATCGCCATGGCTCTTTGTTTTTATTGTAACAGATTACATAGTATCATGTAACTACTGAAACTTCTGTGTTATCGCACGTGACATTTTCTAAAGCTACATAGGAATTATCCCGGGGAGCGGCAATAAAATAAAGATTAAAGTTATACGAGCGTGACCGTGTCATCCGACGCCCGTTATGCGGCGTCACTGAGGAGCAAGTTACTTCGAGACTAATTATTGTTTTCCCACGATACGCTTCGCCGTGTCCAGTTTCGTAGGTAGGTACTATGATCCCCGTAAAATAAACAAATTGTCATCGGTCAATCTCCTCACAGCACGCTATCCGAGTTTACGTTAATTTCCAATTACATTTATTGGGAATCCGTATATTGAATGAGGCAAAATAAACTTTATTCAAAATAGTTCCCTTGTAACTGGTCATATCGATCATAGTGATCTGTATAAACGAAATCAGGTTATTAGTGTCTACCTATTTACTTGAGTATTTCTAAAATCTTTCGTTGATCGTATCCAATCACTTCAGTAAGAGTTATATATATCTACTAATATTAGAAATGTGAAACTGTGTTTGTTTGTTGGTGTCCCCCTTGTGATTTTTGGCATAGGTATAGTTGAGGATCTCGAAAGTGACAAAAGCTACTTAACATCCCGGAAAATTAAGAAGGCGGCCCGCGGGCATTAAAAAACTTAAACCACGCGGATGAGGTTGCGGACATCAGCTAGTCTTAGATAAATCGAAAATCAGTCATAACTCATAGTATTGACGCCGAACAGATACGAAATTAAAAGAATGTCTAGGTAATCAAGAAAAGAAAAGTTAGTCATGTAATTATATTATGTTCCTAACCAAACAATATAACTCCGTAACTAACTTTATAGGTACCCTAGATAACTTACTTACCTAGTTAGGTAACCTAAGTACTCACTTTACAAAGCCAAATCAGACCTATAGTTAATCATAATAATTATTTTGTAAAAAGATATAAAGTAACTAATGCACGAGGGCCTGTAACCTCGCGTTTGGTTGATTTTGGTCTAGGTCGGTAGGTACAACTTTTTAATCCACTCAATTTGTTTTTGGTCTTAAAACAATGATTTTACAGTAGGTACCTACCTAGTACCTAGACATATGAATGCACTTACAAATGCAGTAAGTAAACATGGATTGTACTTTAGTTGTTTATTTGCACTTACTTAAAAAGAAGTTTACTAGCAAGGCGGTATTAATGAGTTAATGACATATTATATACCTACTTGTCGTCATACACCACAAACTAGTTAATACTTCAATTTATTCGAACTGTCCAAGTCATGTCTCCTTCATAAAACAGTGTTCTTTCTAAAGACAAAAGCAACAAAAACAAGACTATGTAGAGTAAAAAAGCAATATCTATTAAAAGTTTGACAGGCTCCAAATCTGATAAGCGCGAGAAATAGATTCAATTTGGCACGAGAAAGTAGCGGCCCCAAAAATTTCCTCTGAGTTGACAAGCTTTTTAGACACTGCATCGGTAAATTTTTAAATTAAATTGCGATTTTTCCTCTACCTTTTTCATAATAGCTTTTGTAACGAAGCGTTGAGGAGTTTTGAAACGCTAAGCTGAATTTGTAAAAGTAGTGAGGCGCTAAAAATCTGTTAACGTGGCTTTAAAACCACTCTTTTTTCAAACATTTGTAGCGCTTTTAGCGAGGCGGGAATATCTAACGTTATCGCAGAGCGTTGCACTCAAGCCGTTAAAGCGATTCCCAGCCAGAGATGCCCCAGGCAAAAGCCTAGTACTCAAATGATACCTGTGAAAGCTGCGGTAGTGAGACGCATAGCTGCTGTACACTAGGTTCATGTTATAGTGTTTGCTTGCATAAAATCAATATCTGTCGCTTAAGAAGACGAACCGCGACGGTTCGGAGCACCGACCGAGTAGCTCGGCGCATCTAGACACCCCTGTGACCCATCCCCTTCTAGTAGGTATTCCCTAGAGCTTAATGCTAGCACGCCGTGACATAAATACTTACCTGGGAAAAGTTTAAACCGCTTTTTCCGCTTTTATTACGTCCTTTTGAGTTTTACGCCACTCGTTTGTCAACAACGATTTAAAGTTCCTTTAAAAAGATAAGTACCTAACATGCAAGTTATACGTCTAATAATCTAATATAGAGCTTTATTTGTTGAAATCCTTTTAGGACTATTAGTTACTAGTTCCCTACTCTCTCATGAAACTGAAGTTCATGAAAATCGTTGGAGCCGTTTCAGAGATTCAGATTATATATATATACAAGAATTGCTCGTTTAAAGGTATTAGATAAAGCTAGACCACATAATGTTCACAAGTCGTTTAATTTGAGCAATAACTATGTAAATGCATGTTTGAAGCAGAACAACTGTAAGTAACTATATTCGCAGTCGTTGTTATATAAAGTAACAAAAAACTTTTAATGATGTCATTTTAATGCTAATAATATTTTTATTTCTTTAGCTGAATATAATCTTCAGGTAATCTTTATTGTAATTAATAATATTCTGCAAAAAATTTAAAGAGCTAACATTTTAAGTACTTAAGTAATTATATTTGTAGAAACTTAATATTCAAGTTACTTAAGTAATAATTTCTTACTTTGTTGTTTAAATTTAAAAAAATGCGCTAATAGGTAGATAGATACTTATCTTTTTTTTATGTTTTCGACAACACAAAGTATTTTGGATTAACAAATTCAAATCAAATAAGTAACGTTATTTAGTTAGGCTGAACGTGCAATAATTTTGTTGGCTGATATAAAATCATCGGCCAAAAACTCGACTTTACATGATATATTAACTTAAATTAAATAATAGTTAGATCTAACTCCATTCTTTATCAACAAGGTCCCTTAGCAAAGTAAGAAAATTATGTTGTAATAAACCGTATCAAATAACAAAGCTAATCAATGTTACCAGCTTTTCTCAAAAACACTTTTGTACCTAAATATTAAACTCATTCTCTCTTTAGAAATTTAACTATCGTGTTTTGCTTCGAGTGTGAAAGCGTTATTTGTAACGTAAACATAAATGCCGGTGTATGTAGCACGTACCACTTAATAAAATTAGCTTCTCTAAGTGCACGTTACCATTATACTGTAATACATAGCAATCATTGTTTTTATTACGTAGTTTTATTTAAATATATTCGTGCTAATATAAAGAGTTAGAACGTCGGGGTTATTCAAATAACTTATCACTAGTTTCATGCTATTTTCCCCAATGCATATATACTAGACGGATTCTTCTCGATGGTTACAAATTAATATTATAAAGGCGAAGGTGTATCTGTCTGTCTGTAGTTTTTCACGGCCCACCAATTTTATCGATTGTGATGAAATTTGGTACAGAGATTGCTTGCATGACGGACTATATCCTGGTAAAGGAGTTCCCAAAGGTTTAAAAAAAACCTTAATCAACGCGGATGAAGTTACGGGCATTATCTAGTAAGTTACAGGTTTCGTGTAAATTGATGATAGGTAATTGTCGTAAAGACCGACGAAAATCGTTTTAACTACTCTAGAGCTTTATCTATATCCATACTAATATTATAAATGGTATTTTGATGAAATTTGGTACAGGGATAGTTGTATCCCGGGGAAGGACATAGGCTACTTTTTATACCGGAAAATTGAAAAACAAATTGAAACCGCGGGAATCAAAAAACCGTAATCCACGCGGAAGAAGTCGCGGGCATCATCTAGTTGGCTATAAAAACAATGTAGTTACTGTGGAAATTTTGCATAAGAATAGCTCAAATAGACCTTTAGAATGATCCCAAGATGGCATAATATTATGACTTAGGTCTAGGATATTATAAGACAAGAAAATGGACTTACAGTGGAATTCATAATCGACTGAACGGCTCTTTTCCGAGACGTTTCAAGCGCTATGTATCGAATTCAAGCTTTTTGCATTTCATAGTCGAAAGAGACTCTCTTTTGCATTTCATAGTCGAAAGAGACTCTCCATGCGGTCGCTAACAGCGGCTGAATACTGATTCGCCGATTTCCGCGAATCAGACACAATCAAACGAGGCTTTTGCTATGACATGAGTTTGACATAGCTTTGTTTTTGTATTTTGTGGGCTATTTGTGCGTAATAAATCTTGATTTTTAATAAAAAATCGAAGAAAAAATGTGATTTGAGTCATATACAACATGTTCTTCTAAGTTTGTACTTGTGGTAAAACCAATAAATCCACCAATTATCCAAAGTGTAGTGTAAAGCGAATGATGGCTTTACATTGATGATGAAATCGCTAATTACAGCCAGTGCATATAAAACTACGACGATTTATGCTGTCCTGATACAGACGGGTATTTCCGGAAGTTACCCTTCTCGTTCTAAGAAGAGGCACGCGCTCAGTATTTAATAGTGGGCCGGGGAGGGATTGAAACGATGGCTATGAATTATTGCCAGAAGAAAGAAGTGCCGCATGAGGACGGACTCTTGAAAGATACCACAATCGGCCAGCCTACATAAAGATGCAAGGCTAGTAGACGCAAAGGCTAATTGATGGTATACAGAATTAGGTAAACAAGAAAGAAGAAAATTTTTATAATGACTCTGTACTTATCTCATAGGACATAGGATGTTGACGAATAATACATAATATCGAGCGCAAAATAAAGGAACTACAGTTAATGTATGTACTACACAGTACCTAAAGGCAATTCCAGAACATACGTTGTTCTACTATCCTCAGTTTGAGCCAAGATCTTGTGTGAAGAAGTTAGAATAAAGGTCGTGGATTAATTCATTTGGTTGGATGACCTCATATGATATGTGCATTTCTTGAGGCGAAAAGGAAGTGGCTAGCAATACAAGAATCATAATAGCAGTCAAAAATATGAATGATGTCCTTCTTCAGCCTGGTATTAATTGTTAAAATAATATTAAATGGATTATAACATTTTGTAGTTTTCTGTACTTATTCATTCATAAATAAAAATAGAATTTTTATATAAAGCCATGTATAAATGCCATAAAACTAGCTCTATAAGTACCTTCATGGTCTTTCAGTCTTGACTACTTACCGACGCTAAAAGAGGGTGTGTGTGTTTGTGCATCTGTGTATTTGTCTGCGGCAGCATAGCTCCCAAACGGATGAACCGATTTTGATTTATTTTTTTGGTTTAGAGGACTTGATCGAAAGTGTTCTTAGCAATGATTCAAGAAAATCTCTTCAGCTATTTGCAGATTATCATAATAAGTTGAAGAAAGTATGAGAGCAACTACCAATACAGGTTTGATAGATTCGAAATTTGGTATCCTATTACTTCAGTGACTAAGCAAGAACATGATAACTTTGATCTTAACATTGAATTATTTATTTAAATCAGGCAACAATATTTAATCATAATTATAACACAATACAATATAATTCATAAAATACTATAAATACAATTCTAAAAATAAGTATATTATTGTCTTATGAAGCAGAAGGAATTCTTGTTCTCGCTTCCCTGTAACGACGGTATACTATGCCCTCAGGCCAAAAGTCTGCACTGATGAACACATCTTTGCACCATGCCGGAACAGTTTAGAAAGTACTCGTAAGAGCTGAAGTAGTTCTACTGGACTTCAGTTTATGGAGAGTAAGCTGCACTTTTGTTATCTGCGAACAAACATATCTTCGCGATATTTTTGCAAAGGTGCTCCAGAGCGATTCTTATACGTGCCCAGGATGTACCGTCAGCTTGGCCGTCTCTGACTTTATGCAGGATATACAAATCATGAAGTTGTGCATCACCGCTATCAAAGTGGTATTATTCGTCAGCGTTTTACCACGTAAATTTCGAATTCGCTTCGGTCTTTGCTTTCTATTATTCCCTAAAATTGGAAACCATTGGAAATTGAAAACCGCGTCAATGTTTGTTTGTAAACAAACATTGACGTTCACTTGAGTGACTCAGTGCGTCAAAGTGACATCCATAGAGAATTTCCACAGATAACATGTCAATCAATAGACAATATTCTGTACATCTCCATTTCTTCTCCATTCAGCTAGGAGATTGTCTGGCGAACGTTTATGAATTGCAACAAAGGTTGATTCTACATTCAAGTCCTACGCGAATCGTGAACGGCATTTTGCCAGAGACTGGTTACCCAACGTTTATGAATTCCAGGGTTAATTAGGTATTTACCAGTAATTTTTTATTTTGTTATGGCTGCAAATTCAATTCAAACTCATAAAATATAGTAGGTAAGAAGTGCATAGACATACTTAAATATTAAGTAGATAAGAATAATAAGAAGATCTTGATCAATTACTGAGAATAATTATAAGAACAAAAGGTAGTTAGTTATATTCGAAAAATCTTAGTTGAAAAATGTACAGAAGTCAAGTGGTAATATTTGTTCATCGATTATCCAGCGTGAAGTGGTTATTAGCACACATTAGCATTTATTGCGCGACATTATACAAACAAACTGTAATAGGTATATGGCCCAATTATCGAGTAGCATACGTCAGGGTAATGTTGTCATGTTGACGGTTAAGCTAGTAGTGGATGAGAGAAAATGCGATGCGGTCGACCACTCGTAAACCCTTTTGATTTGGTGACAATACAAATAAATCTCCGTTGATTGATGACCCGGAAAGACACTTAACTAACGGTGGAATTCATAATCGACTGAACGGCTCTTTTCCGAGACGTTTCAAGTGCTATGTGTCAAATTCAATCTTTTTGCATTTCATAGTCGAAAGAGACTCTCCATTCGGTCGCTAGCAGCGACTGAATACTGATTCGCCGATTTCCGCGAGTCAGACACAATCAAACGAGGCTTTTGCTATGACAAGAGTTTGACATAGCTTTATTTTTGTATTTTGTGGGCTATTTGTACGTAATAAATCTTGATTTTTAATAAAAAATCGAAGAAAAATGTGATTTGAGTCATATACAACATGTTCTTCTAAGTTTGTACTTGTGGTAAAACCAATAAATCCACCAATTATCCAAAGTGTAGTGTAAAGCGAATGATGGCTTTACATTGATGATGAAATCGCTAATTACAGCCAGTGCATATAAAACTACGACGATTTATGCTGTCCTGATACAGACGGGTATTTCCGGAAGTTACCCTTCTCGTTCTAAGAAGAGGCACGTGCTCAGTATTTAAGTAGTGGGCCGGGGAGGGATTGAAACGATGGCAATGAACTATTGCCAGAAGAAAGAAGTGCCGCATGAGGACGGACTCTTGAAAGATACCATATAATCGGCCAGCCTACATAAAGACGCAAGGCTAATTGATGGTATACAGAACTAAGTAAACAAGAAAGAAGAAAATTTTTATAATGACTCTGTACTTATCTCATAGGACATAGGATGTTGACGAATAATACATAATATCGAGCGCAAAATAAAGGAACTACAGTTAATGTATGTACTACGCAGTACCTAAAGGCAATTCCAGAACATACGCTGTTCTACTATCCTCAGGTTGAGCAAAGATCTTGTATCACTCTGGTTTGAAGAAGTGAGAATAAAGGTCGTGGATTAATTCATTTAGTTGGATGGCCTCATAATATGATATGTGCATTTCTTGAGACGAAAAGGAAGTGGCTAGCAATACAAGAATCATAATAGCAGTCAAAAATATGAATAATGTCCTTCTTCAGCCTGGTATTAATTGTTAAAATAATATTAAATGGATTATAATATTTTGTAGTTTTCTGTACTTATTCATTCATAAATAAAAATAGAATTTTTATATAAAGCCATGTATAAATGCCATAAAACTAGCTCTATAAGTACCTTCATGGTCTTTCAGTCTTGCCTACTTACCGACGCTAAAAGAGGGTGTGCGTGTTTGTGCATCTGTGTATTTGTCTGCGGCAGCGTAGCTCCCAAACGGATGAACCGATTTTGATTTATTTTTTTGGTTTAGAGGACTTGATCGAAAGTGTTCTTAGCAATGATTCAAGAAAATCTCTTCAGCTATTTGCAGATTATCATAATATGTTGAGGAAAGTATGAGAGCAACTTCCAATACAGGTTTGATCGATTCGAAATTTGATATCCTATTACTTCAGTGACTAAGCAAGAACATGATAACTTTGATCTTAACATTGAATTATTTATTTAAATCAGGCAACAATATTTAATCATAATTATAACACAATACAATATAATTCTTAAAATACTATAAATACAATTATTCTAAAAATAAGTATATTATAGTCTTATGAAGCAGAAGGAATTCTTGTTCTCGCTTCCCTGTAACGACGGTATACTATGCCCTCAGGCCAAAAGTCTGCACTGATGAACACATCTTTGCACCATGCCGGAACAGTTTAGAACGTACTCGTAAGAGCTGAAGTAGTTCTACTGGACTTCAGTTTATGGAGAGTAAGCTGCACTT
Source organism: Erebia ligea (assembly GCA_917051295.2). Classification (NCBI taxonomy): domain Eukaryota; kingdom Metazoa; phylum Arthropoda; class Insecta; order Lepidoptera; family Nymphalidae; genus Erebia; species Erebia ligea. The sequence goes on along the minus strand of OU785233.1, from coordinate 9,790,700 downwards.
TTGTTATCTGCGAACAAACATATCTTCGTGATATTTTTGCAAAGGTGCTCCAGAGCGATTCTTATACGTGCCCAGGATGTACCGTCAGCCTTCGCCGTCTCTGACTTTATGCAGGATATACAAATCATGAAGTTGTGCATCACCGCTATCAAAGTGGTATTATTCGTCAGCGTTTTACCACGTAAATTTCGAATTCGCTTCGGTCTTTGCTTTCTATTATTCCCTAAAATTGGAAACCATTGGAAATTGAAAACCGCGTCAATGTTTGTTTGTAAACAAACATTGACGTTCACTTGAGTGACTCAGTGCGTCAAAGTGACATCCATAGAGAATTTCCACAGATAACATGTCAATCAATAGACAATATTCTGTACATCTCCATTTCTTCTCCATTCAGCTAGGCGATTGTCTGGCGAACGTTTATGAATTGCAACAAAGGTTGATTCAACATTTAATGCCTACGCGAATCGTGAACGGCATTTTGCCAGAGACTGGTTACCCAACGATTATGAATTCCAGGGTATGTAGGTATTAGGAGGGACGATGAATGTGTCTATTAATTTTGTCGTCTCGAATAGGATTTTACGACTTATTCCTTATGGTTTTTTAAAGAATGGCCATTATTAAACAGATCTATAAATGACTAGCTTTTGCCCGCGTCTTCGTCCGCGTCGGGTAAGTTTTTTTGATTCCCGCGGGAACTCCTTAATTTTCCGGGATAAAATAGCCTATGTCACTTTCCAGGTCCTCAACTATACCCATGCCAAAAATCACGTCGATCCGTTGCTCCTTTGCGGCGTGATTGAAGGACAGACCAACAAACCAATAAACCAACAAACAAACACACTTTCGCATTTATAATATAATCTATAAATGATTTAAGTATTTGATAAATAGGGGTATAATTTAAATACAATTAAATGCTTAAACCACTATTAAGTGGAAGTCAGCAAGTAATTCAATTCAATCAATATTCCCGTCGCGCTAGCGATTGCCTTACGGCCACACAGGAATAATTAACTCTGCTAGTTTCGAAGAATGTTAATCATGACCCCGTTTTACAATCACAGCGACATCGCCATGCCGAACTAAGTATATTCGGACTAAAACCCACATTAAGATTTACAGTGGAATTCATAATCGACTGAACGGCTCTTTTCCGAGACGTTTCAAGCGCTATGTATCGAATTCAAGCTTTTTGCATTTCATAGTCGAAAGAGACTCTCTTTTGCATTTCATAGTCGAAAGAGACTCTCCATGCGGTCGCTAACAGCGGCTGAATACTGATTCGCCGATTTCCGCGAATCAGACACAATCAAACGAGGCTTTTGCTATGACATGAGTTTGACATAGCTTTATTTTTGTATTTTGTGGGCTATTTGTGCGTAATAAATCTTGATTTTTAATAAAAAATCGAAGAAAAAATGTGATTTGAGTCATATACAACATGTTCTTCTAAGTTTGTACTTGTGGTAAAACCAATAAATCCACCAATTATCCAAAGTGTAGTGTAAAGCGAATGATGGCTTTACATTGATGATGAAATCGCTAATTACAGACAGTGCATATAAAACTACGACGATTTATGCTGTCCTGATACAGACGGGTATTTCCGGAAGTTACCCTTCTCGTTCTAAGAAGAGGCACGCGCTCAGTATTTAATAGTGGGCCGGGGAGGGATTGAAACGATGGCTATGAATTATTGCCAGAAGAAAGAAGTGCCGCATGAGGACGGACTCTTGAAAGATACCACAATCGGCCAGCCTACATAAAGATGAAAGGCTAGTAGACGCAAAGGCTAATTGATGGTATACAGAACTAGGTAAACAAGAAAGAAGAAAATTTTTATAATGACTCTGTACTTATCTCATAGGACATAGGATGTTGACGAATAATACATAATATCGAGCGCAAAATAAAGGAACTACAGTTAATGTATGTACTACACAGTACCTAAAGGCAATTCCAGAACATACGTTGTTCTACTATCCTCAGTTTGAGCCAAGATCTTGTGTGAAGAAGTTAGAATAAAGGTCGTGGATTAATTCATTTGGTTGGATGACCTCATATGATATGTGCATTTCTTGAGGCGAAAAGGAAGTGGCTAGCAATACAAGAATCATAATAGCAGTCAAAAATATGAATGATGTCCTTCTTCAGCCTGGTATTAATTGTTAAAATAATATTAAATGGATTATAACATTTTGTAGTTTTCTGTACTTATTCATTCATAAATAAAAATAGAATTTTTATATAAAGCCATGTATAAATGCCATAAAACTAGCTCTATAAGTACCTTCATGGTCTTTCAGTCTTGACTACTTACCGACGCTAAAAGAGGGTGTGTGTGTTTGTGCATCTGTGTATTTGTCTGCGGCAGCATAGCTCCCAAACGGATGAACCGATTTTGATTTATTTTTTTGGTTTAGAGGACTTGATCGAAAGTGTTCTTAGCAATGATTCAAGAAAATCTCTTAAGCTATTTGCAGATTATCATAATATGTTGAAGAAAGTATGAGAGCAACTACCAATACAGGTTTGATAGATTCGAAATTTGGTATCCTATTACTTCAGTGACTAAGCAAGAACATGATAACTTTGATCTTAACATTGAATTATTTATTTAAATCAGGCAACAATAGATATTTAATCATAATTATAACACAATACAATATAATTCATAAAATACTATAAATACAATTCTAAAAATAAGTAGGTATATTATAGTCTTATGAAGCAGAAGGAATTCTTGTTCTCGCTTCCCTGTAACGACGGTATACTATGCCCTCAGGCCAAAAGTCTGCACTGATGAACACATCTTTGCACCATGCCGGAACAGTTTAGAACGTACTCGTAAGAGCTGAAGTAGTTCTACTGGACTTCAGTTTATGGAGAGTAAGCTGCACTTTTGTTATCTGCGAACAAACATATCTTCGCGATATTTTTGCAAAGGTGCTCCAGAGCGATTCTTATACGTGCCCAGGATGTACCGTCAGCCTTGGCCGTCTCTGACTTTATGCAGGATATACAAATCATGAAGTTGTGCATCACCGCTATCAAAGTGGTATTATTCGTCAGCGTTTTACCACGTAAATTTCGAATTCGCTTCGGTCTTTGCTTTCTATTATTCCCAAAAATTGGAAACCATTGGAAATTGAAAACCGCGTCAATGTTTGTTTATAAACAAACATTGACGTTCACTTGAGTGACTCAGTGCGTCAAAGTGACATCCATAGAGAATTTCCACAGATAACATGTCAATCAATAGACAATATTCTGTACATCTCCATTTCTTCTCCATTCAGCTAGGAGATTGTCTGGCGAACGTTTATGAATTGCAACAAAGGTTGATTCTACATTCAAGTCCTACGCGAATCGTGAACGGCATTTTGCCAGAGACTGGTTACCCAACGTTTATGAATTCCAGGGTTAATGATTCTTTACACTGATGAAATCTACGATTGTGGAATCTTGGAACGATTGATACGCGTTAGCTCAATAAATATTTACTTTTTTGCGTCAAAAATGTACGACTTTACAACTTTGTTTCGTTATAGTTCCGAGTTAACGATTAAACTTACATAAAGAGTGGTGGTTTTAAACGCATTTGAAGAGTAAAATTATATTTTCTTTGCGTCGATATAAATTGTTTACGCTAGTTCCGTCAGTACCATGGTCGATGATAAATAACTTAGAAAAGCAACACGCCGCGCCAGTGCGAAAGAGATTTAAAAGAATTATCTCTGGTGTCTTTTAAAATTCTATTACAAACCTGTGCTAGCATCGTAAACAGGTTCGAGACAGAAATAATAAGTGTCTAGTAGATTGTATCACTACAATGTTTACAAGGGTAATAGTTGAAATAGGGTTCTTCCGCCCACACGGATGGGGCGGCGTGAGGTGGCGACGTAATCGTTCACGACACGCGACTGTCGCCGCTCAAACCGTTTACAAAATATTCCGATTAAAACCATCCCCTTATTTGTTTCCTATTGAAAGTTAATCATTATAAAACAAAATCAACATTCCGTTTACAACTTTAAAATAAATAAATCTCAGCGCTTGGCTCAAACGTTGTGTGTAACGTGTATAAAATATAAATAGAACACTTCTTTTGACAACTTTTTCCAACACGGTTATTGCGCCGTTTTTTTTCAACTCCCGGCTTGAACTAGTACAATGGCTACCAGCTGAGCTTTCATAATTGTTTTCAAATAGCATATTGTGTGTCCGTGGTTTCCTTTGTTAAATTATTCCCTTTTTTGTAATTTTTTGCTATATAAAAGGAAACGAGACGAAAATAAGTAAGTTACTTAATAGAATATAGATAGTAAAACGTTTCTCCATTCTGTAATCTCCCATCTTGGACGTTGAATAATTGTTTGAAAGTTCTAATCCCTTAATAAGCTTAAGGCTCAGTAGCAGGTGAAAGAGCCGTTACTCTTGATAACTTAATTACGTGGCGTACTGCGCCCCATAATCGTTCATTACCATGCAGTTCATCTAATCCGGCGTGCTAACCCACGCCCGCTTGTCTGATGACTTAATTAATGACCCGCCCGTGTCGCTGGTAATTAAACAGCTTGGCAAATTGAGCGCTTGGCCCCGCGGCTGCCAGAAGATTAAAAACCGAATGCAATTATGTGAACCCGGCCAACGTCTGACCCAGATAAAAATATGTACAATAACTACAAATACATAGTCTTAAAATCCCTTATCCCTACTAGTAAACATTATAAATGCGAAAGCGCGTCCCCGAAGTGCAACCTATCTCTGTACCAAATTTCGTCAAAATGGGTTGAACGGTGCTGTGGAAGCGTAGCAGACAGACAGATAGACACACTTTCGCATGTATAATATAAGATTACCTACTCGTTTGCGAGTAGGTAAGGGTACTTAACTATTGCTACCTACTTGTTTCAGTAAACAGTAATTAACTATGGAATTGCATATTATCCACAATACTAAAATAAGAAGTGAGTTATATTCAATTTCTTATAATTTTATAGATATTGCATTCGTAGGTACGAGTACAAGGTTGATTAATGATCTCGTCTATAATATAGTTCTTTTTCTTAAGATGGATAAACGTACCTGGAACTATTGTTGGTAATACCCAATAGTAGATTATACACCAAGGGGATAAAGCACTGTTTTATGTCACGGGCGCTACATTGAATCCTGAACGTAACGAAGGACTCCAAATTTAACTCCCGAGCGCAGCGAGGGTGTTATAAGTTAATTCCCGACCAAAGGGAGGGAATTAAGATTGAGTCCTGAGTGCAGTGAGGGATTCAAGCGCCCAAGAAAAAAACTGCTTTATCCCGGTGGTGTATACTCTACTTTATACTTCTACCATAACAGTAAAACAAACTGTAACGGTTAGATATTTATTGCAAATCATAGTAAGTAGGATACATAGGTCTAGTAAATAATAAAAAGAAAAGACAAATTAAAAGTGAATGTTCACGTTCGATAGAGTCACATTTGTCCAGTCCATGCTGCCAGTGTTTATGCAGGTATACATACTCCTTGGTTTAAAAACTTTTATGTCAAATGGTACGGTCGTTTGGTCGACCAGTCTGGAGCCTAGACTCTGTTGTGCATATTTACAGTATGGGGTTGGTCAACTAGTTGGGCGATCGATCGACTAGATTACGGCCCTAGGGCATGAAGACTGACTTTAGACCCGCAAAAGTATGATTAAACAGTAGTAAAGGTATGGCAGAAGTATAAAGTTAATTTAGTAAGTAAATAAACTGATAATTATTATTAAAACACAACCTTACTCGGTACCACGGAAATATTTATTATGCTAATTTATACGTTCACACGCTTGTTTTGATCCCGTCAGATTATAAATTGATTTAAACAGGCCATTATGAGGTTATAATTTCTTCACAATATTAGTACTGGAGCTGTCACATCAACATCAGTGATTTATTTGCTGCCGCTGAAGCAATTACGGTAAATGACCGTTGTCGACGAAGTGCGACCGCGTGCGTGCCGGAGCGACTAGGTCAGTTTTACCGGCTGGTATTGGAAAAAGTTCGAAATGGCTACATTTTTTTTTACTTGTTTGTATGTACAAACATGTTACATAGTTACAATCCAGAGCCATAGTTACTAACTAGTATTACAAATGCGAAAGTAGACGTGTCTACTATATCTAACTATGTTTCAACCGATCTCCAGCTCCAAATGTCTTATGAGTTCCCACTGGATGAATCAGCTTGTACTGTATTTTATATATTTGAGATACGTTTTAAAAATGCATAGGTAGGTACTAGGTAGAAGGTACTTGTAGAGTTAAACCTCAAAAATATCTAATAATAATTACTTAACTTCATAATTAAAGATTCAATTTAAGTACATACTTAAATTGAATCTTTATTTAATTACGTAGGTATTACAACTTAAATTTTTCACGCTCGATATTTATATTCTTATACTTAATTCAAATAATACTTTAATTACTTTAATAAAATACATAATACAACAGAAGACGAGACATATTATACACTTTGAATACTAAGCTAAGACATTAAAAAGGTCACAGACCACAGTAGACAATAAAATAATTAAGTACCTAAGTATTTTACATTTTCTTACATCTAAGAAATCACTTAACATATTTTAATAGAAAATTAACTCCATATTTACTTAAGTATACATATATATATATGTATATATATATACTTATTTTAAATAGAGAGACGACGAATTCTACTATAGAGAAAGATTCTTAATGTTCGTAAAGCTAAAGTATTATTCTGAGTTTAAATGTTCAATGGTCTTAAACCTTTTAGAACAATAGGTAGGTCTTTAGTTTTCACCTCAGTGAATTCGAATGAAAAGATTCAGGTTGGTTTTCATTTCTAACGCCCCACTGAGTTATTGACCGATTGTAATTACTGGACTCCGGTCTCGAGAACATGCTATTATGTTCCATTAGGACCCAACTCAGAACAATGTAATTATTGTAGGTTTAAAGTAAATGTCGTTTGAGTTTTGTTTCCAATTCTGAAAAATTAACTTAAATTGTTAATTAATTAAATTGTTTAAAATTAACTCTCATTCGTTTACATGACATTCTTAATTCATACAAGAAATTGTAAGATTTTTTTTTTAATTATTAAAAAATAAAGGAACGAAATTGTTAACAATATAAGGCAAATAAATGAAAAACGAGAAGGTTAAGCAAGTAGTTACTGTACATCATACTAATATTATAAATGCGAAAGTGTGTTTGTTTGTTGGTTTGTCCTTCAATTACGCCGCAACGGAGCAACGGATCGACGTGATTTTTGGCATGGGTATAGTTGAGGGACTACAGAGTAAGTAACATAGGCTACTTTTTATCCCAGAAAATTAAAGAGTTCCCGTCGGAATTAAAAAAACCTATTCCACACTGACGAAGTCGCGGGCATCACCTAGTAATAACTATAAACCACAAAAAAAACAAATCGATTCACAAACCTCAGATAAATTGGTGTACAGTCGACGTCAAAATTGCATATAGAATAAGCAAATAAGTTGCTTTGCATGCGGTCGGACACCCACACACTTGCAGTAGTATAATATAAGTCGTTCAGCTTGTAGGTATTGTAATAGCCGAGTAATATCGATAATTTCACACCTCAAGTAAGTGAGCTCAATGGCGAGGTGTGGAACTACTTGGATTGCACACCGCAACTGTTGCTGGTTCAAATCTCGACCCCGTGTAAGTTTTTTTTACTTTTTTTATTTGATGACTGATATTTTTATACCAGCAATAGCATATGCGGGTAGTTTAAAAAATCTCTGAACAGATATGGCCACTGAGTACTGACGGAGACGGAAGATTTGACACTCGTTAGTCGTTATTAGCAAATACTACAAAATTATTATAATTTACTAAGTTTTGCTGTTTCTTATCTTCAACAATAATGCAGGCTTATATTAATATGCAGAAGAGGATGCATATTATTGAGCTAAATAATATCGGATACAATATACTTAGCTCAAATTTGCAATGAAACTGGTTTCACTGTGAGTATTGTTTTTATTGTTAAAAAATGTGTGTTCATAAACTTAGGATTAGTTACATAACGTTTTATTAGTAAATATCTAGACAAGATACTTAGTAGTTTCAAAAGTGTTTATTTTAATCTCGCTGTTTGGTTTTTAGTGGACAACCAAGTGTTGGGTGTCGCATCCTGACGAAGAGAGTAATGCTTCACAACGAAGACATAATATTATAGATGAACAATATGAGAACAATATCTGCATACCAACTGACGAGTTCGCGAACATGTTCGATACTTAAACACCAGCGCCAAAGCTGCACATTATAACACATGGAAGTGATGTCCAGCTGTTGATGTGCCACAACTATCATTTGTGCATGATAATTGTTGTCCTGTGCATCGATCACATATAGTGCGTAATTGGTTTAATCAAAACCCAGACTACAGTTATTCCCTGGCCAGTAAGATCACCAAACTTAAATCATAGAGAATATTATGAGGTTTGATGGTGCAAACTGGTGGGTTATGTGAAATGAAAAGACTGCAGAGGAAACGGAGGCTCACTGTATGTAATTATGGGAGAATATATTATTTAGAATAACGGATATCTATCCTAATATTACAAACGGATTCACCCGGCGGCGCTTGCTTGATGTTATTGAAAAAAGTGGAGGTTTTATTGAATAGTAATACTTTTAAAGCTATATAAAATTTAATTTTTAAGGCTTTAAATATGAAACATAACGTTTATTCTTTTCCTAACTTGTAATAATTATTATTAGTATATCTTATCAAAATTAACAGACAAAAAAGCAGCGCCGCCCTTTGCTTACTAGATTTTTAAGGTTTAGCTTCAATTTTCTTTTCTTTATGAAAACGATTACTTAAGCTATAACCTTAAAAAATGATAGAAAAAGTAGCTGAAGTTATTTATTACTTTTGAGAAAATGTAACATGATAACAATGAAAATAAATGAAAATAAAGTCGATTATCTAATAAAAAGTGTTTCTTTCAATTTATTTTGTTTGTTTTATTACTTATTGACTCATAATAAGCAATAATTGACACCACTAACATAGTTATAGCTTTCCTCCCAAAATAACTAACTTTGTCCTTAAGTATTATCTTGTTATAATTAATGTTTGCGTTTATAAATGGAAATAAAGATATATTATAATAAAGAATAACAAACAGACACAAAACACATAAACAAAACATAAATTTTGTTTGTATTCAAAACAAAATAAAAACTGCTGTAAGAGATTCGAACCTAGGTCATATGATGCGTCGTAACTCGTATACCAACTATATTATCACGACACTGGGAGTGGTTACTGTAAAGTGATGAAATAAACAATCAGAATAGACAAGGTGATTGAATAGGAATATTTAGAACCTAATGCTAATGACATAAGGTTGATATTGTTGACAGTTTATGGTAATGCAGGTAGTATTGAACTGAAATCGTTTGAACCTTACGGTGTTGATTTAAGGTTGATAATATTATTGACAGTTTATGTTTATCAGTGTGAGTGAGCACGGAGTTATTCACAGCATTGCTTGCAAGCGGTTTTAGCCTTAGAGCTATGTATGGACTTTTGCAGTCGACTGTACATACATTTACTTATTAAAAAGATCGCGCCGAATTGAGAATCTCCTCCTTTTTGGAAGTTGGTTAAAAATAGACAAAATTGTATATAAGTATAGCTGTAATTGATAATAATTATACAATGCATTTTTAGAATAATAATTTCTCTTATGCATTGCACATTTGTAAGGTTTTACTTAATGTAAAATACTTTATGAAAGGATATCAAGAGAGTTCTCTGTAATGTTATCAAAGGTGTTCGAAATCTGCCAATCCGCACTTGGCCAGCGTGGTGGATTATAGACTATCCATTTTCATTCTGAGAGGAGACCTGTGCTCGGAAGTGGGCCAACCATCATACTAATATTATAAATGCGAAAGTGTGTTTGTTTGTTGGTTTATTGGTTGGTCCTTCAATCACGCCGCAACGGAGCAACGAATCGACGTGATTTTTGGCATAGGTATACTTGAGTACCTCGAGAGTGAGGCTACTTTTTATCCCGGAAAATTAAGGAGTTTCCGCGGGAATCAAAAAACTTTAACCACGCGGACGAAGTCGCGGGCATCAGCTAGTAGATGATAAGTATCGATTTGATAATGTTATTAAATGCGTTCGTTACCCTGTCCTATAATAGGTAAATAGTACTACAGTTTTGGATTTAAGACTATTTAGTTGGAAACTTTATTATTAGTTATAGGCATTGAGCCGTGTTTGATCAAAATTTTCTGTACAGGTGTCCTTTTCATGACAACCCCGTGATAATCGTATCAAAAAGCGACAGCATCAAAAAACTACTAAATCAGTTTAGGCAGTATCGTGCAAGTCGGCTTAACTATCTATGCGTCAGTTAATAGTTAAAAACGTAAAACCACGGCAAAGAATGTGAACTTGGCTTTATTACTAATAAAACTGAACGATTGTGCAGAAAACACGATTCTCCCGCGAGGTTTATGTGGCTTCCACAAAAGATTTTATATGTTCAATTCATTTCAGTCGCATAAAAAAAGTTATCACAGATTCGCAGAAATCGCTCGAGCTATTTTTCTGCCGCCTGGTTGCTTACCCCGTGGGAAACGACTTGAATCAAAATACCTTCTAACTACAAAATAAATATTACTATAGATCAAAGTTTCTGCCACGGTTGTTTCAAAAAATATTTGTTACTAGCTGATGCCTGCGACTTCATCCGAGTGGATTAGGATTTTTTGGTTCCCGCGGGAAATCTTTCATTTTTCGGGATAAAAAGTATCCTGTGGTATTCTAGACTATATTCTCTTTGCCAAATTTCATCCAGATCCGTTCAGCTGTTCCGGTGTGATTGAGTAACAAACATCCATCCATCCCATCAAAACTTTCGCATTTATAATCAAATAAATATTATAAATGCGAAAGTTGGGATGGATGTATGGATGGATGTTTGTTACTCAATCACGCTCCAACGGCTGAACGGATCTGGATGAAATTTGGCACAGAGATAGATTATAGTCTGGAATAGCACATAGGCTACTGTTTATCCCGGAAAATTAAAGAGTTCCCGCGGGAACCGAAAAACCTCAATCCACGCGGACGAAGTCGCGGGCATCAGCTAGTATTAATATAGATTACATGACATTCATAGCTGAATTATTTTACAATTTTTTTTTATAAACATGGAATTTGTTAGAACTGTTTCAGTTCTTTTCAATAATTCCTTTATAGTTTACATAGCTCAAAAAATCAATTTTATTCCCTCCGGGCCTGTTTCACCACTAAACCTGTCATATCCTAAAATAGGTGATAAGCTTACTTAATAATAATTAGTTTGCTAGTTTTAAATAAACAAACTAACAATTTCTTTAGTTAGCAACTACTTAAAACTATTAATATGATTTCGCTTTTGTCTTATTGAATGATAAATTAAAGGTTTGCAGCCTAAATAATTATTTTGTAAGAACACAAGAAAACCATGCCTGACTAATTAAATTCATTACGCAAACCGCTTATTTATTCACGTTTAGACACGGCTACGTTGTGTTTGTACGTCAAGTATTTCCGATTTATAGTTAATACATGATGCCCTTGACTTTTGTCCGTGTGGTTTTAGTTGTTATTATTCCCGTGGGAACTCCTTAATTTTTGGGCTAAAATTTGGGCATTGATTAAAATCGAGCTTAATTTGCTGCGGAGCATCCTCAGGACAAGTGTCAACTCTGAGAGTCATCAACTGCTAAAGGTGGCGCCTCCGCCTCCGAGCGTGCCTAGCTTGCTTTTCCTGCCTGTAACTATGTCTGCTTAGTAATTTTGTTAGTTGTTAAATTAATTGTCTGGATTGGCGGATTAAATAGAAAATTTGACTTATCTTATTCTTTAGACAGTGGCAGATTATGACGTTCAAATTCTTAAATATTTGCGGCTTTAATGTGCAACCATCATTATTTGCAATTCGCATGTCATATTCCATTTGATACTCGAGTAGGAGTAATTTTGACTGTACATTACCTAACGGCTGGTTTTTTTAATACGGGCCATGAATCATGACAGTAACTAAATTATCGTGTAGGTATGCATAATAGGCCTGTTCCACTAGTCCCTACCAACGTATCCCCCCTGGGGGGGAAGAGTGGAATTTTTTTCCACCTATCCCTACGGTAGGGATGAGTGGAAAAAATATTTACACTTATCCCTACCGAATTGAATGTGGGCCGTTTTTGTTAACAATTCCATGTATGTACATACATACATACGTATCTAAACTTCTAGTTTTCCAGGTAAATATGAATTATGAACCTACTTAGTAATAACAATAGTAAATAAACATTTTTTTTGGATGCGTATATTATACTTTCACGGCCCACCTATTCAACCAATTTTTAATGAAATCTGGTACAGGGATAGGTTGTATCCCGGGGAAGGACATAGGCTACATTTTATCCTGGAAAATTAAAGAGTTCCCGCGAAAAATACTTAGTCAACGCGGACGAAGTCGCGGGCATCATCTAGTTCTATATAATTGCTTGCCATAATAGCAATACAGTATTTTTCTCCTCTACACTCAAAAAATACTAAAATCACTTGGTAGGGATAAGTGTAAATATTTTTTCCACTCATCCCTACCGTAGGGATAGGTGGAAAAAAAATCCACTCTTCTCCCCCAGGGGGGATACGTTGGTAGGGACTAGTGGAACAGGCCGCATAATAGAACTACGAATTTATCGTTTCTTTGAACGCTGCATTCATATATGAACAAACCGAACCATATAAGAAGTTATGTTATAAGTATGTAGACCAGACCCTGGGACCGTGGAGTCTAAGTGCCAAAATTTTTTTGCGAGATATTTCACCGCGGTTGACTGCCTCATCTGGTGACAGAAGGGCTGGCTCATTTTTTGCGCAAAGGATCAGCCTGGCTGTCCAGCGCGGAAATGCAGCCAGTATTCTCGCCACCATTCCACGCGGGCATGATTTATATAGTAATTAGGTTAGGCTAGCTAGCTTTAATTTCTATTGTATTGTTTTCACTATGTACATAAATAAATAAAAAAGTAAGTAAGTAAGTAAATGAATTACTTAATTATAATTTTTTAAATATATCGTTAACATTTTTATTACTTGAAAAATTAATTATATTAAAATCTTGTTCGTTCATTTGCTATCATGTACCTACTTACGTTATTAATACACATAATTATTAAACATATTGTTCTACGTCAAAACCCGTGTTTCAGTCTTAGCTAATAATTGAACAACATACATAGGTATACCGCTTATTCGTTTACGCTGAAAATCACGGCACTGCTGTCGTGTATGTTAAGTTTACGAGTTATGACTACAATGGCCGCTGTAACTTTAGTGTTTAATTTGACACGTAAGTAGGGTTGTCACAACTCACAAGACAATTTAGAAGTGTATGTTTTTAGGGTTCCGTAGCCAAATTTGGCAAAAACGGAACCCTTATAGATTCGCCATGTCTGTCTGTCTGTCTGTCTGTCTGTCTGTCTGTCTGTCCGTCCGTATGTCACAGCCACTTTTTTCCGAAACTATAAGAACTATACTGTTGAAACTTGGTAAGTAGATGTATTCTGTGAACCGCATTAAGATTTTCACACAAAAATAGAAAAAAAACAATAAATTTTGGGGGTCCCCATACTTAGAACTGAAACTCAAAAATTTTTTTTTCATCAAACCCATACGTGTGGGGTATCTATGGATAAGTCTTCAAAAATGATATTGAGGTTTCTAATATCATTTTTTTCTAAACTGAATAGTTTGCGCGAGAGACACTTCCAAAGTGGTAAAATGTTGGTCCCCCCCCCCCCCCCCCCCCCCCCGTAACTTCTAAAATAAGAGAATGATAAAACTAAAAAAAATATATGATGTACATTACCATGCAAACTTCCACCGAAAATTGGTTTGAACGAGATCTAGTAAGTAGTTTTTTTTTAATAATTTAAAACTTACTACAGGTTTGTACGGAACCCTCAGTGCGCGAGTCCGACCTCATCAATTCATCTGAGTTCTCATCTATCGCTTTATTGGTTCTTAGATCTGCAGATTAGCAGTTCTAGATAATAAACTACACTGAAAGAACATACACATTTATTAAACTTACTGCACATTACACAATTGGTAAAAATATCACAGGTCAATAATTAATAGCACATCAAATTAATGCAAACATCGATTAAATTTTTTTGCAAATGCATACCTATACCTACTGCGAGACATAATCGGTAGTTATGATACGAGTAGGTATGCGCCCTGGGCCTTAAAAATGCGCCCGCGGTGTAGGCTACAGTTTAAAATCCATACTATCCATACTAATCCATACTAATATTATAAATGCGAAAGTGTGTCTGTCTATCTGTCTGTCTGCTACGCTTTCACGGCCCAACCGTTCAACCGATTTTGATGAAATTTGGTACAGGGATAGGTTGTATGATGTATCCCGGGGAAGTACATAGGCTACTTTTTATCAAGGAAAATCAAGGAGTTCCCGCGGGAATCACAAAACTTAATATACGCAGACGAAGTCGCGGGGATCATCTAGTCAAATAAATATTATAAATGCGAAAGTTTGGATGGATGTATGGATGTGTGGATGTTTGTTACTCAATCACGCCCCAACGGTTAAACGGATCTGAATGAAATTTGGCACAGAGATAGATTATAGTCTGGAATAACACATAGGCTACTTTTTATCCCGGAAAATTAAGGAGTTCCCGCGGGAACCGAAAAACCTCGATCCACGCGGACGAAGTCGCGGGCATCAGCTAGTAATATTATAAAGGCGAAAGTGTGTCTGTCTGTCCGTCTGTTGCGCTTTCACGGCCCAACTACTCAACCGATTTTGATGAAATTTGTTATAGAGACAGGTTACATCCCGGGGAAGGACATAGGCTACTTTTGTCTCGGAAGATTAAGGGAGGGAGTTGGATTGTTATAGGCTACTTTTTATCCTGGCAAATTGAAGCGGTCCCGCGGGAATAAAAAAAATCAATCCATGCGGACGAAGTCGCGGGCATCATCTAGTAAATACTAAAATGATATTTATGTGCTCTTAAACTAATAATTGAAATGAAGTCTATTGTTATATATGATTTACTAATTGATACCCGTGACTTTGTCCGCTTCGATTGAGTTTTTTTATTCCCACGACTCCCCACATCTTCCGAGACAAAAGTAGCGTACCTAAACCTATGTCCTTCCTCGGGATGCAACCTATCCATCCCTACATCAATAATTATTATCAAAATCATTTGAATGGATGGGCGTTCTAGATGTAGCAGCCAGACAGACAGACCTTCGCATTTATAATATTACTTAGAAGTTAGTATGGATAATGAATCACACTCATATAAACAACAAACTACATAATTTAATTCAAACGTTACCAAGTAATTGTATTATTAATTACCTAAACTGCTAAATTATTCGCGCTTACGACCGCAACATTGAGATGTCATTTACGTTTATGAGCTATGATGACAATAGCCTGTGTAACTTTGTTTCACACGCCGCCGGTGATCCGTTTACCGAGTCAGTAGGGTGACCATGTAACAAATACATTACATATTTGCTTTGTAAATACAATTACTTAAGTAAAACTAAGTTGTAAATCCACATTTATGCAAAATTTTGAGCAAACGTTTGTTTCAATAATTACATACAGCTTGAAACCTAAACTCGTATTGGAAAGTAGGTAAGTGATTACCTAATAATGATGTATCAACCTTGTAAGTACTTATTGTTTGAATTGAAATATATTCATGGCCTCTATAATAAAAAACTTGTCGTTCATAGTCTCATATTAACATAATATCAAAAACAGGCAACCCTACAGACACTGAGGCAAGTTAATTACTTGGTAAAGCAGTTGTCGAGTTTTACGACTAGATGCTCTAAACAACTTAAGCTGTCTGAAAGAGCTGACTGTTCTATGAATATTTACATAACTTTCGTTAATTATTAGATATTCATTATTATCACTTCTCCAGTTCAGCTATTTTAAATATATCGGCTTGTGTTTAACCGCTTACCAAATAAAGTAATAAGTTACTTACATAAAAACATCGCTAGCTCTAAATGGGTATTCACTATTCACTAAAATTGGACATGTGAAATTAAAATTTCATAATATCTTCTTGCATAATAAAGCAAATGACTCCAAAATAAAATAATCATTATAAACCAAAAAATAGTAAATGACCACCAAATTAATAATTTTAAAGTAATTTTAACCATATTTTAACTTTTAACTTGTCAGGATTACTTATTACATATGTAATTAAGATTACATATGGATTTAAAGGCTATGGATCTAATCATAATCTAAAAGCCTATGAAGTATAGTATAGTTAGTTACTTAAACGTGGTAACGATTATTATCTATGTAAATGATTGTGAACGTTAACGATAGCGTAATTGACTCCCATCACTTCGTAATTATATTTAATGGATTTTTCTTGACGGTGTTGAGTTGAATAAGACTATTAATATTACAAAACAATTATTACTTCTTACAATAATTTAATACTTTGGGGTTCCTAAGTAGTTGGGTTTTTAGGGTTCCGTAGCCAAATTTGGCAAAAACGGCACCCTTATAGATTTGTCATGTCTGTCTGTGTGTCCGTCCGTATGTCACAGCCACTTTTTTCCGAAACTATAAGAGCTATACTGATGAAAGTTGGTAAGTAGATGTATTCTGTGAACCGCATTAAGATTTTCACACAAAACTAGAAAAAAAAACAATAAATTTTGGGGGTCCCCATACTTAGAACTGAAACTCAAAAAAAATTTTTTCATCAAACCCATACGTGTGGGGTATTTATGGATAGGTCTTCAAAAATGATATTGAGGTTTCTAATATCATTTTTTTCTAAACTGAATAGTTTGCACGAGAGACACTTCCAAAGTGGTAAAATGTGTGTCCCCCCCCCTGTAACTTCTAAAATAAGAGAATGATAAAACTAAAAAAAATATATGATGTACATTATCATGCAAACTTCCACCGAAAATTGGTTTGAACGAGATCTAGTAAGTAGTTTTTTTTAATAATTTAAAACTTACTACAGGTTTGTACGGAACCCTCGGTGCGCGAGTCCGACTCGCACTTGGCCGGTTTTTTATGATAAAGGTTGAGGACTCTTTCGATGTGCTTTGTTAACAGTTACCTACTTATACTTAATTTTAAGGAAATTATTTTTTAAAAATAATAATAGGAGAGAAAACGGTTAATTTTTCTTTATTCGTTTCTGAAAATTATTGTGACTATTACTAGTCCTCAGTAGTCATTGCCCTACGGGAATAGTCCATGATAGGCTGTAGTTACCTAAATACCTTAGATCTTAGCTTTACAGCATTGAGTTACTGAGTTGATTGTTGTTGGTGTAGATATATATTTAATAACTTTATTGTGCTCTTCGCAGGCTGCCGTAAAATGCGCTTCCTCACCTCGGACCATCGCGCTGTCCACCAAACCCCGGCTACCGTTGGCTGCGCTTGCAGGCGACGCAACCCGCAACCATACCACCAGCAACGTCAATTCACATGTGAGTTCCATTTGGCCTTTATTATACCTGGGATTATAAGCGAAGAGATGGTGTAAGCTGGGAGGCGTTACTCTCACAATGTTTTGGACTCAAGGCAGATTATTACAGGCAAAAAACGCAACAGTTACTTAATTGGATGTTTCAAAATAAACTGAACTTTATTTTCACTATATGAGGGTGCCGTTGTGTAGCATATTCCACACTTCGCATCGATTTTACTTTGCCGCAATGTGCCTTGAGTCTCAGACGACCAAGATGCGACTGTATCACACTCTGGAATTATGTGCTGTTATATGTTTAGGTATGCCTACTGCATGCCATGAACCTACCTAATGATTTAATGTTCACATACCTAATAGATTAATGTTACCAACACTAGTATAGTTTATGTGCTAGTAAAAGTCATGAGTGTTAGTGAAAGACCGCAGGCGTCCCTCTAAAACTTACCAAGTTAAAACCACAACTTTTCATATAAGTAAACATACTCTCTGGTTCTAACAGATTTTAAATCATGTACCATTTATTTGTCCAATAAAATCGCTAGTAAGTTTCACGACGAACACGCTTTATTGTTGGGATTATGTCGTAAATCAAGATTGCTTTCGTGCTTGGTGGATGTGGTACATCTAGTTACTCCGATATTGCTTCTAACTTATCGAGTTAAACAGCTATTATCCTTAACCTAGCAATATTTACTCGTTTAAAAGCTCGGTCTGTTTTCATAGGCCACTAGGTCTGGAATCTAAAATGTCTTTGTCACTCTGAGCAGACGCATCGTGGTCAACCGGATGTTTTTACGCATTGTATCGTTTACTTTGACGTTATCAGATCTGTTTTTATCTGATCTCTCTGGTGCAAGTAGCAACGATCCGCTTCTAAGTTCCTTGTTTTTGTATATTTTTTTTTGTTTCAAGTGTTATCGATACAATAACTTTTAATGCATTCGTGATTCCAATGAAATTTACAAATTCAATCATGTTTACGTTTTATTTATGGGCTTGTTCAAATAGTTTACCCACTTCCTTTGTCGACAAACCGCTCTTAATGCGTGTAGGTGTGATTCAATTGTCCGAATCACGAGCGTAACCCACGTAAATCATTGTTTTTCTCTTTGTTGTATGTGAACGTCTGCGTTTTAATGTATTGGGTGATCTCACATCTTAATGTAGCCAGTCTAAATTGGTATCCTATCAGTATGCGTCTTCCGCCTTTGCTTTCACGGCAAATGCATAAAATGTACAGAAACAGTGAATCGACTTGTCAACGCGTCTCTCTTCAAGTCCTGCTCGTAACTAGGTGCTGAACTAACAAGGGTGAAAAGTGAATTGCTTATAATTGCCAACAAAAAACGATTAAAACGGAATACCATTCACTATCGTACTCTATTATACGGCATTCCTTTTTCATTGGCACCTAAGGCTAGATTAAAATGAAGACGTTGTTTTTGTGTGAATACTTGATTGCAGCGAGAAAAGCAAGGCGGAAGCTTGTGAATCACAATGCGCTTGAATATTGCAGTGGATAAAGGCGGCTAGGATGGGGCAAAATGTGGATAGTCGGGACTCGGGAGCGACGGGCGTGCAGTCGACACGATATTAAAATAAAATGTCAGAGCTCGGCGTGGCGGCGGCTGATATTACCTTCCTATCGTCGCTCTACCATTATGCTCCGTGCCTATACAAATTGACTTATTATCATTGCTTATAAAGGCCTGAACATTGATGTAGTTTATGGCTTTCATATTATTCAAGGGCAGGAACTAACGTTTTAGTTATTTCAGCGCGAATAAGTAGTTTATCTTTGTTACTGAATTGTTTAGCAATATTCGTGATTCTTTGTCCGTTGTTCACTAGTTTTACAAATTTTGAATAATAGTTAATGTTGTTTGTCGATTTTTGTCAATTTTTTGTATACATCCATGTTTTTGCAAAACATATTTATTTACTCTAAAAGTACCTATACATAATATCCGGATAAACTCACGTGTTCTGTCGAAAAAATGCCCGATTAGTTTCGAACCCGTTCGGGGCCCTTATTCATGAGCCTGTTCGCGCGATGCGGCCGCTACTCGACTGCTGCGATTTGCATGTCGTGCAGCTCTGTGGGATGGTTGGTTGGTTTTCCGACAGAACACGTGAGTTTATCCGGATATTATGTATAGTTATAATGAATATCACTCACGATAGTTTAAACGTTAAAATACTCTAAAAGTGTTTCTCTTTTATCAATAAAGCAAACAATTTTGCTAATACTCCAGCGATTTTCCTCTTGTAAGTATCCTTGTATACGTAACCTCTAAATAGGTTTTCGTTTCTAGTTTCTACCTATGCCAAAGGAGTTCGGAATGTGAGCAGTTTACCCCCACATTTCGTCGGTTCGCCGCCAGCCAAGATAATATGTCGCAATCCCATCCAATTTACCTCCCACCGCTTGCACTGTTGTTCGAGTAAAGCGGAAATCTTGCTCTGCCGAGGAAAGAATAAATTATTTGGAAACCGAAAAGGGGCATTTTAAGTTTAGTATTTTTTGTAGGAGTTTAAAATAAATTACTAAAGAGCTACTTTGCAATTATTGAAACTACCATTAACTATTAAATACGTTTTTACGAGTTTAATAATTACAATGTGTTATAATTGAATGAAAACTTACTTAATTATTAAGAACGTTTTAAGGGTTTCAAATGAAGTCAATAAGTTTCACAATTGCTGCCATAGCGAGACAAATTTTCGTGAAGGCACGAAATAGGAATTTATGGCGTGATCGGAGTGTGACTCTTTGCCCAATCATAGGTTCATGCTAAATTGGATTAGATCAGATTTATTTCAAGGGTCGGACATATTACGTTTCGATGACAGGTAGGTATGGGTTTACGGAAATATCTAAACAGTAGGTACCTATTTCAGATTGTTTAGTACGCAAGCAGAGCATTATCGATGATATCCTTATCTACACGTTTTGTTTAGCGCCTGATGTTCGTAGTGAGAGCTTTATTGTGGTTTTTGTTGCTCGCTAGTAGACTAGCTAAGCTAGAGCATTAGCAAGACCGCGCCTTTTGTGAGCCAACGAGCGACGAGTAAAACAGTCATCTTTACCGTAAGCTTAATATGGTTCGCTCGTTCGACATTATTTTGTTTTGTCTTTCTTTTCACATAGACAAACTTTTCCATCTACACTCTACATTTTCAAATAATTAAGTAGATTGTGTTGAAGAATATACCTACTAATTGCTACACAGTACTTACCCATGGTTGAATCACGTCATCTCAGCCAATAGTAAGTGCTAGCTACCAGCAACATTTGAGTACATAACCCGTAAGGCTTCGTCGCGGTGTCGACTAATAGATCTTCGTAGATTCGATTTACAATCAAATAGAATAGAGCCTCCCAGTGCACACTACGCGATCATTAAGTTACGCCTCCCGTCTTTAGCGATTAGATAAAATCTTCAGCAAACTTACAAACAGGTTATTGTTTTATTTATTGTGTGCGATACTGTAGAGGACGAATTTTAAGTTAGTTACAAATTATAATCGTAAACCAAATTAATCTTATCGATGACGTCTTCAGCCCCCCTAGCATGGGCCGAGACAATTTTCTCCCCGAGGAAAGGATAAAATTTTTATTCCTAAATAAATAAATAAAAACTCTAAATAACGGTGGATAAATAGTCCCCCGAGTCACCCCGAGTCCCCGCGAAATGTCAAACGGGTATAAACTTCTCCTCTTCCATGTTGCCGTGCTCTGAGAAGTGGATAGTTAATTTTATCTCTTGTCAGTGGATAAAATCAGGGGATAAAATTTTTATCTCCGGCCCATGCTAGCCCTGCAGGTGGTGTAGACAATTAAAAACATTGGCCTAATATACCTGTTTATTTGGTATAATTAAGTAATCGTCTAATGTAAAATCGTGTTAGCTACTGTGATAGAAAATGGCTTCTCGTCGAAAAGCTCGCTAAGCATTCCATCTCTCAATCAAAAAGTGAAGTAGGCTATAAATGGAAAAATGTCAGATAACATTTTTCAATCTCGATTTGTTACATTTTTAGAATACCATTTCATCTAGATGAACTTATTTTTAGTTTCAAACCTAGATACTCGTTGGTACGCGATATTTCATAGCACAAAACAAATATTTTACTAGAACGATATGGTATCGGACGTATAAAATATGACAGCGAAAAGTAAAAACGAGACTGGATTTATTTTCGCCAATCCCCATGAAACCTGAATCAGATCCAAATAAAACAAACTTCGCTAGAATTATTGTGTGATACTATCAATTCGGAAAATAAAATTGCACATCTGTTATTTGTGGGAACATATAAGTTTCAAACAGAATCTACCTGTCTGTTAAATTTTAAAAGTGCGCATTGAGATTTTATATATTATGTAAAGTGAGCATTTTAAAAATCAAGCTTTTATCCCAAAGCTGTTTTTATAATTTTGCTCTTCGATTGGTATCTAGAAGGTATTTACTATCTAAATATATGAGGACTATTATTATTATTTTTGGTTAAAAGTATACCTAACATGAGTGTGAATATTCTGCAAATATCTGCGAGTACTTAGACAACAGATAAAAGTATGTCCTAAAATCAGTAAGTATAATGAACAATATAGTAAACAACAGTATAATAAAAAAAGTATTTGTCTACGATACCACACGTTCAACAAATAGTTAAACTTTTAACCTCAAACTATGAATAGGTATAAAGTACAAAATGTACTTGTATATAAAATTGGTTGCGGTGAAGTGAACACGAGTTGATTGCTTTCGACAGAGGCACATCCTTATTGTGTTGTCGTTGGGACTTGGGTTGCTGGCGAGTCGCCACAGACGGCGACCGAAATGTTTTTATTCCCCGCCTTGCCTGATATTGCAGTTTACTTACGTCGCCCTCGATTTCCCTTATCTGGCGAGTAAGGAGCGTATCGCGTTACCGTCTGCAATGGATATAAATATTATTTTTATCGCACAATTTTATAGCTATTGTTGTTTTTAATGGTATTATAATGTGATGATAGCGAAGTAATTGTGTTGCAGAGACATTTTAGAATAATTAGTGAACATGTATAAAATAATAACAAATTACTTACTTAACTAGGGCGTATTTTTATCAGGAACTGGTTAGATACAGACAGCGCTTTCACACCAAAGTAGGTAGCAACTAGCAAGGTAATGCCGTGGATTAACAAAATATATCTGAATGGAAACGTACATATATCTAAGCAAACTATGAAATACCTTAGTACCTAGTTCGTACTCATAAAATTACTTAT
Organism: Erebia ligea; assembly: GCA_917051295.2. Lineage (NCBI taxonomy): Eukaryota > Metazoa > Arthropoda > Insecta > Lepidoptera > Nymphalidae > Erebia > Erebia ligea. The sequence goes on along the minus strand of OU785233.1, from coordinate 9,767,794 downwards.
ATATACCATTGGCGAACAATATTGACAATGTATTTAAAACAGGGATGTTATGGAGCTCCGTAACCGTAACCGAAACTATCGGATATCCGAAATAAAAATATATCCGTAACCGTAACCGTATCCGTTTCACAAGTTTCGGATAGTTTCGTATAAGGACGGAGTCTAAATAAAACGACATGTTTCGACAGGTTTTTGTTTCACCGCTTGCGCGTCACGTGAATCTTGCAGTTTGTTTGTTATTTCTGGTCATAACATAATCTCTTTCTTAACTAGTTAGTTTTTTATTTAAGAGTTGATACTTAATTTAAGAAAGTCTTGTGTTAAGTATTAAATGGATTTCTACAGACAAAATGCGACCACAGTCGAGTTTAATTTGGACATTTTTTTATCAAGTTAATATAGATATCCGTAACCGAAACTATCCGAAACTAACGGATAATCCGAAATAATTACATATCCGTAACCGTATCCGAAACCGATATAATTTTATTCCTATATCCATATCCGTATCCAGATCCGAAATATAATATCCATAACATCCCTAATTTAAAATGTCACGAACGCTAATAAAATAGTAACTATAATAAAAATTGTAATATATTGCTTTGTTATTTATTACCAGTTCAACCAACATTAAATAAGTAACTCGAATAATAAGTCATCTCATAGCTAGCATAATATTTTAGCTGTCGGCATTTCGGCAACAGTCGGATACGCGATCCAACTACTAAATACAATATTAGTGAGCGTCGCAACCACAATGCAGTGGAAATGTTAATTCAATCACAGTTCCATTAGTTCGGCTTTCCGCTGCAGTGTAATATTAATCTCGGTCTGTCGCAAAATTCCATTTAGTAGCGCCGCGAGCGAGCGCCAGCCCGTTCACGCCGACGGCCTGGCTCTGATTGATCCGACGCGATGTGATGCAGGGATTAAGCCATGCCTTGAATAACTTTGTTGGGGATTCGCGGAAATCCTGTAGTTTTATACGATAGTTTCAATTGGGAACCAGTGACGTCATCAGTCCTTTTAATTTTAACTAACCGATGCCCGCGATTTCGTCCGCTTGGTTTGAGCTTCTTTAAATTCCTGGGGGAACTCTTTGATTTACAAAGTAGCATGTCACTCACTTGGTCTTCAAATCATCCATGCAAAAAATCTCTTTGATTTTCTGGGATACAAAGTAGCATGTCACTCACTTACTTGGTCTTCAAATCATCCATGCAAAAAATTACGTCAAACCATTGCAGCGTGATTGAAGGACAAACCAATAAACCAACAAACAAACACACTTTCGCATTTATAATATTAGTATAATTTCATTCTCTAGTTCAGATGTTCTCTACATTCGTTTGTAGGTTGGGTTGGGTTCGGGTTTAAAAAAATTAAAATATCAAAAGAGAATAGGTAAAAACTTATACTGGCAACAAAATAAAATTTTGGATGGCATAATATTAACATTATTAACAAGAAGGCACGACTGGGGATTAAGTACTTGTAATTTAATAATCACATATCATTATCACCTACGGCAGCGTCCGCCTCAGCGTAATAAGTACCCGGTATCGCTGACAACATCCAACGAGGGAGTGACGTGCCGCGACATAAATAAATTATGCAATGCGCCACTTAGCGACACCACACCTCGCCACCTCTGTGGCACATGGAGGTAGTAAGACTAGGTAGTAGGTACACCGTATTATGCCCTCCTGGCGACAAACTCCCAACGAAGTGTTACCGACTTTGTAATTAAATCGGCATAGTGCAGTTTTCATGCTCAATAGATAAGTTCACCGTCTTAAACAACTTTTATGTGTCAAATTAGCGTTACTTTTTGAATGTAGGTATTTACAAGAAGAAGAAATCCATGAAGTAAAAGTAAAGTAAAATACTAGTAAAATAAAAGTAAAGTAAAATAAATGTAATAATTAAAATAAAATTAAGTAAAATACTTTACATAAATACCAACCAGGTCCAATCCTATAAATATTTGCCTGCTGCTTACATAATAGGTATATCCGGAAAATTCAAACTTTCATCGTCAATCAAATTTCAATCATTCAAACGTCCGTCCACACTGACCAAAATAAATGAACATATTATAATGTTGTAATTAAAGTATCAGGCTTCTAAAAGTATCGTTCTCATTAGTCATAATCAAATATCGTGATCTTTCATTTTGTAATCTTGCATGAATGTTTTACTAACTTGCTTACATTTCTCACGAACATAATAACATTAGTTTGTTCACCAAACGGAAGGTGTAGAGTAGAAGTTATTCCACGATAAATTTTAGTATTTTACACACGACGCTTAGTACAGATATTATCGTTAGACATGCAGGCAATAAAATATAGCCAACACATTTAAATGGCTCTTAAGAAATTATTGCTAAAGCGTGACGTAAATAAAAAATACAATGTTAACACTTACGTGTTAAAATGTTACGTAATTCCGCATACGGTATATCCTGTTTGCACTTTTGAACTTTAAATGCAAGTTCTAGTTGAGAAATACTTGTGTATGATACACAATAACAACGCTTCACATAACTTGGTTTTATTTACAAAAACTAGATCCTATGTTCTGCACGTTGCTACTTCTTTCATTCCTGTGGATAAGTCTTTTCATTGTCGTGTCGCTCATGCTTATGATATTAGCCGAAGCTAGTCTTCCAAAAGTTGATCGAGGATTGTCATAGGAACTTTGCACGTCTCTAAGCTTGTTTACTTGACGCTAGAACAAACTTCTTTGTCTTATATTTTCTCTCATTTGCACGATGACGTCCAGCATAGTCTTGTTAAAACGACATTATACTTGTCCAACAATTTATTTTATTTTTGGCAGTCAAGTCAATGATGTTCTAACTTCTAATGCGTTAGGTACTGATTCGATTTTTGATAACAATCGACTTTCTTTATGAATAAGTTGTACTTAATCTATTTGACACATTGATATTTATCTTTGCTAAAAAAAAAATGTTTTATAAACATACCCAAGCGTTTAAATGACTAAGTACATTAATGTATGTATTAAAATAAATCATTTATATGTACAACTGTACAGTATATGTGGTAAATGTACATGAATCCGTCAGGCCATAGAAAACATCCGTCGCCAAAGATGTTGGCTTAAAAGACTATCAAGGAAGCTAGTGTTGAAGCTCCGTGACTATTTTGAAAAGGAAAGTCGTACTTGTAATTACTAGATGAGTATACGTCAGTATACAAGTTACGAAATATCAGATAAAAGGGCACGAAACTTCACTATTGTAAAACACTATAATTCATAGACGTGCAATTAAAATAAATCGTTGGACAAATTATAAGTATGTTATTTTTTAGTGTCTAAAGTATTATAGGTATGTTGACTGAATCACTGTTGATTTTCCTATGATAATAAAATAAATAAAATAGTATTCAGCAGTAACGGGAGAGGCCTGATAACTTACTAATCCGACAACACACTAGCTACTGAGGCCAATATGAATAGGGCCAAAAAACATTCACAATAGAGGAGTATTCATGAAAAATGTAATTGAATGATTTATTGGTTTGGTCACGTTTCGTCGCCATATGGAGTTCTCATGAATAAGTAATGTTCGCCGGTCGTTGTTTCAATTAGCGGTCGTGTCGTCGGTCTGGCCCGGCCTCCTGCCACCCGCTTGCGCTACCGAACCAACCGGAATGCCATTTATAAACTGATTCTGTGCCACCCTTACTAAAACTTACTGTCGTGGAACATCGTAAACAAAGTGGCCATTTAATTCACACGAAAGTTTGTTGTTCTACATAATATTGGCTTTTGGTTGTAATTTCAGCTAGTTGTTCATGAATCTTGTCCTACATTGAGCTTCATTGTGTTCACCAATATGCTTATAGATCGGTGCTCATGACTCATGAGTCCCGAGTCCTTAGTAACTTACCCATATCGTTATAACGGAAGCCCTGAATGAGGGTCTTTTACAATTAATGTATGAGCGAAAGTAATTACGCGGCAAACATCAGGCGGACCGCGCAACACGATCCATCCCGGATTAGTAGGATCTTCCTCGTAACACAACACTGATTAAATTAACATGTGTGACACCATTTGAATCATTTATCTATGTAAAAGATCCGAAGCAATCCCTTACAACAGAAAAGGGACGTAATCACTTGCGTGTGTCTTTATTATTACTTGTTTTAGGGGAGCGTAACACATTCCATTTTTATATGATCTTTGAAACCACGTATTCAAGATGACAGTAATAAAGCTCCCTTATTCATTGTTTGAATAGGTGCCATAATAATATTTCATTGAATTGAATTCCGTGCAAAAATATCACTACTTTATTTTAAAAGTTCGCAGCACAATGAATTACGAGATACAATTGCTCTCGAAACCGACATAATTTATAAAAACCGTCCGCCCGTAATTGATTCTGTTTTCACTAAAAGTAAAAACTTGGATGTTATTTTTTTTATTTAAATCAACATTTGCGATTCAAATGTTTCGTTTGCAATAAAAAATACCTATGAAATTGATACGCTAAAAATGTGAGACTTTTTGCGAAGTGTTTTAAAATTACCTAATAATAAGCCTGAACTGCCGTTGTCTGAGCTTTAACAGTTTCCTTTGAAGCATAAAAAATATGACTGAAAAAGGAGAGCAAAATCAAATTGCGGACTAACTTATCCTAAGTAATAAAAACATGGAAGTTCACTGAGCGAGGGCGGTCGGAGAGTTATCCATTTACAGAGAGTTGTCGTTTTATTTTCTTTTATCCGTCCCGTCGAGCGCTCATCTTTGGGCAGATTTGTTTCCCCCCGATTTCGTCTTTGGAACCCTCCCGTGAAATAGACGCGAAATGTGATAAATGGGATGCTCTTTTTATTGTTAAGTCCCGGGTGCGTAACGTTATGGGTAGACCCATTTCGTCTCACATCCCTGTCTTATCAAATTTTCTTATATTTCGGTATTTTTATATCCTACGCTCTGTTTAGAAGGGCTCCGTTTTCCTAATCCCATCATCAATTCCATTTGAGACCAATAAAAATATGCTTTTCGCCGATATAAGGGCGGTTTGAGAGCGCCAATATGAAAAATAAATGTAACCGCGTTCGTGTTGTGTGTTTTGTGACCGTTAGATTATATAGAGATACTCTTCTGCAGGGTATAACGCTGCTTCAAGACGCTGGCACGTCGGATGATAGTGGACGGGCATCAGAAAGACTCACGGGCAGTTCTGTGGCACCTCGGGATCCCGATTCCTCTCGCGACCGACTTAGCGATGTACGTATATAAATAATAAATAATAATGTTAACACTTTCTCACTTTTTGAACTACTAGTATACGCCCTACGATTCGAAAGCTTTATTCGTGTCTATGTTATATGTACACCTTCGAAGAACACTTCGATTGACCTACGTTGGTTTGTAATTTATTCCGTTTCGCAATCTGTCTCCTTGTGACCCTCCAAATTGTAAATCAAGTTAGGGTGCATGATAAAACAATTCTCCCGATGTTGTGATATTTTTTTACTTATTTTCCTAAATGTGTTTTTCTGTTGCATTCGCTACTTTTTTCCAGTCAAAAATGTTATTAGGCTAAAATCCAAAAACCTACGAAGCGGTTTTTCGCTAAAATGTATTAGATTTTCTGTTGTTAATTGGATAATGAATGTGTACAGTTTTGTGAAAAAGCGGCTAAGTTAAGTTCTCCTTAGATATTCCAATCCACTCACATCTTCGCTTTCTTGTTCTCCCAACAGGCCAGTAGCCGCTGTAGCTCCGGAAAAGGCTATATCGTGAGTATACCACTGTTTTCCTTGTCTTGTACAAACTTTCTTCATCTGATCCCACCTCTCGTGCTTGATCACTTCGCTTTTTAACATATTGTGCACTGCATACTGGGCATGCCGTTTTACCTTATTACTTTCCGCTGGTAACTCAATGTCCATCCCTAACCTATTTTAATGGTACGTAGTTAGTAATAATTTCTTATAACGTGGAAAGGTACAGTATTATTTTAAGTGCTCCTAAAATCTGCACAGCAATAGAAGGATAGATAAGTAGGACGTGAATGACGATACGGTAAATAACGGAGAAGTTCGGCACTATTAAGGCATTGATATTCGCAATAAAACAAATCGTGAACGTCATTAAAAGAGTTGTTCAAAGGTGAAAGCAATAATTTTCGATTACTGTGTGCAAATTTACTCCGATCACGCAACACGTAGTCCCTGTTCGATATTTGGCGCGTAGGTATAGCACCTAAATCACGAGATTTGTCGAGGCGGAGCCGTTTCGTACTATATAACTTTACCTGCGCCCTGAATACTTCATGGCACCCGTATTTATTTGAAATTGTAATATCTCAGTCTGATCCTTCATGTTTTTCTCAGCGCTCTGTAAATATTGTACAATTTATTTGCCAGTAGCTAGAATGAAAATCATATTTCGTTAGGCTTACCATAATATGAAATAAATAAAAATTTACTGTATCTCGTGTATTTATACTTTGTTTGGAAATTGTGATTCATTTATGATGTTTTCAATTAAATTTATTAAAATGAAGTAGCAGCTAGGGAACCAAGCTTTCTTGTTTTTGATAACGTAGATGTTTAAATATATATTTGGTACGTGCAAAATATCTGTTTAAACACGTTTTTCCTTATCTCTACTTACAGAGTTTGCTTGTATTGTATTAATACAAACCCGGTTTAGGCTCTTTTCATACATGCATAGAAATACTTAACCCGACGCGACGTCCTAATTTTATTATTTTAACTAATCACAAAAGCAGAAAATCATGCTGCAGCTCTAAATATTATATTCAAATGAATTATTATTATTCTAATCAAACCACTCTACATCAATTCCGAATTGATTGGTTTTAGGTATCATTTGTCTAAATATTATTATTATTATCATTATTTTAACTAATCACAAAAACTGAAAATCATGTTCCAGCTCTGTTGAATAAATATTATATTCAATTGAATCATTATTATTCTAATAAAACCACTCTACATCAATTCCGAATTGATTTGTTTTAGGTATCATTAGTCTAAATATTATTAATTCTCACGCCAATGATAATAATTTTGATGGTTAATTCTATGATAATGTATTACTAGGTGTACCGGAATATTCAAATGAGTAGACATTGATTATCACACAGAGGTAGGCGTCGCTTAATCCCGCCTCGGATGACGAGTAATTAATGTTGATCTATGAGTCACGAACACGTTACAAATTGTTAGTTAAATTAGTTATGTACACGCATGTTTTGCTTTAATAAAACAATATATGAACATGACGATTTTTTTGAATTATTGCTCATCACTTATTGGTCACTACATTCTATATAGATTCTCAACAAGGAAAATTGCTAAATAAAAATTGGTCGTATTAGGTATACCTACCGTTAATTAAATGCTAATTAGATTACCTTGATAGTTCTTGTTAACTTCAATTACAACTTGTAAAGTTGTAATGCATCAATTTATTTTTTCATCTATGAGTTTGACAGATGACATCAAGAACTATCTAATTCGTATGATTAATTATCATTTGGGCGGAGTAGTACTCCTTAAAGTCGCCATGTCGCCACAATATCTAATTTACTAATGCATGTCGATTTGTGGTGCAATTTCCACTCAGTAATTCTTGTTTTTTTCTTTTTACAGTGTGATAGTGAAGGCGACGACGATAAGGCAAGTACTTTGATATTCTATTCCCCTAACATTAAGAACGCTCTCCAACAATATACAGATACGCGAAATTTAATTAAAGCCTTCTAAACTTGCCTACGAAACTGGAAAAGTTGAAACAGCGTCGCAAATAAATGTCCGTGTAATGTAAGTGGCGAAGTTGCTCGTTCCCAGTTTATTACACGAACGACACAGTGATTAATCTCATGGGAGGAGACGCCTCGAGCACCTGTTTACAAATTGTTTTAGTCTTCATCCAATCTTCTAATTGAATTTCGAAATGAAAATATTTGACAATAAATACTAATTTTAAATGTCAGAGCTGAAACCTTTCAACTCAAGAATTGAGTTGTTTTACTTTAATTGCAGAATATTTACAGTAGAGTAAGTCTTCGAGTAGAAGAGCCTATAGCTGGTCAAACTCAATGCCTTGCGCTTTGCCATGGCGAACAAAAGACTATCGATTTGCGATGCTACGAGTATGTCCTAACATTGTCAAGTATAGGTCTGGCGCAGTCGCAAAGTAGCTGTAATTAATCACATTAGGCGTTTTGCATTCACATTATGAAAATGAGAGTGTACAGTAATTAACTACTGAAATAACTATTTATTACGCCTCTTAAGACAGTCTTGCAGTTTTTAAATTTCAATCATTACATACTACATACTACTTATTTGCTATTTAATGGTAGTTGTAGACTCTTGGTGAGTTCTCGGGTGCTCTTTGTGCGCGCGCTGTACAGTGTTAGAGATTTAACTAACTCGTCAACAGGTAGTGAAATGCGAGGTAAAAGCGGTTGAGTAGTAGGGAGCGCTTTGCCGTGTCGACGCAGGAAAGGGTGCTGATTACGCGCCGTCACTCTGTTCCGTAATTACTAGATTGGCGCAGTTGCGAAGTGCCAGTAATTAAGTACGTTATATTACCTTTTGCGTTCGCTCTAATGTATGACTGAAAATCCTCGGCTCTATTTCATTCATTGCCGTGAAATATGTTTCTGCGAATGTTGCTACAAAATTACTCGATGCCAGTGGCAGTAAATTCAAACCGAGTTTAATGGGCCTCAGAAAAAACAAACCGAAAAGCATTGCATGTTTGCAGGAATTTATTAATGTCCAAATGTTTTCTGAAAACGAAATTCATTAGGTTGTTCGTTCAAATAGGTTGTGGCTTTCCTTATTTGCCTTTTTTTCTAATGGCTACAAAAAGTTCAAATTATTCAGGAACTCGTTTACTAAAATAAATTACTTATTCTCTTCTTTCTTTCTTCATAAAATCAATGTAAAATGAACAAGTACGAAATATAGGTACCTACTACCTAGCTATTAAACAAAGCATTCAGGTCTTGTTTTGAAACATCAGGAGGAGGGCTTAATCGCGAACCCTTTGTAATTGCGACTGAACCGCGTCCCCCTTTTAATCCAATTATGTATGTATGCCTGCTTCATTGCAACCACGTTCCAAAATCTTATGACGCGGAGAATAAGCTACTCAAATAATAATTGTTGTTAGGCCAGGATTACACTTGTAAGTTTTACACATGTAAGTCGTTCACATGAGTACCTAACTTACAAAATGTACGCTACTTGTTCAGTGTGCTGCTTGCGTTAATACCTTACAAGTGTAATCCTGGCCTTACGTAAGTTCATTCCGTAATTCAACTCAATCATACTACTATTATAAATACGAAAGAATTTTGGTTTGTTGGTTTGTCCTTCAATCACGCCGCAACGGAGCAACGGATCGACGTAATTTTTGGGATGGGTATAGTTGAGGACTCTGGAGAGTGACATAGGCTAATTTTTGTCCCGGAAAATTAAGGAGTTCCCGCGGGAACCAAATAACCCTAATCTACGCTACGAAGTCGCGGGCATCATCTAGCAAAAAATAATTTTAGAAATGTATTCAAAAGTCTAAACTACTCGTAAGTAACTCGTAGGTACATAAGCTTTCATACATTCTAATATATTTATTGGAATTGTTAATTTAAATCAGTAGATATATATACTGGAGTGCAATTCTCTAAGTAGCCTTTCAAATCTCAAAGGCTTTGTTTATTACTCCGATAGAATCTCAAACGACAATTCTATTCCAATTTCCAACTTAAACGCGTCCCTTTTAATCTAATTATGCCTAACCGCTCCGCTGCCCTTTAACAGCCCATCCTGCCCCCTAATCATGTAAGAATGGCCGATCAAACGTTAAAGATTTTCGTCAAAGTAAAATAAACCATAACTGCATTGAATTAGAGCTCAATTTCGTGTATTCATTCTTATACGTTAGAGTATCATACATACCTAAACGTATAAGAATGGGTAGACGAAATTGAGCTCTAATTTAATGCTGTTATGGTTTATTTTACTTTGTCGACGATCTTTAACGTTTGATCGGCAATTCTTACATGATCGGGGGGCTGTATTTATAATTCTCTTGTGTCGATTGAGCTTGTAAATAAATGTTTTATCTTTACAAACGAAGATTTCTGGTATGATTATTCGGCGATTCAAACATCTAAACAAAGGTGATAGTTCACATAGTTAAGTCGATTTCTGCTTAAGCGACACTACAGACAGACTGACGGACAGACATACATAATATTTTATATTAGCTCAGTCTAAGGAGATTTATACATTAGCACCTTTTTTCTGTGATTAGGATGAATGATCTTATTTACTTTAACCGCTTCACCGAAATACCTGAACCTCGCGTTCCAAATTATCAATACCGTCTTAGCAAGCAGAATTATTATCTATTCCTATTGAGGAATTTCATTATTCAGTATCTATAGAGGCCCCTAAGATTGGCATTACCTTTCATGCTAAGGTTTTTGTAGATAAAAAAGATTCCGACGAATTGAGAACCTTCTCCTTTTTTGAAGTCGGTTAAAAATAGTTTCTTATCAAATAGGATAGGTACTTCAGTTTTACATAGATATTTGATTCAATTACATACTTACGTTATAGGCCATTCAAATGCCAAACACTTCAGCGTGATAACATTGTTCACAAGTACGAGTATTCTGAAGTCTCATTGTGAGTGATTGCTCCGATGTCCATAAATCCACGCACTCAGCACATATTATTTGCACGACGACTAAGCTTGTTTAAGACATGTTTTTTATATATAGCTTTTTTCCAAAGGTTTTTTTAAAATGAAATATTAGACACGAGTCAAATTATTATTACGTGAATTATTCAAATCCCAGTGCTTAGATTGATAGCATTGTTTGAACCCGGCAATCTCGCCTCAATCGCGTCCCTTTTTAATCCAATTGTTCCTGACCGTTCCTATAAAAATCCACCCTTATCGACTTGGCGTGAAAAAAAAACGCCAAATATGCACTCTAATCTAATATTATAAATGCTGGATGTATGGATGGATTGATGTATGTTTGTCACTCAATCACGCCCTAACGGCTTAAGGGATCTGGATGAAATTTGGCACACAGATAGATTATAGTCTGGAATAGCACATAGGCTACTTTTTATCCCGGAAAATTAAAGAGTTCCCGCGGGAACCGAAAAACCTCAATCCACGCGGACGAAGTCGCAGGCATCAGCTAGTGTTATATACATCTTACATGGGTTATTGAGAATATTAATCTAATATTATAAATGCGAAAGTTTGGATGGATGTATGGATGGATGGATGTATGTTTGTTACTCAATCACGCCCTAACGGCTTAACGGATCTGGATGAAATTTGGCACAGAGATAGATTATAGTCTGGAATAGCACATAGGCTACTTTTTATCCCGGAAAATTAAAGAGTTCCCGCGGGAACCGAAAAACCTCAATCCACGCGGACGAAGTCGCAGGCATCAGCTAGTGTTATATATACATCTTACATGGGTTATTGAGAATATTAAATATTAGAATATTTTAAATGTACTTACAGTTTCTAAAAAAAATCAATGGATATCGCAATCTCACTTACTGAGTTAAATAACCAGCTTTGTAATAAAAACTGTTGACACGAAGTTGTTTCTGCAGTTCCGTTTCTCAGAATAAATTTATTGAAGAAAGTTTCTTGCGAAACAATTTTGATTGGAGAATTCTGGTTAAATAATAAGTCCCTACTGGCCCTTTTTTAACTTTGCTGAAATAATAATATGACCGATTTGTAAAAGTTAAGTAGGTATATTTTGTAAACGTTTACAAATTCCAAAGTGAGAATACAATTCGTTTAAATAGCTAATTTTTCGATTATCTCGAAAATGTTCTTTAATATAATTCATTGTAAGTATTAATTGGTTATGAAATCGCGATTATGCATTACCTCGACTGCTATCTAAAGTTGTGCCAGCTAGTTGTTAGTACTTAAATTTGGGCGGATTATATTTCGATTATCCTTCTTGACATATCATCATTAATTACACAGATAAGCTATCGAAATTATAACACAAACGATTATACCTAAGTGCATAAAAGTTGTAGGGCTACAAGATTTACACAAAATGACAATCTTAAGGCCAAAACACACAGGGAGCGGGCGCGGGTCGGGCGCGGGCTGGGTCGGGTGCGCGGCGGTTTGAATTCCTTGTATTTATATGGACGACATCACACAGAATGCGGGCGTGGGTCGGGCGCGTGGCGGGTGACGCTGTGTGATGTCGTCCATATAAATACAAGGAATTCAAACCGCCGCGCACCCGACCCGGCCCGCGCCCGACCCGCGCCCGCTCCCTGTGTGTTTTGGCCTTTATTGAAACAATCGGTGGACTTAATCTGTACGATAGTCGTCCTTTATGCAATTTATTGTTATCATACTTCTTTATATCTTGCGGTAATTTAATAACAAGATAAAGAGTTTTACAATTGATATCTATATTATTTATTTACTGAACAAACGTCCATTGGTGTTATGTGATTACCCGCCGATAGATAATGAAGAATGTTGTACTACTAAAAATTATGCTTCGCCTCATAATTAATTTAGTAGTTTGTGATATAAGGGCGGTAAATAGGTTTTTACATACGAGTTGACTAATGTCAGCCCGATGACGCCAGTCGAGGGCTGACCATCGTCACGAGTTTGTTAAAACCTTAACGCCCGTGTATCACACGATATTTTTCAATACATTTGTGAGAAAACTTGAAAATAAAACTCGAGTAGGTAGGTACACGGTACTCACTAGAAAATGGTTTCTCACGCCCGTACTTATTTCGAGATTTTTGGCGGCTATTAATAGCGCGATTTTTTTCTCACATCTAAAATACCTAATTGTTGATTTAATTTTATTATTCCACAACACTTAAACCACTCATATTTATTTAATAATTTATAAGAAAAACTCAATGAAACTTTTAAAAATAGCGCGCACAGATTCAAGATTTAGTATCTACGGCGCGTTGTTGTAATGGCTTTTTTTTAATTGGCTTCATGGCTCTAGGTTCTAGCTCATAACTCCCAACCTGGACTATTCAGCCTTTACTTTTTTGATTTTTAATACTTAAAACAATTTTAATTAATTATATTACAATTTTTAATTTCATGAATTGATTTCATCAATCTACATCTAAATGTTATTATTTTTTAGGTTTTATACTTACAAAGTCAATATCATTATGATCCTTCTTGCAAGAAAACTTTTTAATTAGAAGTGAAATAGACTTAAATTTAAAAAAAAAAACTGCAAATTTACTGCACGAGGGCAGTAAATTCTGCAAATTTACCGCACGAGGGCAGTAAATTTAACTTACAAGCCCTGTTTACTGCCTCTGTAAGTGCATTTTTCGAGCAAGTGTATTGAAAAATATATGACATATTTAAATTTAGTGGTTGTGTCCAAATAATTTTTCGTACAGGTTTCCACTTTCAATCAATTCAACTTTTACTTGTCATTAATAATACATTACCGCCCAGGCCGGTTATAAAGCAATTCACGGCTGAGTAATATAGGAGGGACGAGGCGAAGCCGAGGACCGGACGAGGTGCCAGCTGGGCCTTTTTAAGTAAACGAGGCCGTGAATTGCTATTTTGGCCGGGATTTTTTGTATAGTACTTTTCTCTCATTTGCGAGGAAACAATAAATTTTAAGAAAATAATTTGTTAAGAAAGCTTTTCTACATTACGGATAGATGGCATTGGCTCTTCTTAACTCACCCTAAAAAGGCGCTAAAACTTTGTGTTGTATGGAAATGATATGATTTCTTATTCGAGTATTATAGCGGCAAGAAAAGAGCCAATACGTACGTATTGTTTTCTTAAAATAATGAATCCATTTCCGAGCAAGTAGGAGAAACCCTTCTCTATCGTTACTTCTCGCTGTATCCAAGTGTCGTTGATTGATACGATATTAATGATCTAATAAAATGTCATAAATATCGGCAGTCAATATAGGTAAAGATTGATAATATAATCGAAAGCTGAGTGGCACAATAATGCTCGTAAATGGATATCGAAGGAGAAAATCAGTGTTGGCTCCAGTGTTGTGACCGTGTCGATTAATTTAATTATCCCGGGAGAGGTTGACTGTAGTAGAATCGCTTTGGCCTCGAGTTGCTCAGGGCCGAAGTGTAAGATAGCTTTCACATAAATCAAGGAGATAAATGTATTACTTAACGGAACTCTCTACTATACGATTCTGGCCAGTTCTAAGAAAATACAATTATCTATTTAGAAATTGTGCTGGAATTTGAAGATACATTATGACCGATCAATAACTTTTTGTCTTTTTCGTATGTTGTGTTATGTACATGGGTCGTAAACACGACTTGCACGCCGCATTCAAAGTATGTACGTTAATGAATCTATAATACTATTGCAGAAATCTTAACTCAAACGTTGTAACAACTGTACAAAATTTTTATACTCATTCGGATGCGCGAACGAATAGGTAAGTAAACAGATAGAAAAATCATATTAATTTTAATATAAGTTTATCACCCACTGTTCAAATTTCTCACATAAATTATCGTAAATTAATTTAAATTTTATTGATGTGTTATTAAATGTTACATCGTCAACCGTCCATATTTTATCGCAACATCTCGAAAATGTAGAGATAAAATGGCAAAAATCCTAATAGCGTGTTAGAGCTTGATATATACGAAGAACATAAAAACGTTGCATGTGCTCATGTGCCTCATAAAGTAGGACGATTTATGGCAACAAGCTTACAAGTTGCAGATCATGCCACATGCAAAGAATCTGATCTATAGTATCTTCTTAGAACAATACTTACTTACAAAGTGAAATAACGTCAAAACGGGAGCAACGAATATCCATCCATTCATACATCCATCGAAACTTTCGCATTTATAATATTAGTATAGGTATAGATTTAAAAAACACAAGAAAATCTAAAATTTCTAAAGTTTTAAAATGGGTAGGTACTAGGTACCTACCTACAGAAAGTATGAGTACATTCCTAAATCGTAAGTGATACCCCAATGGCAGCATAAATCTCGGTCATCTATTAGCGGAAAAAGAGCTGAATACCTTCCGAACCCTCATAATTGAACATTTCCTTTTATCCAGTAATCTTATTTTCAAGTGGTCGGTTCTTGTGCCCGGGTTATGCGATGAGTCCCAAGCGAGGTAGCATTTATAGTGCTGGGCTACACTTACCCGGAGTGCGCCACTAACTCGATCCGATTCAGCTTGGGCTATTTACACTCCGACTTCAATTATGCTTCCACTTTGATATGCAAATCCGTTCGCGTTTGGGTAATTACGTAGACGCTTTCCAGGTTCCGTTGCAAACGTCAGTTTGAGCTTAAAATTAATTTATTTGACTTGCCCGGGCCACGCTTGTGACGGGTCATACACTTTAGTATGTGGTCTCGAATGGAATTTGCGTTCATTATGATGTTAACGAGATGTGTGAATTGTGAACGTACGACCGTGACTGTATAACGTTTGGCAACGTGTTTATTGCTTTTATTAGGCAATAATATTGACATTTTATCTCGTTTTTATATATACGTCATTAGGGAATATTTTATCTCCATTCTATATTTGGATCTTTACATCATTCAGATTATTTTTGGAGCAATTACAGAGATTTTGGAGATCACGTTTGCATGTTCTCATGTCTCGTATTGTATTAATTATTATATGTATACAGGTACTCGGGGTAGCCTGATTCCCTAGAGGACGCGTCCCCAGGTGGCGGATAGGGGGATGCTCGATGGAGGGCCAACCTCCATAGGGTAGGAGGGAAATAAAATACCTCCCGCGGACCACAAGGCCGGAGATGGATACTCCGTTATCAAACCCCGCACGTAGGCTTCTTCGACATATGCGGAGTAGAGGCTACGTGCGTGCTGGGTGCTCAGGGTGGAGTGCTCAGTAGGGATGGCGGCGGATGAGCCCCTAGCGGGCCAACGGCGGCGCCCGAGCCCCGTAGTGGGCTACACTCTTGGCGTCAGGTGGCAACCGGCCGTAAAACAGAAGCCAATTCACCATACTTATCATGAAAAGGCAAAAATTAAAGAACACGAGGAATACTAGGGCGTCCCCCTTAAGCGACGTTGGTGATGATGGAACTGCGAAACATACTAGGGCGTCCCCCAAAAGCGACGGAAGAGCTAAACAGAAAAGCACCGTAACAATGTCCGAACTACGTATTGCTAGCTGGAACATTGGTACGATGACAGGACGCAGTGCTGAATTAAGCGCCATCTTAGAACGACGTCGCATCAACATCTGCTGTGTGCAAGAAACAAAATGGAAAGGTGCAAAATCACGGCAAATCGGGAAGGGATTTAAATTTATTTATTATGGTACTGAAAGTGGAAAAAATGGGGTTGGGATTATTCTAGATCAACATTTGAGCGAAAAGGTAATAGAAATAAATAGAGCGAGTGACCGTATCATGTCTGTAAAACTAGCTTTGGAGAACCAAACCTGCCTCAACATCGTTTGTGTCTACGCGCCCCAGGTTGGCTGCCCTGAAACAGAGAAACAAGACTTCTGGGAAGAATTGTGTACACACATGAATGCTTTACCGGCAACTGAGCAAAGAATTATTTGCGGAGATCTCAACGGGCATGTAGGCAGTGACGCAGATGGATATGAGGATCATCATGGGGGCTTTGGTTATGGAACGCAAAATAAAGAAGGAGCCACAATACTAGAATTTGCAGCATCTCTTAACCTAGTGGTAGTTAACACATTTTTTCAAAAGAAAGAGGAACACCTCATTACCTACAAAAGTGGAAAGTCCAAAACACAAATTGACTATATAATGACAGATAGAAAGAATCTCAAACAAATTAAAGATTGCAAAGTTATTCCAGGCGAACCATTAACATCACAGCATAGACTGTTATTAGTAGCTTTAAAACTCAAACGACAAATTAAATATAAAATAACGAGAGTAGAGAGGATAAAATGGCGAGAACTTAATACGGGCAAGGGAAGCAATTTTAAAAATAAAATCCTTGAGTATCTGAGTAATGACTCCTCATTACACGACTCTCCCACAGTAAACTGGTCTAAGTTTCATGATGCCTGTATCACCCAAGCGAGAACTACACTGGGTTTATCCAAGGGTCCCCTGCATAACGAGAAAGATGCTAAATGGTGGAATAACAACACCAAATCCACTGTATCAGAAAAGAAACGCCTGTTCAAGAAATGGCAAGAGAGTGGCTCAGAGGAGGATAAGCTAGAGTACAAAAAGGCGAAAAAGATTGCAAGAAGATCAGTTGCGATTGAGAAGGAAAGTGCAGAGTTGGACCTTTATCAACAACTAGAACTGGCTTCGGACACAGAGATATATAAAATAGCTAAAAACAGGCATAATAACACGAAGGATTTTAAGACTACGAAATACATCAAGGATAGCAAAGGCACGCTACTCACATCTGATAAAGATATCTGTAAAAGGTGGTACGAGTATTACCATATACTGCTAAATGAGGAGTTCCCTAGACAGGCTGAAATCGAAGAACCAAGAATAGAAGGACCCATAAATCAAATCACCATAGCAGAAGTCAAAAAGGCCATTCTGAAAATGAAAAACCACAAGGCCTGTGGGCCTGATGAGATACCAGCCGAACTGTGGAAGTCCCTGAAGGCAGGTGGGGGAGTCTGGCTAGCTAATTTGTTCAATAACATCCTAACAACTGAAAAAATGCCAGATGCCTGGAGAAAAAGCATACTTGTTCCCTTCTACAAAAATAAGGGAGACGTTAGAGAGTGCGGAAACTTCCGGGGGATAAAACTCACATCACACACCCTTAAGATCTGGGAACGAGTGCTCAGTGAACGTCTAGCATCTATAATCTCGCTAACGGAAAACCAGTTTGGTTTCACACCCGGAAAGGGAACCATGGATGCAATTCATGCCGTAAGATTGGTAATGGAAAAATCTAAAGAAAATTGTCAAAATCTCTGGATGGTATTCATTGACCTAGAAAAAGCCTTTGACCGAGTGCCAAGAACATTGATATGGCAGGCGCTCAGAGCGCACAGTGTACCTGAATGCTACATACGCATCATTAAAGACATGTACAACAACGTCCAAACCTGCGTCAGAAGCGCAGCCGGTCTATCTGACAGCTTTGATATAAAAGTTGGCGTTCATCAGGGCAGTGCACTGAGCCCTCTGCTATTTAATGTAGTCATGAACTATCTGACGGCAAAAATCCAGAAATCAACCCCATGGAATCTCTTGTATGCTGACGACGTAGTTCTTATATCTGACAGTGTGCGAGAGCTACAAGAAGACTTAGAAAGATGGAGGGAGTCGCTGGAACAAAATGGCTTGCGCATTAGCAGGACAAAAACCGATTATATGTTCTGTAACTTCAACCCCAACGCTTCACTTGACCCGGGCATCACCCTGGGTGGCACGGCCCTCCCTAGAGTTAAAACATTCAAGTATCTAGGATCCGTTCTCTCCGAGGATGGCTCTATAGAAGCGGACGTAACACAAAGAACGACATCTGGATGGATGAAGTGGCGTACTCTCACGGGGGTGCTATGTGACGCAAAAATGCCAATAAGAACTAAAGGCAAGGTCTATAAAACGGCAGTACGACCAGCATTACTGTACGGCAGCGAAGTTTGGGCAGCCAAAAAGACCCATGAACAGAAGTTACATACCACGGAAATGCGTATGCTGAGATGGGCGGGGGGAGTAACACTCAAGGACAAAGTACGGAATGAATATATACGAGGAAGCTTTAAAGTTGCACCCATAACCGACAAAATATCAGAGTCAAGGCTCAGGTGGTACGGACACGTAATGCGTAGGCCCGACGATTATGTGGTGAAAAAGTGCCTTTCCATGGCTACAAGAAGAAGGGGTAGGGGAAGACCCCAAACTACTTGGATGACAAATGTTCAAAGGGACATGAAACGCCTCGGCCTCAATGACGAAGACGCCAACACAAGATCTACATGGCGTCGCATGATAAGAAAAGCCGACCCCGCGTAACGGGATAAGGCGAGGACAAAGAAGAAAGAAGAAGAAGAGGTACTACCTAGTGGTCCCGGCAGACTGTCCTGCCTATCTAGTCTATAACCCCATATAATCTAGAACCGGATTGCAGCGCCACCTACCGGGTCCTATTGTGAATATATGTATACCATCCCGGGACCCACTCAAACACAAAAATTTCTATCTGAATCGGTCCAGCCGTTCTGAAGTAATGCGCTTACATACATTCGGCAATTGATCTTTATTTATATAATAAAGATAGATTCTTAAGAATATTATATACATAAACAAAAATAAAGTTATCTCTATCTAGTTCTACTTGCCAGGTTTTACCTACTACCTATATACCATTCTCTTTCCCAGGTACCGTAGTGGACCATTCCACCCTTACCCATAGTTGTAAATTGCTTGAGCAAACTAGCTGCGCTGAGAGTTAGCTCAGTTATTAGCTTAGCAGATGAGACTCGGCAACTTGTAATGAACGCCAGTCTAACAAACAATCCACTGGAAATTTGCGATCTATCCGTAACAATGCAATTTTATTACTATCTAGATTCTAGTACCTACTACTACTTGTACTTCGCCAGAATTTATTAACTTCTGATCATATCCCTTATAATTAACCATGTTTTATTAGATTTCTATTCGGTTCAAATGAGATTGTTTCCACTAAATCTTGTTAACAAGTTCTATACACTCCAAAGAGGGAACGGCAATGAGACATTAACTAATACCGCGGGTTTAGCAACGTTGACCCAAATCGGGTATTACCTAGTTAGAAGACAGAAAATTAAAAATAAATAAATCTGTAGTACAGTGATGAGTGTATGCTATCGCTACGAGCCTAGGGTAGCGTGGTAAGCTTTAAAATCTGATGCATAATATTCGTTAATCCTAAGTACCTACAGTTTGTATTAACCCTCGGTCTGTACCTAGGTACGATAAAGTATTCTGTACCTCTGCTACAGAAATCTGTGTAAAATCCGGTAGCCTGTTGAGTTATTTAAGCAGGTTAGTATTTACTATTTTGTTCGTTCGAAGAAGATATATATATATATATATATATATATATATATATAGATATAGATATAGATAAACCCAGTAACTATCAGGAAACTTGCCCACGCAGTTAACTTGATACTGTTTTATATTAATAGAAACAGGGATAACAAGGAAATAGGCGTCGCTATACACTCGCGTAACTTATCCAAAGTTATAACTAATAGCTAGACGGCAGAGTAAATTTAATCTTGCCCACAACTTTGTCTTGTCCGATTTGCAGACTTGTTTAATAGATAGAAACAGAATGTATTCCAGTTTACTCTTATATAATATACCTACCTGATTTTGAGTAATGCACTGACGGAACGAGTTTTCAATAGACAATAAAGGATTGGCTTGTTAATAATTTTCAGAACACGGCATTTTTTGTAAGCATGAGATGATTCGAGAATTTATTGTTTGGATCAATTGACTCTGAAATAAAAATCCCATTTCAAATTCCGTGCGCCAAAAATCAAGTTAGCAGTCGACCAGATGTCGGAACAGGTAGACTGCAGGTCTGATTTATAAATGGAGATAAAAAATTAACAATGTGCTTGAAATAAGAACTACCAACATGACTGATATCAATTAAAAGATTGATATCGTTACAAATGTAGTTTTAATTAAATTGTTTATACAATAAACTTTTGAGCGGCGCTTGTTTGGAAACAATTTAACTCTCTGAATAGGTAAGTATGTAAAGAGTTTTAATTTTTTTTGCTAACAGTTACTAGCTGTAGCTAAGACTAACTAACTAACCTTAATCCACGCGGACGTAGTCGCGGGCATCATGTAGAATAAATAATAATATAAATGCGATAAATGGTAATATTATAAATGCGAAAGTGTGTTAGTTTGTCCGTCAATCACGTCGTAACAAAGCAACGGATCGACGTGTTTTTTTGCATGGGCATAGTTGAGGACCTTTAGAGTGACATAGGCTACTTTTTATCCCGGAAAATTTAGGAGTTCCTGTGGGAATTAAAAAACTTATTCTACGCGGGCAAAATTGCGAATTTCAGCTAGTAAAAAATAAGCTTCTCATACCTATAAATTAAAAACCATACGTTACCCTTACCCTGCCTGAATCATGAATCAGGTATATCACTTCTACTCGATTAGCGCGGGCGGTACGAGGTGAACACAATCTGGGGCATTACCCAGAACATGAATACCGATAGAATGCCGCCATCAATTCTCCTTTCATATGCTACGTGTTGTGATGCTCATATTGTATTCTTGTTCATCTATGTACATATGAGAGGCAATGTATCATCGGAATAACGCGAGGGAACCAGGTCGAGAGAAATTCGGTCTACGTATTTAACATTAACGAACAATGAGTGTTATTTTATATTCGTATAAAATATCCACCTGATTCATCCCTAGTACTTACCTACAATCTATTTTGAAAACATAACTTCAACCAGATGTATAATTTCCACTGAATCAAATAAATATTATAAATGCGAAAGTTTGGATGGATGTATGGATGTGTGGATGTTTGGATGTATGGATGTATGGATGTATGGATGTATGGATGTTTGTTACTCAATCACGCCCCAACGGCTGAACGGATCTGGATGAAATTTGGCACAGAGATAGATTATAGTCTGGAATAACACATAGGCTATTTTATTTTTTATTTTATTAATTAAGGAGTTCCCGCGGGAATCGAAAAACTTTAATCCAGGCGAACGAAGTCGCGGGCATCATCTAGTATTTTTAATAAAGCACACCGACCGTAGTTCTAACAGCCCATTGCATTGTCCGAACAATCAAAATTTCTATAGCAAGTTAGCTACCAATAATAGGGATTTTCTACGAATATCTTTAAGTAGATCTTTTAAAGAATCTTCTTTGGTTAAAATACCAGGAATAATGTAGTCGGTTTAAGCCATTCATCTTATTGCATAAGCTCAATATCCCCAGTATCCCATAATGAAACGAAATCTGGATCAGGCTGTACCGCATCCTGAAGCCGTCACTTCATAGTTCTTACTACATCAGTGTAAAAATACCATAAAAAATTTTATCTACACTAATGTTATAACATTCTACTTATGTTTCCAATACTTGACTTATAATTACTACTGTTATAGCGCAGATAACAAAACACTCAATTTAAGCAATTTCACATGATGGTATAATATCCACATCGATATCGTAAAATCTCATTATAACATCAATAAAACGCGACCAATTAACCTGGCGAGCCTTATGTCAAAATCCTCATACAAGTTGTATAAAATTTTGATATTAGGCTGGCTTTTGAAAACAGTTGGGTTATACGTGAAAACTTCGTCGAAACTACTAAACTTACATACACAAAACTCTTTGGTAAGATCTTGTGCCAATTAAATAAAAAACGAACAGCGCGCGCTCGCTCCTGATTGGCCCTGCGCGCGCAGCTGCGCTCTCATTGGTTAGATTTTAATGGCGGCAAGTTCACTGTGACAATACACGTACGCGATAAACTATTGTCAGCTTTTACTCTTGTTGTTTGATAAATTGCATTAGTGAAGATAAAGTAGTGTATGCAACTGCATATAACACGGGTATTAAAACACTCGTTACTATTATGAAACTCGCTGCGCTCGTTTCATAAACTCACACTCGTGTTTTAATACCCTTCATTATATGACAGTTGCATAAACTACTATATTTCTTTTGACAATAAGTGCTCAAACATATTACAAACAAATTATTTTGATCTTTTATTAATTAAATTTCTTATTTGTAACAAGCATACCTAATTTTATACTTACACACTTTTTTCAATCTCATGAAACAACATTGAACAACTTTATTTCATTCTTCATAACGAAATTGCCGTGTATTTTAACCATAAATTAAAGTGAAAATAAAATAAACCGGCCATTTTCAAGTGAAATCGCTCCGAAAGAAATATTTCCAGCGCTGCACCAGCGGGCGCCTCTTGGCAGGATTTACCTTACGCAAACCTGGCTCGGTTAATTGAAAGAGCTTCTTTCATTTAGTGTAATATTTTATGGCGCGGAGTCTGGCGCGGTGCGGTGGGAGCTTGTGGTTTCACTTTAACTCGCTTTTCCATACAGCTCCCTCGCACAACAGCCATTTAAGATTCTTTATAATACGCGAAGGCAATAAGAAAATAATTTATCATTTCTCAGAAATCAGAATATAAATTTGTTTGTAACATTATCTTAATTGGTACTTCTTCTCTTTTCGGATAACAACTTTGTTGTTCAAAAGCTATTACGTTTTCTTTTGTTCTGTTGGTATGCGAAAATACTCACTGAATATTAATTCATTATTATGTTATCAAAAGGCTTTTAATGGAACAAGGGAAGGATAATTATTATACTGTCGTTATTTGTCGGAATGTTAGTGTGTAGAACAAGCAATAAAGTAAAGTAGCGAGGGCGTGTTATAATTAGCGTTAAAGTCAGGGGTTGATTCTGCGGCTCACCGGCAGGAGCCGCAATAAATCGGCCACACACTCAACCGCGTGCGCCGTGAGATAAGGGTCATCGCGGCACTATCTGCCGCTACCGGTTACATTGTTGCACAGCTAACAGCCACGTAAACCTCGCACGACAGCTATCAACGTTTTACGACTTCTCGCACCTATTATGTGTAGCTAATCCCTCCTCAATCTAAGATCGAGATTTCTGCGAAGAGTCACAGACTCGATGCGAAACATCAAATAAATTATAGCGAATTATAATAACACTATGTACACAATATACACAACTGCGTGATTAACATAATGTTTCTGAAATGTTCCACTTTTGTCTTGTAAACGAGCATAAAGTGAAAGAACAAATTGCGAGTTTCCCCAGTATTTTCCTCGCTCGGAAAAATATATGTTTTATTAAAGCTCGGCATTTCCGAGAGCGAGGCAACCCTCCTGGCTGGGGGTGGATGGGTGGTCGGCACGATGGAAGGGAGGGGGGTCGGCGGCGCGCCAGTGTATAACAGACAGTGGAAGGATATAAAACATATTTACGCGCCTATAAAGTACTGTCGTACGTTCGCTCTCCACCATTTTCTTTGTTCCTCGCGAGCAGCCAATGATAATGCTTTCTCTTCAACTTATTTTGTTTCCATCTTATCTGGCTTCTCTTCACAACTTTTATTTATAACCGAAGTGCGAAACAAATTCATTTAAAGCGTTAAAACTATACAAATACAATATATACTGTTGGGATACATATATATGAAAAAATGTAAACTCTCAGCTTATTTCTAGAACAGTGTTTCTGGTTTCTTGGTACTCACATTTCATTCCTAGCAACCCTCTTTAAAGTTAAGCTGAGTAACCCAATATACTCGTACCTAACTTCACACATTTACATACCTAGCTTACGAGTAAGTAAGCGATTTTGTCATATTAAAGTCGGCGAACAGAAAAAGGAGCTCACTTGACTCTATTCAGAGTGTCTAAAAGCCGGAGCGTTGACAGCAAAGCCAGGAGCGTCTTAATCTTGTGCGACAGTACGGCTCAGAGCTGAAACCCCTTGCGTAGGTGAGAGGGTGTAATAACAAGTCTTTTTCACCCCCACTCACTCCTTCACGGTCCACAGACTTACCCGCTTGCAAACTTCGAAGATCCGTATTATCGTCGTGCTAACCAGGTCGACACGAATAAGGCCTAACTTGCGAACATTTTGATTCCTCTTTTTTAGACTCCTTTTTACTGCCTACGTTAGACACTTAATTAATTACATATATCTATTAATGACCGTAAAATACCAGTTAGAAAAAGTGGCTAGTGAATAGCTTTGCGATGATTATTTTTATGTTGTGGATTATTTTTTGTTTTTTAAAGATCCCGTTGAATTTCTTAAAATCCCTTCTTAATGCACCCACTCTCTCCGCCGGCTTAGAATGTGCGTTGTCTGTCAGTCACTCATTCTCGGTCCACGAAACTATTTTATATTTATTGGTTTTAATCTGTCATATTATAAACAAATGATAATCCTTCTTTTATGTTTATTGATATCATGAACCATTGAATAATCGATGAGCTACTCGTAAGTGATAACAATAATGACGAGTTAATAATACTGCAATGCCCCGCAGTCAGTCGCAGAGTACCTACATGTTTCAGATGTAAGCCAGCAGATTGCAGCTGTGGTTAAAGGCTGTTTGTAGTCAAAGCACGTTGACATGCGTTTATCAGAGCGAGAGCTCACGCCGCAGCCGGGCGCAGTGACAAACGGAATCGCAAAGCGCCGAGAGAGCTGCTGATCCGACGAGATATCTCGACCTCAGCGTCGAGTGTTAACACTCGCCCGCCTACGGATAATTACGCTCCTTTGACGAACCATCTTTGTTTCATGGCATGTGAAAATGGCTACAGTGGTTTCAGATTTGAAAAAATGTTGGCGAAATTATCAGATTTACTTCAAAAGCCTACCAAATTTGTAAATAGATTATATGCCTCTGCATTTAAAGTTCTTAGGTTCTGCAGGATCTCTAATAGGAAACTCACTTATAAGCTACTTACTTTATAAATAACCCAAAGACCGTAGGTACTGCATAGAATAATTTGTACAGTAAGCTCTTCACGAGATCCACACAATCACTATACATATATTTTATTCAATTATACTTATACGGCAGTCCTGGTAAAATTCAACAAATGGTTTCAAAAGAAGTTGTAGATATTTTCTTCAATAACTATTTTCGATAAACATGTTTACGACAATAATTCAAGCACTGCGGTGCTAATGGGATATCAGTTTCATCACTAACACTAAGCACGTAAAGTACACAGAAAAGCTGAACAGGCATTCTCACATCAGCATGTGACTTGTGAGCGATTACGGCCGGGCCGCAATTATCCCACCACAAAGTTCGCCGTAATGCTTTAAATACGGACACGAACGGGCTCGCCGCGATTCACATAACGCTCCTAATTTATTCTAGCCCAAACAATTTACAATAGGCTGCCCAGTGCCCATATTAAGTCCCGGTTAGTCAGGATAGTCCTCGTTACCGGCCCCGGGCTACTTGAAATATAGCCTTGGACAGCTGTGCTCTATTTGATAGGTACTCTTTTGCCAATGGTTGTTCAAATTAGCTTCTTCGTTAAGTTTGGGTAAGCTATCCTATGCAAATTCCAAGATGTTCAATGTTTACTACATTCAAGAGTAAGGGATAGATCATAGATGTTATGGCCAAGCAACTGACAGGGTCTGGATTTAATTTAGCCTTGCTTTGGTGTATTTGTTTCAAATATGTTTGTTTGTGTTATTGCGAATATTTTAGAATTAAAAATTTCTACGACCCGACTCGATGCTCTAGAGTTCAGTTCCTGACGCGCTGTCCATCTAAACTGTGTGGATCTCCCGATTGTGATATAGATTCTAGGTATATATAGATTATATATCCTCTGAACAACTTCTCAATACAGATGCTGCAACAGCTTATCCGAATATACCTTATCTACGAAGATACCTTAACGAAAGCGTACCATTATTTGGAACATTTAGACAGGATGTATTGATTAATTGAATACATAATACAGTGACTCAAAGATAAAGAAAGGTTAAGTTTATTTATTTGATAAAACGATTTATTAATACGTCTTTTAAAAAAGTCTAAATGTTTCAAATAATGGTTTCGCCTTCGTTAAGGTAGGTATCTTCGTAGATTCCTTCTACCTACATTCACCTTTGTAAAGCTATTTTGTATACCATTGTTTTCGAGATGAGTGCAAAGTTGTTCGCGATTGTTTCATCTTAATTAATTACTTTTGCTCGGAGCTGGATCGCTGATTTCTTTGTTTTAATTTTCAAGAGATGATCATTTTGTTCATCATAATAATTAATTAATAATGAAACGAATCCATAACTTCGAACTTCTTGTGTATTAAGTTTACTTTGTGTTGATAAAATCAATACCGATTATCCACATTATCTTGGGACGGAATGAATAAGTATAACAGAATTAAAATAGAAATAGTTTATAAGTTTGTATATACATTATACATATTTTGGGTTTCAAAAGTAGCGCAAACATGCCATTTCTAAAAACATAATTTATAAAAGTTGTACTGGCTATTAAATATTATAGTAAATTGTCTAACTTCTGTAGCGGTGATCTCGTAGTAAAAGACAAAGTATATGAAAACAACTTGACAAAGTGTTCCACTCAAGCAGTCTATAAATTGTACTGTTACAGTTAATCCATTAATATTACGCCAACTCGTGACAAAGACCAATTTATATATATTCTGTCTGGGGCGAAATTTCACAGAATTATTACAAAGTAATCTAAGTTAGACGATCTGTACAGAGAGTGAGATAAGGGGGTGACAGGTGTTTAAATATACGTTGAGCCGCTTCCCGGCTCGCTGGATATTCGCCGTATTATAAGCGGGACGGATTCGTTTGAGCTTGTGGTTTTAGGATTAATTGCTCGATCCCACCGAGAATGATACTTACATTTTGCCTTTCGACGCTTAGCTTAATGGACTAGTAACAAGCGCTTATTTTGTTAAACACAAAAGCATTTCAATTTCGTTGTCTAGACGGTAAACAAAATGCTGTAAATTTTCTGACTGTGATGGAAAGAAAACATTTTGATTAAAATATTCATACTTACTGGGTTTAGCGGCGCTTCATTTTTAGGGTTCCGTAGCCAAATTTGGCAAAAACGGAACCCTTATAGATTCGTCATGTCTGTCTGTCTGTCCGTCCGTATGTCACAGCCACTTTTTTCCGAAACTATAAGAACTATACTGTTGAAACTTGGTAAGTAGATGTATTCTGTGAACCGCATTAAGATTTTCACACAAAAATAGAAAAAAAACAATAAATTTTGGGGGTCCCCATACTTAGAACTGAAACTCAAAAATTTTTTTTTCATCAAACCTATATGTGTGGGGTATCTATGGATAGGTCTTCAAAAATGATATTGAGGTTTCTAATATCATTTTTTTCTAAACTGAATAGTTTGCGCGAGAGACACTTCCAAAGTGGTAAAATGTTGGTCCCCCCCCCGTAACTTCTAAAATAAGAGAATGATAAAACTAAAAAAAATACATGATGTACATTACCATGCAAACTTCCACCGAAAATTGGTTTGAACGAGATCTAGTAAGTAGTTTTTTTTTAATAATTTAAAACTTACTACAGGTTTGTACGGAACCCTCGGTGCGCGAGTCCGACTCGCACTTGGCCGGTTTTTTGATTGTTTATTCATTTTGCTTGCCCAGGTCTGATTATGATAAACTCGTATCAAGGCATGAGCAAATTTTTAAAAAACTAATTATACTATATATGTACAATATTATATTATATATTTACAAAATTTACAAATTACAAATATTTAAAAAAGTACTTAGAGTTATTCTATTTCTACGGCGATATAAAAAAAAAAATTATATTGATTTTCACAGATTATTAATATTGGAAGTCAAAGATAGGTAATTAGTTAATCCATACTATCCATACTAATATTATAAATGCGAAAGTGTGTCTGTCTGTCTGTCTGTCTGTCTGTCTGTCTGTCTGTCTGCCTGTCTGCTACGCTTTTCCGGCCCATCTTTTCAACAGATTTTTCTGAAATTTGGTATAATAGGTAGGTTATAATCTCGGGGAAGGACATAGGCTACTTTTTATCCCGGAAAATTAAGGAGTTCCCGCGGGAATCGAAAAAATCTTAATCCACGCGGACGAAGTCGCGGGCATCATCTAGTATATTTAATAGCAATACAATGCATTCAATAACGCATCCGCCGAACATCTAACTAGTAACGACTTTTAATAATTAGACTCCAACTTGTGCACTCTCTGGTCACAATGTGGTAAAACCTTGTCCTTGTGAACCTTGTATAAATTAGTCTGTATTATGTATAGTCCCGGAGTACTATCCCGAGATGTGTAGTACATGGGGCACACTAAAAGTTTTGCACTTCTAGCTAATCGGAACTATTTGAATTTCGAATGATATATTTTTTTAAACGACTTGCAACCTTCTTAGTAATAAAAAAAATTGGCGGGCAATCATTTGTCAATTGTTTTTTATCACACATCAAAGTTCTACGTACGCAACGAAAATGGAATTGTCGAAAAGATTTTAGAGCGATGATTTTTTATGATTTTTTAAAGTTCTCTCTCTCCGCAAG
Organism: Erebia ligea; assembly: GCA_917051295.2. Taxonomy (NCBI): domain Eukaryota; kingdom Metazoa; phylum Arthropoda; class Insecta; order Lepidoptera; family Nymphalidae; genus Erebia; species Erebia ligea. Next base: position 9,738,539 of record OU785233.1, on the reverse strand, counting down.
ACTGTGCCGCTCGTCTTCAAAATGCTTTTGGGAGAGAAGCACCTTGTTTGAGCACCGTGAGGCGATGGTTTGCTGAATTTGAGAGAGGTCGGGTTTCATTATATGACGAATTTCGTGAAGGGCGGCCTTCAACTGCCGTCAACGAAAATAATGTGGCTACTGTTAAGCGGCTAATTGAAGAAAACCCGCGGATTACCTATGAGACAATTCTAGGACTATTGGGAATTGGTATGAGCCAAATTCAGAAAATTTTACACGAAGAATTAAAAGTTCGGAAACTTTGTTGTCGTTGGATCCCTCATGAACTGACAGCGGAGCAGAAGCAGGCTCGCGTGGAATGGTGCTCACAGATGCTACTGAAGTACAACGACGGACATTCTAATGCTGTTTATGACATTGTCACAGGAGGTGAAACGTGGATTTATTGTTTTGAACCCGAAAAAAAACAGCAATCTTGTGAATGGGTGTTTGAAAATGAGAACAGGCCAACAAAAGTGAGGCAGGCGAGAAACGTTGGTAAAAAAATGATCGCGTTTTTTTCTCAGCTACGGGTCTCATCTGCACAATTCCACTTGGATATCAAAAGTGTGTTAATGCCGAGTGGTATTCTACCATTTGTTTACCCAGGGTGTTAGAAAAAGTTCGCGAAAGACGACCAAAAAGCCGCATTCACCTACATCATGACAACGCTTCTTCACACACGGCCAAAAAAACAAAGTCATTTTTAGCTTCCGAAAAAGTACAACTCGTCACCCATCCTGCACATAGCTCCGACCTAGCACCCTGTGATTTCTGTAGTTTCCCCAAAATCAAAGATTTGATGAGAGGTTTCACTTTTACCAGCTCCGAAGAGGCAGTGATATTTATTTATTTTATTTATTTATTTAAAAACAAGTATACATAATTATTATAACAGTTTACAATATTTGTTACGGTGTAACAAAAACCCTGATCGGGTTTATCCGTACACCGGTATTCCTCGTATTCGCTCATTACAATATTATGTTCTACATAATTTTTATTTTTATTAGTGAGTAACCATCCTTAACTACTATTTACTACTAAGTACTTACTATTTATGATTTATTATTTACTATTACTATACTATTTATAATTATTAACTTACTATTTACTATTTATAATTAATGTAATTAATGTAATTACATATATGTGTACATCTCACAATTATATTTAGATGTTAAAATATGGTTGTGAAATGTATAAAACATTAAATGAAGGTAGGCTACAATATAATATTTAACCAGCGTAATGCAATACTAAACTACAACGACAGAATAAAGCATTATACCGAGTAGCTTGTGAAGTTGTGACAAAACCAGTTTCAAGAGTTATATATACAGGTTGGTCCAATTTTATACCGTTTCAGTTTTGCAAGAAATAGGTCTTGAGTTTTTCCTTTATATTTTTTAAATTGATTTCTTGCTTAAAATTGTACGGTAGACCATTTAGTAGTGTCGGCACGAGACATTCCAGGGTGTGTCTGCCGTAAATGTTGTTACTTGGAGGAATGATAAGTTTCCCTTTTGCTACACTACGCGTTAATTTTGAATGGTGATATAATTCCTGAAATCTGGTGTTAAAAAAGTTTTCAATTAATAACACATATTTAATTCTGTTATGTATGGGCATTATTTTGCAATAGTTGAAAAGTTCGGGGTAATTACCTTTGAATTTATTTTTAATTTTGTATGGAACTATTGTTTTGAGAAGTCGTATTTGCAGTTGGTAAATGTCATCCAAGTGGGATTTACATGTCCTTCCATAGCTACTTAGACCATATGATATAGTGGATTCTACGAGAGCTTTGTACAATAACAACCGTGTTGGGTATGGAATTTTGTTTTTTATGATCGAAAATTTTGCCAGCATGGATCGCAACTTATCACATACTTTATTAATGTGATCTTTCCACTTAATGCGATCGTCAATAATGAGATAGCGTTCAACCAGCACGTAGAAAACATGCCTTCAGTTCTGTGGTCCTCCTGTTATAAAAAATGGTTCGATCGCATGAAAAAATGTTTAAAATGTAAAGGAGAGTATTTTGAAAAGCAATTAACATAATATTTTGGTAATAACATGTTGTTTTTTTAAGTTACGCAAAAGTTTCAGTGTCACCTACGTACTAGCCCGGAGTTAGGAAGTTGGCGGTGTTTCACCCCCGTGCCTCGCAGAGCACGTTAAGCCGTCGGTCCCGCTTATTATCACTTACATGATAATATAGTCGTTAAAGCCCGCCAACCCGCATTGGAGCAGCGTGGTGGGTCTAAGCTCTAATTCAGCAGTGGGACGTTAATGGGCTGTAGTGGTGGTTATGTATAGTCAGTCCCACAAAATTATCTGACCCAGTGACAGCGTCGCTAGTAGATGTGCAAAATAAAATTTAAACTTAACAATCATAAAAATTAGTTCCAATTATGAGCACCGGGTCAGCTAAGTTTGGCGGACTATAGTCTATACTTACTTTAAAATGATAAATATATTTGACGTGTAATGTCAATAATCTATACTAATATTTAATGAACGAGAAGTTTAATTCGCTATCATCCGCCACAGTAGACAAATCTATGTGGTACAGTGCGTGTCCTTCACCAATAGCATGCGAACACCCACCACCCAGCAATCCGCACCGGCATAGCAACCACACGACACAAATCCTCCAAATCAATCCTTGCTGTGTGATTAACTCGACGTTAATCACGCTTGAACTCGTCGTTTGCCTTGTTTCTACACACACAAATAATTAATCTTTTTGATTTCTACTTTTAATAATTACCTTATTAAAAGCAACACAAAATCTAAATACTTACTATTTACCTACTCGTATCTATTGACTTCAGCAATAGGCATATCTACTTAAAATACATTTCATAATTTTACTTATAAAATTAATAAAATTTTGCAGTGCTATGATTATCCTTAATCTTTACCTGTCAATAAAAATTAAATGGTATGACATATTATGCAGTATATGAAGGCCAAAGGACTGACTCCATCGGACCGTGATAAATGGAAGCTGGTAAAGGAGGCCTTTGCCCAACAATGGGACACAGACTGGGAATAAACATAAAACATCCAAAACAAAATTGGAAAGAAGTCAGATATTTTTATTTATTATAAGCAATCATCACCATCTATTCAAACAATTGCGGACCCACTACATCCCATACATCATCATAGAAAGTACATTTTAAGCAGCAATTAAATGTTATTAATCATAATCGTTATAATATACCTATAGGATATTTATCGTTAGTTCTAATTCGATTAAAAATTCAAAACACGCTAAAGAGATTAATTTAACATTTTAATGGACACTCGAGCGAGTAGAACCGGTTGCCGGTCCTACGGTGGCGCGGGCTCGTGTAATATCACCAATGTACATTCTCTCGATCTCATTAAAGCGGTTTTTGTCCTCGCCTCATGTTTATCTTATTATCCGGGCCCCGTCCCTGCTAAATCGCATGCAATTTCTTGCAACGCCACCGTGGATCAATTACAGTAACACGTTTTTTCAAGGCGCATCTCTATCCATACAAATCATGTTCATGTTTTTGAATATGTAGAAGATCGTTGTTCTACATCTATTTACTTAAATTTCATGACCCATGAAGCTATACTTAATTTGTACTACATAAATGCGGTCATCTGTTCCGAATATTGTCTTTTGCATTTTTAGTATTGCCGTTTAAGTTAATAAGAAAAGATATTCGAATAAGAAATAACATAAAATGATAAATATCTACTGTTATCAGTACCTAAATAGTTGTTTTTTTCACATCTTGATCGCCATTCACGCCCAATGCACACCTTAACATTTCTTAAACACCATTTAGAGTAATTTGCCGCTACCTTCCCTTTATCAAATTAGTCTGTACTGCAGTCGTAGTATTATAGAGCCAACGATATTTTTTTATTACTTACTTTCCAAAGCAACTGTTTTGTTTTAACATAAATTACGAGCGAATATTGCTCGAGAAGACAGATCATTATTTTATGTGTATCCTAAAGCACTGTTCTCGGCACTTTAGCGTACGTTGTCGGATTATTCCCCTCTTTATGCCGTCGAGCTAGATGCGTCGACCACTTTGTTGTTTTATACTTTGTCTCGAAGCGACTTTATGCATCGCCTCATTGCTCTTCGCCGTTTCGCTTAGTTCTCCCTCTTTATTTTCAGCTCACGTTACTATGTAAATTTATTTTAAAACTAGAGACTCAACAGCGGGAGTTCTCTCCGCAGCGATTTGTTTACTATAATATTGCGCATAAAAGGTCTTATATTAAACATTATTTTAATATTTATAGGACAATCCTACTAACAATACAGATTACTATCTCGTGTTATTGTAAGCCATCATTTTTATTCCGTATACGTTAATAGCCTGATCTGCATAAATAATTGGTATTTACATAAAACAAATCTTTATATAGATTTTATGTATAATGTTATTTTGACGTATAAACAAAACAGCGATGAAAAATGGAAATAGGTAATTTGATTATGCGGCTCGAGTTACCCATTATGACCACAATAAAATAAACTGAATTCAGCAGCGCCTCGACCCTCGACAAACGCTCCGAAACAAACTACATTTTTATACAGAGAGAACAAACAAAATGAGTTAGCGGAGCCATTGCGTCGCTTTTCTCTATATTCCACAAAAACGAGCTTGAAAATTCGCTTTAATACCTTTGTTCTACAGCGCTTTACTGCTCTCATGTATTGCAGAATGTTCAAGTTTGTTCCACGTCCGATTATTTTTGTGATTTTCTCCCCTTTACTCTAACCTTTTTGAAGATAAACGAATTGGTATCACAATATACTTTCCGAATGTATTTATACGGATTCGGAATATATTTTCTTCGCGTTAGGTTTGCTTTTATGGATCTGTTTCATATTTTATTTATAGAACAATAGCTGACTAGCTATTGTCCTATAAATAAAATATCACAGGGCATCATCTAGGGCTTCGTCTACATGAATCCAGCTTTTAGGGAAATCCCGTGGAAACTGTTTTTAATTGTTCAGGATAAAATTAGTATCCTATGTCCCTAGGGCGCAAGCTTCACAAGTCATCAGATAAATTCGAGACTACTGTATTCCTATTTACCTACGATTTTATCCATATCCGTTCAGCCGTCCTGGCGTGATTGAGTAACAAGCATCCTTAAGTATAGATAAAGATCTGTATAACTCTTAATTACTATATAAATAAGTGGCTTGATTTTAGCGAAAACGTCAGCCCAGTACCTAACTGAAAATCACTTGTATAGTGTTAAAGAGTGGGCCGATTACTCTCATCGTGAAATTGTGTTTAGCGAGTTTATTCATTACTCCGCGAACGCTAAGGGGGTGGATGAAAGTCGGGAGGCACCCCACCCTCGCTCTGCTCAGTTTATGGATATAACCTCGACAAAATACCCCTAAAATTGAACTGTTTTTATTACGTACTCTCTTTATCTCTTTTGGTTTGTTGTGCCCTTTATACGGTGTTATAATTTTATTAGGGAGTCTGACGCACATTAAACAATGATTCTAAATTTCTAATGTTTCTTCAAGTTTTGATGTGCTTTCTCGCTAAGCGTCTGTAAACAATCGTTGAAATCCTTTTAATACAGCATTATTTTCTTTAATGTGAGCGATTTCTAATTAAGTCTAGACTTAGATCGGCAGATATTGTGGCTAATTCTGTTGTACACAATCTCGCATCAAATCTAAAAGGACAGGTCGAAATATATGCTATGCCTTTCATAATGCTAATCGAATGCTATTCTTTTGACTAGGGGTCAAAAGAATAGCATTCGATTTAGACCTATCAATTTAGATAAGAGATTGTGTACTGACTACTGAACTGAATTATTATCACTGTTAAGTAGCTATACAAAGAACTCATCTTTTCCCAGAAATCAGAGCTAAAATCGTAACATTGATGGAAAATATATAGGTACAAAAGTGACTGTCATTGCATTAGCTCAAGATCGCAGCAGTTACACATTGAAATATGTTTAGATTTTTCCGTATCATTAAATGTAAACAATGGCTGCATATTAAATAGTTTGCTACAGCTATAAAACAAAGCGGCTGGCAAACGACCAAGTCGCGCAGTGCGACACGAGTGGATAGGCGCGCGATTTGCAACGCGAGCACTGCTTACAAACGTCACATCGCTATGCCGCCTCCTCTCTTTGCCTCTCGTCGCCAGATTTGTACGAATTCATTCTAAATGGAGCTGCGAGTTCGCAATTACTCTCCCTTTGAGCATATGGAATGTGCTCTATGTGACATTCGATTCAATTTCGGGAACAAAGCGCGCGTCGAAATTCTCATTCTCTTTGACCAGGAGCTCTTATGCAGCGGCGCTTTGTTAACGAAATAGCTCGAAGTTTATTCGCTACATGTTTGCAAAACCTTCAGGGAGAAGATTACGTCCCAGGTCAGGGGCTATTGCGATGTTAAACGTCAGAAGTTTTGCCTTGATTGAACCTACGAAATCCTTTCCTACATATCAAAACTATTTTGATCTGTCTGATTGAGTTGTCTCGAGAATCCAGATCAAAACTTGTTCTTGTTAAAACCACAAGTATTTTCTCAATATGCGCATTAATGTGACTTAAATAAATGGAAAATTAGATATATATATACTCGTATATATCTACAATTGCATTAATGCCTAAAGTAAGACAATAGGACGTTATTGATGCGCAATTAAGTATGTGTTTCTTGGTGTACAGTAAATAATTTTTCATTCATTCATTGATGCACAATTCAGAAACTTCTATAATCTATAGAACCTTTGCAGTCGTCGTTGAGTAAATCTTGTTAATTATAATATTTCTCTGCGCGGTGATTCCTAGTTGATAACTGATTTATTTTATTGTCACTAATATTTCATCAGTGGGTTTACCTGAGGGGTTACTACCATCGCTTAAAGCAGTATTATTTCAAAATGACAGTTTTATGTTACGTACCATGACGTTCCTAAAATAAGGATTATAATTCTAAAACACGAACGTCAACAATATTATGATAATACGGATTTAGTTGCGATGGTAGTTTGCTCCCTGGACATGCCATCAGATAGTCCGATGTCTATCGGAAGCGTCATGCCCGGTCAAAGCGCATAGTTTGATCGACGCTGTCAAGTGCATCTGGTATAAACAGGTCAGTTGACTTGGCAACTGTCGCACGTGTTCTCGGGATTTGAACACGTCGATCTGGTTGTCGTCACGTGCTCCCTTTGCTTGTCACATTATTTTAACAAGCCTACAGTTATTAATATAATGCACTTTTAGACCATGCTGTGTACAGCGTTACTACTCTGAAATTAAAGTTTAAAAAATAGGTATTTTAGATTAACTATACCTGCAGTAGCATAATAATTTTGTTGCCTGTGTATAATGAATGAGTGCAAATATTTATAAATTCAAGTTCTTGCGTGTAGTCCATTCAATATCAGTATTAAAAGTGTACTAGTACGCTCAGAAAAAGTCTGTAGAACTGTGAATATCGTATGCACAACTTGACCTAAAGTTAATTAATTTACGGCAAACGAGGTAAGCTCGATTAGCTGAATAAATTGGGCTTGCGGCGCTCGTAATCCCGCCACAGTATACAACAGCAACAAAGGCGAAGCCAGCCGTGCACAGGAGAGGCTTAATGCTAACTCATTATGTATTCATATCTGTAATGAGATTGTCAGTGACCGCACCTTCCCCTTTTTGGCCTTCTATTTGTCTCGCCACTCGTGTTTCGTCGCTATATTTACGCTCACTCACTCTTTTTGCATCCATTATCCTCTTTTTGCTTTTTTACGAGCCGCGAGGAAATTACAATTTTACGGCATTAAATTGTCAGCTTGTTAAGCTCACTTTTTATTATTGTTACGGCGTTCTTATTTTATGAAACTTGTGAAAGTAAATTTTCCAAGACTTTATTTAAGATTTCCCGACGCTGTAAAATGTTCGGTATATCTACAAACAATCTGTTATAAAAGTGGTGCCTGCATAAGCTAGCGGGAACAATATTACACTTGGGAATTTTTATTCAAAAGATATGAGATGCGGTGGAGCACTTGCAAACGGTTAGATAATGTCGGCAGATACTTGACGCAGTCATTGAAAATTTTATGTCACCTCGCGAGTCGCGTTGCATCGTCGACTACTGCATCTCCCCGCTTCCGTAATATTTTTTTAATGTTAGTGTTTTATGTCTATTAAAAGTTCTGAAGAGCTATTATTTATATAACTGTTAGAGTTAAGTAATATTCCTGCGTTCAAGTTCCGTATAGTTGCAATATTATCCAGTAAAATAAGCTACAATGCAATGTGTATTTCATTTATAATTCCAGTTGCTGTGTTGTAATCGAGATAAAATGTTTTTATAGTATCTAACAAAATACACTCTAGCACTGTAAAGCTCTACATTTATTTTATTTACTGTTTTGATATTATTTTCAGTAAACTTTTTAACCAGTACAAAAGTCTGAAAATACAAGACTTATTTATTCAATATTGTTAGCAATATGACTTGTTGAAAGATAGCTCCGCAGAAATCCGAAGGTAAGCATCTCTTTGTGTTGTTGACGCTCCCCGTATTTCCGCCCCTCCTCGGTTTCTTTGTCACAAATCCTGATTGCGACTTCTCAGTGCAGTGCGCTTAGCGCAAGCACTGCGAGCTACACAAAGGTTTGAGATTTTGAATTTAAAACCACCTCCATTTCGTGTGGTCGCTCTATTGTTGTGTAGACTCCGCAAATATTTGTCTACGAACTTTTCGCAACTTTTGTTATAACGGATTTTTGTTCCGATTGTAGAATACAGTTCGCGATTTATATTCCGAAACTACACTAAAGTTGTGGCTCATTATAATTCTAAAAGCACGACGGCAAGTCACACGTTCATTAATATGTCTCGTGACACCTCCCCGCTGTCGCCTCGGGGAATGTCCTCATACATTTGAAGCCACATTTTCCGCATCGCACTTTCTCCATTTAACTCGCAGCCCTATGAGATTTCGATAAACAAATTGAATATTTATAAAGCGTGAAATTCCACTGCAGGATTAATTAAATGTTAAAAACATAAAATCACGCACTCGTGAAATGTGTCTGATACGAAAATATAATTTAACAATACGCTCGCCGCAAATTGAATGAGGTTCGAAATAAATCCTGCGGTCGTTATATTTTGACTCCCATTTTCCCCCCAATCCCGCTGCACCCCTTGCGCTGCTCACAGTTTACCCAACAAAATTATCCGTCGTAGATCCATATCCATCATTATAATAGCCTACTTACTGTAATATGAAACATAATATTACGAGTAAAACAAAAGCTTTTGATTTTCACTTCCGTATTTGATATACAACTTTTGACCTCAATAGCAAGAAAATTCAAGACGTAATAAAAATATTCGTACCTGCCTAGATTGAACAATATAATATAACAACACATTTACAATCTTTCTCACTAGATTCACTCATTTTATTTTAAGAAATGTTTAAATTTTACAGCAAAACAAATTAATACCGCCAAAAAGTTGATACCTAGTCTTTGTTTACTGTCTGCCATATTTTTTATTTATTTATTGATGTGACGGAGTTTCTGAACGTTTTGCGAGAAAATGAAAAGATGTATGGCCCAATCCACAGCGTTCTAAATTCAAAATCACTTTTCTCACTGAGGTGAGCAAAAACGAGTTTTGCTCACTGGTTTTAAGTAGCAAAGGAGCGCTTTTCGAGCTAGAGAGGTGAAAATAAATGAACCTTTACTATTAGTATAAAGCTCAGAGTTAAACGCTTCGTTCTAAAGTTTCTCTGGGACTCGGATATTATGATTATTATTTATTGGATTCGGGAATCATAAATATCTTTTATTGTACCTATTACCTACCTACTGTTGAAATAAAATTTTCACGCGTAACTTAACTCGATCATGAACAAAATTGAAGTGAATCCGGAAAAAAAAGAGACAAGCTATTCCAATTAATTGAAGACACAAAAACTGCAATATAGTCTGTGTAAAATGAGCAAAAGAGGCACGAAAATTTAATGGTTGCTGAAGCGGCTCCGATCGTTATCACGGGCCCTCTCCCTTATTAGATCGGCCCCGAGGGTCGGTGCCGTAAGCGGCGCTCTAGTGTATCGTAAGTGTTAATTACTTTTGTCAGTCCACAAGCGTGCGGTTAACAAATCATGTCGTTACATACCTCCGCAATCGAGGACACTAATTTACAACTACTTACTACTACTACTTAGAAAATTGTTTTGTACATACAATAAATTTATACGTCTCAGGACAAGACATTATGACCTTTTATACAATACGAGGTAAAGCAGTCGCTACGTATTACGTATAAACGCTTCGAATTAAATTTTTAAAGTTCATTTTACACATTATGCAATAACATTCCGAATCAGTGGTAGATTCACTTGACGATTAAAAAGGAAAGTTTATTAGAATATAAACTTTTATTCCTTGCAATGTTTACTACAAAAAGGAAGCGAGCCAACTTCCCTACTACGTATTGAATAATCTACTAACCTACTTACAGACAAAAGTTTTTTTAAACTTTTGCCAATCCCAAAAAGGTCACAAGCAAACAGAGAAAGCTACTATTGCTTTGTGCAGTGTGTATGCATATTTTGTAATAAAAAATAGTAATAATTATATCCCCTAGTAGCTAAACGTGTTGACGTCCTAAACGTTAACTGGTAAATCAAATCGATAAGCATTTTTATTGCACCATTAACAGGGCGAAAGTACCCGAGCGATACCAATCTGCGTAATCAATGCCGGAAGCAATCCACATCCCATTAAGTAAGGCTTAATTGGTGTTAAAATATTAATACGGCCCTTCGGATCGTCCAAGCGATAATAATATTTTCGTTATGCATTTTAATTATATACGTACAACTAGTTTTAATGCAGTCGGTTGTCGGTTTTGTTGCTTTTAATCCTTTATGATACCTACGCTCTCGTGTAATTTGATATGCTTAATAATTTCATAAAGCTATTAATTGTATTTTGCCTGCGGTCTCGCCTGCATAGTTTTATTTAATTCTGTAAATATGAATCCGAAATACCTGGTAAGTGGTAACATTAAAAGATTAAAAAAGAGATAAAATATAATTGTTAGTTAAATACGAACTAAGTACCTTTTCCCGCGATATCGTCCGTATGGATTAGGCTTTTCACAGAACTGTTTGAAAATTCTCAAGATTTTTCATAGTCGGGATCCGAGAGATATTATAGACTTCATACAAAATCTTAAGTCTTTGGATCCAGCTGTTGGTACTTCCGTCAGTGAGTCTATTGCTATTAACATAATTTAAAACCAATCATAACGATTGAAATTATAGCAATGTGACAGTTACAAATTTCGCCATCGACCTGCAGTAGGTACACATAAATTATGTACGGAATAGATAAAAATCAGGTTTATGAAACAATAATGTCAAAATAGGTTATGTTTCCTACTAAAAATCTCTATCCTTTCGTTTTAACTATAGAAATCCACGATTTTGTATCAATTCGAAAAGGCAACAAACAGTATTTTACTATTTTTACAGCGTTCCGCCGTAAATTTCCGGCTTCACGAAGCTCGAATTTTTAAAATTTCCTAAAATATTTATTCATAGTATTAAAACTTAATACAATATTAAAATGCTAAAAACTAAATATTAAACTAACTAAAAAATAAATTTAAAACAAATCCTTATATAATTAATACCTACTAACAATAAAATAAAAATAAAAATAAACCCCTAATCAAAAAGACCACCCCTGGTTGCCCCTGGGCCAAAGGTACCCATCAAGCTTGCAGCATTGCCACGCTGAATGGCGATGGATAACCTTTGAACCAGGTAGGAACCAGAACGTGGGTCGCAGCCCCTCTCCCTCAGACGACGCCCGATCTCTTTTATAAAATTTTTTGCTTTTTTATTTTTAAAATTGTGAAAACGTTTTGTGAATTTCTTCAGTTACCTTTTGCAAAAATGATTTCGATTTTTATTAAGTATGTTGGTATTTAACAATGAAAACATTGTATTGCAAGTTGAAACCTGCTTTCGATTTGATTCAATTATGAGATTTTTTAAAAATCTTGAATTCAGTTTTTATTTTCTACATGAAATAGACGAAATGTTTGGCTCGATCAAATTCCTTTATCTCCGACGGTTTTCGCTACACTAACTGCTCCCAAAAACATACCAACACAATGTAGCTGTAACAATTTTTATTTAAGCTATACAGTTAACACAGTTTAAAATCTTTGTTTAATCGGAAGCGACGTCAATGTGTATTTCATCCCCCGTAGGTAATTAATACGAACATAATCCGATCAGCAAATATTTCCCACCGTCTCGTTTGTGATAATCAAGTCGTAATTATTAATCAATTGCCATTTTAATATCAATTTTAATACATATTACAGCTTTTGCTTGCAATTTAGCAACCGTAAATCAAAAATTTTAATCACCTCGGCAGTCGACACTTGGAATGTGTCCTGATAACTGTTACCAGACATACCCAACGAAATCAGACTTGGCGGACCTAAGTCCATTTGGCCACCTTCATTGCCCATCATCTGACCCTGATCACTGTAGGTATAAACTGACAAAGATTAGATAGAAGACAAAAAACATTAATAACCCTTTTTATAAGAGAATAAATTCATAATATTTTTTATTTTAAAAGTATTGATATACAATGACACGTCATTTTAAATGATATGCGTAGACATAATGCTGTGGCTAAGGAAGGAATAAAGAGCACTAATTGATGCTCTGATAAATATACACTTTTTGACTATAATTTGAATGATAAATGCTCATTAATAAATTAAATGTTTGTTTTGTGTCTATATTGATAAAATAAATTTATTAAACATAAATAGGCCTCATTTTCCAGATTTAGTAATCAATAATAATCATCGACATATAAAATAAACATTTAAGAGTTTAATTGATAAGGACATACAAAAATTACCATTTTAATTTGAACCACTATCGACTTTAAGTTTGAACATGACATCATTAAATTACCTTTTATATATTGAAAGCCACCCGATTTGTTTTATATCTCCAATCATAATAGGATTACATAAATTATCTACTCTTATTTATTACACCCATTAATTCAGATAATATACGAGGGTCTTTGTATCTAAAGATATTCTTTTATAACACCAAATAAGCTTATAGCCATTAGAAAACAATTCAATAACTTTGCAGCGGAAGCGAAGATTCTCTCAAACTCAAACGTTTCCCCCAAGATAAGAAAAGAGGGACGCCTTTTATCCGCTTTTTTCTCTTTCAGATAATTTATTCCAAATTAATATTTTCAGAAGGGAGCTCTTTATTGCGTCTTTCGGAAATTGAGCCATTGTGTGAATAATTTATACCATCCACGATTCATTGTAATTCATGAGGTTTCAAGATTTCTCCACTTTGATTTAAAATTTTAAAATGTGTTTGACAAGATCGAAAAAATGCAACAGCACGCCAGAATGCGCTGCTCTGAACTGGTTTAACATTTTATATTAACTTTTTGCATATATTTGCTACATACATTTAAAAATACGATTGTTAGAGCAAGAATAAAATGTTAAAATGTGTGTGTTTATGTATTGTTATTGCACTTTGCACCAAAGCTGTAGGTTTTTAAGTTTCTAAATCTAATATCTGGAGGTAAATTAATGTTCTAGTTTCCACTTCTGACTCTTGAACTACGTGTTGTAGGTCTCGGTCGGTTTTCTGTTGACAAAAGATTCTGTATCTGACGTAGGTAGAGTACCGAAAGCTGACCTTTATGTGAACCGGTACTACATACATACCTTTACGTAAACACTAAACACAAACCAACTTATTTTGTTGCCTACGGTTAACTGACAATATCCGTATTTATGGTGCTCGTAAAGCTCCTTCTAGAGCACAACACAAATAAATCTTGCTATGCCAAATTTACTACTCCCATCTTATGGTAATAAAGTTTAATGCAGTTCAATCTGAGTATTTATGATGAAAAGTAGTCTAGTCATGTATGGTGTAAGCGTGTGGTACTTACAATAAATAATAGAGAGCTATGAAGGTTTAATGCATTAGCCCTAGAAGGATGAACTCGGTTTCCTTCTATCTTGCAAGGAAAATTGGCAAACAGAGGCCTGGTTGTAGAAGGCCTCTATCTTGTGGCCTAAAAATTGACAATGGTTTAAGAAATCATTTTTAAAACCATTAGTCCCGAAACTTGAAGTCAGCCTTTGGGATCAATGATCATTGCTCGTAAGTCGTAAGGGAAGGTTTAAAGCAGTTCACAATTTTCTATTTTTCCTCAGTTAGAATGAATTCTGACTAATAGCAGGACAGCTTCGAAAGTAAGCAGCTAAGTAATTTTCTTTTTAAACTCATCTTTTATTTAATGTGTATTTTAGATAAAGCAAGTGTAATCCTCCGGTATTAATCCGAATCCGAAATTTATTTCCCCGAAGGTAATGTATTTATTTATGTTAGGATATGTATTGGCTTTCGAAAGCCGGTTACATGTGTATTGTATCGCGAGGAATGCTCAACGGAGCGTTTTGTTGGGCGGGCGGCGCGTGCGCGAGAAGAGCGGCGGGGCGCGGACGACGACCGTGTCGCCGCGCCGCGCGACTTGCTCCGCGCCGCATTCTCGCCTCGGCCATCGGGCCGACACCACGTCCGTGTGTTTTATATCATTTGACGTCTTTGTCTCCGCTCGAATCACGATCTATTGTTATTTTTGTTCACTGACAGATACTATCTCAGCACCTGAAAGACTTCTATGGATTACAGTGCCACAAGGATTGCAGTGATTATCGACTGGATTGCAATGATTGTTTGAATAGTGCAAAAAGTTTTGTGTGACGCCGGTTCTAGTTAAACCAATTAACGCAAGTTCTAGTGTTTCATATTTACTTTAATGCGCTTACTTGAGGCGTGACAAAAGGGTACTTCCATTAAATGTGTGATTTCATACGGTGTTTGTAATATAATAAGTGCACAACGTAAGTGATTGTGTTGTTAAAGTTTTAAAAAAGTTACCATAGTGAGGATCAAGGATTCCCATAAAGGCAATGCTGAAGGTAGTAAGAAAGAAGGCAAGAAAAAAAGCAAACAAAAAGCCGAAAGCAATGGAAGGGTGGCACGAAATAAAAACGATAAAACAAGCGCTGCTTCTGTGAAGGCGGAAAAAGAATACTCCAAACGATCACCAGCTAAAGAACAAAAAGAACATGAGGTATACCATATTGTTATTCCTAAAAAAATATTATCACGAGAAGATAAGGTACAATGAAAATATTATAATGTAACCCAATAAAACTTTGTTCATATTAACGATTCGTTGCGACATCAATAAATATGTTGGCACAGTGGTTTTGAAATGTATGCGATTTCCAAACAATCTTCTTCCACATAGATGCAAATTGGATAGTTTCCAATTTTAACTATCTTATTAATCACTTGTCAGTCTTTATTTTCACAACGTTGGCTGAATACATATTTTACGTTTTGTTTGAAACAGCAGAGCAGCGATGTCATATTAAAATAATAAAAAAGCTCTACATATTTTTTAGCGTTCAAATAAAAACAAAGCTAATGGTATGCTTTTTGTACAGTTTCGACAACAAAAAATATACGGTGATTCAAAATAAAAACAATGTTTTTAAACACTACATATCATACCTATTGGATTTTTTGCTCGTGTTTGTGCATTTCGTGTCGTACCTAGATTGTTTTACAAAAAACCTCAATGCCGATTTATTACTACCTGTAACTATTGTCGTTTAAATGTCAATTGAATACATACATATTATAATTATGTATGTATAATTTTGAGATTTTTATTTTTATATTAATAATTGTATTAAGTATATCATACTAATATTATAAATGCAAAAGTGTGTTGATTTGTTGGTTTGTCCTTTAATCACGCCGCAACGGAGCAACGGATCGAAGTGATTTTGGCATGGGTATAGTTGAGGACCTGGAGAGTAACATAGGCTAGGCTTTTTATCCCGGAAAATTAAGTAGAAATAAGTCGCGGGCATCAGCTAGTATAAATAACTTAATGCAAAAGTAATCCAATTAGGGTTTTTAAAATATATGTATCTTTACTTTCCCTCACTTTAATTACCAAATAGGCCTAAATGCCTGTCGATTGTGCTGTAGTTATTCAAAGTCAATGCAAAAGACTTCATTTTATATAAATAAGTAAGTATAATTATTTCAAATAGCTTTGACAATATTTAAGTTATTAGCATGGTTAAAAAGCAGTTGAAGGATATTGTTGCAGCACGCACTCTACATGTGCCTTCTCTACCAATACAATTAGATAGAACAAATGCCTGCCGAAAAACTTGTTCAAAATTATTTAACATAATATAATAGGTAGTAAGGTACGACATGTTTCCTGTTCTAACCGCCATGGAAATACCCGGTGACATAATTATAAAACGCTAACATTAATATATATTCAGTATTGAAAAACTAATAGAATTGTTATTGCGCTTAGTCACGAATCACGATATAACCGAAACAACGCGGTTCGCTTTTAGCTCCGCACTGCCATTACGTTCGAATGCGGTCAAATGTTATAGCTCCGGTAACTACATAATTATACTTTCTATTGCCCGACTATTAAATTCAAATTTATAACTAGCACGCGATAATAAATTATTTATAATTCACCAAAGATTATATCAATTCATGTCGCCGTCCAAGTTGTGTGTAGTTAATTAATTATTAACATCACGGATATTATTTTAATTTCAACATTTACACTATTTAGTTACAAACTATGAGTAACTTAATTAGACGTTACAATTCGTTGCAGACTCTTTCGGAAATCTTATTAAAAATGTTTTGACAACTTATTGAAAACTTTTGGAATGTGATCATACCAAATTGTCAGAGCCAAAAATTTAACAAAACTGAAAGTTGCAAAAACATCCTTTATCATTTTTAGAACTAGAACTTGCAGAAGTTGACCTTCTGCGGTGACAGAACAACTGTGCAAGAGACTTGCTAGCTAGAGTTGTCTTTTATTAATAATGGATACATGGTCATAATATTATTAATTCTAAAATGATAACTCATAATATGTGCAAAATTAAAGAAGCATGAAATAATTCAGATGCTTATCGTCTCATATTCATACTCTCCTTATTTGAATTTAAAATATATAAATATGTTAATTATATGCTGTTTGTAGAGATATCAAGATTCCACAACAGAAATCCACTGTTTATTTTTCCATTCATTCAGCAAACACTACCGGGACTATGTCAATATTATATTATGACAATATAACACTGATTTGTGTGCATAAGATAAATAAATTGACCTCTTATGCCTACCTATTAATTTTTATTTACCCTACTACGGCAAAGCTTATGATGATATGATGATGATGACAAAGAGTTATGATTTTAGCAGTTTATGTATGTTCTGTTCTACCTGTTCTATGTGTTAAATAAAATTCCTAGTCTGGTTAGTTTTTTTAATCTTCTTTAGTTAATCTTCTGATCTGAAAGAAGCTTCTTATGAACACTCAGCTTGTACAATAATATATTACTTCTAATATTGCTTTACAAGCGACATATTATACGGATTACGCATTTTTAAAGGAAGTAATAAAGAGAATATAAGAAGAAAAAATAAATTGAAAGGCAGTTAGAAACGGGCGAGTTTCTATTACATACCTACAAGACCTAAAAACTTGTAGTCGAACAAAAAATGTATCACATCTAGATCTGAGCTGTGATTGCTGTGAACCACAATAATTATTTGCTCAATTTTTTGCCGAGTGTTTCTAGTAATCTGATACGTTTGGTCTTTACGAGGTATTTCTTTAGAGTCATATTATTAAGCTAGTATAAATTCTATCCACGGAATAGCAATTCTAGTGTTAAATATTCATACTGTGTGCTTTGTTTTTGTATTATGTGATTAAATACTTTTTCTCACCTCCGGGCGGAAAGCGTCAATTTTCCTCCCGCTGCGCTAAACGAAAATGCCGCTTTCCGCCTCCGTCGAGGAGAAAAATAGTATACACACCACGGGCAGTAAATAAGAAAGCCTCAGATCACATGTTTATTGACCTCGGCTTCGCCTCGGACAACAATTATATGTGATCTGAGACATTTCTCATTTTACTGCCCTAGATGTGTAATATACTATTTATTGCTTAATATATTTAAGAAATCTATTCGTATTCTGAAAGGTATGCAATAAAATCATCATGTACTACGTCAAGGTAATGTCTTTTTGACTATGCATAGGGGTTTGTATTATTCATAGGCAACTATTAAATAACATTAAGGTAACTTCAACAAGGGTTTACAATTCTTTAAACAACTTTTTTTAAGTACAAATGTTGCTAACATTTCAATTATTGTTGCAATAAGTATTTGATCACTTATTTCCACCACATTTTTCTGATATTTGTCATGTAAATTGCTTTGGTTCGGTAGGATTACGAAATGAAATCCCCTTACGTAGGTATATCTATTGAAATAATTCAATACTACACTGAATTGCTTATGTAGTCTCTAAAACTAGTATGTATTTGTTTAATTAATATTAATGTAAACTATGTTGCTGTTTAAGAAGACGGAGCCATTAGTTTGAAGTGACCTTATTTGACGCTTCTGTTTAAAATAAGCACAATTTTATCATGTTACTAGATGATTCCCGCGACTCCGTCCGCGTGGATTAAGATTGTTTGATTCCCGCGGGAACTCTTTAATTTTCCGGGATAAAAAGTAGCCTATGTCCTTCCTCGGGATACAATCTACCCGTGTACCAAATTTCATCAAAATTGGTTGAGCAGATGGGCCGTGAAAGCGTAGCAGACAGACAGACAGACAGACAAACGGACAGACAGACAGACACACTTTCGCATTTATAATATTAGTATGGATGTGGAAGATTAAGATCATCAACATAGACATACAAACATAATTTTTCGGATATATATTTAAACTAGATGATGTCCGCGACTTCGTCCGCGTGTTTTAAGGTTTTTGGATTCCCGCGGGTACTTCTTAGTTTTCCGGGATAAAAAGTAGCCTATGTCCTTCCCCGGGATATAAACTACCTCTATTCTAAATTTAAGCAAAATCGGTTGAAAAGATGGAACGGGAAAGCGTAGCAGACAGACAGACAGACAGACAGACAGACAGACAGACAGACAGACAGACAGACAGACAGACAGACAGACAGACACACTTTCGTATTTATAATATAGTATGGAAGTATGGAAGTATGGAGGATATGGATATGGATATGGATTCTACATCTATTGACTTGAGTGTATTGAATAATGAAATTCTTACATAAAAACTGCCTAAATATATTTTTCTGGCTAATGTAGACTACTTTGACCGGTTTATTCGAAGCTAGATAATTCAATAAAAGTTAAATAACTGACATCCTACCATCATTAGAAAGTCGCCGAAGGCATCGCAGGCCGCGCCGTTTGAACTTTTATACGAGTCTAAATTCTCGTTGAATTTTAAGTTCTATCCTATTAAAAGTTTTCGAAGTATTAGAATTGCGAATGAGGGGCGAAAAGCTATCATGTCGTATTTTTTTTTCTCTTCTCCCTCCAATTCGCCTCAATGGAAGTCCTAGTTGAGTAGAGACGCATTGAATCTGCAGCCCGAGTTTTCATATGCTTCAACTGATCTGTTTTAATAATTTGTTTCTCAAGTGCCTTTTAGCAGATAAATTCAAAGCCATTAAACGTAACCGCGAACCAATTTATTTAATTAATTTCAGATTAGGAATTAATCTATTACAACTCGCGCTTGATCGCATTTCCATTTAGTGTCTCGGAAATATTAAGAGCTTTGAAAACAAGCATGTTTCTACATTTTTACTAGCAGTCAGCGAAGTTGATTTTCCCAAGTTTTTTTGTTATTTTGACAGCGGTGACTAATGGGGCCGTTTATTTTTATTGCTGGTTTATTTAAAGTCGCGCGTGTTTCGCTCTCTGTCGGGCAACGAAACTATTATTACTTGACGACACGACATCACTCATCGCGCTAATATCACTTTGATTATCTATTTTAATGTTTAGCCGTTTTGACAAGTGGCCAACATTCATAAAGCAAGAAAAAAAATCTCTGGAATGTATATTCAACAACGATAACATTATTTATTATTACATTATAATATTTCTTCGAGCCTTTGAAAAAATGTAGCATCGTTCGGCGCTAGTTGAAAGTAAGAAGACGTATAATTATTTTAAGGCATCATAAAATTAACATAATTTTAACATACCGTAGTAAAATATTCTTTTGCAATAAGGAAAACGATTGAGACTTTATGAATTATAACTCTATCGTCTTGGTAAATAACCGTGACCAATATTTGTACATTTTTTTTGACAATACAAAAGCACATTTAAAAGTCTATTTGAATTGACGACATCCCTGGTGCACTGTTGAGCGCTGTTGTCTTAACGTGGAAGGTCCCGGGTTCTATCCCCGGCAAAGTCAATGTGGGAATTAATAATTTCTGAATTTTCTCTGGTCTGGCCTAGTTTTGGCTGTGGCTAGTTACCAACTTAACACCCTACCGGCAAAGACGTAAGTAGTAGTACCGCCAAGCGATTTAGTGTTTCGGTACGATACCGTGTAGAACCCGATTAGGGGTAGGTATGGGTTTAATATAACTGCCATACCCCTAACAGTTTAGCCCGCTACCATCTTTGACTGCATCATCACTTAACATCAGGTGAGATCGCAGTCAAGGGCTAATTTGTTCCTAGTGGATAAATAAAAGTATTGAATCTTTTGTCTTAAAAAATCATAATACCTAGACATGAAATACTTATCAATTTCCAACGTATTTTGTATTTTCATTGTTTTCAACATGGTTTATATTTAGATGCGGTGACGAGAAAATTGCCAACAGCTTTATACATTTTGAAACTTGACTTATGTTTTCTATATAAGGTTTACTGCGAACCGCTTGTGCATCGACAAATAACGACTGGTATTTTATTGCATTGACCCCTGAGTCTGACTTCTGAGTTCTGACATACGGTCAATGCATACGGTTAAAGAAAGTTATTAATAGGTATTTTAAAGTAAAGTACCTAGGCAGCAGATATTCAAGCGCGATATTAATTAGCTTCGTCCATACGTATATTATAATTCATTCAAAAGTGTGTCTGTCTGTCTGGTACGCTTTCACGGCCTATCGATGAACCTATTTTGACATTTAAGAAAGACATATAATATATAAGAGATATATCTATCTCGGAAAATCAAAAAGCTCCCACGGATTTTAATCTTAAAGTGCCAAAATACGATGGCGTGATAACAAGGAATAAAATTAAAGTGTTGCTAATAAATACTAAAAATCGAGTAAGTATGTACTTACCAAATAAAGGTAAATTTTATCTACCTTATGAAATAAAATGGCGAAGCGAAGAAAAGTCGATATACCAAAAATCGATAATCCGAGATCAATATTTTAAGAAAAATAATTAAAGCAAAGCTTTTTCGCTTCTGGTTATTTAATGGTTTTATCGCTATCTTATAAAAACCTTATTATATAAAATATTATATAAAATTATATAAATAAACATTAATCGATTTATAGACATGCTAGATCAATCAATTGAACTGATTCAGTGAATGTACACATCGATTTATCATCATTGGCTCACGGCATACATCTCTATGGCAAAAGACATTATTGTCTATTAGTAGAAGATCCGAATCTAAATCGAGACCTACCGGTTTGATAAGAGAATCAAATTTATTTTATAATAAATTTCATATATTAGAAAATAAATTAAAAATGGGTAGACAACAGAAATCCTGGACAGAATATTTTTAATTACTTTTTGAAAAATGATTTTTCATAAAATGTTGCAAAATGAAGATAATAATAAAATTTTATACTGGACTTAAAGTATAGAGCATATAGAATGTGCAATCGTAGGGTAGACTATTATTTCCATTATTTATCCAGGTAAATAATAGGGTAGACTATTATTTCCATTATTTATCCAGGTAAATAATAGTCTACCCTACGATTGCACATTCTATATGCTCTATACTTTAAGTCCAGTATAAAATTTTATTATTATCTTCATTTTGCAACATTTTATGAAAAATCATTTTTCAAAAAATAATTAAAAATATTCTGTCCAGGATTTCTGTTGTCTACCCATTTTTAATTTATTTTCTAATATATGATGGTCCAAGATCCCAGAGCAGCCAGACCTTACTTATTTTCTGAGAAACAAAATGTGTGTAATATAGTAGCTTTGGTACGTAGATTTAACGTACGCATACTCGCAAATTTGGGGCGACGGCCAATTTATAGTTATAAGGTGCTAAAGGTACGTAAAAACGTTGCTAACTTTACTTATTTTCTGAGAGCTGATTTTTATGTATGTTGTACAGAATATTGTTAATAATTAATAATCAATACTCCCAGACTCATGCCGTGGGCCGTTATTTCTGCCAGACACTTTAAAGGTCGCAAAAAAAAAACTTAACTTTACTTATTTTCTGAGTCTTCATTTTTATACACGATACTCAGGGAACTGTTTCAATACTATTTGCAAGCAGCCAGACTAATCTGATGGGCCAAACATCCGCCAGACTCAATTTGAAATTTCGCTGTGATAAAATGTTCGCCTTATTTACAAGGTTTTAGGGACCTTTTTCATTGTGTGGAGTAAAGAAAACCATCAATTATTGCAATTTCTAAGCCTGTGTACGAAAAGCTTACGAAAAACCACAATAAAGGGGGTGAAATGAGGGTTGGAACCTTACATGAAGGTTCTAAGTTTTTAAAGTTAGGGACTTGAAAATCGGCATTATGGTTATTAGTTTTAAGTTATAATAACCTGTAAAAGCAATTTTTTGAAAATCCACCCCAAAAGGGGTGAAATGGGGGTTGGAAGTTTGTATGAAAATCCTATGTTTTTGAAGCTAGAGACATGAAAATCGGCACTTAAGTTTTTATTTTTAAATAATAAAAACCTGTATAAGCAGTTTTACGAAAATCCACAACAAAGGGGGTGAAATGGAAGTTGGAAGCTTACATGAAGGTTCTAAGTTTTTGAAGTCAAGGACTTTAAAATCGGCATTTAGATTATTATTTTTAAATAATAATAACCTGTGTAAGCAATTTTTCGAAAATTCAGCCCAAAGGAGGTGAAATGGGAGTTAGTAGTTTGTATTAAAGCTCTATGTTTTTGATAACATGGAGATCGGCATTTATTTTCAATAATAAAAACCTTCTTAAGCTATATATTATAGCCGCAAGAATGTTAAGAACTTTGATAAGAGCAACGTACCACTGTGTAAAAGTGAGCTTCTGCAGCAGTTTCGGCAGCGAATTATATAAGCATCTTTTGTGCTTATTTGACAGAACCTATAATTTTTAAACCTGAAAATAACGGATGGATGTTGCAAAACAACAATTACCATTTTAACTGGTTCGATGGGGACCAATTACCGGGGTTTGTAAGAGAATCCCTTGAAGTAGAATCAGGTATTTTACTCTCACTTCATATTGTTTTTATAAATTTTGAAGCTATTCGAAACTTTATTATTTTATTTGATTTAACAGACGAAGATTTTACCAATGATATTGACGACGATAAAGATTTGAATATTCAACACCAACAGAGCTTAACATGCACACAACGAGATTATCTCGCGACGAGAGAGAGAGAGATGTTGTCGTTGCCAGCTGTTTTGTCTAACATGCACAAAATGCGATATATTACAAGAAAAAAATATTCGGCATGTAAAGGTTCGTAGAGAAAAATACCACAGATAATAAATATTACTCTCATCTTTACTTTTGACGTAACGAGTTAGGTAGTAGTAACCATGTTAGGTTCGGTAGACAAAATATAGAGATAACGGGTAGACATAATTTTACTCGTTGTGTGCATGCTAGCCCTACAGGATTGGCTAGATGACGAATTACCAAACTTCGACGATGACGATAGTGATGATTATTAAAAATAACATTTAATTAAAATATTTTCTTAAAATTTTAATTATTTGATTTCATTTTCATCATTATTATCATTGAAATATACTTAAATATTAAGATAATAAAAGCAGATATTTACATGTATATTTTTCGGGATAGCCTTCCGCGTGGCCGTGGGTGATGTATATCTTTTTTTTATAAAGAAAAGTAACATTCTTGTGATAAAAAATTTCATTTAAGTTGGAAACCGTTTAAGCCTTTATAAACACTTGAAGCCTGGCAGCATATACGTCCATTATTCAGGTCACGTTGTAGATTTCACAAATATATTTTTGTTTTGAATTGAACACATTTTGCTCTAGGTCTTCACAGCTGATTAAGTCTAGCTCACTGAATCTCCTCATGTCACTCCTATGTCCTTCCCCGGTATATAGCCTACCTCTATACCAAATTTCACCAAAATCGGTTGAAAAGATGGTCCGGGAAAGCGTAGCAGACAGACAGACAGACAGACAGACAGACACAGTTTCGCATTTATAATATTTCGGATGTAGATATGAGCATAGATAAACATATTTATTAGTACTAGTGGTCGCCCGCGACTTCGATCGCGTACAATTTCTGATTTCCTATAAGATTATAAAATTTTCCCGCTGCAAAAGGCAAATCTAAAGAGGCTATAATATATTATGTATAGCTTACGAAGGTATTTATTATTTAAAACTACTTAATAAGTTAAATGCCGATTTTCATGTCTAACTTCAAAAACATAGAGCTTTCATACAAGCTACTAACTCCCATTTCACCCCCTTTGGGCTGAATTTTCGAAAAATTGCTTACACAGGTTATTATTATTTAAAATTAATAATCTAAATGCCGATTTTAAAGTCCTTGACTTCAAAAACTTAGAACCTTCATGTAAGCTTCCAACTTCCATTTCACCCCCTTTGTTGTGGATTTTCGTAAAACTGCTTATACAGGTTTTTATTATTTAAAAATAAAAACTTAAGTGCCGATTTTCATGTCTCTAGCTTCAAAAACATAGGATTTTCATATAAACTTCCAACCCCCATTTCACCCCTTTTGGGGTGGATTTTCAGAAAATTGCTTATACAGGTTATTATTATTTAAAACTAATAACCTTAATGCCGATTTTCAAGTCCCTAACTTCAAAAACTTAGAACCTTCATGTAAGGTTCCAACCCTCATTTCACCCCCTTTATTGTGGATTTTCGTAAGCTTTTCGTACACAGGCTTAGAAATTGCAATAATTGATGGTTTTCTTTACTCCACACAATGAAAAAGGTCCCTAAAACCTTGTAAATAAGGCGAACATTTTATCACAGCGAAATTTCAAAGTGAGTCTGGCGGATGTTTGGCCCATCAGATTAGTCTGGCTGCTTGCAAATAGTATTGAAACAGTTCCCTGAGTATCGTGTATAAAAATGAAGACTCAGAAAATAAGTAAAGTTAAGTTTTTTTTTGCGACCTTTAAAGTGTCTGGCAGAAATAACGGCCCACGGCATGAGTCTGGGAGTATTGATTATTAATTATTAACAATATTCTGTACAACATACATAAAAATCAGCACTCAGAAAATAAGTAAAGTTAGCAACGTTTTTACGTACCTTTAGCACCTTATAACTATAAATTGGCCGTCGCCCCAAATTTGCGAGTATGCGTACGTTAAATCTACGTGCCAAAGCTACTATATTACACACATTTTGTTTCTCAGAAAATAAGTAAGGTCTGGCGGCTCTGGGATCTTGCTCTATGAAATTTATTATAAAATTTGATTCTCTTATCAAACCGGTAGGTCTCGATTTAGATTCGGATCTTAGACTATATTGACATTTGACATTAATGGACTTATTGTTTTATTCTTCGCGTTCATGGTTTGCTACTGTTGTGTGTTTCGTAATCGTGATTTTCTTCCTCGGTTTGCTGTATTTTACACCTGACGACTTTGCTGCTATTATGGACTCTGCCGATGCTCCCGATGACGACGCTGGCTTTACTTTGGACGAGCCGTACCCGCTTCTCATAACGACCCCGGCTCGCCAATGGATACCGTACCTGTTTTACGTTCGTCCGAGTTTTACGTTCAAAATAGTGTTTGTTTCTTAATCTATGATTTCAATCCTTTAAGCCTACAATTTGTTTCAGTGATGGCTGCACCTTGGCCAAACAAAACCCCTTAGTCAACTGGGCGTTTCCCTTTTGACGCTCGTAATAACAGGTTCTTTTAATATTAAATTAACTTACATTATGCATGCCGCAGCTAATGTATGTTATATATTATAATTATATAAGAGTTTATTATCAACTTAATAATACCTGCATAATGATACACGATTTGCATTTTAAAAAGGCGCTTATTTGCATGTCATGTTATCGTTTGAGTCGAGGCGGGTGTCTGTTACAAAAGGCGAGTGAGTACACTCGCGGCTCCTTTGAATGTGTCGCAAAGATGCCGGCTGCCGACAGTCACCGGACGTCGCCGGGTCGTCGACGGCACGCGCGCCCCATACGTGATTTATCACTCCATTGTTGCCGGCGACCCACGAACCACCCCCGTTTTAGGGTCGCCACATATCACCACTTACCGGGCAATGGAAATATTACAAAGGCAGTAGGTACCTATTCAGAGTTTGAAACATGAACGAGAGGAGATAGGCCAAAAATTGCCAAGGCCCGGCGCAAAAAAAATAAGTCATACTAATATTATAAATGCGAAAGTGTGTTTGTTTGTGGGTTTGTTGGTTTATTAGTCTGTTCGTCAATCACGCTGCAATGGAGCAACGGATCGTAGGTATAGTTAAGAGTGACATAGGCTACTTTTTATCCCGAAAAATGAAGGAGTTCCCGTGGGAATTTAAAAAATTTATTCCACGCGGACGAAGTCGCGGGCATCAGCTAGTATCTCATAATTTAGAGTAAAGATAATCATCGCAATTATTACAAGCATCACGCTGTTGATGTCCCTTCCCCTATATATACAATATAGGGCTCTTCAAAGAACAGATAAATTATTCAAAAGCCGGCATCGCATTGGCGGTTCCTATGGTGCTGCAAATGTTCATGGGCGGCGGTAATCATTTAACATCAGGTGACCCGCCTGCTCATTTGGTCGCTATGTATGTATATCCAAGTGCATAAAACTACTGACTAAGCAACGTAGCTTGGTAGCGCGTAAAAATTGTAATAACCACGCTCGATGCACGGATTGGATGTTTTAATTTAAATTATAATAAGCTAGCGCTTGGCTGCAATCAGACCTGCTTGCAAGTGGTGATGCAGCCTAAGGTGGAGCGCGCTTGTCTAGTAGATGCCTATTCACTCTTGATTTGAAGGTAAGAGGAGAAAACGGAAGCCTGAAGGGTATTCCATATCCTAGCGGTTCGAATTAGGAACGAGGAAGCAAATCGCTTCCTAATTGGAAACTACAATCATTTGCCGTCTGGAATGAATTTATATGGCTAAATAATCAAACCATTGCTCCCAAGAAATGGTTCCGGAAAATTTTTGAGACTTGGCAACCCTACCCCTCCGGATAAGACTAAACATTCAATTGCCGGAACGCTCTCAAAACGATTTGTTCCTTTCACGCGATCGATTGACTATCTCTTTCCGCCACTCGTGTACATATTGTATAAAGTACGTAATTCGTGGTTTCCTACCATCGAAATGATCTAATAATAAAATTATTCACAGTTCATCAATTATTATTGATGAACCGTGGAATAGAAACTGGCAAAATAAGGTTGGTATAAGAATTGTTTTGTATGATGAGGAAACTTTTCTATATAGGTGGTCACATACATGCACATTTTTTTTTTTTTTTTATCCACTACAAGTTAACCCTTGACTGCGATCTCACCTGATGGTAAGTGATGATACAGTCTAAGATGGTAGCGGGCTAACCTGTTAGGGGCATGGCAGTTATATTAAACCCATACCCCTATTCGGTTTCTACACGGCATCGTACCGGAACGCTAAATCGCTTGGCGGCACGTCTTTACCGGTAGGGTGGTAACTAGCCACGGCCGAAGCCTCCCACCAGGCCAAAATACCCAGGCCAGGACATAATCTTAATTAATCTTAATTAATTAGGATAATGGACTTTTATGGTTAGTGGTTTACTAAAATTATTATTTAGGTTACAAAAAAAATAGAAATAAACAATAGTCATAGTTTTCGTTAATAGAACATAAAAAATCTATGCTTGTCATCAGCACAAATAATTTCTAATATGGGAAGTTTAATAACGAAAACTATGACTATTGTTTATTTCTATTTTTTTGTAATCTAAATAATAATTTTAGTAAACCATAAAAGTCCACAGCGTTCACGTATCGGATACGTAAATAACTTTATTGAGCCATATCCTCGACTGGATCGTAAATGTCTTCAAGTAATTACTTTTCATTCCCCCTTAAAGACCGCCATTCATTCGCCGCTGTTTGTTAATGATATTATCTCCAAATGTTTATGAAGTATATTATTATTACCAAATTAGCGTCGGACATACTTTCTTTGATGAAATTAAAAAAAAGTACATTAACAAGGCAAGACTGAACATTAGGTATCACTTTCCAACGGGCGGCATTGCGTAATGCGTTCCGAGGCGATCTTACAATGTTAACCTTTTGAAGTTTTGCCCTAAATTATCGTAAGTTAGGTTCTAAAGAAATCTTTGGATAAAACATTAGGTAGAATTTTTAAATGCACAAAATTTCTTGACGTTTGCGTTTGCGTTTTTTTTTTTGGTTGCCATTGCTACCAGTTTGACGACCTCCCTGGCGCAGTGTTGAGCGATGTTGTCTTATCGTGCGGAGGTCCGGGGTTCGCTTCCCAGCAGGGTCAATTTGGGAATTTATAATTTCTGAATTTTCCCTGGTCTGGCCTGGTGGAAGGCTTCGGCCGTGGCTAGTTACCACCCTACCGGCAAAGACGTGCCGCCAAGTGATTTAGCGTTCCGGTACGATGCCGTGTAGAAACCTATTAGTGGTATGGGTTTAATATAACTGCCATGCCCCTAACAGGTTAGCCCGCTACCATCTTAGACTGCATCATCACTTACCATCAGGTGAGATCGCAGTCAAGGGCTAACTTGTAGTGTTATACAATACATCAAAGTTTTAAAACATCCGCATAGTGGTCATCCGATGAATGATGACAATGGATAGCAATATTAGGAAACAAAGCCATTGTTAATAGAAACTACGCGCGTCAATTGTCAAAGATATTACTTCAGCGACGTATGCATATTCCAATAGCGTCTTGGTATGATATCTCAAGGAACACGGTCTTCAACAAGCGGACATTGTGTATTAGGCAAGAACAATAGGTGTACATGAATATAACGTTGAATACTAATACCTGCATTATACCAGCTGGCGGCTGGCGTGGGGGTCTTCATCTACATTTTGAATAAATGAAATGATCTCAGCGAGTACCATTATCTTAAGGAACATGTATTTAAATTAATATCGCGCTGGTTTTTTGTTTAACGTATAGTTTAACTTATAGGACATAGGACCTTGTAGTAAATATACAAATATGGGATAATTAAATAATCGACCTTTTTTTTTGTTTCAGGCGAGTCCAGAAAATAGCAGAAATGCGTCTCCTAGATATCACGATGCGTCGATGGATGATGTAAGAATTACCTTCATTTTTACTTTGATTTCAAATAGGCACATGTTTTACGTTTATTAACTAGAATAAAACGAAAAAATATTAGCTATGAGTTATGTTAGATCATTGACCATTGTAATTTGTATTGTCATTTTTATAGGCATCGGACGCCGGGTCTCTGTTCCGGGTGACAGGTGCGGGTGGCGGTGGCGCCGTCAAGAACGAGCTGGTGGCGCGAGGCGGCAGCGGCGGTGCGTTGGCTCTGTCACGCGCGCCCGTCGGCGGCAGTGCGAGCCCGGCGCCCGCACCATTGCCGCAGCCGGCGCCCTCGCCGGCGCCGGCCGCGCTGCCGCCGCCCGCCCTGCCGCCACCGCCATTCCGCGCCGACACGCCGCATCGCAACAACGGCGCACACATACCCGCCCTCGACGGCCAAGCCGCCACGCAGATACCCGCGCGACCCGTCGGGGCCGTCGGGCCTGACACGCCCGAGCGCCCGGCCAGCAACAACAAGCTGCAGCCGGGCGCGCGCGCCGCTGCTGACAGCCCGACGCCCGCGCCGCCCGCACCCCCCGCCCCCTCGCCGCTCTTCCCCTCGCACACCGCCTACCAGGCGCACGCCGTCGCCGCGCTGCCCGACTACCGCCACACCAACCACGAGACGCGAACCGAGCCGCAGCAGCCCGAGCCACCACACGCGCCGCTCGACCTGCACGCGCACCAGCCTCCGCCGCGCCCGCCGCACCTGGCTCCCACGGCGACGCCCCCCACGCATCCTAGTCTCCCGAGCCGCGTGCCTCACTCGCAACCTCACCCTGTGATACCCGGCCACGACGTGCGAAACGCGTCTCCGGCGCAGGCGCAGGTCCATCCTTCCGTTCCTACCTCGTTCCCCAACCGCACCGCGGCGAATGGCGTGCCGCAGAACATCGCGTCGCAGACGCCGCCCGCGTCCGCTCCTAGCAGTCTTCCGAGTCAACCGCCCGCCGGCCGACCGTCGTCTCCGGCGGCCCCGATCTCCCGCCCCTTCCCCGCCCCGTCTATCGGGTCTAGTCATGTAAACTCGAGTATAAGTTCCAGTATTCACAGCCATTCGATACCCTATCCGGGTCAATCGAGTTTACAGAAACATTCCGTGCAGCCGATGTACGCGAGTCGACCCTCGCATCACACAGCTTTCAGTGTGGCGAATCACATATCGGCGAACCACTTGCCGCCGTCTACTTCGAATCCACCGGCCGCTATGCATTTCACTCATCCGCTCAGTAGCCATAGTATCATGAGCCACGCGAATATTCCAATGAGCGGTTCCAATCCGCTGGCGACGTCGACGCCGAATCACATCATCTCGCCGCATTTATCGAGCACCACGACCACAAGTACAATATCGAGTTTCACACCGAGTATAAAGCATCCAGGTTTAAGTTTGCCTCCACATCCGGCGTCCTTAGCGCCGGCAGTCTCTTTGCATCAACCTATGAATATAGATCCGACGCCGATTTCAAGTGCTCCAACGGTGCTAACTCCAGCGTCTAGCAGCAGTAGTGTAAACAGTCACTCGATAATACCACCGATAGTAGATTCGAGGCCGTTGGCGGTTTCCGCCAGCGAGATACCGGCTCGAAGCGAAAGCGCCACCGTGAGTTCTGCGATGGCGCCGAATGGCTACCCTCCACCGGCCGTGTACTCGGCCGGTTCCTATCCCGCCTTGTATGCTCCTTACGCGCCCACGCTCCAACACAGTCCCTACCTTCCGCCGTCTGCCGCGTCTCCGAGAAATACTACTGATACGGTTAGTGCCAAACTCGCCTTTATTCGCTTAACTTGTAGCAATTATCATTCAATTCAATAATTGTTACCCACTTCCAGGCGTCTGGATTTCTATAGTAATTTTTCATACATACGGAGAACCGATGACAATACAATAATTATTTTATAACAAAGGCCTGATAGCCTCACTAAAATCATAAGTTGTCTGTCCGTGCGTCAAGGTCCTTTTCTTAGAAATTAATTGAGGTATCAAATAATTTAAAGCCAAACTAAACTAACAACTTGCGACAAAATGGTCAGTAAGTCAGGTCAGTGGTCAATGGTATCCCGGAAAATTAGGGAGTTCCCGAGGGAATCACACAAATCTTCCAAATCACTCTCAACGTACGTTTCACTGCGAAACTCGACAATGCACGCTTGTAAAGTTTACAATCGTGCATTGTCGAGTCAACATCTCCTGAAGATGCTCCGGTTTCGGAGTGAAACGTACGTTGAGAGTGATTTGGAAGATTTGTGTGGTGTGGTGCTGTGCCGGTGCGAATTGCTGGGTGGTGGCTGTTCGCATGCTATTGGTGAAGGACACGCACTGTACCACATAGTTTTGTCTACTGTGGCGGATTATAGCGAATTAAACTTCTCGTTCATTCAAATGCGTGTGTGATGCAACTTCCAGCGGTCGAGCCTGGCTGCGTCGCCGCTGGTGGCGCCCAAGACGCCGAAGGGCGTACGGCCGCACACGCCGGGCTCGCTGGCCGCTCACGCGCCGCTTTCCTACTCGCCGCGGGGACACAGCCCCGGCCGAGAACGGGAGAGTTTCAGGTAACCGTGCACCTTCTTTTAACTTTTAACTGCCATGTTGGTCTAGTGGTTAGCATGTTCAACTGCGGCCGACGAGGTCCCGGGTTCGAGTCCCGGGTCGGGCCATAATTAGGTATTGGGTTTTTCTGTCTAGAAATTTTCAGTACTAGCCCGGAGTTAGGAAGTTGGTGGTGTTTCACCCCCGTGCCTCGGAGAGCACGTTAAGCCGTCGGTCCCGGTTATTATCACTAACATGATAATAGTCGTTAAAGCCCGCCAACCCGCATTGGAGCAGCGTGGTGGGTCTAAGCTCTAATTCTCACTCTCCTATGAGAGTGGAGGCCTGTGCCCAGCAGTGAGACGTTAATGGGCTGTAGTGGTGCACCTTCTTTTAATAGCCGCCGCGTAAGTTGAACTATGCGCAGAAACACATTTCTGGTGTCCAACGAAGTGCGGTATGAGGTGCGCCGCGAAGGGCCGCGCGCTACCATAGCTCCCACGCCTTCGTACTCCGCCCCTCGCTCCCCGCGCATGCTCCGCTTGGCCCTGTAGTACAATGTACCTGCGCAGACGACCGCCATTTTGGGTCAACTTACGGGACCCGATTTATATCCTGCCTACCCTCTGTCCTTCTTTGCCTGTAGTACTATCGTTATGAAATAGCGAGTCGTATGATACCGACGCCCCGCTAAGTAAATTTGAAATACTACTACTTTCCAGCCTCGTCTCGTCGACCAAAGCTATGCTTTCAGGTGGTAGATTTTATTGTTTGACTCTAAGGATTAATTAATTATTAATGTGTGCTTACAACTAATAATAATTGAATAGTT
This sequence comes from Erebia ligea, assembly GCA_917051295.2. Lineage (NCBI taxonomy): Eukaryota > Metazoa > Arthropoda > Insecta > Lepidoptera > Nymphalidae > Erebia > Erebia ligea. The sequence goes on along the minus strand of OU785233.1, from coordinate 9,705,485 downwards.
AACTTTAAAATTGTACACCGGTTACGGTAGAACATGCAGACCTTACCTACAATGTTTTAATGTAACATCTGTAATATGTAACTATATTATTATGTACCATGTTCTGGACAATAAATGAATTATGAATTAAAGACTCCAGCACCTTGGTACTTAGCTTAGCGACACTTCAAGCTCTGTCAGTTACTCTGCCGAGCGATCGCGTAACTTCTGCATCAATCATTGTTACAGTATCAATTGTTGTAATTGGCTGAATTTATGGCATTCTTGCTGCGTCAATGGATTATGTCCAATAGTGGAAGAGTGTTAACCAATCAGAGGTGATTGCGATGTATCAATGATTGATGCAGAAGTTACGCGATCGCTCGGCTGGTTTTATCATGTAGGAAAGTTTTTACTTTACTTTATTTCTTGAAACTTTATATATATATGAAGCAACATAAATAGGATTATGTTGTAAGCTACGTACTACTATAGTATTTATTATGTCAATTGCGACCAAGCATTTTCTAGTACTTAGCAGTGATTGCTTGATATATATCATTCCCTTAAGAGGGAGCCCTAAATGGTAAAAAATAGCTCATCGTCTCATCTGAAACTGCTAGGATATTATGGAATGCCCTTCTGGCTTTCGTTTTCCCTTCCACTTTCAATAGTGAATTAAAATACCACTTCAAAGTCAAGAGTGAATAGGTATCCTCTAGGCAAGCTCCACTTCTCTGCTTTTGATTACAGACAGGTGCTAATTAAAAAAACGAACACCTTACTTGACACGTATTTCGATTGGTTTCAGCAGCAATATCAGCAGTCTTTCGCGCAGCACGGTCGCGACAGGCGGAGCGGCGGCCGCGCCTGCAGTGTCGTCAGCGCTCACGGCGCCGCTGGCCGCGCCGCTCGTGGCCCCACTCGCCGGCCCATTGCCTGCACCTTTACCTGTAAGTTACTATATAATCTAACCGACTGCTTCTGGTCTCTAGTGAGTAGCTCTCTGATGAGTAGCTTATTCGAGTGCAGATCATGAGGATCTGCGTGAGGGTCTAAAACTTCTCTCACAAACTGATCTGTGGCAGCTAATAATAAGGAACACTACCAGTGTTACACTCTTATGCCTCGGATAACAAGTAAAGCTTGTTGGTCTTGCGACTTATCTCTCTCCTGTCTTGTCCTGTAGGATTCCATCCTACATATTATATTATAACAACACATAATCAGCTGGGACATAACTGACTTACATATGGAGCTAAGCTGGCAGCGCCTGACAAACAATTCGACACCAATTTAAACACAAACAATTCATACTTTAGATTTAATTAAATTTTGTACCGCAATTTGTACTGCAATAATTAATATGTATTATTAATATTTTAGATAACATTTGACACCCTATGAGTACGGAATCCTGATTAACTATTTCGGAATTTTTCCTATACTTGTGCTGTGAAACCTTGCTTCTTGCCAAATTTCATGAACGGTCAACGGGAAGTTCCCAATAGGTTTTGATTTATTGGCGAGTGTCAAAATATGCAGCATAGACGGCCGTATCTTTTGATTGCGTTGACTTAGAAACTTGATTTTTTTACAGCTCCAAGGGTCCGTAGACCCTTGGAGCTGTAAAGTATTTGATATTAATTTCAACTTGATACGTCCACGCGTTCTCCGAGATATAGGTGGTTAACAGACAGACGGACAACGACGTGATTGTATAAGATCAAGTTCCTTTTTTTCCTCCCAAGTGTGTATTGACAGACTTTACACACCTTTGAGAACATTAACCATGATTATCGTCAAGCGCAAGCCTATCTATCTCACAATAAAAAAATAAAAAAAAAAATATGGAGGTGTACTAGTTGCAGTGGACCCCTATTTTGAGCACATATTAATATTTTCCAGGGTCCAGGGTCGGCGCTGGGCGTGTCCCCGGGGCTGGGCCCGCTGTCGACGGGGCTAAGCGCGCTGGGTGGACTGACGGGGCTAGCGGCGCCCACGCCCACGGCGCCCGCGCCCGCCCCGCACCTGGCGCAAACGCTGGCGCCCGTGCCCACCGTGCCCAGCATCAGCTCCAGCGCCAAGCCGCCCGCGCACTGGGGGGTAACGTGAGTATAGCCGCTGGAATAACAACTCCATCACTCATACTTAGCTTGCTCCTTCCGATTAACGTAAAACATTGTCGTATGAGCTCTAATAGTTCTAATTAGTTTAAGATGATTTGTTAGATCGTAATAATGAAAAAAAACTGAGTGTGGCTCTTCTCAGGCTAGGGCGCGTTTGGAACCTTCCCAATGTTTAATAATAATTAATCTTTTAACTTTGAGCTTGTGACAAACGTCATAACAATAATTAATTGTTAATAGTACAAGAGATGTGCTAAGAAGTCTTTGCCCTTTGCGCTAATGAGTCTAACGATGAGTTTGCACTAAACTAATTTAATCACAAGACTTCATACAATTCTTGCCATTAAATTAGTTTGATCTCTACTTACATTTTTGGATTTGTTTTGTACAACTCAGCATTAAATTGATTGCCACACAACCCCTGTTTTCTCCTTTCCGATCACCAAAGGTTGTCTGGGAGAGATCGCTTTAGCGATAAGACCGCCTTTGCACGCCTTTGCTTCTTTCTTATGTTGTATTTATATGTTTCTACTAGATGATGCCCGCGACTTCGTCCGCGTGGACTAAGTTTTTTTTTATTCCCGCGGGAACTCCTTAATTTTCCGGGATAAAAAAATAGCCTATGTCCTTCCCCGGGATACATCCTATCCCTGTACCAAATTTCATCAAAATCGGTTGAACAGGTGGGCCGTGAAAGCGTAGCAGACAGACAGACAGACACACTTTCGCATTTATAATATTAGTATGGATGTCTCTTGTGTGCAATAAATCTTGTCTTGGTCAAGCAAGACCATTATTTAGCATAGGCTGGCATTTAATTGAGAACATGTTCTCGACTGATGGCAGCTATTGGCCTTAGCTTTTAATAATCGCTTGATAACTTCATTTATGACACTTCAAAATAAAAGATACTCTCATTACTTTGTCATATAGATAAGCATGTTTATGGTGTCGTTATTTTCCAGCAGGCCCACAGGAACGGAGCGGAGCGGCTTCGCCCCTGCACCGCCTTTGTTCGGTGCGCCGCTGCCTCCGCCCAATCCCAACCCCTTCTCTGCAGAGTCGCTGTTTCAAACTAGTGAGTATATCTCTAATTACTCAGATTATAAGGGATGTGGTAATAAGCTAATACTAACACTAATCTTCAGGTCATTGATGACCTTAAATAAAATACCTATCATATTATAATTTTCTCTTTTTTTTAAGCTACAGATAAATCTAACTGGTTAAGAATAAAATATGGCTGTGACACAGACATTGGAACTAGACAAACGCATAGGATTTACTTGTTTGACTAAGGAACTCTGCATTTAACATAATAATTTTCGGTATTCCAGGTCCAGGTGCTGATCTCCTGCGGCGCGAGCTAGACAACCGGTTCCTGGCGGCGGCGGGCGCGGTGGGCGTGCGCACGGAGCTGCACCACCACCAGCACCAGCACACGCACGTGCATCAGCACCCGCCCGCCACGCACGCGCCGCACGCCGCGCACGCGCAACACGCCGCGCACGCGACTCACGCGCCGCACGCGCCCCACGCGCCTCCCGCGCCGCACCACCCGCACCAGCTGCTAGTGCCCCATGCGCCCCTGGTACGTTCACAAGAAAACTTTTTGTTAAGCTAGAAATACACACGCTTATGCTTGTGACGCGTCTATCGGTTTCATACTTTATTAAAAGACACCATAACCATCTCTCTAACCATAGAGAGAGACACGACAACGCGTCAGAGTAGTGTATTTCTAGCTTAACCAATACGGGACACCGTCACAGAAAACCGTGGTTTTCACATTTGAATTCTTATTCTTCACAATTTTTTGATTGATTTTAATTTTTTTTTTTTTTATTGTATAAAAATAAAATATCTAATGGTGGCAACTGGCATGTCTACGTTTTGATGCCTCACAATGTATAAGATAGTTTTGACGACTTTCCTTATACGTCGGGATGATTTTATTTTTTTCTGAACAGGTTTGGTGGGGAGTCTCGGTTGTGGGTCACATGACCCATGTTTACGTTTTGGTATGACCACATAGAATATAAAGTAGGTTTCTATGCAGACTTCTCAATGGTTTCTCTCAGTGCCTCATGCTGGCAACACGACTCACACAACACAACGCAACACTGGCATACAATGAGTTCAAGAATAATATGTTACTAAATATTATGAAAAGATTTTGCCTTCTGCTAAGTACTATGGAAACATTATGAAGGAACTTGAAATTTAATTTGCTATAATCCGCAACAATAGGCAAATATATGTGGTACAGTGTACTCGACAATGCACGATTTACAATCGTGCATTGTCGAGTCAACATCTCCTGAAGATGCTCCAGTGTCGGAGTGAAACGTACGTTGAGAATAATTTGGAAGATTTATGTGGTGTGGTGAATATTGCAAGCTGCAAGTGCAAGATACACTGTACCACATATATTTGCCTATTGTTGCGGATTATAGCAAATTAAATTTCAAGTTCCTTCATAATCATGGACTTCCGCAAAGTAACGCCTGCTTCTATCCAATATACTATGGAAACAGTTGTTTAGAAGTCCTTGCCTGTAACTTATTTGTCGCCTCTAGTGGTCTATAAAGGAAAAGTTCTGAGCTTATTACCCAGACAGGGCAATTTCGAAATTCGAAAAAAATTAGCTCTGGCTGTGGGTCTGGTAGGAGGATTGGGCCATGACTATAAAGCAACCTACCATGTCCCCATATTATATTCCTTCTCTCTGCGTCGTATTCCTCATTACTGAGGGTCGTGACCCAATTCCATTAATCACATAATGGTAGGAGTTTTCTTGGGATTGTAATGCGGTGGGTTCCCTCCTTCCGCATACGACTCAGTGTATTTAAACTTGTTAGGTTTATTACGATTATTATTAGATATTAGTGATTATAACCAGGACCGATGGCTTGACGTGCTCTTTAAAGCACGGAGGAAACGAAAAGGCCAAATTAGAACCTCCAAATTCGGTCACCCTTCCAGTTACCGACTTTGGTCAACGTTGCTTAACAATCGCAATCGACTGATATGCGTTGTCACAGCTAGGCCATTCGTCCCTCCATCCCGTCCCATTATATTCCTTAGGTCCCCACAGTTCTAGGAAATTTAATATTTTTATTTTGTTTCAGTTCAAAGACGTTGGGAAAATGACGTCACTATACCGAACTGGTCTCAGCCTGGGTTACCCGTACTCTTCCAGTCTGCTGCACCCCGCGGCGCCCTACGTGCCACCCGCTCCACTCACTACCTACGCTCCTAAGGTAAATGTTCAAACGAAACAAACTTGTAAATAAAGTAGATTCACTTTTTATCCCTTTTAGCTGCTCCTTATTGCTAATATTCATCATATCACTTTATACTGTACTTTTATTCCATAGTCTGTAGTGAAACTTAAGCAAAGCATAATAGGGATGATGCCTATATCAAAAAAAATATATTTGTAACTGATTATTAAATAGAGGGTCTTCCAAAAGACCTAAAATTCATAACCTCAGTTAGTTTTAAGTTTGATAACCATTTTAAAATATAGATTAAAGAAAAAAGTGCGTTGAAATTTTATGACATCACAACTATGAATTTCATACAACTTCCATACTAGAAGTGCGTTTTTAAGTTTGATAAAGAGTTGCTGATTTGATTGAGTTGTCATCATCCCTATTATCATTATCATGAAATGCTAACTTTTTCATCTATTTTTCCATTATAGTCATATTATGGTTTTGGTCAATCATTAATGGGACCCTGGCACAATAACAAAATATATCCAATATTTCTTATATTAATTCATTTAGCTTAGTACTTCCCTCTTAATTTGCTATCATCATTAACATTGCATCGCCTCATGTTAACAGCCCGTAGTGTCAGCAGCAAGCGACTCCGCAACTAAACCACCACCACGCCCTTCTGTCGCGGTAGGTTTCCTTTAGCACTTCATTACAATCCGTGCATGCTTACATGTGTTACATTCGCTCGCTATATAGAGGTCGCAGCTAGGGCTTGGTATCGGAATATTTGCCTTGTTTTATACTCGGATAAAATATCCTACAATATCCAGACAATTCAAATACTAAACTTATCAAAAAGTTACAATAAACTAATGTGCACGTCTCTACTACTGTATAATATGCTTATGCGGCCGTAGAATCCTCGCAGTGGCTTAGGAACACTGAAACTTGTACATTTTCACACTTGTCTCATTTAAGGTCTATACAGGAATGCTTTGTGGACGGTTTATTTTCTAAGTTTTAGTAATTATTGACGCGATTTATTCACTAGTATTAAACACTGTTGACAGTGTTTTGTTTTAAATCAAGTAGATTGAAAAAACAATCTTTTTCGCTATTATTGACCTCAGGTCATTTTTAATTGCTTAGAGATTTCTTGTATTGGGCTTATCAATCGGGTCGCTTTTGTAAGAGGGCGTCAAGCCAAGGTCACCCTGTTAAATGCATTTAATTAAAAGTTTTTATAGTTCCCCCTAAGAGTATTTGGAATATTTGTAATATCTGAAATATCCGGATACTAAAAATGGGCGAATATTACAAGCCCTAGTTGCAGCGGTCGTAGAAATAATTGAAATGTTACTATGCAGAAAACCGGCAAATGGAACGCGATGCACGTGCGGATCGCCTGGGAGATCTACAACCATCAGCAGAAGGAGAAGAGCGGCGGCGCGGCCGGCTCCGTCGTAGACAAGGACAAGCTGCGCGCCTTCCCCGCGCCCGCGCCGCCGCCGCCCGCCTACCGCTCGCCCTACGAGCTGCCGCCTGCGCCCTACCTGCCGCACCACGCGCCGCTCGGCATGGTGCGCTACCCCGCGCGCCCCGCGCTGGCGCCGCCGCCCGACCGCCACCTGGGCGTGTCGCCCTTCGCGCGCTACGGCGCCGGCGCCTTCCCGCCCGCGCCCGGGCCCTTCGCGCTCTCCGCCTACGGCCGCGAGCTGGCGCTGTCCTCGTCGCTGCACGGCATGCACCACGCGCCCATGGCGCTGCACGACGCGTGGCGCGGCGTGCGCCCGCCCGTGTCCGCCGCGGCCGAGGTGCGCCGCGAGCACGAGGAGCGCGAGCGAGCCCGCCGCGAGCGCGAGGAGCGCGAGAGGCGAGACCGCGAGGAACGCGAGCGCCGGAAGCTCCGCGAGCAGCGCGAGCGCGAAATGGAGCGGGCGCGGACGCGGTCCCCGCTCCGCAACGGCGTCCCGGAGCCTCCCAAGGAAGAGCGGAAGGAGCCGCCTCGGCCGCCGCCCTCTATGCCCGCCTACCCGCCGCCCTCGCACTGGGACCCGTACCGGTTCGACCCGCTGCAGCACATGCGGTTCGCGCCCTTCGTGGAGGCAGCGATCCGCGCGGAGGAGGACCGCGCCAAGATGCTGAACGCGTACGCGCACCACCAGCAGCTGAAGTCGAGCCCGCTGCTGCACCGCTCGCTGCCGGGCGGGCCGCTACCGCCGCTGGGCGCGCACGCCTCCCTCGCGCCGCTGGCGCCACTCGCGCCGCTCGACCTGCTCAAGAAAGAGGAGCCGCGATGATAGCGAACGCCCGCCCCCCGTGTAAATAGCGCGACCGCCCGGCGCGACGTCGTCGAGTGACAATTTAGTTCCGAGTGTATCGTTTCGCAGTATCGGTTTAGAGAATTATTTATTGTAACGTCGCTTGCGGATCGCCGGCCGCCGTCCGGCGCGAGTCAGTCGAGCCGGTGTCATGTGCAATATAGGACGAGAGCGCGGCCGTCGCCGCCAGCCTGTACACTACTGCTTGTTTATTTACATGAAAATATCTATCGAGTTGTTATTGTGACCATGATTAGTTAATTATACATTAAAATGCTGGATTATGTGAAGGATAGGATTATCAGAATCGCTATCAATATAATTATACATATTTATATATACCTATAAATACAATGTAAATATTAGTTGTAAATTAGTGTTAAAATATAGAATCGGTTTATTTAACGTCATATGAATGAAAAACCCATAAATTATTATTCTATCGGAAGTTTAATTTATACTTCCGTTAAAAATCTCATAATGGTTTTTCTATTGTACCAGTGGATGATTATTTATTTATTTATACTAATTTCTCTTCCAAGTAGACTCGAGCTACAAGTTTTCAGGGTTCCATACCTCAAGAGGAAAAAAAGGAACCCTTATCATTTGATTGTCCGTCTGTCTGTCAACCACCTTTTTCTCGGGAACGCATGGAGGTATCAAGTTAACATCAAACTAGAGGTCGTCTGCAGCTTTGTCTGCGTACAATTTCAGATTTCGAGGCATTATGTAGCTTATGCAGGTATTTATTATTTAAAACTAATAACCTAATTGCTGATTTTCATGTCTATACTTCAAAGTTATAGAACTTTTATGTAACCTTCCAATGCCCATTTCACCCCTTTTGGGTGAATTTTTTTTAAAACCGTTTCTTAGCTGATGTCAACACCATAGATGGAATCAACCTTCCGAACTTCAAGTCTATATGCTTTATAGTTCCTGAGATATCATGATTAGTCAGTCAGTGAGTGAATGAGTGATATTTCGCTTTTATAATAATTATACTAAATATACTTTCTACTGTCCTTTGAAGCTGTAAAAAAATCAGGCTTCTAAGTCAACTCGGGTACTTCGCGTTGACCGAAAATCATGACATTTGGCAAGAAGCAAGGTCTCTCAGCAGAGTATTCCAGTTTAGCGCCCAGTTATTTCGCAGTTGATTATGTCTTGTTATTTACTAAAAGAATTTATATTGTGTGGTGGTACGGAACCCTTTGTGCGCGAGTCTGACTCGCACTTCACCGGTTATTTTATAAATAGTGTTGACATTTCTTCTTAATGCATTTAAAATATGTGATATTATTATATTGTGAAATACATTTTGTCTGACTTCAGAGTAGTGTATTTGCAGCTAGATAATGTAATAATTAAAATCATGTTATCTACTTCCTAACTTATTTCCATATTAGTTTGTCAAATAATGTCGAGCTAACAATGCTTTAGTCAACCAATAATATGTTTGTCTTAGCAAACTCGATTAGTGCCATTAAAATCTAACATTAATGGACATTAAGTCAGACAAAATTGAAATTATGATAATTATTAAAACCTGTTTTAAGGCACATATGATGATTGTGTTCTCATGATTTCATGAAGGGTAACTCAGAAGTGTATTATAGTTTATACAAAAATCATTCTGTATACTAAAAGTAAATGAAAGCTTGGTGCGATTCAGAAAATACCATTAAAACTTTTGATTTTTATACCAACATGACTTTCTTTTCTTTTACCTCAAACAGGACTCGCTCAGTCATACACATTTCATACAGCACCTTTTGGTTTGTGGCGACCACTTCTCAATATAACTACTTCCAGGTAGGAACACTTCCCAATATATCGATAAGACGATACGACATTGATTACGACATGTGATAACTATCAGGGCATTATAAGTTAATAAGAGTAATGTTATATTATTATTCAAAGATCATCCTCAGTATAACTACCTTAAATCTCCCAGCTATCACCCATCATTTTCTAAAGGCGCTTGTCTCGACTCTTCCATTCCAATTGGGTATTAACCAATTAGTCAAATCAGCAACATTTTTCAAACGTCAAAACGCGTGCTTAGTATGGGATTTTGTATGAAATTTTGAATTGTGACGTCATGACAGTTCGACGCTCTTTTTCACTTTAATAATCGGTAGTTTAAAATGATTATTCAACACAAAACTAGCAGGGGACGTGGATATTACGAATTTTGGGAGATCCTTTATTTAATAATCACAAAATAATTTATTTCTCTAATTCAAATACCCAATTGCCACGCGTGTTGAGCGATGTAAATTGTACTCGCGCACTAAGAATTAAATTGAAATTCATAAGTATGTGACTTTTCAATTTACATAACAACATTTATGAATTATATTATTGGATTCGAATTCGGAAGTTAAGGTGGACTACACGGGTCTGCCCGCGAAATTCAAATTTAATTTGGTTTTTCGCAATTTATAAACTAATACGACAAAGTAGGCTATGGCATTCTAATTCCGCCAATGGCAGTATCATCTTCACAGGGTTATATAAAAATCTTTACTTGAAAGTGTCCAGTTTAAGAAATTAGTTAGACTATCGAGTTGGATGTGAGTTACTCACAAATTAGTCGATTAACTGATTAATTACTTAAACTGGACACTTTCAAATAAAGATTTTTATATAACCCTGTGAAGATGATACTGCCATTGGCGGAATTAGAATGCCATAAGCGTACTTTGTCGTATTAGTTTATAAATTGCGAAAAACCAAATTAAATTTGAATTTCGCGGGCAGACCCCTGTAGTCCACCTTAAGGCTCTTACAGATTGAGTGTCAATTCACTGTAGTAGACTTGGAGATATTCGCTCAAGGTAAATTAAGCAAAAAACAAATCAAATAAATACTACAAAGTTGATCTGTTATTAACTATATTTTAAATAACACAGCAAATGATAGGTTGCTAAATTAAAAATCAATATCACAAAAGTATTTGTTTTCAACTACTTGATTATAGTACCGTAGCAATGAGAATAAATAACAATATCATTTATACTTAATGTTTTTCAATAACTTCCTATATTTGTTTTAATTTTTTACTTTCTGTACCAAATTTGGACTGTTTTCATTCGCTTGACTTTCTTCTGTAGTTGAAGGACTCCGTACATCAAAGCTTCTGCTGTGGGTGGGCATCCAGGCACATAGATATCAACAGGCACAATGCGATCACAACCTCTGTGAATAAAATAGCATTTGTATTATATTTATGTACCAAGGTTGGTATCCTAACCTAGAATTTTAAATTCAATTTAAATTACTAGAACTATAGAACTTGAACATTCTGTATTTTTTTTTCCTCAGTCTAATCTTAACACAACAGATTTTTATGAAGCATGTACCATTTAAACGTAAGGGCATTCCTTCAACAGAACTTCACTATGTGAATTATGGTGAAGTTTTGCATACTGTACAGTATAAAATAGTTTAGGTACAGATTCTATTCAAGATAAGGCGAGATATCTTTAAAAACCATAAATGGCTTCACTTAAAACTTCATCATCATCATCTTATCATCTACTATATTCCCACCAACTTATCAGGCCCGGTGGCCAAAATTTGAACTACTTTTAATGCCTATTTAGTTTTAATAAATGGGCATTAAAATTTATTTTATAAAATTACAACCTAACCTAGTGGCCAAAATTGGAACTTTTTAATGCCTATTTAGTTTTTGTTTTATTTTTAATATTTACTAGTGATGCTGTCACAAGGTCAGATAAGTTTATGGGACTAAATACTTCTTACCTTACAACGGAATAAGAATAGTGATAGTATCCACCGCCATTGGCACAACTGCCCATAGAAATGACCCATCTTGGGTCAGGCATCTGGTCATACACTTTCCTCAGTGCAGGTGCCATTTTGTTAGTTAAGGTTCCCGCAACAATCATCACATCTGATTGTCGAGGTGAAGCTCTGAATACTACACCATATCTGGAAAAAACACAATGGTAACATTGATTGGTATGAATGGTAAGATCTTCAACATTGAATTGTACCTTTTCATAACTAGCAGTTCTGTCATCTCCCTGTAAAACTTGTATACAATGTCAGATGTGGTATTTAAATCCTAATCTTTACACATCAAAAGCTGTAATATTGTCATACATTGTTGAATCAGTGGTAGAAAAATTGGGTCAGGACTTTTCAGGCACAACTGCAGTTGGATAAGGCTAAATGGATAAAGATAATAGTTTAAAGTGCAATGGAAAACATGAATGAAGTCAATGAATAAATGAATTTATTTGTTAAAAAAGAATATTATGTAGTGGTTACACCACCACCTACCTGTCCATATCATAGCGTGGAGCAGCTATGTGCATCATCTCAACAGCGCAACAAGCTAACCCAAATGTCATGGGCCACATTGAACCCTTCCTGCCCCAGTTCAGTAGATCGTCTAATCGAGCCACGGCATACTCTGCCATGTTACTGGTGTCTTGGAAAGGCGAATATGGTCTTGTTTCTTTTGGGTCGGGTGCTGGCAAATGGGTTTGGCGTATTTGGTTTACTATGGGTGCAAATGCTCCTTTCTTTACTACCGAAAGAACGGTAGAAGGAGCTGCAGCTCCCAAAGCCTTGATAGCTTGCATCTTTACCTGCAACTTAAATACCTACGTAGAAAGTCAATAACATTTTACAACGCACTTTCACAGATTTTCCGAGTGTATTTTAAAAACACTACATAAATAAATGCGTATTATTTTACTCACCAATTTAGTACATTAGCTGTATCGACTGTACAACCTAAAATATTGAACAACAAAAAAATTTACAATATTTTTTTACGTAACTAGCGGAGCATTTACGGAGCTGGGATAAGTTAGTTTACTGTCAAATGTAAATGTCAAAGCTGAAGTTGATTGTTCCATCTAAAAATCAAGCTAAAAATACGATGATTTTCATCTTGTATATTGCAATGACTGCCTATTTCCTGTGCTTATTTCTTTATCCATTGGTATAATGTTAAACCTACCTAATGTTAATTTTCAGTATCATCACCATGGACCATACCTGGCTTTGTAAATATCATAATCGTTCAGAAATACATGAGAGGTCGCCATCTTTATAGTAGTTGATCTGTGGCTGTCTCTTTGGTACCTCCTCAGATCAGAGGTTATTGATCTGAGTCTTTTTATCTCTGTGGGGTACCTCAGGGTAATTTTCTACCTCCATGAGAAAATTCAAAAAATTGCTTGATCTGTCTGATTGCTATATTTTGCATAATTTCTTGCACCGACACCAGAAAAATTAGTTTTCTTGTTTTACATAAAACTGGATTAGGCCCGTTATGGTTATATTATTCTATAGCTTTAGGTCTTCGATTACATAAGCCAAATATAACAATGGTAGGTAATCAATACATAAATAAATCATATTATTATTTTATTTTTTAATATAGTATTGAAGGTGCACATAAGTATATTATTTTCGTTTGTTTGCAGGACAAAAAATGGTTCAAACCTCTTTTTGAATTTGGCGACAGCCCAGCTCCAAAGAAAGTTAAAAAAGATACTGCGAACAACCAAAAACCGATTCTGAATAAGGTAAAAATATGAGAAACTAAATGTTAGGTTTAACAGGCTAACACTGGCCCTGGTATCCTATTTAAATTTTTACATTTAAATTATGACATTGTCTGGTTTGATCGGGAGGTGGAAATTTTAAATGGGGCATAGCCTTAAGGCACCTAAAAATAAGATTATTTGATAAATCCTTGCAATGCACTTACTATCTTGTCCAAATTTGTTTTTTTTTGTATTTTAAACAGCCTAACTTATTTTATAGTTTACTTTTAGGAATCAACTCCACAATCAACTCCTTTGTCAAGCTGCTTACCAAATATTAATGACAAAAACTGGATGAAAAATTTTGATCCAGTCAATGTAGAGGACCTTGCAGTCCACTATAAGAAGGTGCAAGAAGTAGACGAGTGGTTGAAGACTGCTTGTGTGAAAAGCAATAATGATATGCTATTGCTTTCTGGTCCTGTAGGCTGCGGCAAAACTGCTACTCTAAGAACCCTCGCTGCTAAGTACAATGTTAAAATCACAGAATGGATAACACCATTGGATATTGAATATCCTACTGAATTTGGTAACAATAAGTTTATGTTTTACAAAATGACGCCTGTGACTTTGTCTATGTGGATTTAGGTGTTTTGTGAATTTGATTTTCTAGGCAAAAAAGATCCACAGGATGCATCACATTTCTGTACCAAGATTTGTCAAAATCGGTTGAACCTAAAATTTATGTACCTTTTAAGGCAGGTATAGCCATCAGACTTATCTGACCTGGTGAAAACACTTTCACCAGGTTGCTATTGAAAATAAAAACAATAACTTTACAGGCATAAAAACTAGTTCCAATTTAGGCCACCGGGTCAGATAAGTTAGACAGACTGTACACCTTATAAATATTAATTTTAAAATATTTGTTTTATGGTTACATTCACTACTGTATACAGTAGTAGTAACAGTAATTAACTAATGTGGTAGATTCATTCGACTATTCATAAGCACTTGTAAAAAGTCTATTTGAATAAAAAACTTTTGAATTTTGAATGTGTAGGTACTTAAGAGTATAAATCTTGTCACTTGGTGAGGTCTATAATCTATATAATTAGGTACTCTATATCTTACAATAATTTAATTTATTAATAAGTAATTAAATCTTGTACCTAGTGAAAAAAATAATTCTTCCTGTAATTTCAGGTGACTATGAGTTCAAGGTGCCACAGTCAAAGAAATTCCTAGAATTTCTTATTAATTCTGCAAATTATACATCACTATTAGACAATAACAGCTGCAAGTTGGTCCTGGTGGAAGACTTTCCAAATGTGTTTATAAGAACACCATCAGAATTTACAGATGTCCTGCAGTAAGTTATTACGGGTTTTCAATCCCTAAATCAGAAATGGTTAGGCAATTGAAAAATCAACCCAAATTATATGAAAAAAAAATAGGAAAGCATATTATAAACTAACACTATCACTAATGTCTAAATTTGTAATGTATATAACTATGTGTGCAAGCAGATGTTAATCAATAATTTTCCCAGGCAGTATAAACTAAGGGCAAAATCTCCAATAGTATTCATATGCTCAGAATCTCATACAGATAGTAAAAACACAGCTTTCCACCTATTCTCACCAAGTTTGAAAGAGCAGTTCAGTATTCATCATGTAATGTAAGTCTGTCTTATTTTTAAGTTTTGATAAAATATAGTAGCCATAAAAAAGGTTATAATAAATATTTCATTCAGATCAAGTTGGTTCTGGTCTGCTCCTGCGGGAGATTATATCAATTTTTAAATAGCTATTTGCTGTTACATTTTCATGCAGCAAACCCATAATATACCTCTTTCAAGTTTAGCACATATTTTTAAATCTTGCAAAATCATTTTGAGCTTAACTGAAAGTAGCCTATCTGGAGATCAAAATGCCAACATATTTATCTTTGTTTCTAAGTAGCTTAAATATTTTCTAGGTTAAATAGTGTATCAGCTACAGGTCTAAAAGCAGCCCTCAAAAGGGCGAGTGATATAATTAGTAAGAAATACATCTCTGCATACAACATTCCTACAACAGATATTATTGAATCTGTTGTCAACACATCTGGTGGAGACGTGAGATCGGCAATTTTAAATTTACATTTTGCGTGTTTAAAAGGTGAGACGTTTTTATAACTTTTTTTTTTAAACTCAGGTAGGTACCTACTTCAAGTTCTAACTTAGTAGGTACATTATACTTGAAACTTCCTTGAAATACATGGAATATCTTAGAAAGAAGAAAGTATGAAAAAAACTGATTTTCCTTTTAGGTTCACACAGTAATTTAGAAACCAGTATAATAAAAGAAAAAGAAGTTAAAAGTAAAACTACTAGAAAGAAAAAGAATACATCAAACAAATTCATGTCCCTAGGAAAAGACCAAACAGTAAGCATTTTGCATGGTGTGGGAAGAGTACTAAACCCCAAAGGTAAGGACATGTTAGGGTTCCATTATGTTCTTTAGTCTGTTTCTAAGGCAGGTTGAAATTCATATTATGTCCCATTAAATTCTAAAAATGTAGTCTGCATGTGGTAATAACAACGCAATTAACATAGGTAACCTTACAAAGTTTATTGGATTTTTTTTATTCCCGCGGGAACTCCTTAATTTTCCGGGATAAAAAGTAGCCTGTCATCTTTACCTATGCCAAAAATCACGTCGATCCGTTGCGGCGTGATTGAAGGACAAGAAACAAGCACACTTTCGCAAAGGACATTGCCCTGTCCCCATACAAAATTCGCCTAATAACCAACCGTCAAACCACATTGAATACTGGGTTCAAAATAATAACCTTTTAATACTTGAGAGCAGATTGAAACAACGGTCACTTCTGAGAATTTATTTATTACCAAATATATTTTCAATTTTGAGGTTATTTCGACTCAATCTGCTTGAAAAATAAATATCATCTTTATCCAATTGTAATAGAGCTGTAAACAGTATGTAGAAAAGACAAGTTTCGTCGTAGTTCACCTAAAACGTTACAGATGGCGTTACAAATATTAATTTATTGTACTTTCAATAGATGGCGTTGCGATATTCAGACTGCTAGCACACTCAGTGCTTTAAGCTGCTTTATCTTATTTCTTTAGTTACGGAACCAGCGCTCAAGCGGTGGTAATGTTTATTATTTCAACATGTAAGTTATTGATCTGTGGATAATAATCGAGAGGCGGAAAAGTATGGTAGTCAATTTAATACCCATTTATTTTTAATTAATTTGAAGTGTCCGTTGAATTCTAATATTTGGAATAAAGGTGAAAAAATAAGCTAAGAATTACTGTATATTTCAAACGTATGTTGATTCTTAGGCGAATTTGGACAATGTTCTTTATAATTAAATAAAACCGGCCAAGTGCGAGTCGGACTCGCGCACCGAGGGTTCCGTACAATCCTGTAGTAAGTTTTACGATTAATGAATTATATGAACCGCAAAACTAACTTTGTTTGTAGAAGTTTATTGTTAATATCAAAAAAAAAAGAAAAAACCGGCCAAGTGCGAGTCGGACTCGCGCACCGAGGGTTCCGTACAAACCTGTAGTAAGTTTTACGATTTATGACGTATAAAAATAAAAATTACGTTTGTTGTATGGGAGCCCCCCTTTAATATTTACTTTATTGATATTTAATTATTTATTTTGAAAGGTAATATGCAAGTTAATATTCTGTGAAAATTTGAACCATCTACCTGTTACCGTTTTTAATATTGAGCAAAAAAATACGAAAAAAACACGTTTATTGTACGGGGACCCCCCTTAATATATATATTTTTTTAATTTTTAGTATTTGTTGTTATAGAGGCAACGGAAATACATCATTTGTGAAAATTTCAGCTTTCTAGCTATCACGGTTTATGAGATACAGCCTGGAGACAGACAGACAGACAGACAGACAGACAGACAGACAGCGGAGTCTTAGTAATAGGGTCCCGTTTTTACCCTTTGGGTACGGAACCCTAAAAAAACTATGCTAGTTATAGTGTTGGTTTTATTTTTCCTGTAAAATATACATAAGCTTCTATTGACCATAATTATTTCAGATTTAAAGGGGCTTAAAGGGCTATACTTCTACATTCTAAAACAATTCTGTTTTAGAATGTAGAAGTATAGCCCTTTCATATGATATCCCACTCAGTATAGTTATCATACTTTGAAATTTCAAACCCCCGATTTTCCCCCTTTTTTAATTAAACTAAAAATAATTTTCGATTTTTTTTTATTTTAATGATGTGAGGCCACTATTATACACAACTATTCCAAATTTCATGTCGATAGCTTTAATAGTTACTGAAATAATCGACTATGACGGACGGACGGACGGACGGAGAAAGTCGCACCATAAGGGTTCCATTTTTACCATTTTGGTACGGAACCCTAAAAATTAGTATGTTAAGTCATTGAGAAAAAAACACCTACATAAGTTATGTTACAGATCAATACAAAGTGTTTCATACTAACTTTTTGCAGAATTGATAGCCAGTGATGGACATAAATCTTTGACCCACAGTCCAAAGGATATAATAGAGCAGTTTTTAAGCCATCCAATCTCATTTGTAAACTTTCTAGAAGAAAATTACTTGCCACATTTCTCGTGTGCCTACGATGTAGGTAAGGCTGCATCCGCTCTAAGTGACAGTGACTACATGCTTGCTGAGTGGAGAGTAAGGATTTAATTTACACTAAATACATTTTACTAAGCCATATTTGAAGTAGTATGACATTCGCGGAATTTTGTAGTGTAGTAGTAAGACTATAAAAATATCAGGTGATAATGAAATGAAACTTCATAAAACTTTTCTCCTCACAATGAGAAAGGTCTGTGTAGGCCAAGGCCAAGTGCCTATTGGCAGATTTCACACACCTATTTTATGAAGAACTCTAGGGCATGCAGGTGCCCTCACGATGTTATCATTCGCTGTTATAACAAATAAGTGATAATAGCTTTAAACAGTCATATCACATATCTCATCAACAGTTAGGAGCCCAAGATTCAAACCCCCATCCACCCAAAGGTCTAATCTAAAGTACTAGACTATCAGCGCTCACCACCGATAAAAATGATAGTAAGGTCCTGTGGGACCACTGGTAGTAGCATGGTTTACCCATATTATGACCTTTTGTTAAAGATATAAGTGCCCAAATTGCGAACAAATTTAAGGGAACCAATATTTGTGATAGCAAGTATTCAAGTGTACTTTGTAAGAAGTGTTTCTAGATTATCCAATCTGATACCAATATTGGGACACCTGCCTTTCTTGGAATATAATAGTATAATAATTTATGTGCACGATTGCAGGTACAGTATATATACTTATTGTCTGCTCTGATATCGAAGGATAATACTTTTTTTACTGCTTTAGTGAGATACATAAGACTTTCAGATTTTCTGTTCTAGGAAAAGCTATGTCAAGAGTATGGTTTATACACAGCAGTAGCAGGACTAATGTTGTCTAACAAATCACCCATATCAGCGTGGAATCCCGTTAGAGGTCCAAAAAATATGAGAGTTCAATATCCGTAAGTAGCAGTATTTAATTCATTATTTAGAATATTAATTCATAGCTTAGAAAAACGTAAAATTAATTAATTCACTACTTAGAATTCAAAGTTTAGAGCAAGATTTTTCTATTATTTCAATGAAATATTGTACTTTTACAGATCCCTTCATGAATTACCGCTCTTGGAGCCAAATTATTTGTACAAGGGAAAAGTTCTTGTGACAGATTACTTGACCTATTGTAAAATAATCGGAAATCAAACTTGAATACAAGGACTGTTGTATATTTTATGTATTGTATGATCAGTTAATATTATACTTAATAAATGATTTGTTGGTTCATGAAATAAAACAATGTATGTTTTGTACATAGTTGTTTTATTGAAAAAGAACAATCTACTAACATAATATCTTATGGTTATATAATATTATTTCTTATGAGAAATGTTTCACTTGCTAAGGGACACAGGATCTTTGGATCTGGGAACCAAATAAAATAAAATCAGTAAAATTATGTTATTTATTATGTCCATTTCATGTTACAAAATATAATCCTAGTATACATCAGCACTGCACTTTACTGTCTTTTTATAGTTCTTTCGCACTGATCACTCACTCTGGTCAGTTTCCGTTTTGCAAGCTTTTATAACAAGAAATAGTTTATTAATGCATAAAGTCAAACGTTCCTACGACGTATAATATTAACGTAAGTTCATACTTACCCGTTCGGGCCACCTACCTACTATCTAGGGTCTAAAATGGGTACCAAATTAATTAATACTCACCGTTTGAAGTATCTGGAATGTGTCATGTGAAGTGTTAAAATTGGATGTATTGGTTTATTGCTTATTTTGTTCGATCGGCACTAAGGGGACTCGAGAAAATGTAGTGCTATATTATATAAAACCTCGTTCACTCGGACGCTTTTCCAACATTAGAACAGACTTAAGTGTAAGCCAGGGGTTAACCAACAAGGGTCGTGTTTAAATAGTTTCTTCACCTTACAAAACATCGAGTTTGGTCAGTGAGTGTATTGGGGTGGGACGTGTCCTGAGTGCCGCGCGTTATAACATAGTGCGTGTAGCCCAGGGATAACCTCGAATAAACGGTTCTATTAGTGATGACCTCGACATTGAGTACAGCTTGGGTGGTGCCAATGTGGATAATTCTGTTGTACACCATCACTAAACTAGAGGACTCAATCTAATGCTGTCCTTCTCTTCAGGGAGCATTTTGAAAGGGATAGCAATACGATAAGCCCTACCATTTTAGTTAAGAGATTGTCAGCCACAACAAATTGACATTTTAGGATCAACATAGAGTAGAGTCTATTAGTTGGCACATGCACGCATAAGTGTTGGAGTGTGTGTATGGCGGGTGTAAGGCTGCGTTTCCACCAAAGATGTGCTAGGTTGCTAAGCGACGGACTTGTGTCAAACCCACTAATAGGAGCACTTGATTATCATACCTTCGATCCCTAGATGTTAGATCAAGCACTCTATTGGTCGGTTTGAGACACATCGATAGCTTAGCACAACACTTAACAACTTGATAGTTTATATACTTTATAAAATAGCAATGTGGAAGAGGCTGACCCCCAAGTCACGGGTATATCGTAGTTTGGGGGTCCAGGGTAAATTAAGGAATTTGTACTTTTCTCTGTGAACAAATAAAGATTTTAATTATTATTAGCAACGTAGCACATCTCTGATGGGAATGCACTCTAATATGTCGGGAGTGTGAGTATGGCGGGTGGTGGTGCGGTCTACCGGGAGGAAGAGGAGGAGGACCTGGAGCGGCGGCGGCGCGGCGCGGCGCGCGGGGATCGCGAGCGCGAGCGGCGGCGGCGCGGCGGGGAGCGGCGGCGCGGGGGCGGGCTGCGCCGACGGTACCTGCGCGCACAGACACGTATCTATACTTTATGTATAATGTGCCACTTATTTATGCTATATCAGTTGCCCTATTATGTAAAACCTGCATCAGACAGAGGATTGCATTTGTTATACTGTAGGAATAATTTTTACATAATAGGACCTCTAGTACCTCCTCTTATGCTAAGATCTATAGTTAAAACGAGATGGACTTATGTGAGTAACATAAATCTGTCTCGTTTTAACTAGTGATTCGCCCCGAACTGAGACCTCACGATATCCATAAATTTTTACAGAGCGCCATCTATTGACATCATTGTGAAGTTCTGTGAAAAATACTGAAGCTCATTGAAAATTAAATAATTTCGTTTCCTTATAATATTTATCTAATTTTGGTATTTGTTGTTCAAGGACAGGATATGATTCAAATAACTGATCAAGTTTCAGGCTCAGCCTTTCAGAAAATTGAGTCTGAGGTCAACTTTGGACGTTAGAAAATCTCCACTTTGAAAGCGCCCATTTCGTCAATTATAGGGAAAAAATTAAAAATAAAATTTTTAGACTCTATTCCTAATTATCTTTATAATGATATACCGCAACCCTATGTAACGCTATAGAAAATATTTTACTTCGCATTCGCTTCTATGAGAGCCCCCCTGAAATAAAGATTTTTATAACTTTTTAAGTCATATTCGGCTGGAGGCCATTGGTTTACATATTACATATATTTTAATTTGAAGTAATTACATTCAGTAATTCAGAAGTAATAAGGCTCTGACAGACGGACGGACGGACGGACGGACAAGTGCAAATTTACTCAAGTAGACTCAGAGACCTTCGCTTCGCTCGGTCAACCATGTCGAAGTAAAGTCAAAGTTCGCTTTATAGATCTCATCATTAGGGCCGAAACATAAAAAGTCAGAAAAATCCAAACATACAAAGCAATTTGCTTCCTAATTTCTAATTCAAACCTAGGCTTTGGAATGCCCTCCTGGCTACATGCCCTTTCACTTTTAATATAGGTCACCTTCACATCAAGAGTTAATAGGCATTTTCTAGGCAAGCACCTTCTGCCTAAGCTGTATCACCACTTAAACAAAATAAATCTAGCTCAGACGAAAGCCATAATACCTATAGCGAAAGTCTTAGCTTGAAAGTGTACAAGTACTATGAGGCTGAGCGTACCTCGGCGGCGAGTGTCGGCGCACGGGCGGGTGGCGGGGCGGCGCGCGCGGCGAGGGCCGGCGCGGCCGCGACGGCACCAGCACGGGCGCCGCCGTGATCTCCTGCCCGTCGATTTGCCCTAGGGGGATTATTACCACAAACGATTTGAACTTCTGATATTAACCGCAACCATAACGCGTCACACATCCCGTTGTGTTAATTGAAATAACATACTCTTATTAAAAATTCATCATCTGCTATGAGTCATAACAAAAAATTACCATAATTTTTACTAAAGTCCATTAATGTCCCACTGCTGGGCACAGGTCTCCACTCTCATAGGAGAGAGGGAATTAGAGCCTAGACCCACCATGCTGCTTCAAAGCAGGTTGGTGGGCGATTATTATCATGTTAGTGATAATAACCAGGACCGACGGCGTAACGTGCTCTCCGAGGCAGGGTGGTGAAACACTGCCAACATCCTAAATCCGGGCTAGTACCGAGAATTTCTAGTCAGAAAACCCCAATACTATGCCAGCCCGATCCGGGACCTCGTCAGCTGCAATCATACACGCTAAAAGCTCCATTATGTTTCACGATAATATAAAAAAAATATTATAAATGCGAAAGTTTGGATGGACGTATGGGTGTATGGATGTGTGGATGTATGGATGTTTGTTACTCAATCACGCTCCAACGGCTGAATGGATCTGGATGAAATTTGGCACAGAGATAAATTAGTCTGGAATAGCACATAGGCTACTTTTTATCCCGGAAAATTAAAGAGTTCCCGCGGGAACCGAAAAACCTCAATCCACGCGGACGAAGTCGCGGGCATCAGCTAGTATAAAATAAAACTAGAATTTTTAGAATATGCCAACACCCTCTGACGACTGATTTCAATAATATATCAATCTATGGGTAAGTTAAATTTCTTCACTACTTCACTAACTAGTATGGGAATGGAATCTTACTAGTAATTCCAAATGTTTGTCTCATAATAATAAAATACCTCCGTCCATATGCTTCATGGCATTTTCTGCTTCGTCGGGGTTGCTGAACTCCACATACGCGTATCCACGGCCGTTGTGCGGGTGCAGTCGATCCATGGGGAACTCGACGGCTTTGACGGCGCCGTATGTGGAGAATATCTCATGGATGTGGTCTCTCGTCACGTTCAGCGTCAGTCGCCCGATGTGTATTCTGGTGGGGCGAGGCGGCGGCGAGCGCTCGCGCTTTTTGCGGCCTGGCGATCTGTTTAATACATCAAAACTTAATGACCCAATATATTTAGCTAGTCCAGCCTCCAGTTAGTAGTAGACGTCTCCAGCTAGTCTACAGTTTAGCATTCAGTTGTCAATTGAGAACGCATCAAATTATCAAATACTAGATGATGCCCACGGCCTCATATGCATGCTTTTTAAAAATATTATACTACAAGTTATATCTTGACTGCGATCTCACCTGATGGTAAGTGATGGTAGTGGTATGGAGGAAATATTAAACCCACATGCCTAATCGGTTTCTAGTTACATGGCATTGTACAGAAACGCTGAATGTCTTTGCACTAAACAACTACTTATTGCCAATATCTTAATATGAATAGCAAATGCTACTGCTGGAACTCTTAACTGCAAACCAGAATTAACATTTCAAGACATGATGAATAGGAAATTTTTAAAAGACAGAACTATGGCATTGACTAGACAATGGGCAAGAAAGGGAGGAATAGGTATGTCTTGCCCATATGTAAAGATCAATCTACGATCTGTTCACGACAGATACATAGCTTGACC
The DNA here is from genome assembly GCA_917051295.2 of Erebia ligea. Lineage (NCBI taxonomy): Eukaryota > Metazoa > Arthropoda > Insecta > Lepidoptera > Nymphalidae > Erebia > Erebia ligea. The sequence goes on along the minus strand of OU785233.1, from coordinate 9,681,918 downwards.
TCTCTAAAATATCAGCTGAGGAATAAGCTTCATCACCATGCATCAGATTTACCTTTCATGTTTATCCTTGCTTTTGCCTTTGTCATTAGCTGAAGGTGCTGATAGTTTCTTCTTATCTCCTAATGGTGATCTGTCCCTTATTTTCTCTCTATCAGGCTCACGCCTATCCTTGACCGGACTCTTGTGTGGGGAGGTCCTAAAATTAAAACAAATTAATTAGCAAGTATTCAAGAAGATACATGAATTAAAAAAAAAATTGTTTATTAATAATTGATTAAATGAATAGTTTACTAATGATAATATATTATAATATAATAATATTGTTACTTAAAGTTAATTAATTAATTATGAATGTGTGAATTTATTTTATTACTAACATAGTTTTTAAGATACATTGTTACTAACACTCTGTTCTATGATCTGAAATAAATGTTTATTTATTTATTTATTATTAGCAGTGAAATATTTTTAGTAGTAGACCTATATTATGAAGTTAAAAGACTATGTCATGTCTATCCAGTTATTTATACCAAAATTGTAATTGTAATGAAAAAAGGTAGCCATCAAGTAACATGGGATGAAAAACCATCAATGCTTATGATGGCCATCTTTTACATCAGCTGATATTAAAGCCTCCTCATTCTCAAGGATATTAGCCATAGCTTTAGAAAAGTATTAAAGTAAAAATATTAGAATAAACATGATAGTAGCAGACCAGGGTACCAATCATGTAAGAATGTCCGATCAAAACGTTAAAGTTCGTCGTCAAAGTTTATAAACCATAACGGCATTAAATTAGAGCTCAATTTCGTGTATCCATTCTTATACGTTCGAGTATCGTTCATACCTAAACGTATAAGAATGGGCAGACGAAATTGAGCTCTCTAATTCAATGCAGTTATGGTTTATTTTACTTTGACAAAAATCTTAAACGTTTGATGAACAATTCTTACGTAATAGGGGGGCTGGTTAACTTGTCACAATTCTGAGAAATAAAAGTACACTAACAGTGTCCTTGAGAGAACTTTTCTCTTGAAAACAGTTGCCACAATAAAGCAGCATAATTAAAATGTTAAACAACAGCACATGTGCAAGTTCCATTGCACTTTATTGGGTCAAAACAAGAGTGTTGTTAAATAGCCTGGAAGGTACTATTAAATAATAATAGTGAAGAGCTTACTTCTTCTTTGGTCTGGAGCGGTTGTTGCTGCTGCTGCTGCTGGAGGAGCTGGAGCTGGACGACGAGCGCGACGAGCTGCCCGAGGAGCTCGACGACGAGCGCGAGGACGACCGCGACGAACTGCTGTCCGATGAGCTGAAATAATGAAAACCTTAACTTTCAAAGAAGCATGTTGAAGTAAATGATAATAAAGTTTATTACAGATGAAAGACAACAGTGTCTCTTTTTTTAATTTAATTTATAGGCTAGTACTTGGCTGCAATCAGACATGCTTGGAGTGATGATGATATTTTTTTTTATTAACAAACTCTTTTAACATTGAAATAATATTTGATTTTATACTAAACTTTTTGTATAAGCATTTTTAAGAGTAATACTTTTATTTAAAGATTTCATAAACTTGTCACCCAATAAATTTTAAACAAAACGTTTAAAATTTATTGGGTGACTAGCAGCTGCCCGCGACTTCGTCCGCGTGGAATGTTTTTTTTTAAATTCCCACGGGAACTTCTCAATTTTCCGGGATAAAAAGTAGCCTATGTCACTCTCCAGGTCCTCAACTATACCCATTCCAAAAATCACGTCGATCCGTTGCTCCGTTGCAGCGTAATTGAAGGACAAACCAATAAACCAACAAACAAACACACTTTCGTATTTTTATTAGTATGATTTCATTAAAGCACACACTCATTCTACCAAACAACTTTCAGACTTTCTTAAAATAATCTATTGTACATACTAAGCATTCATGAGTCTATTTCCATTGACAATTGCTTTAATTTTCATGGTTAACCTGACAACCTGTCAACTGACATTGATGGTGAGCACCAAACATTGACAATTGCAATTAATAGTCTCAGGGACAAGTGCTGATGCATAGCAGACGGTGATAATTATTATAATATTATGAAGTCCTAACAGTAGTCCCTAAAAAACCCCAGCCCTGCCATTACCTATGTAATCTGTACCTAAATATGATTAACATCAGGTTTCAGGTGACCTCCTTCTTTACTGTGGTGATGTTTGTGTAGGTATTAGAAATGCAAATTTACAAGTAGCAATTTCAAGTCATTAACCATCCTATTATTAATTTGCATGCGTAGGAGGTAACTTTCTTTGAATGAGAGAACTTATTTTTTTCTTTACCTTCACTCAAAAAAGCCGCCCAAACTCTATTTCTAACCTCTAAAATTATTTTCTTCGTAATAGGTAAGTATTTTGATTCTATTATTTCGATCATTTTTACCTGCCACTGCTATCACTACTACTGGATCCTGAATCTCCCTTTTTCTTTTTGTCCTTTTGCTTCTTTTTATCCTTATCCGAAGGCACCGAAGGGGATTTGTTCCGTGCCCTGTAATTCGACGATTTTAATAAAAATTTGAATTACCTTACAAGTTACAAATAAATTTATTATCGAAATACTTGAAAACACTCACATATTGATTTGAAGACAAAACTATGTTCGAAAATTACACAATAAAATCACAAATTATTCAGGCCGCAGTTTTCAATTTTCATGCACAGATTAACAACATATGCGCCATTTTGATTTTTGAAGCGTCAGGCCACAGAGTAAAACACCAGTTTTAAGTTAAAACTGGTGTTTTACTCTGTGGCCTGAGAGTTGAGTTTAAACTTTTAACTCAACTCTCAATAATTATAGTGCTGCCACCTATCAAAGGCTGTCACAATATGCAATAGTCATATATAGCACAGTATACTAATTACTAGTGCTAGTGTTATGTAGGTACCAGTTTATAGAACCCTAGCCTAGCATACTTACTTAATCAAAGACCCTAGCGGCCTCGTTGGTCTACTCTAGTGGTTATCATGTTCAACTGCGGATGACGTGGCCCGGGGCTGAATTCCCGGGTCGGCCCATTAATAAGTACCTACTGTATTTTTCTGGCAAGAAATAATTCTCAATAATAGACCGGAGTTAGGAAGTTGTCGTCTGGCGGTGTTTCATACGTCAGTAAGACGTATCCTAACTCTATGGTGTTACACCATACTCCCGTGCACCCCCTTGCCTTGGATGCTTGAAGAGTTGAAGAACACGTAAAGAACGCCATTCTGATCCGTCTGATCTCTCTCCGCCCCTGTGGGCCTTTTGTTTCTGGTCGGTGGTGTGGGCTTTTTCGTCCCATCGAGCTACGAGAGTAAGGGAATAGAGAGTGTATATATATTATATATATAGTATAACTGCCATACCTACTCTTATAGGCTAGCCAGCTACCATCTTAGACTGCATCATTAGGTACTTACCTACAACTTACCACCTGAGATCGCAGTCAAGGGTATGGGATGGCTTCTACGCGGTAATGTAGGTACTGGAACTCGCTTAGCGGCGCCATTATAGAACAAGATATTTAACACATTTTTAAAAATAGCTTTTTCTCCTACTTGCTCGAAAATTGCTTCATCATTAAAAAACAATAATACATGCTCAGGCTCAGGCATACAGGCTCTTTTATAGCCGCACGCCAGCAAATTCCAAAAAAAGTCCAGAGTGTGTGTCCATGGTAATAGGTTTTATAATGTACATTTCTTTCGATGAGACCTAGTTGAGACATTCTATTTTTGAGATATTATTATTTTGAAACATTTTAAAAATCTGGAAGGTCGTGCTCTCGGCCATCTACATTTTTATTTTTTATACAATACCCCTGAACTGAGCCCCCTTTTTACATATTATTTGTACTAAATATTTTGTGACTAAATAAAATTATTCTGATGAAAATAAAATAGATAATATTCTGCATGATTATTTCTTTTGATAATTCGGTTTTGAGTGAGTGCAAATATACCTTTAGCTACCTACCTAGTTAGGTACTTACTATATTAATTAGAGCAGAAATCCAGGAATCATTCAGTCAAAAAGATTAAGTTTTAGTTACGTATAAATACTTAACTTCCGCTGTTTTTCTTTAAATCTTTTTTGTACCTATACGTTTTGGTTCATACCATACTACAGCTTTGCCAAGTTTCAACGACTGAGGATTTAATACAGTGGTCTCCATAGACCATACAACAAACCACCCCATTTCCTAGACTTTACTAAGCCTCGCTGTCCGTCCGTCCGTCTGTCTCTGTCTGTCTGTCAGCGGGCTGTGTCCTCTGTATCTCATGAAGTATGAACCATAATAGGTAGACAGTTGAAATTTTCACAGTTGAGGGTGTGTATTTATTCTGCAGCTAAGTATATCAACAAATAGTAAGAAAAATTGAATTAAATCTAAAAAGTTTCTTGGCCCCATACAAAAAACGTGATTTTTCTTCCACGAAAGTATTTAAGTTTTAAAAACTACATACCTAGTCTTAAATCTTGTATGATGGTAGGTAGGTAATTGGTACGGAACCCTTCGTGTGCGAGTCCGAGTCGCACTTGGCCGGTTTTTATTTAAAACAAGTTTAATGTTCTTTATAAAGCACGACGTGTCAAGAGGTCGCTGCTACACACCGCGGCACAGCGCCGATAATGTGCGAGCCGTGTCGCACAGCGAGAGGCTTATAGCTGCAGCCCACTCAACCCCTGTACTATTAAAAGAATGATTACCTACCGGCTACCTCCCTAAACCTTAGATACATTTTGTTGTTTGGTTAGAGTAAATTTGGTAAATTACGATATTCTTTTGAAGATAAACTTTTTCTTTATTTTATCCTATTTTTTTCCGCTTAAAGGATAGGTACTAGATGACTTCATCCGCGACTTCGCCCGCGACTTCATCCGCGTGGATTAAGGTTTTTGATTCCCGCGGGAACTCTTTTAATTTTCCGGGATAAAAAGTAGCCTATGTCCTTCCCCGGGATGTAACCTACCTCTATACCAAATTTCATCAAAATCGGTTGAACAGCTGGACCGTGAAAGCGTAGCAGACAGACAGACAGACAGACGGACAGACAGACAGACAGCATTTATAATATGAAAGTATGTATGGAGTATGGAAGTATGGATTAGGGTTTGGTATCCCGCCTTTTCATACATTTAAAGAAAACCAGTAATTATATTCCTATTCTTTTTTGTTTTTCCTCGTAGCTGATACTTATATGTACTTATTTTTCTATTTGTAACAGTTAACATTGGTAGGTGTTATGGTCGTAAATCAAAATAGGTTTATGAGGAAATACGCACAAGAGGGTCAGTGAAGGCCACTATTTCATATTTTGTAGGTACGACGAAGGTTGAAAACCTTGTGCGAAAATAAAACGACATTATACTTACTAAACACTATATTATACTTACTCGTAAAACCACATCTCTTATGATGTTTCATTGACGAAATACCACTATAAGGCGTAATAAATTAAACATCTCTAGTAGGTATGCCAGGCAGAACACCTGGGTGCTACATATTATGTAGATTACTGCCACCTGCTAATACGTGCCGTAACATTCGTCCCTTCAATAGTCCCATCATCGTGTAGTTTCTATTTTCAAAAGGAAACATATGTCAGAATTATTTCTTTCGAACGAGGGACATGCTAAGCATTTAAACGAAATAGGTATTTTTGACCGAGATGCTAAGCATTTAAACGAAATAGGTATTTTTGACCGAGCGAAGCGAAGGTCTCTGAGTCTACTTGGGTGAATTGGCACTTGTCCGTCCGTCTGTCAGAGCCTTATAACTTCTGAATTGCTGAACGTAATTACTTCAAATTTAAATATAATATGTAAATCGATGGCCTCCCGCCGAATATGGCTTAAAAAGTTTTAAAAATCTTTATTTCAGGGGGGCTCTCATAGAAGCGAATGCGAAGTAAAATATTTTTTATAGCGTTACATAGGGTTGCAGTATATCATTTTAAAGATAATTAAGAATAGAGTCCAAAAATATTTTTTTTTGAATTTTTCCCCTAAAATTGACGAAATGGGAGGCTTTCAAAGTAGCGATTTTCTAACGTCCAAAGTTGACCTCAGAACTCTCAATTTTCTGAACTCTCAAGCCTGAAACTTGATCAATTATCTGAATTATATCCTGTACTTGAACAACAAATACTAAAATTAGATAAATATTATAAGGAAACGAAATTATTTAAATTTTAATGATGATGATATTTTTAACAGAACTTCACACTGATGTCAATAGATGGCGCTCTGTGAAACCGCGAGGTCTCAGTTCGGGGCGAACCACTAGTATCTTTAGAGTGAAAACACACTATGGACCGTACTAGACAAAAGGTCCGCGCGAAACGTTCGGTCGCTTAGTGTGTTCTCCGAGTTTTCTACGATTTGTTTAGCTTTTTAAAGTCCTCTGAAAAAAAAAACATGTAGGTACATTTTCATCGTGTTCACCCAGTTTTCTTGTGCCCTTTTTTATTAAGGTAATTTGCAAACGATTCCTATGTACCTACCAACTAAACGCTAATTATAGTAAGTCGGTACCAGCTAGGGTATTATTATTTATATATATATACTAGCTGATGCCCGCGACTTCGTCCGCGTGGACTAAGTTTTTTCAATTCCCGCGGGAACTCATTAATTTTCCGGGATAAAAAGTAGCCTATGTATGTATGTATGTATGTATATTCTTTATAGCTGATGCCGGCGACTTCGTCCATGTGGAATAAGTTTTTAGTTAATTTTCCAGGATAAAAAGTAGCCTATATTACTATCCCACGGTATAATCCCTCATACAAACTCTCAACCCCTATTTCACCCCTTCGGGGGTGGAATTTTGAAAAACTGTGAAACACATATGTTTTCATTTTCAACCCGCAGCTCATATATCAAGTTTCATGGCTCTAACTTGAGAAATTAAGGATTTTCATACAAATTCTCAACCCCTATTTCACCCCTTCGGGGGTGGAATTTTGAAAAACTGTGAAACACATATGTTTTCGTTTTCAACCCTCAGCTCATATATCACGTTTCATGGCTATAACTTGAGAAATTAAGGACTTTCATACAAACTTTCAACCCCTATTTCACCCCTTCGGGGGTAGAATTTCGGGATAAAAAGTATCCTATGTCCTACCTCGTAGTTTGGGCTCAAATCGTGCCAAGTTTCGTTTTAATTCATTCAGTAGTTTCGGCGTGATGCGCGGCCAAGATACAGACAGACAGACAGACAGACAAAAATGAAAAAAATTACAGATTTGGCTTCAGTATCGAATAATGAGTGCCCTCCAAAAAAATTTTCAAAATATCTTCAATGTACAGAATTGGACCTGTTACAGTTTTATTATAAGTATAGATAGATATAGATAGATAGATATAGATATTTAGCTACCTGGTTGATCTTTGTTGTACCTGAATTCCCGCTTCAGAAACCCAGGGATGACACCTATATAGCTAATTATTTAAATACAAAATTTCATGCAAATCGGTAGAGCCGTTTCTGAGAAACTTAAGTAGTTAAGTACTCGCAGTAGGTACGTATCTACGCACATTTATAATATCGTGTTTAGAAACCAAGTACATATTATGTATATACGTATGCGGTATACACGTAAAGGGTATGAGGTCACTGAATTATGATAATATTATTAGGTATAGCTTCTCTAATAAACAACATATGCACACGATATTCACTAGTTCTCACGCGTCCCGTACTTATTGCAAGATAACTCCTGATAGCGGTCCTTTGTGGATTTAAAGGATAAATTTTATTATTGTCAACTCTTTACTTTAGCTTAGCTGCTACTTAAATTAAAAATGCGATAAGTGTGGGTTTCCTTTTACATCAATAAAAATAATAAGGGAGAGATCGTGTCTCTCCCAGAGACACGCTCATGGTACTGCTCAAATTTGAGATTTAAACAATTGGACAAAGACCTCCACTAAATTAAGAAATAATTTGAGATATTCTTTGAACGAAATCTGGCCGTGATGAATGACCTATATTGGCGGCTATGTATGAAACGAGCACTGAGCTTAGACCAACGTACTATTACCTATTCTGTGCTCAGACCATGAAACACCGGACTGCTTCATCACACTAGGCACGTCTTTTTAAACGAGGTAAGTATCGGTATTCTCACCATTGCACTAAAAAATAAGGTCAGAGAAACAATACGGACCAATTTTTTAGTCTGGCAGACAAGAGTCCGCGTCATTCAACTTTTTACTGAGCGCACACTAGGCGACAGGACAAAACGTTCACACCGCATCGAAACTACTTTTTCTAGTATGATTTCACTTTAATAATGGTACAGCATATTGTTTTATCTATGTAGTCAAAAGTAAAACAACTTTATCAAAATAATTACACACGTATGTTGTAAAACACTAACAATAAAATGTCTATGATCATATAAGCCTTTCATAAGCACGGGCCACGTTATTGTTACCTGTTACGTCATATACGTTAAGTAGTTACAAGAATTTTTGACGACAAAATACTACAGAAACTGAATACTTTAGATTTATAACAAAGGCGTCTGCGGGATAAAAATATAAAGGTACATCAGAAAAGGATCATTGTTTGACCAAACCTATAATACTACTCAATGAGGATACTTATTTAGTGATTTACTTAAACTGATGTCATTTTATTAGACTGGTCAAATGAACGTAATATATTGTTCCGAAATTAAAACATTCCCGTATCCTATTATAGCTTTTTAAAAGGAAGGTGGTGGTTGCATAGGCCGTTTAGATAGATAAGGCCGATAGATTCGCTTGAATGGCAAAATATAGTTTTATACGGGGAAATTGGAACATTTGGAACACACACAGTTAGAAGATCGCTTATTAGTGTAAGGGTTGACTAAAGCTGTGCTCGCCAACCCCTAGAAAAAGGTCTGAAAAAACATTAAATTATTTGAAATGCAAAAATTGCGTTTATTCCTACTATCCTTGAATTAAGTTGTAGGTAAATAACCTATTAGCTAAGAGCTGGTTGAAAAATTAAGCTCATGAGATATTATTTAAGAGGATGCAAACTATTAAGTGGTGATTTTGATAATACATGAATACAAAAGGTTTATCAATCTTAGGTTAGCTTATTAACATTTAAGTTGGTAATTAGCATTGCATAATGTGTTTGCGCATCACGAATAGCCACACAAAACTAGTTTTAACAAGTAGTTACTGTCATTTTTACTTTCCTGATATTAAACTGGGTAGATATTATTAAAAAAATACTTTGGGATTATACTATCACTATTCATGATTAAAATAAAGGTAGCCATAAACCTTAGTAACCAATATCTTTTGTTTTATGAGGAAAATTACACAGAAACCTGTTGCAGTGACAGCCACCGAAATGAAAAATTCGGAGCTTAACCATTTTTATTTAAACTGTAATCCTAATCAAGAAATAGTTATTGCCTAGCACATAGGTAACTACCTCTTTTACCTAGAAAAAAATATTAGAACTGTATAGTAACGTTCTGCACTACCCGATTTCATCCATGCCGCATAAATTTTGCTGTTGGGAAATTCACCCCTATATTATAATTTTATTTAGCACTAAGTCCACTTAAAAATGTACGAGTACCTTTATAATTTGTGGTTTACGTGGTTGACGTCACAGTTATTATTGTTACACTAAGACTTTACCTATGTAAATACCTACTGTGTCGTTGTTTGTGAACCCAAAGAAATAAATTATATAAAACCTCTTTTTAAATTCTACGCTCCCAGCTCATGGAACACACTTTAATGTTAACCAATACAAAGAAAAAGTGCAGCTAGTGAGCATGTCCTTCCCGCCTTATAAAGGCTAGGGCGGCGTTCGTCGCACCATATAACTTGCCGTCACGACAGTAAACGGTTTCACATGTTCGTAAATAAATAAATAAAACTTTTGCTCCGTGGTGGTTTTCGTTTTCGGCGTTGCACAAGTTTAATTGATCCAAACTTTAGTGTTTTTCTTGGCCTGTAAGTAAGTAAACTTAGTGTATTTTGTAATCGCACTGAATGTTTATCGTTGTTTAGCGTTTTAAAATATAGTTATGCTTATTTTTGTGGGCTTAATTTTTTTATATTCATTATTAGAAATTTTAATTTTGAACATTTAATTATTTAATTATTTCAAAACAAAAACCTAATGTATTTGAGAAAATTCAACTTGCTCATATGTTATTTTAGCTATGAGTATTTTACGTACTCTACGTTGTGATTTTAAAACTAGCTGATGCCCGCGACTTCGTAAGCGTGGATTGAGGTTTTTTGGTTCCCGCGGGAACTCTTTAATTTTCCGGAATAGAAAGTAGCCTATATGCTATTCCAGACTATAATCTATCTCTGTGCCAAATTTCATCCGGATCCGTTCAACCATTGGGGCGTGATTGAGTAACAAACATCCATCCATACATCCATCCAAACTTTCACATTTATAATATTAGTATAGATAGTATAGATTCAATAGAAATCTTTAAATTACAATGTTACTTATATTAAAATGTTGCTTTAAATACACACAAAATCATATTTAATTTAGAAGTTGTTTAGTTAACTTAAATTACTAAACAATAAACACCCTTATTGAGTTTGTTTACAATTTACAATTTGTTTACCTACGGTGCAAGTGTATGACAACGTTTTTAGCATCATCTGAAGTAAATATTTTTACCTCATTAGTAATAGGGATGATGCCTATATCAAAAACAAATTATTTCTAACTGATTATTAAATAGAGGGTCTTCCAAAAGATCTAAAATTCACATCCTCGGTTAGTTTTAAGTTTGGTAACCATTTTAAAATATAGATTAAAGAAAAAAAGTGCATTGAAATTTTATGACGTCACACCTGTGAATTTCATACAACTTCCACACTAGAAGTGCGTTTTTAAGTTTGATAAAGAGTTGCTGATTTGATTGAGTTCTCATCATCCCTATTATTATGCTAGTTTTGCATGTAGAAGCAAAGATATAAGTTGTAGAGCTACGGAGTACTATGGCTCTACGCTCGCCTACGGCGCGGCTACGATAGGCTACGACGTAGAGTGTTGCTACGTTTCAAGGAAAGCGAGCAACTATAGTAGATTAGTAGCCAAGGGCTGTAAGGCATCAATTGCAGCCCGAGATATTTGTAAATGTTATTTTATCTACTCTCATGCTATAAATCCTCTATAACAAGTTCTGAAACAGTTAGCTAATTGCCAACATTAAAACACCCAATGTCCTAATAACCATTACATCATCCAAACGGGTGATGTAATGTTGTACTGAATTTCATTACAACACCCCTGCCATATCTGCTCGATGCGTGGTATCTGTATGAATTACAAAAAAAGAACATCTGTACGAATTTCAAAAAAAGAACATTGTCTTACACGCGCGTTTCAATACCAGAACGCCGCGCGCTGTAAAAAAAGTTAACAAAAAAAAAATTAAAAAAAAATAAAATAAAAAAAAAATTAAGTAAATTAAAAAAAAAAAAAAAATTAAAAAAAGAATAAAAAAAAAAAAATTAAATTTAAAAAAAGAAAATTTAAAAAAAAAATTTAAAAAAAAAATGAGTGATTCATGTTTTGAGTTTTGATGATATTAGGTTACTTGGACTGGATGTTTTTATGTTAGCAGTAAGCTAACTATTTCAGAATCTGTTATAGAGGATTCATATTATGAGTGTAGATAAAGTCTTGTATGCAACAGTTGATAATTAGGTATTAAAACACTCATATGATACTATTATCATACTCCGCTTCGCGTCGTATGATAAACCCACATTCGTGTTTTAATACCCCTTATTACACAACTGTTGCATAAATAACTATTACATCTCTCATATTCGGTAAGTAGGTCCTTATTACCCCCAAATGGAGCTTGTAGGTGACCCATTAGCGCTCTAGGGTAATAATGTAGCTAGAAAAGCCCGAGGGCGGTAAGTAATTTAAAAAAAAACTCTTCACTCTTTCAAAAAGTTCGCGTACATCTAACCATCATACTTTTTTTAATTTACTTACTCTACTTTACCTCACAATCGAGATGTAAAGCAGAGTAGTTAGCTCGGGTGTAAGCATCAATTGCACCCTCGAACTATAGGCGCCCTCCCTGCGCTCGTGCGCCTAAATTTCTCGGGCTGCAATTGATGCCTTACAACCCTTGGCTACTAATCTACTATTACATCTCTCATATTCGGTAAGTAGGTCCTTATTACCCCCAAATGGAGCTTGTAGGTGACCAATTAGCGCTCTAGGGTAATAATGTAGCTAGAAAAGCCCTAGGGCGGTAAGTAATTAAAAAAAGTATGATGGTTAGATGTACGCGAACTTTTTGAAAGAGTGAAGAGTTTTTTTTTACCTAAACCTCCTACTTAGCCTACCTAGCCTCCGGACCTACTTACCTCACAATCGAGATGTAAAGCAGAGTAGTTAGCTCGGGTGTAAGCATCAATTGCACCCTCGAACTATAGGCACCCTCGCTGTGCTCGTGCGCCTAAATATCTCGGGCTGCAATTGATGCCTTACAGCCCTTGGCTACTAATCTACTATTACATCTCTCATATTCGGTAAGTAGGTCCTTATTACCCCCAAATGGAGCTTGTAGGTGACCAATTAGCGCTCTGGGGTAATAATGTAGCTAGAAAAGCCCTAGGGCGGTAAGTAATTAAAAAAAGTATGATGGTTAGATGTACGCGAACTTTTTGAAAGAGTGAAGAGTTTTTTTTTTAATTACTTACCGCCCTTGGGCTTTTCTTGCTACATTATTACCCTAGAGCGCTAATTGGTCACCTACGAGCTCCATTTGGGGGTAATAAGGACCTACTTTACCTCACAATCGAGATGTAAAGCAGAGTAGTTAGCTCGGGTGTAAGCATCAATTGCACCCTCGAACTATAGGCGCCCTCCCTGCGCTCGTGCGCCTAAATATCTCGGGCTGCAATTGATGCCTTACAGCCCTTGGCTACTAATCTACTATTAAAATCTATAACTTCAATCATGAGTTATTTCATTGCAATATGATAAGTCACTAAGTGGTTTTAAGTTCAACGTAATATCTTCTCAATTCACTAACCTGTACATTATTATAATGATAAAAATTACTTTTTTTAATGTGTGTCCACTAATAATACTTTTTTTAATGTACTTTTTTTTGCTTGTCATTCATTATTAATACTATATTTTATATGTATAGTACACCATTATCTTATAAAATATAAAAATAACTTTTAACCTTATAATACTTCGAAAAATTCCCCCCAAACAATTTCCACGTCACGGAAAATAATGGGTATGAAATTTTCGTTAAAAGTAAGAAAACATAAGTGAAACGATAAACCAAATGATCCTTAAGAAATAAGTATGTCACTTGTTATCCCCCTGTCACGAGCTATATGACACGGCTTTACGCGGACCTTGAATCTTTGCCACTAATACCAACCTAAATTGAATTTTCTTTTTAGACCTTAACCAGGAAAATTAAAAATCCCTTTAGTAATAAGCAGACTCGTATCTGGGTTAAGCAAATAAGTCATTTCGATATTCCATTATATTTTCGATCCGTAAGGTTTTGTTTCATGCATTGGATATTTAGTAAGTCTTTAGTGGCATAATAATCTATACTAATATTATAAATGCAAAAGTTTGGATGGATGGATTAATGGATGTATGGATGGATGGATGTTAATAACTCAATCACGCCCCAACGGCTGAACGGATCTGGATGAAATTTGGCTCAGAGATAGATTATAGTCTGGAATAACACATAGGATACTTTTTATCCCGTAAAATTAAAGAGTTCCCGCGGGAACCAAAATACCTCAATTATACGAAACATAATATTATAGAGTATAGTTGAAGAAGAAAGAAAAATGTATTGTACAATTTTAGATCAGTGCCTATAACGCTCTTAATTTTAACCATATTTTAGTTAATAGTTACGCATTGTGATATAATAATAAATAGTATGAGAGTAGTGGTAGAGTCCTGACATATCACAAGCAGCACAATTTGTTTTACCTAAAATAAACATTTAATTTCATTATAACTGAACATTGGCTCTGGAATGTTAATATTATAAGTAGGTACATGTACTACAAATATACTTGCAAGGATTTTTATAGGGACATGAATACTCATGAAATTAAATACCTAATTGTTTGTGACCGGGCTCAGCGATCATCTTACGATAGGATTCATAAGTTCAGATCGAATAATCCATACTAATATTATAAATGCGAAAGTGTGTCTGTCTGTCTGTCTGTCTGTCTGTCTGTCTGTCTGTCTGTCTGCTACGCTTTCCCGGCCCATCTTTTCAACCGATTTTGCTGAAATTTGGTATAGAGGTAGGTTATATCCCGGGAAAGGACATAGGCTACTTTTTATCCCGGAAAATTAAGGAGTTCCCGCGGGAATCAAAAAACCTTAATCCACGCGGACGAAGTCGCGGGCATCATCTAGTCAAAATATATATTTATTTATATGGATGTTATATTTTCCCTTATTTGGAGCTGACAAGACGCATTTTCCTTATACGTATCAAAAGTATTTATATTCGATCTTCTTATAAATATAATAAATGATCTTCTTAAAAATGTTCTGGAAAACCTAGAAGATCTACTCTAGACTCTTAAGAAAGTTGAAAACTGAATAGCGAATACACTGGATAAGCGAAGAGCTGGTTTTGCTTTATACCTATATGAAGTAAACTTTTGAGTATTCTTCTTGTAGACTTTGTGTATACTCGTGTAACTTGTCGAAACTAAAACAGAGTTCGGCAGATCTTTTTTATAAAGTAACGTGCATGTTACTTGTCTGTATTAAAAGCCAACAGCATTTTTCGAGCAACTGTATTGAAAATAAAAAAAATATGATAAAAGCTTTCCTTATATTCAAAATGTTAAATGTCACATTCCAGGTGGTGATCTGATGTCCTCACGATGAAGCACGCGGTACCCTTACTAGTGGTGACATTGACCGCCGCCCTCGCCGCCCCCGCTCTTGATATGTCTACGGGTCTATCCGACGCAGATTACTACTCTGTTGAAGGAGACAGAAGGGAAATGCCCGAGGTAAAGTTGTAGTGAAGAATATGGGAATAAGAAACTGATATGGGTACCTTCAAATCGAGAGTGTATAGAGAGCTTCTATGCAAGCGCGTTCCATTATAGGCTGTATCTCCACTTACCACTAGGTTTGATTGCGCTGAAGTCTATAAATAAAATAAAAAACATAATATAATATCGTCTGTCTTTCTGTGTCGTACTTCTAAATTTTTCTACAATGCTGATTGTGGCGAGCCTTGCACTGAAAATTTTCTTGCGGACTATATAAGATTTGATGTGCCATGACATGCTTTAATTTCTGTCACCGTTATCTTCTAAAGAGCGTTGATAGTCTGCAAGGTTTGGATTTGACACAAACGCAATGGGCTACGTCCTCCAGATCATAATTCATAGTACAGCAACTTTTATCTGAATACATCGTTGCTAATATACAATAGTTACTCTAACTAAAAATAATCATTTTTTTGTTTTGAATAATTACTTCCATAAATAAGAATTTCCATAAATAAGGTCGTTTTAGACTATTTTGAGTCTGTAGCCCTAATTTTATAGCTTTAATAATTATATAACTTTCAGGATTCTTTACAATAACTATTCCTTAAAATAGAACTTAAAACACTGGATAAAATAGCAAAGGTCTCATCAACTTTGATGATTAATTGTACGTCTAGACAGATGCAGTGAAGTGGAAAGTGTTAAATAACATTAATTAAGTTTGTCATGTTCACTCATTAATAACAACAGGGCGCGTTGGCTGAATGACCAAATGGACACTTTGTCTAGGCATAGTACAGCTAGCTATTCAGTAAAGTACATGTTATTGCAAGGCCTGGCTCACTTGTCACGTGACCTGAGATATTTAATTACTGCTGCGTGGACGCTCGACGGCACTCGTATCAGTCGAGTGTTGCGCGCGGACCGTAGTTATACGTTTGACTTTTACTCAAGTTCTCGTTATGGATAAACAAAGAAAGATCAGTAAACGATATCGTATCACATTAGGTCGTTTAAACTCTAATTATTAAGACCTAACTTATCGCTCTTTGCACTTCCTAAGGACCCTGAAAGGTAAGTTTGTATTATTTGCCTATCTAGGTACATAGTACATACGGACCTACTTAGAGTTCTAAACAAAACTAATATTAATACATAATGTGGGTAGTTTTATTTTTATATCCACACAAGATACAGTTTTAAACAAAAGTAAATATAAACCATAGGTAGTATCCAATATTATAGTGATAGCCTAATGGGTAGACTTCAGCCTCCAAGTCTGGGGTTCGATCCTGGGAACGCACCTCCAACTTAATTAATTAAAATATATCATTTACGGTGAACAAAAATCGTGTGTAAAGCTGAAAACATGCCTGAAGTTCTATAATCATTATAAAAAACTCTAATATGTCTGGCAACAAGAAATTGGCCAGTGTGGAGGAATATATGGCTTAAACCCTTCTCATTCTGAGAAGAGCCTCGTGAGTCGTGCTTAGTAGTGGGACTAGTGGGCCGCCGATGAGTCGATGATGATTAATCCATAATGTGGGTATATTATTTTGTCTCGTAAACTCTGGCATGGGCCCCCTTCCACCCCATATAAGTGTAAAATATTCATTGATATTTCACTACTTGTGGGATATATAACGACTTTTTTTTATCCACTACAAGTTAGCCCTTGACTGCAATCTCACCTGATGGTAAGTGATGATGCAGTGTAAGATGGTAGCGGGCTAACCAGTTAGGGGCATGGCAGCATGTTAAACCCATATCCCTATTTGGTTTCTACAAAATCTATGAATAATAATAATATATCTTTTATCTATTTTTAAAGTAATTGTCGTCATCATTGCAACCGATTACCGACCCATAGTAATGATACCGATAGTAAGAATTTAGAAGTAGTCAACCCTAAGGCTACACGCGCCGCGTCTGAAGGGATAAGAGTTACGCGATAGAAAGAGATATATAGAGGTAGGTATTTAATTATTTTCACTCGCAGCGCTGTGCGAGCTGAATTGCACTTTATTACAACGTAACCTGAGTCGCTGATGGTTAAAAGGTCTTCGCGGAGTAACTCTTCTGTTACTACTATTACCTATTCTGTGGTATTATGCGATGTTTAAGCTGTAAAAATAATTTAGGTTCCTGCTTATCAGAAATATATGACTTTGTTTTTAAAATGGACATAAAATTATATTTATCTGGGTAATTAATGAGATTTTTTTGTACTTATAGATAATGATTGTAATTTGTAGGTATGCTATGCATGATATGTATGTGACCCGTTGTCCCAGACAAAACGCGACACCGCGTCGCGACGCGACCGTATCAATCAGTAGCTTGACCCTTCACATGACCTACGATACGCGTAGACAAGTTTATCATTTTCTATGGCGTCGTGTCGCATCGCGTCGCTGGTATCACTTCTGTCGCTCACCTAGGAAAACGGGTAGTGCTAGTTTTTTAATTTTTTATATATATATATATATAGCGAGCAAACGAGCAGGCGGGTCACCTGATGGTAAGTGATTACCGCCGCCCATGAACATTTGCAGCACCAGAGGAACCGCCAATGCGTTGCGTTGCTGCGTTGCTGCAATTTGCAGGTATAATAAGGTAATAAAGAACTGAAAGCTTTTTAACTGGCGTAGAAAACAATAATTTAAAAAGTACTTTAAGTGGTTTTTACTTGTAACATCAATTAGCAATACCAAACTTAATGGAAATAATATTTTAGCCCTCCTGGCACCAAATTACAATCATAATCACAAAGCAATTGACTTTTCCAATTTTACCTGAGCCCTAAAGCACATCGTTATATATTAAGACATAAATTGGCCCCAGGCTGATATAATTTATCCAAGTATCTATTACGGCTAAGCGAAGGGATATCTATAATAATTTTAATCTACAGTTTAGCCCGTTACCATCTTAGACTGCATTACAACCTACCATCAGGTGAGATTGCAGTCAAAGGCTTACCTACTTGTAGTAGCGTAAAAAAAAGATTTTACAGTATATTAGGTACCAGTAGTTTGTATTGGCTTTTCCCGCGATTTTTTCGCCAATGATATACCTAGGTATTTAATGACCCGTTAGAACATCACATAATCTATTCTAGGGTCCACGAGAGTAGACCGAGCAGTTAGAGCGCTGCATGCCGCCAAGCGTTTTTAGCGTTCCGGTTCGATTCCTAGTAGAAACCGATTAGGGTAATACCGTACCTCCTACTTCCATGGTCAGTTCTGAGTTCAGCTACTTATTTCAGTTTATTATATTATGGTTAATACGTCATCCCGTTTGGGCCGATTTTGAAACATGAGCACGTCGCGTCATCTGCATTATTATTTCATGTGGTTAGGCCATATAGTCTTACTAGAGGTTGCCCGCGACTTCGTCCGCGTACTTACAATTCCAAGCTTATAAGATTTTCCCGCTGCAAAAGGCCTACTTATAGCGGCTATAGCTTATGCAAGTTTTTATTCTTTAAAAGTAATAACCTAAATGCCGATTTTCTGTATGCTTTATAGTTCCTGGGATATCGTGATTAGTCAGTGAGTGAGTGAGTGAGTGAATGAGTGTTATTTCGCTTATTATATTATATTATAGACTAGAGAACGCCCGCGACTTCGTTCGCGTGGCATAAGTTTTTTAATTCCCACAGGCACTCCTTCATTTCCGGGATAAAAAGAAGCCTATGTCACTCTCCAGATCCTCAACTATACCTACCCATGCAAAAAATCACATCGATCCGTTGCTTTGTTCCGGCGTGATTGAAGGACAAACTCTCTATTTAACGTCCTTGGGGATAGAAATTTCCAAACTGTGGAATACGTATTTCATAATTTTAAATCGGAAGCCCAAATACCGAGTTTCAGGGCTATAACTTGTGAAATGAAAGACTTTTATACCAATTTTCATCCCCTATTTCACCCCTTTGGGGGTCGAATTTTCAAAAACGGTGAAACACGTATTTCTTCATTTTTAACCCGCAGCTCATATAAGTACAAAGTTTCATGGCTTTAGCTTGAGAAATGAAGGACTTTCATATAAACTTTAAACCCCTATTTTACCCCTTTGGGGGTGGAATTTTGAAAAACTGTGAAATACGTATTTCTTTATTTTTAACTGGTAGCCTATTTACCAAGTTTCATGGATATAACTTGAGAAATGACGGACTTTCATACAAACTTTAACCCCTTATTTCACCCGCGTAGGGGTGGAATTTTGAGAAATCCTTTCTTATTGAGCACTTACGTCACAAAAGGAACCTACTGTCAAAATTTCAAGTTTCTAACCCCAGCGGTGTAGGCTGTGCGTTGATATATAAGTCAGTCAGTCAGTCAGTCAGGACTTTGAATTTTATATATATAGATAATATTTACTTAGTTATAATTTTTTTGTTTGTGATCTTATTCCGGTTTAATTATTATTTTCAGACGATAATCGTGCCACAGAAGAGGGCAGCGTTGGTTCTGGATCGCCTGCTCATTGCGTTACAGAAAGCACTGCACGAAGAAAGCGTGAACCAGCGCATGGACACTGAAAGAGGAGAACCACGAACGGCGCCCCTGCGCGTAGTTAACATAGAAACTAACGATGTGGTAAAGACCTTTTAATAATTTTGATGACTATTGAGTATAATAATTTAGAAATGAACGCCAGACTAACCCCCGCTCCACACGTTGACGCCTACGTTGGACCCAAGGCGGAAATCTAAAACATTGACGTGAGCATTAGGTACAGCACTAATTTTTCGATCCACAAGTTGGACGTGCAGCATGGGGGCTAACGTGGGTGCCACAGAATAGGTAGTGTTATACTAAACAGTAAGCAGTATAGATTATTCGAGTCGAGGTCACCACTAAAGCCTGAAAGAACTATGCTAAGCAAGATGAAACAAAAGAGGTAAGATTAGGTATTATGTCTTCGAGTTCGAGGTAGCTGTGAAAGAAGCCTCTCTTCTTACTAAATATTAGTTAGATAGTGGGGCTGATTCTGTAGTGCACAATCTCTAAACTAAACTAAAATTAGAGCATTACAAATATTGCTAACCCTTTCATAATACTCCCTACGGAAAGGGACAGAACTAGATTTAAAGCTGCCATTTTAGTTTAGTTTAGAGATTGTGTTATACAGAATCGGCCACAGTGTAGACTAACTACTATTTATAAGTATAGTTGTATCTCGAGTCCTCGGCCAAGCGTTAATAGCAAAGAACTCCTATTAGCTATTCTGTGCTCTTATAACTAAAAAAGCTTGCATGAGTTGTGGATCGAGCTTAGTATACAAACAATCGTTACAGTGCAGTGTAACGATCGCAATCGCCTGTGAATGGTGTACTCTTCCGCTATTGGCGAGGCAAGAATACCATAAATTCATCCAATCACAACAACTGAGACTGTAACAATGAATGATGTAGGTTTTACATAATAGGGCTACTAGTCAGGTGCATTCTCAAGGGCGTGCAGCGTGTGGTCAGCAGCTAGGAGAGCATGTATGATCTGGAGTTTGGATTCTAGATCATATTCTTCTCTATTCATTTCTATGCTCTAGATCTAGATCTAGAGCATGATTCTAGATCTATGCTCATACTAGCTGATGCCCGCGACTTCATCCGCGTCATTCAAGTTTTTTTGATTCCCGCGGGAACTCCTTGATTTTCCGGGATAAAAAGTAGCTTATCTAGCTTAGCTCTCTAGGTCCTCAACTATACCCATGCCAAAAATCACGTCGATCCGTTGCTCCGTTGCGGCGTGATTGAAGGACAAACCAACAAACCAATAAACCAACAAACAAACACACTTTCGCATTTATAATATCTTGTACCTATGATGAGCATCATAATCGAGCCAGCACTCCAACCTTATTTTGACCCACAATCGGTTGATAACACCACCTATAATCATAAATAACACCACCATGGCTAAAAATAATTAATTTTCTCAGCAAGCGTTAATTAACCTAACTTTATTACATCTTATTTAATTCCAACTCAGCATGATTGCTTTTCATACGCATGAATTTCATCAAGCGCAAACCTATCTTGTAGTAAACATATTTAAAAATAATAATTTTCAGACGGGTCTTCAAAGACGCGGTCAAGCCGCGGGTAGAGGGCGCGTGCTTCGGTGCTACTTCAACGCTGTTACTTGTTTCTAACCTTAATATCACCAATAAGGCAATTTTTTTATAACTCCTTTGAATTAAATGCTACGAAGAATATCATCAAATAAAATATTTCTACTTGGCTGCAAATTAAAGTATTTCTGACTATTCGTTTAGAATTTATTTGTGTGTTTTTATATTTGTCGTTTATACAATATATTAAATTACCTATGATGTGATTATAAAGACATAATATACAATAAAGTTTTCTGGTTTATGGCTTTTTATTTTTAGATTTATCTTCTACCACAAAAAAATCCTCTTAAATCGTTTTAATATTTAAATAATATTATAAACACAATAAATCAAAGAAAAAAACTTAACGAACTGCTTAATCTTGTTGAATAATGCAAAATGTTCTCGTAGCTTCACAGGCAAAAATACATGATTTTTGACAATGTTTTTGATATCTTTAGTCGTAATATATAGATAGTATGAGTAACATCTCTTATAATATATGAAAACCTTTGTAATATATATATTACTAGCGATCCGCCCCGGCTTCGCACGGGTAGCACTAATAATCCTAATCTATATAATATAAACTATCCTATCTCTCAAGTTAGATCGAACTGCACATGGTGTGCGAATTTTATTATAATCGGTTAAGTGGTTTAGAAGTCCATTGAGGACAAACATTGTGACACGAGATTTATATATATAGAGATATATGGCCTAAGATGTTGGAAAGCCTTCAGGCTAAATTTCAACTATAATTTAGCTGACACTTTCCAAATTACTAGAATATAAAAATTCTATGTTCCTTGTTCATCATTCTATTACCACCAAACCATAAATACAAACACCTGGGTTCAGCTCCAAGGCAATGTTTACATTAGACAATCAGTTTTGGTGGTGGTAGGCTTCTTTGACTGACACGAACAGTCGACTTAAATTAGGCTTAAATTAACATTCCTTCTTTTCATATAGAACTTCAAAATTCAGCGGATTTCAAAGCTTGGACAAGTCAGTTGGGTTTATCAAATTGTGTGAAAGCGAGAAGGTAACGTAAACATCGTGTTTATATAAACATCTAAACTAATATTATAAAAAGGAAAGATTTGTTTGTTTGTTTGTAATGGATAAACTCAAAAACTGCTTAACCGATTTTAAAAATTCTTTACCACCTACCATCATGTGAGATTGCAGTTAAAGGCTTACTTTAACCTATAGAAAGCTATGTAGCTTTCTATAGGTGAAAGAATTTTTACGAGTAACATAGGCTATTTTAATTTCAAAAAAATTAGAGATCCTTACGAAAATTGCAATAATGTGAACTAAGTCGGAAAAAATCGTCTCTTTTGAGAGCTTACGTGGCGTGCGCTGCGTAAATAGTTACAGTTACATGAAAACAATGTACAGTGGAATTGTTCCTCTCAAAAAGTTCTAACAAAAAGTCCGGAATAGCATATATGTATCTTTTAAGGTTGACTCACAATAACCATTTTTATGATTTTCAAATTTGGTCTAAACTCTAAACCAATGCATTACTTGCTTTATTGGGTATATAGACTATTAGGATTATTAGTGCTACCCGTGCGAAGCTGGGGCGGATCGCTAGTGTTTATATAAACATACAAGTGTAATCGAGCCCTATGTATATCGAACATGCTAACATAATAAACATACCCAACATGTTGCCATTGAAAACATCAATCAAAATTTGCATTAATATAATTATACAGTTGTCCGTCGACTTGTGTTATGTTGGGGCTTGTTTATTTTGAAACTCCTTTGTGCTTGTATTTAAATCTGATTAGTATAAATAATACTGCGAAAATACAATTAGGGTAAAGTTGTTTATTAGGGAATACAAAACACGTTTATTTAATTAGTAAAGCTAATATCGCAAACGATCTCGAAATACTTAAGGTTCTTTTCCAGCTCAAAAGCCTGTGCGAAAACCGTGAATGATTGTGTTTCAGACAAGAACCCTTCAAAGCTCTTGAGCTTGAGCTCCCATAAGCTTCTGGCAGATGGCGCGACGTTAGCGCTTCATGATTTGATTTGATGGTTTGATTCATTGATGTTTATAATTTTAGTAGGTACCTATTTGATTGTAGTAAATATTCATTTGCATACTTTTGTGGAAAAGTTAAACTTAACTTACCTAACTAAGGCAACTTATACACTATAGACGCGACTACGCAACTCAATAAACTTAAACTCAAACTCAAAACATATTTAATATTTATTCATAATAGGTACCTACAAAGTACACCTTCTGAACGTCATGCTTACAACCTACCTACCTACCTTACCTATAAAACGTGATGGTGATAATTAACTACGGTATCTTAAAACTAAAGCTACGAGGGTTCCAAACGCGCCCGTTTGAGAAGAGCCCACAACAAACTCAGCCGGGTTTTTTTTTTGAAGTGAAAACTTCTTTAGCCTAGTTGAGCACTTTTTGGTAATGGGTTCGCGTCACCGACATGCACGCGCCCGTAGACAGAGAAAGAGATAGGTATACGCTGTCCAAATTTCAAGATCCGTTCAGCCATACTGGCGTGATTGAGTAACAAACATTCATCCATCCAAACTTTCACATTTATAAAATCTATACTAATATTATAAATGCGAAAGTTTGGATGGATGGATGGATGGATGGATGTATGGTTATAGTCTGGAATAGCACATCTAGGCTACTATTTATCCCGGAAAATTAAAGAGTTCCTGCGGGAACCAAAAAACCTCAATCCACGCGGACAAAGTCGCGGGCATCAGCTAGTATTAGTATAGATTTTTACTAATTTATTTACTGATTAAAACTTGGTGATTTCTTCTTTGTTAGATATAATATAGGAAGGCAGCAGCAACCGACTCGTATGACACATGTGTAATAGGTAATAGTAGGTTTTTACATACGAGTTGACTAATGTCAGCCCGATGACGCCAGTCGAGGGCTGACCATCGTCACGAGTTTGTTAAAACCTTAACGCCCGTGTATCACACGATATTTTTCAATACATTTGTGAGAAAACTTGAAAATAAAACTCGAGTAGGTAGGTACAAGGTACTCACTAGAAAATGGTTTCTCACGCCCGTACTTATTTCAAGATTTATGGCGGCTAATAATAGCGCGATTTTTTTCTCACATCTAAAATACCTAATTGTTGATTTAATTTTATTATTCCACAACACTTAAACCACTAATATTTATTTAATAATTTTTATGAAAAACTCAATGAAACTTTTAAAAATAGCGCGCACAGATTAAAGATTTAGTATCTACGGCGCGTTGTTGTAATGGCTTTTTTTTTTAATTGGCTTCATGGCTCTAGGTTCTAGCTCTTAACTCCCAACCTGGACTATTCAGCCTTTACTTTTTGATTTTTAATACTTAAAACAATTTTAATTAATTACAATTTTTAATTTCATGAATTGATTTCATCAATCTACATCTAAATGTTATTATTTTTAAGGTTTTTTACTTACAAAGTCAATATCATTATGAACCTTCTTGCAAGAAAACTTTTTAATTAGAAGTGAAATAGACTTAAATTTTTTTTTTAAAACTGCAAATTTACTGCACGAGGGCAGTAAATTCTACAAATTTACCGCACGAGGGCAGTAAATTTAACTTACAAGCCCTGTTTACTGCCTCTGTAAGTGCATTTTTCGAGCAAGTGTATTGAAAAAAATTTGACGTCATAGTACGGAAACCCTGTGTGTGTGAAAAGGACCTTACACTGTCGGTAGGTCGTGATGTTTTTTTAAGCCACTACTTTTAGGGCTTTACATTTTACACGGGTAATTGTTCATTAGGGAGGACAGCGCAAGTTACGCAGTCCTCATTTCCAAAAATTATAACTTCAGTCTTCTAGCTCCAAGTCTCGAGTGTTGCTATAAGAGATCCACCCAGCCGCAGTGCAATGGACGGGCTTTGACTTCAGTGAAACGCCTTCCCGAATACGTCTTCGGCACGCACGATGCTACACTGAGATGTAAAATACTAGTGGCGCCATTTACAATCCAGTGGGTTGAAAATACTGTCCGCTAACCGTTTCTTATAATTTTAATGACAGAGTACCTACTTACGGTTTGTCTTACTGTGTCGCAACTATGCCTATCAAATTGCCTAGTAATTTATACAAAATGCATAAAAAATACATAAGTTTGTATTTATGTTTCTTATTATTGAGGGACGAGTGGTAGGCCTAGTTGTGACAACGCATATCTGTCAATTGCGAATGTTAAGCAACGTTGACCCATTCGGTAACTGGATGGGTGACCGAATTTGGAAGTCCGAATATGGCCTTTTCGTTTCCCCCATGCCTCGGAGCGCACGTTAAGCCGTGTCGGTCCCGGCTATTATCACTAACATCTGATGATAATCGTTAAGAAATCTAAGAGTTGAAATTGTACCAACTCTTAGTCGATTCGTACTTATGCAGAAGGACCTGGGAACCCACTGCATCACTATCCCAAGTAAACCCCCTACCATTATGTGATTAATGGAAAGGGTTACGACCCTCAGCAATGAGGAATACGATCGGGGGGAGAGAGAGGAGATTATTTAAAGAATTCTTACCCAGCTTTTATTTATACATATAATATTAACCATACTAATATAATAAATGCGAAAGTGTGTCTGTCTGTCTGTCTGCTACGCTTTCACGGCCCATCTGTTCTACCGATTTTATGAAATTTGGTACAGGGATAGGTTGTATCCCAGAGCAGAACATAGTCCCCGCGGGAACAAAAAATCTTAATCAACGCGGACGAAGTCGCGGGCATCATCTAGTAAATTATATAATACCAAACTCGTCAGCCCTCGCCTAGCGCCATCAGGCTGACATGAGTCAACTCGTATGTAAAAACCTATTTACCGCACTTATATCTTATGGACGTACCACAGACATATGTACCAGTCCCAAACCAGTAACCTGTAGTTGACCATTTGCGTCAAAAGGTCAATATTTTAAGAATTCGCGCCAATATCTGTAGGTTTTTTAAGTCTGTGTTACTGTATCATATCTTTGAGAATCTAATGCTGTGAAATTGTGGGTAAATGAATAAAAAATATAGCTTTCTTTTTCATTTTTGTCGCCACGTATCTCGTTCACTCGCCGTTCGGCCGCCATTGCTATTAGGAGTGTTCAATGAAAGGTAAAGTTAAATTGATTCAAATCGTAATATTTTTGAAGTAAATTGCAAATATTTTATGAAATTTAGCTAATATATTAATCAGTGTAATGATAGCAGATATAAATTTGAACAAAATTTTAGATTTTAATAGGTTTCTGAGACCGGTTAACTACTGGAACACATGTTGTATAGGGTGCCAATAGTTGACCATGTGGTTAACTACTGGTTATTTCTTTAATTTAATAGGGTGCCTATCATTGACCACATGGTTTACTACTGGTTATTTCTTTAATTTTCTTTTTTGGTCATTATTATTCAACAATTCCTTTTGATTTTATTGATGCACAATACAAAATTAACGATTTTTATTAACATATTCCAGTAGTTGACCAGTGGTTTAGGATTGGTACATTCATAGTGTTCGTGGAGTTGACCAGACATTTGTATATTTTAGGTGTCCTACTAAAATTGACATTGCCAACATACAGGTTGTCAAGTAAATAATGGATAAGCTTGAAATGGGTGTTAAGAGCTAATGACCGCTCCAAAAAAATTACAAGAAAAATATATCCTTATTAAGTATGCAGTTTTCGAGTTATGAGGTTTTATAAAAAAATTACCTTAATTACCTTACCTTACCTTACCTTAATTACTTTGCTTTACATTTTTTTACACAACGAGCACAAATTAATGCAATACCAAATAATTTTGCAATACATGTGCTAATAAATAGGCAACTAATAATAAGTACGATAATCTGTTGCATGTTTCGTTAAAAAAAAAATTGAATTTTTTTATCTGGGAAAAAAATGCTGTTTTATTTTATCCACCCTGTATGTGTTAATACGTTGGTCAATTACTGGCTCAATCTTGGTCAATAACTAGCTACTGTTGGTCTAACTAAGGAACAGTTCATCTTTTAGGATTTATGCCATAATTACAGAAATTCCTTAATACTTATGCTGCTATGATTTAACGTCCTCATTTTGTCTATAAACAAACTTACAAAATAACATAGAACTAAGGTCTTCCGTCAAAATCTGTTAAAATGACAGTTATTTAAAGTCAAAATATCTCCTTAAATGGTTTGGGAATGGTACGTTAACCCTACTATTATTAATAATAATAGATGTTAGGAAGTGATACGTGTTTCCACGCGTTTTAATTTATAATATAATATCTATATATATAACTAGTATGGCGACCACCTATCTTCAATACCCTTACCCCCACCTATCTTCAATACCCTTTTCTATGGAAAAATAAATTCCGCCATCTTGAATTTTTTTCCTATTCATCAAGTAGACCTTCATGTCCTGATCATCTTTTGCCAAGAAACCACTCTTCCATCTTTTATACTCTCCGAGATAGACATCGACGAAATTTGTATGGCGGCCATCTTAAATCCGCCATTTTGAATTTTTTTTCAGCTCACTGTCAATTGGATGAAGTTTCGAGTGACATTTGGTCGAGCAACCCCCACCTATCTTCAATACCCTTTTCTATGGAAAAATAAATTCCGCCATCTTGAATTTTTTTCCTGTTCATCAAGTAGACCCTCATGTCCTGATCATCTTTTGCCAAGAAACCACTCTTCCATCTTTTATACTCTCCGAGATAGACACCGTCGAAATTTGTATGGCGGCCATCTTAAATCCGCCATTTTGAAATTTTTTTCAGATATCTGTCAATTGGATGAAGTTTCGAGTGACATTTGGTCGAGCACCCCCCACCTATCTTCGATACCCTGGCTGGTGCTCTTCATCCGTCTTCGAAATCCTCAATCATCAGCTCTCTGTGTATTTTTCCTCTTAATGAATTTTTGTCTTCTATACGAAACGATGAGTGAAAAAAAAATGTTCATACAAAATTTTACAGGAGAGGTGATCAATCAGTGAATCAGCACGAGCAGCTATATATATATTACTAGTATGGCGCGTGGCTGCGCGGCCCGCTAAAGCGGACCGCGTACTGGAGCGCGTGGTCCACTGTCTACTTACTCGCTGTCCTACTATCCTGCCCCCCGATTATGTAAGAATGGCCAATCAAATCGTCAAAGTTCGGCGTCAAAGTAAAATAAACCATAACAGCATTAAATTAGAGCTCAATTTCGTGTTTCGAAATTGAGCTCTAATTTAATGCTGTTATGGTTTATTTTACTTTGACGCCGAACTTTGACGATTTGATCGACAATTCTTACATAATCGGGCAGTTGGTTTACTGTCTACGTGTTCTGATCTTAACAACACACTGCTATGCTAGTGAGCACAGTGGAAGCGCCAGCACGCCAAGCGTCCGACGTAAAAGAAAATTCTCATAAAGGAAAAACATAAAACAAAGACCACCAACCCCCGCCCCTCCCTTTTTGTTTGAGCAGCCCCTAAGTAGGTACCTATCTTTAATACCCTGACCATGCTCCTCACCCATCATCCGAACCTTCGATCATCATCTCTCTCCATATTTTTTTCTCCGAACCATTCGTCAAAATGAGATTTCTTCCATAAAAACAAATCTTGAAAAGGAACCGTAGCCTCTTCAATATTCGCCATACATTTTCTATGGAAAATAAATTCCGCCATCTTGAATTTTTTTCCTGTTCATCAAGTAGACCTTCATGTCCTGATCATCTTTTGCCGAGAAACCACTCTTCCATCTTTTATACTCTCCGAGATAGACACCGAAGAAATTTGTATGGCGGCCATCTTAAATCCGCCATTTTGAATTTTTTTTCAGCTCTCTGTCAATTGGATGAAGTTTCGAGTGACATTTGGTCGAGCACCCCCCACCTATCTTCAATACCCTTTTCTATGGAAAAATAAATTCCGCCATCTTGAATTTTTTTCCTGTTCATCAAGTAGACCCTCATGTCCTAATCATCTTTTGCCAAGAAACCACTCTTCCATCTTTTATACTCTCCGAGATAGACACCGTCGAAATTTGTATGGCGGCCATCTTAAATCCGCCATTTTGAAATTTTTTTCAGCTCACTGTCAATCGGATGAAGTTTCGAGTGACATTTGGTCGAGCACCCCCCACCTATCTTCGATACCCTGGCTGGTGCTCTTCATCCGTCTTCGAAATCCTCAATCATCAGCTCTCTCCGTATTTTTCCTCCGAATGAATTTTTGTCTTCTATACGAAACGATGAGTGAAAAAAAAATTTTTCATACAAAATTTTACAGGAGAGGTGATCAATCAGTCAGTCAGTCAGCACGAGCAGCTATATATATATTAATTAAAAATTCAAAGTCCTGACTGACTGACTTATATATCAACGCACAGCCTAAACCGCTGGGGCTAGAAACTTGAAATTTTGACAGTAGGTTCCTTTTGTGACGAAGGCGCTCACTAAGGAAGGATTTTTCAAAATTTCACCCCTAAGGGGGTGAAATAGGGGTTTAAAGTTTGTATGAAAGTCCGTCATTTCTCAAGTTATATCAACGAAACTTGGTATTTTGGCTTTCGGTAAAAAACAAAGAAATACGTATGTCACAGTTTTTCGAAATTCCACCCCCAAAGGGCTGAAACAGGGGTTGAAAGTTTGTAGGAAAGTCCGTCATTTTTCAAGCTGTAGCCATGAAACTTGGTGTTTGGGATTTCGGTCTGAAATGAAAAAATACGTGATTCACAGTTTTTGAAAATTCTATCCCCAAGGACGTCAAATAGAGAGTTTACCCTTCAATCACGCCGAAATAGAGCAACGGATCAACGTGATTTTTTGCATGGGTATACTTAGTTGAGGACTTGGAGAGTGACATAGGCTTCTTTTTATCCCGGAAAATTAAGGAGTGCCTGTGGGAATTAAAAACTTATGCCACGCGAACGAAGTCGCGAGCATCTTCTAGTATTTGTATAACAGAATTAAATAAACCAATCCGTATAATTTTTACTAAAAGTATTTTACTTTAATCATTTTATCACTTTCCCGATCCAAAGATCGGAAGATCGTATTCACGTTCAAATCTCCTGTATGTCTTAACCTCTAGAGATGCACTTAGCTGGGCTCAAAGCCGGAATACGCGTCAAGTTTAAGTTACCACCCTCCTGCATTCCTATCTTTTAAGGAGTTCATAGACGCCTGCACGTCAAACAGCAATGTATGAACTCCTAAAACAGTTCGATTAATACGATTTGCTTAGACAATTATGAGACAATTGGGCATCTGCAACTATTTTAAAAATATTGTATACAACAGAGCCAACAGAGCAAATGAATATTCACACGACCTAACCATAACCTTCTGCCTCGAGCTCATGTCACGGTCAATTGTGGTATTAATCAGCTTATATTAGGCTAAATTAAGCAGCTTAACATAATATCAGAGTTATTAGTGCAAAAATAGTTTCGACCGTTGCATCATTTAGATTACTATCCTAAAATAGAGACAAACGAAAGCATCTTGATGAGATCTAAAATTTATAACTTTTGGGTATTAAGTAATTCTAATGGATATGGTAATTTAAATCTTTTATTGGCAGGTAAGAACTAGCTTATTAAATTACAATTTTCAGCATTATCTAAAAGATATAAATTAGATAAAATTGTGCTAAACTAGGACTCACAACAATTATAGTAAATATAATAAATCTATGACCTGCAGGCTGCAGGCACTAGAGTTTAGTAGAAGTCTACAAAAACTCGAAACTACACTGGTACTAGTAAATGTCATAACCGTCAATGATAGGCGTCTTTAACGCTTTATGCCAACAACAAAAGAGGGCTCAGAATGAAGAGACGCGATGCTGCAGCCGACCAGCACAATGCGATGTCCACTTATCTGTAACAAACGTCGGGGAACAATGATCTTCAGTACTGAAAAAAACCAGGTACACATGTAGGCTTCATTCCGTTCCAGTGAACTAGATTGAAGTGTAAATAAGCGCTATCTGCTATGAGATTCTAATCTGTAAAATATTGAGGCAAATCTATTCCTCTATTTAATACAGTAATGTTTCGTAGCCAAGTTTAATCCATACTTCCATACTATCCATACTAATATTATAAATGCGAAAGTGTGTCTGTCTGTCTGTCCGTCTGTCTGTCTGCTACTCTTTCACGGCCCATCTTTTCAACCGTTTTTGATGAAATTTGGTACAGGGACAGGTGGCATCCCGGGGAAGGACATAGGCTACTTTATTTTATCCCGGAAAAGTAACGAGTTCCCGCGGGAATTAAAAAAATTTAATCCACGCGGGCGAAGTCGCGGGCATCAATTAGTATATAATACTCCCCGCCAACTAAGCACATAATATGGATTACTTTACTTAATAATATGTACTTACCTACAACAAAATACATACAATATTCCCAATGGCCGGAGTGGGTATTATTGATTGTGATCGCTCATATTCATTCCAATAATTCTAATAACATCAAATACTGTTTTCGTGTTCCGATTCCTGTAGGCCCAGTTCAGTAACATTTCTCTGAGTTATCCGATAATGTCTTTTACTTGTTGTTACTCGACTCGAATTAGGGATAATGGCAGTTAATCGTCGATGTGAAAAGACTTCGTCGACAAAATTCCAGCGGTTCACGAGGCACTTTGCGGCCGCAGTCAGTAATCAATCAAATTAATTTGTGCTATTTCTGAAACATAATATCAAAGTCATATTATTAGCGTCAGCAAGCACAAAAATTTGATATATTATGGACTAGCTGATGCCCGCGATCGTCCGCGTAATTAAAGTTTTTTTAATTACCGCGGGAACTCCATAATTTTCCGGGATAAAAAGTAGCCTATGTCACTCTGCAGGTCCTCAACTATACCCATGCCAAAAATCACGTCGATCCGTTGCTCTGTTGCGGCGTGATTGAAGGACAAACCAACAAACCAACAAACAAACACACTTTCGTATTTATAATATTAGTATGATTATAGGATTTAGTCTAAAGAATTGTAGCGTAGGTATTATAATTATCAGCATTTGTTGTTTGTTGTCCCTCTCCTATGAGAGTGGAGGCCTGTGCCCAGCAGTAGAACGTAATGGTCTGTAGTGGTGGTTGTTTGTTGTATTTGTTTTTAAAGACGGTGTCTTTACTGATTACCACTTGCACAAACATACGCCGATCGCATCTCTTTGATTGTAAGAATTCAATGCAGTGAACAACAAATTCAACAAGTGTTTTAATCGTTGATGCATGACATTTCGTGTTTTTGTGTGACCTGACGAATAAAAAAATGTTAGCAAATCGATTGTTAGCTTCTTCATAAAGAAAGTCGATTGTTATCAAAAATCGAATCAGTAACGCATTAGATTTTAGAACATCGTTGAATGGAGCTGCCAAAAGTAAAATAAATGGTTTGACAAATTATAGGTATAATTAATTTTATGATTGCTAAAACTACCTAATGGATTTTACTTTGTACTTAATGAACTTAAACAGGGTGAGGATCTCTCCCTGCAACAAGTAGTGTAGCGTAGCCAGTAAGCGTAGCACGTAGCCGCTCGTAGAAGCTTGCTACGAAATTACAAAGTTTTATTTAAAGCTAAAATCTCAATAGTTTGCTGGCTTCTAATATTATTGGTTACCTCCATGGCACAGTGTTGAACGCTTGCGGAGGCCCCGGGTTCGATGCCCGGCAGGGTCAATTTGGGAATTTATAATTTCTGAATTTTCCCTGGTCTGGCCTGGTGGGAGGCTTCGGCCGTGGCTAGTTACCACCCTAACGGCAAAGACGTGCCGCCAAGCGATTTAGCGTTCCGGTACGATGCCGTGTAGAAACCGAATAGGGGTATGGGTTTAATATAACTGCCATGCCCCTAACAGGTTAGCCCGCTACCATCTTAGACTGCATCATCACTTACCATCAGGTGAGATCGCAGTCAAGGGCTAACTTGTAGTGGATTAAAAAAAATTGCATTTGTATTTAGATTTTGTTTTAGCTAACTCGTTAGCCAACGAAAATGTGAAGCTTCTTTGAATATTGGTAACACGAAGACTTTGTCTGCGTTATAGAAAGTTTTATTTACTCTTTCTCATGCTATACAATATATTGTACGTGTTCATCTCAAAACAAAGTGATTATGTTACATTCTTAATTAAGCAACTTTGTAAAATACCTAATAATATAACTTACTTATCCGTGGAAAATTAACCTCAGAAACATCGGCTAATTTCTGAGGTTAATTTTCTCGACTCATTTCTCTACATGTATTGGCCTTATATTATTTGCTACGTAAAATTATATCCACATTCATTCAGTAGCACTAAGTAATGGAAAATAAGATTATATTAGGAAAATACCTGTTTCATACATACGGATCATAACGGATTTTATTTTGTGAGGCAAAATTAAATCTATTAGATATACAGTAATTTTAATGAAATTAAAACAACATTCAAAGAATTTTAAAAATCTTATACTATTGAATCGTTCACCCTGCGGAGTGAACGAATTGCTCCCTCACTTTTCCTCAAAAAAGGCCTTGGTAAAGAAGCCTCTCAAAAAGAAAGAGCTAGAATTACTTGAATTTTCTTAATTAGAATCCTAACGAAAGATAAGAACTAAATAAGTAATAACTAGCTGATGCTCGCGACTTCGTCCGCGTGGTTTAAGTTTTTTTTTATTCTCGCGGGAACTCCTTAATTTTCCGGGATAAAAAGTTCTAAGCTACTTCCCCACAAATTTTCAGCCAAATCGGTTCAGCTGTTCTTGAGTTATAAATATTGTAACTAACAAGACTTTCTTTTTTTATATATATAGATAGACCTACCCAAAAATTATCTCGCAAAACGTTGCGTTGACAGGTAGTTATAGTTCGCGCGCGAGTTGAATGCAGAGCTTAGGAATGTGCTAGTCCTTTTTTTTCCTCTGGCTCCATCCTGCTGGACTATATTATGATCTACTAGCTGATGCCCGTGACTTCGTCCGCGTGGTTTAAGTTTTTTTTATTCCAGCGGGAACTCCTTAATTTTCCGGCATAGCCTAAGTCAAACTAAGTAATTGGTATGGATAATCTATTCATATTCGAAAGAGCTCCAAGATATATTTAGTTTTCACACCTATATTAATAGTTGGTAACTGTTCACGCCAATTAATCATTAGTGTTGATTTGTCGGACACCTGAGTCCGGAGGGAATAACAGTGTGCTTAAACTTGTATTGCTTTGCGCTACTCCAATTTCAAATTTCAAACATCTTATGGCGACCTTCATTACCTGATTGCCTATAACTCCCTCGTGAAGACGTCTTAGTACCGACTTTCCCAGCAATTATCCTTATTATTGTTTACAAGGTAATCCATTCCGAGTGGAAATTCTTCGGGAAAAACTTTCTTATCATAAAAAAAACCAGGTTCTAGGATTACTTATAGTGATTAAAACTTTACGTTGAAATGTAAATCAGTACGTTTTAAAGTATAGTCAGTCAGTCATTACAACCCATTACCGGCTCACTACTGAGCAAAAGTCTCCTCTGGGAATGGGAAGAGTTTGGCCATCTTCATTTCTGACTTCACATGCAATATAAAAAAGCATAATATACTATCGAAGATTATATAAATGTTAAGGGAGCATGGATTTGACTCGCTCCAGCAATGCTTAGGACTGCGGTTACATATGTATCTTTACATTAATGTAATTGTAAATATATATTATTTTTTTCAAAAGAGTAACCACCGAGTTTCTTGCTGGTTCTTCTCGGTAGGAATGGTTTGTAAAAAAGTCTAAAAAATATTTGATTTGATATAGAGCATTATATAGAACTCTTGAGCATGCAGGACGCAGGTTTCCTCACGATGTTTACATTGCGATATTTAATTTCTCAAAACGCACATAACTCCGAAAAGTTAGAGGTGCGTGCCCGAGAATCGTACCCGCAATCCCGTATGTATATGAATGGAAAAAAGTTTTGTAAGTTAATAATTAAATTATATATTTGTTTTCAAAAAGCAAATATTTACCTACTTGCCTAATTTTTCAAGTGAGATCATCTTTGTCTTACAGTGTAAAGCAAATAAGTATGTTACGTCAATAATTGTGATAAGGGTATTTAAGTCGTCATGTTGACAAATGGTTAAAGGATATCTTAATAAGCCTAAATGGCCTCCTAAAGGTCATGGATATGTCTTGAGAAATCGCCCACTCCGTCTTGGTTTACTTATAATCTTATATTATTCCAATACAAGTTCGCCCTGCTGCGATCTCACCTGGTGTTAGGTGATTAGGCAGTCTAAAATGATGGTAGCGGACAGATCTGTAATCCTATGGCAGGTATATTAAACCCACATACCTAGTGGATATTATCAATTTCCAAACTGCTGGTGAACGAGCCCGGGATCTTCCACGCACACTCCCACATACTCGTATTATAAGACCCGCTCACCATAGCGCCATGGAGGTCGTCAAAATCCAGTAAACTACAGCTATGGAATCCTTTAGTTTAGGATATGAGATGAAAGTATCAAGTAGGAATTTACATCATCGCATTAAGTAGATACCATAAGAATAACATGCAAAACCTAATATTTTTGCTCAATATGTCAAATGCCCTTTGAGCCCGAAGTTACGACCGAACGCGTTCCCTTTTTACTACACCTTCTAGTCGATTATACTCATATCCGTATAAGTTTCTTTTTATAAGTTACGTACTATTTGTAACCATTGGGACTTTCTGTGCCAAATTATCACTAAATGCTGGAAATACCTCCAGCAGTGTAGTACCTAGTAGGTATATAGCGCGTTTAGTGTCCGAAGTATTTTTCCAAATCTCCTTCTTCACTAAAATATTTCCAATAGTACTTGTACTGTGAATGCCTTCATACAGCCGTATTGTACCTACGCCATGTGTGTGTTACACACAAACACACACAACATGTCGTTGGTGAGCCTATATCAGTAGTACAAAAGGTATAGGCTTAACGCTCAAAAGATACTAAGTAGAGTCTGTCTAGTCACTAGACTCTAGTGAAAGACTGAAAGTTGAAAGTCGATCTTTATATAATATTCACTGGCAACACTGACTTACAAAACACAAGGCTAAAATACTGGGGATACCCGACCAAATTTTTTAAAAATCTTCCTCTATTTCGTACTCAGCATTTACTAGACAAACTCTTTATTATGTTTCAACTTGAGACCTTGGTCATGGATCTGAGTGAATATCTTGAAATCCGGAATTTGCCATGAGGATCCATACTAATATTATAAATGCGAAAGTGTGTCTGTCTGTCTGCTATGCTTTCACGGCCCATCTGTTCAACCGATTTCGATGAAATTTGGTACAGGGATAGGTTGTATCCCGGGGAAGGACATAGGCTCAAAAATATTAATCGACGCGGACGAAGTAGCGCGCATCATCTAGTAAGCATATAAAACAGAGGACACAACTTGATTTTATTGACAAAGTAGGTTCTAGTTCTAGTATTCTATAAACCTTTGTAAACACTATCACATACCTATGTATTTCTATTACATGTTTTCGGTTTTTCAAGTTAAGCCAAGGCTTACTGCTCGCGAGTTGAGTAGGTACGCAGCAGGAGATCCTATTTATGTATATCAAAAAAACCGGCCAAGTGCGCGTCGGACCACGGAATAGGGTTCCGTAGTTGCCCGTCACAATATGCAGTCATTTTATACGTTGGTTGACTATTACTCGTAAAATCAAAATCAAATATTTTTTGCACTTATCACTTTTACAAGTGCTTACGAATAGTCGAATAAATCTACCGTTATGTTGTAAACTCTACTTAGCTTCGTTACTTCCACGAATTATTTCACATATTCAGAAACAAACGTTTAACTGGTAGAGGGGGGGACACTAGACTCTAATAAAAATTAGTTTTTTAAAGCTTAATATTTATTAAACGGATCCCTGAATCGAAGAATGGTGTTCCCATACCCACAATATTTTTGAACGACCTATCCAACGACCCCTCACACCATGGGATAGACACGAAAAAAACATCCCAACTTTAGATGTAGAGGAGAACTTACCCTTTGTGTCCTACCCTATGTCTGAGCAAAGCCGCGGACGGAGAGATGGGCGGACGGATTACGGACGGACGGATGGACATGGCGAAACTTTAAGGGTTCCTTGTTGACTATGGAACCCTAAAAAGGCTCGGATTTTACTCTCACGTGAGAGATAAGCCGATATGCTCGTGTAAGCGGAAAAATACGTGCTTTAAAATTTTAATGCGGTATACAAATTTTTTTGTGATGTGAACATGAGCATAAAAAAACAAACACATAGCTAAACCTTTAATTAAGGTTTTAATTTTGTTTTAAGGTAGAGATCGAAGCGTGAATGTTCTTTGTTTTCATACCATGATTATAGCAAAATAACTCAAAGTAGATAATTTTTTTACAGACGTTTATGGTAACATGGTCAAAACCAACTAACGATTTGGAAAAGAGATTCTACGGAAAAGAGAGCCGGTCCTTTCCCACGCTCACAATATCATGCTCATATATTCATCTCCTATCTATACATCTCCATAAACGCAGAATCAGGTTTTATTTCATGCATTTTAACCAAAAATAAATACCTAATTATTGGTGTGCTGTGAATATACCTTTACATATAGTATATTAAGAATTAGGTAACTTAAGTTTATATTACATTATACATTTTTACATACATTTCACCATTTTATACATTAATTTTTTTATTTTATACATTTCTGTGTTCGCAAGTAGAGAGGGTCTTTCGTATCCCGCTGATAACAATGAAAACAGTGTGGGGAAATCGTTTTAAAAAGCCGTAAATAGTTAAGTGATATGTAGTGGACCTTATCAAATCCTCGTCAAAACTATTAAACTATTGAGTATTAATATTATATTATTGTATCTTGGATACGAGATCGAGAGACCTTATTTTTTCATAATTTAATACTGAAAACGTTAAAGTATCTACAGGGTATCTTGTAAGTATTTGAATCGGTTGAAGTAAAATTTAATTCCTATTTGTAGAGTCATAACTCTACCTGATTACCAATGCAGCTTCTGGCCTAACTGATAAGTTAGAGCCTTTTGATTCAGCATCCATAGGAACTAAAATTCTACATCAATGATCTAAGCAAAGTTGGAGCTTTATTTATACGTATATTACGTACACAGTTAAATCTCTAATTTTACAATATGGCAATATATAAATTAATTGAATGAAATTGCTGTATCCTGAATCAGCGTAGCGTATAATAGGTAGGTACATATCATATTGTTTTATAGCTACCTACCCTTTAAAAGCACTCAGGCATCCATTATAAATTATTGCGGTAGCCGTGTGTAACTGTTAGTGTTAAACTTTATTGGCTCGGGCAAAATTGATGCAGCCCATTAAATATTTAAGTTGAACACATATAAAACGACTATTAACT
The DNA here is from genome assembly GCA_917051295.2 of Erebia ligea. Lineage (NCBI taxonomy): Eukaryota > Metazoa > Arthropoda > Insecta > Lepidoptera > Nymphalidae > Erebia > Erebia ligea. The sequence continues at coordinate 9,643,263 of OU785233.1, read as the reverse complement.
ATAACAATAGTAAGCATTTCTGTGTAATTACTTATTATGCGCTAATCACATAGAAACTATAGAATGGATTTGAATGTAACTTAGCATACGTCTTATAGCTAATATTCTGGATTACTATATTTTAATGAATGGAACAGGTAACACTCAACAAGTTCATATTAGTTGTCATCGATTGGAGCTCTCCTGGAGTTGCAGCCTCGGGCCAACAAAGGGCTGTTGCGCAAATGAATATGATATTAGTTGAGAAGTATCAAGTTATGCAAAAGTTGAGAGAACATATTTTATTGTTGGCATTTGGCAAGTGGCAAAGGTGCTAGATTTAATATCAATATTCCTCTAGATATGTTCCCACTACCCTGTTATTAATGTCTGCATGGTATGCTTTATTTATTACATAACTAGATGATGCCCGCGACTTCATCTGCGTGGACAAAGTTTTTCAGATTACCGCGGGAATTCCGTAATTTTCCGGGATAAAAAGTAGCCTATGTCCTTCCCCGGGATCCAACCTATCCCTGTACCAAATTTCAGCAAAATCGATTGAACAGATGGACCGTGAAAGCGTAGCAGACAGACAGACATACACACTTTCTCATTTATAATATTAGTATGGATACAGAGCGTATAGGAAATAAGCTGATCGTGAAATTGATGCCACTGCCGCACCACAATCGAAAAAACAATATACATATAATTATAATTATGTACTTAAGTTATATTGATTGTAATAAATACTTACAACACATAAATAACATTGGAGTGTGTGTATATTTCGAAAATTAGAATTGAAGAAGATGAAACAACTATTTGCCTGATTCACAGGTAGACAAAAAGACCGCCTTTTGGTCTGTTTGTCTACCTGTGAATCAGGCAAATAATTGTATTAATATTATGATTCCTAGATTTCTTATTCTTACACATAGGTAGCCTGTGTACTAACTTATTGAAACTAAATCAACGTTTTTCAAGTGTTTAACAATGGCAGTGATTCCATAGGCCTGAAACTAGATTATATCCATATATACCTGATTATAATATATACCTGACGTCGAGCCTGTCACAGGCACGTATAGCCTTAGGTTACTTTTTATCAAATATTTTAAGCTCACAGAAACTCTTTGAATGCGATATCGCGGGCAACAGCTAGTATGAGATAAATAACATATTAGTATTTAATAAACCTATCGTTTTATGACAAACTATATTTTCTAGTTAATTACGAAGTGTTAATAACTGACTCAGTACCTATTCAGTATGAGAGGATTACTTGTAATAACACTCGTGCGTTGTTTTTATCGCAGCTGTTTTCCAGAACAGCTAATCATTGCTTACCATTTTATACCCCAAATTGTTATTTAAGCCTTCCTTGTCTATATTATCGTGAATGATTGCTTTGTCACCTACCTAAAGATACAGCACGTTCCAATTTATAATAACCCCTCTTTTTGCCCCTAGGCAAAACCAAAATTCTTACCCCGTTCAAATATTCCTTAATAGCATGATGCCCAACTGTAGGAAAATGTGTGGCCTATGTTGGGTTAAAGCGTCAACCAGATGCGCGATTCAGTTTCTGGGACAAAAATCCATATCCATATTATAAACGCGAAAGTGTGTCTGTCTGTCCGTCTGTCTGTATGTCTGCTAAGCTTTCACGGCCCATCTATTCAACCGATTTTGATGTAATTTGGTAGTAGAGGTGTGTAACATCCCGGGGAAGGACATAGGCTACTTTTTATCCCGGGAAATTTAAGAGTTCCCGTGGGAATCAAAAACTTAAATCCACTCGTACGAAGTCGCGGGCATCGTCTAGTAAGTTATAAAGAAGCAAGGTTACTGTACCCATACCCATGGATGAATTTAAAGGTTAATTTGGCAGTTTTGTTAGGACTAGGCACAATGATTAGTTCACTTGTTGCCAAGAGCGTCAAATTACCAAATTACCAATGTTAATAAAGTTATTATGCATCCCTGGTCCAACGCTGATAGTTGTGTTGTGAGTGGAATTCCTGATTTACTGCCAGAGAGACCGTAAAATACATAGAAGCATTTCCGTTGTAAAATGAGTTTTGCAAATTGTACCTTCGAATAATATTGAACGGCAATAGCGGAATTTAAATCTTGTATTGCAAACCAAATATGCCATTTATTTCCAATATGACGTCAAGCCATGATGCTATGGTGCCAATTCGTTTCTCCATCAATTTGATTGCAATTTATTGACACTCGCAAGATACTTAAATTAGATTTAAGATAAATCATCAAAATTGGTCCAGGAGCTCAGTGTTTTTCTGTCACACAAAGACCCCCTTTTGTGTGTCTGTTTTTCACACAAAAGGGGGTGGTTGCCCTTTTTCTCGGGAACGCGTTGAGATATCAAGTTGAAATTAATATTATCAAATAGTAAGTCTGCGGTCCCTTGGTAGCTGTAAAAAAAAACAAGTTTCTAAGATAACGCAATCAAAAGATAAGTACTTCCCGTTGACCTACAGTCATGAAATTTGGCAAGAAGCAAGGTCTCATTATCTCATAGCACAATTAAAGGATATTGGAAAAATATAATTTGTTAAATAGGGTTCCGTACTCATACGGTGTCGAATTGTTTGTCAGGCACTACCAGTTTAGCGCCATACGAGTATGTAAGCTAATTATTTCACAGCTGATACATAACGTGTTGGTTCTTAACGTATCTTTCTTGTTATCACTAAAATAATTTATATTGTGGGGTGGCACGAACCCTTTGTGCGCGAGAATGACTCACACTTGACCGATATTTTAAATCATAAAACCAATTCACATTTATAACGAGTGTAGTATTTCGCCCTCTAGTGAATTTATGTTTGTTATGACATATTACTATAGTTAGTTTCCATAGGCCGGCCCATTGATGTAGAATTTTAGTACCTATGCCGGCCGGTGAAAAAACTGACGATTGATTTTTATCAATATTCGGTTTGATGGTATTCGGCTATTTTCAACTTTTCAATAAACTTTGTACGGATTTAAGTTGTAGTAAATAGAACTTTTGTCTTTAAAAAAATCGTGTAATCTATATCAGTGATATTTTTATAATACTTTTGTGCCTATGAACGAAATTCCACCTGCCCTAAACATATACTATATTATAGTTTACGCGGCGTTATAATTTTCAAGTCCTTTGTATAGGTATAATACCTACATAATTGTTTTCATAATAAATGGGCAATAAACAATAACATTCAACTTTAGCAAGTTTCAGCAAATTACGATATCCTAAGTAAGTAAACCTATAGTAAGCGTTATATAGATAACAATTGAATGTATGAAACTGAGCTTTAATAACCTAATTTCTGGGTTCCTGTACTGGTTCAAGGTACCTGCCCCTATATTAGGTTAGTGTCAGTTCATCTATTGAATTATGCTAATAAAGAAAATATAGTAAAATCTCGAGAAATAGATTTTATTAAAATGAACTTGTTTTAGACATCGGAATTTGGAAGTCAATCATTTATTTCATTCAAGAAAAATCTGAAAGCAAAAATCTGTACTATGAGTACCTATAAATTAATTAAGTATATAGCTTATAATAAGAATAAATACGTAAATAACTGATAAATTTACAAGAATTGTTCTTAAACTTATAAAAGGATTTACAGCGTTTACAAAAAGCTCATTAGTTACGACATATTGAAATATAGGCGCAGTAACATTTTTGATCAATTTAATCGCTATACGCTGGGGAATAAGCTTATATATGATAACAAACGTGACTGCCCGGTAAAGCCGCCACCACACGTGCTTTTTAATCCAACACGAATAGGTACAGTACGCGCGCGAGTTGAATACAGAGTAAATGCATGTGTCACCATACATTTACTCTGCATTCAACTCGCGCGCGAACTATAAGTACTCTGTCTGCACTAATAATGAAAAATATAGGTAATGTGGTATAAACGTGTCTCATAAAGAATAGTTTCAAACGGCAACTGTTATGAATATTGCCTATTTACTGAGCAATAGATCGTAGTCAGGTATTAAAATTACAGCATAATATTGCTTTCTCTAGTATAAAGTCAAAAATATACTAGGAAATATAATAATACAGAAAACTTTCAGCCTGCTCTCTAAAGTTTTATCTCTTTTTAATCAACAGTTGAATTGAAATCTGGCAGTTTCCTTGATAATAGCAGTCTGACAATGAACAAGGAAAATCAACTTTCCGAACCTCTCACAATAGTTTGAATGATATAAACCAAAATTATATAGTATAATTACATAGTAATAATATTAATATTACATTACTTTATCTTAAACTAGCTGATGCCCGCAATTTCGTCCCCGTGGTTTATGTTTTTTTGATTCCCGCGTGTCACTCGGGTCTATACCTAACTATACCTAAGTATGCCAAAAATCAAGTTGATCCGTTGCTCCGCTTTGGCGTGATTGAAGGACAAACCAACAAACCAACAAACCAATAAACCAACAAATCAACAAACCAACAAACAAACACACTTTTGCATTTATAATATTAGTATGAAGTATGATTACAAATTTATCTTAAACTAGCTGATGCCCATGACTTTTCCACGTGGTTTAAGTTTTTTGATTCCCGCGGGAACTCCTTAATTTTCCGTGATAAAAAGTAGCCTATGTCACTCTCGGTCCTCAACTATACCCATGTCAAAAATCACGTCGATCCGTTGCTCCGTTGCGGAGTGATTGAAGGACAAACCAACAAACAAACACACTTTCGCATTTATAATATTAGTATGAAGTATGATTCTAGAAATTATACCTAATTTAATTAGCCATTAACTGAAATACTTATTTGATAAAGAATTTTATGGACTTTCCCAAGATTCACTTTTCGTTCTCACACATTCCTTCGATTTTAGCCTATACTTATATACTTAAAGAGTTCCAATAATAATAAAGTATGAAATCTAGATAAATCTCAGGTAGAAATATTACTACAATGCATGGTAGAGACTGGAGTTGGGTAAAAAGGTCACTTGTACTCGTCCGAGTGTCTATTTTTTTTGCGCTAAATGCTTTTAATTTGGCTAACTTGCTTATTTAAAATGTTAATGAGAGGCTAAATGTGTACTTAAGTTCTTTAACATTTATTTAAACTTTTTTAAAGAAATATAGATCCACCATAGATTTAAGATAGGTCTCAGCTACGAAGCGATACCATCTTAAATCTATGAGATTAACGTTATTTTTGTAAATTTTAAAAGAAACTTTGATTCTTTTTCAAACAAGGTTGTAGCATTTGAAAGATATTATTTCAAATGCCAACATTATAACAAAACAAAAGCCTTGGCTTTATGGGTTTTTATGGATATCGTTCCTTGGAACAAAATCCATAAAAAGCCAAACTTAATGAACTAGGTATAGCATAATCCCATGGAAAACTAAATCGCTTGCATAAACTGCACCGAACCTATCAATTAGCCCGTATCAAAGCGTCGCGCTATAGGTACTAAAATTATACATCAATGGTAGCGTTAGTCGTAGCTACGAGCTACGCTCACCTACGCAGCGTGATTAGGTACTATATAACCGCGCGGTTCAACCCCAAGCTCTCATTTGCCTTCAAAAACCATCTACTCACGGAAGCCTCTCAGCCTGATACAGAGTGAAGTTTAAACTGACAACGTTTTATAAACATTGTTCGCGTGTCAACTACGAAGCGATAAAAGGTAAGAAAAATTATTGTTTTCAGAATTTAAAGCACAAACTTTTCCCACCTTCGTTAACTAGATATTTTTTTAATTAAGTTACCTGACTTTCGTTAGTGCATCTGAGGCCCACTTGCACAAGAACTCGTAAATTAATTTATTTAATTATTTAATGCTGTCACTTTTAGGCAACTGCCACATGCTTTTGCCAAATAGTGACAGCGTTACAAAAAACTAATTAGTTTGAATGTCCCTGTTAGGCGACCCTTAATCGAGTAATAAATAATAAACTAATATTTAAAATTTTAAAAAATGAGTTAGTTCAAAAGTGAAAGTTTCTGTAAAATCTCTTACTAATTAATTTAAATTCAATTTCATTTTTCATTATCACATTAATTATTTATTATGTAGGTAAGTTAAAATGCCGATAACTATTTAGTTTTTCTTTTTTGATCCGTGGAAATATTTCATTTAACGTGATGAAAAGAATCTTAGTGAAAAAATTTAGGTTTAGCTGTTTAATAAGGTTACAGGTTACACTTTCCAATTAATAATACTATTTTATTAAAATATGTCCATATTCCATAGTTATCCTATCCTATCCTACTAATAATACAAATGTGAAAGTTTGGATGTTTGTAATTTTTTAAGTTTGTAAAATATTTGGAGGTTTGCTTAGTCCTTCAAGCCGCAACGATTTGGCTAAAATTTGGAATGTAGATAGCATATTATGTAACCGGGATCAACACATAGACTTATAACGGAAAATTAAAGAGTTCTCACGGGAAACCAAAATCAACACGGACGAAGTCGCGAGCAGCATCTAGTAAAAATATGCAGGCGATATACTCGTAGGTGGCAGTGCGTATATCTTTCTATTTTGACGAAAGGGGTTGTTTCAAATTTATATGGAGCCTGGGCCAGGTATTTGTACGGTATTTTAAAATGTTCGGGGTCATAAAATAATAACATTTTTTTCTTTATTTCTTACTAAAAAGTTCAATTTACGAGGTACAATGCGAAATTATTTTGCAAAATAAAAGCGTAACAACATGCGTCCATTTTGACATTGACGTATATTACACGTGTCATGATGACATTTGACATAAAAATAACCTGAGAAATGAGAATTAACCATAAAATATCCAACAGCAGCAGATGGATGGATAGATGCGCTGCGAGAGTTGCTATTCTACAAATGTACCTAATTAAACATTTTATTTTTGTACCTCTTAATCACTGTAAAACTGCAAGAAATCATATTTTATTTAGTTTTCTATGATTTTATACTATTTTTTGGAATACTGTACAAGTACCTGGCCCAAGATGAAACAACCCCTTTTCAACAAATATTGATTTAAAACCCTTATTTAATTTTAAGTGGAAAACTATTACTATTTACTATTTATTCTTTATTAGTAACTATAGTATTAAAGATTATATTCGAAAATTATTATTGAAGTGCGATCTTGTATAACAACAACTGATTATCAATTTATGCTTATTTAGCTTAAACACATGAACAATATGTTATGAAAATACTTGCAAGATCAATTTAAGCCAACAACTTAAGCTTAACTCCATCATGTAGGTACAAACTAAAACAATTCTGCATACTGAAGTTAAACAATCGACAAGTAACCAACAACCTTACATCCTCTAGGAGTATAAACTAATATTTAAAATTCAACAAACTTAAGAGGATAATAGAAACTCTAGGTAACTATTTAGGTACAGTAATTTCGTACACGGGTTTTCCAAGTGAGTTAAATACCTATAAACATTATATTCATCATAGTGGCAGATTTATGCACAATATCAGAATTGATTATTAGATTTGATTTTTAGGGTTCCGTGATAAAATTTCCGTCTGTTCGTCTGTCTGTCACACTTGCATATAACATTAACTTATTCCTTAACCTTTCCTTAACCTTTGGCTCAACAAAAACTTTGGCACGGTGCAACTGGTTTTAGTAATTTTAGGTAATTAAACAAAATAAAATAAATGTTGTATATACGAGTATCTACATCCATGACGAGGTCACAATATGGTAAATATAAAGAGACACGCTAATTAGGGTTCCGTACCCTTGTCCATTAGTTTCTTGATTTCCTAGGTCGAGAGAGGCCCGATATAAAGTGAACTTAAATGTCTACAGTTCGAGTCGAAGTTGATAAAATATGTCAGTCAGTATCTCCCTTACGTCTCTACGAAAAAAGCTCTAACATGTCGTTACAAATTACTTATAGGTAAATTTATAATATATATTATATAAATATTACATGCTTATCCTTAATCCACAATATCAAGTTCCCACTGAGATCTCGTTAGCTGGCGTAAATACTTTACAAAATATGTGCATCTTAATCGACATTTTCCGGGACGCGAAGGCGCGTAATTTGCATTATACCTAATACATTTTTTAACGTGTCGCTTCGTAGATTATATAACACTTAATTTGGATAAAAGTAATATATAGAAAACGTAGAAATAAGTCTTATAGTTAGCTAGCCTAAGCACTACACATATTTTATTACACTTACCTACTTACCATGTCTTTTTATCTTACAAGTTTCGTTTCGCGTAGTCACTCTTTTTTTTTTTTTTTTTTTAATTGAAAACAATACAATAGAAATTAAAGCTAGCTAGCCTAACCTAACTACTATATAAATCATGCCCACGTGGAATGGTGCTGCATTTCCGCGCTGGACAGCCAGGCTGATCCTTTGCGCAAAAAATGAGCCAGCCCTTCTGTCACCAGATGAGGCAATCAACCGCGGTGAAATATCTCGCAAAAAATTTTTGGCACTAAGACTCCACGGCCCCAGGGTCTCCACGGCAAACGGAACAAATATGTAACTCTCTATGAGAGAGGCATACTTCCGCCGCTTGCCGGTTTCAGCCTTTTCTGCTGCGGCTCCCGGCCTTGATGCTGTCTCCCTGATATGACACGGGGCCAATGTGTCTACGCATGTTGCGTCCCACATTAGCGCCCGTCCCCGTTCCCAGGGAACCAGCGTCAATCCATCAGGTCTCTTGCCATCATCCCGACTAATCCCTGCCGGCTCAATGAGCGCAGGAATATCTATGGTGGCAAGAGCCCTTTTGATCGTATCATTGAGAGAGCCATGCCGAAAAAGCCTACCAGCGCTCCTTTGGCAAGAGAGTCCGTGAATTCCAAATTTATCGACCTCTTTTCCACACGGACATCTGTGCTCATAGCACAGGGGTGTTCCCAATCTGAGACCTAGAGCCACACGAAAACTTTCGTTATCTAAAAGCGTGCCTAGATTTTTGGATGGCAAGGCATGAAGCCAATACCCGGATTCTTTTTCAGATAAGGCTAGAAGCCTTGCTCGATCTCTTTCACTTGTAAGATTTTGAACCAAATTTGTATGTGTCAGCCGAACCAACGGCACATCCCAAAGTTTTTGTGTGAAACATTCCTTCGGGATGTCGTCATTGGGACACCTGACCTTCCAACTCTCTAGGGCCTCTGTGGCATAGGTCAATGAAACTGAATTAGAATTAAGAATCTGAGAACTAAGCTCTTTTATACTATGCACAGAGGACAGAAATAAAATAATAATAACACTCGTCACTTAAAATATTACGATAACATCCGCATTTTGATACACAACATAAAACAAAAGATATAGGTACGTATATAGGTATCGGGTTTTAATTGATTTATCTACTCGTGTGTAGGTGCATACCTACTCGAAATTGAGATACTCCACAATCTATTTGCAATATTAAGTAGATCTTGCAAAAAAACTCGTTAGCTAATAGCCTCCGCTGTATAATACGTGCATCATGATAGACATGGAAGGTATTACTTTATCCCGGGGCAGGGAAGGTATTACTTTATTCGATCTATTCCTTCGGCTTCAATGCCTTTGCATATTAATGCAGCCGTCGATTTCAATACTCCATTACACTAGATATCTATTGCTTTTCCTTGAGCTCTAGTTATTTAAAGATCTTATTGAAAAGCTACGGGATAATTACTCTAATTATATTATTCATATAAATACGAGACCACAATTTTAGTATCTTGTGGAAGCAAGTTAGACATATTAGGTACTTATTCAGGAGGATGTGGATCTTTAATCAGAAATATTGTAATAAGGTCCATCTTCATGAACCTTTTTGAAATTGGAATCCTTACTAATATTATAAATGCGAAAGCGTGGATTTTTCTTTCTATCTGTCTGTCTGCTACCCTTTAACGGCCCGTCTTTTCAACCAATTTTGATGAAATTTGGCATACAGATAAATTCAAGTACCTATCCCTGGGAGTTCCTGCGGGATTGAAAAAAAACAATTCACGCAGGCGATGTCGCGGGCATCATCTAATTTTATTACAATAGTGTACGCTTATTCCAACAACGATTATTCTTGAGGCAGAGCGAAAGAGTCACGAGCCTATTGTGATTTCTAGTCTGCCTATAGTGAAGATCACTGTGTTTTTTGTAGTTAAATATATGAGAGGCTACTGTAAGAATACCATTGCAAATATAGACTAATATATTTTATTGTCTTTTGGTACTTCCTTATCCATCCGCTTTTCGTGACCTTATTGTGGCCTTCGATATGTCGCCTCACACTGCGATGGTGGGTACAAATAATTATATTATTGGAAACTATCTTTACCCACTATTCTCGTAATAAGTGCCCTCGGTGATAAAGGGTTTGTGGATAAATCTCATGTATCCACTATCCAATTATTTATCAAGGCGACTCCAAACCCGTGGGTCTACCGCGATTTCTGATAAGAATCCCCAAAGGGTCTCCACGTAAGAGGACGTTAACGTCAAATAGGCAGTCTATTATGAGTTTCTTGTGTAATTCTCAATCATAGTATCATACGTTAAAAAATAGCTGGGATTAGCAAGCACCTACCTAGGATTGAATTCATTCAATTCATAAAATTGTTAAATTAAATCAATTTGAATATAAAATAAATAAAAATAACACGGTGCGGAAACCTGCATGCCCGGACAGTTATTCATAATGTTCTCGAAGGTGTGTGAAGTCTGCCAATCCGCATTTGAAAAGTGTGGTGAACTATTGCCAAAAGCTTTTTATTCCGAGAGGAGACTTGTGCTCAGTAGTGAGCCGGCCAGGGAGAGATAAATAAAAATAAAGTCGGAGATTCAATCCTCGTAGGCAAGAACATAATATTTGCGTGGAAAGAGTACCATTATAACTAGATCTCTAATGACTAAATGATATAGTCAGTTATATGGTAGAGTTCCAGTGTGTAGGCTGGTACATGTACATGGTAAATGTACATGGTTGATCTCCACAGAACGCGGTTATTTCCAGTGGCTCCGAGCTACTCGCTAGCTTGTAATCTTTTACATACCTACTTATTTTGAATAGTAACACGCAAAACGTTTAACATTAAATACAATAGAAAGGCTATGTGAAAATTAGTATTGTTAGATGATTTATGAAGCTTAATTAATTATTAATGGTCTTCATTTCGATGTTAATACTAAATATTTTCATGTTACACAAGCAACGGACAATTTAGACGAACTACATTTAAAAAGGGCTGGTACCTTTCTGCTAAAGATCTCTTATACTAAATATGCCAAAGCTAGGGTAAATTAGTATTTTAAAAATTGTTTAATATTTTTATCCTGTTCTGTTTGTTTTTACCTATTCATATACGAGTTATAAAAAAATCTGCCTTATCATACTATTTCCCGCTAAGTAATTTTAATTTAGATATCAAATCAAAAAACCCGACTGCGGTTTGCCGTAGGTACCTACATCTAGTCTGGTGTTTGTATCATTATTTAAAAAATCCTACCTAACTAGTACCTAGTAGGTACCTACCTAGAGATCTTACATATAAATTTACCCTGCCTTTGCTGTCGTACCTACAGTTGGATAATTTAGCGCATGGTAAGCTGTAAGCAGTGATGGCTTTTACTTTTTTCTTTCAGTAGTTCGACCGGCATAACGATGAACGCGAGCACATACAACAGCAGTCTTGTGATTTTCTTCGGCACTCTGGCTATGCTGATATTGACAGCCACAGCAGCACCTATGGTATTTTATTTGTTTAGATACCTAGATAGATGCAGTTGTAAAAGGTTATGAGATGAAGAGATACATTTTAAAACTACTCTTAAAAACATCGTTACCAGTTCAATAGGCATAATTTGTATATATATTATTTATGGGTTAAAGAGTTTGAGATAGAGGCTGAATGTTTGTAATGTCCTCCCTAGATCTCGCACCGTTAAAGCCTTGTAGATTCGCACTATTTCCTATCAACCGTCGTTACTGACGAAATCAGACCGGGATCAGTAGATATTTGAAAGAGAGTCTCGTATGACAACCCAGATCCCATATGGTGAAATAATAATAATATAATAATATCATTTTTATTTCAGGAAACTCCCATATTTTTTTAGTAACAAAACACTTAACCTATGTTGGTAAATAAAAACTATACTTTCATGTGGAACTACGAACAGGTACCACGTATGGGGCTCGTATATTCCATTTGGAATTATTTTAGATCAATGTTTATAAAACCACACGAAAACATTATTAAAACGTTATTATACGTTAACTTAAAGGTACACTTTAATCAAGGACTTGATACGCGTGTAGCCGCATAGCTAGCCGATACAAATTGAAACATGACTGCATGCATCCGTTAGTTAAGTACTCGGTTTCAACAGTAAAGTTTTGCTACACACAACAAATTAATTATTTAGGTACTTACTTTATATTAAACGAAATATAATGAGCCGTTTAACTGTCACTAAAATAAAAAAATCATTAATAAGTAATTATTACACTGATCGGTCTGAATAATTAGGAACTCAAATGCTCAAATTGGAATTTTCAAGACGCCATTTTCAATATTTGTATTCGCCTACAGTCTTTCGCTAACTTAATATTTCAGTAAGCTATATTCAGTATTTTTGACTCCTTTAATTTAAAGTTAAGTTTCAATTTTTCCTTCGCTCGTTTAAATACTAGGTACCCCTTATGAAGGTGCACATTAGAGTTTAAAATAATAACGTGGACTATAAGTTTACATTACCAATTCTACTGGAAGGTAAATGGACTACCTGATCATTTTCTCTCATTAATCTAAGGAGCCAGACGAACAATCAGAAAACACATTGGTTGGCCGACCTGAAGACTCAGCAGATCTCTCTGTACCCTGGGAGGCGCTCAACACCGCTGCACTTCACAAGTTATTGCTGCAACTCGATGCTGATGACAGGTAAAAGTTTTTCTGCACCAATAATGTATGTATGTATGTAGGTATATACTTTATAAAGAATCCGCTCCCCTTGAAATGTGAACCTTTTCCACCTGAGCTTATGAATCCATTCTATCAATGAGTTTCATAATATGTATCTCTCGTCGCCCTTTGTGTTTTGCAAACTGTAAGCAAACTGTAATTACATTGTTATAAAATAGACAGTAGGTAGTAGGTACCTACTATTTTAAGATTTGTATGTTCTACAAACCTGCATTATGGCTGTCCACATTCAGCCCAGTAACATAAAATATATCGTATATAAGTAGCTTTTCAAGGCTGTGAATGGATATAACTTTCTAGAAAAGCACAGTGTAGAAGATTTTGCTTCTTAGCAGAATAACTTCTAATGGAAAATTAAATCTGTTCCATACAAGTTTCATATGCCACTTCCATGCATTAGTATTGGTTCATCTGAGGAAGTTTACAGTTCCGCTTCCAATATGAAATAGAAGCTATCAGAAGCTTATGCGAATCTTTCTACTTACCTACTTATAAAATAGTTATTAGCCTATTCTTCCCAGATAAAAAAAGATGAACGTACTCGTACCTACTTATTTTTCAGAACTTTTATGCAAAGCGCTTTCGATTTTAATTTAACTTTAGTAACAGTTTCATTCCCGAATCCTTTTATAGGTATAGGCAAAAGTCTAGGTAAAGATTCTAATTATAATTATAAATAAAATTTATGAGCTACTTGGCTGCATAATTCTATCCTTTAAATTAGAGATCAACTATGTTTCAACTATCTACTTAGGGGTTTTATAATGACATATTTCCTGGATTTCTGCTTAACATTATACTATGGCAGCAATTTTTTTGTCGCAGTTGAAACGTTGCGCGTTATAAAATAATTACAATGAATAATGAATGAATATTTATGAATGAATGCACTACTACAAAGAGAAGCCTGCAGCAGCCAGGACCACTAATTGCATGTTTTCCTTTGTAGTTTGAACTATTAATTGAATGCCCTTCGTGATTCTAGATTTAGGTTTTGCGTTGTGTTATTTCATGTGTAAAACCACCACCTAGTTAGTTCAAAAATAGATGGACTAAACGCTCCCCAATACTACCACTTGTTGTCTCGCCCCGACTTCGTTAGGATGGAATTTCTGAAAATTATTAACTGTAGTCTGCGTCACAAAGACATAGTTAAATGTCTATGTCTGTGCCTCAAGTTTCAGGACGCAGTAATTTGAGTACGTTGATGTCAGTCAATTTAGTCCTTTTATATTCATATTCGTGATGTAAGTACCTACTAACAGATGGCTCTTATATCTGTTATCTAAGAAAGTATTGGAAATTCAATCCCAAAAGCGGGTATAATAGGGGTTTATTTACCGACCAAAATCGAACTTAGCGTTAGCGAAACCGCAGGCAATATCTAGTTTGGTATATATCGGATTGTAACTATATTTTTTATTGATAACAGATTTGCCATGGCCCCTCGCGTTGGTCGCTCGTGGCCGCAAACAGAATCACGTGGCTGGGGGCTGCGCTCCATGGACGGGAGGCTGGCACGGCAGTGGCGCGCCGACAAGAGGCAGGTCCGCTTCCGTCAGTGCTACTTCAACCCTATCTCCTGCTTCCGCAAGTGAACTGGCGAGACCGATATGACACATAGCCTCCAATAATTGTTACCCACATGTTAACTAAGAGAAACTCCTATGTACATTATAATTATTATTCGATTTGCATCGCCCGTTAAATAGTGAGTTGCCTCCAGAGTTTTCCCATTGGAGGCAAGTAGCGTGTTATACATAGAACTGAGTAACCCCAAAATGTACCATGTTTAACAAAGAATTTTCATAGTGCCAAAATTACCTACTATATGTCAAAAAGTTTTACAATGAATTGCTTGTAAAAGGTACTCTTTATTAAGTAGGTACCTACATGTTTAATTAGGGCCTACAGAAGCCGTCTATTTTATAAAATAAAATCTTCTAGTCCAATTTGAAATATAATATAAATGTTTTAAAATATAAATCGGAATAATAAAGCTCATACTTACTTAGCGAATTTCTGCTCATTTTTGTAAATATGTAATTGTTTTTAAAATTTTATCCACAAAATACCTAGTAGCCAAATCCTTTAGATAATAATTTACATAGATTCTGTAACTTTACCCTATTACCTATTACCTACCAAGTTAAAAGTTATAGTTAAGGTATCGGTGTACTTATAGAATTTAGATGTTAAAAATATATATTTTTACAAATAACAATAATGTTTACCTAACAATATTACTTTCGAAATACTTTTGACATACCTACTTGGCTGTTCAATTTTATAATGCTGTCACTTTTAGGCAAGAGCATGATCATTATCTAATTACGGTTGCTAAAATGTGACAGCATTAAAAATAATCAATTTTAAGAGTCCTTGCGCAAGTAGGCCTAAGTATTTTTTTGGAAATGTTTAAAAGTCAATTTTTCTACTGAATTTAAAATGTTCTACTTTTTTCTTTAAATCTTGATAATAGACAGTAAGTAGGTTAAAATTATATATAAATATTTTCATAAAACTTTTAAGTGATTCAATATTTGGCGATTGTTTGAAGAAAGTTTTACTCTGACAGATAAATTATTAAGTATACTTAAGTTTATTATAATATTCATAAATATGTGTACACCTCTAGTCAATGAATAAACTTAATGTTTGTCTAAGCAATGGTGTTTGATTTTAATAGTCTATAATAGCCCATGCTAGAATCTTAAAGCCACTACTTCCACGAAAATAATCTTAGAGAAATAGCTCACTCAGTTATTATTATCTATTTTGAATGGGAAAATAATGTAAAGGAAAATTGTTTCTTCCACGAAACATCCAAACGAAGATTAAAGCTCGAGACTCGCTCGCTCGCTGCCTCTAGCCTCCTTTTTGTAGGGTTCCGTACCTCAAGAGGAAAAAAGGAAACTTATAGGATCACTTCGTTACCCGTCTGTCTGTCTGTCTATCTATCTGTCTGTCTGTCTGTCTGTCTATCTATCTGTCTGTCTGTCTGTCTGTCTGAGCCTGAGTCAGGAATGGGTGGAGGTATTAAGTTGAAATTAATATCACTTAGGTCTATACGGTCCCTTGGATCTGTAAAAAATGAAGCTTCTATGTCAACGCAATCAAAAGATACGGCCGTTTATATGCCGCATATTTGGACACTTGCCACTAGATCAAAACCTATAGGGTACTTCCGGTTGACCTAGAATCATGAAAGGTAAGAAGCAAGGTCTCACAGCACAAGTATAGGAAAAAAATCGATAATCGTTTACTCTTAAGGTGTCGAATTGTTTGTCAGGCTACCAGTTTAGCGCTATATGTAAGCCAGTTATTTCACAGCTGATTAGGTACGTGTTGTTATGACCATTCTTGTTATTTATATTGTATGGTGGTACGGAACCCTTTGTGCGCGAGTTTGACTCGCACTCGACCGGTATTTTTGAAGTGAAAACTTCTTTGCGCGTTGAGCACTTTTTGGTAGGGGGTAAAAATGTGGAAACGCGTGACCGACACCGTGACCGACACGGTGACACCACGCGTTGTTACGAAGACAAAAGGTCTTAAATATAAATATAGTACACTAGCTAATGACCGCGACTTCGTTCGCGTGGATTAAGTATTTTTGGTTCCCGCGGGAACTCTTTAATTTTCCGAGATAAGCAGTAGCCTATCTGCTATTCCAGACCATAATCTATCTCTGTGCCAAATTTCATCCAGATCCGTTAAGCCGTTGTGGCGTGATTGAGTAACAAACATCCATCCATACATCCATCCAAACTTTCGCATTTATAATATTTATATTATTTGACTAGCTGATGCCCGCGACTTCGTCCGCGTGGATATACCAAGTTTCATCGAAATAACTTGAGAAATGACGGACTTTTATACAAACTTTCAACCTCTATTTCAGCCCTTTGGGGGTGGAATTTTGAAAAATTGTGAAACACGTATGTTTTCATTTCTAACCCGCTGCTCATATACCAAGTTTCATGGATATAACTTGAGAAATGAAGGACTTTCATACAAACTTTCAACCCCTATTTCACCCCTTCGGGGGTAAAATTTGCGAAAACTGTGAAACACGTATTTCTTCATTTTTAACCGGTAGGTTGTATACCAAGTTTCATCGATATAACTTGAGAAATGAAGGACTTTCATACAAACTTTCAACCCCTATTTCACCCCTTTGAGGGTGAAATTTTGAAAAACTGTGAAACACGTATGTCTTCATTTTTAACCCGCAGCTCATATACCAAGTTTCATGGCTATAACTTGAGAAATGAAGGACTTTCATACAAACTTTCAACCCCTATTTCACCCCTTCGGGGGTAAAATTTACAAAAACTGTGAAACACTTATTTCTTCATTTTTAACCAGTAGCTTAGCTTGTATACCAAGTTTAATCGATATAACTTGAGAAATGACGGACTTTCATACAAACTTTCACCCCCTATTTCACCCCCTTAGAGGTGGAATTTTGAAAAACTGTGACACACGTACTTCTTTATTTTTTACCGTTAGCCAAAATAAAAAGTTTCGTTGATATAACTTGTAAAACATCTTGAGAAACGAAGGACTTTCATACCAACTTTCATCCCCTATTTCACCCTTTTGGGGGTCAAATTTTCAAAAACTGTGAAACACGTATGTCTCCATTTTTAACCCGCAGCTCATATATCAAGTTTCATGGCTATAACTTGAGAAATTAAGGACTTTCATACAAACTTTCAACCCCTATTTCACCCCTTCGGGGGTAGAATTTCGGGATAAAAAGTATCCTATGTCCTACCTCGTAGTATAGGCTCAAATCGTGCCAAGTTTCGTTTGAATTCATTCAGTAGTTTCGGCGTGATGCGCGGCCAAGATACAGACAGACAGACAGACAGACAGACAGACAGACAGACAGACAAAAATGAAAAAAATTACAGATTTGGCTTCAGTATCGAATAATGAGTGCCCTCCAATAAAAAATTTCAAAATATCTTCAATGTACAGAATTGGACCTGTTACAGTTTTATTATAAGTATAGATTTGGCTTCAGTATCGAATAATGAGTGCCCTCCAATAAAAAATTTCAAAATATCTTCAATGTACAGAATTGGACCTGTTACAGTTTTATTATAAGTAAGTATAGATAGATAGATATAGATTCGTAATAGTTTTAAGGTTTATATTTTAAGTATTATTTTTTTTAAATATTCGTTTTCACTTCTATCGGCAGTGCCTATGACTGCCAATTTTTTTTTTTGACGACCTCCCTGGCGCTGTGGTAAGCTCTGTGGACTTATAAATGGGAGATAATGCTATATATAGCAGAAGTCAAAATTTTTGGTGGGATAAATTTTGAAAGGTGCCTGCTGAAAGCTGATTAAGTTATAGTGTGTTCGTTTACAGAGCCGATCTGTACCCTTACTCTGAGATTGATCGAATTTAAAATACGGTCTCACTAGGTGAGGTGAATCACATTTGAGTCAAACTAAAATGGACCCAAAACCTCTTGTTTTAAAGCCACAAATTCAGTGCAACCGATTCAAATTTCGAAACGTATCGTTTGGAGCGCTATCTGTGAATGCATACACGAAATTGAGCTCTAAATTAATAAGATTAAGATTCATTTTAGTTTGATGCATATGTAATTCACCCACTTAGTGAGACCGTATTTTAAATTCGATCAATCTCAGAGTAAGGGTACCGAACTATGTTAGACTGTGCAACTCTAGACTATAATACATTATAACGTTTAATTACATATGTGGGATGTGGCTAAGTTCATGCTATATCAACCTAGATGGGATCTTGAGCCAGACTTTGTAATATGAGGCGCGCAATTTCCTCCTTATACCTAACTCCGAGATTAGACCTAAAAGTAGAATATATTAAATCCTATACACGTGTAGCTTTAACTATTTTCATGTCGAGAGAGCAACTGCATTTTAATGAGATCTTCTCGATAATAATAATATATCTCGGTATAATCGTATCTACCTATAAGCCTTTTGAAGCGTTTTGAAGACATCTTCCAAAGCATTAGAGAACAGTTTCGGGGATAAAACATCCCCCTGTCTCACCCCACGATGCAATTGGATAGGTCTTGTAGACGCACTCTGTACTTGGACTGTCATATATGCTGAGCTGTATAGGCATTTCAACACTTCGATGTATCGCCAATCAGCTTGGGATCGCTGCAAGGAGTCCAGCACAGCCCAGGTCTCGATGGAGTCAAAGGCCTTCTCATAGTCCACAAAGGCGAAGCACAGAGGCTGGTTGTACTCGTAAGATTAATACTTTAATACTGTACAAGAATCAGCTTTTCTAGTTATCGTTCATTTTTGGTAACAATAAACCGTCTTTGAACGGCCATATCTAGCGAAAGGCCCATCCACATGCAGGCAGACTGTAACTTTTGTGATCAGCGGAGAGCCCTACATCACTGAATCAGCCTTTCTGGCGATGGTTACCAAAAGTGCAGTTATCTCTAGCCTAAATGTATGACACACTTTCGCATATATATCTAAACAATCTACTAGAACTAGATGATGACCGTGACTTCGTACTCGTGGATTTAGGTTTAGAAATTCCCTTAAGAACTCTATGATTTGACAGGATATTAAATTGCCTTTGTCCTTCTAAAAGGGATGCAACATCTTCATACCAAATATCGTCAAAATTGGTTAAACAGATAGGCCGTAAAAGCGTAGCACAATTTTGCATCTCTAATAACTTTACTTATATTATAGCTGTACTATTACTTATTCTATGTTAATATATTTATACTTTACATAATATATTTATACTTTACAATAGTCAACTAACGTATTTAAAATGTCCGCATATTGTGACACCCAACTACGGAACACCGTCCTTGCGCGTGGCCCGAAACGCACTTGGCTGATTTTTAGGGTTCCGTAGCCAAATTTGGCAAAAACGGAACCCTTATAGATTCGTCATGTCTGTCTGTCTGTCTGTCTGTCTGTCTGTCTGTCCGTCCGTATGTCACAGCCACTTTTTGCCGAAACTATAAGAACTATACTGTTGAAACTTGGTAAGTAGATGTATTCTGTGAACCGCATTAAGATTTTCTTACAAAAACAGAAAAAAAACAATACAGGTTGGGGGTTCCCCATACTTAGAACTGAAACTCAAAATTTTTTTTTTCATCTAACCCATACCTGTGGGATATCTATGGATAGGTCTTCAAAAATGATATTGAGGTTTGTAATATCATTTTTTTCTAAACTGAATAGTTTGCGCGAGAGACACTTCCAAAGTGGTAAAATGTGTGTATCTCCCCCTGTAACTTCTAAAATAAGAGAATGATAAAACTAAAAAAAATATATGATGTACATTACCATGCAAACTTCCAACGAAAATTGGTTTGAACGAGATCTAGTAGGTAGTTTTTTTTTTTTATAATTTAAAACTTACTACAGGTTTGTACGGAACCCTCGGTGCGCGAGTCCTACTCGCACTTGGCCGGTTTATATTTAATACCTATTTAATTATACGCGCCCTCACACTGTCGACACTTTGTGTTTTATTATGAACATAATATAATCATTTTTTTAAATATTTTACCAGACCGAACATTAAAAAGGACGAGGTTCCCTTTGTTAGGCTTTGTTGAAAAACGCGCCTGAGGGATTCGTGCGTATATACCTACCAATACAGCCCATTAACGACCCACTGCTGGGCACAGGCCTCCACATCATAGGAGAGAAGGAATTAGAGCTTAGACCCACCACGCTGCTCCAATGTGGATTGGTGGGCTATGGTACTTATATACTCGCCTATCTATTGTTTTTTCTAATACAAATAATGAATTAAAGTTTTTCCTATAATTATTGAAACACTAGCTGATGCCCGCGACTTCATCCGCGTGGATTGAGGTTTTTCGGTTATTTATATTATGTATATTATATATTAGACTATGTGCTATTCCAGACTATAATCTATCTCTGTGCCAAATTTCATTCAGATCCGTTCAGCCGTTGGAGCGTGATTGAGTAACAAACATCCATACATCCATCCAAACTTTCGCATTTACCTATAATATTTATTTGATTACGCTACGATTATACCTTACGAGTTAAATGACAGTAACCATAGACAGTAACCTACCTGAAATAATAACGCTAAACAGACCTGACAGATAATTATATATTATATTTTTTGGAATAGACACCAGGGTCAGTGCCTTTCCTAGATCTTACCTCCAGGCCGACTATGGCGATAAAAGCTTGTAATTATGGGTACCCAGCTGAGTAATTTGAGGGCTCTTCTCAGACGGGTGCGTTTGGAACCCCTGGCATGCATGAGCGGCCGGCGGCCGCGCGTTCGCATTGTTATTGTTATTAATTTAGACGACCTCCGTGGCGCAGTGGTGAGCGCTGTTGTCTTAACATGCGGAGGTCCCGGGTTCGATCCCCGGCAGGGTCCATTTGGGAATTTATAATTTCTGAATTTTTCCTGGTCTGGCCTGGTGGGAGGCTTCGGCCGTGGCTAATTACCACCCTACCGGCAAAAACGTGACGCCAAGCGATTTAGCGTTCCGCTACGATGCCGTGTAGAAACCGAATAGGGGTATGGGTTTAATATAACTGACAGAGTTATTTATTTTATGGAATAGATAACTTACCTCCGGACAGACTATGGCGATAAAAGCTAATAATTATGGGTACCCAGCTGAGTAATTTGCGGACTCTTCTCAGACGGGTGCGTTTGGAACCCTTGCCTGCATGAGCGGGTATTATTATTGTTATTATTAATTGTCTACGCTCAAGGTGTACGCTCAAGCATCGGTATGGTTCGAAATACCTACTACGTATCCGTTTGACCTGTCCGCAAAAAAATAATTAAAATGGCTTCATTACCGCAGTCCTGATTTTTACTAATTTTGTATTCCACTCACAAGGTTTAGATAATAGAATTACCTACCTACGCATTGAGTTGGGTTAATAAAAGTAAAAAACATTTTCATACACGTGTGTTATATAGTCAGGCCAAAATATTAAAACGTGAGGACATTGAATTCAAATAAAACGGCTAATTGAATGCGAGTTGGTCGACTCACTGCGGGGAGTGGCGCCGTAAAATCCTATTTTTGGTGATTAGGTAGGTATAATTTTTATGAATAGTAAATTATTGCTTTCAAATTACAATACAGTTCAATAATCCAAATGATACGCAATCAGATGAACAACAACAGCTACCAGAAAATTACTTAAGTTTTTTATATTTTATTTTATTATCTTATTGCTCTAGTCGCTGACCAGTGGCTGACGATAGGATTAGGAGTTAGGACCACAAATCGTCAATTTTTGTAGTAAAATTTAAAAAAACAAATATTTTTGTATATGTTTAAAAGTTCTATTGTACTATGTAAAGCTAAAAACAAAATTCATAACTTCCATCAATCGATGTTTATCATTTGCTTCTATGAGCAGCCGCTCCATAGTTATGAATTTTATAAGGTTTTATGCTATTTACTTATGTCGATTTGGTAAATGAATACCTAACACCATTCACTGGTTCCTTAGAAAAAATTCTTCCATCACAATAATGTCGTATACTGTAGGTAGGTATACCTAATGCATCAATCTTTAACCTAGGTCAAGATATTTATTAGCTAACTAGGTCCTATTTCTCTTCTACGAGCAATATGCTTGTTCCTTTTATTTTATTTCAATTACATTCTAATAATAAGCAGATTCCTTTTTCTGTGGGTACATTCAACACGTGACATCGGATATCATGGTGACAGACATGTGACCAGCGTTCCACTGATAATTAAAAGTTAGCAATCGAACTTTTACTAACACCTTCCTATAGATTCTAAGTATTTTACAAAAGTTAAATGAACGCGGATTTTAATGTTAAGTCGATAGGGATGAGCTTTTTAGTAAAAGTTACAGCTAAAGGAGATAAATTATATTTACCTAGGCACCTAATTACTAAAATAGGTAGTTATGCAATCTACATATTCTTGGCCATCCAAGAATATGTAGATTGCTTGATTAGATCTTCCGTCTAACCCCTATTTTTGATCTTTGTATGGTTCCGTACCTCAAGAGGAAAAAAGGAACCCTTTATAGAAAAAGAAAGGATCACTTCGTTGTCCGTCTGTATGTCTGTTTTTGTGTCTGTCAACCATCTTTTTCTCGGGACCGCGTGGACATATCAAGTTGAAATTAATATCAAATACTTAAGTCTACGTTCTTTTTTGTATTTCCAATGGATCTACGAAAAATCGGTCTCGAAAGAAAACACTCGTACGAGTTGGTGGCCCTCTTGCATACCATAGATTACGTATATTATAGATTGGTCATAATTATGGTGTTTATTTTTGTGAATCAAGTCAGCACCTTAAGTCCGATACTTGAGAACCTTTTCTTAGCTGATGACGGTTTTACGGGCCTAAAGATGCGTTATCACCAGAAATGTGCTACGTTACTTTATCTAAGGATATGACGTGTCAAACTGACCAAACAGAGCTTAATTTTCATAGCTTATCTTATGTCGCTAGATGAATTCCTTTGAATGAAAATATCTTCAATATTTAAAGTACTTTTCCTCCGTGGCCCATTCGTTTTTGCCACCTTGTACAATTATAATGTATATTTATGTCATTGGTCTAATTGATCTGTTTGCACCTGTTCGTACGTATTGACTCAGAAGGGCTGAACCATGGCTGAACCTTGGCTGAACCCCTTTGCGCGGTGACAGCGTCGCTAGTGTTTAAGAAAAATAAAAATAAATCAAAAACTAAACAGGCATAAAAATTAGTCTGAACCACAGGTCTGAACCCACCCTGAACCCACACTGTGGCATAGATTTATTATTTACCTACTAGATGATGCCCGCGACTTCGGCCGCGTGAAGTTTTTTTGATTCCCGCGGGAGCTCTTTAATTTTCCGGGATAAAATGTAGCCTATGTCCTTCCCTGGGATAGGTACATTAACCTATTCCTGTACCAAATTTCATCAAAATCGGTTGAACAGATGGGCCGTAAAAGCGTAGCAGACAGACAGACAGACACACTTTCGCATTTATAATATTAGTATGGAAGTATGGATTATATGCCTACACTACCCTATTTCAAGGGCCCTGCTTCAAGCGTGGGCGTGGCTCCTATTTAGTACGTCGCTTATTACACTACATTAACAATCAGATCCTAACTCCGTCTGAACGCGAAAGTCAAGAGAGTCGTGCGTGTATCTTTTATGTTTAGTATTCACTGGTTGTGGCACCCATGCTATCGAAGCCAAAAAAGTAGTATCCATACTAATATTATAAATGAAGGCCCATCTATTCAACCAATTTTGATGAAATTGGGTATAGCGGTAGGTTACGTCCCGGGGTAGGACATAGGCTACTTTTTATCCCGGAAAATTATGGAGTTCCCCCGGGAATTAAAAATGACAAAATTGACAAAATGCACGCGCGAGCCACAGAGACGACTACTCTCTACGTTGGTCGTGCGACGACCAAGGACTTTGTGGCGATGACTGAGCTACCCTATGTCAACCCGACCCCGAGACCCGACCCGAGTAAACCCGATCGGCAGAGCACATAGGCAGCTAGCTAGGTCGGGACGACCCGATCTCCCTAACTTGGGTCCCTTAATCCCTATTACAGCGAACCGATTAAAGGTAAGGGTCCCTTGAAATCGGGTAGTGTAAAGTTTAATAAGCACTTTAGGTTTGTTAGTTGTTCTGTGTTCTGTGATGGTTCTGTCATCTGTGTATGGGTGATTGTCAAGCGGTGGTAATTTTTAGGTAATGTCATTTGTCAAAAAAACCGCCGTCGAAAATTTTTGAAACTCCTTCATTTTGTTTGCTTTATTTCAACTATATAGTTTTACAAGCAAGCCTATTAAAGCCTCACCAATAGGCTTGTTTAACTTTTCATGGGACTAAATTTCTAACTAAAATGGGTGACGAAACAGATAATGGAACTCAGACTCAAACGCAAAATTCAATAGTTGAGTGGAGTCAACCTACCCCGATCTCAAATCCGATCCCTAATATTTGGGGTAGACTGTATTATATAGCCGGAACACGGTGCTGGCGTAACACTGGGAACCAAAATCCTGAATACTATGGTAAGTAGGTATTATACTGCACTAGAGATTTATAAATAACAGAGTTATCAATTGTTACTTCAACGCAAAGACACTACAAATCTGCTACTTTTAACTTTCTTTATGTAGCTATTATAATACTTATTTCTATTATATAATATTTGCTTCCACTTCTAGACATACATGAACCTCAATTTACCCTTGGAAGGGCTATAAGTTGTACATTTGTCATGAAAAAAGATCTTATCAAAGAAGAGGTTATTAAAAGTGTTAGTAAAAAACAATTTGTTATACAGAGAGACTTAACGTAAGTATGCTAAAGCTATATATATATTTCTCTTCTCTAATAATTTATGCAAAGAGGTTACAAATAGAAATACTTCCATCTATCAGCCTGTATGCATCCACTGCTGGACATAGGCCTTTGCTCTCGAAAAGAAATAAGTACTTACATTATTTTAATATCACATTCTTTAAAACTAGATATTGCAATGAATGCATGAGTGCAGTTTTACAATCTTAATTATTGATGATCATCATAATGGTTGTTTCATCCTATTGCCTACTCAGTACTGAGCATTACTCTCCTCTCAGAATTTGTTGGAAAACATCACACACCTTGAGAAAATTATGAAGAACTCTCAGCCATGCAAGTTTCCTTGTGTTGTTTTACTTCACTGTCAAAGCAAGTGTTATTTAATTTCTTAAAATGCAACACACACAACTTTTAGAAACCAATATGCAGCTATAGATGACTTTCAGGTGGGTGAAGCTGTTGGCAAAGTAGGTAGTAGCAGTAGACCCACAAACTTATCTGGCCC
Source organism: Erebia ligea (assembly GCA_917051295.2). Lineage (NCBI taxonomy): Eukaryota > Metazoa > Arthropoda > Insecta > Lepidoptera > Nymphalidae > Erebia > Erebia ligea. The sequence continues at coordinate 9,617,404 of OU785233.1, read as the reverse complement.
GGTGGCCAAAATTGGAACTAGCCTTTAGGCCTGTTTAATTTTTGTTTTTATATTTTTATTTTTCATCTTTATTTTTGTGATCATTAGATTACAAATCACATCTTTTTGGAGTCATTTGTGTGCTTCTGACAAGGAGATCCTCAGTATGTTGGCAGAGGATCTGAGTTGTTTCATCTTCAAGCACTGACTGTCAGTGCACCAGGATGCGAATAAAAAATAGATCAATAGCATGCATCGTTATGTTTTCATTATAATTATGTTTAAGACTACGTATGACGTATATATCTTCTGTATTTTTTTGAAAGAAGTTTTCAGTTTCAGGTTAAGGGCACTTTCTTATATAATATAAATAAAAATCAATTGCTGAAATGTATGTTCTTGCATAACTTCAGAACTTCTTTATATGGAATTTTTTTTGTGTGTATGAGTGGGCCCTGGGATAGTCTATATTCACAATTTGGTAGGGGGCATTGCAATTGGGTTCTAAATTCAGGGCAGGATAATGTCTGCCAGGCCCACTAGTTTATAATAATTATTATACTAGTAAATATAAGCCTTGTAAAAACCAAAATGTTATACATATTTATTCAAATTACAGGGAACCTCTCAACCCTGCTATTATAACAGACTTGTCATACAATGGAACATTTGTAAATGGTGTGAAGATCGGAAAAGGCAATAGCAGAGTGCTGGATGACAATGATGTGATTGCAGTTACACATGAATATGTTAAAAGTATGTCATATTGTTCAGTTTATTGAGGACAATTTTATAAAATGACTTTAAATCTTGTTTACCTAATAATATAAAGCAAAAGATTTTTTTATTTCTTGCAAAATTATGGCATTGAACTTGACAAGCTCAAAATCATACTAACTTCCTAACAGATAAGAGCATACTAAACTCCTCAATTTATCTATGGGATTTGTGTTCAACCAAATTAATATTATTGTCGGAATTAAATACTGTCCCAACACTACATTATAACATAATATAATTATAAAAAAAAACTTGCAAGTTAACTTTTATATTTAGTTAATTCATAGAAATTCTGTATTTATTTTTTTAACTTTTTTTTCAGTGTTTTTGTTCAAGGACCTCTTGAAAAATGAACAAGACAAAGTACCTAAAGAAGTATCACAAAAGTATTATATATCAAGAGTGTTAGGACAAGGAGCCTGTGGCACTGTTAAGCTTGTTTATGACAAAGTCTGTATTTTTTGTGATTCTTTAGGCATTGTTTAAACAGAACTGGTGCATGGCCAGTGACATTAATATTTATTATAAATCAAATAATATGTAGTAGGCATTGCCAAACCATACCATACTAAACTAATACAACTTACAAGAGGAGACCACCTTTCTGCCACTTGCCACTTCTGTATAAACTAAGTCTCACTCTGCAAATATGCTGTCTTATTTGTAATTTAATGTAACATTTCTTCTAATTTAAGGTGAAATGCACCAAATATGCCATGAAAGTTATAAAGAAATGTAGACTGTCAAACGGTCAGATAAATCATTTAAATGACCCAGTAAAAATTCTAAATGAAGTCAGAATAATGAAAGCTTTAAAACATGTAAGTAATAAGTTAAATAATTATGATATTCTAAATTAATATAATAATAAATAATTAATTAACATAGCACAGAGATATTTTTTTCTTTGAGTCAACGATCTACTTCTGTCTGTGTTATTCTTTTTTTTCCAGTTTTTGTCTTTGTTATTTTTACTTGTGGTGGTACAAATAAAGTGTATAATAATAATAATAATAACGATTTCTTGCACAATTTAAAAAGACCTGCAAAATAAGATGTGTGCATCAGTTAGTTCTTTATAGTTGAAAATAACTTTGATAAACATTAAAAGTTTATCTTAATATTCATCATCTACTTTTTTAGCCCTGTGTAATATCGCCTGAAGAAGTAATCGACACTCATGACGCCATGTATATAGTGATGGAATACATGCAAGGCGGTGAACTGTTTCACAGGATCTCTAAGCGGAGTCGCTTGTCAGAGAGACATACTCGATTCTTGTTCAGACAGATGGTGCTAGCGGTCAAATATCTGCACTCACAGGGCATCACACACCGTGACCTAAAAGTGAGTGAATGTACATATTATTATAACCTAAATAATTTAGTTAAGCTGGGTGATATTCTAGAGAAACTCATTAGGACATTGGAAAAAATGTGTTGGCTATATAAAGCTCTTTTTGGTGATTTAGGCAGAGATGTCTATCTATACTAATCTATACTAATATTATAAATGCGAAAGTTTAGATGGATGTATGGATGGATGTTTGTTACTCAATCACGCCGGTACGGCTGAACGGATCTGGATGAAATTTGGCACAGAGGTAGATTATAGTCTCGAATACATAGGCTACTTTTTATCCCGAAAAATTAAGGAGTTCCCGCAGGAACCAAAAACACCTCAATCCACTCGGGCATAGTCGCGGGCATCAGCTAGTAGTATACTAACTATGACATCGCTTCTCTTTTTTTTTACTGAATGCTAGATCCAGTAACTTGATATTTTGCATGGAAGTTCCTACTTCCTCCTATAAGAAAGACCCCCTACTACTAGGTGAAGCAATTAGTCTTAATATAACGGGTGATTCATTTAACTTTAGAGGTACTTTTTAGGGTTCCGTAGCCAAATTTGGCAAAAACGGAACCCTTATAGATTCGTCATGTCTGTCTGTCTGTCTGTCTGTCTGTCTGTCTGTCTGTGTGTCCGTCCGTATGTCACAGCCACTTTTTTCCGAAACTATAAGAGCTATACTGTTGAAACTTGGTAAGTAGATGTATTCTGTGAACCGCATTAAGATTTTCACACAAAACTAGAAAAAAACAACAAATTTTGGGGGTCCCCATACTTAGAACTGAAACTCAAAAAATTTTTTTTCATCAAACCCATACTTGTGGGGTATCTATGGATAGGTCTTCAAAAATGATATTGAGGTTTCTAATATCATTTTTTTCTAAACTGCATAGTTTGCACGAGAGACACTTCCAAAGTGGTAAAATGTGTGTCCCCCCCCCCCCTGTAACTTCTAAAATAAGAGAATGATAAAACTAAAAAAAATATATGATGTACATTACCATGCAAACTTCCACCGAAAATTGGTTTGAACGAGATCTAGTAAGTAGTTTTTTTTTAATAATTTAAAACTTACTACAGGTTTGTACGGAACCCTCGGCGCGCGAGTCCGACTCGCACTTGGCCGGTTTTTTATTTAAAAACTAATAAAATATAATAAAGATAGGTAACCCAATAATTTAATAATTTATTGGGTTATCTTTATTATATAAAATTAACCCTTATTAAAATAAATAAATAATTGCAGCCGGACAATGTGCTACTAGTGAGTGATGATGAAGAGACTGTGGTCAAGATCACCGACTTTGGTCTGAGCAAGTTCATACGAGAGGACAGTTTCATGAAGACTATGTGTGGCACTCCTCTGTATGTGGCTCCGGAGGTGCTAAGAGCCAACGGTCACAGGTACTATGGACCTGAAGTCGATGTTTGGAGCTTAGGTGTCATATTTTTTGTATGGTAAGTTAAAATTGTGGTGTCAGCAATTTTTTTTAATTTGCAACCAATAACTACATAGTATAGTTTAAGGGGCCATAAAAAATTATGTTTATTCATAGGTTTCAATAAGACAAAGTAATGTTTGCATGCCATTTCATGGCTGATTGTGGCTTGGTTTCTTGTTTAACTGTAACACCTCTTTTGTTTACCTACAATCTATCAAATAAAGAATTTATTTATTTATTTTATTTATGGATCTGCAGACAAATATACAATACATATAATATGTTATATGTATTTGCCTAATGCAAAGCTACTTTGTCATTGAGAAAAATCACGCAAGCGATATTCAACTTTTTCGTGTGTAGGAGTGTCTTCTATTAGTGTCTACGACTGTTCTTTTGCAGCCTTGTGGGCTATGTTCCATTCTCATCTGACTACTACAAAGACATGACTCTGCAAGACCAAATCCTGAGCGGAAACTACTATATCTCCCCGGCGCACTGGCAGGGAGTCAGCTTACAGGCCAAGATGCTTATGAAGAGGATGCTAACTGTTAGTGTGGGCAGGCGGATCACCCTTGACCAGATCCTTGACCACTGCTGGATGCAGGTGAGTGGTGCAACTGCTATAATATACTGTCGTCAATGACCTCAATTTACATGTGCTATGTACATGATATTATATATAATAGGTACTAGATGGGCCCTTTTATAGAAAAAAGTTGGGCGTCCGACTTGCCCCTCAGCTGTATAAGCCTGTCCTTGTCCCCGCCATAGCGCTGTCCCACTTTTCAGATTAGATGGCGTTAGTAAAATAGATCCACATTCTTTGTTTGACAGGGCGTAAATTATTGTAAATTGAGGTTTTTGCTTGTGTAATATTTTCTGCTAGGAATTTGTATATTTTAATTTCAAGTGAAGTGCATCTTTTACAGGATAAGGATGTCAGTCTAAGAGTTGACCAGTTGTTGTCGCTGCAGCAGCACAAAAATAGTCAGACGTCAACAAAATCATCCAGCAGTTCAGATGAGGAAAACAACAACAGTGGCCCGGTCACTCTTGTAAAAGCCGTTGCGAATAATAAACGAGCCTTGAGTGACAGTTTCAGTTCCTGTGAACCGATCCCTAAGAAATTTCGAGTGGCAGTTAATGACAAAAATGGCGATTCAAGTGCAACCGATAGCTACTGTTCGCAATAATCATTGACTTATATTATTTTGTATTACAAATTGATACCTGATTTAATGTTTAGGAAAATCTCCAGTGTGATGACTGATGACTAATGAGCCGCAGCATTTTATTTTTATTTTGTGTTGTTTTTTAAATATTATGTTATATGTACAAGTCCAAAGGTGGAATTAAAATATTTTTTATTGCAACAATTGATAATTCTATCATCTTCTTTGGACATTTGAAATAAAAGTTGGCTATATATAGCTCTATGATGATTTAAACATAGATGTATATAGTATGCTAACGATGACTTCTACCGTAAAGTTCTACGGTCGCGTTAGTTTTAAATCGTCGTAGGTACATTTTTTATTTTTATAATTTTTTTTTAAATTGTTATGAGCCGCGACTGTGATCGTAGATTCCGATCTCAGGCAGGCCTTGTGATTTTCTGACTTATGTATGGAAATACATATCTCGGGTGATACTTACCTCCGAATCCTGTAGTTGGCTTTTGCCTAGCTTTAGGATATAAAACGTTGATTTTAATAAATAATTGTTGATAAATACCCTCAAAATTGTTGATGCAGGGTAAGACTGATAGTTATTGACTTTTAATTTTTATGTGTGTGAATTGTATTGATTGATATCTTAAATTTTAATGTGTAATTTTTAATACAAATCCAGTGTGATACTGATGATACTAATAAGTAAGTTGTTGATTTTCTGTTATTGATTCATTTGACAATTTTATTACCACCGATATGTGAGCGTTATTGTATGTAGAAATGAGGTAGAATAAAGATACAGTTATGTCTGAGCCGGCCCTGAATGTTCGCACTTCAGCCCCCCGATTATGTAAGAATTGGTAAAAGTCCGGCGTCAAAGTAAAATAAACCATAATAGCATTGAATTAGACCTCAATTTCGTGTACCCATTCTAATACGTTTAGGTATGTACGACAGTACGATACCCTAAACGTATGAGAATGGATACACGAAATTGAGCTCTAATTCAATGCTGTTATGGTTTATTTTACTTTGACGCCGAACTTTGACATTTTGATCGGCCGTTCTTACATAATCGGGGGGCAGTGATATGCAAAATACGAATGTTCTCTTTGGTACTCAACTCAGTTGTACGTGAGATTATTGCCATACTATTTTGATGAATAAGTAAAGTCGTGACATCTTAAGAGCGAGATGGAAAATGTATTCGTATTAGTTTGTTTTTTCAAAACGAATCAATATTTTAAAAACATTTCGAATAATTATTGTCTTTATGCCTTGATTTTGTTAGTTTGCTTTCGTTTTATTAACACACGAAATTGCCTTACAAATTAATAAATATGTTATAAGGGTAAATTTTCAAAATAAATATCGATTTACCGTATTCTTTGTTATTTATTTTTGACGACCTCCCTGGCGCAGTGGTCTTATTTGTGGAAGGTTCCAGTTTAGTTCCTGGCAAGGTTAATTTGAGTTTATGAAATGAAAATTCTTTAGAATCGTTGTGATTAGAAAATTCGATGAAACGAAAAAACGACACTAATAAGAGACAAACATATTCTTATTAGGATTTAGCCTGCAAGAGAATGAGATAGAATACAGGTTATATTTATCTCATTCTGTCGTAGGCAACTTTACTGAAGTCTACTTTTGCCGTGTAAATTGCACACACACTTTTTTTTGAGGTGAAACTTTAGAATCGTTGATTTGATAATAATTTAACGAAACGAAAAAATTAAAAGGAAAAGCGACACCAAGAAGAGACAAACATATATAGGATTTAGCCTGCGAGAGAATGAGATAGAATGCAAGTTATATTTATCTCATTCTCCATAGGCTGCTTTTCTGAAGTTTCACTTCTGCCGTGTGAAATGCACACCACACTTTTTTATGGTTCGGAGGACTTCGGCCGTGGCTAGTTACCACTATACCGGGAAAGACATGTTAACGTTCCACAACGATCCATTGTACGACTTAAATATAACTGCTATATATCAGCCCGTTTGGTAACGGGCTGATCTGTAGGGGGGTCTTGGACTGAATCACACCTGCCCCCCTAGCATGGGCCGAGACAATTTTCTCCCCGAGGAAAGGATAAAATTTTTATTCCTAAATAAATAAATAAAAACGCTAATTAACGGTGGATAAATAGTCCCCAGAGTCCCCGTGAAATGTCAAACGGGGATAAACTTCTCCTCTCCCCTGTTGCCGTGCTCTGAGAAGTGGATAAGTTAATTTTATCTCTTGTCAGTGGATAAAATCGGGGGATAAAATTTTTATCTCCGGCCCATGCTAGCCCTGCTGGGTGAGATCGCAGTTAAGGGTAACTTGCAAAGGAATAAAAAAACAACAAAATCTCTATGCAAAATAAATTATGTATTTATATTCAATTCCATCCTTTACACAATATTTACAAACACTAAGTAGGAATATTTAAACAAACAATTATTCAGTCTTGATTGATATTCTATACAGTTTAACATGCAAACAATAACCTTTCCATACCTATATATATGCGAAAGTGTGTTTGTTTGTTGGTTTGTCCTTCAATCACGCCGCAACGGATCAACGTAATTATATTGCATGGGTATAGGTGAGGACCTAGAGAGTGATATAGGTACGTACCTACTTGTTATCCCAGAAAATTAAGGAGTTCCCATGGGAATTTCAGAAAACTCATTCCACGCGGACGAAGTCGCGGGCATCAGCTGAGTAATAATTGACAAACTCGCTATTTGAGGTTTTAAATTCTGAGGACTTATTCCAAAATTGACTTCGCAATATTGGGGCTGATTCTGTATAACACAATCTCTTATCTAAACTAAAATGGCAGCTTTAAATCTAGTTCTGTCCCTTTCCGTAGGGAGTATTATGAAAGGGTTAGCAATATTTGTAATGCTCTAATTTTAGTTCAGTTTAGAGATTGTGCACTACAGAATCAGCTCCATTGCCTGCGGAAAAGCGCTATTTTTAGACACATTAATTTAATTTTAGATGCTAGTTTCCGAAACGTACCTACTCTGTATACATAAGGTTGGTAGTTAATATGCCATTTAACAAAATACGAAATACGAGAACGTTTAAAGACGAAATATTTATATATTCTAGAGACTGCTTTTAACACTACACTACAATGAAAAAGTAGGTAAATACATTTAAATATGTAAGTGCATCGTTTCCTAAGGCACATATTGTTAAACTGTATGAATATATGTATCTACAACAGGTAATACCAAATATTTTCAACTTTCCATTTAAAATTGCATTTACATAAATTAAATAGCTATCGAATATTAAATAAAATGATTTATAAATGAAAAACACAATCAGAATAAATAATAAAAATAAAACATTCTCTTCCTTGTGTGACAAGTGCTTTGAGGTAATGTAACATGTTAATATTATTGAGACAAAAATAATTTGAGGGTAGTAAGATTAATGACGCTTCTAGAAAAACTCAGTTCATCTTCGGGAATACAGATAGGAACGTATTTTATGCTTAAATTATGGCAACAAGGTCTTATATGAAATGGCAATATTGTGTTTGTATGTTTTTAATGCCGAAGATGATTGCCAAGAAGCGCAATTAGCAAGTACAACTTATCTATGCATAAGGCGGAGGCGCGACTGTCTTTTAAAAATTCGCCATTTGAGAATCAACACAGTAGATATTGTTAGTTCCGAATTTCGTCACGCGCACATATCTTTGTCGGAGTGTATCCATTTATATAGTTAATTTTAAGCATTTTGGCTGTTAGTGCTGATTGAAGCAATCAGTGATGTCTACAGTCACAAAAATACATTTATAAATACTGATGGTAATAATTTATGATCTAATAATTAATGTTATGTGATTACTGGAATAATTTAACTGTTCTTTTCACTTTGAAATAATCCTAGATGGGTACATGATCAATACACCCGTTTTAATTTTGCACACCACTGATTGGTAATTTTTGGTAGGAACATAAAATTTGTTTCCCTAACAGTTATGATAGAGCAAATTAATAGTAAGATAGGACAAAAAGAATAAGTGTAAGTGCTTTTTACTATCCAAATGCACAATTGGACGACGTTCGTTGAATTAATTTGTTAGGCACATCTTGTCTTAACCCTAGTCGTAGGTAATGTGATGCCTAGTTACCGTAACCTTAAATTAACTACAACTATCTCACTCTCGCATCATACATTACTTCTTTGATCAATTGCTGTGCATTTACGAATCAGTCTTCTATATAAATTATTTGACGATCATGTGTAGCAGGAGCATTGCCAGAACCAGAAAACTATATTTATTAATATTCGTCAAATTAGACTTTATTAAGAACTATTACTGATTATAGATAAATAAACGTAAAGCACAAATTTTTGTTTATAAAATTATAATAAACTTTTTTTTACTTATTAATTTCAGAAACATTTCCAATGTACGTTTTTACATAAGTAAAACCGTACATTGGAAATTGTTACACATGAAACCAATCCGAGCCGTCTATCCATTGTTAAATATAAATGAAGGTCCATACAATAGTTTCTGAGATGAGTGTGAGCAGACAGTCAAACTCGGTTGAGTTTGCTTTATTATAAGAGTGACCCTAATTTTGCTTCAATCAGTTTAAAGAAGTAGTAATTTGTAGGGTTGTCAAAATTCATAACATTCCGGTTCTGACACTACACCGCAACAGATACGAGTACATTGCAAGTCGAACAAATATCTCATTTACGGCATACAAAATCTCATACACATGTATATTTATTCGACTCGATGATGTGACACCCGCCCCCTTTGCACCAATCTTGTATTATGTATTATTACATTCCGATTATAACAATCGTTAATGGCTTAATTTATGTTGTACGTTGGATTTGGCCAATATAATATTTTATAACAGTAAAATATAGTAAGAATGTAAGAGAGAGACAGGTATTATTAGAGTAAGAGAGTGCCAATCGGAGGTGACACCGATAATCTCATTTTAATTGCCAAAGTTCCGTGCTAGAGCAACTACAGATTTAGTTTATACTAAACTAGATGATGCGTCCGCGTGGAATGTCTTTTTAATTCCCGCGGGAACTTAAATTTTCCGGGATAAGAAGTATCTTATGTCCTTCCCCGAAATGTAAACTATCTCTTTACCAAATTTCATCAAAATCGGTTGAGTAGTTGGGCCGTGACAGACACACTTTCGCATTTATAATATTTATATGGGATTATAAATATTATAAATGTGATTAGGGATTTTATATCTCACCTAAGTTGATATAATTCGATCGTTAGAAAACATTAGAGGTTTAGTAAAATGGATCTTAACTGCTTTAGCCATACCTCCAAGCGGAAACTATGCTAAATTAAAATCGTTAGTGCAGAAGATTCGACATTGAATCAAGAAATCTTTAGTTCATTTTACTCAGATGTTATTTTCGACTTTCGAAGTTTATCAACATATTACTCAAAGTTTATGACTCAAAAATCTCATAGCGAGTCATAGTAAGATTGCTAGTGTTGCTATCGCAATCACCTCTGACTGGTCAACAATCTTTAGCTATTGGCCAAAATCCATTGTCGCAGCAATATATATTAATTTCAGTCCATCACAACATTTGAGACTGTAACAATGATTGATGCAGGTTTTACATAATAGTACAGCTAATCGCCAGTGAAAGTTTACAGAAGCTGTTAAGCTTCCATAGATCTCGTATGCTAAAGTGTAAGCGACTGACAAGTAATATAGTTGATGTTACTATTCACCTCCTTCGATGTGCTCTTCTTGAGCGTTACTGTGCGACGGCTCTGCACTTTGCGCTTCTGCCTCTGTTGAAAAAATACTCCCATGTAATTTTTTAACTCAAGCGCAAACATAATCTTAAAAAGAAATCGTTTGTCCTACAATAATATCTGTTAAGCCATCGTGAGTTGGCACCCTTTTCAGAACAAAACTCGCAACAAAAAGGTCTCTGACACAATATCGTCAGAGGATAATTGGGTGCGAAACATTAAAAAAAATATCTGTTAAGAACATTACAATAAAATCAATTTAAAATACGTAGATCAATGTCTTTTCCATTTTAATAAAATCTATTTAAAACAACTTAGGTCATTTTTTTTATCAATGAGAATTCTAATCGAGTTAATGAAGTATAAACTGTTTGTCTATTGGTTAAACTTGTTAAAAATGTACCTACATGATATTATAAACATGTGACTTATCTCGACTTTAGTGGATGACTTGAAGAAGATGAGAATGACTAAAGTTCATAAAATGCGTTATTTTTTCATAGGTACATGCAAATACAATTTACCACAAACTCCCGTGCGAAAAAAAGACGTTAGTATATATTAGTTAAGATTGTTTGTTAGTCAAGTATTTATAACATAATAGAAACGAATCGAAAAGAGAGGCGTGTGATGGAAAAGATGAGGAGGAACGGTTAGCACCTTTCGATTCGATTCGATACTATACCTATAACAGCATTTTCTTAACCCAAGAGCACTAATGCTGCAAACACATTAGCGCTTTGTGGTGTGTTGTAAACGCACTCTGGACCGGGGATTGACCAATCGGAGCTAGCCTCAATCCTCGAGTGCCATCGCGGAGCGACAACAGATTAGTAGACACGTCTTTAAATATTATAAAACTCGGATGAAATTTCCAAAACTCATTCCAACACTTTATCATTCATTTTTAACAGAAAGCCTATTTTCATAGTAATAACTTAAGAAATGACGACCTCCTTTCCCCTATTTAACTCCCTTGGGGGTAGAATTTCTAAAAAAGTGTTTTTTTCATCTCCCATAATTTAACCCCCTTTAGAGTGAAAAGATTCAAAATTATTTTCTGAGCGAATTGTCTACGTCCCAAAAGGAACCCACTGTGAAAACTTCTGTGAATCTTCACATTGATAGATCAGTCAGTCAGAAAAGTCTTTCAAAAAAGTAAAAGCCTTCTGTCGAGTGTGACAGAAATATAAAACACACCACAAAAACAATGTATTCGCGCTTTGAATTACTGACTGAGCACTTAGAAATATACTTTAACTAAGTAAACCGCGGTTTAACTTGAGGTGTAAAGAAACAATACTGTTATAGTACAAATCCAAAGCCATTAGTCCACATTACCTAAACACTCACCTATGGGCTAAATTATTTTTGAAGCAACTGAAACAATATGAAGTTGGAATTGAAAGCACACTGCAAACACTAATTAGGTGTAAAACTAAACCACAATAATTATACATACTGCTATAGCAATTCTAAAATACCATAAGCTGCAACAGAATAATAAATATAAAATTAAAATCATGTCATGCATTTAAGAAGTTTATCGAAAATAAGATAGGTAAGTATAAAGATAGGTCTAGCGCAGACGATGATTAAATTTAGTAAATATTAATAATACATAAACCATGTTTTACTCTGAAAAAATCCGAAAGAATATTATTGACGCGTCAACCCGATTAGATTTTTCGTCATTTCGTTCTCTCTGTTTCCTATATTATGTTGGGAACACATTAGTGGTATTTCCACAAACTGATATACTGAGTAGCATCCCTTTCATAATATTCCTAGCAGAAAAGGATGGCACAGCTAAAGGTCACCAAAACTTAACATACCTAAATGGATGACCGACTAAACCAAGTCGCCAGCGTTAGACCTTAAAAATATTATGAACAACAACTACCTGACAATTACTAAAGCATAATATAATAATAGCTAGTAAGTAAGTATTATGAAGCAATTGTTTCAATAAATTGTAGCTAATAAAGTTTGAAAGCTAACCTGCAATGGCTCTATCGACTTTCTGTTTGTCTCTGACGATGTAAATTGCTGTTAAGAGGAAGAATATGCCGCCGAGGACTTCCACGAAACATGTGACGAACAGCGCGCGTTGTAGCGACCTGAACTGTACGCTGAGGCTCGGAGATTCCAATGGAGATAATGATCGTTTTAGACTCTCCGATATCTGGAAATAAAATAAATCATTAGCTATGAGCCAGTGCAGTGGGCTAGCATGAGCAGTCGTCATTGGAACATTGCGATATCTGAATTTATACTGATTTCAGCTCATAGTGAGAGAGTGCCAATCAGTCTGTATAAATTAATGTTACATGTCATGATAGCCTGCCAACCCGCATTGGAGCAGCGTGGTGGGTCTAAGCTCTAATTCCCTCTCTCCTATGAGAGTGGAGGCCTGTGCTCAGCAGTGGGACGTTAATGGGTTGTAGTGGTGGTGGTGGTGGTGGTCATGATCGTTAATAAAATTCTGAGTTAAAGCGTAAATTAAAATGAACCTAAGCTGATTTGTTTTTAAGCTCAAGTTCGTCTAGACCTATACAACCAGCGCTGTACAGGAGGTTATTGTGTTTCGATGTTCGAACTCTATCAACCCAGCACCTCATACAAACCCTACAGAAGTGGTTCAAACTATGTCAAACTACGGCGATGTCTTGAGAAACTATTATTATGTTTGGGAAAGTTATAAAAAAGTTACTGAAATATCTTCATAAAATACTCACCACTCCTACTAAGTAAGGACTCCCAGCATCCCCAAACATGTGTGAAATCAAAATCTGGAAAGCTTCGGCCGTCGATCTTCTAGGTGGTATGACGACATACTGCAAATTAAGAAAGCTTTTAAAGGTACGTATTACCTACTTATATAAATTAAAATAATGTAAGTATATAAATTAATTAATTTAACTCTTTAACTTGAAAATGTTGATGGATATAAATATATTGTCTCAGTCCATTACATTTTCCTATCAACTAATAAACTCAATTATTAAAACAAGATGAATCAAATTGTATCTAACACACCATACATAATATTATAATATACGAATTCAATTTCACTTATAGAGAAAAGCTTTTAAAATAAACGTCAAGGTTACTACGCATTTCGTTTTATAGGTATAATTATTATGATGACCAGTTCTAAATTATAATATTGAAATAGTAAACTGTTCAAAAATATAAATCCATACTAATATTATGAATGAGCATGTATGTAAGTATGTCTGTATGTTAGGTACCTTTTAATGGTTCATCAGCAATACCGATTTTGACGAAGTTTGGTACAGAAATAGCTTGCATCCCGGAGATGGACGTAGGATACTTTTCATCTCGAAACAACCAAGAGTTTCCACGGATTTTTTAAGAAGTCAGGTCAGGTCATCATCTAGGTAAATTCTACATAGCTATTTATATGTAAAAGAATTTTGCTTATATTTTCTATCTCGATAAAATGTAGTAACGCCATCTATGTGAATCTTTAGACACTACGTTAAAAGACTAATAGGCTAGTTCGTAGCATCATAAAATAAGCATCGTAATATCAGCAACAGATAATAGATGTCGCTGTTTTGCAAAAATAAATATTGAAACCAGTCTACATGAAGCAATACGAATAAATAGTAATTATTCTAATAAGAATATTCCAATGAGAAGTTATAAACAAAAGTTTATTTTCCCTCCCTCATGACACGATCTAAGATAAGGAGTGACTGATTTCAATGGCATGCGCGTGAAGCAAGGATAGACCCTCATGCTAGGAGGTAAATGACGTATTTAATTACTCGGATATCGTAGGGAAATGGTGTTGAGGAAGTTGTTTGTACCTCACAAATTATAATATTATTATGTAATTATTGTATTCAATATCCTCATAATTATTACACTAACAACTATACCTACTCATGCACCTTAATCTAAGAGAATAAAAACTAAAATAACAACAAGCATTAGGTATGACAACCACCAAAGCCCAGAATTGGATCTACCTTTTTCATCTATTTAACTTTAGGACTATTCTTTGAAATGTTTAAAGGATCATGTTTAAGTCGTTCTTGTATGTGCGTCCTAATAGAATATTAAAATAGTCAAAGTCAACTCGTAATATTTTCTATGACCAGAAACACACTATTAGAACTCGAGATGCAGATAATATCTAAACTAAACTTAAATGACAGCTGTAAATCTAATGCTGCCCCTTTCCGCTGGAAGTATTCTGAAAGGTATAGCAATAAAAACAGTGCTGTCATTTTAGTTTAGTTTAAAGTTGGTGTACAACAGAACTATTGGCCTCAATGATTGTAATATAACGAAGTTAGTAGCAGGCGGAAAACCGTGTCTGTTAGCATTTGTATTAGGTAATAAAATAATAGTTTTAATTAATCGAATCTGTCTAAACCGGCCGACAAAACTACACACATCCAAAAAACATTGCCAAACAAAAGTCCCAAAAAAAGCTACGCGTTCAACCAACGTATTCTAGTGCTTCATTCCTTACCAGCGACATATCGGCAACAATGGCCCAGTTGAGATTGAGCGCGACCTCGCCAAAGAACATGAGAGCGAACGGCGCGTAGTAGTACACATCGGTGAGCAGCATCGCTAGCGCCATCGCCGGCGTGGACAGCAGCAGGCCGACGCCGCAGATGACGGCGTGCGCGCGCCCCCAGCGCTTCACCAGCGCCGCGCCCAGCCACGCGCCCAGCGGCACGCCCACCACGCCCGACGCCATCGTCAGCGCGCCGAAGATAAACGACACCCTTCGTGCAATAGTGGACCGTCAGCGAGCAGACCTACCGTCGCAGTCTTCGCGCTACCCCTCCCTACCGCAACGACATGCGACGGCGCATATGGACAACTGTCATTATTTTTGAAGGAAACCGTTTTCAAAATGGCCGCCAAATAAAACAGCTGTTTTATGGCCACCATCATAAAACGTGGTATCGTGGTTTTGTCAAATAGTTAATAATGCCTTAAATTATTAAAAGCGCTATTTTTATTAGGTACTTCTCTCTATTTCAAATTCAAATTTCAAAACTCTAAATTCTAATAATTTTCCATTTATCACAAATTTTAAAACTAATCGAAGAAATCCGAATGACGGTGGTCCATTGCTTTCATTGCTGATATTACATTAAAATTAAATGCTAACTTAAAAATTAACGTTACCTACTTATATAGGTTCTATGCAAATCTTAAGCGGGTGGGTTGGCGCATCCATATAATTATTATAATATCGAATGATTTCGCATGCTCTCGACAGCCCACGATATATAATACTATGTATTTAGTATGATTCAAGCGGGTTACGGTAAAATCTGGGTACGAGACAATGAAGCGTCATTCCAGATGAGATTAACCGATCGCACATTACAAAACGTTACACATTTTCCAATACAAAAAATTGCATAGAATAATAATTGTGAATGACGTCATTAGCATGTACTACATAGGTAGGTTAGGTAATGACGACTATATTCAAACTTTCAGTACGCTTTCATTTTCAAACGCGTTTCTCGATGCGCATATTAATGAAATCAAACGCATATTTTGCAGCGTATGCGGCGCGTGCTGTAACGTGCGATCAGCCTAAAAATAAACATTGGGGTTGGGGTTTTGTTTGCATAATGAGTCGCATCGATGAGGGTGGGTGCCGCCGACTTCTCATTGGAACATTCTGTTGGGCGGTCGGGTCGGCTCACCAGCACGATGTCGGCCACTATGGACCAGGTGATGTTGCACGTGAGCATTCCAAGGAAGACCAGGAGGTACGCGAGTCCGCCGGTGTGGTTGACAGTGGCCAGGGCGAGGAAGACGAGCGGAGCGGAGGCGAGCAGCGCCAGGCCGCAGATGATAGGGTCGCAGTCGGGGCAGCGCTGCCGCAGCCGCTGCGCCAGCGCCGAGCCCAGCGGCACGCCCAGCGCGCCCGCCGCCATTCCCACCAAACCGAACTTGTACGACACGCTGTGCCCCAAGGTGTCATCGAATTCATTAGCGGTTTTCAACCCCCAACGAAAGAAAGGGGTTTTATAACTTATGAGATAGAATTTACTTAATGATTCAAAGGCACTCGTAAAAGTTTGTTTCAACATTTGAATTTGGTGATTCAAAACCGCGAAAAAAATGTCTTCAATTACCCCTTAGTTACGTTTGTCTCGCTGGCTCATAATACAAATACAATATATTGCTTTTTACTTCCATCTTAGATTAGACAATGGCCAGATAAAATTTGAAAATGAATTTTAGGCTGTCCTCGATATTTATGCACTCTGAATTCTCATTTGTACTATTATTCATGTGCATTTAGATTTAATAGCCTATAAAACGAAAGTGAAATTAAAATATAACAATAGTATAATTTATGTTTTACCTGTTGCATGAATGTATGTAGTATGTACAGCATACAGTGTTTGAATATTATCATTTAATTTTTTAGAAATTAGCGTTTTCGTTGAATGATTAACACGGGTTTTAAACATTGATATTAAAATGGTAACTAACAAAAAATATACTGAACAAATATGAAGTATTGTAAGTAACCACGCTTAAGAAACATGCATATTTTTAAAACTATTATCTACTAATATAATAAATTCGAAAGTTTGGATGGATGGATGTTTGTTACTCAATCACGTCAGAACGGCTGAATGGGTATGGATGGAAATTTGGCACAGAGATATATTATAGCCTGGAATAACACATAGGCTACTTTTTATCCCGGAAAATTAAAGAGTTCCTGTGGGAACGAAAAAACTTCAATCCACGTGGGCGAAGTCGCGGGCATCAGCTAGTTTTAGATACTTTAACAGTTTAAAGGTGTATTTTTAAGGAACCACAGGCTAAAGAAAATTAAGCGATTTTAATGAAACATTAATATTTCATACAAATAAACTAACTAGTGTTCGTGTCACTCACGCGGCAATCACGACTCATTGGCTGGGAAGCGTCTATATGAATGAGTGAGAAAATAACGCCTCGCTTTTGTCGTAGTAGGCTTTACAAGTTAACGAGTAGGTACTCAAGGTAATAATCGACCAACTTATAAAATGTTCGCATATTATAACGGGCAACTACGGAACCATACACACTACGCGTAGCTCGACGCGAACTTGGCCGGTTTTTGTTAAATAATGTAGGTAGGTACTTACTAACAAGTGGAATATTTTATGATAAAATGTAAATCAAAATGTTTTACACCTATTTATATATTTAAATTTCTCGGGTAACGCGACCAAGTGAAGCCCCGTTTAATGTTTTCCTTTAATCTGTCACCTTGAAGTAGCTGTGTGTGGTGGATATTCGGATGCATATTTACCGACATGTTTGGTGTTTTTTTAATTTAATAACTTAATAAGTAGTTGCTTCTATACTATGCATTCGATTATTAAGAAGCTACTTCCATAATTCAAAAGCAATGAAATTTTTAAAATTCCAACATACTAGTCAGCCCCAGACTGCGATCTCACCTAGTGGTAAGTGACGATGCAGTGTAAGATGGTAGCGGGCTAACCTGTTAGGTGTATGATTGTATCGGTTCGGGTCATCGGTTGCAACACGGCATCGGCCTGAATGCACCTGAATATCCGATGTGTGGTGACGAGGTTGACGACCTCCGTGGCGCAGTGTGTAGCGCTGTCGTCTTAACGTGCGGAGGTCCCGGGTTCGATCCCCGGCAGGGTCAATTTGGTAATTTATAATTTCTGAATTTTCCCTGGTCTGGCCTGGTGGGAGGCTTCGGCCGTGGCTAGTTACCACCCTAACGGCAAAGACGTGCCGCCAAGCGACTTAGCGTTCCGGTACGATACCGTGTAGAAACCGAGTAGGGGTATGGGTTTAATATAACTGCCATGCCCCTAACAGGTTAGCCCGCAACCATCTTAGACTGCATCATCCCTTACCCTCAGGTGAGATCGCAGTCAAGGGCTTACTTGTAGTGGATAATAAAAAATAAAAAAAGGCTCACCTCTCCTGCGTGATGTCGACGCCGGGCTGCAGCGTGAGGCCTAGGAAGATGAACTGCGGCCCCCACCACGCCAGCGCGCCCGTCACGAACGCCACACACGTGAACGCGAGTGTGGACAGCATGAACGACGGACTGAAACAGATTAATAGAAATTCTTTAATGCCCACACAAAACCCTTAGTATACGGGCACGAAATTAGCGACGGCGACAGCGCGGCGGGGCGATGCGATTGGAGAGCTAACGACGAATTTCGGGAAGAATTTTGAAGAGGTCACTGGAACACAGTTCAAGGAATATTTCTGCATAAAAGCGTGAAATGATTTCTGCATATTAACTTTGTACCTAGTAACTGTGCTTTGATTAATATTTCTGCACAACAGGACGAGCGTCTAAAACTGTTTCGGTATAAACTATAGTTTCTTTATTTTGAAAATTCCTCAAAGACACCGGTTTTGAAACTTACTTTCTGACAAGCGACCGTAAATCTTCCTGATACGACGTGGGTTTCATTCGGCTCTCCTCCGCCTGGCCCCTCTCTGGGTTGTCCATGACCCACAGTATGAGCGCCACAGCCGCCAGCCCCAAGAACGGGGTGACCCTCAGCCCCCATCGCCAGTTGTCAGCTGCCGCGCCCACAACCGACCCGACGATGTAGCCGAAACCACTGAAAATTAAGAAAACATCAGTTCAAAAGCTGAAGCGCGCAGAACATTAAATTTAAAAAAATGACTAAAGTTAGTAAAACTTCATCTGTAAGAATGGAGAGTGAAATCGAAAGTTACGTAGGTACGTAGTACGCAGGTTTAGAATTTTTGAAGATCTCCCTGGTGCGGGTGGACAGTGGTGAGCCGCGCTGTGGCAAGGTCAATTTGGGAAGGGATATTTTCTAATCTAAAATTGTCTACGGTTTGGTCCGGTGGGCCGTGGGAGGCTTCGGCCGTGTCTAGTTACCACCAACTTTACCAGTTACCACTGCTACTGCCAAGCGATTAAGGATTCCGATATGATGCCGATAGAAATATGTATTGGTTTAAGATAATTATCATACCCCTACCAGATTAGCCCCAACCATCTTAAAGCAACCATATGTATTTGTTCAATTAACGAATACGCTCCCCAGGTCCCCAGCCTTAAGTATCTCTTGTGATGATGACGTCATTCAGCATGCAGTACACTGTTTTATGAAAGAAAAATATGTACCTAATAACGACCACAAACAAAACACAAGAATTTGTAAAAATAATGTACGTAAAGCAACATTCTTGAAGAGAAGCAAATAGAGGGGCGTTATATCTTCGTGAATTGAACTATTCAGCTACTATATATTCTATACGTCACACAATGACGTTCATCCATTACTTAGTGGTAGACGGTAGTACACAATCATAATATTTGAATCAACTACGTAGGTATCAAAGTTGAATGAGACTACTGAGTACATTCATTAACGTAAACAGTAAACATTGAGTTCCGACTTCCGAGCGTGTAATACCAGCTGATCTCTTTTGAATGGGTCTTTTTGAAGCTTTTGGGTCTGGAAAATTAATCAATTGCAATCCTTGTCCTGTTTAAACAAACAGGGGCGGATCAATCTCTATACATCGACATCTTAAAAATATTGATAATTAACGATTCAAAAGAGCTCGGCAAAACTACGAGTGACTAAATATTAAGTTTTCAAGAATCTTATTAATGCAGAATGCAGATGCCCATTTAACATCCATTGATTTAAGATTTCCCTGAAATTGGAAATTAATGACGCATGTTATTGGTTGAAATATCAATTGCCTGAATAATAATAATTATTATAATTACTTGATAACTCACACCGACGTGTTTCTAGTATAGAATTACCTACACCGATCATACGATTCTCTGGGTTTCCCATGAAATGGGCGGATAATATTATCCGCCTCTTATTTTCCGCTACTATGTTACTAGATTACTACTGTACTTGACTAACATTATATATGTGATATTGTGGATGATGATGGACCGTATTATAAAAGTGCTGACTAGAGGTCTAGGGTCTTGCTCCCTATGGACTCGATGTCATCGATATTCAACCAAGACGTACAACAAGCTCTTGGAAAACCTTTCCTCCATAATCTCAAGATCTCTTTGCTGATTCATGGCTTATTGCATTCAGATTAGAGAGAGCATCATGTTACATTTCACAGACAAGTGTTGCAAACTGTACCCGTAAATGTGAAAGTTTGGATGTTTGTAAGTTTGTGACTCCTTCACGCCGCAACGATTGAACCGATTTGGCTTAAATTTGGAATGTAGCTATAGCTTATAACTCGACTTAACACTTAGGCTACATTTTATCACGGATAAATAAAAGAGTTCCCGCGGGAACAAAAATTCTCAATCCACGCGAACGAAGTCACGGCGCGAATATAATATGACGGCTGTTGATATAAAAATTGAAAACAGTAAGAAAGGTATATTGACTCAGTAGTCTGTACCTCCAGTGTAGTAGAAAGCTGTATAGTAAAGTAAAAGTTGATAAGAAAGACCTGCGAACCAGACATATCACAGAGCCGTATTATATATTATGTACCTATAGACTTAGGTACTCGTAGGTCGTACCTATCAATCAGATCCATACTAATATTATAAATGCGAAAGTGTCTGTCTGTCTGTCTGTCTGCTACGCTTTCCCGGCCCATCTTTTCAACCGATTTTGCTGAAATTTGGTATAGAGGTAGGTTATATCCCGGGGAAGGACATAGGGTACTTTTTAATTACAGGCGTGAATCGACTATGTTATAATAATATCGCCTGCTTAATATAGTAACTTCAGCTGGTTATATCTTTCTTGTTGTTGTTCCTGATTTTAAATTAGGTTTTCAAACCACATCCTACCTAATAATTAATCAAAGTGTCCAATACGTATCGCCGGGCGCCGACTCTATAAGTTCCACGAATGTCGGTAATTTACAAAAAACCTTGAATAATATTGCAATTTTTACCTTCCGACGGGTATGGCAAAGTAGAAGAATGCGAGCATTTTCGACCGGACATTCCCGACGAAGAGATCACTAATGATTGTAGGTGCTATCGTGGAGTACGACGCTTCGCCGATACCCACGAGGCCGCGGAAAAACGCGAACGGGACATATGTCTGCAAAATAAAACAAAACTATTAAGTTAGGTACTTTCAGAAGAGAGCAGGGAAGCGACCATCAAATAGCAGAACATCATAACACGCTTCTCATAATGAACCCTTTTGAATTCTCAGGCATAAAAGAAAATATAAGAGTGTCATCATTTATTGTATCCACTCACTTCCTTTAAATAGGGAAGGTATATAATTATGAGTAAAATAAGTTTTAAAAACGTAAACTATAGTTCGCGAGCAAGTTGAATGCAGAGTACAAGTATGTGTCACCTCAGGCCCCGACTGCATTCAACTCGCGTGCGTACTATACATACAAAGTTCTAATTATGTTGTTAATATACTAACATAATTGAGCATTTCAAGTTACATATTAAGATGTTTACTTAAACAATATGAATAATGAAGAGACGTGTAAAAATTTGTTGATTTACTCAACGGAAGGAAAACTACCTTAGTAAGTAGGTACCTATTGGTTGAACCGGTTGGATTTTCCGCTACAAAAATAACAAGCTCAGTGACGTTAATTTTAGAGCAATAGAATAGCATAAAGGTTGCCTAGCTTACAATTTTTCATTACAACTTATAAAAAATTAAATGGCCTGATACAACTGAAAATATTTAGTAACTGTTGGAAGTAATTATAGTCAATATGAATATTACGATTGCTACGAGTAATTCTTCCTACATTATCATTTACTTATAGTAACAAGAATAACCTTGCCAGTTGCCACCCCTGACCCTATCCTACACGCGGTATAAAACCAGAAACTTTAGATCACACCACACCACAGGTGCACCATTACCGGCACAGCCAGTTTTTTTAAGTCATAAGGAATACTATACTACGGTGATATTTGACTCGCGTGACGAGTGGCATGGCGTGAAGTGTGATGATGGTGTATTATATCATACCAAACGTGGCATGACAATAACTTGTCGATCGGTTAAATTTTGAGATTTTATTTTAGCTTTTCTATCTGAGACAGCAACACAATTTTCTTTAAGACACATCATTATCATTAAAGATAAACATAATATAACATGTGGGAAACTATAGGTACTTACATGTATGTACGAACCGGCGAAGGTGGTTATACTCCACAAGGCCACCCCAAATGCCATTATAAGTCTCCTTGAATACCTGTCCCCCAGGTAACCGAAGATCGGCGCAAACACCATGTATGCAATAACGAATACAGTCTGGAGTAGGCCGGCTTTGTCATCACCGATTTTGAACTCTGATTTTACATCGTCCAATATGCCTGAAAAAACAGGAAACATTTAGTTACTTCACAGACATCCGAAATACCTATAGAAAACATCTGTAGAGGACCGCCCACGTCTTCCCAATCTTATCGTAAGGCATGGTGAATTAAAGGGTTTATTTGTTGAGAAATTAAGGAGCTTGTTCTTATGATATTGAGTAAGACTAAGCTTTCCAAACTTGAATTTTTTTTTATCCACTACAAGTTAGCCCTTGACTGCGATCTCACCTGATGGTAAGTGATGATGCAGTCTAAGATGGTAGCGGGCTAACCTGTTAGGGGCATGGCAGTTATATTAAACCCATACCCCTATTCGGTTTCTACACGGCATCGTACCGGAACGCTAAATCGCTTGGCGGCACGTCTTTGCCGGTAGGGTGGTAACTAGCCACGGCCGAAGCCTCCCACCAGGCCAGACCAGGGAAAATTCAGAAATTATAAATTCCCAAATTGACCCTGCCGGAGATCGAACCCGGGACCTCCGCACGTTAAGACAACAGCGCTACACACTGCGCCACGGAGGTCGTCAAAACTCTTCAATAAGAATTCATCTATTAAAAGTAAGTTAAGAAAATACTGCCCATGTCATAGAATACAGTTTCTTGCCAGTTTCTTCTCAGATGAAGCTGCTGTTCATATCGGACGTAGAGTCAATATAATGTTACGAATTACGAAGTTGCATTCACAATAATTCACATCAACATTTTTTTATAGGTCTATGCAGCTTTTGATATTATTAGAAAAAAAAAATACCAGAATCCAAAACGCCTTTGGAAACCTTCTTTAATAAACAAGATCTTTCTCACGATGAATAGAAATGACGAAATGTTCATCATACAGCGTGAGCATACCTAATTTATTCAAGTGGTTTTTCAAGCACACATTGGAATTCGTTAAGTAAAGACATATGTTCCCTCATCCTCAAGTGCATCTATGAGGCCGATGCACCCAAAAGTAGTAAACCTCTCCACTCTTGTACCTACTTTCATATAACGTGTCATTTTCGCACGCATTTATTACCTAGATCGTAATACCTACCTAGATGGCAGGTAGGCTTGTATGTATTATCTCATTACTGAAAATTTTACATAACATTGATTGTTTAGATTTAGATACGCGGTATATAAAAATTGTAACTAATCAGTCAGCTTATTATGTAGCAGACTAAGTCAAAAGGTCTAGGCTAGAGGTCAAGAATAATACTTAAACTAGTAGCTAATAGCTATATCTGCCGTGTATTGGCAACAATAATTATGAACTTTGAAGTGTTGAGTGCTGATGATATTGACTTACAAATTCGCTGCTCAAATGCTATCATTTTATACCTATTATTACAAGTAGGATATTAACTGGCCTTAAATTGAGCGTACTAATTTGGTATCCGTTATCATTTACTTTAAATAATTAAGATATTATCAAAAGTAAACAACAAAAAATCATCTAGTATTGATTGTAAAAATGTTTAAGGCAACCTCAAAAGTGACCTTGCGAGTGTGAGTGGTTACTCGCAAGTCGCAACCAAACTCTCGAGTAAGCGAATAAAACCGGAACACGGTTTCACATATTATTATTATTAATGTTTATTTTTTTTCGTTTACAGGGTCTTGGAACTCTTGGAAGTAATTAAAGTCATTATGAATATTACAATTGCCACGAGTAATTCTTCCTACATTATCATTTACGTCTCAGTTTATTGTTTAGAAATTAAGTAAAACCACTTTACACAAACCGGGTGGTAGAGTTTTGAGTCTTGACTCTTGACGCTTGAAATGCCTATCAAAACAGTCTGTTACAAGTTGTCCAATGTCCAAACATGAAATTAACACATTTCATTTATTGTTAACAAATTCACATA
This sequence comes from Erebia ligea, assembly GCA_917051295.2. NCBI lineage: Eukaryota > Metazoa > Arthropoda > Insecta > Lepidoptera > Nymphalidae > Erebia > Erebia ligea. Next base: position 9,592,680 of record OU785233.1, on the reverse strand, counting down.
GGTACCTACATAAATAAACGCTCTAAATAGGTACATGAAAATAGTGTCAGAATGTACCAAATTATGGTAAAAACACGCTACCCACTTATCTATACTAATATTATAAAGAGGTAAAGTTAGTGAGTTTGTGAGGTTATAGGGGGTAATCTCTGGATCTACTGGACTGAACCGATTTTGAAAATTCTGGTACCAATAGAAACATTATTTGTGAGTGTCATAGAGTTAGACTATATATTAACCCGAAAAATTAGGGAGTTCCCGTGGGAATTTAAAAAGCTTATTTCACGCGGACGAAGTCGCGGCCATCTGCTATAAGTAACATTCTGAACAAACGATTGCCCAATTACATCTGAGGTACTGATTTAAATACATATACCTAGTTAGCTGATATTATTAGTAACAATTAATTAACGGCAGCGCGATTTTTATTTAATAAAACAAATACCACGTTGAAATTACTTGAATGGAAAAAATGGCAGACAAGGCGGGAATTATTACAGTCGATTGAACCGAGTCTTTTAGTTTTGGTTTACACCGCAATAAAACCAGTTATTAAACCGTTTTAATAACAAGACAATGCCAAGAAATGGGGTGAGTGAAATTCAATCAAAGAGGATCCATCAATATCTTATAATATAATATATATATAAATCTCGTGTCACAATGTTTGTCCTCAATGGACTTCTAAACCACTTAACCGATAATAATAAAATTCGCACACCATGTGCAGTTCGATCTAACTTGAGAGATAGGAACCGAAAAACCTCAATCCACGCGGACGAAGTCGCGGGAATCAGCTAGTATAATATATAAATCTCGTGTCACAATGTTTGTCCTCAATGGACTTCTAAACCACTTAACCGATTATAATAAAATTCGCACACCATGTGCAGTTCGATCTAACTTGAGAGATAGGATAGTTTAATATTATATAGATTAGGATTATTAGTGCTACCCGTGCGAAGCCGGGGCGGATCGCTAGTTGACTATATGGCACACCGTAGTTACATGAATTCGGATTGCTATCTACCATATTATATTATATTCGATAAAAATAACATAAAATCGATACCAATCACGAAGAGTAGATAACAGTATCTAATTCTAAAAATGTGTTCTATATTTCGTAAGCTACAGTGATTACTAAAATAACATTAAGTAACTAAGTACCTACTACCTACTTACGATTTTGCAGAGCCAAAATCAAATCCAATCTAACGAACATTACTCAGAAGATATAGATGATAAATCTTATGATAATTATCTTATAAAAGATTCCATTTTATGGAAACATAATAAGTATATATATATATAAATTAAGGATTCCTTATAATGGCTGCATGAGGTATCATTAATTATAATTAGTATTATTAAATATATAAGCTCAGCGTGTCTAGGCACATAATATTCAATCATTATTCATTACCACTACCACCATAGTTATTCCCATATACTACTTATAAAAAAGGAGCTGTCATTGATAATCAGTAGATAATTAAAAAGGTAAAATCAAATGTTACAGTAGTACTTGGATAGATTTTTATATTAAGATTAACTTTTTGGCAAGGAAATGATTTTTAATAATGCGAAACGGATAGGAGTGGCTTGAAGTTTGCACAATAAACGTTACTGACCGATAACATAGGGATCTACAAATAAACCAACGTAACTGAAAGTTGAAACATTATTTCATACAGACATAACATATCCGTTAACAACAATTGAATATTTTTATACTAAGGTGATTGTTATAATCGTTATAACTTAAATATTCAGAAGGTTACAACTACGAGATATTACGTTGCGTGAGACTGTTGCAACCATATTATTGCATCATCGGAACTAAATTGATGAATGCTTTCGAAATAATATACAAGTAAGTACTTAATTGAAACTTAAAATATAATTGGCTGATAGTAGATATTGTAAGCGATAACATGTTGTAAGCGAATAAACAAAAAATTATAAGCATTAAACAATATGTAATAATTATAAATAATTAATATCCCCACCAAACCACAAGGGAGAGGTAGACCCCCAGCCACATGGTGGTCCAATGTCGAGAGGGACGTTAGAACCCTTAACATCACGCCAATGACAACCCAGGACAGAAAGTCCTGGCGCCTACGTACAAGGAAGCCCGACCTCAAATGAACAGGGATGCGGGCATGGGAAAGAAGAAGAAGAATATGTAATAATTTTTACACATATTATAGAACTATTTTTATTAAATTCAAAGCAGAGGTATAATAACTAAGAATAAACGTTGATATAGCAGACAAAAGAAGAAAAAAACGAATAACAATATGAATTCTGGCATTATACGCGTCACAAAATATGATTATGATACTGTTATATTTACACATGTGTCTAACTGTCTATAAATCAAGTCTTTTATATTTCGGTCCCCTCTGATTATTGTTATTTTACAGTCCCTAACTTTTACACTTACAATATACGATGTTTTTCGTTAGCCTTTATCTAAAATCAACAAAATATAATATTGATAAACTGAATTATTGGTAGCTTGGTAATGTTTTAAACTAATGTTTAACATTTCGAGCTTCAAGATATCGTTTGTCACATTACATAAGTACCTACTGGATAGAAGCAGGCGTTACTTAGCGGAAGTCCATGATAATGAAGAAACTAGAAGTTTAATTCGCTATAATCCGCCAAACCAGACAAATCTATGTGGTACAGTATGTAGTTTGCACGTGTAGCTTGCGATATTCACCGCCCAGTAGGTAAGCCACCAATTCGCACCGGCACACCGCACAAGCGGCACAACACCACACCACACAAATCTTTCAAATTATTCTCAACGTACGTTTCACTTCGACACCGAAGCATCTTCAGGAGACGTTGACTCTATAATGCATGATTGGAAAGCTACACGCTGTACCACATAGATTTGTCTGTTTTGGCGGATTATAGCGAATTAAACTTCTAGTTCCTACATTACTTATATAAGCATAACTGATAATATGTATTACCACCATATTAACATAAACAATAGCAAATTATTTGAAGTGATTCATAACTTCATGTTGGTGCTCTTTATCGTCAGTGTGAACAATATCAGACTTTATTCTTTCATATAGACAATTTTCACATTTCCGATTTATTATCTTTGTGATTACAATAATTGCAGCTTTATTTATAGACGAGGATATAAAGTCTTTATTATCATTCTTAGATGTCACATACGTGATTATGATAGCTTCGTATGGATTCATGAATTGATTGGATTGGATATTATTATAACACTGAAAGTTCGTCAAAACAAATGTTATGGACCTACATACTACATAATATTATTATCTAAAACAAGTCACAACATTATTTAATACTATCGATAATATTATACAATGTGGCCGATTCTGTATAACACAATCTCTAAACTAAACTAAAATGGCAGCTTTAAATCTAGGTCTGTCCCTTTCCACATGGAGTATTATGAAAGGGTTAGCAATATTTGTAATGCTCTAATTTTAGTTTAGTTTAGAGATTGTGCACTACAGAATCAGCCCCATTGTCAAATGGTAGCGTAGAGCAACATCGGGGGGTAGACTACAGATCACTGGTAATTTTATTATTTACAAGTGGAAAGTGGAAGTTTCTGAGAAAGTTGAAAATTCAAACCTACTGCAGGTATCAAATTATGGGAAGGCTTTATAACAATTCGAGTGAAAGTGAAAAACTGTTGGAAGTGCATGGCATTGACTTGCAAGCATTAAAGTAGGTATGGTCTGATAGAAAGTTACTCTAAATTGTAGATTATGATAAGATTCATGAAAGCAAAGTGCAAGCTTTTATAGATGGTTTTTCATATTACTTTTTTGCTGATAAGTTTTACCATAACTAACAGTTCTATTTTAACGGTGAATGGCCTCTAAACAAATAGACACCGAGGCAAGGCTTTTTTCTTAACGGAATTCTTTCTATGACTTTTACATAGGCCTATAAAATGGTTACCAGCACATTCCTCATATTATAAAGTAAGTAATACTTTAAATATTTTATAATAGTAGATTAGTAGCCAAGGGTTGTAAGGCATCAATTGCAGCCCGAGATATTTAGGCGCACGAGCGCAGGGAGGGCGCCTATAGTTCGAGGGTGCAATTGATGCTTACACCCGAGCTAACTACTCTGCTTTACATCTCGATTGTGAGGTAAAGTAGGTCCTTATTACCCCCAAATGGAGCTTGTAGGTGACCAATTAGCGCTCTAGGGTAATAATGTAGCTAGAAAAGCCCGAGGGCGGTAAGTAATTAAAAAAAAACTCTTCACTCTTTCAAAAAATTTCGCGTACATCTAACCATCATAATTTTTTTAATTACTTACCGCCCTAGGGCTTTTCTAGCTACATTATTACCCCAGAGCGCTAATTGGTCACCTACAAGCTCCATTTGGGGGTAATAAGGACCTACTTACCGAATATGAGAGATGTAAAGTGAATTTTTTTCCTCTTTCTTATAGAGCTATGAACATAAATCCTATCTGTCTAATCATCCCGATCATAGGTAGTTGTGGGCTCTTCTAAGACCTGGGCGCGTTTGGAACCCTCGTAGCTTTAGGTTTAAGATACTATAAACAGATCATCACCATCATGATTTATAAGTAACTAGCTGATGCCCGCGACTTCGTCCGCGTGGATCGAGGTTTTTCGTTTCCCGCGGGAACTCCTTAATTTTCCGGGATAAAAAGTAGCCTATGTGTTATTCCAGACTATAATCTATCTCTGTGCCAAATTTCATCCAGATCCGTTCAGCCGTTGGGGCGTGATTGAGTAACAAACATCCATCCATACATCCATCCAAACTTTTGCATTTATAATATTTATTTGATTGGACGTCAATAAGTGTACAGTGTGCCTAATTTGAATAAATAAATATTGATATTGAGTACTCTATAGAAACGGAACTAAACCATTATTTCCCCGGTCAAAGTAACTTAATCATAATAATTTTATTTTTATCTAACAATATACCTACTTACTTAATAGTGAAATCATTGTGATGACTAAACTAGCCCCGACCTTGTGATTCAATAGGCTGAATAGTGAATACCTACCAAAGGTTAGTGCCAGCAAAAACAATAAAAGATACTTATTAACAACGCTTTCCGCGCAATATTATAATGACTCGTTCTGATCCTTAATTTTTTGGCATACCAATGACCTTCCTGAGGCAAACGTCAGCGCCGGTGGCGTGATACTACGTGATAATGATATCTATAATCTACGTCACCTACATACGTCCGCCAACATAGCGCGAGGGCAGCACCTCCGCCTGAAGCAAACACAGTGTAACACACCCGCCCATTGCCTACATCACGCCATCTTTTCTGGCCAATCACAAAAGCCAGAGCTCGTGGCGCGAAACATCGTTTTGAGCGCAGGCAGTGCCTTGTGACAGCGGCAATGAAAAGTTCGTCCGGTCAGTAGTTATGACTTATGAGGGAACTTGTAGCTAGTGTTATAATTTATAGCACTTATGTAACATATAATAATTGTCACTGTAGAAAACCATCTACCTAATTAGAATACAGGCCAGGGATGTTGCTGTAATTACCTTGTTTAAGAATAGAAAAAAACAGCTGACCAAATAAAATCCACACTACTTTAGTAATATTATTAATGCGAAAGTGTCTGTCTGTCTTCTACGCTTTCACGGCCCACCTGTTCAACCGATTTTGATGAAATTTGGTACAGGGATAGGTGGTATCACGGGGAAGGGCATTTTATCCCGGAAATTAAGGAGTTCCCGCGGGAATCGAACAAACTTGGTCCACGCGGACGAAGTCGCGGGCATCATCTAGTATTTTGTATATAAAATACTTAAGTAGTTATGAGTACCTAATATATTGCAAAGTCCTTTAGTTCCCATATTAGGAATAGCACCATTGCATTACTAGAAATTGGACAAGTGTGCTTCTAACAGCCAATTTCCATAATATTGTTTCCGGAACGGAATTCCGTGACTACATGACGTTCCATCACGCAAGTTGCTATAGGTATAAAGATCATGGCGGGAAATAATGATAAACCATTACTGAGATTCATAAACATTATTAGATACTTACTTGCTATTTACTAATGTAAAACTTAATTATATCTAAGTACTATTTAAAATAATTAGTAGATATTTAATTAAGATGAGAGTACTAAAATTGACAAATAAAGGGGTTGTTTCAAATTTATATGGAGCCTGGGCCAGGTATTTGTACGGTATTTTAAAATGTTCGGGGTCATAAAATAATAACATTTTTTTCTTTATTTCTTACTAAAAAGTTCAATTTACGAGGTACAATGCGAAATTATTTTGCAAAATAAAAGCGCAACAGCATGCGTCCATTTTGACATTGACGTATATTACACTTGTCATGATGACATTTGACATAAAAATAACCTGAGAAATGAGAATTAACCTTAAAATATCCAACAGCAGCAGATGGATGGATGGATGCGCTGCGAGAGTTGCTATTCTACAAATGTACTTAATTAAACATTTTATTTTTGTACCTCTTAATCACTGTAAAACTGCAAAAAAGCATATTTTATTTAGTTTTCTATGATTTTATACTATTTTTTGGAATACTGTACAAGTACCTGGCCCAAGATGAAACAACCCCTTTCAGGATAAATCTTGATAGGTACATAAATACAATTAATTTTTAGTTGTTAAATCAGGTTAAGGCCAAGTGTTAACATAATCTATTGTTTCATCACTTCAGGGTTCTTAGTTCTTACGTCCATCATATTTAACGTGGATATATTGCAAGTATACATAATTATCTTAGTTCATAGGTACATAAATTACAAATGTTTTAAATAATCTACATAATATTTTAAAAAAGCAACTACCTACGTACTTTGTTAGAACTTATATTATTAAGTTAATACTTAATACTAGTAGGTACAACTTCACTGTGGATTGTAGGGAGAAAATCATGGACCAACAACTTACAATTTTCTTCAAATATTATTGGTTATTGCAGAATCATGACGATGTATATCATTATCTTAAGTAAATAACTGCATGTAGGTAGTACAGAATATACAAATAGGTACATAAATTATTTACAAAACAGGTTTAAAAGTCTTTAACCTCTACCATTAACCTAATCGTACATCGCAGACAATACAATAATAATTGGTTCATTATTAATTATTACTTAAGTACCAAGATATAAAATATTTAAGCAATAATATATTATTGTGGATATCTATATCTATACATATATATATATTATATATATAAAAAAATAGAGGTGTGTGCCCCTATATTTCACATTGCAGCTAAAACTGCACGTCGCAGACGCATAGTGTTTGTATGTCGCAATAGGTACAAGGCTCACATCGTCCACTATGGTGGTTGCAAGTTGATACCTACCTTTAAGGGTGTAGAAGATACGGGGGTTGAAACATGTGATTTCTAAAAATGTGTGATTATCATTAATCTATTTGGATCATTCTAGAAAATTCTAGAATGATCCAGAGATTTCTAGAATTATTTGGAAAGTTTTCAAATGTAAGCCTTTATTCTACTCAAATGAAAATGTTTTAGAAAATTTTAGAATGATCTAGAAATTTCTTGAATAATCTAGAACATCCCAGAATAATTTGGAAATCTCTGAAATGTATTCCAAGGCTCTGATTGATCGAGTATAATATTTGAAATGTTCGAAAAAATTCTAGAATGACCTAGAAATTTCTAGAATGATCTAGAATATTCCAGAATGATTTAGAAAGCTCTAAAATAGATGCCACAAATCACAATTCTGAACGATCAAAAATATTCTAGAAATTTCTAGATTGATCTAGATTGTATGCCAATTTGTTGATCAATATATATATAATGTTCATGATCCTCCAATGAAAAATTCCTCCAATGATCTAGAAAACTCCAAAATGTATCTCAACTTTCTGATCGATCAATCGATCTGAAAAGAAAATCTGTCTTTTATATGAAAAAAATGTGAAGTAGTTAAGTAAGTAGTGATCAAATAACTATACAATTAAGCGGGTATTCACAGCTAGTATTTTATAAATTTATAAATTAAAAGACAAAAAGAGAGGTATCGAGTTAAAAATACCTCAAAAATCAATGCGCATACAACGTGCAATTTGTATGATATAGGTACATATATGTATATATATAACTTTTAATGACTTTGGATAGTTATTAAAAGTTAAGTAGGTAGTTACTAGTTAGGGTTTGAACTTTTTGAAATTATTTCTAAAAACTAGGCGATCCTAATGTGACACGTGAGACACATTATAATACAAAACTTCATTAAGTATTATCATTTACTTAATATATCAATATACTATTGCTGTTTTACAATGTCGTTTTAAAATGGCTAGATTGCAATAGTGCAAGTCGCTAGGAAATAGTACTTAAATTACTAAGAAAAACTGTCAAACTTCTAATGCCCTCAAAGACTGTATGTACTTCAAGATTTCAAGTAAGCAGGAAGTGTGAAACTCGAGTGATTTTCGGGCTCAAATCAAAGCCACTGGTTTCATTTTAGTTCAAATCTTAGATACATGATAATATAATCATCATACCTAATACGTTTAACGTGGCTTTGTAAGTAAAAAATAATGTAGCTTATTTTTTTGTTTTAGAATTTTAGATGTGTCTTCGGGCGAGACCAAAAATAGTTTAAAGCAGCGTCTTTATTTTTATAGGCCATTTAAAACACTGCTTCCGTTGATGCATATTAAAAAATCTATTACTTCGTGTTCATAGTAAGTAACTAGAACCACCCGTTATTTGTATTCCTTTATGTTTATAGGGTATGTACCTACCCATGTGGTTGTGATAGCATATATTATTATGTATACATAAAGTCACCATACGAACGAACGATAGCATTTTCTAATATCCTATAGGTACTATCGCAATACTAACACTGCTTTTGATATTATCAATCTCGTTATTATCTGTATTGGCTGGAAAAAATTAATCGCCGCGGTCCCTGCCACGTCCCTGCATTGGTTTTATGACAACGTCATCGCATGATCTCGTGAAATCTTATCAATAACATAATATATTAAACAGATACCTACACACAAGATACACAACCTTTATATTTTGAACACCTTTAATAAATAAATAATATTAAGTACGTGTGTGATTTTTAATGTATCATTTTAGGAAACAGAGTTTTCAAAATGTACTTATTTACAGGTAAAATAATAATAAAAAATAAATAAAAACTTTATTTAGAAACATTAACCTACAAAAACTAAACTAAATTATTAGGTATACATATTCACAAATTAAAAAACGATTAGCAAGACATACCTAGGATGTGACTCGATTATTTACCTGAATTAATAATCTAAAGGATGTCTTCATGGTAACTTTAAGTAATACTAGCTGATGCCCGCGACTTCGTCCGAGTGGATTTTAGGTCTTATGGAGTCTGGATCTGGATGAACTGGTTTTTTCCCCAGTATAAATGTATATAATATATGAAACTGAATAAATGACCGTCAGTCTGACAGCGGAGCGAAAAAATCATGGAAGAAGGAATTACGACTGTAGTCTTCATATTTCTATGGAAAAAATTCTATGTCTATGGTCTGACAATATATTTAAAGATCTCTCATGTCATGTCATCATGTACTGTCAATTGTCATGTCTCATTTACTTTTGTAGGTATATGGAGTTTTTTTAACCCATTTTTTTTACTTTTCCGTACAATTTTTCAAACATTTTCTTTCATAAGAACCTTCTCCTTACAATAACAAACATAACAAAAAAAAGAATTAGCGAAATTGGCCCAGCCATTCACGCGCGATGCCGTGACCAAGGGAAATAGGGATTCATTTTTATATACCTATAGAGATTATTATGTAGGTACTTGAGTAACAAGAGATGCCTAGCGTTGAATGAATCAAATGTTTTCATATTTAAGTAATACTTAACTAATTACTAACTTAATATTTAGTTTATACAATGTAAAATCTGATGATACAATAATATTTTATTGGAACATAAGTGAAGAGTACCCCAATACCCATTGTCTATGAATAAATCGACATTCATGTTGTAAAGACCGCACACTATCATTCCATTCTAAAATTAGTAGTTATATATTTAGCTTAGCGGTACTACAACATTGAAACGTAAAAACAAAATCGGTGCAGTTAATGGTACCGGTAAACAAATTATGTTGCAGCGGCCTATGGTTAACGCGAATTACTGAAAAATAAACACAGAATATAACGATAATAGTATAAATCTGTAGTTAATATTATAAATGCGAATGTTTGGATGGATGGATGGATGGATGTTTGTTACTCAATAACGCCAGAACGGCTGAACAGAACTGTCATCTGGATGTTTGGCACAGAGATAGAAATAATTATAGCCTGGAATGTTTCGTAAACAAAAAATATTATAATTTCGCAACAATTTACATAATGTATACCTACGGTTAGCGTCTATTACGTAGATGTATCTCAAGTGTCAACTGCACTGCTTATGGCAACTTATCTATGCACTTCATTTCTCGAAAGCCACTTACAATAATATAAATTCTGATTAGCATGATGTAACTATAACCTGTATGATGTATCAGGTTTCTTACAAATAAACTCGCCCACTTCACACGTTTCATTATTTTTTAGGTATTACTTATTAATTATATTATTATACTCGTCAAGCAGACTACGTCGTGATGCTACCGTATAAATTAATATGTTTTAACAAAATATTGTGTGCATGCAGCATGATGACGCGATATAAATAAAGTACCTATGGCTATACTTAATATATTTCCAATGCATATTTTCACAAGGGCTACGTATTAAAATATGGTCTTCAACAATAGTCACTACAAAATCATACAGTACTTACTACTTACCTACATATACCTACCTACTTGTCTTGAGTCTGGACATACATACAATAGCGCAGATTCAGTGTCGAAAGACTGACATATTTTATTGTAGTTAATTCAAGTTATTCTGCTTACCTATATACACAACGGGTCATGCAAATTCTGTGTGCAAATTGGTGCTTCTATGACTTGATCATGAGTCTAATGCTCAGGGTACTGGAGGCGCCAGGGTAACATTTACTGTGTTTTTCTTTCTTTCAATTATCTGGTAGGTACCTACCACCAACCAAATAAAACCAATTTAAATAGTTATCAAATTATTCCACACGGTTCATCGACTTTATAAATTATTCAGCGAGTATGAGATCATCCGCGCTTAGATTTAATTTTATACTTATAGGTAAGTATACCTATATAATTACTTACATTAGATTATAATATTTAATAATCGAAATGTTGCAAAAATATTCTTTGCGCTAGAAGACTCGTCACGAGTAAGTACATTTTAGGGAACCCTAAAATTAATTGGAAGAACTTAAATCAAAGAATATTGATTAATTACATTTAAATGTTATTAAGTAATTTGTAAATGCTTAGAAGGTAAGTGAAAGTACATCAACCTTCTTTTCTTTGATGTAACGGAACAGAAACGATTTACCTACGACGACAAGATATACCTACTTACCTACCTATAGTCTATACGTGTAAGTACAATTTGGTAACTAGTAACTAGGTACCTAACCTACTTACTTACTGTTTAGAATTTTATGATCACATAAACCGATATATTAAAGGTGTTTAGGGTGTTTATTATTATCACTAACCGTGAGTATATATGTAGGTATATGTAAGCACATATATATATCCATATAATAAATATTATAAATGCGAAAGTTTGGATGTATGGATGTATGTTTGTTACTCAATCACGCTCCAACGGATGAACGGATCTGGATGAAATTTGGCACAGAGATAGATTATAGTCTGGAATAGCACATAGGCTACTTTTTATCCCGGAAAATTAAGGACTTCCCGCGGGAACCGAAAAACCTCAATCCACGCGGACGAAGTCGCGGGCATCAGCTAGTAATATATAAAATTCAAAATTCTTATGGTTTTTATTCAAATAAACTTTTACAAGTACTTTTGAATCGTCAAGTGAATCTACCTACCACTGCACTGGTTCGGAAAATCGGAATGCCATTCCTACCGAGGAGGTTCATTATATAGGTACCTAGGTTCAGTAAACAAAATATTGCTGAGTGGTCTGTGCTGCCTTCCAATGCCACGTTGTACCCAACTAGTAAGTTAGATCCATTGAAGTAATAAGTAGGTAGGTACTAGGCTACTAGCGTAATAGGTAGGTATTCTACGTAGCGTACGTTAGTTAGTACCACTGAGTAAGAATGTACCTCTATGGTTAGTACATTATACCTCAATGGTTAGAACTCGATAAACTAACAAACTCATATTCATGATACAGGATTGCCTAGTGTCTGTGCCTAGGATTACTAGTCCAAAGCCGAATTGGCAAAACTAGGTTTCGGAGACTAGAAATTTAGGCACGTCGAGAGCAAAAGCCGAAACCCTTGCATCGGACCAAGCGTTCTGGCCAATTCTGAAGTTTACCTAGGCCCTAGGCCAATCGCGATGCGCCCGCACTTCGGATTTGAACATTATCAAATAAATATTATAAATGCGAAAGTTTGGATATGTATGGATGTGTGGATGTATGGATGTATGGATGTATGGATGTATGGATGTTTGTTACTCAATCACGCTCCAACGGCTGAACGGATCTGGATGAAATTTGGCACAGAGATAGATTATAGTCTGGAATAGCACATAGGCTACTTTTATCCCGGAAAATTAAAGAGTTCCCGCGGGAACCGAAAAACCTCAATCCACGCGGACGAAGTCGCGGCCATCAGCTAGTACCTACATAAAATATTGTTTATTATACTTATATGAAGCAAGTTGTTAAGTACCAGATAATAGATATAGAAAAATTTTTAATATTTAAGTAGGTAGGTACTTACTTACTTAGGAGATATTTTTCCATTTTCACATTGTATTAATAAGTAAGTTTTATAAAATTTATTTTTATTTATACCTCAGTAATCTCTTATTCTTTAATCATCTGAGATAATAAGACGTATCTTTAAGGAGTAGAACTAATTGGTTCCAACTTCCGACCGCAATCTCGATGAGCTCTTGTGCGGACCAGCGCTCAAGTTGAATGTAGTTTGAAGTGCAGCTGCATCTCATCATATCAAAGATGCACTGTTATTCGGCGAGCTCATGCAATATCAATCAAACTTATAGTGGTTTGATATAAAGTTATGACCTTCCGTGGCAAATGGCAATTGATCCTATTTCTGAACATGTTAAATTGTTAAATTAACATTCATGTTTTACAATAATATACTTAATTTAGGTAAGTACATCTACATAAAATAGGTAAATTGGATATTAAGTTATTCAATATGTATACATCTTCGTAAATACAAAATATTATAAATACTTACTCAATTATAATAAACTAGATGATGCCCGCGACTTCGTCCGCGTGGATTTGGTTTTTTTATTCCCGCGGATCTCTTTTTTTCTCGGGAATTTTCCGGGATAATAAGTAGCCTATATCCTTCCCCGGGATACACGCTATCCCTGTACCAAATTTCAAATCGGTTGAAAAGATGGGCAGGGAAAGCCTAGCAGACAGACAGACAAACAGACACACTTTCGCATTTATAATATTAGTATGGACTATGGATATATGTATGCACTATGCACTAGGGCTAGCTGATGCCCGCGACTTCGCCCGCGTAAATTGAGATCTTTTGGTTACCTACCGCGGGAAATCGTTAATTTTCAGGTATAAAAAGTAATTATTCTAAAAATAAATTGAATGTATTTATCATGATACTATCTATGTATTTCATTTTTAAATAGTTATAACTAAAAAGGCGTAGATAAACTAACTCCGATTAGTTAAAATTGTATTTTTATTCTCAATAAGTCGTAGTCGTGACAAAATTAAGTAGCCTGACTTAATTCAGTAAATTAAACAAAATTTTTTTTGTAAAAAAAACGGAGCACAAAGATTAATGACATTAATAAATTTGTAAGTGCCTTATTAATTTTCTCATATTAATGAGATGTTTACATGTCTGTCCACTATAAAGAAATATATGTATTTTAATTTGTAATCAAGAAAGTAACGCCTGTAGAAGTAGGTATAATTAATTAATTTATGCTAGACACACACGACAAAACTACATTACTTAGTACATACTTACCTACTGAGTAATGTTAGGTAGTAATATAACTTCATCTAGGAAAATTTGGATTAAGAAAACTAACAAGACTTATTCGTTATTAGTTTATTACAATACCCACTTTCCTTTTTTTAAAGCATGACGCACATGTAGTTTTTTACCACCGTGTACAGTCCGCGCACGAGGTCCGAGGAATCGGGGGCTGAGGTAGCGGGCGGGTGCGCCACCGTGCCCGACCGTTCACCGTCGCTTCATACCCCGCACGCTCCCATACTAGTGCCGACGACCTTGATGCGACAGTAGTAGTACGCTTTATCGAGTCCTGTTTTTAATATTGCGACAGTAGTGTTATATTGGGGCTGATTCTGTTTAACACAATCTCTAAACTAAACTAAAATGGCAGCTTTAAATCTAGTTCTGTCCCTTTCCGTAGGGAGTATTATGAAAGGGTTAGCAATATTTGTAATGCTCTAATTTTAGTTTAGTTTAGAGATTGTGCACTACAGAATCAACCCCAATGTGCTATAAATAGTACTAAACTTAATTACTTTGTCTCTGCAAATAGCTGTTTAATTTTTAAATTCTTTAAAGTACCTACTGATTATTCTGATTGCGACAGTGATTAATTAGATTTTACGTTAATTTTGTACAGTTCACTATAATTAAATTTTATGATACAATTTGTCTTGCTTTTTCTTCCTTATTGCACATACTATCCTCATAGAATTATTATTTTATAATTAATTCAATGATCGCGCACAGATACTAAACATGTGTTAGTATCGTTAACGTACCTAATATCGACTAAATCACAACTCTATCTCATTAGTCATTACGTACACATTCCTTAAGATTCCTCGGACCTCGTGCGCGGACTGTACGTGAAACATGCACGAGTTTAATCACAGAGTTTAATAATTATAATATGAGGAACTAAACGATGCCCGCGACTTCGTCCGCGTGAATAAAGGGTTTTTGATGGGCTGTGTTTTGTGTTTGGTTTAACAGATGGGCTGTGAAAGCGTAGCAGACAGAAAGACAGACAGACATACACACTCTCGTAATACACCATTTGTAATATTAGTATGGATTTGAGAGCAGCAAATCCACAAAACCGTAAAAATAAACCAACAAAATGTCCAATGGAGTATGAAATTCATAATACATAATAAATTAATATTAAGTAGGTATTTACTTTAAGTACATTTTGTTACTTATCCCAAGAGCGCGTTCGTGAAACGCGCGTTGTCTGCGCGTATAAAATACGATGCGTGCATATGCTCTAAATTCCAATTTACCTATGTCGGACAGTCAGATACATTTTAGGGCCCCTGTGATAATACTGTCGTTCGGTAGAAATGATCATTCGAGCTCCACCGATTTAGAATATTCGAACATTAGGTACTAAAATTCTACAATCAATGTAGGTATTCGCAAGATAAAAAATACCTATACATAACCAATTAGGTGATCTTGCAATCGTTAGATAACCTACTGAGGAAGAGATTCCTGTTGAAAATCTTTAAAATAAAACATTCATAGTCATTAGTTGAAGATCTATTTGGCGATAAAAATTGACCCTAAAGAGAAGCAGTCATTACTTACCAGTCTACACAAGATTTGGCCACTAGAAATAACTTTTTAAATCTATTGAAAGGTGAAACTAACGACAATGCTTTTGAGTTATCGGCTTATTGCAAAGAAGGCCATAGGTACATACGTGAAAGCAATTATCACGGCTTACTATATTACACGGCATATTATTATTATCTATGTAAATGATTTCGCGGCATACTATAATAGAAAGTTTAAATGTAAAAATTCGTGTTCCGCTATTGATTGAGAAAATATTGTACCTACCTATAGTAGGTAAACGAAACAACTATAGAGTTCAAACTTCAAATGATAATTAAAAACCCTGATAATGCCGAGTCACACTTGTTACTTAGCTGCCATCATAGAACACATAAAACAACGTTCAAGTGCACTGGAAACGCATTTACGAATGGTTAACGTTGTATACATAAATAACTAGAAAGAAATAGATAAAAACCGGCCAAGTGCGAGTCGGACTCGCGCACCGAGGGTTCCGTACAAACCTGTAGTAAGTTTTACGATTTATGACGTATTAAAAATAAAAATTACGTTTGTTGTATGGGAGCCCCCCTTTAATATTTACTTTATTGATATTTAATTATTTATTTTGAAAGGTAATATACAAGTTAATATTGTGTGAAAATTTGAACCGTCTACCTGTTACCGTTTTTAATATTGAGCAAAAAAATACGAAAAAAACACGTTTATTGTATGGGGATCCCTCTTAATATATATATATTTTTAATTTTTAGTATTTGTTGTTATAGCGGCAACGGAAATACATCATTTGTGAAAATTTCAGCTTTCTAGCTATCACGGTTTATGAGATACAGCCTGGAGACAGACAGACAGACAGACAGACAGACAGACAGCGGAGTCTTAGTAATAGGGTCCCGTTTTTACCCTTTGGGTACGGAACCCTAAAAAGGAAAGTTTCCTGACAGACGTCCCCGAAACCATAAACAACTTTGATACGACGCGACGTGTATTATCTAATTCATAAACAAGTTTAACATAAGAGACCGGTCGAACAGGTCATGTTAATAAAAGATTTAAACTCCAGACCCCATACAATGCATCGTTCCGGTGATCCTTTATCAACATTCTTGATCTTTAGAATTTACATTGTAATTGTCTTATTTTTTCTCTACTTTATCTTAGTTTTTTTATTGCCAATGCTTCATAGTTCATTTATCAAAGCACTAATAAACAACAATATGACTTTTGTATCTAATATGTGGGCTCTACTATCTTTCCTGTCACTATAAAGCTTCGGTAGGTAGGTAGGTACAGACAGTTCAGGTTAAGATTATCTTACTTATGGTTTGATTGATACCTTTCAATAGAAATAAATACCTAGTTAGAAAGAATGTGTGTGGGAACTGGGAACCATGGAAGAAGGAATTACGACTGCCGCTGGGAACTGAGTAAAGATTATTGACGTAATTATTTTTATACGTCAGGCAAATTGATTGTTCTTCATAATAATTTACCTAAGTAGGTAATACACAATGAAGTTCAAAAGTTATCAATAATAATAGTGTTCTAATTTATAAAAGATTTTTAAATGTACTTAACTCAAGAAAGTACTACTTATTTAGTTTACTCCCAATCGCTTAAGATTAGGCATAGTTAACCTACATTTACATGAAGCCAAGTGACTCTACAATCAAAAGCGCGAGAAGTTATCTAGGAATCGTCCCGACTGCCGACTGACCACCACAAAGGCTTTGCGGTAGGCCTATCATCTTTAACACTTATCTACATGCTCGTAAAAGAAAATATGGTTGCAATAAACTTGCGCAACATTTACGATTCCAGCGAATAGAGGGTCTGCGTTTCGGCGAATAATGCTGCCTCAATGGATTTTACGATTTTCTTTAATGAACTGTTTAGATCACAGCATCACACAGTCACACACAATCACACAGCTATCTTAAATGTAGTTTACGCTATAGCCGTTAAAAGTTGTATTGCTCAATAAAAAGTATAACTAACCATAGATAGGTAGGTCTTAATTTAAATGCATAATATGTATTTTTAATACAGCGAAAGTTAACACTATGAATGATGGATTCCTTTAATGGACATGGATCTAAAAAGAGCATCTATATAAATTAACTTCGACACTAAACCGTATGTAGGTACAATAATATAATCAATACCTTAACAACGCATTTTTTAACCCCTCACTGGGCACAGGCAGCATCTACGTGCCCAAACGTTCACATATTTCATTTATTAAACGATGTGTACACAGTACACACTACACACCCGCACCCCATAATAATTTAACAAAACGGGAACAGCGGGATCCCCTTTGATTACACAATATAATAGTTACAAACCAGGAGTTTTTTATTACTTTTACAAATGAAAATATATTAAGTAAGGGTATCTTTACGACTATTAATCATAGACGCTTTAATAAAAATTAATAACTAATATTAATTTACTTTCAATTCATGAGGGAGTTTGGCTCGCTGTTTGATTGGCTGTTCGGATTATACATATTATATTATTTGATGGGTACCAACTACCCAAGCTAAGTACCATTGTACTAAATATGAAAAAAGTAAGTAGGTATAGTTAAAAGATAGGTAAAAATAAATAGATAGAAAAAGGTATTCTTAGAAGATATTGTTGCGTAAAGTACAAATAATTCAATGTAGGTAACAGATATACCTACGCGCAGTGCGCACATACTACATGATATTAATTCTCGCATCCTGTATTCTACATTAAACATTAAGTAGTTACTTCAATTAAAATATGGAAAGGAGGTTTGAAGAATGGATTATCATCGAATTCATAGAGTAGATATGAGTATAGAGTAGGTACGGAATAATACGGATGTACTTACTTAAAATATACTTGTGGATAAACGTCTTATATTTCCGCCATCGGATACTGTCACAAATATGTACATGAAAAAGGAAAGGAAAATAAAGCCAAGGTCTAAATTGAAACTATAAAGTTTCAGGTATCTTGTTCTACCTACCGCAATGCAGACGAACTTCGAGCGCGTCACTTGCCAAAAAAGTAAAAATCTAAGAATTGAGTTTTGCTTTCAAATAGGTATACTAAAATTCTACATCAATGTTTCAAATAAAAGAAATGTACCAGCTACCTACACACCCACATTAAGTAGAAGTAGGACGTGATCAAAACAAGGGAATAGCTTTGAAAAAAGTCACGCTTGTCGAAAGATGCATGATGCAGCATTTTATGAACTTAAGTAGTTAGATGATGCCCGTGACTTCGTACGCGTGGATTAGGATTTTTATTCCCGCATTAACTCCTTAATTTTCCGGGATAAAAAGAAGCCTATGTCCTTTCCTGGGATACAAACTATCCCTATACCAAATTTCAACCAAATTGGTTGAACAGATGGGCCGTGAAAGCGTAGTTGACAAACAGACACACTTTCGCATTTATAATATTAGTCATGGAAATATGTACATATAGACCAGGGTAGAAGCCTTTAAAAATAATAAAAAGTGAAAAAAAATAATAGTAGGATGAAACCCATTAGAAAAGGAGGGGAATATTATAAAAATGAAAGGAAAAATAATTTACGGGCGATCTGAGGTCGGGAAGGGGATGGGGGGGGGGGTTTTATGGGTAAAAAACGGTTTTTCTCGATTTCCGGCAAAACTAAAAGTCCTATCGAAAAAAAGTCAAAGGGCAAAGTTGTAGGTAATAAAAAGATCTAAAACTTTTGTATTTACACTTTTTTCACATAACCTCAAAATTTATGTGAAAAATTCAAAAAACCAAGTTTTTGATTTTTTATTTTTATCTTTTACAAATAATTTTTTTTTTTAACGAAATTTCGTGAAAACTTTCCTTTTTATGTCCCAAATACGCTGCAATTTATTTGAGTAAAAATATTTATTTTTTCACCTTATTTTGAATTAATATCGAAAAAGCACCCTAATTTTCAATCGAAAATTCACCCGTCAAAATATCAGCTTTTTTCAAAAAGTTGGTATGTTTTCTGTTCGTTGAAATCTCTACTTTCCGATGGTGAAAAAGAATATATATGTTACATAAATCATTTTGAGCTATTTATTAAAACTTACACTTTAATTACTCGAAAAACGTTAGATTACATGTTAAATTGATAAAAAAAAAATTGCAAATCAAAATATACTACTATAATTAACAAACAAATAAGTTAATAAAATTAATATTTATGTAATCTAACGTTTTTCGAGTAATTAAAGTGTAAGTTTTAATAAATAGCTCAAAATGATTTATAATAATTAAAAAAAAAAATTCGAATTCGAGTTTTCTATTTTCGATTTTTGCATTTTCTGAGAAGATTTACTATAGTAACATATATATTTTTTTTCACCATCGGAAAGTAGAGATTTCAACGAACAGAAAACATACCAACTTTTTGAAAAAAGCTGATATTTTGACGGGTGAATTTTCGATTGAAAATTAGGGTGCTTTTTCGATATTAATTCAAAATAAGGTGAAAAAATAAATATATTTACTCAAATAAATTACAGCGTATTTGGGACATAAAAAGGTAAGTTTTCACCAAATTTCGTTAAAAAAAAAAAATTATTTGTAAAAGATAAAAATAAAAAATCAAAAACTTGGTTTTTTGAATTTTTCACATAAATTTTGAGGTTATGTGAAAAAAGTGTAAATACAAAAGTTTTAGATCTTTTTATTACCTACAACTTTGCCATTTGACTTTTTTCGATAGGACTTTTAGTTTTGCCGGAAATCGAGAAAAACCGTTTTTTACCCTTAAAACCCCCCCCCCATCCCCTTCCCGACCTCAGATCGCCCGTAAATTATTTTTCCTTTCATTTTTAAATAATATTCCCCTCCTTTTCTAATGGGTTTCATCCTACTATTATTTTTTTTGGTTTTAAAAATTATCGACCCTGGTCTAATATTAGTATGGATTAGGTATTATCCATTGGGAATCATACTAATATTATAAATGCGAAGTGTGTTTGTTTGTTGGTTTGTCCTTCAATCACGCCGCAACGGAGCAGAGTGACATATCTACTTTTTATCCCGGAAAATTAAGGAGTTCCCGAGGGAATCAAAAAAACTTCAAACACGCGGACGGAGTGGCGGGCATCAGTAATTAAGTGATTCATAGTCCTTTACCTGTGCGGCATATCGTCTAATGATTCACGATAATGAGGATGATTGTGGTACAATAGTAAACAATCTTAACAGTGTCTGTGCCCACTCAGTTTATCGTTATCATTACACGTTTCTACAGGTTTACTAGTAAAGTAGATACTTATGTAGTTCGTTATTAGGTAAAGAATTTTTTTTGGTCGAAAGCATTATTTTGGTATCCAAGATTTCTTGGATACCAAATTTGATCAATGGAGATCAATTGCGAATATAGGTACAACTTTGTAAGCGGATTTTATTCACGTCTTCAGTAGATAACTAAAGCGTCTCTCACAGATTTTAAATTATAATAGAGTAGGTACATGACTAATTTAACAATATCCCTCACCATATCCGTGCGATAGTGTTTATGGGCATAATTCAAAGTAAGTCACATAAAAAACTGCTGATTAAACCGGTAGCAACTGAAAATACGCAAACATACAACGTACCAGTTACCTACCACCCTCATTACATCTGCTTCACTAATTTTACATTTCAGATTTTAATCTAGGTAACAGTAAGTAATTCAAGGACCGCGTCTGCCGCAGCCAAGTGTAAACAGAGTGTTGATTGTGCCCCGGGGAAATCATCCGCCCTATGCAAATATTGGCGATCAACCTCTGTGCAATCAAACGATCTCGCTTCATGTATTTGCCTAACACTTTAAACACGATTCCCCTCTTTCATCCGAAGTATAATTATGAACAGTAGGTAGAAAAAAACATGTTAGATAGCAAACTTTATACAAAATATGGCGACAAATCAAATGTATTTAAATTCTCTCTATTAAAGATTTTTGGTAAAGAAAAACCCCGAACTCCGTGTGGTTTCTTGGTGGTAGTAGGTACATAGGTTCCATGAGCAGATTTTATATGTACCTTGTTGGGATGATAATATTATGCCACCACAATGGCCAAGTGCGGATTAGCAGACTTCACAGACCTTTGATTGTAATAGGTAATATTTGGTAGATTGTAATAGTTATGAAGAACTTTCGGGCATGCAAATTTTCTCATGCAAGTGCATGCTTCAAGATCGAAACTCTGACCACCCGAATAGAAGGCTGGCAACATCTAAAACTCATAGATATCTCAAATTTTTATTTACTTAAGTGAGGTCAAGTACCGCCACCAGATTTACGTTATATGTGTCAGATATATTCTCTCCATAGGTGGTACCTACTTATATCTAATCTAAGTAGTAGGTAAAGTAGATGAATTCAAGTTTTAAAAAATGATTAAAAACTAACTAGTAACTTTTTGGAACACCCATGAAGGGTCGATGTCACGTACCCTGGGAACTAATCTCTAGTGTCGAATCACGTGCGTAGGCTTCCCTTTCACCGAATGTAAAATGTGTCGCTTATGAATGTAAAATGACTTACAGTGGGATTATTATTGTCCCCGGAATTAGGGACACCGAGATTTTTTATACAATTTAAAAACACCAATGGTACTTATTTTAATTAACACAGATGTCATAATTTCGCTAACGCCATAAGCTTAATACGTTGCCGGTTCCTACAGCAAACCCATTAGTTTTGAAAAAAACATAGTTATATGATTATTATAATATGTAGTTATTTAGCTATATAATTAATATTGGTCCATAAAAAAGAGCGGATAAAAGTAACGAAGTTAAGAACGAAGTTCCCGCATTACTGATAACTTACTTGATTTACTGATGATTTACTTGGTAGTAACTTCGTTACTTTTATCCCAACATTCGTCCCAACTTCGTTACATTTTAAGCGTAAGCAATTTAGGGTTAAAATTATTTTTTTGAACAAAGGGGTCACAACTTTTAGAGCGTTTATAGAGACGTTAGAGTGAACCTGCTCTATCCTTTTAAGTAATATCATCACATTTTTAGTTTATGACTCACGCCGGGTTATTTTGTCACTAGGTAGGTACTTACATTAACATACACATAAAAAAGCTGGCAAACATTTTGTAACTTTATTCGTTTACGAGAGTAATAACGTCACATCATTAGATAACTGTATTCGTTAATCTCTGTAATCCCAACAGTTTAAGGAAACTTCCTTAGCTCATAGGGATTAGAAATTGGGAAATAGCGTCAACATGATGTAATGGGAGATTTTTAGTGACCTGATTACTTAATGTTTAGTTACTTACTTAGGCGGGATTTCGACTGCAAAAGGTAAATGAGCGGGAAACGCCTAAGCGGGATAGACTTTGAAGACGAAATAGGTACCTAACAAACAGTTTTGACCTTCCACTGCAAAACACTTCCAAAAGAAAGAGAAAACAAATATATAAGTAAGTAAGTAAATACTTAAGTAATTTCAATAACACCACAATATAATTTTTCAGACATAATTTTATAAGAGGTAGCGGTACTTCTTTAATTTTTATTGTGAGACTAGCTGCTGTCCGCGACTTCGTCCGCGTGGATTGAGATTTTTGGTTCCCGCAGGAACTCATTAGTTTTCCGGGATTAAAAGTAGCCTATGTGTTATTCCAGGCTATAATCTATCTCTGTGCCAAATTTCATCCACATCCGTTCAGCCGTTCAGGCGTGATTGAGTAACAAACATCCATACATAATTGTCGTTAAGCGGCAAGCTGTCAAATAAATATTATAAATTCGAAAGTTTGGATGGATGTATGGATGGATATTTGTTACTCAATCACGGCCGAACGGCTGAACGAATCTGGATGAAATTTGGCACAGAGATAGATTATAGTCTGAAATAAAACTTTTTATCCCGGAAAATTAAGGAGTTCCTGCCGGAACCAAAAAACCTCGAACAACGCGAACGAAATCACAGGCATCAGCTAGTCAAAATATAAAAAACTAGATGATTCCCGCGACTTCGTCTGCGTGGATTAGGATTTTTTGATTCCCGCGGGAACTCTTTAATTTTCCGGGATAAAAAGTAGCCTATGTCCTTCCCCGGGATACAACCCACCCCTGTACCAAATTTCATCAAAATCGGTTGAACGAATGATATATATTTTGTGATTTACTTTCGTCAAAATATCTTTCATCATTCTTATCATGATTTCAATTTCATCATTCTTATCATGATTTCAATTTCATCATTCTTATCATGATTTCATGATAAGAATTGATATCATGATTTACAATCATGCATTGTCGAGTCAACATCTTCTGAAGATGCTCCAGTGTCAGAGTGAAATGTAAGTATGTTGAAAATAATTTGGAAGATTTGTGTGTTGTAGTAAATATCACAAGCTACAAGTGCAAAATACACACTGTACCAAATAGTTACCTACTGTGGCAGATGTTTTTTTGTATAGCGAATTAAACTTCTAGTTCTTTCACTATCATGGACTTCCGCAAAGTAACGCCTGCTTCTATCCAACACCATAGATATGTTACTTTGCAAAGCTCAGAATGTCTGTCTCAGACCCACAAATAGGAGCGCTTGATGAACAAATATGACTACTCTATAATAATAGCAGTTAATTTAGTAATAACTTCAATAAGATTTTCAATAAGATTTCAATAAGATTTTGAAATAAATATTGTATAAGATATTGGCTAGTTTGGTATAATTTGGTATTTAAAGATACAAATATTTTAAGGGTGAACCTGTATCTGAATTTGATGAAATTTGGTACAGAGGTAGGTTGCATCCCGGGAAGGATATAGGTTACTTTTTACTTTTTTATCCTGGAAAGAGTACCCACGAGTATCAACAGTTCACTTATTCGCAGGTATCATCTAGTACTGTATAACTAGTGAGTACTTATATTCATTTTAATTTAAACAAGCTTCAGAACCACTTGAGAACAAGTTAAAAAAAACAATAACCCTTTTTCATTCACAAACATTACTTTCTTATGCATGGGAGCAGTGCTTTGATTATTAAGTAAGATGTTAGTGGGATAATTATGGCAAGCCATTAATTTCATAGATGATACTCAAAGGACTCTTTATTGTGCATATATTCATAGCACTGAATGGGGTGCTGTTTATGATTTTGCACTTTAGTTTTAAATACTAATAAGTTGTCACAGATAGGATTATTATTTTGTGCCTCTTGAATAATGTGTGGTTTTGTTAAGATGTGAAACAAATAACAGTTACATAACAGGGATACAGATCTGGTAAGTACTTTCAGTTATTTGGTAGAAGAGTGGGGCATGAACTTACCGGCCAGGGTGAACCTGTCCATATAGTTGATGAGGTTGACGAAGCACAATATTCCGACAGTCATGTATTCCTTGAAGGTGACATCGCTCAGAGTATCTCGTCTCCGAGACTGCTTCTCGTGCAACAACGCCGTCGCCGAATCATTGTCTCCATTTATCACCAACTGCTGGTTTGAGGTGTTTGGAGTAATACTACTCTGGTCCATAATGCCCACCCCAAAGTAATGTTCAAAGATCAGACAGTTCAAAGACAGCACCTCCACTTGACCGTATCGAACTTGAAAGTTATATTTTAACACAACACTGCGGGTATACAGAAATTAGCACGTTAGTAATTCGGCTACAAATATGAACTAATAGAGGTACGACTGCAAAAATATAGCTCCAGCCTTCAAAGACTTGAATAAAAAAAATAACTAAAAAATTCTATCAACCACAGCCAAAAGCAAAACTATACCGCCGATGACAACTATTTTAGGTACAACCAACTGCAAGTTGCAAGTCAGAGACTAGTAATAGTAACCAGTGACGACTGCAAGTCGCAAGTGACGTGACTGACGAACGAAACTTCAAAGTCAAACTGTAGCCTAAAAACGTAGACAGAGAAAGAGATATAGACAGGGCGTCAGCGTATACAGTATGCGATAGCGATAGTCTTAATACGATATTTTCTTAATGGTAAATAAGTATTAAAGTAAAATAAATACTGTTGGAACTTGTGACGAATGTTTTTATTTTACAGTTGTATGACAAGTTATAAAATAATAAAAAACTGTTGCTATGGAGACTGAAGGTACAGTCCTCCTAACATCCACTCCTCTTTTAGGAACTGAGGCCAAGAACTTTAGTTAGCCTTTCCAGCCTGGGTGCATATAAGGACTTTGTGAAACAATCAGCCAGTTGGTCCTCAGTAGTAACTTGCTTGACCTCAAGTATGCCAGCTGCCACACACTCTCTGACATAGAGATACCTTCGTTGTATGTGCTTGGTTCGGCTATGTTGCTCGTACGGCGGATTGTATGCTAGCTTTATTGTTGACTCATTGTCTATGTAAAGAAGTGGTGGCTTTTCAGTTTTAGTGATTTCCTCCAACATCTGCTGTAGCCATATAATTTCCCGGGCTGTCTCCGAAGCTGCCACTAGCTCTGCCTCCGTCGACGATAAAGCTATCGTCTTTTGCTTGTTACTCCGCCAGCTGATTGGTCCATAATACAAACAAAGTATGCCGGACGTTGAGTGCGCTGCTTGCGGAGTTAACGAAAATTCGTTCGTTTGTTTACGAAGTTTCGTTTGAGAGAAAGAGAGTAGACCCCCAGTATCGTTTTTGTTATTCGCTCATATTCGTACGAAATCGGAATAATTGGACAAAGTAGTACCTGAGCTCGTAGCTTACGAAAAAAGTGGTTTAACTTATAGACGATGGTGTATTGCTGTCACGTGTTAGGCTGCAAAAGCTAAACTGAACGTAAATACGCAAACGTAACCTCATACGTAAGTTTACAATTTTGACCTTATTTTTACCTGATTGTTACAGATAAAAACAGGTTATATTTGTAAAGACTCAAATGAATGCTACAAAGTATAGAAATAACAAAAAAAATACTTTTTACCGTTAAGAAAATATCGCATTAAGACTATTGCTATCGCATCCTGTGTACGCTGACGCCTTGTCTATATCTGTTTCTCTGTCTACGACTGGTCCAATAATGTCTCTAAACAGTGAACTGGTCTTTGGCTCTCCTATTTAAAGGTATTTATTTAATCCACATAATCAAAGCTATACAATCACTACGTTCTACTGACGTAAGTCGTAAAATTCCTAATTTCATGGTTCTACTCTTTGATTATGTTTATGTTTTATGTTTGCCGATAGGTGGCGATTTGCACCCTAAAAACAGTATTCAATTCTATGCCTTGATATGGGTAGTCGGGTATGTCACACTCTCTTTAACGTTTCTGTGGTGGTGTCGTGTGGTGCGGGTTGTTACGTTCCCAGTTCCCTCAAATATGGTTGAGCGAAGCAATGGCTGGATCATGCGTCATGCTCGTGAACGGGTGCCACCGTCGGAAATGGGGCTGCCTCTGTCTGCCAGTCTTGGCGTGTATTGAATAGTGTATGCTCGTGAAAAAAGCATACTATACAATCGAAGATTACGTAAATGATAAAAAAAAAAGCGTGGATTTGATTCGCTCCAGCTATGCGTGGGACTGCAGTTACTTGTATCATTATGATGATTGTAAGTTTTGATGGAAAAGAGCAACCACCGAGTTTCTTGCTGGCTCTTCTCGGTAGGAATGGCATTCCGAACCAGCGGTAGATTCATATTATAACGATTCAAAAGCGCTTGTAAAAGCTTATTTGAATAAAAAAAACATTTGAATTTTGAATTTTGAATTGAATTTTTAAAGGAGGTTCTACTCAAGTATGTAGGTACTCACGAGAACTATAACGTCTGAGACTCACAAGTCACAACATAGTTATACGACTCACAAGTCACAACCGTTGATGGGTTGATGGTGTGGTTGATGGAGAATGGACACATGGACAAACCTTTTTGTTTGTCGGTGCTCACAACCTGACTGCTGACACCTGTAGTCTGTATTAGGCTGATATTACACTATCATATATTCATCATATATATATGATGTCATATCTGTCAAGTTCTATGATCATATTTATATGATGCAGTTCCTCATTTTTACATATTACACTATTGACCCACATATTATGATCATATAAACGTCATATACAATCAAGATGGTTAACGATTTAGCCGTGTTTTCCGTTGCTATGAGAGCATTGAGGTATTAATGTATGAGAGCAATTATTTTATTTATTGCATTAAAAAAAATGGTGAACAATAAAACTAGAAATGAAAGACGAATTTTGGTTAGATCATGGGTAGCAAGGCGATCAGATTATTATATAAGCACTCATTTTCCTCGTAGAGGCTAATAATTACTCTTTTTGTAGTTTCGATATTCCAGTCGAAATTCTTTGTTTTGGAAGACACCATCTTTTTTGGTTAGACGGATACACTGATTATGTAGAGATGCTACGCATGACGGATATGATCCTACTTGTACGCAAGCTTTCAAATAGGATCCTATAACTATGATCATAGACAAATGTAGATATTACACTATCATATGTTCTTCATATAAAAATGACTCATATATCTATGATCATATATATATGATAGTGTAATATCAGCCTTAGGGTTATATTATTCTCTGGTCTGTAGTCTGTACTGGGTCTGTACCGTACGGTCGTACCATTTATCTACAGTCTATTTGTAGAGGCGAAGTAATTTAAGTAAACAAATATGGCGTCAGATCACGTGATTATAACTGTCATTAGACATATAGTGATGGAAACATTAACAGATTAGTTGTGACTGAACGATTGAATGAATACATTCTGAAATCGATTACCACATACTTCTACGGAGCGAAGTAAATCATGTAAATAAAACATACCAGTCACGTCATTTCAACTTCCCTAACAATATTTTAATATGTTGTACATATCACAAAACACTCACCAACGTCTTATTTCCTGAAGTAAAACATTTAAAGTTATACTCAAAAGTAATTCAATTTAAGCACTAAGAAGCTAATAATTAGCAAATAACTAGCAAGAATCCCAAAATAAAAACACAAACTAATGACCTAATGGGTGTTTGACATGTGTTTGACCAGTGAAACATAGACTGAATGAGAGGAGCGGTTTTAGTCGATTGTAAAAATCGAAAATCGTAAAATTAGAGTCGTAGATCTTTAATCCCTTTATTACGACAGGCGGTTGGCAGCCGGGACAAAAAAATCTCGTCATTCGTTTCGCTGCTTCTATTGATGTTCGTAAAGAGTAAACTCCAGTCGTACGTCGGAGCTGACACACACAATTTTTTCATAATGATAACTGATCACTACAGCCCATTAACGTCCCACAGCTGGGCACAGGCCTCCACTCTCATAGTAGAGAGGGAATTATTAGAACTTAGACCCACCACGCTGCTCCAATGCGGGTTGGAGGGCTTTAACGACTATTATCAAGTTAGTGATACGATGTTAGTGAAAGGTTTAATTATAATATCGTCCTCAACATCACAAGGTAATTTCATAATCATAGAATGTGGTAATCGATTTTCGATTATTACAATCGATTAAACCCGCTCCTATCATTCAGTCTATGGTTCACTTTTCATGTCACATCTCTATGGAATCATTCTATTTCTATATGTCAAACGCCCATTAGGTCATTAGTCTTTGTTTTTATTTCGTGATTCTTGCTAGATATTTGATAAATTATTAGCTTCAAAGTGCTTGAATTGAATTACTTTTGAGTATAATAAGAACTTTAAATTCAGGAAATAAGACGTTTGTGAGTGATTTGTGATAAACAAGAGTGAAAATATTGTTAGCAAAGTTGCAATGTCGTGGCTGGTATGTTTTGTTTACATATATTACTTCGCCTCTACAAACAGACTGTACCTATATATAAAAAGTACTCTGTGGACTGTACTCATGTGGTCGTACGGCGCACGTATATTCAATGTACTCTGTGGTACGGCGTTACCAAAGCGTAGCACAGATATAGGGGTATCATAGAGGTATTATAATATTATTATACATAGAGGTAATATATTACTCAAGAGCGCGCAAAGTAGGCACAGTAACTTACCCCACCCCAGCCTGCAAAATAATGATATTTCTAATAAAAAAAATACTAATCGATAGATTTTCAATAGCTCAATTCAACTACGTTGTCCTTTATAATTGCTCACCTTAAATTATTTAATTAAAAATCAATAAAGTAGTTGAAAAAAATTCATTTATCCATAATTTCAAACTCCTTATTATTATTATACTTATATTATACTTATATTACTCCTTATTATTATACTTTTGATTTATACAATATTTTAAATTGCTCAATGTGTTAAAAAATTGCTCAAGTTGCATTTAAAGTAAAGTTGCTCAAGTACAGTTTGGAACAGCTCCACTTTCCATAATTGTTAAATAAATATAAATAGTTTGAACCATGGAACTAATAAGTACTACGACTAGTACTTATTAGTTCCATGGTTTGAACAAATTTAACGTAGGTATACCTACATAATAGATAGGTAAGCGCTGCGCATGAAAGGCCTCAAGTAAAATGGAGCTAAAATACTACAAGCATAACATCGTCTAATTTTTCATAAATAGAATGGGCTACGCCAGAAGACTCGCTTCATCGCCCCTGAATGAAGCGAGCCTACGAGGCCGAGTGGAGCGAAGGGGGGAGGTGGCGAGCGAAGCGAGCCGGCGTTCTCCTACGCGAGCTTCTGGCTTCGCGCTTAAAAAAAACACTCTAGGGGTAGGGCAGACAAGACTGCGTGGAGTCGGGGCGTGCCGATTCGGTTTTGTGTTCAATTTTTAGTTAATTATACCTTTATACCTTTAAACTCTGTGTTTTATTCGAATGTTTAAAAAAAAAAGCCATAAAGGACTTGTATCCAGGGCCGTAAAATAAATTATACATTGGGGCTGATTCTGTAGTGCACAATCTCTAAACTAAACTAAAATTAGAGCATTACAAATATTGCTATCCCTTTCCGTCGGGAGTATTATGAAAGGGATAGCAATATTTGTAATGCTCTAATTTTAGCTTAGTTTAGAGATTGTGCACTACAGAATCAGCCCTATTATTTTATTTCTCGTTATTTACTAAATTATTATATTTTTAATACAATCTATGTATTTTCCTCTATTCATGGTAGCGTGTACAAAGAGTACACCGAAGGTGTAATTTTTATTTAACAGTTTCAACCTATTTATATTTATATAACAGTTACTTGAGCAATTATAAATGCAACTTGAGCAATTTTTTAACACTTTGAGCAATTTAAAATATTGTATAAATCAAAAGATATAGGAGTTTGAAAGTATGGATAAATTAATTTTTTTTCAACGACTTTATTGATTTTTAATTAAATAATTTAAGGTGAGCAATTTTAAAGGACAACGTAGTTGAATTGAGCTATTGAAAATCTATCGATTAGTATTTTTTTTAATACAAATATCATTATTTTGCAGGCTGGGGTGGGGTAGCTAGGCATGGGTAGGTATATATACTGGTCCTTTAGTCAAACGAACACACGCGCTGAGAGCGCCCATTGCGAACTCGTGACCGAAATTCAGTTTTTAAAGTGCAAAAAATGGGTAAATGTGTTAAAGAAACATGCAAACATGATAGTCGCTATCAAAATAAATAGAATTCTAACATCACATTTCAGCGGTTAGTCATATTTTTTAAACGTAAAATAGAAATACGCGTCGCGGGGGTGATACAGACGCGGGACGCAAGGCAACATAACGCCCACAGAGTTATAATGTCTGTGATAAGTGATAACACCGCCCGCCCCGCCCCGCAACCCCGCTACGATAGCCGACTATGATAGTGATGTGAAACATTCGACGCGGGCGCCGGCACCATAGAGGTAATATATATTATACCTCTATGACCGGCACAGATATCGGCGTTCCCTGGGATCACAACAGAGAAAATTCTTAACATTGAAAATTGAAAATTGTTTCGTTCAAAATCGATAATATTTAGGGTTCCCTGAGATAACAAAATAGGTATCTAGTTACCAAAAATATTGAAATTCTTTGTTATTGGGCCGATTTCGTTCAAAATCGATATTTAGGGTTCCCTGAGACCACAAAAGAGATATCTGTTACCGAAATTTAAAATGGCCAGTGCCATATTCAAATTCTTTGTTATTGGGCCGATTTCGTTCAAAATCGATATTTAGGGTTCCCTGAAATCACAAAATAGGTATCTGTTACCAAAAATATTGAAATTCTTTGATAATGGGCCGATTTCGTTCAAAGTCGATATTTAGAGCTGAGATCACAAAATAGGTATCTGTTACCAAAATTTCAAACAATTTAATTTTTTGTTAGGTATTCAAATAATTATAATCAGAAACCAAAGATAAATATGTATTTTAATTTTAATTTAAGACTAGTTCTTAATTTCATACAATTTAATTAACCGATTTTGATAAAATTTGGTACAGAGAGACACACAGGTGTTGTACAGAGTACAAACATACCGGGGCCTTCCCCGGCTTATGTCCTTACATAAGCTACTTTTTATCTCGGAAAATTGAAGAGTTCCCGCGGGAATAAAAAAACAATACACGCGGACGAAGTCGCGGGCTTCAGACGGACGGACAGACAGACAGACACACTTTCACATTTATAATATTAGTATGGATATACGATCGATGATATAAAAATATATCGATATTTATAATAAACTAGCTGATGCCTGCGGCTTAATCCGCGTGGAATAAGTTTTTTTAAATCCCACGAAACCGCTCTAATTTTCCGGGATAAATATCTCTCTACGTCCTCAACTATACCCATGCAAAAAATCACGTCTTCCGTTGCTCTATTGAGGCGTGATTGTAGAACAAACCAACAAACAAACACACTTTCGCATTAACAATATTGTATGATAGGGTACAAACATACACAAACAATAGGTAGGTACCGTACCATTCTGATGTATTTTATCGACATTGCACTTGCAGCGCACTATTGGCCATCCCTATAACTAGCTATAGTTCACTTGCTGTGACTTGCCTACGCCGCGCACAAGGAGTGCGGTGCGATGTTACTCCTCTATACCTACTATTATACCTCTATGTTATTATACCTCTATGAGGGGTATTCATATACACAGAGTACATTGAATATTATACGGGTACACAAAAGATAAGTATAAAGCTCAGATCAATAACCTATAGATCGACTAATGGTCTGCTCGGTCGTGAGACAGCAATATTCAAGTACAATAATGTCTTAAAAGTTTGATTGTCAAGTTGCTACGTCAAAATAGTGTTTGCCAAGCAATAAAATTGAACACGCCGACGGGGACAAAAAATAAGTATTTACTTACCTTTCTTATAAGGGCACTAAGCCATAAAGCTATCTCGTTTTAGCATTGATAGTTTGGAATATGGCGAAATCTATAGATGTTATTATTCTGAGGTATAAAGTATTGTTTTTAACATATATTATTCTTGTATTATTCTATGGACTATGGTTTTTAACCTGAAAGGTGCTGAAAGGGGTATTCGTAGACCGGCTATTTATATTTTAGAATAAAAATGGCAAAGTTCTTATATTTAGTAATATTACTTTGTGTAAGCAGCGGCAGTTTCAGCAAAAAGTACAACGATGAAGAAAAGCCCGCGTGGGCTAAAAAAGATATACGGGATTTCAGTGATGCTGATATGGAACGGTAAACTCAATTCCTGTTACATACATGGCACTTCTTATTTTTGTCCACTCTAGGTACTGAAAATATATTATTTTCTTATTGTGAAAATTATATGGATAAATTCAGCTGTATTTCTCTGACACACAAGACTTTTTGTTTGTAAGAACATTACCAGATTAATACCTACTGCAGAATGCAGACCTTTAAAGTAATTATTTTTTTACCTCTCATGCTCTAAAAAGATGTCATTATAGCTTAGCGGACTAAAGTTAGCATTTAGGGTCTAGGGATTAAAGTAAATTTTTTTTAATAATTGCTGGCGTTATTTTTTTTTTTTAATAATTGCTGGCGTTACAGGTAGTAAATGGGTACCTAGTACAAAATTTGTAGTCTATAACAGCCCAACTAATGTCATAGACACAGTCTAAGAAGATACTTTCTTTCCTACCAGTCGTTCAATGAAGGCATCTAGACAAAGCAAAGCTGCGGGGTGACAGGGGCGGAACGAATGAAACTAGCGGAATTTATATAATACAAAATTCAAATTAATGACTTTTATGCAGTACCGTACATCTATTACTGCTAAAACTGTCATGGTATGATGGTAGTCAGGTCTGACATTTGTGTGAGCGTTGAGCCACTGAAATGAATAAATAGTTACGCTATGTTACAATCAATAATCTACTTTTATTATGCTCGTTTAAAGGTATTAGATTAATCAATAGCTGGCATTATACAAGCAAGTATTATTGACCGAGCGAAGCGAAGGTCTCTGAGTCTACTTGAGTGAATTTGCACTTGTCCGTCGGTGAATTGTCTGTCAGAGCCTTATAACTTCTGAATTACTGAACATAATTACTTCAAATTTCAATATAATATGTAAACCGATGGGCTCCAGCCGAATATGGCTTAAAAAGTTATAAAAATCTTTATTTCAGGGGGGCTCTCGTAGAAGTGAATGCGAACTAAAATATTTATTATAGCCTTACAAATACAAATATTTATTATACCGGAATAGAGTCCAAAAATATTTTTTCTTTAATTTTCCCCCTAAAATTGACGAAATGGGAGGCTTTCAAAGTGGAGATTTTCTAACGTCCAAAGTTGACCAAAGAACTCTCAATTTTCTGAAAGGCTTAGCCTGAGGCAAAATTAAGACAAAAGCTATCCAAGCTGTAATGGTGGCTCCATGATTTACCATTAACCAGAAAAGATATTGCACTAGTAGATTGGAATAAATTCTAGACATTTGTGTGTAAATCTAGTAATGAATAAAGTATCATATTTCTAGCCTCTATGATCAATGGGAAGAAGATGAGGAACCTCTACCTGAAGATGAGCAACCAGAACACATGCGAAAACCTCCCACAGTAGATTTCAGCAAACTTGACATGTCTAATCCAGAATCAGTTCTACAGGCAACTAAGAAAGGCCAAACTTTAATGATGTTTGTGACTGTTGCTAACAGCCCTTCGAGAGCTCGCTCAGAGGAATTGACAAAGATATGGCAAACTGGTCTTTGGAGTAACCATATACAAGCTGAAAGGTACATATTCTTAGTTCTTTTAAGTTTTGTTCTACAATTAAATGTTTGACTGTTCAGAACTGACTATAAAACAATGTACTTTTTGCCCTTTTCAAGCCATTAGACTTTTTTGCATAGAAATAGTATGTCACCCTCTCCTCTCATGGAGCAGTTCTCACCCACCCCAGCTGCGATTCCGGGCCTGCGGCCGCCTTATAATGCAGATATGTATGAAATACATACATAACATAACTGTCTCCTTGGTCTAGTGGTTAGCATGGTCGACTGCGGCCGATGAGGTCCCGGGTTCGAGTCCTGGGTTGGGCCTTAATTAAGTATTAGGTTTTTCTGACTAGAAATTCTCAGTACTAGCCCAGAGTTAGGAAGTTGGTGGTGTTTCACCCCCGTGCCTCGGAGCCGTCGGTTGGTCCCGGTTATTATCACTAATATGATACTTAAGAGTCGTTAAAGCCGCCAACCCGCATTGGGTCTAAGCTCTAATTCCCTCTCTCCTATGAGAGTGAAGGCCTGTGCCCAGCAGTGGGACGTTAATGGGCTGTAGTGGTGGTGGTGGCTATGCCGTGGTGGGTACAATTACTCGCGGCGGCCGCGTCGCGTTTGCGACAGCGATATTGGCGGCCGTCGCGTCGCCCGCGCACTTTCCAGTCGGTTGGTTCGTAATTAAGGCATATCAAACACTGCGAAAGATCTGATATAAGTTTGTATGCAAAATACAGTACCCATCGACCATACAACTAATAGACTCCTCATATAGGGCGAACACTTTCAGACAACACATCAGACTTAATAGGTCTTATATAATTCCACGCCTTTGTAACAAAACCTACCGAGTTATTTAAATATTAATTAGAGTATATCGATAATTAATTATCGATAAATAATTATTAGGAGTTAGGACCCCATCCCATTTGATTTATGATTTTTTTTAACCTTGAGTATACCAATCGGCGTTTAGTACCCCGCGCCCGATTACTTGAGTCATTTGACTGAATTGTTTGCATTACGAAAGCATAGTAATTAGGCGTCTATTGGTTGTGTGGTCGATGACAGTACCACACATGATATTATAGGAGATAACTGCACTTTTGGTAACCATCGCCAGAAAAGCTGATTCAGTGTTAGGTGGATGTAGAGCTCTCCACTGATCACAAAAGTTGCAGTCTGCCTGCATTTGGATGGCCCTTTCGCTAAATATGGCCGTTCAAAGACGGTTTATTGTTACCAAAAATGAACGATAATTAGAAAAGCTGATTCTTGTACAGTATTAAAGTATGCGCAGTACCTATGTAAACAGCGTAAAAACTGACGCATGTGGATGGGACTTTTTCTACATATCAGCTTTCAAAGACGTTATAAGTTATACTTACTATGCGTTCCTGTAAAAAAATATTAGCA
Source organism: Erebia ligea (assembly GCA_917051295.2). Taxonomy (NCBI): domain Eukaryota; kingdom Metazoa; phylum Arthropoda; class Insecta; order Lepidoptera; family Nymphalidae; genus Erebia; species Erebia ligea. The sequence continues at coordinate 9,556,422 of OU785233.1, read as the reverse complement.
ATAATTTTGTCGTCGTTGATCGCTATTAAAAATGTTTAACAGCAATCAACGGGACGACATAATAAAGAGAACCGCTTCGCAAGTTCTTATGCTTATAGTGAACACTCAGGCTTTAATCCTGACTGATTGACACACACGTAATACATATAGCACAACTCTGCTGCAAAAATATATTTTCTATATTTTACAGGTATCTAATAGACGATGATAGAGCTATATTCATGTTTAAAGATGGCTCCCAAGCTTGGACTGCAAAAGAGTACCTTTTAGAACAAGACGAGTTAAAGGATGTTCAGTTAGAAAGTCAGACATACCAAGGAAAGAACCCCGATGTGAAAAATAAGGCTGTTAGAGATGAACTATAGATCTGAAAATGCATGACTTGTATAAATTTTAATCCAGGGTTGATACAAATATTTATTTAAGTATTTTTAATTATCAAGTGAGACTTTTGAATGAACTGAAAACATACTGATTTAAATAATATTAATATCTAGCTGATGCCCGCAACTTCGTCCACGTGGTTTAAGTGTTTTTTAAATTCCCATAGGAACTTCATTTTCTGGGATAAAAAGCTTATAGCCTATGTCACTCTCCAGGTCCTTAACTATACCCATGCAAAAAATCACGTCGATTCATTGGTCTGTTGCAGCATGATTGAAGGACAAACCAACAAATAAACACACATTCGCATTTACAATATTAGTATGATTGTTGATGGTTAAGCAAAATTATATGAGGTCATCAAGTCTATAGCGAAGTGTTTTTTTTTTTGAGAATTTATATTATTTACTAGATGATTCCCGCGACTTCGTACGCGAGCATTCGATTTTTTTGATTCCCGCGGGAACTCTTTAATTTTCCGGGATAAAAAGTAGCCTATGTCCTTCCCCGGGATACAACCTACCCCTGTACCAAATTTCATCAAAATCGGTTGAACGGATGAGCCGTGAAAGCGTAGCAGACAGACAGACAGACACACTTTCGCATTTATAATATTAGTATGGATTAGGTTGTGTTAAGACTTACATTGCAACATGTAATTTCATATCTATTTTGTATTTTAAATGAGCATTCCATACTGATTAAGACTGTATTTTTATAATAAAGGAAAAAAATAGAAAATTGCTGGATACAAGCTTTATTTGTTTACCAAGATACAAAAATATACTTAAATCCATAGTTATATTACTAATCAATGACTTAAATCAAATATTTTTCTTTCATTAGGCATCTGTAGCACGGAAATGTTCTTCATCAATAGTTGAGTATATGTGCCCCTCACCACACATCCATTCCAGGGTATTTCTAGAAAAATCAAAGGAATTTGTTAAATTCTTGCAACATCAAATCTTTACTAAATCACTCTAACAAGTTTACTTAGGTATATATAAAGTCGCATTATTAGTTCTTTGGACATGTCTTAGAGGGCAAGGATGGTCGCCTTGTGATGGACCAACCAAAGTAAACTATGAATAGTCCCTTGCACAAGTGTACAGGGCTGTCAGCCAGCAGGATGAAGTGGTAAAAACTTATAGTCTAATGGGCCCTCAAAAACTACATTGTGATGACTACATTTGCACTGCCAAGTGTTACATAGAACAGATTCATTATCATCCACAACACTTTTGAAAGAAATTTCATTATGTGCAAAACGAAATTGTTTACTTGCTAACTAACCACTGTTTTGAATTGTAGCTTTATAAATAATGTTATCAGAGACTTCTAAGGTCAATGTACAATAATGTTATCAAGTGACTAGCAGACATCTTGAAAAATGTGTAAGTTAGTATTAATAGGTTTGGGTCCTTTGGTGGAGCAGGGTAATTCAGGGCATGGAAGCGACATAGAAGAACATAATCTGTTTCTATATCGGGAAATTGAATAGTTCCCACTGGATTTTATAACCAAAATCCATGCAGACATGGCAAGGGCATTATCTAGTTTGTTCAAATTTTTATTATTTACTAGCTGATGCCCGCGACTTCGTCCGCGTGGTTTAAGTTTTTCTCCCCACAGGGGCCCTTAATTTTCCGGTATAATTCCGTAAGCCTATGTCACTCTCCAGGTCCTCAACTATGTTCATGCAAAAAATCACGTTGACCCGTTGCTCTGTTGTGGTGTGATTGAAGGACAAACTCTCTATGTAACATCCTTGGGGATCGAATTTGCAAAAATGGTGAAACATGTACTTCTTCATATTTAACGGAAAGCTCAAATACCAAGTTTCATGGCATTAACTTGAAAAATGAATGACTTTCATACCAACTTTCAACCCCTATTTTACCCGCTTGGGGGTGGAATTTTGAAAAACTGTGACACACATACTTTTTTATTTTTTACTGAAAGCCAAAATACCAAGTTTCGTTGATATAAATTGAAAAATATCTTGAGAAATGAAGGACTTTCATAGAATCTTTCATCCCCTATTTCACCCCTTTGGAGGTCGAATTTTTAAAAATGGTGAAACTAGTACTTCTGCATATCTAACTCAAAGCCCAAATGCTAAGTTTCATGGCTATAACTTGAGAAATGAAGGACCTTCATACAAACATTCAACCCCTATTTTACCCCTTTGGGAGTGGAATTTTCAAAAACTGTGAAACACGTATGGCTATAACTTGAGAAATAAAGGATTTTCATACAAACTCTCAACCCCTATTTCACCCCTTCGGGGGTGGAATTTTGAAAAGCTGTGAAACACATATGTTTTCATTTTTAACCCGCAGCTCATATATCAAGTTTCATGGCTATAACTTGAGAAATTAAGGACTTTCATACAGACTTTCAACCCCTATTTCACCCCTTCGGGGGTAGAGTTTCGGGGTAAAAAGTATCCTATGTCCTACCTCGTAGTATGGGCTCAAATCGTGCCAAGTTTCGTTTGAATTCATTCAGTAGTTACGGCGTGATGCGCGGCCAAGATACAGACAGACAGACAGACAAAAATGAAGAAAATTACAGATTTGGCTTCAGTATCGAATAATGAGTGCCCTCCAAAAAAATTTTTCAAAATATCTTCAATGTACAGAATTGGACCTGTTACAGTTTTATTTTATGTATAGAAAAAAAATTTTCAAAAAAAAATAAAAACCGACTTCAAAAATCACAAACACTAAAAAGTAAAAAATAATTTAATTTATTGTATACAAGAGTTAATTTAGTTCTATAATAACATTTTTTGGAGTCGGTACCAATTAGCCGCATGAACCGTCTACCTACTCTTCATTATTGTTGACGTGACTCCACATTGGCACCGACTCCAAAGAATGTTATTATAGAACTAAATTAACTCTTGTATACAATAAATTAAATTATTTTTTACTTTTTAGTGTTTGTGATTTTTGAAGTCGGTTTTTATTTTTTTTTGAAAATTTTTTATTTCACAATTTTTAGTGGCCCCACTGTTTTAAAATACAGGTTGTAACCAGAACGAGATATGCTATGCATGGTTAAAACATACTGTTTACAAGACTATCACACTGATCGCGAGCAATTTACTCTTATCCGTTGAGGAGTTCCATTATCTATCTTCGAAGATATTCATCAGATCTTCACCAAATTTATATGGGACCACTTCGAAAGTATACCCTTTCAAACAAAAAAAGAATTTTCAAAATCGGTCCAGGCGTCTTCGAGTAATCGGGGAACATACATAAAAAATAAAATAAAAAAAAGATTCCGACGAATTGAGAACCTCCTCCTTTTTTTGAAGTCGGTTAAAAAGAATACTCACTCAAATTCAACATGTGACATCTTGTCTTTTAGACTAGCAAACATGTCCTGTTTGCTTATGCCCTGTTCAAGAGTGGATGCTCTGATGAGGTTGTAGACCATCATTTGGCGCGGATTTAATCCGTTCACTGAGGTGTTATCATTCATGCCGACCATGGAATTAGCTGGCAAACCACTTGTGAATGTAGAATTTGATGTTTCGGTTTTTTCCTGCAATATTAAATTTATGTGACCATAATCGCTTTCACACATCATTCTCTTGATTGAGTTGAAACTGAACAATTGTTGGCACTTGTTTAAGGTTGCCCAAGAAATTATTATCCCAAGAAAACTCCTACCATTATTAGATTAATTGAAAGAGGTCACGACCTCAGTAATGAGGAATATGACACAGAGAGAGTTTAAGGTTGCAATCAAAGCATGTAAAGTGATACACATGATGGATCCCCAACACACCAGATTAGCGCGTATTATAATTTGTAATAACTATATTAGGGTAATCTAGAATGGTGTTACTTTTGTTATGCCAAATAGAACTCCTCTGGTAGAGAGGAAGCTCAATAATTATGACTATAGGTAATAGTCATAAGACAACAATAATACTTATTGTCTTACTCAACTCTCTAACCAATGTGTCTAACTGTGAACCCTCTCACAAGACTAGCATTTGATGGGTACGACAGAAGTTTCAGATATAAAAAAAAAACATGTATTGTAAAAAACACATTTATAAGTACCTTCTTACAATCTGCTTCCATCTTCAGCTTGTTATTGATACATTGTAGATAGTGGAATGTTATAGCATTGGCATCTGTAATTGGCATTATTTTGAATGCCATGAGAACTTTTTTACCTTTGTTAGCTTTTACATTTCCATATACCTGTATGTAATCATTGACTTGCACTTGTGGAGCTGATTTATCCTGCAAAATTTTGAAACATTTTATGCATAACTTCTTTACATAATATGATAAGATATATAAATATTAATTATGGTTTATTTCTAAAGAACAAAATGACTCCCTGTATATTCACTGCTCAAAAAGGTGCTGTTCTTAAAGAACTAAAGTAATATCCATATTATTACTTGAGTACAACCCATACTAAGCCTTTATATAACATAAATATTATTGTTTAAATACAGTGTTTTAGTACTTGTAATAATATAATATTATAATCAATATAAAGGTTTTATCGTACATCTTCATCCATAGCTTCCATATCCAGCCACAGTACTGCTCTCATTCTTCCAGTGATATCTTGTATAGTATATGTTATTTTGGTACTTTGTACTCTTATATTTCTTATTCGGGCCACTATTGATACAATTTGAATTTCTGTCCCCCAAATCTTCACCCCATCATCTCCGCTATGCAAAGCCTGTTTTATCACAATGGGTGCTGTTCGAGAAGCTCTTCTTCCCTGAAACATGCATGTTGACAATATGAGTAATAATCATTATGGAATAACTATGACAAGTAAAAGTTCTTGTGAAAGACAAACTAACGTAAAACTGTTTTATGAGGATAGGTTTTAGTTTTTATTTAGGTATTGAGTATGTTCTTAGTGCAAAAAGATACATACCGATTTTTGAGCTTGGTTTGGAGTATTAACATTTCCAAATTGATTTTGCGTATTGAAAAATCCACCCCCAGCAACTGATTGATCTAAAATGATGTACGTATTAAAAATAGGAATTGTTTTAACCGTTTTATTGCTAGACAGAATCAGGTTTAGATGAAACTTACCATTCCACATTTTACTAGCACTTCTCAAAATCTGATCTGAATATTCTAAAGCAGCAGATAAATCGTGTGAATTTAAAAATTTATTTTTCTTTCTTAAAATTTTACTCAACTCCAGCAAGTGTCATTTCAGTTTCACATTAGAACTAATAAACGTCAAATTATTGGCGGGAAAATGTTTATTTTATTTTATTATATCTGGCTTTACGGGTCTGGGTTCCAGCCCGGGCTAATTAGCCTTGATAATCAACGAGGTAATAGTGCCAGTGTTTTGGGCGCTATGCCCAGTAACGTGATAAAAGCTTGTATAAACAGGATGGGGCTGATTCTGTAGTGCAATCTCTAAACTAAAATTAGAGCATTATAAATATTGCTAACCCTTTCATAATACTCCCTACGGAAAGGGACAGAACTACACGCCCCGAACTGAGACCTCGCGGTATCCATAAACTTGTACAGAGCGCCATCTATTGACATAATTGTGAAGTTCTGTTAATAATACTGACGCACATTAAAAATTAAATAATTTCGTTTCCTTATAATATTTATCTAATTTTAGTATTTGTTGTTCATGTACAGGATATAATTCAAATAATTGATAAGTTTCAGGCTCAGAAAATTGAGAGTTCTGAGGTCAACTTTGGACGTTAGAAAATCGCCACTTTGAAAGCCCCCCATTTCGTCAATTTCAGGGGAAAAATTTAAAGAAAAAAATATTTTTGGACTCTATTCCTAATTATCTTTAAAATGATATACCGCAAACCTGTAACGCTAAAAAAATATTTCTCTATATATTTATCTCATTTTTGGCATGTGTGTGGATTGGTTCCTTTTTGCCTATGTAGGTCCAATTATGTCAATAGATGGCGCTCTGTACAAGTTTATGGATACCGAGAGGTCTCAGTTCGGGGCGAACCACTAGTATAAAGGATTGTATTACATCCTTGACTAACCAATCCAATCTACAATTATCTTAATCTATGGCAAAGGCGAAATCATGTGCGAGCGCAATACAGCGCCATCTAGTGGTCATAGTTGAAACTCGGCAAACCATATTATCATTCAAACCTCATTTCAATCATGTCGACTAGATGGCGCTAATTTTTTTGGTCCAAGTAATAGCATACTAGTGGACCCCAACAATAATTCCTCAGGCGAAGAAACTTTACAGTATGATAAAGTACCTATCATGAGTTAAACGTATTTTATAAATATCCAATAAAAATCCGAAAGGAAGGATGGTTTTTTATGCTATACCCAATTATTAAAGCAGGAAGGTACATTATCGCGTAAACGCAATTTTGGTTTGATAATAAATCAAAATAATAGCAATGATATCCGGAGGGCGGAGGTTGGCTGGCATCGATTGGATGCGGAAAGCCGAAGAAAGAGCACGTTGGCGCTACTTGAAAGAGGCAGCTATGTCCAACAGTGGATGCACAACGTCTGATGATGATGATGATAAATAAATCGGTTTTATATCGATGTTCTGCATGATTATTTCGTTTGATATTTCGGTTTTGAGTGTAAACATACAACCTATTTATTTTAAAAAGCAATCGAGAAAATATTCAGTCACAAAAATTAAGTTTTAGGTATAAATAACTAATTTTCGCATGTTTTTTTTTTTGATATTTTTGTATAAGTTTTGGTTCATATCATACTACTAACCTTGCCAAGTTTCAACGACTGAGGAGTTCCCGTGGGAATCATAGTATATTGTGATACAAGGGTGGAAAGTAGGTTATTGCAAACGAGCTGTCATTAATAAGCCCGAGCCGAAGGTGAGGGTTTTTAATGTCACGAGTTTGCAATAACCTTCACACCCGTGTATCACACGACGTTTTTCAATACAGTTGTGGGAAATAGTAATAAACAAATCAAAGAATTACAAGTTTATTTCATCATACCTACGTAAGTAATAGTAGTTAATTAATTCTGAAAATTGAGATAGTTTTTAACATGGAATAACTTGGCCACAATGTAGATGGTTTATATTTTCCACTCAATTCATGAAAATAAGCTAACAAAACATTTTCTGAGAATGACTTAGTTTTTTTATGTTTTTTCCATGAAATAAAATTATTGAAAGCCGTCATATATCTTTCTCGAGATTTTGGGGGCAAAATTCCATCTTGCGCAGTTTTCGCCTCAGATAAAATATCTGGTGGAGTTAATTCCATTTCATCATTAGTACTAGAACTCATATTAACAAAAATATAATCAATTTATCACATAAAAAATAAAAAAAATCAGCAAATGGCGCGTATTTACACAGGACATATTTTTTTTTTCAATGAAACTAGGCTACGGGTTCGTACCTACGCATATACAGCCTATTCGATTTTTGTCAAATGTTGAAAATAATTAAATTAAAACTGGTAATTAAATATAATCAACAACCATTTAAAAGAATTTTGGAAATTCAATGCTAAAACGTACGGATTTATTCATTTTTCCTCGTAAAAAGCCTATCCGATTATATTCTATGTACGAAAACTCCTTGCTACTAAACTTTTTTAATTGTCTTGGAAAATTTAAAACTAAACTGCAAAAGTAAGTGTCGAGCTTGTAAAAGTAAGTCACGACCGTGTAAAAGTAAGATGCCTATGCGAAAGATTCAAATTTCGAATCATAACTACAGCCTCTGAAAGTGCGCCATGTTTGACAACTGTATTGAAAAAAATATTAATCCACGCAGACGAAGTCGCGGGCATCATCTAGTTTTTAATAAAAATACTTAAATTAATTTTTAAAATAGTTTATTTACACTATTTTCATAACATACGTACACTAAAATACATACAACATAATATTATGATATAAAACAATGAAACAGTCATAATAATTTTTAAGAACTTCGTCTCGAACAACTATCATAAATGCAAAATTGTATTTGACTGTTACCTTCTCATTGTCACAAGTAACTCATTCGCTTAACCAATTTTGATGAAATTTGGTAGAGATAGCATGCATCGGAGCCTAAAGTTCGGCATCGTCCAGTTAAATATGAATGCCTATTTTCACCAACAATGCCTAAATTGTAGGGAACACCTAAGACTAATATTTGATGGTTTGAAACTACGTGCCACCTTATGAACTTAGGTGTTCACATGTTTAGGTTAGGCATAATTCATGGAAAGTAAGCAGACACTGGAGTGGCCCGATACGTCGTTGGTCTGGATGATTTCTTTTCCCTATAGTCGACTTTCGGCAGATCAGCTACCTTGTTCTCTTTTCCTTTGCTTTGGGTATTTGCTGATGAAGACCTCTGCACTTCTGTAACAAGAACAGAATACATGGTTAATAATTTTTAGGTCTACTTGACTTGGATCAATATTTATTGTGTTTGGTTGTGTAACGACACAAGTGTCCCGGAAAAAAAAATTGTGTGTGTCAGCTCCGATGCACGACTGGAGTTCACTCTTTACGAACGATTATAAAATATATAGATTAGTTAATGAGGGTAAATGAACGCGGAGAAAGTTTCATTTTACTCCCCATACAATTTCATACCATCAAATATCAAATAAATATTATAAATGCGAAAGTTTGGATGTATGGATGTATGTTTGTTACTCAATCACGCTCCATCTGGATGAAATTTGGCACAGAGATAGATTATAGTCTGGAATAGCACATAGGCTACTTTTTATCCCGGAAAATTAAAGAGTTCCCGCGGGAACCGAAAAACCTCAATCCACGCGGACGAAGTCGCGGGCATCAGCTAGTATATTATATGCAAAACAATTCTAAAGGAGGTAAACTCCACAAGTATCCTATGTCACTTTTTCAGGTCCTCAACTATGCACATGCCAGAAAACACGTCGATCCGTTGCTTCGTTGCGGCGTGATTGAAGGACAAACCAACAAACAAACACACTTTCGCAATTTATAATCTCAGTATGATGTAATCTGTGTCGCTACGCAATTCGTCTCAGCCAGAATAGACTAATGAGTATTAGTTAGAGCCATTGCAAAATGGCGTGGAACCTTAAAAGATTTAGTCGGATATAATATCTAAAGTCTTCTTTCTTTCTTTTCTTGGTTTTTATCTTTTATTAGTGCCAAAACAGCACAATGCACTTCGCCAGTGTCGAGTAACTTGAGGGAGGCACATTAACGTAGTATTTTTGCCTTGAGTTTTGTACTCTGTTGACAGTGTCTCAAAATCTGACTGTCAGCTTTTGTACTATTTTTGCTTTGGATTTACACCTAAAACCACATCATTATCTTTCAGCCACCCGATTTTGTAAGAATGGCCGATCAAAACGTTAAAGTTCGGCGTCAAAGTAAAATAAACCATAACAGCATTGAATTAGATCTCAATTTCGTGTACCAATTCTTATACGTTTAGGTATGTACGATACCCTTTACCATTTGATCGACAATTCTTACACGGGAGCTCAGGACTTTTATTACATAACATGTGATATTCATGACATGCTGAAATAGCTTAGTGATTAAAAATCGGCCTCCCAGTTGGGGGTCCGAGGTTCGTATCCCAGATGTGAACCTGTAACTTTCGGAGTTACGTGCTTTACAAAATTACAAGTCATTAGCTTTAACGGTGAAGGAAACTTCCCAAGAATAAAAAAATTTCAAAAAATAAATAAAAACCGACTTCAAAAACCACAAACACAAAAAAGTAAAAAATAATTTAATTTATTATGTATACAAGAGTTAATTTAGTTCTATAATATCATTTTTTGGAGTCGGTGCCAATGTGGAGTCACATCAACAATAATGAAGAGTAGGTAGACGGTTCATGCGGCTAATTGGTACCGGCTCCAAAAAATGATATTATAGAACTAAATTAACTCTTGTATACATAATAAATTAAATTATTTTTTACTTTTTAGTGTTTGTGGTTTTTGAAGTCGGTTTTTTTTTTTTTTTTGAATTTTTTTTATTTCACAATTTTTTCTGTATCAGAACCGAACCAAACTCTCATCAAACTACCCTTGAAGTACATCCTTTCCAATAACAAAAGAATCATCGAAATAGGTTGGCTTGATATTGAGTTATGCGTCCATTTGTCACGCACACACTTAATGCAAATAAGACTTATATGATTTTCTCATGGATGCCATTGTCAGAACTGGACCAAATTGAATTGGGACCACACGGGAAGCACCAGCTTTCCAATAAAAAAAGAATCATCCAAATCGGTCCACCCAGTCAAAAGTTCTGAGGTAACAAACATAAAAAAAAAAAAATACAGTCGAATTGAGAACCTCCTCCTTTTTTTGAAGTCGGTTAAAAATATGCATACCTGAGTTTTCAATAAAGATCTCAAAGGCGTGTTAAGTCTGCCAATCGCACTTTCTTTACCAATGCGGTGGACTAAGGCCTACATGCTATTCATTCTCAGAGGTGAGCGCTGTGGTCTTATTGTGGGAGGTCCTGGTTCGATTCCCGTCAGGGTCAATGTGGAAATTTACAATTTCTGAACTTTTTTCTGGTCTTCACCACCCGGCAAAGGTAGAGGTACCGCCAAGCGATTTAGCGTTCCGGTACGATGCCGTGTATAAAAGTGCCGGTTTAATATAACTGCCGCACCCCTAACAAGTTAGCCAGCTACCATCTCATACAGATCATCACTTACCATCAGGTGAGATCGCAGTCAATGGCTAACGTGTAACTTATGATAAGGAACAGTACCTTTTCTGTGTGTTTGGTTATCATCAGACGCTGGTTGGAGGTACTTCGGATCCAAACCCTTTTTACTTGGGATTGAAAGTTGCGGGCTTTCCTCTATACTTGATCTGGGGGCCAAAAAGGATTAAAGATATTAACATCAATACTAAAATGATAACTGGGAAAGTGTCTGTGTGTCTGATTTTGATAAAATTTGGTACAGAGATAGGTTGCATCCCAGGTAAGATCATAGGTTACTTTTTAAGGAAATCAAAAAAACTTATTCCACGCGGACGAAGTCGCGGGCATCAGCTAGTATTATAAATGTGAAAGTTTGGATGTGAAGGAGTAACTTCACGCCGCAACGACTGAATCGATTTAGATGAAATTTGGAATGTCGATAGCAAATACCCTGAATTAACACATACAGGCTAATTCCCGCAGAAATCAAAAACCTAAGTCGTGGGCATTTTCTAGTTTAAAACAAAAATAGAAAGAATAAAAATATCAAGAATGTAGTAAGTAAGCGATAACGTACAGTTTAGAAGTGGCATAGAAGTTTATAGTTTCATCGCTGTCTTGTGTTAAATCATTTTGGACATTTCTCCCCAAGAAGTAAGGCGTTGAGCTGGCGTTGGTAGCTGACTGAAGACCTGTTCTGCATTTATTTTGGACATGCTGGTCATTGGAGGGTCCATTTTCGTCCATTTTCTTATGGAGCCACTGGATAACTGAATATAAATATATACGAAAATAGTTATATAATTTCATACTAATTAATATTATAATAATAATTATTATAATATTATAAATGCGAAAGTGTCTGTCTGTCCGTCTATCTGCTGGCAAAAAGATAGCTTGAATCTTTTCATCCAGCATAATATGAGTTCCCACGGGATTCAAAATCATGTTGACGACTCTCCGTGGCGCAGTGTTGAGCGCTGGCAAGGTCAATTTGGGAATGTATAATTTCTAAATTTTCCCTGGTCTGGCCTGTTGGGAGGCTTCGGCCGTGGCTAGTTACCACCCTACCGGCAAAGACGTGCCGCCAAGCGATTTAGCGTTCGGGTACTATATACCGTGTAGAAACCGAATATGGGTATGGGTTTAATATAACTGTCATTCCCCTAACAGGTTAGCCCGCTACCATCTTAGACTGCATCATAACTTACCATCAGGTGAGATCGCAGTCAAGGGCTTAAAAAAACGTTGTTTTTATCCACTTATACATAAATAACTTATATCTCAAATTTCGTCACTGGTAGGTAAGTGAACCGTGGCCGAGTGGTCAAGGCGCTCAGGGCGCGATTCCCAGAGAGACGCAGGTTCAAATCCTGCCGGTTCCGAAATTTTTGATATGTATATTTACGTAAGTTTAGAAACTTTCCTCGTGTGTGAAGCACTGTAATAAAAATTATAAAAAAATTATAAAATCACTTATACATACTTGAAATTCAAATGAACACGTACACATTTTTACACTTTCTATAGTATATAATACTTGCCCATATTGTTGTTCTTAATGGTTTCATCGCGATCTCTGAGTGCCTGTTCGTTGCTTTCATGCTTCTCTCTTAGGGACTCAAGCTCGCTCCTAAGCTTGTGCATGCAATCTTTCGTGGAGTCTATTTCTGACTTTAGATCTTCTATCTCTTTTGTGTTGCGGTCTATGACTTTTTCTTGCTCTAAGGCTATAGCAGTCCTGCATAGCAACTAAAAAAAATTGTTGACATAATCACAGTTCAACATCAACAATAAAAATGTTTTTTTTTAAGTGAAACTTCTTTAGAATCGTTGTGATTTAAAAATTCGATGAAACGGATGCTGTCGCCACGGTACAAGTGGCGCCACCGGACGAACGTGTATACAAAGCGTTCAATTTTTGTAATTTTCTGTTTGTTTATGTAGCAGTAGAAAGTCTGATTTGATAATTGATTTTTAAATGTTTTATTTTAATCTGCCTCTGGTTGATAAAACGAAAAACGAAACGAAAAGGGACACCAAAAAGAGACAAACATATTCATAATAGGATTTAGCCTGCGAGAGAATGAGATAGAATACAAGTTACATTTATCTCATTCTCTTGCAGGCTACTTTTCTGAAGTTTCACTTCTGGCGTGTGTGAATTGCACTCACACACTTTTTTTATACAAAATGTTTAAGTGGGAACCACAAACCTCAATCCAGGCTGACGAAGTCGTCATGTAGTTCAACATAATCGACCCTAAATGCATATGTAATTATGTAATACATATTATATGAAATTGCTTCATAGGCAAGCGAGCCAGTGAAAATCGACAACAAATTCTTATTAGAGGCATAAAGGTTGATTCGGAATTATCAATGAAGCCCTTCTCATATCAAACCACATTTGCAGTGGCGTGCAATTCATAGAGACATAAAAGCACTGCTTACCCAAATGGAAATACGTCCATGTTCATTTTCATTATGTCAGTCAGTAAACAAGTATTCTAACTAACTAATGCCTACCCTAGCTTCAAGCCCTGTGCACGCCACTGCCCATTTGATACTTATACAAATGCACATACGTATTTAGGGTCGATTCCCAATAAAGCCATTTCATAATGATCTATCTAGTAACCCCAAATTAGAATGTCGAACCTCCCATTTAGTCTCTTCTTCTTTTTTTAATAAAATAATAATACTTTTTGCATTGGGCTAGTCAACCCTAAAAAAATTAAGTGGGTATACCTTTTCTTTCAATTCAATGAGCTCATTACTTTGTTTAGATATAATTTGGTTTGCTTTCAGCAGTTGTTCGGTCGTAGAGTGGGCAGCTTCTGTGTTCTTATTTGCCAAAGATTCACTTAGAGTCAAACGTCTTTCGAGGCTTGTCTAAAATTAAAAAAAATACTTTACCATCAGATGAGATCGCAGTCAAGGGCTAACTTGTAGTGGAATTTAAAAAAAAAACTTTTGCTATATTAGCTATTCTAGCTACTCGTTTATTAGCATCTATTTGGCCGAAGCATTGATACTGTGGCCAATTCTGTATAACACAAGCTACACTAAAATGACACCTCTAAATTTAGATCTGTCCCTTTCTGCAGAGCGTAAGGGAAAGGGTTGGCAATATTTTTAATGCTGTCATTTTAGTTTAGTATAGAGATTGTGTACCACAGAATCAGCCCCAGAGACATTTTTTAGTGTTCTGTCTGGACATTTAAATTTTAAATCACTCAATTTATTGAGTCTGTCAATAAATTCAACAGCTTATTAGGTAATTTTGTAAAACAATAAAACGTCGTCGTCACCAAACGATAGATGTCCGCTGCTGGACATAGGTATCTAATATCTTGCAAGGAATTCCACAGTTTCTTATGAGGCCCATAGTTAGCGACCAAGTCTCGCGATGATGCGAATCAGTATGTCATTACTGGCACCACTTCTTTGAAGACTTTGGTCTTCAGGCACTGAGGAATTTAGAACCAAAGCGTATTAATAGGTAATTTTGAAAACACAAACCTTTTCCATCTTGAGTGTCTGTATGTTATCATTCAACTCTTTTATGTTGTCCGAACTGTCTTTCACTGCCTAAAATAACAGCATGGATTAATAGTGGAATAAACAGTATAATATTATAAGGAAACTTCAATTTTCTACTAAACTTAAAACATAGGTTTTACGCAGGTGGATATTAAATAAGCTCTTAGCTTGCTTAGTATCTTTTCTGGGACGCATCTACATTTATTTATTTTATTTTTTATTTATTGTATTGGTATACCAACGGCGAGTAGACAAAGCTTAAATTAAATTAGTAGATGAGGTCTTTATCCGTGTGGCACGCCACTTAGAAGTGTACAAAACTATTGCAAAATAAGATTTATAAACAGGAACAACCGATCACAAACAACTACCTTCATAAAAGGACAATGATTATTAAGGATTATTAGAGAAAACATACAATACCTAAATTTAATTTTCTAGACTAACTGGTCCCAGCTGCGCATCAAAATGACAGGCAGTTCATACATATTGTCCCGGTCACAGGCAAATAGTAGTACGAGTAATATAATAATAATATGTATGCTTACGAATTTGGGCCAAGCCAGCTTGTATATATATAACTGTAAAATTAAATTCATACCTTTTCTAAATAAGTACATTTTGAAGTAAGCTGATTAATTTGCTTTTCCTTCTCTGAAATTTCTCTTTCTAAAGCTGCACTCTTAGCTTTCAAAGTCGCCACTTCTATATGAGTCTTTTGCACTTCTTTTTCTAATAAATTTGTTCTTTGTGCTTTATCACTAAAATCATAAGGAATTCAGTGTGTATTATTACTATTTCGTGTTAGAGCTTGAACACATAATATTCGTAATTATTCCATACTAATATTCAAAATTAGACTTTCTCATCTCATATTATGTCTGTCACTCTAATCCATGATAGACTTCAACAGAGAAAGAGAAAGCATGAGCACACTGCCTGTTCCATTTCTTCACTCTCTATTAGCCATATGAGTGAGTAAGACAGTTATGAGTTTGAACTCTTTGATATTATCATTTGAACGCAATATTCTAGAATATTGCCTACAAAATACCTTAGCACTCTACCAGCTAAGACGTGCTGCCAAGCGTTCTGGTACAATGCCATGTAGAAACCAATACGGGTTAAATATGGGTTTAATATAACTGTAACAGTTTAGCCCGCTACCATCTTAGACTGCATCATCAATCATCACACTTGCCAACAGGTAAGATTGCACTCTCACTAACTAATTTGTTTTGCTAACTATTAGTGGAATAAAAAAGAATATTTTTTTACTTCACTTGCACAACCACACAATAAGTCAAACAATTGGGTATTGGACTACTTTAAGATACAAAAATATAATAGTAGATACCTAATCTGGTATTCCAATTGTGTGATGTTATCTCGTAACTGCTTATTATTATGCATCAATTCCTCAATCTCTTTATCTTTCTTATTCAAATTATCCTGAGATATAGCAAGCAGGTTGTTGCAGTTTATCTCAGCACTTCTTTGTAATTGTAGTTTTTCCTGTGAATACATTTTAAGCACATAATAGCTGTGATAAGAAGGATTAATAATATCTTGTTGGTTGATTGTCTTATTGGGATGAAACCTTCCTATTGTATAGCTGTTGTTTTAGGGACTTGAAGAAAGGTCTATTTCTTAAACTAATTGCTTGATGCTAGTGTCTATGCAGTCTAAAGACACAATTAAGAAGAAATTCGAGGGAGAGGGTTTTGAGTATATAATGGTAAATTATTACCTGTGCTAAACGATCTTTTTCCATTTTTAAAGCATCTTGAAACTCCTTCTCATGCCTGAGCTTATCTTCTTCCATTTTGGACACAGTCAGTGTCAAGTCATGTATCTTTGCTTCCATCTTTAAGCATTTATCATGCCACAACATTTCATTGCTTGATGCCTGACTTTTTAGAGCTGCCAACACCTTCTATTAAAATAAATTTGAATGGTATATATACTGGTGGTCAGCTGAATCTCTGTTAAAGTAATGTAAAGGTTTGGAAATTCCGTCAAAGTTTCATGAATGTCATTCTGTTCAATACAATATAACATTGATTCCTGTAAATTCTTTTGGATGGATTTAGGCTTGTTAACAATTGCATGGGAAGAATTCCCATGCAATCAGATCTTTATGAAAGTTGCTTAAGTTGCAAATGCTGAAGATGTTATTATAAATGCAAAAGTGTGTTTGTTTGTTTGGGTTGTCCTTTAATCATCCCGCAACAGAGCAAACGATTGATGCGATTTTTTGCATGAATATAGTTGAGGACCTTTTAAACCTGATAAGTAAATTAAGAAGTTCCTGTGGGAATATTCATTTTATTTCAATTTAAAAAACGTATTCCATGCAGACAAAGTCATGGGCATCGGCTAGTTTTGAATATACCTTTAATTCTCCAATAGTTTCTGCCATGTGCTGCTTCACATCACTATCGCAAGCAGGTCCAGTCTTCAAAGATAAGTGAATGAGACGTCTAAACTCATTGTGTTCCACTACTTCAAAGTTGTACTGGATTGGACTTATTTGGTGTACAATCAGAAACCTGCAAAACAAATAGATATGCTACAAAAAAAATTTCAAAAAAATAAATAAAAACCGACTTCAAAAACCACAAACACTAAAAAGTAAAAAATAATTTAATTTATTATGTATACAAGAGTTAATGTAGTTCTATAATAACATTTTTTGGAGTCGGTACCAATTAGCCGCATGAACCGTCTACCTACTCTTCATTATTGTTGATGTGACTCCACATTGGCACCAACTCCAAAAAATGTTATTATAGAACTACATTAACTCTTGTATACATAATAAATTAAATTATTTTTTACTTTTTAGTGTTTGTGGTTTTTGAAGTCGGTTTTTTTTTTTTTTGAAAATTTTTTATTTCACAATTTTTAGTGGCCCCACTGTTTTAAAATACAGGGTGTAACCAGAACGAGATATGCTATGCATGGTTAAAACATACTGTTTACAAAACTATCACACTGATCGCGAGCAATTTACCCTTATCCATTGAGGAGTTCCGTTCTCCATCTCCGGAGATATTCATCAGATCTTCACCAAATTAAAATGGGACCACCTCAGCCCCCCTAGCATGGGCTGAGACAATTTTCTCCCCAAGGAAAGGATAAAATTTTTATTCCTAAATAAATAAATAAAAACGCTAAATAACGGTGGATAAATAGTCCCCCGAGACCCCGTGAACGGCGTCAAACGGCGATAAACTTCTCCTCTCCCCTGTTGCCGTGCTCTGAGAAGTGGATAAGTTAATTTTATCTCTTGTCAGTGAATAAAATCGGGGGATAAAAATTTTATCTCCGGCCCATGCTAGCCCTGCTGAAGTATGACCTACCAAACAAAAAAAGAATTATCAAAATCGGTTCATAATTGGCGGAGAAATCGCGTAACAAACATACAAAAAAAAAAAAAACATACAGTCGATTTGAGAACCTCCTCCTTTTTTTGAAGTCGGTTAAAAAGAGAAGTCCACTGCATCTGTTTAAATAAAAATAATGTTTGTTTTGGCCAATACAATGAGTGACAAGTAAATAAGGACAAGGATTTCCATAAATGTAAAATGAAAATAAAATGAACTTGAACACTAAAGATAAATAAGTGGTGATAAATCTGAATTTTGCTAATGTTACCATTCTGTCTTAACTCGCTTATAAGTTTAACAAAATGTATTATTAGCTTCTTGGTGACAAGTAAAAATCGGACTCCAAAATTGCAGCCAAGTGCATTAGTCTAGAAAACAGGGCAATTTGATGTATGGAGACCCCTGCATGAAATACTTAGTCGTTGAAACTTGCCAGGGTTGTAGTATGGTATGAATCAAAACTATACTAAAAAATCTAAAAAAGAAATCCATGCAGAAGTTAGGTATTTATACATAAAACTCAATATTTTTGACTGAATAACTTCTCGATTTCTTCTTGAAATAATGGTAGGTACTATATTTTCACTCAAAACCAAAATATCAAAAGAAATAATCATGCAGAACATCAATATTTAAATTTTATTATCAAAGCTAAACTGGGTTTACACGATAATGAACCTTCCTGCTTTAACAATTGGGTAATGGGTATAGCATACCTTACTTCTTTTCAAATTTTTTTTTTCGGTTATTTATAAAATATGTTTTACTAATGGTACTTTATCATACTGTAAAGTTTCATTGCTTGAGGAATTATTGTTGGGGTCCACTCACTTTATTGCCTAGAGTCATTGATGTAGAATTTTAGTACCTATACCTAGAGTACATTGCCTAACCATTTCTCTGAAGTTTCTTTGATAAGTCCTTCTAATTAAAACTACATAATACATACTATGAGGAGATTTGCAGAAGATTCGCAAGACCGGGGTGTGTGGAAATCCTTGGACATCTGTCGGTTGATGATGGTGATGATGATGAATACATACTACAAGTCCAATTATTGTCTAGCACTAACACAGGTTCTAACTTGTGTTAGAACTTAGAATCCCCCGGTTTAACTAACCGGGGGATGCCCCGTCGCTCACGTCCGCAGGAACTACCTTCTACCTCCCTGCATGTGTCCCCTGGGTGGTGCTAAACGAGCGACGAACTTGCAGGCGAAATAAGCGTTCTTTTTATAAAAACGCATCTACTAAACGCCATAGGTACGATAAAAAAAACTGGTTCTAACTACTATGACTTATCAGCTGTGGCTCAGCTGTAAATATTACAAATAGGTTTTTTTATCTTACATATTATTTGAAGCACATTGCTGCAACAGCCTCACCACTTGTGAAGGAAAATTGTCGAAGTCTATAAGAAGTCCTTGTTGCTTTTTCAGATCTTCGTAGTCGCATCGCGTCAAATTGATCCTGCATAAAAATGTAGGATCTTCATCGTCCGCTAAAGTAATCCTCTGTAAATTTCCATTTAAAAATAACTATTTTGTGTATACTAAACTAACGAACCAACTAATTTATATAATAAACTGCGAACCAAACTATCGTTTTCAAAGAGCTTATCGACTGATAACGTTAAATCTTTTTTAGATTCTTCAAAACCTCGCTTAAAAGTGATGAAATATTTTCCTTTGTGAAACGTCTTGTAAACCATTTCTTTTACTAATTTATTTCGCTAGTTTTTCAATTTGTTTGGTTTTGATTGCCGAAAACTTAAAAAAACTGGCCAATGGAGTAGAAACTGGCCGGTAGAAACTTTTGGCAGATGGCGCTACCATAGCTTTCACCTGTCAAGTTTGTATTGAACAAGGAATATACCTACTACACTCTATGGTATTGAATTTGTGTTTTTGAATTTTTATCAAGATTTATCAAAATGTGTCAAAATACGACGATGGACGCTGTAAAAAAATTTATTCGACATGGTGGTTATGTGATTTAAAGGCTGAATTTAAAAAACGAGGAGAAATTTAAAAAAAAAAAAAAATAAATCTAGGGCACTTGAAAATAAAAAAAAAAAAAGAACCTCCTCCTTTTTTTGAAGTCGGTAAACAAAATCAAAGATTTGGGTACTAGGTGTGTGTTCCGTTATAAGCACTGCGAGCACTGGCAAGTGGCAGTGCTCTTTACTGGGGACTTTCAGTGCTCTCAGTGTATTTCGGAACGCACCCCTAATGGGTACAATGGGTACCTATTAAAACAAAAAATGTTTTTTTTTGGTGAAAGCTATGCTAGCGCCAATTGACAGTTGCCAACCCCATTGCGTGTCGGGCCATAGAGTTCCCCATAGAATCAGGGTCAGCGTGTAACCGAAAGGGATAGGTAATACTATGAAACACCTCCCAAACGTCATACAAACGTCGGCACAATATATGGTTTGTTTGTATGCAATAGGCATAAAAATCCGTGACACGCAGAAAGGGAGAGAAAAACACATATTTTTTTCTCATTCTATCTTGTGTAACATCCCAACACTGCATCTCTTTCATGTGGAAGTGAAAAGGAGATATGGCGGCGTCTATATATCTTACTCAGTCTACGAGTGGGGACTAGGCTGATAAGGCTGTATACATGTAGGTAATCTGCAAAATGGCACACTTTTCAAGGCGGGGAGGGGGGAAGCCACCACCGGAGGGGGGGGGGGGGGGGGGGGAGAGTTGTGTTTTTTAATGTACTCACTCATAGGTATAAAACAACAGTAGTTTAAAAAACTACAGTGGTTTCAAAAAAAATATAAATTTCGCCGCGAAAAAATCTAAAATGAATGGACTATTTTTAGAAAATATCGTTTTATCCGTGTTTTTAGAGGATCAAAAACTGCTACAATATCATTAGAATGCGAAGGTAAATTTCACCATTATCTATAAAGTTATAATAGCTCAGGGTGGCAATTAGGGCAGTCACAAAACTAAAAGACCCCGGTTCGAGTCCATATCTCCAGACTTTTATTTCTTTTCCGATTATTATTATTATTATTTTTATTAAAAATTTGATTTACCAAAAAAAAAATACCCAGGTAGAATTCTTGCGACACTAGCGCTTTGCGAATGCACCGGAACTAACCGTCAACTTTTGCACTGTCCTATCTGTCCCCACTCCCCAGGGACTAGTACAAGGATTAAACTACTCTTGGACTAGTATATAGTGATCTGTGGATATGTGTCAAAGATTATGTGTGTGTGCGTGTGACGTCAAACGTGAAGTTATGAATTTACGTGATTCATTTCGTATTCTATTGCTATAGAAAATTGTTTAATTTGTGACCATTTAAGTAATATATGAAATAAAGTCTGTAGGACACTAAAAAACTACAATGATGAAAAGCCCAATAATAATAAAGGATTCCTGATATGTGTGTTTCAAGTAGGTGTTCCCGTGTTCCCGTGTTCCGTGTTTGTCGTCGACTGGAAGTGCTAAAGCTCCAAAATGCCATTCGATTTTCTGTGCTGTGTAAGACCGGGTGTGGAAGACATAGTGGAGCTAGATTATTCTCACCATTCCCTAACCGATGTGCCAACGGAAGTGTTCGTGTACGAGAGAACCCTTGAAACCTTGCTATGCCAGAGCAATCGCATAACAGAGCTGCCGCGACAGCTCTTCATGTGTCATGGCTTGAAATACTTAGATCTTAGCGACAATGAGCTTCAGGCGATCCCCGCAGCCATATCATCATTGGTAAATCTGCAGCACTTGAACATCTGTAGAAACACCTTAGCCTCCATACCAGATAACATGAAAGCACTAAAGAATTTAATGTTCTTAGACCTTAGTGTAAATCCATTAGAAAAATTACCTGAAACAATCACTAACCTCATTGCTCTACAAGATTTATATCTTAATGACACATACCTTGAGTATCTTCCTGGGAATTTCGGCCGTTTAGCTAATTTACATATTCTTGAATTAAGAGATAACTACTTGATGATTCTACCTAAATCTCTGTCACGTTCTACAGAGCTCCTGAGGTTAGACATAGGACAAAATGAATTTCAACAGTTTCCTGAAGTTATTGGAAGATTTTTGAAGCTTAAAGAATTGTGGATTGACAGCAATAGTTTTACATGTATTCCTGCAATAATAAAGCCTCTAGAAAACCTTAAACATTTAGAAGCTAGTAATAATTTGATTGAAGAGCTAGCTCCAGAAATTGGTTATTGTACTAGATTGGAAGATCTCACCTTGTCAATAAATAGTTTGACACAGCTCCCAGAAAGTATTGGACAACTGAGCAACTTGACAGCCCTCAAGTTGGATAATAACAGGCTGTATTGTATTCCAGAAAGTATAGGTCAATTAAAAAGCTTAGAAGAACTAATGCTGATGTGTAATTACATAGATAAAATACCATCTTCAATTGGTCTGTTGAGAAAGCTAAAATATCTTAATGTTGATGAAAATATGTTAAGAGTGATCCCACCAGAAATTGGTAGTTGTTCAAAACTATCTGTCCTATCACTCCGCGCAAACAAACTGACTAAGGTTCCACCAGAGATTGGACATTTGACTTCTTTGAGAGTTCTAAACCTAGTGAGGAATTCATTGAGTTGTCTTCCCCAGTCCTTATTAAATTGTGATAATTTAGTTGCCCTCTGGCTGTCTGAAAATCAAAGCAAACCTTTAGTGCCTATGCATTCTGAAGTAGATCCTAATACTTATGAGCAAGTCCTTACTTGTTTTCTCTTTCCCCAAGTGCCTTTGACTCCCATTGAGATTAAATCAGAAAATGTGAAGCCAGAAAATACAGAAGCACAGAGTGCACGTCATATTAGTTTTGTTGATATGAAACCTTCCACAAAGACTATGGAAAAGCCAGGTCAGTTACGCAGAGCCCCTACTCCATATCCAAAAGAATTAAGAGCTATGGCAAAACATGTAAGAAACATTCATAAAGATGGTACACAGGATGTACCCCCGCCTATGCAAAATGCAGTTCATATAAAAGCTGCAAAAATAACTCCTACTCTGCAACAAAGATTTGCATCGGATAACAAAATGGATAGTGGCAATACTTGTAATGATACCTCTGATGGGGTACAAAATGACTCTATGACCACATCAGTTTATGATAATCTGCCTATAGAAAATGCATATGACAAACCTTTAGATCTTAATTATGAACAAGACAAATCATACAAGAGTGTGGATCATGCTCTTTATGCTGACAATAATACGGACACTGAAGTGTACAAAAGTGACTCATGTGGGTTAGCACCATCACATTATACAGTTAAGCAGAATGAGCAATATTCACCAAGACAAGATATTAGATCAAATAATTCTGTGCCATCCAATAATTATAGAGGACATCCAATAGAGACTAAGAACTACCCTGCGAATGATCACAGTTATCATAATTGCACTGAAGATGGTTATCAGATCCAGAGATTAAGTGTCAGCTCTCAAGAAAGACACCCTACCGAAGAAGCTTTACTATTGCCACAATTTAATGAAAACCCTTATGCTGTAAGATGTAGAATGGATAACTTACCACCTTTTGAGCCTGTTTATCCTAGAAAAGAAATGATATGCCATCCAGATGGAAAATATCATGGTGATGCATATGGAAGTGAAAGTTATCCCAGTGGTACAGAAAAAATATATGCACAGAGGAAATACGATGTTTTTAATTATCATCCTCATGCTGCACGAGATATACCAAGTCCGAGAGTCAGCACAGTAAGCCAAATAGTTAGTTCCACCACCATGCCAAATTTATGTAATTATAACAATATGTATGCTCCTGCTAATATGGATGCTCATCATTATACAGCTGCAATGCATCAAACATCATCCCCTAATTGTAACCTTTACAGTATGTCCACTGCAAGTCCAACTTATATTCCTTCACAATCACCAGAGTTATACTCACCAACTGGCCACACTAACGCCACAAACCCTTATCGCATGACAAATACACCTCTAGTATCAGATGATGGCAGCTTTACTCATATACCTTCTATTCCTAGTCAAAATATGTATGATATATATGATGCTATACCAGCCTCATCCAATGCTCCAAGTGTGGTAAGTCATCGGCACAGTCCCAGTGGACTGTCAGAGACAACATATAGGAGGGGGCAGCCTCCTCCTTATCATATTGCAGCTCCATATACAAAACATGCTCAATATTTTAATGGCACTGGAGGATAATGGAAAGCTGGGCAAAATATGAGTTTTTCAAAAGTGTTTAATATTATTTACCTTTTGTACATAATTTGCCCTGTTGGCAACTGTTCTCTGGATGTGCAATTTAAATGTGATATATCATAATATGTACTGTTGAACATTAAGATAATTTAAGGTGCTAAAGTGGATCATATAGGAATGTTTCCTAAAGGGCTCTGGGCTATAGGAAGAAGTTTCAGCAAAACAAAGAGCATTGAATATTATGAAATGCAAAAGATAGTCTTGTAGGTACTGTAAAGTACAATATTATGTAACAACTATGTTGTTTCATTTAGGTCTTGTTAATAAATGTCCAGAAATGTTTTCAACATCTTAATGAGAAGATATTTTTTTTAAATGTGAAATAATTTACTTAATATTAGTTAAGCTATATTCTGGACAGTTATTACTTAAATTCTAAGGTAAAACAGAAATGTCTATGTATTGAAAAGTAACATATTTTTTTATTCTCTTTCATGAGTGTGATGATAAATAATTCTAAGATTGTTCTTACAAGTCTTATAATACTTATTATTATTATAGATTTGTTATATTGAAATAATTATGATTAATAATTGCTCTCTATTCTTTTCAGTCTCAGTTTTTAGGTGCTGAAGTTCCTAAATGGATCAAAAATATTTCTATCAGCAAAAAACTAGATATTTGTACTTAAGTAATATATTTTTTCTGCTCTGCTCTTAGTTCCTACTTTATATCTATTAAATATTTAGGTATTTTTTAATATTATTTTTGGTATGTACCTACTTCGCTACAGTTTTTTTTTATGCCTACGAGTTACAACTTATTGATGACTGATGAGTGAGTTCTCACTACTTTTTCAAGTATTGCAATGAAAATATATTATATATGCATTAAAATTTTCAGTTTAAGAATGTTATACAATATTTATCTACTTAATAAAATAGTTATATGACTTATGATAACTGTTTGCATTTATAAACGGCTAAATGAGGGTCGATAATAGATAATAAATGAAATAATTATTATTGCAGAGGTTTTGAAATTTAAACAGATATGTATTGGTCCCAGCAGGGCAAGCATGGGCCGGAGATAAAAATTTTATCCCCCGATTTTATCCACTGACAAGAGATAAAATTAACTTATCCACTTCTCAGAGCACGGCAACAGGGGAGAGGAGAAGTTTATCCCCGTTTGACATTTCACGGGGACTCTGGGGAGTACTTATCCACCGTTAGTTAGCGTTTTTATTTATTTATTTAGGAATAAAAAATTTATCCTTTCTTCGGGGAGAAAATTGTCTCGGCCCATGCTAGGGGGGCTGAGGGGCATTTTATTAGCATGAATAAAATATTGCCATAATAATAATAATTAATGATTTTAATATTTAACAATTATTGTAGACCTACTTTAATAGTATTAATTTTATTTCTTAGTATTATTTGAAGCTTTTGTACTATATTTATAAAAGATAATTTATTTTTATGATCGTCATAGAAAAAAATTGTTAGGCAGTTCACGTTTTTATTGTATTTTGAAATAGTACGTAGGTACGTCTACCCAATACAGATAGGTATACCTTTATTACCTACACAAAAGGTCGAATGTCTCTATAATAAAAGAGGATAACACTGTGTGCGCTTCTTGCCCGCGTACTTCTGCGTTTAATGTTTATCTATTTTATGCGTGTACGTTGCCCGTTACGTTAATTCCGAATTTGAAAAATGCGGTGCAAATGTTCAGCGACCAAAGTGCCCTTAACATTATTTTTTATTGTTAAAAATTAGAGTGGATCCTAGTGGATCGCATTTTTAACCGACTTCAAAAAAAAGGAGGAGGTTCTCAATTCGACTGTATGTTTGTTACGCGATTACTCCGCCAATTATGAATCAATTTTGATGATTCTTTTTTTGTTTGATAGGGTAGTGGAACCAATAAATGTACGCTTAAGCGATTTTGGCAACTTTGAACAGCTCTGATTAGTTATTTAATGACATTGAAGCTTGCTGGGTTTTTCTTTGTGATTCCACATATCCTCAAGGTTTAACTGATTAAAAAAAGAAACTCTTTTATCTAATATGTATTTTTTAAAGTTGCTTTTTGTAAGAAGTTAAGGGGTTTACCCCTATAATAGAACACTGAGCCCTAATAATGAACAGTTTGAACTCAATAGTTGAACTAGCATTTTAATAGGAATACATTTATTTTAACATTATTATTATCATAATACAATATGTCGGCGCGTTTTGAGCCCCGACTGACGACATCGGGAAAACAAATTTTTAATTATTAACTGGATAATTTTCTTACCCTGGCCTGGCATGTGGGGTGTCATTGTCTAGAGCTCATTA
The DNA here is from genome assembly GCA_917051295.2 of Erebia ligea. Taxonomy (NCBI): domain Eukaryota; kingdom Metazoa; phylum Arthropoda; class Insecta; order Lepidoptera; family Nymphalidae; genus Erebia; species Erebia ligea. The sequence goes on along the minus strand of OU785233.1, from coordinate 9,529,852 downwards.
AGTTCAAATATATTTTTATTCTTTTTAAGCTTCAAAAATGAAGAAATGTGGGGCCAACAAAGCAATTTACTTCAGCGTTTAGTTTAAGACGCGATACCCAATAATTGAACGAATAAAATGTGATCATATTCATTAGTTCAACTTTTGGACATGAATTCTTAAACTGAACAACGCAAGATTTCATACTGAAATAAAACCTCAAAACACAAAATAATGTGTTCAACTTTTGGTAACTAAATTCCTAAATTAACTAAAATTAATTTGCGTTTTTTTGTTTCGGTCTCTAAGCATTAATATAAATGTTATGACCTGTATAAGAATATGCCATTTCTCCATTAGTTGAACGGCGTTCATCTATTGAATCAAGCTTACGAAATCGAATCCATTACTTCTTGAACAGTATTTTTTACAAAAAATACGGCGAATAATGTGTATATTATGTATCATTTTAATCAAAGACAGACATATCAAGATTTACTCCAACCAAAACTACTCAAATCTATCGTATATAATTGGCTATTTGACAGTTTTCGGAAAAATACTTAAAAATGTACGTGAGTTCATTTTATACCACTTACAAAAAATGTTTTCTCAAAAAAGCGTTATTTATTAGATAAAATTACATTTTTATACATTAATTTTAAATTCGCGCGAAAACAGCCGGTCACGTGACATTTGCTAGCTGTGACGTCATAGCTCTAAATAAAACAAAGCTAACTACGACGCTCCAAGTCATAAGTATTTTCGAGTGGAAAGTTTACAGCTTTTTTAATGAAATTGTGAAAATGACAAGTTACAAGACGTGTGTAGAAATACTATAAATAAAATAATTAGTTAATATCCTGACAAATTGTATATAAACACATACCTACAATAGTATGTCTTATACGTCGAAAGCAGTGGTTAGTTAATCTGCCGAGATCCGGAATTTAAATCGGATAAATCTGCGATATTAGACCACTTTGATGTTAGTAGGTAGTTATTAGGAAGAAATCAACTTAAGACTCGATCTAGCAAAAATGAACATGATATAAGTAAAATTTTCTTCTAACATGACATAAAATTAAAATAAATTATTTTTCTGTCACTTTACAGCAGTAGGTACTTTCTTAGGTCTTAAACACGAGACCTAAGTAATATTACTTTGTTTATTTCGGTACTTACATGGAAGTTTTTACATTACGAAACTCGGCAGAGCAAAAGCTAGGATTACACTGTGGATTACACGCAAATAAATGAATCGACATTAGGCAGATAACAGATTTACACTATCAGCTTTTATAGCCTGACTCCATTTCGTGAAACCTTTCACAAGCTCAAATCGAAATATTTTAAGTTAATTTTCTCAACAAAACGAAAACCATTTATAGGTTTTAATAACACACGACCTCACAGTGACGTTTGTATGAGTTAGAAAGTACCCTGTATGTGGTTTGAGAGTAGTGACGTCACACGATGCTAAATCAATGGCGCCCGCGTTTCGGGTCTTGCAATCCACAGATACAAAATCTCAAATTTGTTTTGCATAAATAAAATATATAAAATTTATTTTAATGCAAAATACATATTGCATAATTATTGCTAACCTACAAGCTACCAAATCTAACATATTTCATATTTTATAGTTACAGCTGTCAAGTAGCCAATTGTTTTAAATTGCCGAAATCCATAAGTTTGAAAAACACTTAGGTTATGAAGGTTCCCATATAAAACAATTTTTTGGCGGGAAACTCTCACAAAGCGTCGAACTACGAGCGCGTCGGAGCTGTGACTGTTGATTTTGTTAGGGAATCGGGAAAAAATAATGTTGCCACGTGCGGAAAAAAATAATGCACTTATAAATAGCGGGATGTTTTATTTTTTTTGCATTTTCGCTCGGCCGTTCATCTATTGGGTGTCGTTCATCTTTTGGTTCCACTACCCTAGATCATACTTCAGAGGGTGCAGATCTGATAAATATCTTCGGGCATGGAGAACGGAACTCCTCAATGGATAAGAAAGAGTAAATTGCTCGCGATGAGTGTAATAGCTTAGTAAACAGTAGGTTTTAACCAGACATAGCATAATACATAATTCATTTAACATGTCGACAGTCATGGCTATTGACATTGATTAATATTTGCTATATATATACAACTTTCGAATGTAAAATGAGTAGGTACTATAGCGAAAAGCCTGTGAGTTTTCGTGATTTTGTTTTTTAATAAGGTTCGGTTCTGACGCATTGCACAGCGTGCGTGCGTTACATATTCGTACTGTATAATGAATAATTGAATTAGATCTCCGATAATTTCTGATTATAAAAGTAGCGCTACGATCGATATAACAATCACTATAGGATAACTAGGTGTCATTTATATGTATCATAATAGTACGACAGTACATAGGCACAATACAATACTCTGTAGTCACAAGAAGTTTTTACAAATTCACAAACTTTCTTTATTCGGTAGTTGTATTCGGTAGGTATATATTATGTTAAATGACTAAAGTATTTACTAAAGAACAAAGTTATGGGTGTCTGCTGTCTAGATATAAATCTAAAATTCAAATTCATTTTCACATGCATTTTCATCCTTTGTTTGTTAAGTCAGGCTTAGAACAAAATCAAATATGAAATAAACACTTACGCTCGGGGCCTCTTAAGTCTAACGCCGATTAAATAGAAGTGCCGCTCGACCTATTCCGGGATTTTCCTCTCGACCTATTTCAAATATTAAATATTTTTTTAAAAAGAAAATACCACAAACTACATTCACTACGGTGCTGTAGGTACGAACTTAAGGAAGACTCGTATATAAGTATTTTCTGAGAATTTAATAAGTCCAGTCAGCCTTATCAATAATAAATTTTAATATGGCATAGACAGTCATAAATTCAGGGATTAGCCGTGTATATGCAATTTGTTAATAATTTTAATTTAGGTTATTCTTCAATTCTCATGGAGGGTTGTTTGGTAAAATACAAAATTTCGGGAGAGATACAGGATAGTAGGTACCTACGTATTACCTATTTAATATTATTTGGTACGGAGCTATGAAGTCACTGCGTTGAATATATTATTATACCTATACAGTAAATTATTTGATACCATTTGCAATAATTTGACTTGGGGACCATGAAATTATAATAATAATAATTTTAATTTCTATTCTATTCTAATTTCTAATGTATTGTGAACAATGGAGCCTTCGTTTATAATATAAGGTTGCTTCTTCTAAATGAAATAAGATATATGATAAAAAAATACATACAAGCGCACAAAGATAAATGTTTATAGGTAATCCGCATAGCTGTGTCCGGAAAATTAAAATATTAAAATATATAAAATATAAAAGTCATTAAGATACCTAAAGCGTTGAAATACAGCCATATTTGACTAATAGGTAACTATCTGAATAATGTAATGACGATAAAATTTACCTAAGCAGTAAGCATATTAAATTATTTTTACCTATATTTGCATCTTTTCAATCGAGACTGTCAGAAATGTTACATCAGTTTGCTTAATAGGATCGCGCGTCGCTTTTACTCCAAAGCGTATATGTATATATATTTATATATATATATATAAGTACATAAGTACATAAGTAAATATCTTTACAAAATCTACTACATTTTGATATTATCAATATGGTAGGTAGTAGGTACCTACCAACTACCAACTTTAAAAATAATTTCATTTATTGAAAGGTTAGATATTACGTTTTTGATTAAAACATGGATAAAATATAAGTTTTATTTTTTTAACCAGTGTTACAATGCAACACTTTCTAAAGACTGAAAACCTAAAACATATCATTTAGCTGAAAGTTTACTATTTATTATACTGCTTTTTTGCAACAGCTTCCAAATAAGTACAATTCTTTTGCATACCTACCAAACTAATCTAATTCAAGCTGTCTATCTCTAAACCTATAAACTTCGTCCATTTTTATCCGCCCATTTGTTAATGTTTACCCACTTTCTTCTTCTTTAACAATTTATTATTACGTTAATATATATTTTCTGGTTGGAATCTATACTTATAATAAAACTGTAACAGGTCCAATTCTGTACATTGAAGATATTTTGAAAATTTTTTTTGGAGGGCACTCATTAGTCGATAGTCGATACTGAAGCCAAATCTGTAATTTTTTTCATTTTGGTCTGTCTGTCGTCTGTCTGTATCTTGGCCGCGCATCACGCCGAAACTACTGAATGAATTCAAACGAAACTTGGCACGATTTGAGCCCATACTACGAGGTAGGACATAGGATACTTTTTATCCCGAAATTCTACCCCCGAAGGGGTGAAATAGGGGTTGAAAGTTTGTACGAAAGTCCTTAATTTCTCAAGTTATAGCCATGAAACTTGATATATGAGCTGCGGGTTGAAAATGAAAACATATGTGTTTCACAGTTTTTCCAAATTCCACCCCCGAAGGGGTGAAATAGGGGTTGAGAGTTTGTATGAAAATCCTTAATTTCTCAAGTTATAGCCATGAAACTTGATGTATGAGCTGCGGGTTGAAAATGAAAACATGTATTTCACTGTTTTTCAAAATTCCACCCCCGAAGGGGTGAAATAGGGGTTGAGAGTTTGTATGAAAGTCCTTAATTTCTCAAGTTATAGCCATGAAACTTGATATATAAGCTGCGGGTTGAAAATGAAACATGTGTTTAACAGTTGTTCAAAATTCCATCCCCGAAGGGGTGAAATAGGGGTTGAGAGTTTGTATGAAAATCCTTAATTTCTCAAGTTAATAGCCATGCAGCGTTTGGGCTTTCGTTAAAATATGAAGAAGTACGTGTTTCACCATTATAGGGGGATTTAATTTCTCAAGTTAATAGCCATGCAGCGTTTGGGCTTTCGTTAAAATATGAAGAAGTACGTGTTTCACCATTATAGGGGGATTATACCATGGGATAGTAATATAGGCTACTTTTTATCATGGAAAATTAACTGAAAAACTTATTCCACGCGGACGAAGTCGCGGGCATCAGCTATAAAGAATATACATACATACATAGGCTACTTTTTATCCCGGAAAATTAATGAGTTCCCGCGGGAATCGAAAAAACTTAGTCCAAGTCGCGGGCATCAGCTAGTATATAATAAGTATATTACTTATGTGATAATAGTTATTTGTTATACAAGAGTGAAAAGTTGTTTTTTAACCGCGTGCTCAATTTTGATGACCGAGCAAGCGAAGGATTCTAAAATTGAATCACGAGCGGAGCGAGTGATTCAAAAAGTAGAATCCTGAGCGTCAGCGAGGGAATCAAAAGAGCACGAGGTGAAAAATCTTTTCACTCGAGTGCAACACGTAACTTTTCATCCCACCTCAGCGAGGAAATGACTAAATGCAAAAAAAATCACAAGGTAACTTTTCATCCCACCTCAGCGAGGAAATGACTAAATGCAAAAAAAATCACAAGATTAAATTCAATTCTGTTAATTTCTTCGTCACTAGAATCACTCATTTTAGGTTTTTCACTTATTTTCAATTTTCTTGTTTTTAATCGGTTTTAATTTTAAACAATATGACGTGAAAGAAAATGGTGCGCGCAAAGCAAATTAAAAAAGTACACCAAGAAGGTTACGAGTATGAGTTTTTAACAAATTAAAAACGATTGTATGGAAATTCGGCACCATAGAGGTACAAGTAAATAGGTTTTAATGATGTTTTGAATTCACAAACTTCATAGACGAGTGATATTTACTAACGTGCACACGATGTTCTAAATTCAATTTACTTTATCCTCTAGAGGATAATAACGGCTTTTACCATCAGATATCGAAGAATAAAAATACTCTTTCCGAGATGGTGGGATGAAAATTATTTTAACGTGTTGTCGGTTTATCTTATTGGGAACTTTTTACGTTTCACTCCGACACCGGATCATCCTCTGAGATGTTGAGAAGACAATACAATCGTGCAGTGTCGAGTCAACATCTGAGGATGCTCCGGTGTCGGAGTGAAACGTCCGTTGAGAGTAATTTGGAAGATTTGTGTGGTGTGGAGTTGTGCGAATTGCTGGCTTAGGTATTGGGTGGCTTGCATATCGCAAGCTACGTTATACCGCATAGATTTGTCTGTTTTGGCGGATTATAGCGAATTAAGCTTCCTGACAGTTCCTTGATTATCATGGACTTCCAAAGTATTTCTTCCGCCTGCTTCTTTATGTTGAAACGTTCATTTATTTACGTATATATATACGTAAATAATAAGCTAATGTTAACATGTAAATGCAGGTTAAGATTTAAGTGCAAATTAGTATAAGAGCAATCGTGACTACTTAAGGACGGGGTTTTTGTAGATGTCATTTTTAATTAGGTACATACAGTCTGCGGGCACCATACTGTGAAAACAGTTCGCTCTTCTCTTTATCCATCTTTATGTTTCTATGTATAAATAGATGTCTTAATAATATGCTAATTACCTACCAAGTAGGTAATGACTAAATACCTACTAAATCAATATAATGGTACCTACCTATGTACTTAATTGATCGTTTACATCACATTATAGTTAAGTATCACTATAAATTAATTACTTATTATTGCTTTTGATAATACATAGATACATATTTAAATGTTTACACCCCTTACTTAGGTTGTACCGTTAAAAGATTACCTACTTAATTATTATTTTAAGGGTTTGACATAGCAGTTAAAAATATTAGGTCCTTACATATGAAATTGGCGTTTTGTATGGGAGGAACCTATAGTCGATTTTTTTAAATGTAATATATTTATTTAATCAAAGTATGTACCATTGCTATCTATGCACTGTTGCCATTTCATAGATCATCAGTTCATTGATCCCTTTACCAAAAAGAACCATTCGGACGGGAATCAATAAAATCTTTAAAGGCGCTTTGGACTGCCCCATCGGAGTTAAATTTATACCCTTGCAAGAAGTTATCCAGATTTCGAAAAAAATGGTAATCTGTTGGAGCAAGGTCCGGGGAGTACGGTGGATGTCTTAGACATTCCAATTGAAGCTCTAATTTGGTAGCCGTCTGTTGTGCAGTGTGTGTTCTAGCGTTGTCCTGAAGCAGCAGTGGCCTAGAGTCCACGGGGCTTGTTCTGCAGGTCGAAATTTCCAGAACGAAAATGTTGGAACCAAAAACGCACTGTGTTTTCTTTTGCGAGACCGCCGCCATACACATTATTAATCCTTCGAGCCGTTTCTGCAGCACTGGTGCCACGATGGAACTCGTACTCGTAAATAACGCGATATTTCAAGTTTTCCATTTTGTAAACTGAATGACGCAAAGAAAAAATCAAAAGAAGAAAAAATAAATGAATTAGGGTTTTCAAAACATAAAAGCATGAGTAAATAGCTGTATAAATTTGAAATTGGAATTCCTAACCAAAGAGGAGATATTTGAAATCAAAGTGGCCAGTACGACAAAACGCCAATTTCATATGAATTAAGGACCTAATATTATGTAGATAGCGTTACATAATCTTTGGCCTTACACATCCAGTGCCACAAAAATCTACCTCCAACGTTTACGCGAAAGCCAAATCTTTGATTAGTGTTTTAACTTGGAACTTACTGTTCATACCGTTTTAAAAAAAAAAAAAAAAATTTAAATATTATAATACAAGCGCTATACCTAGGTTGCTCGGCATGCGTTGCAAACAACTGGACCGATCGCGATGCATGCAGAGTTGCCAACAAGCAACCACTGTACTTCTTGATAGATCCAACTCAATCGAATCACGAATGGACGAGGTGTGTACGCAAACAAGACTAATACGCAAACATATTTTTTTGTATAAACATATAGTTTTAATGTATAAAGAAAATAAATAATTTTATTTTTATAATATCTTAAATAATTGACAAATTATCCATAAAAATAAAGTAAAGTACCTATTCGTTAGGGCAGGGCCCGAATAATTGAGATTTGAGCCTGCAATTTTCTGCTCTTATATTATTATCAGTTAGGTATCATCTTATCTCTTTGATCACGTACCTACCTACTTACCTAGCAAATATTAATAATATAACTAAGTAGGTAGGTACCTACCTACAGACATTAAATAAAAATATGATTGTTAATAGAAATCCCGATTTGATTTATCAATTATTATTTATTTAAAGAATTTACCAAAAAACCGTCGATAGGTGTTTAAAGAAGGGATAAGTTAACACATAACTATATAGATACTCTAACAAATCGATTTAATATTATGTCAATTCAAAATGTATCTACCTACCTACAGACCACAGTCTAATTTGTAAATAACTCAGGCCAACAATTTCACAATTTTATATCTGGATATAGTGGTTTTTCGTTACTGGAAGATTTTAGAGCTAAGATTAGCGAAAGATAAACAATTACATATTAGTCTAAATAGAAATCAGATAAGCTCAAGAAAAGGTCACTACTTGATGAACAGCTTCGATCGCAGTCGCCTTCACTTAAAAAAACTAAGCCATCACTCGTCTAAGGGTTAAAAATAGAAACGTTTACATAATCATCTTTCCAAAGGCTAGTTTGAAGTAGAGTATTATAATCATAGTTTCTCTGTCTACGAATATAATCAATAATTTACAAGAAGTACCTATATTCTAGGTAGGTACTATCTAATTGTAACGTGATGGGGCTCAGAAGCATTTATCAGGGAGCGGCCTAAATCCTAGCACCACAATCAATAGATAAGTACTTAGATCATGCATCATAAATCAATGGATTGTTACAAATAAAAAGTATAATTTCTTAGCTAGCCTACTTAAATATTATTTATAATTATTTTGTGTAAAATGTAATAATATTTGTTTATGTTTGTACCTAGAGATACATAATAAAAACTGTGACTAGCGTAGAATAACATTAAACTTGTTTGAAATTTTATAACTATTGTTTTCTTGAGCTCCACAAGCGCACTTCTAGCATTAACTAACTAAATACTCGAAACATGACGTAGTTACCTAGGTAGTTACACATAAAATGCGAAAGTACCTATGCCTTTTTTTATCCACTACAAGTTAGCCCTTGACTGCGATCTTACCTGATGGTAAGTGATGATTCAGTCTAAGATGGTAGCGGGCTAACCTGTTAGGGTCATGACTCATGGCAGTTGTATTAAACCCATTCCCCTATGAATCTTTTCTGTTATCTTTTCTTATGTTTGGTACGGATCTCATCAGTTTCCTCATTGATACGGATCTTCAATAAGGAAAAGTGGAATAACCCAGTCCTGATCTGATCACGTAAGGCTTCATGAGAGTACATGAAGCCTTAAATATTACCGAACATAAGCAGCTCTCCCCATTGCCTGCTCTGAGCTCGGCAGCACTATTTTCGACAACACTGCACTTTTACGACCTCCGTGGCGCAGTGTTGATCGCTGCTGTCTTAACATCCGGAGGTCCCTGGTTCGATCCCCGGCAGGGTCAATTTGGGAATTAATAATTTCTGAATTTTCCCTGGTCTGGCCTGGTGGGAGGCTTCGGCCGTGGCTAGTTACCTACCACCCTTACAGGCAAAGACGTGCCGCCATGCCGTGTAGAAACCGAATAGGTGTATGGGTTTAATATAACTGCCATGCCCCTAATAGGTTAGCCCGCTACCATGACTGCATCATCACTTACCATCAGGTGAGATTGCAGTACCAGGCCAGACCAGAGAAAATTCAGAAATTATAAATTTCCAAATCGACTCTGCCGGGGATCGAACCCGGGACCAAGTCGTCAGGTCGATATTTCTTGAAATTGGACCTGCTGTAGGTACTTATCTACTGAAAGTTACAATAGGGCCTCTGAAAGCCCTTTAAAAGCAGGTACCTAGGTTAGGTGACTATATTATCAAGTCATTAGACTAAAGATTTAGGTCACAGTAGTAGACTTCAATACTCAATAGGTAGCCTACTTAGGATAAGCGCGACACGGTACTGCATAAATATTCAAACAAACCGTTGCGTCGCCCGTTTCGCTTACTAATTACTTTCAGGCAAAGTAGTTCCATTCGGTATTAATTAATTTGCTGTACATAACTAGTACCTAACAGTCAAAAGTCTTTGGTCCTAAAGGTCTTTGATGAAGCAAAAACGATCTCACGTGTTCAACGATTTCAATACATAAGTACATGCACTAGTGACTAGGTAGCTAAAGTAGAATATAAAGGTGTCACACTAAAATCTTGATGATGACCGCGAATTCGTCTGTGATTTAACAAAAGCCAAAATAGGTTTTTAAAACTCCCGTTTGATTTGGGAATTCTTCGATTTTCCGTGATAAAAGTAGCCTGTGCCCGTCTACGGGATGCGAGCTGCACTGTTTTCTGGGGCAAATATTTCCTGTTTCTTTTTGTTTTTGTCCGGGAAATTAAACATAGAAATGGCTACACCGATTTTGGCGGTACTTCAAGTGGGCGTGAAGAGCAAGTGAGAGTAGATACAGTCCGATCATTGAGTGATCTGACTACTAAGTACCTATTTATAAGACCCTCGTGGGTCTAGCGGTTAGCATGTTCGACTGCGGCTGACGAGGTCCCGGGTCCGAATCCTGGGTCGAGCCATAATTAAGGACCTACTTATTGAGTTTTTCTGACAAGAAATTTTCACTAGCCCAACGTTAGGAAGTTGCCGGTGTTTCACCCTCGTGCCTCGTAGAGCACGCAAAGCCGTCGGTCCTGCGCCTGATCTCTCTCTGGTCGTGCCGGATTTCCGTCCCATCGAGCTATGAGAGTAAAAGAACAGAGAGTGCACCTGTGTTTGCGCATTCACTACTTAGTTCACTATAATATCTGTCTGTAGTATATATCCCGCCCGCGCCGTGGCCGAAATTCGGTCGGGAGGATAATATTATTATTTTATCAGAGAAACAGAGGGATTTTAATTTATTTTATCCACGTAGTTAGTTGCTAAAGCTAGATGTAGCTAGACGCATTTTATTAAATGTAGGTACTTACCTACTTATTTGTAAACATAAAAAATCCCTGAAGTATTTTCAGAATGCATTACCCACATACAACGTTGGTATCTAAATAATGTTTTCATTATCCCTGAAAAATCGATCGGATGCGCGCGCCGACTTTTCCAGCTCGTAGGTACCTATCTCTGGGACATTGCAAATATCGCCAGCTGGCCACATAATATTAAAGAGGTAATGCGTTTGTAGTTAAGTTCAACTTAATTAATACGTAGGTTATATTGAGTGCTTGGTATTATTTTGCAGTGACTGTTATACCTATTACATATGCAATTTCCTTTTTCAACATAAAAGTGACCTTAAAAAATCATAAATGTCTCCCTAGTTTACTTAGCTACCAAATCAAATCTCAAGGAGATTTAACAAGTGCTTTTGAATAGTCGAATGAATCTAGTATCTACCACTGGTTCGGAATGCCGTTCCTACCGAGAAAAACCATCAAGAAACTCGGTGGTTGCTCTTTAAAAAAATGTACAGAGATAGATACATAAGTAACCTACATAGTAATGAGTGTTTTAAAAGAACTGTATTTTTTTAGCCATCATGCCAGGAGCAAGGCATAAAATCCTTGGGCATGTCCTTTCAGGATTTTGCCACAAAATGAACAGACGTAAGCCTATTTATGGTGACTCCTTGGATACTCCGCTCAACCGCTGCCTTACTACTTTTGATATAACTTTACTTGGTAAGTTACCTTTTCGATAGTAAGTAGGTAATTATGTGCTTGTATTACATCGTTATCATTATCGATATTATTATTTGGAATTGGGAACTTCATTTAAATGCAACTAAATTTTATTAAGTACTAGATGATTCCCGCGACTTCGTGCGCGTGGACTAAGTTTTTTCGATTCCCGCGGGAACTCCTTAATTTTCCGGGATAAAAAGTAGCCTATGTCCTTCCCCGGGATATAACCTACCTCTATACTAAATTTCAGCAAAATCGGTTGAAAAGATGGGCCGCAAAAGCGTAACAGACAGACAGACAGACACACTTTCGCATTTATAATATTAGTATGGATTCTAATAATTACACTTTTAACTCTCTAAAATTTTTCCTCCATCTATCCTAAAAACAATACTTACCACGATTCTCATAATAAGCGGAATATTTTTTAGGTGTCGGTCATATGGTCGGAGCTGGTATTTACGTCCTTACGGGGACTGTGGCGCACAGTATGGCTGGCCCAGCGACTGCTCTCAGTTTCTTACTTGCCGGAATCACATCTACTCTAGCTGCACTCTGTTATGCTGAATTTGGTACAAGAATACCGAGGGCTGGAAGTGCATATGCGTACACATACGTCAGCATTGGAGAGTTTTGGGCCTTTATTATCGGTTGGAATATCGTACTGGAATACATGATAGGTAAGTGTTCAAAAGTCTTCTAAAAAGAGCTTATAAGGAACACTGGAAAAGGATTTTCTAATTATGTAAATTTTAATTCCAGGTGCAGCTTCTGTTGCAAGAGCATGGTCAGGATACTTAGATGCTATGTTAGACGGCGCAATTAGTAATGCTACAATATCTGTTACTGGAGAACTACATGAAACTCTTCTCAGTAAATACCCTGACATTCTAGCGTTCCTTATATGCATTGTGGCCTCTTTAATTTTGGCCGTGGGTGTTAAGACTTCCGCCTATATCAATAATGGTCTTACGATTCTTAATCTTACGGTAATCTCCTTAGTTATTTTCTTAGGCTTTTACTATGCTGACATTAGTAACTGGTCCGAAAAGAATGGTGGTTTTATGCCATATGGTTTTAGTGGAGTATTAGCTGGTGCAGCTACATGTTTCTATGCCTTCGTCGGTTTCGACAGTATATCTGCGTCCAGTGAGGAAGCAAAGGATCCTTCTCGCTCTATTCCAATTGCAACTATTTTATCAATGGCCATGGTAGCTTTTGGATACATTCTTGTAGCGATAGCTTTGACTTTGATGGTACCGTATCAAAGTATAAATCCTGAAGCTGCTTTACCGGCTGCCCTGGGCGCGGTGCACGCGGACTGGGCTAAATATGCAGTTGCCGTCGGTGCCGTATGTGGTATGACTACAACTCTATTAGGGTCCTTATTCTCACTGCCTCGTTGTTTGTATGCTATGTCAGCTGATGGTCTCTTGTTCGGTTTCCTAAGTGATATGAGCAACAAATCTCAAATACCTATATCTAATCTCATTATATCTGGTTTCTCGTCAGCTGTGATAGCTCTTTTATTCGATTTGGAGAAGCTCGTGGAATTTATGTCAATTGGGACATTGTTGGCTTATACGATTGTAAGTGCTGCTGTGATTATTTTGCGATATCGTCCTGCTCCACCAGAAGAAAAGGGCTTCGGTCCACCCCATTTGGATTCACCTATTGATAGAGAAGATAGTTCCGCGACTGGAACCCCAGGAACTGATGCCGGATCTTCTTCTTCGGAGGTAATTTCCTTGGAACTTTTTAGAGCTAGAACTTTTGTGAAGAATTGCCTAGTTCAATACTATTTTACAGATGTTTGAAGCCCTCACCGTGGGTAGGCTTCGCCCGCAGTACGCGTGGTTGGAACCGCTCGCTGGCGGCCGAGCACCTGGCAGCGCTGTGTCCAGCTGTGTCTACACTTTCACAGCTGCTGCAGCGGCTTTATGCGCACACAACCATTTCTTGGCAGAACCTGCTGGTCTCTGGGCGCTGTTACCTGACTTTGTGCTGACATTTATTATTATTGCTTGTAAGTAAACTTCAATATCTATACTCCACAACCTTGAGATCTATTCACTAAGCTAGTGGTTCAAAATTTCTTATCATTGGTAGGTTTGGTGATAATATGGGCTCATCAGCAAAGTCCGTTGCGTCTGCCGTTCCGAGTGCCCTGGGTGCCTTTGCTGCCGGCCGCCAGCGTCATGTTGAATGTAGAGTTGATGGTCAATCTCAACGCGCTCACATGGGCTAGATTCGCTATTTGGATGACTCTCGGTAAGTATTAAAATTAAGCACTGTAATTACATAATATCAAACTTTAAGTAGCAATTTAGTTACACAAACAGAGCCCCAAACAACGATACACATCGCAGCGTCCCCGAGCAGTGTTGCCACTCTCGAGAACCAAAGAAGCAGTTAGGCCTTGCATGTATTTTAATTTTCAGCCTAACAGTAAATTATTAGCGATTTGGCTTTATGTAGAATTAGAGAAATTGTTTAGCCTACAATTATTGTTGTTTAATGATTTAAGACTTAACCTCGACGCAATTTAACACTGCAACACACACATTTACAGTAAGTAATATACAGTACTGGTGTATTAAAATACTTAAATCTTTCTCTCACATTTCAGGATTTCTGCTATATTTCCTCTACGGGATCCACCATAGCAAACTGGGCGAGGGTGTGGCCGGTTTACTGTCCCGCTCGGGCAGTGGCACGGCCCACAGCTGGGGCGCAGTGGACAAGACCAGTTCGCTCGCGAGGCGCGTGGGCCGCCTGGGCCGAGGCAGCAAGAGTGATGACCGCAAACCCATCATATGCGACGACGAACTCGCGCGACGAGAACCATGATTTTAAATGCCCGGTAATATTTTCTGACTTAAAACTATGTAGGTATTCCGAAATAGGTATTTGAATGCTAAGTTTTTGTGTTAGGTAGGTACATATATTATTTAAACATGAGATGGCGCAATTAAACGCACTTTAAACGATTCGGCAATGAAAAATTAAATACGTGATAAAATGTTTACGTAGGATTTAAATCTTTAAATTGTCTAATATTAGACGTAAAATTTTCGAAATAGGTCTAGAGTCTAATCATAACTACTTAGATAAATTTTTTGAAATGATTATTTGACCAACGAATAACACCTAAAAAGCTGTTTTTTGGTGGTTATTCTCGATCTACCTACCTAGTAAGTACCTACTTATTCCAAACCAAAATACATTGTTTTGCTCTATAATTATGTTGTCAACACAACATTATATATATTATATCTAAACCAAACAAATCTACCTATATAGGTACCTACCTACCTATATACTTATATTTTTAATTTTTCTCTGCGAAAGTTAACAACTGCGAAAATGCATTTATTAAGTACTAGATGATGCCCGCGACTTCGTCCGCATGGATTAAGGTTTTTTGATTCCCGCGGGAACTCCTTAATTTTCCGGGATAAAAAGTAGCCTATGTCCTTCCCCGGGATATAACCTACCTCTATACCAAATTTCAGCGAAATCGGTTGAAAAGATGGGCCGGGAAAGCGTAGCAGACAGACAGACAGACAGACAGACAGACAGACACACTTTCGCATTTATAATATTAGTATGGAAGTATGGATGTAGGTACATATTTTGATTTGAACACTTGTACTCTCAAGGCCTCAGAGAGGGCACACTGCACACAATCAATTGTGATATTGCTTTTATTTGAGAGAATGTGTTTACAGAAAGAAAGAAGAAAAGCATTATTTTTAAGGTAGGTACATACATATTTTAATGTTATAGGTTAAGTTAGGTACTTAGTTATATTTTTATAAATTATTTTATTGTAACATGGCCAAAAACTCATTTTTTGAACTAGGATTTTTATTTAAAGTAGGGTAGGGTTAGTTGCATTATTATTTGTGAATAGCACTAGACTGTCAAAAACATATGCATATTTGAATATAGGTACCAAAAACACAAAGGCCGACGTAATACTATTAATTAAATAAATGAAATTACATAGTTACTAATTCCATCATTAAATAAAAAAGTCAATAATTTTTAATTTTAGTTTATTTCAACAAAAACTGACAGACCATAAAATAATAGTTCTAAAATAAATTATCATCAACATGGATATTCCACGGTTTTTCCATAATTTCACGCAATGTTAAACAATAAAATACATTAAATATATTATATTAATAAATAAAACAAAATATTAATTACGCGCTTTGATGTAGCGAATTGACATCAACTTATTGTTAACATATTGTTGAAAAATAACTAACACCTAAGTGTTAGTTATTTTTCAACAATATGAATAATGTAATATGTGTAATGTATGTACATTGTACACGCACAAAGAAAAGTGCTTTTGGGGCACGCACATTTTTTAAAATTAATAATTATAAAGGTTATTTTAATTTTATGTTATATAAACTACAAAACCTATTAACCTAATAAGATTTCACTCAAAGGGGTAAGATTTTTCATCACATCGAGAAAAATATTTATGATGTACCGAAACTTAATAAAGATTTTTCTTGATTATTTCATAAACTCGCCATTGACGTCTGACTTAAGTCAGATGACTTGTCCATATTTTAATATGTGGCATGCTTACAACTAAATAAAATTATTATTTGTACAGTTCGCGCGCGAGTTGAATGCAGAGTAAATGTATGTGTCACCATACATTTGCTCTGCATTCAACTCGTGCGCGAACTATAACTAGCTATAATAGCTTTAAAGGTGTAAAATAAAAAGGCAGATCTTAAAACACAATAATTTTAGGTAAAATATTAGGTAGCAGTATAGTATTTTAGAATGCTAAGTATATCTAACATATACATATAATTTAGTTTTTTTCTAATATATACATAAATAAAATAGGTAGGTAATACAATAATTATTCTACCATTTGTTTAAACAATTGAGCATTAACACTATATAGGAATGTTATTTACGAATGTTATTTACGAATTCTGATCAACTCCTGTCCTGTATCAACTTTTTAGCGATCTCATAAAATTGTTATACTCTAGAAGTGTAAATTGTATATTTTAAGAAATGTTGATGTGTATATAAAGAAATAATAGAAACTGGTGTGTTTTTATTCCCTGTACTAACCTCACAACAAATAATAACAAAATGATTAATAAAAGTATATTGGACATATTTTGTACTTTTAATAAGAGATAAAATAAATCATTAAATAATAAAATTATAATTAATCTATAATGAACTTATTTAACTATCACAATAATATTTGCCTAGCTACTTATTTTTTTTGGGTTTTCTCTACAGTTGTGACTGTGAGGGTCACATTTAACCCTAAGAATGAGGGATTTTATTACCCTTAGTGTTATTTTTTTTTTAATCCACTACAATTAGCTAGCCCTTGACTGCGATCTCACCTGATGGTAAGTGATGATGCAGTCTAAGATGGTAGCGGGCTAACCTGTTAGGTGCATGGCCTGTTATATTAAACCCATACCCCTATTCGGTTTCTACTTACTACTGAGCGGACCGGTAGCTCAGTCATTCAGTTTATGTATTCGGCCTGTAAGTAAACTATAAAAAATAATTTAAAATAAAATAAAATACTTCTAAAAATTAACGTCTAGTATCATCAAGTAGAATGGGCGATCTCACTATATTTTACCGAAGTATTGAAGCAACTCTCATTTTATGCTAATTTGGTGTTTGCATGCATCTGCTTGGACAATTTCTTCGTATGCTGCCTGGGAGAGCCGTCATGGGTCGAGGATATTAATTAAATCCAAGGAAGAAAACATCAAGGTTCAAGACCATATTGTGCCCCTGGCTACATCTTTATTATTGAAGACACTTCAACGCTGGGAGTATGGTCAAGACACATCCGCGCGCCTTGAGACGCGTGACGGGGGAGCGCGGCGGGGGGGTCGATACGCCCCGGCCGGCTATTCATTACGCACCGAACAGCGACCGTGTTACATTGTCGGTTAACTTTGTATTTTGATTTTTCTTGTAATATAAGTGTATATACAGTGCACTTGTTATTATTTGGACGCCCAGATATCCCTACCATACAGTATAGGGCACTTGGCGCCAACAGTAGGTAAAGTTATGATAAGTAGGCAAATCTATAAAACATCGATTTTATTTTACACTCGTAAGAAAGTCCCCATAAGATTTTTTAATATAATTCTATAGTAAAATACACATCAAAGTATTATAGTATACTATGTAAAATACGTGCAATGAGGCATATGATAAATGTCAAAAAATTATGCTTTCTAGTTTCACAATTTGTGTTCTTTTGAATTTCTTATTTCTCTGAGAGCGCTAGGGTACTCCGAATCTGAGATAACCAAGAAAAAACTTTTATTGAATGCAGATGTCAACCGAATTTCATATCAATTCGAGAAATAACGTATTTTTAGTAATATTGTTTAGTATATTTTATAGCATACTAGCGGATACCCGGCGTGTGTTACTACGCAAAAGGGCACATCGGTTAGATCATTGGATGGTTTCAAAGTCTGTAACGGACATAGGTAGAAACAATTTTTATGTTTTATCAATACTGTTTGACTTTACTCGGAGTTAAGTTGTTAAGAACTGTTAATCAATTTAAGATTAAAGTTAATTAGGCAGCCAGGTTGATTGGCAGTTTTCATATCGGGTATAACAGTCAAGCTCATTTTGGCTTGTCCCGATGGCTGCTCCAATCAATTAATTTTACTAACTATAATATAATCGTAATCGCACGTCAATAATTGCCGCGAGTCATAATTAAAAAAATATTTTTCAATTTTTATTTTTATTTTTTGTCATAAATGACGTTGCTTGAGTCGAATACCATCATATTTTTGCACAAAATCTGGCACACATCTGATTGTTGAAGCTCAAGTCACATCACCGCAGATTAAGGGCGATCTAATCACTTTATACAATACAATGATTACGATTGTGCTATTAAATTTGTTTATAATTATTATAAGTAAATGAATAATTTAACTATCACACAATTAATAAATATATACCTATAAAACGGCTCAACACAGTTTTTTGTCACCTCACTCAACCTCAGCCATGGTGCGGCCTGCGTGTATCCGCCCGCGCAGCACTAATTTGCTATACGTCGCGTCGCTTGACGGATGACTTCTGTAGGGCTAGCATGCGCACAACGAGTAAAATTATGTCTACCCGTTATCTCTATTTGTATACCGAAGCTAACATGGTTACTTGTCTCGTTACGTCATAAGTAAAGATAAAAGTAATAATTCTTAACTGTGGTATTTTTCTCTACGTACCTTTACATGCCGACTATTTTTTTCTTGTAATTTTGTGCGTGTTAGGGTAAACGAAACAATAGCCGGCAACGACATCTCTCTCTCTCTCGTCGCGAGATAATTTCGTTGTGCGCATGATAAGCACACTGGACGGGTTCGAAAGTAACTCACTAACACTCCGACAAAACATGTGAAGAGCCGTTTTATATAATTATGTTTATAATGAATTTAAATGCATAAAATCATACGATTTATTATACGATTATAACGAATTGATAGTATAATATAATGGTGTTCAGTCTTATCTGTTCCGGCCTATCTGCCAAGCGGAGGCCGGCAGCCGCTGTAAGCGCTTGATGGTGCGGCGGCCCCACTGCAGCCACAGGAAGCCTGCTACGAGGCACAGCGCCACTTCTATGTAGAACCCGTCGATCTTTACATTGCATGTGCCTCCACTGCTTTTACATACCTGTCAACAAGCAGTAAGCATTAATAATTAAAAAACTGTAACCATATTAACTACAGACAAAATTTCAGACACCCTTCACTTCACTTCACTTGTTTAGAGATGTAACATGAAAAAAAAAATTGTGTGTCAGCTCCGACGCACGACTGGAGTTTACTCTTTACGAACGAAAATATATAGATTAGTAAATGAGGGTAAAAACGCATTTTTTATATTACTGAAAGCATGCTTGATCATTGTCAGCTAGTAATTAATATAAATAACTGTTATTTATATTAATTACTAGCTGATGCCCGCGACTTCGTCCGCGTGGATCGAGGTTCGCGGGAACTCCTTAATTTTCCGGGATAAAAAGTAGCCTATGTGTTATTCCAGACTATAATCTATCTCTGTGCCAAATTTCATCCAGATCCGTTCAGCCGTTGGGGCGTGATTGAGTAACAAACATCCATCCATACATCCATCCAAACTTTCGCATTTATAATATTATAATTTATATTCATCAAAATACATTACATAGTCATGGAAACAACTAAGTGTTACCATGGAAACATAAAGTAAATAACGTAACGGAGAAAGTTTGATTTTACTCCCCATAAATTTTCATACCCCGTGCTTATATATAAAAATCGATTTAAAGGAGGTAAACTCCAACAACTTTTTGAAATAAAACATGAAGAAAAACTTAGTATCGTTGTTTTTTTCCTAAATTTGTTTTTTTTGACTCAGCCGGATATTGTCATTCTGAGATAAACATTGGACGCGCGCCATAAGGCACTCTGCTTTTGCATTTGACCCTCAAATGTCATATAGACCCGGCAGACTGTCAGAATGTAGCCGGATTGGACTTATGTTTCTGATATTCGTTAAGTGAGAGGGACAATTTTTTTTGTGTCTTTATAAATTTACAAGGAACAGAGGTTCCCTTTATAATGATAAAGCAAAGCAAGATTTCACTCCATAATTTTCCAGGATAAAAAGTAACCTATGTCCTATATACTTACCCATGCAAAAAATCATGTCGAGCAGTTCCTCTGTTGCGACGTGATTGAAGGACAAACAAACACGGATTTATAATATCAGAATGATGAGATTGAAGATATTTTTACTAGGAGTCAAAACTTACCTCAGTTTCAAGCTGTGTAGCACATGTATTATCAGTCAAATCTGGCGCACTGCAGGTCTTGTAAGTCAAATGGTCTATGGCCCAGAGTGCGAGGGTGTTGGGCCAGTTAGTGCCCAGGTTTGATACTGTGTTGAGCAACGTCATGTAAGTGCCCCCCACTGCTGGGTCCGACACTTTCGCGAAGAAAGCCATCACCGCCACGAACATACAGTACAAGCAAGTCTGGAATTACGAAATTACACCAATTTCAGAATATACTCAGATATTAGGTATACTATATGTAATAATTACATTCAGAAATGTTATTTATTATATAATTATGAGTTCTAAAGATCAGAAAAAAAAAAAAAAAAACATATACCATTATTTTTGTATTGGGGATTATTATTTTATTGCAAAGGTAATTTTACGATTTCAATAAAAAAAAATTGCTACAGATCATATTATAATCTAAATTACATTTTCATACAACTAATTAAATCGAACAAAAAAACATCTTACCTGATGGAAGACGTAAAGTATCATAAGAATGAAGAGGTAGAAATAAGATGGGCCTGAATCTCCTAATAAAGTGGGGGTTAATGCCACAAGTGCAGCAGCCAGCGGACCCACTAGAAGCCTTAGCGGAAATGCCCGTAGCCATAGAGATAGAGGTGCTGGACCTGTTGTATGTTTGGCAAGTATCTGTAAGATTAAGTATTACAAATATTTAATTTTCTATTTATATTATTCCATTTTATGAAATCATGACTAAAAGTACAAGTATGCATCCTGAATTTATTTTAACAAAGTTAAATTTAGAGGAGAAATTTATACAGTAATAATTATACGTGTAATCTTTCAAAATTAATATTACCTTAAGTTTCCTTCTAAAAATTATCTTTATTTCTTCTAAAAATATTTTATGAATTATGAATTATATTATAAATGTTTGATGGATGGATGTTTGTTACTCAATCACGGCTGAACCGATCTGGATGAATTTTGGCACAGAGATAGGTTATAGTCTGGAATAACACATTGGCTACTTTTTATCCCGTAAAATTAAAGGGTTCCCGCAGGCACCAAAAAACCTCAATGCACGCGGATGAAGTCCTGGAAATTATTTATAGTAGGAATAGTATTTGATGAATTATACATACTATTGGCATGATGATTTGAACAGGCACCAAAGGAACAGCTAAAAGTGCCAAATCTTCTCTAGGGACTCCGGCCTCCACAAGTTTCAAGCCAGATACTGCATCACTAGCGCAGAAGCCAAGCTGAAATACAATGTGTATATTGGGATGTTAAAAATAAATTATATTTTAGTCATTATATAATAGAGGATTTCCCAAAAGACGTAATATCGACATCCTTGTTAGTTTTATATTTGATAACAAACTCGGTTAAAGTTAAAAAGTGCGTCGATTTTGGATGACGCCACAAGTATTTCATACAAAATATCATAGTAAGCATGCATTTTGACATTAAAAAAAAGTGGCTGATTTGACTAGTTGTCAAATACCCTATGTATTATCAGGCAGTACTATAATATTAGAATACTATTATGTATTAGATATTTTGGTAGTTTATGCAGTTCACAGTGGCTACACAATGCGGGTGTCTATTAGATAATTGCTATCCTCATCCTAGAAAATCATAGGGTACCTGCTGGATTTTTAAAAACCTAAATCTATGGGGATGAAGTTATGGCTATCATATAGTTCCATATAGAGCATAAAAATTTAAAGCATTGTGCCAGCCTGCCTTCATAATTTGGGCTTCTGAAGTTCTTATCATGCCTCGAGGTTGAGTATAAAGATATAAATAAGTAATAAAAAATAAATGATATCAAACCTAATACCTTAGCTGTAAACAACACCAAAGCTAGTGTCCGAACAGCTGGGAGCTTGACAATAGTGTAGAGTTGTTTGTATGCATTTACAATATCCTTCATACCCTTCACTTGACTTTCATTGGAACGAACTGTGTCATTTGCCTCATGCTTGAATATTGCTATTATAGTTGTAGTTACAATAAACACCCAGCCCCAAAATAGAAGGAAACTTGACAATGTCACTAGGCCTGTGTCTTCAGGCACAGTCCTTAGGTATTTGTTACAGAAATAGGGAGATTCTAGGGCTAAAAATAGCACATAGCCTAGGAAAAATCCAGCTGTTTGTCCAACTGTGTTGCATGTAGATGCATGGCCCACATTGCACCTGAAATTTAATTCAAATCATTATAATAACTTAATTCTTTCTCATAATGCCCTTTCCAGTTTCATTAAGTTTAATAAAACTTAATTCAAAAAGATGTCAATTAATTTTTACAAAACCATTAAATATTTAACCCAACATAATCAGATTTCTCCTACCAAGTTAAGCATTTTAAGCAAATCTAATGTTCCCAAAATAAAATAATTAGGGACTAAAAAATATTATTTGATATATCTTTTGAATATTATTTGTCGTCCATAACTTTCATTACTACAATTTTTTTATTTTATTTTTTTCTTTCTATTATATCTATCTAGATACTTAAGATTATATTATATTTTTATATTATTCATTACTGTATCTCTCTTTGTATATTATTTAATTTCTTATCTTTTAGTACACCCCTTCCGCTTTCTTTTTTTAATGTGTCCTTTGCCCTAAGGTTGCCTGGAAGAGATCGCTATTAAAGCGATAAGGCCGCCTGTTGTGCCATGTCCATTATATATTTTTTTTTTTTGTGTATTTATTTTAAAGGTGTACAATAAAGTATATTTTACTTTTACTTTACTTTACTTTTACTTATGTTTAACAAAATATTTTGCATTAAACATGTTATGGGAAAAGAATGATACTAACCTTTTTAACATAGTTAGAGCCCATCCATCAACTGCAATATCTTGTGTGGCAGCCAGAAAGTTAAGAGACAGAAATGACACTGTAAGAATCATCATAGATGGAGGCTCACTCTCAGAGCCAAGCCAGCTTGTCACACTGTGAGACATGATTATCATGACAATTCCAATCAAATACTGCACTGGCACTAACCAAGTTTTCCGCCTGCCAAATTCTGGCCAAAACATTGCATCAACTATTGGAGCCCATAGCAACTTTACACTGAAAGGCCAATTCACAAAACTAAATTCAGCCTGCAAATCAATTATTTTTAATTAATATATATATTAAGTAATGAAGTTTTTTATTTGCACTCTCAAAGGACATAATTATTATTAGTAAAAACCTTTTACAACAACAACATACTTTTCTATATTAATATGACTAATAATTCAATTTAGCTTTGCTCTTTACAAAAACACTCTAGAGTCTAGGGCTAGGGCAGACTATGTGGAGTCTGAGTGTGCTAATTCAGTTTTAGGACTGATCCACATTTTTATAAAATATATTGTTACCACGCAACAATGTATTACAAGCAACCTGTGTAACAGTCACTCATGTCATTTGCAAGTAGCGTTTACTTAATGTTGTAGTGGAAATTTTATAGTTTGTGCAATTTTTTTCACACTTCAGCAAATATTATTTATATTGAGGGTTTCATCTTGACCCTCGACCTCGACCTCCAGAGATGTGACAACTCCCGATCAAGGTAGCATGTTTAAAAACCCAACCCTAAACTATAACTACCTACAGACAATCTTTTGTTATTGCATTTTAAAGCATGACAGATTATAGTTAGATAAGTTGTTCAATAAATCAAAATTAAAATTAATTTTAAAATAAGTCATACTACCTATGTATTTTCTTTACCTGTTGTGTGTATGTAATGCCACGGTTCTGTAACAACATTGGGATTGCACCTCCAAGCCCAAGAGGAATACCTTGGAGTGTATATAAAAACAATAATACTGCTATATTTAATTCATCCCCTTTAATATTACTTTGGCTGGTGTTTGAAGGGTCTCCATTTTCAAGCAACTCTTCTTTATCAAGAGAACGTTTCCTTTTAGTCAGCGACATTATTGCAGCTTGTAAAGCCTAAAAGAATAAAATGAAATAATTTTACAAATTCATTGAGAATAACACGTCAGTTAAAAAATTGTCGAGTGGTAAAATGGTAGTGTAATTAATACCTATTACCTTAATTTTCGCTTTTTTAGCGAGTCTATAGCGATGAGATTTAAATGAAGTGAGGTCTCAGTTAGTACAAAAGTACACGTACTCTTTCAAAATTAGTTTTAGAATTTTAGATTTAAAAACTTTAAATGCACCACAAGTCACAACATCACCACAAAATACAAATCACTTGGTCGGTGTTAACGACAAATGACACTCAAGAACAAGAACCACGACAACTACAATCACAGAGTACGCCACATCCCACATCTACCTGACATCTACCAGAACATCTACCACCACATCTACCACGTCAAATTAATCTAACATGTCAAAACCTAGAGTAAATATAGCAAGAGAGACAATGTAATAATAATACCACAGGTGAGCGAAATGAGTTTAATACACAGAGTTGTTTAATATTGCCAAGGAGTGACAGAGCGAGAAAATGTTCTCTTGTCCTGCTCAGCGTATCACTTTTTTTGTTTGGCCTATCCGACAGTATAGGTAAGACAATCCTGTGCCGTTTTTGTTATTCGCCCATATTCGTACGAAATAGGAATCAGACAAAGTGGTAACTGTGCGCGTTGCTTACGAAAAAAATGGTGTATCATATAGAGTCTATATGATACACCATTTTTTTCGTCAGCCTTTATCATAGCAGTACATCATCCTCTATCCATACTAATATTATAAATGCGAAAGTGTGTCTGTCTGTCTGTCTGCTACGCTTTTCCGGCCCATCTTTTCAACCGATTTTGCTGAAATTTGGTACAGGGGTAGGTTATATCCCGGGGAAGGACAGAGGCTACTTTTTATCCCGGAAAATTAAGGAGTTCCCGTGGGAATTAAAAAGCCTTAATCAACGCGGACGAAGTCTCGGGCATCATCTAGTACTCTATAATATAGACGATGATGTACTGCTGTGTACAAGGCTGCAAAAGCCAAACTGAACGTAAATACGAAAACATAACCTAATACGTAATAAAACCTCGGCGTTCAGATTAACATTAACTTTATTGTCCATCAATTATTCTAGGCGAATCCAAATACAAAACACTTTTTCCCAAACTTTTTAGATGACCTCTGCTAACGTGACTGCCCATAGAACATCATTTTCTCTGTGTTTTCTCTATATTTACTTTGTCTATTAAATTACCTATGTTGTCTATAAAGCTAGCTTCACATCAACTTTAGTAATACACAATATATTTTCCCAAATAATGTAAAACAAATCCTTATCACAAATAGGTACCTAGTAAATACCAATGCCTCAACTCAACTGAACATCCAAAAGGATCCACTCTACTATCTGTCCACATACCTAAACATCTCCAAATAAGGAATTAGCTATTATCTGTGGTTAACGCCTTTAGTCCACCTACGCGTTCGTATGCGGCAGCGAGTCACTGCGGAACGACTGCGGTAGCGAAATATCTGCGGAACGTTAGTACACTGCAGTTTTTTCGCAAAGAAATGTCATTGTAATTTTCGTGGACTGGGGGTGCAGACGTCATTTCAGAATGTCGTCCGGGTGGTCCCAGTCATCGCTTTCAGATTCTGAAGAGGAAGAATAAATTATTGTAGTTGCTGGCGTCAGTCTAGTATTAAAGAGAAAGCGTAGAATCTGGGTGCATGAAATAAACCAGAAACGAAGGACCCACCACCATGACCATTACAACCCATAACGTCCCACTGCTGGGCACAGGCCTCCACTCTCATAGGAGAGAGGGAATTAGAGCTTAGACCCACCACGCTGCTCCAATGCGGGTTGGCGGGCTTTTAATGACTATTATCATGTTCGTGATAATAACCGGGACCGACGGCTTAACGTGCTCTCCGAGGCACGGGGGTGACACACAGCCAACTTCCTAACTCCGGGCCAGTACTGAGAATTTCTATTCAGAAAAACCCAATACTTAATTATAGCCCGACCCGGGACTCGAACCCAGGACCTCGTCGGCCGCAGTCGAACATGCCAACCACTAGACCAACAAGGCTGTTGAAACTTTTGAACTTTTTCGGCTTCCATGGTGCGAAAATCTGTCCTCATCGACAAAACGCCTGCGGACGCCTTGCGATGCGAAACACTTCTAGCGAAACGTCTGCGTCTGTGTAACGACGATTTCGCAGTTCCTTGCGAAACAATACCGACAAGGACGCAACTATTTCATGTAGCTAGTGCTAGAGTGAGACATAGCGTATGCGAAATTCTGCCATACTACTTACAGTTTTTTTGTTGTTTCGCTGTCGCATACGAATTACGAACGCGTAGGTGTAATAAAGGCGTAACATACTTAAATAATCTGTGGTTACTTTGCCCTTGTAAAATTAAATAATCAATAATTAATCAAAATCTACACTCGGCCAATCCTCAACTCGGCCAAAAGTTTGACTTTTGTCCCAAACTTACAGTCATGAGTCAACATAGTGTGTGTTCCGTTATAAGCACTGCGAGCACTGGCAGTGCTCTTTAGTGGGGACTTCCAGTGCTCTCAGTGTATTTCGGAACGCACCCATAGTCACATCTCTATACTAAAAAAAAAACAATAATCTCCCTTCATGACATCTTTATCTATAAATTTAGTTAAAAAAATAAATCAATTTCATTTGACGTGTTGAACATATATGTACCTATTGTATTTAAATTGTACATTCTTCTCCAAAGAGTATAATAATATTCTTCTCTCCGTAAACCATTTGACAATATGATGCGACAATGTTTTCTTCGATGTTTATTGGATTCGCATGCGCCTATAAAACTTCCACACAATGTGGAAATATTTGTTGGACGTAGCAAAATAACCAAAATTAAGGATCAGTCTTGTTCTCGTCAACAAAGTAGGTATCTTTAATTTTATTGAAAATTTAATATGGCTTTGTGCTTGGTTTGTGTCAGTTCTCAATAGAATCTGCTGTTTGAACTGGTGGCATATATGTTAAAGTCATGACATAGTTTATGTGGCACACAGTATTGAACTGATTTAAATTTAAGAAGTTGGCGGGATTTCATCTCTGCCTCGGAGAGTTTAAGTAACGGTCCTGCGCTTAATCTCTCTAGTGAAGTCTAGTGATGTCGGATTTTCTGTTCCTTCGGGCTATGAGAGTAAAGCACAGAAGAGAGGAGAGATCGAAGGTGCACCTCGGATTATGCAAACACTTGTGCTATCTCTAGCCCTGAAGGCTAATCTTTGGAGATTAGCTTCCAAGGCCTAAATTCAGTCAGCAGGATATTATGTATAAGTGGCACAAGCTGTTCCACATGATTTAATAAAGATTTGATTATTACTATTTTAATTTTGATATTACATAAAATTTTCTTTTGGGTATTCATAGTTAGTTTGAAAGCTGACTGTGAACAATGTGAGGTGGAACTGAAACCTTTGGGCATCAATCCAAGTGGTTTAGATGGATTTGCATTGAAGAGGCATGGAGAATACAAGGTGTCACATGGTAACAGGATAGAAATACTTCTAAATAACTACATACATGTTGTTGAGTTTGACCCACCACCTGATGATTATGTGGCACCAAAACTGACCAAGAGAAAGCTTGAAGAGAATAATCAAGAAATATTACCTAGGAAAAAGTCTAAAGTTGAGCCAGAGGTAGAAACTGATTTAAAAGAAGCCATGGAAAATTTATGGGAAGAGATTGATGGTGGAGAAGTGTATGTATTTACATCAAAAGGTGTCAAGTCTAGTAGTAAAATTGCTGCTTTTGACATGGATGGAACACTAATCAAGACAAAGTCTGGCAAAGTACATCCTGTGGACACAAATGACTGGCAAATAGCTTTCCCTCAGATATCGAAAAAGCTTTCAGAGAAATTAAATGATGGTTACAAAATCATTATATTGAGTAATCAGTCACCAATCGGAAATGGTAGAGTTAAAATTGAGGATTTCAAAAAAAAAATTGAGGGTATAGTTGAGAAGCTGAATATTCCCATTCAAGTTTTTTTAGCTACTGGAAAAGGGTTTTACAGGAAGCCTGCACCAGGCATGTGGAAACTTTTGGCTGAAAAGGTGAGAGAAATAAAATCTAAATACTAAGTAAATCTAAATCTAAATTAAATACTAAGTAGGTATGTGGATTTAGGTATCACGCATAATCATCATCTTTATATCAACCTATCGCAGGCCCAATCAGTATTGGGCGAATGATAGGTGTGGCTCTCATCGCAGAATGAGAAAAGTTAAGTCCTGACAGTCCACCACTCTGCATGTTAATTGATGGACTTCTCACAACCTTGAAAACTTTATGGATAACTCGCCATAACGCAGCTTTATTGTTGATCTTTTCCTTCCTCGAATGTATGTAATATAAGGTAATGTTTTGAACCATTAAATTCAATTGTAATTCAATTTAGATTAATTGTGGTGTTATTTACCAAGAGCACAATGCTTGCTTAAGCTCAGACAAACCAAAATATATGACGTTATCTGGTGTGTGGAAAAAATATTGGAAGTTTTTACTATAATGGTATCAAAAAATTAAGATGATTGCAAGATATGGTGGCATACTAATAGATATGCCTGTGTCCTCACTATTTCATTTTGTCCTTTAGTTTCTTAAACTCGTTCATTTTCTTTCAGAAAAATGACAATATAACCATTGACCTAGACAATAGCTTTTACTGTGGAGATGCGGCAGGCAGAGCGGCGAATTGGGCGCCCGGTAGAAAGAAAGACCACTCAATGGCTGACATACTCTTAGCTGAGAACCTTGGCCTCAAGTTTTACACACCGGAACAGTTCTTCCTTGGTCACTCCATTGCTAATGTGCCAATGAATAAGCCAGAGTTTGTTCCAAAAGAGCTTAAACCTGAGCCTTTTAATGAGAATTTAATTAGCGAAGAACAAGAGGTAATAAGATTTAGGTGTAATATAATAGTAATTAATCAATATTGAAAATAATGCAGGACGAAAAACTTAACTTATATCAACACCAAGAGCCTAAGAAGTTATAGGTCTTGTAGTGTATAATGTGACAGAGTTGTGTCACTTTGTACAATGGGAGGGCTACCGAAGATTGGGGCTCTGAATGTCTGCCACCTCAGGTCCATTTGCATCAGTCAAAATTCGTTGATTAATTCAAGATTATTTGATGATTGAATGAAGACAGCAGCAGTAGAAAATTATTTAGATACTAGATGATGCCCATGACTTTGTCTGCATGGGTTAAGGTTTTTGATTCTGGTGAGAAGACTTTAATTTTAAATAAGCCATCTTCATTCCAAATTTCAACTAATATAAATCAGTTATGTAACTATGGAGTGAAAGAGTAACAGACATCCAAGCATACAAACATCCACAATTTCACATTTATAATATTAGTAGAATAATGTAAACAATTCATAAATCATCAACTCATCATAAGATGGTAAAAACTATCTATCTAATAGATGATCTATATAATATTCTATGTGTGTATTTTCAGTTGCTGGTTTTAG
Source organism: Erebia ligea (assembly GCA_917051295.2). NCBI lineage: Eukaryota > Metazoa > Arthropoda > Insecta > Lepidoptera > Nymphalidae > Erebia > Erebia ligea. The sequence continues at coordinate 9,499,867 of OU785233.1, read as the reverse complement.
TGGGATTCCCAGGTAGTGGCAAATCAACCCTAGCGAAACAAATTGAACAGAAATCAGGAAACAAATATGTAACAGTTTGCAGAGATGTTCTTGGCACTTGGAAAAAATGTGCAGCAGAAGCCACTAAGCTATTAAACGTAAGTTTAATAACTTTGATATTTCATCATATTTCATAATTTATTGTGTGAAAGAAACAGGATAGGATACAATTTGGTATTTGAAAACTAGTCAAACCATGAACTTTTTTACAAAAGTCAAAATGCACGCTTAGTATGGGATTTTGGATGAAATACTTACTTGTAACATCTTCAAAAGTCAACATACTTTTTTACTTTAATCGATAAAATGGTTATCAAACATAAAAGTAACACAAGACATGGATATTAATTACGTCTTTTATTAATAATTATTTTCGTATTTAGGTTTCATAGTTCATAGTTTTAATAGCTCGCGGCGATTTATCCTTGACCCGGCGGAGAGGCCCACGGGGGGGGCGACAGGTAATATGATATAAAATAAAACTGTCATGCCAGCGGAAAGGTTAAATAATAATCACAAAAAATAATTTATTTTTGACAAAGGCAACATCCCAATTGTCCCAAAGTTTGACACAAAGATTTTCCAAAGACTGCTCTAGAATTTTTGTTTTTAGTTTTTTTTGGAAACTGTATTTAATAGAAATTTTCTTTAATCATTATGTTGATACTTGATATGTAATTTAAATTGTTTAAAATAATTAATAAGACGTGAATTTTTGATTTGAATGACAATAGATTATGTACCAGATGAAGCCTGCAACTTAGTTTATGTCATGTTTAAGTAGATTACTTTTTAAAAATCCTAGGTGAACTATGACTTTCTGGAATAAAACGTTTGTCTTTCTCCAGGTCGATCTATTGACCTAATGCTGCGCGATTGAAAGACAAATCAACAAATAATTAAATACTAACATATTATATACTAGCTTATGCCCGCGACTTCGCCCGCGTAGAATAAGTGTTTTTCAATTCCCACGGGAACTCCTTAATTTTCCGGGATATGTCACTCTTCAGGTCCTCAACTATACCCATGCCAAAAATCACGTTGATCGGTTGCTCTGTTGCAGTGTAATTGAAGGACAAACCAACAAACAAACACACTTTCGCATTTATAATATTTTATTTATTATTTTCTAGCTGATGCCCGCGACTTCGTCCGCGTGGTTTAAGTTTTTGTTATTCCCGCGGGAACTTCTTAATTTTCCGTAATAAAAAGTAGCCTATGTCACTCTCCAGGTCCTCTACTATACCCATGCCAAAAATCACGTTGATCCGTTGCTCCGTTGTGGCGTGATTGAAGGACAAACCAATAAACAAACATACTTTCGCATTTATAATATTACTATGATTAAATAAATAATAAAGTATACTATTGGATTGAATCAGGCGTTACTTCGCGGAAGTTCATGATTTAGCAAGAAAAGATTACAATTATTTTGCTATAATCCGCCAACAGTTGGCGGATTATATAGCAAAACTAGCTCTTGCCTGCGGCTTCGCTCACGTTAAGTTCAATTTTTGATTGGTAAATTTTAACTAACATGTTTAAAAAAAAATGTCATTCAACTAATAGAAAAATATTAACTACAAAACTTCTTTATAGACAATATTCTTTACTGATCTATTACGAGAATGTAGTAGGCGCCAAAATCACCAAGCTACTGGGTGAGCTATCAAACTGACAGACTTTCATACAAACAAACCCCTATTTTAAATTTAGAGAATTAGGTTTTTTGAAAATTCAGCGGAAAACCTTTGTTTTTTAGGGTACGTACTCCGTACCAGAAACGGAACCATTATAAGATCACTACGTTGTCCGTCTGTCTGTCTGTCTGTCCGCCTGTCCGTCTGTCAAGACCCTTTTTCTCAGGAACGTGTAGAGGTATCAAGTTGAAATTAATATCAAATACTCAGGTCCGCAATCCTTTGCAGCAGTGAAAAAATCAAACTTCCAAGTCGACGCAATCAAAAGACGCCTTTTATGCTTTGTTTATGCATCACATCAAATTTTTTTTCAATTGAAAGCCAAAATGCCACATTTCATGGATATTACTTAAAAAATAACTTTAAAATCAGAAATTTTCTTACAAATTTTCATCCCCTATGTGTGCCTTTGGGAGTGGAATTTCTATAATTTGTGAAACACGTATTTCTTTATTTTTAATAGAAAGCCCAAAATCAAAATTTCATGAATATAACTTGAAAAACAACTTGATAAATGACAAACTTTTATACAAACTTTCACCCTCTTAGGGGTGGAATTTTCAAAAATCCTTTCTTAGCGGATGCCTACGTTATAATAGCTATCTGAGTGCAAAATTTCAGCCCGATCCGATCAGTGGTTAGAGCTGTGCGTTGATAGATCAGTCAGTCAGTTAGTCAGTCACCTTTGCCTTTCATATATTTATAGATAATTGTAATCTTTTCTTGCTAAATTAAAGTATACGATGGGGCTGATTCTGTAGTGCACAATCTCTAAACTAAACTAAAATGGCAGCTTTAAATCTAGTTCTGTCCCTTTCCGTAGGGAGTATTATGAAAGGGTTAGCAATATTTGTAATGCTCTAATTTTAGTTTAGTTTAGAGATTGTGCACTACAGAATCAGCCCCATTAATTAAACGTTAGTATTTAATTTTAAAACGCTAATGTTATGGCACGTATTGCTTTACTACCACCTTTTTCGCTATATCGTACACTGAATAATTCTATCCCTCTCACATTTTTGTTTTGTTAATGGCCCTTAACTACTAATCTGTAATCCATTACTTCCAGCAAGGTAAGAGCGTGATAGTGGACAGCACCAACCCGGACGCGGAGTCGCGCGCGCGCTGGACGTCGCTCGCGGCGCAGAGGCGCGTCGCGTGCCGCTGCGCGCGCATGCGCACGGGCAGGGCGCACGCGCAGCACAACAACAAGTTCCGCGAGATCATGCGCGTCAACCATGCGCCCGTCAACGATATTGTGTTCCACACTTACAAGTAAGTAGTCTGAGGAGATAATCCATACTAATATTATAAATGCGAAGGTGTGTCTGGCTGCCTGTCTGTCTGCTACGCTTTCACGGCCTACGTGTTCAACCGATTTTGATGAAATTCGGAACAGGGATAGGTTGTATCCCGGGGAAGGAAGGCTAAGGAAAATCCCGGAAAATTAAGGAGTTCCTGCGGGAATCGAAAAAACTTAGTCCACACGGACGAAGTAGCGGGCATCATAAATAGTTATCAATTATATTTTTAACTAGCTGATGCCCGCGACTTCGTCCGCGTGGACTAAGTTTTTTCGATTCCCGCGGGAACTCATTAATTTTCCGGGATAAAAAGTAGCCTATGTATGTATGTATATTCTTTATAGCTGACGCCCGCGACTTCGTCCGCGTGGAATGAGTTTTTCAGTTAATTTTCCAGGATAAAAAGTAGCCTATATTACTATCCCATGGTATGGCATCACCATTATAGGGGGATTCCCCTATAATGGTGAAACACGTAGGTACTTCTTCATATTTTAACGAAAGCCCAAATGCTGTTTCATGGCTATATAAACTTGAAAATTAAGGATTTTCATACAAACTCTCAACCCCTATTTCACCCCTTCGGGGGTGGAATGTTGAAAGACTGTGAAACACATATGTTTTCATTTTCAACCAGCAGCTCATATATCAAGTTTCATGGCTACAACTTGAGAAATTAAGGATTTTCATACAAACTCTCAACCCCTATTTCACCCCTTCGGGGGTGGAATTTTGAAAAACTGTGAAACACATATGTTTTCATTTTCAACTCGCAGCTCATATATCAAGTTTCATGGCTATAACTTGAGAAATCAAGGATTTTCATACAAACTCTCAACCCCTATTTCACCCCTTCGGGGGTGGAATGTTGAAAAACTGTGAAACACATATGTTTTCATTTTCAACCCGCAGCTCATATATCAAGTTTCATGGCTATAACTTGAGAAATTAAGGACTTTCATACAAACTCTCAACCCCTATTTCACCCCTTCGGGGGTGGAATTTTGAAAAACTGTGAAACACATATGTTTTCATTTTCAACCCGCAGCTCATATTATATCAAGTTTCATGGCTATAACTTGAGAAATTAAGGATTTTCATACAAACTCTCAACCCCTATTTCACCCCTTCGGGGGTGGAATTTTGAAAAACTGTGAAACACATATGTTTTCATTTTCAACCCGCAGCTCATATTATATCAAGTTTCATGGCTATAACTTGAGAAATTAAGGATTTTCATACAAACTCTCAACCCCTATTTCACCCCTTCGGGGGTGGAATTTTGAAAAACTGTGAAATACATATGTTTTCATTATCAACCCGCAGCTCATATATCAAGTTTCATGGCTATTACTTGAGAAATTAAGGACTTTCATACAAACTTTCAACCCCTATTTCACCCCTTCGCGGGTAGAATTTCGGGATAAAAAGTATCCTATGTCCTACCTCGTAGTATGGGCTCAAATCGTGCCAAGTTTCGTTTGAATTCATTCAGTAGTTTCGGCGTGATGCGCGGCCAAGATACAGACAGACAGACAGACAGACAAAAATGAAAAAAATTACAGATTTGGCTTCAGTATCGAATAATGAGTGCCCTCCAAAAAAAATTTTCAAAATATCTTCAATGTACAGAATTGGACCTGTTACAGTTTTATTTAAAGTAGGTATAGATTTTCTACCAGTCATCCGATGGAATATCTAGAGTGTAGACAGAGCAAGCTGGAGAAGCGTGTCTCCAAGCTGGCAGAATTTTCTGTACAAAATCATTCTGGGTATTTGACTAATATTCAAATAAATTATTTTGTTAGTGATTATTGAATAGAGGATCTCCCAAAAGTCGTAATATCCACGACGTCCCCTGATATACTTTTATGCTGAATAACCATTTTAAACAATCGATTAAATTAAAAAAGTGCGTCGAACTTTAATGACGTCACATTCCAGAATTTCATATAAATCCAATACTTAGGACGCGTTTTGCCGTTTGAAAAAAAGTATAGTATAGTATGGTATTTTGGTGGTCGTACGTAGGTGTAGTAGATGAGCCTATGATTTGCAATTGGTATGGTTATACGAATTGCAATGTTTATATGTACAAAATGTTCAGAGCAATAAAGTAGTAGTAATACAGCATAAACTAGCCTCCACGCCCGCGCTGCTCGCAAGGTGCTACTATTGGTTCGAATCCGCTTTCGAATTTGTTTTTCTCTATTCTAAATCTACCACATATTGATTCTCATGATTTTTGTTTTAATAAATCAATAATTATTGTACTACCCAGACAAAATAGTTTCGCTGCGGGGAAACAACCATTAAAATTTCAGTGTACGTATATAAATATCATATTATACTAATTACGTTGTGGTAGTATTATATTACTTTACAATTTCGACGACCTTATACCTGGTGCAGTGGTAAGCAAGCACTCTTATAAATGGGAGATCTTGGGACGATCTCTGGAAGTTTCAGTGTATGAATTTATAATTTCCGAATTTTCTCTGGTCTTGGTCTGGTGGGAGGCTTCAGACGGTTCCATTTTTTTTAGTTTGCATCATAACATACCTGCTGAAATCGAAGTTGGGGACTAAAAGTTGAGGTGTAAAAAGATAAATAAATATTTTCTGAGGTGAACATAGCCCACCTTTTGTGTGAACGTCCCCCAGGATGCAAGTTATCTCTGTACATATTTATCAAAAAGACATGAGAAGACAAAGTAATGGGAGAAAACTCCTTTAGGCGCAACCTGAGCTTAACTTGGTAGCTTTTTTTGGACGGTTGTAACATTCAAACGTCATACCCGAAAAAATATGACTGCCAAATGAAAGAGCTATGTGTACACTGCGCCAACTTATCAATGTATACCGTGCCGCTACGCGCATATATTATATTATATTCGTAATAATATAATACGAATATAATATAATATATGCGCAAAATTAAAATAAACATAAAGGCAAGAGTGAATAGGCATCTTCTAGGCAAGCGCGCTCCAACCTAGACCTCATCATTGCTTTGCACTAAGCATGATTGTCGTCAAGCGCAAGCCTGTCTCACAATAATAAAAAAAAACTAACATACGAATTTGCTTCACTGTTTCAAATCGATGGGGCTGGCGTGTCCGTGTCGGACAAAAGTCCCTAATAAATTAAGATAAAAAAAAAAAAATACAAATGCTACTACAATCTTTGTTTGTAAAAAATACAATACAAATATATATAAATAAATAAATAAATAAATAAATCATTTATTGTCCATAAAAAATATTACAATCACATCAATAGGTTTAGCGTCTGATGCCTACGATAAGTTTGAAACTCGTGTTATAGGCACGAGTTTCAATTAGTGAAGTAGAGTGAAATATTCTTATATTGAGTTATGTTTTAATGTGTAAGCTCGTCAAATAATCACCTTGAATGGATCTAGTACAATAAGTAAAAATCCGCGCAATTAGTAGTAAGTACGTATATTTGTTCCAGAAACAAATTCGTTGAGCCAACAGCGAGTGAAGGATTCAAAGAGGTAATTCAAGTCGAATTCAACCCCACATTCGACAGTAAGGAAGCGGAGAATATTTATAGAATGTATTTATTAGAAAAATAGCACTTAAAAAATTAATTCACTATTTAAGTTATTGAGATTATATAAATAAAAGATGTGATAAATTTAGCAGTTTTTTTTATTGCTGATCCGAATAATTACCAAATTACATGGATGTATTATTTAGAAATTGACAAAATATAACATAACTAAAGCAATCAGTTCAATAATTAATGTATTGTAAAAAAGTAAATTTAGGCCAAAAGCGTCAACCGCTTACTTTACAGATAAGTAGTTAAATAATATTGTAAACCCAAAATACCTATTATGAAAATATTTTTGCTATTTCTTTAGTTTTTCTAGTAAAATAATATTTTTATCATATTGGATAGGTAAGTATGTATTTCTAAAAAGTAAATCTACATCGCAATAGGTAAGTAGGTACAAAAAGACATTTTATGACTGATTTTATGAGATTTTCTACCAAATTATATTAATTATAAGGCAATTTTTGTGGTGCTCTTAAAAGTATGAATATTTACACAATTGATTAACTTTTAAAGCTGGCAAGCAATAATTTACTTATTATTACAAATTCATAACAGTCATCTCTCATACTTTAGATATAATATCTAGTGAATAAATCTCATCCATCGTAATTTCTATATTCCATTCTACTTTAGGCAATAATTCACATATTATACCAGCTACCTTGAGACTAAAAATAATAAACTACGTACCTGAGTAAAAGTATGTATAAGCATTCAATTTTTTTCTAGCTACAGCTAGGCACTTAGGTCTCAAACCTTATTAATAGCCTCGCACACTACAGTGAATGTACGAAGAGATACAGCTTTACCAGAGTTAATGTTAACAGTGTGTTAATCTGTTACCTAATTAACATTAATTTGAAATGTTAAAACTTGAACCTCTGATAAATGGGCATGAAATTATAAATGGAGTTAAAGTTATATACAATATGTTAAGGACCAAGGACAACCATATTTTACGATGATTTAAACCTAATAATAGCAATAAAACAAATGGTTTTTGCTATGGACGGAAAATGTACATTAATGCTATACATTTACTTTTTATATTTTCAGTGTCCCCTGCTCATACAGACCAATATGCTCAAATTCAAATGTTTTTTATTCATATAAACTTTTACAAGTACTTTTGAATCGTCAAGTGAATCTACCACTGGTTCGGAATGCCATTCCTACTATATTATTTATGTTGCTTATGTTGCTTCAGTCTAAGTTCTTACATTGCAATTAATTCGTTTAATCGCAATCAAGCGTTCGATCATATAGGCGTCAAAGTAAAATGGACTCAAAGCTCTTGATTTAAAGTCACAAATTCAGTACAACCGATTTTAATTTCGAAACTTTTCCGTTTGTACCTCTAGCTGTGAATGCATACATAAAAGTGAGCTCTAATTGAATGCGTGATAGGTTTCATTTTACTTTGACGCTAATGTGATCGAACGCTTGATTTGCAATGTAAAAACATAGAGAATTAGACCAGTTTCTTAGATTTTAAGTACAAGCCTCAGAAACTCAGAAAGGTATGAGTCTGTATGAGTGATATGACTGACAGAGACGACGCTCTACCATTACGAAGCAGCCGATTATCTCTCAGCTCGACGTGTAATCTTAACTGCCGAGTCTGTGTGCCGAGTACTGTACTTACTTTTATACAACATAAGTTATTTATTCAACTATGTATAAGTATACAAATTAATATGCTATAGTCCGACAAACTTATGACACGGTGACAGCGTCGCTAGCATAGAGGTATATACCTCTTTGGTCGCTAGTATCTTAGGAGAAGAAAAATAAAAACAAAAACTATACTCGCGTAAAAATAGTTCCAATTTTGGCCACCGGGTCAGTTAAGTTTGTGGGACTGTACTTTCAATTTACATTTAAAGCATTCCATAGTTTTAAGAATATAATTTTGGCAGTGTCTAGCTGGCAACAAGTGGTCGTTTAATAAAAGTAATCAACTTGCCACTAGTAGGCAAAGCTTTTGAATTTTTTTTCCCTAAAGCAATCTGATAAGGTTATAAATGTTGCTTTTTATTTAACCACTACTTGTGCCCGTCTAGACTCTAGAGTCTAGACACACTGGCCAATTCTGTTTAACACCATCTCTAAACTAAAATAAAATGACATTTCTAAATCTAAGGAGTGCTGCCCCATTCTTACTCTTAGGCTGCCCCCTTTCTGCAGGAAAAAAGTAAAAATAAGAAAGGGATAGAAATTAAATAGGACTGTCATTTTAGTTTAGTTTAGAGATGGTGTACAACAGAATCGGCCTGATGACTGCCTATAGTATTTAACATTAAAAAGCGATCACGTACGAATAATAACAAGTAGAGAAGCATTGAAGAAATGCCTTAAAGATGAGACGTCAGCAGACATGGGCGCTGACGTGAACACCCATATGTACATATTATTTTGCGTAGTACCTGTAGCTGTTGACGTCATTCGCGTTTTAAATACTAAATAATTGCGCCTCTTGCACCTATGGTGGCCGTGCCGATCTCCTTACTTTTTATTCTAGTTTCTTAATTCTATTCATTGCTGCTCCATCTACCTTATTGGCCATGACGGTGTCATTTTCACTACGGGTCTGGTGCCGTGTGTGAGGGCATAATATGTTAAATCAACCACTCCAGTGATCGCAAAACAAACCTGTAGTCCGTTCTGAAGTTGCAACATGGCTGTCTGCGCAGGTTACAGCCAAGTAAACGCCCCCACTGAGAACTTAAAACACAGCACAATCGCATACCTCGTGTTGAGTTCCGAGGACTTGGTGTTTTGCGGTCACTAAAGGATTATTGTCGATTGATAGCTTTTTTAGCTATGTTAAAAAAATAAAACGTGATATTATTTAGGCACCTAGGGATGGGATTTAGGAAGTAGGTATTAAGTATATCGCTAAAATTCTATTCGGCAATGATGATTACCGTGCTCGCTATGTGTCATTCGGTGGCAGCATCTCCGTCTTCGTCTTCGTCTATCAGATTGTCCAGACTCGTATCCGAGTCGTCTTCTTGTCATCTGTAATTGGAGTTTACCTCCTTTAGAATCGATTTGCATATATAAGCCCGGGGTATGAAAATTTATGTTGAGTAAAATGAAACTTTCTCCGTTACGTTATTGACTTTATGTTTCCATGGTAACACTTGTTTATGTTTCCATGACTATGTAATGTATTTTGATGAATATAAATTATTTAATTAATAATTAATATAAATGTATCTAAATGTGTCAAGCATGCTTTCAGTAATATAAAAAATGCGTTCATTTAACCTCATTTACTAATCTATATATTTTATAATCGTTCGTAAAGAGTAAACTCCAGTCGTGCGTCGGATTTTTTTTAACTCCAGTTTAGTAATTGCTTGAGACACACCGTATATTGGATTAGACTTAGAGCCACTCTAGGTTAGAGAAAGAGCTCAGTTGATTCGCGATGACAGAGTCATACAACGTTGCAAATCGTATCCTTGCACGGCCAGGGTCTCCGCACCAACGTATAGTAGGGCGTAGGCATCGATATATATGTAGGTACTAGATGGGCTCTTTCATAGAAAAAAGTTGGGCGTCCGACTTGTAGAGCGTGCCCCTCACCTGTATAAGGCTGTCCTTGTCCCCGCCATAGCGCTGTCCCGCTTTTCAGACTAGATAGCGTTAGTAAAATTAAGTCTACATTCTTTGTTTGACAGGGCCCGTCTATGTAAATTGAGGTCGTTGATAGTAGGTAACTATAATATATGTATAATGTAAGTACCTGGTAATATACACGGTGTCGACGTGAGTCAGTCGCGCGCCGGTGAGCGGCGCGGCAGAGGCGACGTGCCGCAGTTTGCGCTTCTCGAGCGTGCTCCGAGCCTGCTGCACTGCCAGGTCGCCGCACCAACGTTCGCAGCGGGCGTAAATTACTACTCCTACGGAACGAAATATCATACGAAGTCAACGAAATATCACACAGGTCAAGTCCGAAGGGTGGGTGAACTACTAAATCTAAAGGACTACAAATAGACAATGATATTCTGAAAAGGATATTAGTTCAAGAGCTTCAAGGCTCAGGTTGGGCGGTGGTCGATTTACAATGGAGTTGTCTACTGGCTACCATCACCACCCGCGTGAAGGGCAAGAATTCCACAGACTAATCAATAACTTTCCCATGAAATTAAGAGGATATCTAATCTTTAAGAAATTATTTCCCGTAACTAAAGAATTTGTCGTTACTCTTGTAAAAATTTTTGTTATACATGCATAGATAACACTGATGCCCATGAGCACCAGCGTTGACTCACTGACTGAATGCAGCTCTTACCAGCTCCAGCGAAGAGTATAATCGCAGGCCACGAGCTGACGAGAAGTGGCGTAAGTAGTAAGGACGATATTGTCAATGTCGCTGGGCCCTGAAACTTTTGTAACCTCTTCAAGCCGATGTCGTGTGCCGGTTGCCAAGTGCTTATGAAGATACCGCATAGCCATACTGAAAACAATAAAGTAGGTACCTACATTCAAATGATTTTGTAAAAGTACAGATGAGAGAAAATGCAAAGATCTTCTCAGAATAGGAATTATGGTATGTCAGCTCGCACGGCACTTCTAAGCTTTCCATAAAATCGTATGTGCATTTTATAATACGAATATAGGGAATATGGATACAAATTAGTATCCTTGGACGAATCAAACACGTAAATTAGCGTATATTATGCCATGAAAATTGCTCTTTACCTTTTCCATATAGGTACTTATAGCCTAGACCCTAGTGTAGTAGGTACCTAAATACTTTACTTTGCAATACATAAATGTGACAGTGTGTCTGTCAATTTGACTGTCTGCTAAGTTTTCACGGCACATCTGTTAAACCATTTTGACGAAATTTGGTATAGACATAATATTATTAGGTTGTATTCCGGGGAAGGGCATAGGTTACTTTTTATCCCAGAACATCAAAGAGGTCCCACGGGATTTTTAAAAACCTAAACCCACGCGAACAAAGTCGTGGGCATCAACTGGTTGTTTTAGTCTATAAAGAATTGCAATAGGTAATAAGATGAAAGTCTCGAAGAAGCAGTATCTTTTAAGTATTTTCTTTAAATTAAATGTTTAATTGAAACTTACAGGGTATTCCAGTAGCAAACATGGGCACTCGCAAATTTTCTTTGCAAAAGGCGGCGGCGATGAAAGCATCGGCCAGAATCTGTAAAACTGCCCCGACTGCCGACCACCGGGCCCCGCGCGTGCTTGGCGGAGTTGGCAGGCTGGCTACCGGGATCGCAGTCACCACCTTGAATAGTAACAAGTAAGTGAAGTTATTATTGGAGTTTACCTCATTCAGAATCGATATGCATTATATATAGGTAGCCCGGGGTATGAAAATTTATGGGGAGTAAAATCAAAACCGTTACGTTATTGACTTTATGTTTCCATGGTAACACTTGTTTATGTTTCCATGACTAGTAATGTATTTTGATGAATATAAATTATATTTATTTATGTATTTATTAATTTATTACTTAAATAAAATTTTTTCACAACTCGTTTTCACTGTTGAAATTACAGTTATTTATTAATTAAAATGTCTACAAGTACTAATTATGAAGAAAATGATTTATGTTGTACACCGCCCGAAATAAGATGTGAAGATAAGAACCCGCATTGGAGCAGCGTGGTGGGTCTAAGCTCTAATTCCCTCTCTCCTATGCAGTGGCGATTCCTGGTGGTCAATCTGGGGTTTGCGCTAGCTGATGGTTAGGTATTTTCTCAATAAAACACATTTACCTCATATATCACTGATTAGGGGTATAGGTTTAATATAACTGATAGGTTACAGGCTACCCGCCATCTTAGAGTAGGTACTGGTACACCTGGTGACATTGCAGTCAAGGGCTAACTTGTACTTACTAGAATAAAGAATACTATTATTATTTATCTTACACTAGCAGATTACCGCGACTTCGTCCGCGTGAAATAAGTTTTTTAAATTCCCAAGGGACCTCCCTAATTTTTCGGGTTAATCTCGGTTCTCGTACCAAGCCTATGACACTCACAAATAATGTGGCTTTCTGTTGGTACCAGAATTTTTTAAATCGGTTCAGTAGATCCAGAGATTACCCCCTACAACCTCATAAACTTTACCTCTTTATAATATTAGTACTATAGTGCGCGTTACATTCTTCTTCTTGGTCGTGGCGTTACATTATCACTATGATATCTTCTAAGATATTAATCTGAATTAAATGGTGTAAGGGCGAATTTGATCTATATTAAATACTTGAGATGAACAACCATTTTATTTTGATAAGGATTTTATACTATGTTGGTAAAACACCTTCGCGAGTAAAGCATTGTTTTAGACCAAATTTGAAAATCATAATGACGGTTATTGTGGGGCGACCTTATAACATAGCTATATGCTGTCGCGGACTTTTTTGTAGAACTTTTTGAGAGGAACAATTCCATCATACATTGTTTTCGTTTAACTTTTACCATTTACGCAGCGCACGCCACGGAAGCTCTCAGATGAGACAATTTTTTCCGACTTCATTCACATTATTGCAATATTCGTAGGGATCTTTAATGTTTTTGAAAATAAAATACAGCCTATGTTACTCGCCGAGAATGTAGCTTTCTATAAGTGAAATAATTTTTAAAATCGGTTGAGTAGTTTTTGAGTTTCGAAAATAATACTACACAGCACATGCGCAACTCATAGTGCACGCCTTCGGCCCGTAGTAAGCGGGAGTAAGCGGGCCGACGGAGTTCGAAGATTCGCGCAGTACGAGCCACGTGGCAATGCGGCGCACGTCACAAGTCACAACTCACAACCAAGGTGCGAGGTGGTCATGGAGCGTGCGTGATAATAATTATCGATTAACGCAATCATTTAATTGATAAACTTATATGATTTGTGAATGGTAGGTACCTATTTCATGTTATAAAATAAGTATTAGTTTATTACTTAAATATAGATCTAGAATAATTGGTAAGTAACTTATTCATAATTATTGGTATTGCGGCGCAAGCTGCGCAATCTTAGAGGAATCGCCACTGCTCCTATGAGAGTGGAGGCCTCTGCCCAGCAGTGGGACGTTAATGGGCTGTAGTTGATTGATTGATTGATTATTTTCTACACAAGTGTGTTGAAAAACGTCGTATGATACACGTGTGTATTGATGATTACCGTCCTCTGCTATCTTAAGACCCTCACCTAACGGCTCGGGTCTCAATAGCGCCTCAGCGGTAATCACCAACATTACACACTTGTACCATAATGTACTAATAATCGTTCGTAAAGGGTGAACTCCAGTCATGCGTCGGAGCTGACACACACAATTTTTTTTTGTTTAAAAAATGATATGCAAGTTCCGTGTATCATGGACTGTGAGTGTCCATTGAAATAATTAATCTGATTTTTGTGACTGCCCGACAGTGAATTATTAAATTTAATATAATTTTTAATCATCATCATCATCATCGCTGCTTTAAAGACGTTTGTGGGCCCGAGGCTGCTCTGGTCGATTTCTCTATCAGCTTACCTCTATCTTTTGCGTTTGTTTTTAAATATTGCCGAATGCCGACTATAATAGTAGGCACCTAGTAGGTATGTATTACGTAGCTAAATTTTGGTAGCGATTTTTTTTTTTCAAGATATTTGATACAATTCTATTTTTAAGACCTAAACAATGCTATTGCCAAAAATCTTATTATTATAATAGTCCTAAAGTGTAGGACTAGGTAGGTAATAAATAATAATTAACATTATTTTGCTACAATCAATTATTTGATCGATTGTAAAAAAATCGAAGCATGATCACCATTTAGGCGCATCGTGAGCCTCGTGATCAAAAGTTCTGACTTTCAAGGCGATAATAATATCAAGGGGAAAGCAGTTACCTGTATTCGATCCCTGTATTCTTTTACAACTGCATCAATATCTGTGGAATCGTCCCCCGAGGATATTTCCGCTTCACTAACATCGATATCCGACTGGACATCTTCTTCTTGAGCCAGTGCTAAAGCTCTTGTACCACTGCTGCCGCTGGTCACTTGATCTATTTCTTCCGTCGGACAGTTAGCGTATTCGTCGAGGAGGAGACATTCGCGGTCTTCGGTTTCTGGATTGATAAAAAATATTTTATCAAAGCTTTTTATTCAAGTTATTAGCGATGCCAACGATTTTGTCCGCGATTTAGGTTTTTCGAAAATCCCGTGGAAACTTGGATTCTCAAGAGTGCGGGGGACGGGAAAAACCGATGCGCGGGCCGACCGTTCTCGCTGGGTTCTCCCAATCTAAGTAGGTATATTAACTTATAATTAAACTGTAACTGAACTAACTTAAATATGTATATATGTATATCAAAAAATTTCGGAACCGGCAGGATTTGAACCTGCGTCTCTCTGGGAATCGCGCTCTGGGAACTTTCCTCGTGTAAATTATAAAACTGTAACTGGACGATTCATGTAGGTACATTAAATGTTCCGAAAATATTATGATTTAAATTGCAAAAGTAGCCCACATGAGGTCGCAATGAGCAGTTGCCCTTAGGTAGGTATATGGATGGCTGTAGGCCTTTTATAAGCTTAGGTAGGTACAACAAGTTAGACCTTGATCTCACCTGATGCCTAGTAATGATGATAAGGTGATGGCAGTTATATTAAACCCATACCCCTAATCGGTTTCTGCACGGCATCGTACCGGAACGCTGTTTATCGCTTGTCGGCACGTCTTTGCCGTAGAGTGGTAACTAGCCACGGCCGAAGCCTCCCACCAGGCCAGCCCAGAGAAAATTCACGTACCTAAACGAAGTTGCGGGCAACAGCTAGTCGATTATGAAGATTCCTCTTATTCATTTTTAGTTTATTACTAGCTGATGCCCGCGTCTTCATCCGCGTGGATTGAGGTTTTTTGGTTCCCGCGGGAACTCTTTAATTTTCCGGGATAAAAAGTAGCCTATGTATTTCATCTAGATCCGTTCAGCCGTTCTGGCGTGATTGAGTGACAAACATACATCCATCCATCCATCCACCCAAACTTTCGCATTTATAATATTAAGTACATATAAGTATATTAGTAGGTATAGATTAGTGTAGATAAGTAAGAAAGGAGATAAAATTATACATAAAAGTATAATAATAATAGTAATAGTTTATTATTATAGTAGTGATAGTAATATTATTATATCATATTTTATTAGTATTGCACATTCAAAAATATATCGAATAGCCCAAGCGCACGAAACCGGGCCGGGTATAGTTTAATAAGCTTTTTTTTGTTTCTTGATATCAAAAGGTCAGTTGGTTGCGTAGTCATCGCAAAAGACCACGGCTCACAATGTATTCGGTCGTATTTTTAATAATATTTCTCTTCGCTGCGTCAGCTTTTGGTTAATTAGATTTAGATTCAAAGACGAAAAATTTTAGCGTCGAACTTTTGTATCACACATTGCAAGATTCAGATAGTGATTTCATAATATTACCTTGTTCTGTATGGTATTTGTTGATAAGCATAGCATACGAAACTTTGGGAGCTACCCGGAAACAAATCTTGAAGGCGCTTTTATTACCAGAAGACAGAAATGAAGTCGTGAAAGAGTTTCAGAAACTGAACACATCGATGTTTGCGGATAAAGGTGTGACAATATCTTGGCGGAATTACCTTTTTTATGACGAGAACTCTAATGTATATTCGGACAGTATTAGAAGATTAGAAAATGACTTTCGAGAAGCCGGGTTACGCTATGGAGGATATCTTTGACGTAGATAATTCGCAGCTACCTCTCTCACCCTTTTAATAATAATAAGGCCCCATGATTTTGTAGATTCCGCGATGATTATGGGTAATTCCCTTATATTTGTTGCGAAGTGGTCAAAACAATTTCACGTGACGCAACTTGCTCATGGTGGGATTCATATGCAAGCAAGTCTCCGTTTCTCGGATTTCGAGTCGCTGCACGCTTCCGTCACGGAACTGCCGTATGAAGGTGGCCAGTACTGCATGCTTCTTATAAGACCACACAGTGGATACGATGCCAAACAAGTGTTCCAAAATATCCGAGATGTGTCATCTCGCTAGCCTGCAAAGTGACGCCGACGAGTTTCTACTGAGGGAGATTGATATATAGTTGCCGGCTGTGGTTGCCGGGGCCTGTTGTTTCATTGCTTTCTTTGAGTGAGCCTGTAAGTAGGTATCTAATATCGGACTTTCTGATGTGTTTGATAAGAATTTGGCCAACTTCGATAATCTCGCTGAAGATACAATACATATTGGTGAAATTTCACACAGAGTAGACATCTATTTTAACAAGCTTAGAACAACCGTGTTCTCGTTTATACCAGCGGTAGTGCCCAAGAGATCTAAGAGCGAAGAAAGTTGCAGTAAAGGATCCGTTATTTTTTTTTATACTTAATAGAGAAACCCACTGCGACTATACTCTTCGGTGGATTCTACTCCAAAATCACATAAAGGAGTTAGTGTACCTAGCTTTTGAAGATTAAGAAATGGACTTGATTTTGAATAAATAAAATGTGTTACGAGATTTACCTAAATAAAATTATTATCAGACAGCCTTTCTAGTTTCTACTAAAAGTATTTTCTTTACATTAATGTTACTAATTGTTTAATGAATTGGGGTTAATACCTACTATAGTTTATTTTAATAAGTAGGTAAGTAAGTACCTACTTTCCATGCGTTTTTAAGGCGCCATAATATTTGAAATGTCAAACTGGTACTTAAATTCAAGATTTCTTCATTTTATGCAAATAGCACAGCAAAGTGTTAATTATTTACGTTAATTTGGTTTAAATGTGTCCAATATTACTTAATTTAACATCCGCCATATATTGGTTTTTTGGTGACGAAACCCCGGCAGTCACTCTTATGTAGAATCTAACGACATTGACACCAAAATTTTTTTTGATACAAATCTGAGAAACATTAGATACCCCGCTCCTGGTGCAGTCGGATAAAGTTCATTAGGACTGGATGTTTACTTACCTTTTGTAACTTTCGATTTGATGCTTTCCAAAGTTTTGGTATGACGTAACGCTGATGGAATAAACCATAAACCGCGTTTGGCTTTTTTCTCTGAGGATTTTGCTGCACGCCCATTTTCATTGCCAAGACGTTTATATTCCACATCTGAAATTTTTACAGAAATATTAATAGGAATATTAGTTCTGAACTAATACTGCTAATTAGGTAGTTAGACCTAGTTTGACATGTAGCAAGTAATTTTTTACCTCCAGCTTCCATCTGTTCAGCTGTCGGCACACATCGCAAGATGATAAAATTAAAAGCTTGTATGGAAATGCTTAGTAAATGACTTGCGTTCATTAACGTTATCATGTGTGATAGAGGGCATGCGAAGGCGAGAATTGCTGCAAGGCTTCCTAAAATTAAGGAGACATTTTAAAGTTAAAATTGAAATTAATGGCGTTAAAATTTGTTCCTTAAAACCTTTAAATTAACTTAGTAGCGTAATTTATTAAACAGTTTAATAACAACATTTGTCCAGAACTGGCTCAACAGTGCCGGGTACAAGACTGATAAAATAATCGATATGTGTGACTCTGCCCAAAGGATGCGTCAATTCTGCTGGGGTACTGTCAGAATAAGTCGTAAAAGTTGGAAACTGTATGGGAAAGTTTTTAACAACCTGCGGTAAAAACGGCCAGAACAGGGCTGCCAGTAGTTCTACTCTCGTATGTCATGGATCTTGTCAGTACTTTCCATTCTGGAGAAGCTAAGGTTACCAGTATAGAGAAGAGTATTGGACACAACTCTGTCAAGGCGAGGCATATCCCGGTGACAGTAACAGCAGCTATCACTGGATAGACCCATTCTGATGTTCTAGCTTCTAACAGAGTAGTTACAGGTAACGCTGCGTCTATGCTTGTCCTGAAATTGTAAAGACGTTTTTTTAATTATTTAGAATTCAAATTGATGTTCAATTGTACAATTCCTTGGCCAAGCCGACATCAATAAATACAGTTAAAATATATAAATACTTACCCTTTCAACATGTTTGTGTAGAGAAAACATAAACTGCTGAGAACTACGGTCGGTAAAACAATCATGAGGATCATTTTCTTTTTCATAGTCTCGTTATCCTTCGGCGGTGAAACAACGCTAAACGCGTATGATATTGGCGCTCCTGCTGCAAATATCTGAAAAAAAAAAATCAGCTACTTTGGAACAAAATACACGAAAAATATCATAGGGTTCCGAGATTTAGCAATTAACTAGCATTAGAATTGAGACAACGCAGAGAACGACAGAATAAGCACAACAAACAAGCGAACAAAGGAAACTAGGGAGTCCATAATTTATCTTACCTCGTAAATAGTTATTGGAATTGGTATCTTAATATTTTCGATATCCAAATTTATCAAGCCAAATATAGCAAAGCATTGGCTGAATATGTACAAAACAACCAACAGCATGAATGTAAACATCATACTTTCCTGAAATAGTAAAAAAACAGTTGTATTTTCATCAAGCAAAGAAATAATTATCTACTTATAATTGAAAATATAGGTATGTTACGTACCTCTAGCCCACACATAAACATGGCACAGACGACCATTACGACCGTAACACCTAAAACATCAGGCCAAGGTTCTCCCAGAGACCGGGTCTCATAGCCAAACAGCCATCTCCTGGTTTTTCCACCAGTGACATGATCGGCTGTAGCACTCAAGATCCTGGCACATACGGCGACAGCAACCAAATGAGAGAGGAAACACATCCACATTACCATAAACTCAGCAAACGAGCGCAAGTTTCTTTCTCGTCGCCCACGTGCTGTTTTTGCAGGTGGTAGTAATTCTGACAACTTCTTTAGATCTCGACCTGTAAATGCTAAAAAAAACTGGTCAAGTGCGAGTCATACTCGTTTCGCACAAAGGTTTCCGTACCACCACACAATATAAATTCTTGTAGTAAATAACAAGAAATATGTCATGACAACACGTAATCAGCTGTGAAATACTGTACCTATTATGGCGCTAAACGCCTGACAAACAACTCGATACCCTTACGGAACGCTAATTTTTCCTATACCTACTTGTACTTGCTTCTTGCCAAATTTCATGATTCTAGGTCAACGGGAAGTACCCTATAGGTTTTTAGTAATTGGCGAGTGTCAAAATATGCGGCATAAACGGCCGTGCCTTTTGATTACATTGATTTAGAAGCTTGATTTTTTTGCAGCTCCAAGGGACCTAAGTATTTGATATTCATTTCAACTTGATACCTCCATGCGTTCCCGAGGAAAAGGGTGTTGACAGACAGAAAGACAGTCATACAGACAGACGGACAGTGATCCTATAAGGGTTCCTTTTTTCCTCTTGAGGTACGGAACCATGAGATTGTTTGTGCCATATCTCTGCTACTCTACCTGTTCAAACAGCACCTTTTTCGTATTACTTACTCGCCAAAGTCATAAAGGCAGATAGCAAAAGCACAGCAGGCACCGCGCAATAACTGGAGTTTGCGGCTGCCAGGGGCGCAAGGAGTAGCGCTCCGAGGGTCCATCTTGCACCACAACCTTCCCCTCCACCTAATAGGCTGAGTTTGCTCATCGCACTGGTCTCACGTTCACTTTGCATTTTTGAAGACCTTAAGAAAATTGAGTTTTGGTACTTAATTACAAATCTTTAAGTTTTCTGTTTTGCCTACCAGCGCTCTTAAATTGTACATACTTAGCTATAATTTTGCACCGTATTTTTTTAAACTTTCCGTAACAACTAACTGCTGGGCCTCTTGTTAAACAGAAAGGTCCAAATCTTGTCCTATCCAGGTCTTGTACCCAAAATAAGCATATTGTAAGTATTAGTTTCGGAAACATACAATACGTTTATTAAACCAGACGTTCTTCTGAAATTGGTATATAATTACGCCTTAACGTTATTTTCCTATCTTGAAAAATGCGTGATGAACAACGAACGTCTGTATTAGTTAATTGCGTTGGTTAATTGATTTTAATAAGCTTAGCTTCCGTAAACTCTTATTCAACTAATTTGACCTTAGTCGCACGTATTCAGGGAGGACTGTCGTGAATAACAGGAATTAAGTATTTTGACGGCAAAAGTTAAAATTTAATAACAACTGCTAATTGAAATGCGTCCCTATATTAAATATATGTGGAAGGTTTTAACTACCGAAACAATTCAAAAAGGTTTTTTTTTGTCTAAAACGTGCAAAATATTTTATATTTCAATAATTAGCTGTATAAATTGATTTAAGCAGCTAAATTCCTTTGACATCCTTATTTGATACACTTATCTAATAGATAAAACTAAGTACGATTATCAAGGGGGTAAACTAAGAGGAAAGTTTATTCTGAACACATAAGCTTACCATGATCACTGTAATTTTCTCCTCGGAGATTGCGGCTGTAGGTTTTCCCTTGAAGATTTTCAACGACCTACATTTTGCACTATCTCTAGCACTGAATTTACTAATTGAAAACTGTTTTGATGACAAATTAGGGAATTAGCGATCACCGATTGGTATAAAGGTTGTCTTTTCATTTTATGCGACAAACATGAGGAGATAGGCGCTATATTGACGTCCCGTTTGTGTTGTTACCAATCGATACCATTGCACGCCGCTGGGGTGACCACTTTCGCCGAAATGAAAACATTGCTTTCATTATAGTAGTTAAATTCCTTTTAAAAATTTAGAAATGACGATAAAAATCTCAATAATTGAAATGGTATTCTGATCCTATTCTCTTGCTTAGGCGAATATTTTTTATTTTATTACATTTATGTTTACATATGTATAGTTAACTATATATAAAACAAAAATGATTAATTTTACATAGACAGCAAGACATATCTACTACCACATATAACAACTTATACATGTAACATAATCCCTTATTCATAAGTTGCATATTTTATGCACCTCTGATAAATAAATTAAAATGTGTTAGGTAAACGTTAGAGCCTTGTGTTGATATGAAATGGGAACATTAGTCATGAATATAAACAAACATATATAGACTGATGAACACATAACCCTGTGTGTTCCGCAGTCGGGTACCTAATAACGCTAAAATCCGCTTGAATCTGACGAGGAACTCAATGCCAGATTGTAATGATTGCAACGAATGATCTGAAATTTCATCTGGTTCATTATTTCACTGTGATGAGATGTGATAGTTATTTACAGTTCCCTAGATTTGAATGTGCATCTCGAGCTTACACAGCCTATCAATTTGGCCCAGTTTGTTATAGGTAGGCCAGTACCTACGCCAGATCCTTTCCAAATATCAAAAATATTGTATGTCTTCTACTTTCGAAAGCTATATTATATAGTTGATATATCCCGTTACTACGAGAATTATGGTAAACATAAGGATTATTTTCTTTGGCTTCTAATACATTCTTCGGTTCAAGTTGTACTTATATAAGTATATTTATTTTCAGCAGCATTTAAGGACATTTGAGGCCTAATGAGGCGTTTATTATAATTTCTACTAAAGATTTCGTTCCATCTAGATTCATGGAGAAGGTATGTTTCGCTCTATAATTTGAAAAACAGTTTAATATTAAGTAAACGAGTGTGATAACGTAAGCTTCCTCCGCTTAAATATTACTTACAGTTTTATTATGAGTATAGATGATTGTACCATGTCAACTTGCTCATAGGTCGTTCTGCTAATATGACCCACTGCTCATAGGAAGCATAGGTCGTTTTGCTAATAGGGCACGTTGCTTATGGGGCGGTTTGATATAATAGGCCTTTTTGTTAAAAGGTCAATTTGCTTTTAGGACCTTATGATAAGAAGGCTTTATTTTAAACTTTTAAAGGGTGTTACCCTTTATTCGCAGAGTAAGCATTTTATAGGTAAGTAACTAACAATAGGAAATATAGGAACCAAATTTTATTATTATGACTTATCTTTCTTCGGTAATACTTGGTACTAGAAATTAGGATCCTACGAGTACCTAAATACTTAAAAATCGTTCGATGGTTTCCACCATAATATAAAGGCGTAAGTTATGTACCTAGGTGCATAAATCGAACGTACCTATTTGATTTGTAACTAACTTCTAGTAGAAGTTTATTTAGATTAACCAACAACGCCAGAGTACCTACTGAGGTAATATCCAACCAGAGTCAAAAGATGACATGGCACTATTTTTGTGATTTGAGTCACTTCTAAATGCAGATTATTCTAGAATCTGGGTCTTGGTAGGCATTCAGTCATGATTGCAAGAATACGTAATCTGCTCTCATATAAGTGAAACATAACGGCTAATCTAATTAGCTGTTGCCTCAATGCTCTATATTGCGATTCGCGGAAGAATTACGGGTTCACTGGACACTATATGATTATTCATCCGTCATCCTATGTAGTTTGAACTGGACCGGGGAAGTTTAACGGCGCTAGTTTTAAGTTGGACCCTGCCCGAATTCTGGCTACATAGGTAGATAACCTATTCAATCTTTATTCCTTCGCTCTCAAAGTCCAACGAAAGGGCAATCCGAGAAGACGGAAAAGTGCCTATCACTCCCACACCCACTACAGCCCATTAACGCCCGTAACTGCTGTGCAAAGGCCTCCACTCTCATAGGAGAGAGGGAATTAGAGCTTAGACCCACCACGCTGCTCCAATGCGGGTTGGCGGGCTTTAACGACTATTATCATGTTAGTAATGATAATCGGGACCAACGGCTTAACGCGCTCTCCGAGGCACGAGGGTGACACACCGCCAACTTCCTAACTCTGGGCTAGTACAGAGAATTTTAAGTCAGAAAAAATGGCCCGACCCGGGACTCGAACCCGGGACCTCGTCGGTCGCAGTCGAACATGCTAACCATTAGTGACTAGACCAACGAGGCAGTGTTAACCACCAATGGAAAAGTGCTAATAGCACTAATACTAATAACTAATAGCTCTGTGCTATCAGGCGTCTGCAAATTCTCGCTACCTAAGCATATAAAAGCGGTTAATTTTAATTTCCTAATTTTTATTTAAAAAAAAAAAGGTTTAAGTAGAGATGTTTGAAACTTTCTTATTATTTGAGGAATTTTAGTTATTTTGAATATTAGCAGATAAATAATTATAGCGCAGTAAGTAGGCGCGGTAGCTGTACCTATAACTGAAACAGAGTGCTGCAAATTGGCTGCAAATGCTATCAAATGCGTTGTGTACTTTTATAGCGCTCCAAATGCTTAGCTTAGTGATATATAAAACTGAAAATAAGTGGTAAGCTAGAAAGTAGGAACCTAAATATGAATTAAATTAAATATTGCTTGATAGACAAAAAATACAGAAATAACTGGGTCTATTCAATTCTACAAAGCGTGAAATGACAACAAAAGATGTGCATAATTTCATTCTGCAAGCTTGGCAAGTTAAGCTATAGTTTTCATGGTCTTTCGGATAGCGATTTACGTTTTACTACTCCATATACTTACTATATACTTGATATTATAAACGGGAAAGTGTGTATGTCTGTCAGCTACGCTTTCAGTGCCTATCTGTTCAATCGATTTTTACGAAATTTGGTCAGAGATAGGTTGCATCCTAAGGAAGGTCGTGACTCGTGAGCGATCCCGGAAAATCAAAGAGTTTGTGCTGGATTTTTCAAAAACCTAAATCCAGGCGGACGAAGTCGCGGGCATAACCCCGCAGCGTTGATCTATATCTAGCTTTCTCCGTCGAATAGGGTAAATAATATGGTGTAGGTAGGTATGAGTTTCCTGCTGCTTAGCAGATTCTGCTTTCCAAAGTCCAAACCCGGCGAAACTGTAGCAGCCGGCACAAGTTGTCTATAAGTTATACAGATATTTGAAGTATCTACAGTTCAAAAAAACGATGGATGTTGGGGGTCTCAAGGTGCTGGAATGACGACCCCGCACTGGAAAGCGTAGTGTTGGCTTAACCGCCATCGGGTGGACGGACGTCATGCGAGTCGCAGGGAGTCGCTGGATCCAGGTGGCGCAAGAACGTAGCGTGTGAAAGTGCCTACATAGAGACCTATGTCCAACAGTGGACGTCTATCGGTTGACTATCTCATGAAAATATATCTTTGTAAGACTTTTGAAACCGCTTAATTTTTCACCATGTCCTCTAGGTATACATATTTTACCGGGAAAAGATGGTGTGGGTGTGCTCCCTTATATACAGCGGGAATACAACAACAAGGCATTGCTCCTCATAACGCCACACCGCGAACAGCTGTTAATTAGATAATTTAAATGAAAAATACAATAGTTACGTATTTCATTTGAATAAGTAATTAAAAGTACTTAGTCAAGCAGATAGGAAGTGATAATTTTTTTTTCATCTACTAAAAACTAAAATAAAAAGCTTCCAAAAATGAAGTTTACCAGTGTGTGCTTTTTGGTTTTGTGTGTTATGACGTGTTTGGTGATTACGGCGGATGCTTATCCATTAAGTAATGGCAACATAGATTATGTG
Source organism: Erebia ligea (assembly GCA_917051295.2). Taxonomy (NCBI): domain Eukaryota; kingdom Metazoa; phylum Arthropoda; class Insecta; order Lepidoptera; family Nymphalidae; genus Erebia; species Erebia ligea. The sequence goes on along the minus strand of OU785233.1, from coordinate 9,474,808 downwards.
AGTATTTATATAAGTTTGCTATTTATACGGTTATACCTATTCTAAATTTGCAAAGTGGGCGACCCGATTTATTACCTACTTACTATATTGAAAATTTGTAGAGGAAGCTTTATTATCGATAGATACAGAGCTCAAAACTATGTTTTTTATTTTTATTTTTGTTGGTTTGTTTGTGTGACATAGGTAGCTATAAGCTTAGGTGGATTTGCTTGCATCTGGATCTGGATCGATTTTAATATTTTTTTCTTTATAAAGTTTATTCTGTCCTTAAACCCCTCCTGCGAAGCTTGATGGGATAGGTACTAAAATATTAAGGAGACTAGATCACGCCCGCGACTTAGTCTGCGTGGATTTAGGTTTTAAAAAAAATCTCGTGGCTAGGTACCTACTCTACATCCTGGGAGAAAGAGTAAGGACTAAGGACCTATATCCTTCCCCGGGAAGCGACTCTATACCTACTCTACCTTTCGTTAAAATCGGTTTAAAAGATAACTAGATCATGAAAGCGTAGCGTACCTACAAGTTTGTTTATATGTTGCAGTTAGAAGCCCTGCGTCGTATGAGGCAGATTCCACAGTGGCACTGCATGAGATACCGCCGGTTCCAGCTGCACAGCCCTTGCAGTCGGTGGTGGTTGATGAGAAAAGTATGATATTCAGATAAATGGAAATATGTGCAACCGAAATACAGAAAGAAACCCATGTTTACTCGTGTAATATAAGAGATTATGCTCTGAGTCTATCATGTATGTTGGCTCTGGAAGATTTATTAAAGGCTTGGTCAGACACAACGCGCGGAAGCGTGTCTATCGCGCCTTCTTTAAGTTGTAATACATGGAACTGTATGACGGAAGACGTTTTCCTCCGAAACGCTGCCATAACACTATTGTTCCTAATATTCTGAGATGCTGCAACCGCTACGTTTACGTGCTTTATACCTATTCAGCTGCAGTGTTCAATCATCTACCCAATAGGGATGACGACAACTCAATCAAATCAGCAACTCATTATCAAACTTAACACGCACTTCTAGTATGGAAGTTGTATAAAATTCACAGTTGTGACGTCATCAAATTTCAACGCACTTTTTTTCTTTAATCTGTATTTTAAAATGGTTATCAAACTTAAAACTAACCGAGGATGTGAATTTTAGGTGTTTTGGAAGACCAATCAAGTAGAAATAATTTATTTTTGATATAGGCATCATCCCTATTACTTGTGTTTGTTAACAATACTACACGCCTTCAGTCATTCAGTTAGAAGTTCTGCCATGCTGCCGCGCCGTCGCACAACTGTGCGGGCCGGCCGCCGCGCTTTTTGTATGTCCAGGCCTTTGTACATCGTTTTGTATACTGAAATTACATATTATATTATGATATGTAGAATTAATTTAAAAACTAGAATGTTTGTACAATGTTGCATTTAAAATTAAGGTTAGCAGAACTATAACGCAAGTTCGGGTGTACTTATTACATGATTTACATAAGTACTTAGTACCTACAGATTTAATTCTTGTTTATAATTATTTAAGTATTTATAATAAATAATTCATTGTTAGATATAAAATATCATTGATATCTACCTACCTAATTTAAAAATTGTACCTAATTCGTGTTGTAGGATAGGATTTTTTAAAAATAAAAGACAGTTAAATTTAAATGTGTTACATTATTGTAATAATTATTGTAATTAACCTCAAATATTGATACGTTTAAATGTGGAGTAACAAGTGACTATACCTACAAAGATATATCTATTGCGCTGTATATGCCTATGGAATTGGATAATAGGTGCTCACTGCTCAGTGCTCACCAGTATATATAATGTACTCTGTGGTGCTCACTGCTCATCAATGAGTCCCTTGTAGACGGGACCTACGCATTATAGCGATACGTAGGACATTGATTCACAGGGCAACTGTTGGTTTCCTGCAGTAGCAAACTGGGACAAGTCCAGAGTTTACTGGATTCTAAATTAGGTTAATAGTTGATATGTACCAACCAAGCAACCAATCTATTTTGTAACCTCAGATCAATTTTGTAACCTACGTTAAGTACTCAAATTGGCTGGTCTGTTTTAAATTCATAATCTTTGTTCGGAAAATGGAACGCGGGAACGGATTTGTAGCGCCATTTTAAATGAATATGATAATATGTATATGGTTTAACTGACTGTGCAGTTTAATCATGACTCCATTCTTAACTCGTGACGACACAGATGTAGTACTACATCTGTGCGTGACGATAATATGTAATTTCTAGATGACTAAATATATTGCATTAGATTCGCTACGGCCTACGGGGTAGAGTGTATAATTTGTGTTTGCTTTTCATTAGCTGTGTCAATGGTTCCGTTCCCAGTTAGCTTACAAATATGTAGTACCTAACATGTAATAAGTAATTTATATATCATTGATGCTTCCTGTAGCATTGTACGATGACTCCTCTCTATTTATCGCGAACGATTTATAATTGAATTCATTGACCCATCTAGTTACTAAATGTCGCGTCATATTATTAAAATAATATTGTAATCCATACTTCCATACTAAGTAATACCTATTATAAATGCGAAAGTGTGTCCGTCTGTCTGCTACGCTTTCACGACCCACCTGTTCAACCGATTTTGATGAAATTTGGTACAGGGATAGGTTGTATCCCGGGGAAGGACATAGGCTATTATTTATCCCGGAAAATTAAGAAGTTCCCGCGGGAATCAAAAACTTAATCCATGCGGACGAAGTCGCGGACATCATCTAGTTTTTATAAAAACGCGTTGTCACATCAATGTTAATCTGGTAGAGTTATGTAGTAGACTAGTAGATAGGTACTACCTATATTTTTTTAAGAGGAAGCAACGAATAATAATATCGAGAATTCGAGATGAGATAAGTAGGTATAGTACATTGTTCACCGAGGGGAGAAAGTGACCGATTACTATCGAGGGTGTAGTTTGAGGCCCGAGGCGTAGCCGAAGGGCCGCAATACACGCGAGGTAGGAATCGTACTTTCTACCGAGTGATACACAGTGCTTTATACTACACCTGCGAGGAAAATAAGCGATAATTAGTGATTAAACGAACTTACAAAGGTTTAAAATAATAAATAAAATAAATATTTTTTATTTCAGGCAATTTTACAAACCCATATTCAAAATACAGAAAAAAAAAAAAAAAAAAAAAAAAGAAAAAAAAAAAAAGAAAAAGAAAAAAAAAAAAAGAAAAGAAAAAAAAAAAGGTTTAGGTTCATAGTTAATAATAGTTAATAGTCCTTAATTAATTAGGTTAGGCTAGCTAGCTTTAATTTCTAATGTATTGTTTTCAAAAAATTAAAAAAAAAAATTACGTTCTATCATAACTATATGAGTCGCTTCATTCGAAGCTTCACTATCACAACTAGACTACATTTTGAGGATTATTTCAATATAGATTTCGATATCGACAATCGACATCGATATCGACAATCGACATCGATACCGACAATCGACATCGATACCGACAATCGACACCGATATCGATATCGATAATCGACATTCACCATATTAATTGACTTTTCTATGTCAAATATGGTGAAGCTGCTTCTAATATTATATTTCCATAAGGTAAGACATCCAAATTCTCAACTTCCATACCATATTTACTTAAAATTAAAAAACAACAGCGCGTTAGAAATGGATTTTCATACAGTTTTCTCCCCGCTTAGCACGTTAGAAATGAAATTTCATACATTTTTTCCTCCCGCATATTTGGTTTGTAGCAATGACGTACTTTCTACCTCGTTTTGACAAAAGCAAGAGGGTACTTTCCGAGCGGGTGTAGTATAAAGTACTTTATGAATTCACTGTGATCTGGTGATGCCAAACTAAGTCTAGGTAGGCAAAGACAAAAATGCAAAAATTAAACCGCATCTTATCTTTGAATCTGTGTTGAATTAACCTTTGAAGATTTCACTCTGATTTTATTTAAATTGAATACATATAAGTACCTAAGCACCTTTACCTACGCTAATTTGCTTCATTCAGGCTGCAAATATCAAAGCTTTATTAAAAACAAAAAAACCGGCCAAGTGCGAGTCGGACTCGCGCACCGAGGGTTCCGTACAAACCTGTAGTAAGTTTTAAATTATTAAAAAAAAACTACTTACTAGATCTCGTTCAAACCAATTTTCGGTGGAAGTTTGCATGGTAATGTACATCATATATTTTTTTAGTTTTATTATTCTCTTATTTTAGAAGTTACGGGGGGGGGGACCAACATTTTACCACTTTGGAAGTGTCTCTCGCGTAAGCTATTTAGTTTAGAAAAAAATGATATTAGAAACCTCAATATCATTTTTGAAGACCTATCTATAGATACCCCACACGTATGGGTTTGATGAAAAAAAAATTTTTGAGTTTCAGTTCTAAGTATGGGGACCCCCAAAATTTATTGTTTTTTTTCTATTTTTGTGTGAAAATCTTAATGCGGTTCACAGAATACATCTACTTACCAAGTTTCAACAGTATAGTTCTTATAGTTTCGGAAAAAAGTGGCTGTGACATACGGACGGACAGACAGACAGACAGACAGACAGACAGACAGACAGACAGACATGACGAATCTATAAGGGTTCCGTTTTTGCCAAATTTGGCTACGGAACCCTAAAAAGCCATGATTTAGCTTTCGTTTTTTCTATTTGCGTTTTACTTTTAGTTTGTAATTCGCCGCACAGTGTTGTTCTGTTTACGCTTATCCATCCAGACGTTGTTGATAAGGCGGACGGTGAAAAAGAAAATTAATTCAACAAAGCTGAGCAAACTGGCACCGACAAACAATCCAGCCGCGCCACCCAATGATACTGAAATAAAAATAAAAATACTTTTACATCTCTCATATTCGGTAAGTAGGTCCTTATTACCCCCAAATGGAGCTTGTAGGTGACCAATTAGCGCTCTGGGGTAATAATGTAGCTAGAAAAGCCCTAGGGCGGTAAGTAATTAAAAAAAGTATGATGGTTAGATGTACGCGAACTTTTTGAAAGAGTGAAGAGTTTTTTTTTAATTACTTACCGCCCTAGGGCTTTTCTAGCTACATTATTACCCTAGAGCGCTAATTGGTCACCTACAAGCTCCATTTGGGGGTAATAAGGACCTACTTTACCTCACAATCGAGATGTAAAGCAGAGTAGTTAGCTCGGGTGTAAGCATCAATTGCACCCTCGAACTATAGGCGCCCTCCCTGCGCTCGTGCGCCTAAATATCTCGGGCTGCAATTGATGCCTTACAACCCTCGGCTACTAATCTACTATTCTTATCTCACATTTAGAAAACAGGCATTCTTTATCCAAAAATGCGGGTGGAATGCACTACATTCCCGCCCCGCAGGCGGTAATGAATTCAAAAAAAGAACAGTCGTAACAGCCATGCTCGATTCACATTTTTTAAAATACGAGGTACCTACACGATTTACGGCCACGACGGAGTTTGAACCAAAGAAGTTGTAAGTAAATGAAACCTAAAAACCAATAAAACCAACTCTGTTATCAATCGTAATTTTTGCTTTCATTGTACCATAAGTAAGTTAAAATTAAATTAATGTAAAAAATTAAATTAATGTCTCAGATTCTAACATTATAAAATTTTTCAACGAGATTTCAAAATATCCACGTAAGTAGGTACCTATACATACCAACCAAGTCCAGACGACTTCTGACTACGTTTCTCTTAAATCTTTCGGTCGGTAAGTATGAGAGTACAATTTCAACGTATGCGACCTTTGAACCCTTTCGTATTCTAAAATAAGAAAAAAATCAGAGGATAAGCTTTTAAAATTGGAATCTTCAATCAAGAATGAATATCTAAATAGGCCTTTTCTAGACAAACGCCCTCCACCTCCTGCTAGTGTGCTAGGTAGGTATCATCTGTGTATGAAAGCGCCTAAGTAGTACTTAATACTTATAATTATGATGATCCCGAGTCTTTCCACGTCAAGGATTTCCACATGCCACAATCTTGCGCCGCGCCGCCTGGATCTTGCGACTCACTTCATGTCGTCCGTCCACCGAGTGAGTGGTCTGCCAACGTCTATCGGCTCTTCGAACTATGTGCCCCGCCCGTTGCTACATAAGCTTCGATACACGTTGAGCAATGTCGGTTACTTTAGTTCTTCTGCAGCTACTGTATATTATATCTCTATGTTCTGCAGACCTCCTCATTTCTAGTACAGAAACCTCGAACATAGCCCTGCCTACATTAAGTAAGTACCCGTATAACTCTTGTACTGTAGAGCACCCTCCTGCCTGCCTGATAGCAGCAAAGTAGAGTAGTGAACAGAACAGAACCGCACTGCTTTCATGTGATACTTATGCGTTCTTTTCCAGACGTCTGTTCAGTACGTCTTCTACTTAGTTACTGTCTTCTGTTTCAGAACGCGCGTTCACAGCAGTAGGTACTTAGTACTTACCTACTGTTCTGCTCCCTTCTTCTATACCTTGCTGCTCTTGCGTGTGGAATCAGTTTTACTATGGTTTTACCTAGCAGAAAAGCTAAAATGTCTAGACAAGTTTTATCTACTTCTATCATTTTTATTATTTCTATTTCCACAGACTGAAAACACAAACGCAGGAAGGTCGAATAATATGAGTGGGTACTTACTTAACGTAGCGACCCCAATAATGGACACCTTAAGAAAAATTTTGATCGTTTTAATAAATTCCTCATTGGTTTGTGTAGATTTTCAGATATTGTTTAATCATACCTATAGTTTAATGTTTATTTATTGTTATTGGAATTCGAAAATAGCTCTTAATACTACTTTAAAATAATTTATGAAATAAAAACCCTCTTTTTTGGACCATTAATGGACAGCAAAAATCCAGTCATAGACACCCAATAATGAACAACACCCAGTTATAAACACCTATTTATGGACGATACCCAATGGTAGACCTCCAGTTATGCACATTTTTTGGTAATCGGCTGAAACCTTAAAATGATATGGAATAAGAAACTAAAACTGTATTTATGATATTATATACTTATTTATTTATTTTTTAAATTCTCATGCACATGCTGTTTTAGAATTGAATCATTAGAATTTATCTAAACCAGTCTATCAATATTTAACTGGCCAGTCTCAAGATATCATTATTAAAAAGTAGGTAATTATATAATTTATGGCAACGAAATCAATGTTTTTAAGTAGGTAGAGTAAACTATAACTAAATTTTAAGTAGTAAACATGTGATACTTGCTCATCTCTTTTACAGCGTAAAAGCCTCTCTTGTTAGTTAGTACTGGGGCATCTATAACTTCAATAATGGTATCTATAAGGTACCAGATCTTATCGGGTTTTTCTGGCCATTTATATGTGTTCCCAGTCGAAAATGACATTGTGCTTATTTCATAGGACAGTTTTTCGACTTTTTCGACAACACCAGGGAAATATTCACCTTCATATATGACTATAACATAATTTCCCTTAGCTATCTGTTTTTTGGATGACATTAATCTGTTTAGTGGCACATCCTCAGATTCCGAACCGCTCGAATTATTGGATTGTTCTTCATCATTAATATCATTTTTAGATAAATCTGCTTCTATATCATAATTGCTACAGTCACTTTCGCAATATTCCACGTCTGTGTTTGTTTCTTCCGTAGATATGTCCTCTGCTTTCTTATTATTATTCAACCTCATGCTTCTTAACCGTTTCTTTTTTTTCTCTTCGCTAAGCTTCTCTTTCATAATTTTTTTTCTTTCCTTTCTCTAGCTCTTTTATCTTTTTCTTCCTGTATACGCATGTTTTCAGCTTCTTTTTTTATGTGATACTCTCTCCATTGTCGACCCGTTACTGCAAAAGGTATTTTTCTTTAAGTCTTCGTTTTTTCCCCTTGGATATATCTTCTTCCGGCCAGTGCAAATTTCTTTTAAAAGGTGATGGTACTATATTATAGTTTCCAATTTTCATAGTCGGTTTATTCCAAAACGTCGTCTTTCTGGGGTTGTTTTAAAACATTAGGATTTTCATTTTGATCAGTAATTTTTACAGGAGTTTTGTGCGTCATGTTCACGTAGTCAACAATATTATCATTTCCGGTTTTCGAAATATTACTGATATCTTCAGATTGGTAGGATGTGCAGAGACGGGATTTATTTTAAGTTGTATGGTAAGTTGTATGTTGTAGGATAAGTTTAAATATCTTGGTCATGATAGACCAGATAGGGTTCTTCGGTCGGCTGGAAAAATTATTCTTGAGGGGCCTACGTATCGGACTAAATACTTCCAAAGATCATTCGCACTCAAGGCCACCAGTCTTTGGAATGAACTTCCCTCATATATTCACCGTGCTAAAACCTTAAATAAGTTTAAAATTGCTGTCTCTTTGTTATCTTTAATAGCGGCATGTATATTTTCTTTTTTTCCTTTTGTATATTTATTTATGTATTAAGTTATTATGTCTATTTAGTCTTACGTATGTCTATTATAATTATTTTGGATATATTAGTATATCATAATTATGTTTTATATAAATGGTATAGGTTAGTTTATTTAGATATTAGTATTTAAGTTTATTTTTATTTTTGCAGCACCTCCCGTTGTCCTCTTCTCCATTTTTTCCCCTAGCGCTAAGGTTGTCTGGAAGAGATCGCTGTTTAGCGATAAGACCACCTTATTGTACCTATATCTATAGTTTCCTTGTATCTTGTTTCTTTTGTGGTGTACAATAAAGAATATTGGATATATTAAATATTGGATATTGAATATTGAATATTGTGACATATGGTCACAATTGCTAGTTCCAGGCTCGTTCTGCAGTTTGTTAGGTGTTGTACAGGTCTTGCTGATCTCTTGATGTCTTGAAGATTCATAATCAGATTGTTGTTCGCCGGTAGACATTGTTTCGGATTGTAGAAGAGCAACTTCAAGTATGTTATTGTCTTGAATTTCATGTGTATTCACGGATGTCCCGTCACCATCTTGGACTGTACCGTCAAGACAGTGTTTTGCGCTTGCCCATAATATGTAAAAAAGCATTAGGTACCAAAAAAGTGTATCTCATAAAAAACTTAAAAGAAAATATTCGACAAATGTACATGAATGGCACAGCTCAAAAAAAAAATCCAGTCATGGACACTATGAAATATTATTAAAATACCATAACCTATCATGCCGCAATATTGTGAAATATTTCGCACATTTATACATTAAAACATAAAATAATACCAAATAACATTTGGGCTAATGCACTATAAACTAAAAACCAATTTGTGTACTTACTTCCTTACGGATTTTCTTAACAAAAACAGATTTCTATTCAACTAGTCGGTGCGACCGTGCGAGGTTCCTTAACGTTAACCATTTTGAAACAAAACGGCCGAATCGAATGAAACGTCATAATTTGACAGCTTATATGTCAAACTTTTAATTTAAGGGTTGCCATTATGCGTAACCAAATTTGTGCTCTTTTTTTAGGGTTCCGTACCCAAAGGGTAAAAACGGGACCCTATTACTAAGACTCCGCTGTCTGTCTGTCTGTCTGTCTGTCTGTCTGTCTGTCTGTCTCCAGGCTGTATCTCATAAACCGTGATAGCTAGAAAGCTGAAATTTTCACAAATGATGTATTTCCGTTGCCGCTATAACAACAAATACTAAAAATTAAAAAAATATATATATTAAGGGGGGTCCCCATACAATAAACGTGTTTTTTTCGTATTTTTTTGCTCAATATTAAAAACGGTAACAGGTAGACGGTTCAAATTTTCACAGAATATTAACTTGTATATTACCTTTCAAAATAAATAATTAAATATCAATAAAGTAAATATTAAAGGGGGGCTCCCATACAACAAACGTAATTTTTTGATATTAACAATAAACCTCTACAAACAAAGTTAGTTTTGCGGTTCATTTCGTCTTGTTTTTAATACGTCATAAATAGTAAAACTTACTACAGGTTTGTACGGAACCCTCGGTGCGCGAGTCCGACTCGCACTTGGCCGGTTTTTTAAACTTAATGTTTATTTTGTCCATTATTGGGTCCTTGTCCAAGACTGGGGCCGTTACCTTACCTACTTGAATCTTGAACACTGTAAGGCTGTAGCTAGGTATAACATAATATTACTATCATGTACCTACCTTTTAGTACCCATTGATACACAATAGGTACAAACTTACGGTAAGGCCACATCATGAATAACATTGATCTCCGTTTCATTGCAAGACGGCAGGCAATTGCAATACAGGCCTGGCCGTGTAGCCCACTTCGGCTTGAGGTTAGTTAGATATTCAGAGTTGTTATGTAGACACAAAATGCCTGTTATGTTACAATGTTCTTCGTCAGCTGAAAAAGTTATAGACATTTCTTATAAAGTTATAGATAAAGTTACTTATAATAGTTGATTAGATATTCAGATCTTGTTTAGGAAGTAGCAACTTGCTGTATTTCCGTCCGTATTTAAAATGGTCGCCAAAACGCTGTTTTGAGCTTTCTCCAGTTACATACTTAATACTTATATACCTAGGTACTAAGTACCAAGAAGTTAAAATACCTGACGACTTGGGTTAAAAAGTACCTACCGACTAGGTATGGTGTACGAATCTGTGTTCGATAAATACCAATTTTCCCACGCACGAAAGTTCAGAACTTCGTTTATCGGAAGAGTACGACTGTCTAAATTGTTTTTAGGTTGCTATCCCACGAGGGCTGATAGCATGAGGACTGAGGATTCGAAGTGTGAGCGTCCTATCCTTCACCATTCGCAACCTGGCGAATCGCTACTACAGTGGTGATTTTGTTTTATGGATTATTTCAACTTTTTCATGGCAAGAAGGCAGCCCTAACGTGTTTTGTTTGTGTAGGTAATTTTAAATTATTAGGTACTAGCGTCGGGTTCAATTGGCCCATGGCCGAGCCAAGCATGGGCTCCGGCGCAAGTTCTTAAGAGTTCCCGGAGCCTTTCATTATGCGCTGAGGATGGTCACCGAGGGGGTTTTAGTGGGTACAATCCCACATAACCCAGTTTCCCCCCTAGGAGATCGGGTATTTTAAGAAGATTTCCCCCCGTCAACAAAAACAAAAAAAAGGTACTAGCGCCGATCATGTAGTGGTCATTGCATTGGCAGGTTTTCCACTGGGCGAGTTTTCGGCAGCGAATATTGCAGGCGCTGTAGGAGTATTGGGGATATAGGCCGTCCTCGTTCTCATGGTGAAACCGGCAAGCGCGCTGCTCCGGAGTCGTCTGTCCTATGAGCGGGTGGTTTTCAATGTTCTTGACTGATACTTCTCGACTGAAAGTAGGAAAATGTTTGTAAAGAGACAAGAGAACGGATTGTAAAGAGTTGTTGACTTCAATCATTGTAAATATTTTACAATCGAGTATTGTGGATGAACATCTCCTGAAGATGCTCCGTGTCGGAGTGAAACGTAGGTACGTTGAGAATACTTTGGTGTTTGGAAGATTTGTGTGGTGTGGTGGCGTTGCGTATTTCTGGCTTATTGGGCGGTGCATATCGCAAGCTGCGAGTTGTACACAGATCAGAGAAGTGTTGTACCACATAATATATAGATTTGTCTATTTGGCGGATTAGCGAATTGAAGCGTCTTGTTCCTTGATTAAATAAGAAATAAGTAACCCGAATGACAACATGACTGCAGTTCAAGAATGAACATGGGTAAATTCATAATTGACCTAACCACTGAAATTTGTATTCTATGATGTGTATCTCGTTACTGACGCTGTAGTGGGTACCAAACCAGGCTTCATAAAAACGTCCGTGATAACTGTTAAGTAAGAAAAGATCTATGTATAGAAGTCGTATGAATTGCTAATATTGTACGGTCTAGTGCTGATAGTGCTAAATAATAGTGCTTACCGCTTAGGTACCTATTCTAAAGAAATATAGGTATGATGACCTCTTACCGGTATAATTTTCCGGTCAATACTTGTAGGGTCGACGATAATAATGTCGCGATGTTTGGAATCTCATCTTCTCCCAATGTGTATATCTTAAAAGAACCGTTGATTGCAAAACATACTAAGTAGGTAAATAGGTACTTATGTAGGTAACTATTTATTCTGTTTTTCTATGCTGTGCAAAACTTTAGGAAATTATTATCTATAGGTACCTACTTAATTAATTTAAAGAATTAATTGATTAGTTAACTACTTACATCAAATAGGGTATCTATTAATGTAGTACCTATTATATTTTTCACATGGCTTATGTAAAATGAGGTAAAATATAAATAACGGTGCACCCAGCAATCCAGAATCCTATAGACTATCCTAAAAATAATAATGGGCGTTTTAAAATAAACATACCATTGACGCCAGCAATAATTTGAATCGTAAAGTCCCACGTTTATGTTTGATATTGTTTATCATTGGATATGGTTTCGGATTTCTAGAAGAAAAAATGAAATGTTATGTGCCACTATCTTCTTGGGTATTGAGCTAGTCTTCATTGTTAAATTGTACCTAAAGCCTATGGATTATCTCCACTTACTTAGTTTGTATAGAGTTTATGATGAAGCAGACTCCTAAATCAGTTTCTATGGGCTGGAAATATTCGCAACAGTCAAAATATTCGTGGTTGTAAGAACAATTTGCCAAAAGGTTAGGGCAGGTTTTGAATGCTAAAGAGGCGTAATAACTGTAGTTTGAGTCTGGACACGGAGGGCGGTCTTTTCGGAAACAATTTCTCAATATACTAAAAGCTCGACCACGAAAATAGATGATGTCCTCCACTACGTCATCGAGAGCGGAACTATTCTGTATTAATCTGCAACAAATATTTATCAGTTGTTTCTATACTTAGTATCTAATCTAGACCTGGCTACTAGTACTTAGGCTTAGCCCTGTTCCGAAAATATGTATCATTAATTAAAATCAATTTGCTAAAATTACCTTAATTGAAATCGATAGATTATCAAATCGTGGCTCAAAAACGGCTGAACAGATTTCGGTTTAGTTTTTCTGTTTGAACTTCGAAAGGTGACTTGATCGCGTGTGTTATTTATTTATATTCTGTGCTATGGTTCAAGAAAATCGGATCATTATCCAGCTCTTTTCTAGTCGATGAAGGGATGTGAGCAACCCCGGATTATCAAAGAGTTCCCACGGGATTTTTCAAAGTTCCTCTAACAAATAAAAAAAATTACCCAGATTACTTACTTATAGTATTAGAAACTAGCTGATGCCCGCGACGTCGCGTCGTCCGCGTGAAATAAGTTTTTACAATTCCCACGGGAAATCCTTAATTTTCTGGGATAAAAAGTAGCATAAGTCACTCTCAAGTCCTCCTCGACTATACCCATGCAAAAAATCATGTCGATCCGTTGCTCCGTTATGGCGTGATTAAAGGACAACCCATAGAAAAAATAAATAAAGGGACAAACCAACAAACAAACACTTTCGCATTTATAATCTTAGTATGATTTTACTTACAATCTAGCAACATCAAAGATTTTAAATCTATTGCTTTTGGCCATGGTATCGCAAACGGCAACCGAGGGTAGTTTAGTTTCCCAGTCGAGGTAAGTTGTTTCCACGCCAAAACTGATGGGACTCTTGACGAACTCTTCCCACGCTGAACTTATAAGAAGAGCTGAGCCATACCATGATAAAATTACGAGCACTGCCCATAAAAATCTGTTTGGATAGAAGTTAGAACCAATCTTAGGAAGGCACGAAGTTTAGTAAGATATAAAGTTTGTTATGAAGTTATAATAATATAACTTCTTTCAACATTTTTTTGGCATGGCTATAAGTACAGTTTAATTTTTTTTATTTCTTATAAAACGGAGAAATTAATATGAACAAAAATAATTAAAATATTTACAAAGAATCTAGTCTGCTATTGTTAATTTTAATTCTTAATTTTTAATGCATTTTACCTTTCGATCCAGTGTTTGGTGTCGTCAGCAATAAAACGTACCCCTGCAAAGGTACACTTGGAGCAGTAATCTTTTACGTGAGCCTTACATGAAAATGCTGGACGCATTTTTATTGATATTCAACATAAATTAATACTTACTTAATTATTTCAATACGAGCTAAACTAAAGCCAAAGAAATTAATAGTAAATGTACCTACTTATCCACAAAACTAACGTGCTAATGACATATTATACCTAGGTAACAAAATCGTGTTGTGCAAGCACTTTTCATATTTAATAAGATAATTATTGTGGCATTTGTTATATCGTGAGTACTCAGAATTAAATGTTTAACGAGCTATTATTGCAATAAAAAATAGGTACCTAGCTAATTAGGTATTTGTACTTAGTTAACTAGGCGAGTAGGTGGATACTTAGGTACCTACGTGTAATTTGTAGTGTCCAGACTCCTGTGGACTAATAACTTGGGTAACTACCACAGATGAAATATTAGATAAGTAGGTACATAATAATATCTTAGATCTAGCTATACCTACCTACTTTTAATCGTATTTCGGCTTGCAAGTTGTAACTTACCTTTTTTCTGTAATGAGAGTGGAAATAACATGTTCGTTTTGTATTTTGGGTACTTACCCAAAATACCCATTAACTTTACTCGTAGAGTCGTTTTGGAAACATGGAAAAAAATATTTTAAGTATGGCTTTAAGGGTTGGCTTGGGGTTGATTTTTTTAAATAATTAAATTCTAAATTGCAACTAATGTTCTTCAACTTACGAGTAGGTATTAATCACGCGTAGGAAAAAAAATTAAAGATAGGTAAGTAGGTACCTATCTCTAGAAGAGTAGATAGGTGAAATATTCGTTAGTCGTTACCTACGTCCTATAGACGGTAGAGAAGGAATTAGGTACATTAAAAATAAGAATGAAATTATGATACCTACATTGATAGGTATATAATATGATTTTTTCTATCTAACTAATATTTACAAAACATACTTAGTATATGTACTTACACAACTTTTATAATACAATTCGTAGGCTACCACTTAAAGGGGACAGTTGCAACTCATAGAATTATTATAGTATTCGTGTCACGAATGAACGTCCCGCGGCAATTATAGTGGACTGTGGAACTAATAGGTACCTATTATAAATTTTCCATAAAAATTTGCATAAATACGAGTAATAAATATGCGGATACTAACGCCGCCGTCTTTAGGGGACTTTATTCGTGACACGGAGCACATAATAGTACCTACCTAATTACATTCCAGGTAGTTAAAGAAAGGTAAGTAGGTAGGTACCTACTTATATAATTTTATTTTTATTATATATTTATATACGATGTCCAATCTGTATAGTATTCTGCGCCTAAGTGTTACAACTAATGCAAATTTGAATGTTCAGTGTAAACATGATATTGGACATTCATTTTTAGATTAGACGAACTCTATAGGTGTAAAGCTTCTTGTGCAATAAGATACATAAGTTGCACAAGCTTTGTAAGAATTTAGCTTCTAACAAAACAAACTTTAAACTAGGTAGGTACCTATAATGTGCAATTGCCCTGAGTAGTAAGTAGGAAGGTACTTATAGTAACAACTTTACAATTCACAAATACTGTAAAGCATCCGAATTGAATACAAAAGGCGAGTCATGACTGGGAGGATAAGCGTGTGGATTTTGCGGATATTTTGGTGGCGCTTGATCTCTGAGATGCTGGCGCCCAATGAAACCGGCGTGTGTCAGGATGTTGTAGATCTCTCGACGAGGCACGCTGTCTGCCTCACGTTCAAATACCTTGAAAAATATTTATCTTAAAATATATAATATATCGGCTATACCTACTGACTGATGTGATATTTCCACCGCGTCTAGAAGCTTGAGATTTTGGTTGCAGGTTTCTCTATATTATCGATATTTAAAAGAGCAAGCGGTTTTTCTTGGTGATGGAATGATATTGCGCTCCACTTAACGATTGGAAAGCACTTGTAAACCATTTATTTAAGTAAATAAAAAATCTTTTGATTTTGACTTTGACTTACGTAGGCCCCGCCAAGAAAGAATGTTCAGAAATTCCACCCTAGCGGAGCCTTATTTCAGGAGCCTAGGTATATATGTATGTTACATATAAATCTATAGTTACCTATTCGATTTTCGGATTACCGAGAAAGTGTGGGTTTATAGTTACCATCAAGTCACACCCAATCGTATTACAGTGTGACTCGAAACCATCCGATTTTTTCCCATTAAGTGAACATGAACAGTAAAGGAGTCCTCCATATTAGGATACTTAGGTCTCCGGAAGAAAGACTGTATGTGAAAATAATATGAATAAATTAACCAATAAGACGAAGAGTCTTGAACCCATCAAGAGAATATATAACAAGAATATACCTAAGGTAAAGGGCATCAGAATTTCAATCCGTCGATTCTTGCTCAATCTTAAATACAAACTACTTATTGCGGCAGCGTTGCTTTTGGTCTACAAAAGTAAGGTCTGTTACATTACATTCAAAATGAGGTACCTTAGTCCTTAGGATGACTTACCAGGTTTTCTCCATGGTGAAGGAGACTGGTCAGTTGTAAAGCATGTAGCAGATGTGGGTTGCGAAGAGCTGGACTCCGTTGTTCTGGTGGAAGCAGTTCCTCTGCGTGACGGGCTGCCACAACAGCCGGGTGTGGAGGTGGAATACAGAGCACTGTCGTTGCGCTTGCAAGAACTACGAAAATTGATAACCTGAGCTTCATATTGTCTGTAATAAAATTATGTAAAATAAAGGTAAATATAATAGGGGGTAAATTATTATTGGGTTTGTTTAAATAGTGTGCTGGTAAGTCATACTAATAGATATTATTGTATCTATTTAGAAAAATTGATTTCGCTATGATTTTGCTATGCTATGAATATTAAAGCTCACTTTAAAGGCCTTTTATTTGCTATAGTTGGTTACAAATAAATCGTTTATTTGCAGGAAACATGGTACAATTATTAAGATGACACATATATACTAATTTGACCAAACATGTTTCGTCATTACCTACTGTCTATACTGACATGCAAATTTAAACATGAGTTGAAATTATCAAAAGTAATTCTTAGGACTATTAATCAGTTAATCCACAAAGATAATTTTTACATACATAGGTACAAATATAGTAGGTACAGGTACAGTAGCTACAGATAAGTATAAGAGTTTAAAAATGAAAATTCAAAATAGCTACTGATTAATAGATAGGTAGTTAGGTATCTAGTGGTTCGCCCCGGACTGAGACTTCGCGGTATCCATAAGATAGTTTTAACTATCTATCAGTAAACTTTTTTTTTTATTTCACGTAAGATGGTGATAAGTAACGTCTATTATTTGTAAGCACAAACGAATAAACTTTTACAGAGCGCCATCTATTGACATCATTGTGAAGTTCTGTTAAAAATACTGATTTCGTTTCCTTATAATATTTATCTAATTTTGGTATTTGTTGTTCAAGTACTTAGGTAGGTACAGGATATAATTCAAATAATTGATCAAGTTTCAGGATCAGCCTTTCAGAAAATTGAGAGTTCTGAGGTCAACTTTGGACGTTAGAAAATCTCCACATTGAAAGCCCCCCATTTCCTCAATTTTAGGGGAAAAATTAAAAAAAAAAAAATTTGGACTCTATATTCCTTTATATTATCTTTAAAATGATATACCGCAACCCTTTTCTATGAGATCCCCCCATGAAATAAAGAGTTTTATAAGTTTTTAAAAGCCATACTTATTCGGTTTACATAATATTATATTTAAATTTGAAGTAAGTAAGTAATTAGGTACGTTCAGTAATTCAGAAGTTATAATGCTCTGACAGACCGACGGACGGACAAGTGCAAATTCACTCAAGTAGACTCAGAGACCTTCGCTTCGCTCGGTCAATAATAGTGACGATTTGAATTCTGAATTCAAACCAATTAAAATTCAAAATTCTGCGACTGGAAAGGATGTTCTCCTCTTTTTAGCTCCCTTTTTAGAAAGTTTACCTACTGTAAAATTAAATTAAAACTTGAAATAAACCACAAATAAACTTACCGCTTTTACGTCAAAAAATCCGTTAAGTGCGCAACCCCCGACACAAACACAGCACAATAAGTAAATTAAAACTAGATTGCACTAAGTAGTTTTTATGTAAAATTCAACAGTCCAAACGAGACACGGCAAGCAAATGGTCAGCGGCAAGGTAACCTGTGCCAAGAGAGTGGATAAACCCTCCCACCGTGCTATTGCTGTAACATAGGCCAAGAACCTCCCAAAGTTCGGATGCTACAGTACAAAGATCTTGACCTCCTCTATAAATTAAATACCATTAAGGGCAATGTACCTCTACAACTCTACATCACCTCCTAAGCGTTCGTAGTTCGGAAGTTTTTAGCTAATCGATCAAGTAGATTGATTGATGCGAAAGTAAAGCAAGCATACAAAATTGACATTTCGGCGGACTTGCCTTGTTGAAGAGAACCGTTACGTTGCATTAAAAAAAACTAAGATACCTATTTACTTAAACTTAATAACTTTGTTATTTTACATAGAAATAAAAGTATGCATAAAAGAAAACTTCACCACCGTCATCTCATCTCCGGTCCACTGCTGAGCTCGAGTCTATCTCAGAGTCAGAAGGGCTAAAGACATAAGTAGTCCACCAGTCTGGGCGAGTACGGATTGGCCGACTTCACACAACTTTGAGGATATTATAGAGGACTCGGCGTCCTCACGATGATTTACTTCACTATTGAAGCAATAACTATGTTATATTTTAAGATAGAGGTGCGTATCCCTCGCATATCGTATTGCATGCCCGTAGATCGAGCCCGGATCCCCGAGTAGCAGGCCGAGGTGAAGGTCTAGGCTATCACTGCACACTTTTATCTATTACTAGCTGATGCCTGCGACTTCGTCCGCGTGGTTTTAGTTTTTTTATTCCCTCGGAAACTCCTTAATTTTCCGGGATAAAAAGTAGTCTATGTCACTCTCTATGCCCTTAACTACACCCATGCAAAAATAAAAATCACGTCGATCCGTTGCTCCGTTGCGGCGTGATTGAAGGACATACCAACAAACCAATAACACTCGCATTTATAATAAGTATTAGTATGATTTTTAATTAGAGGTTACTTATTAGGTAAGTAAGTACTTATATATTTTACACGTATAGGGGTAGGTAGTCCTATTGTAAGTTTCAGTATTTTTCTAATATAATATTTTCTATAAAATATCATGAATTTGTAACAGTTGCATTTGCTCTATATACATTGTATCTATTTGCTCTAACATAATAATCTGTATCTACACGCAATGTTTAGTTTGGTGTTAGATGGTAATCTAGGTACTGCTGAACACGCTTTCGTGTAAAAAAACTCAACCTAGATTATTAATAACAAAAAAGTAAAAAAAAATCGTAGGTCAATCTGTTGGTAATATAAATTTACACTTTAATTTAATTTTTGAGTGGAATTTTAAAAATAAGTATTTACAGTGTACGTATAAAGTATAAATATGATTATGCTATTAATTAACCAGAATAATGGCGACTACCTATTTGTGATCTTCCAGCACGATGGATAGGGTAAGGTCTTTGATTATATACTCCCGGTAAGGTCTTTGGATCACCGTAGTCGACCCATCAAGTTACTGACTAAAGTTAAATTTGCTCAACTAACTTAATCGCTGCCGCAACTAGACAAAAATATCAAGCTAGATATTACAATATTTCATATCTACAAACGGGTTATGACATTATCTATACTAGCCAGTAAAATCACATGACTGCCATTAGTCCAATAACCTAGTATCCGATGTCACAAAAGTTACATCATTGTTTTTTCTCGATTTAATCACCGATAAAATATACATGAGCAAGTTTTATTATTGCATCTTACATAGGTATTTAGTGAAGAATGTGGCTTTTTATTAATATACGTACCCACCTAGCCAACTACACTTGGTGATTTAAACTCCATTGGGTAATTGTAACGCTACTGGGGCGGCTCTAAAATTATCATTCATTATTATTAATTCAACATTCATATTCATTGAATATTAATTTCTTTGACGTGAAGGACCACATCGTCAGGAAACCCGCTTGCCTTTTGCCTGGTGTGAGGCTTCGGCCGTGGCTAGTTACCACCCTACTGGCAAAGACGTGCCGCCAAGCAATTTAGCGTTCCGGTACGATGCCGTGTAGAAACCGAATAGGGGTATGGGTTTAGGTAATATATGCTGCCATGTCCCTAACAGGTTAGCCGCTACCATCTTAGACTGCATCATCACTTCCCATCAGGTGAGATCGCAGTCAAGGGCTAACTTGTAGTGGATTAAAAAAAACCTGCTTGCCTGTGAGTTCCCCTCATAGGTTTCTCAAAGGTGTGTGAAGTCTGCCAATCTGGCAGCGTTAAGCTGCTAAGCGTTGTTATGGCCTAACATTATGCATTATGACTCCTAACTTCCTAAGACGATACCCGTGCACAGTGGTGAGGCGGTGATGCCTGGAGATGATGATGACGATGATGATGAATTCTTTAACAATAAATTGCAGTAATTGCAGCCGTGCAGAGTTTGATTGTGGGACATTTCAATTTATGAAAAATAAAATAAAATGAAAATATTTTCTATCGTTCTTACCGATATCTCTTACCTATCCGGAAACACATTGTAATTAGCTGCCCACTAGGGGGTACCCGTTATGGCGTTACCGATGCTCAATTCATAACTTACCGGTAACGAGGTAGAGTAGGTAATTAAGCGTGGTCTACTGCATCATTGCATTGCTCAGATTACAGATAAGTATAATATTGTATTTTTCATCCCACCATCTCGGAAAGAGTATTTTTACTCTTCGATATCTGAAGGTAAAATCCGTTATTATCCTCTAGAGAGGTACTAAAATTCTACATCAATGCTCTAGAGGATAAAGTAAATTGAATTTAGAACATCGTGTGCACGTCAGTAAATATCACTCGTCTATGAAGTTTGTGAATTCAAAACATCATTAAAACCTATTTACTTGTACCTCTATGGTGCCGAATTTCCATACAATCGTTTTTAATTTGTTAAAAACTCACACTCGTAACCTTCTTGGTGTACTTTTTTAATTTGCTTTGCGCGCACCATTTTCTTTCACGTCATATTGTTTAAAATTAAAACCGATTAAAAACAAGAAAATTGAAAATAAGTGAAAAACCTAAAATGAGTGATTCTAGTGACGAAGAAATTAACAGAATTGAATTAATTAATCTTGTGATTATTTTTGCATTTAGTCATTTCCTCGCTGAGGTGGGATGAAAAGTTACCTTGTGATTTTTTTTGCATTTAGTCATTTCCTCGCTGAGGTGGGATGAAAAGTTACGTGTTGCACTCGAGTGAAAAGATTTTTCCCCTCGTGCTCTTTTGATTCCCTCGCTGACGCTCAGGATTCTAATTTTAGAATCCATCGCTTGCTCGGTCATCAAAATTGAGCACGCGGTTAAAAAACAACTATTTTCGTTTGATCTTTTGTAAAATTTATGTTACTCGAAGCTTCTCATGTTAAGTATTTATGTATGTAGTATAATATTATTATTGCATGTTTATCATTATTGTTGCACTTTTCCGCTCCTTAAGAAACTGGTTGTCTGGAGGAGATCACTTTTAGTGTTATGACATAGGATAAGATCGCCCTTGTGCTCGCGTTGTTTTCTGTGTTTATAAGTTATTTCTATGTTATGTGTGGCAATAAATAATTTATCTTCTCCAAAGTTGTTAGACAGGTATACAAGTATTCAATAATTCGGCCCCCACATATGCCCACACACCATACTAACCTGCACACCAGTCCGTCGGGTGGCATTTCGTAAAAAAATGCTCTAGATTACGCCACCACAAAAACTTTTATGACTAAATACTTAGGTACCTACATGAAGTGTTTTCGAACACAATGATGAAAATCTGTCAAGGTCTTAGAGCAATCCATGAAGTAAATAGAATAGTTGGTAGGTAATTGTAGGTGCCTAATTTTACTTCCATTTTTATAATTAGGTTAGTAGGTAAAAAAAAATCGGCAAACCAACTCGTTCAGTTTTGACTCGACTGAATTGAGGCATATTAAGTAGGCCTCAGAATAACGAAGTTTATTTAAATACAGAACAACAGCGGAAGATTACATACAATTGCGTAAAAACATCGTGATCGACGCCAGTGGAGAAAGGTAAGGTAACATTATACGCTGACCGCCAGTTTATTTACTTACTACGCGGAAAAGAAAAAAAATAACTGTTCAAATGCAACAACTACCTACCTATCTAATATTGCTTATATCTGCATCTAAAGAGGACCTTGGCGTTCCAGACCAGAAGCCGCCATTCATGCTTCTCTTGCAAAATTTTGGTTAAATCAATGACCAAGAATTAAACAAAGAGCTAATTTAAAAAAAAATGAGTTTGGGTTATTTGTGTAAAAAATACACTGATCAAGTTCGGCTCAGTATTGTATCTAAAACTCATCAAGTGAAGGCGAGGCATAGCGGAGTAGATTGTTTGGCAACAAGTGTCGCAAGCAGTTGTTGGTTTGATGCCGGCTCACGTGATTTGTTTTACGATTCTCTAGAATTTGGAAAACAACTTAATATTACAGTATTACGAGTTGGACCAAAGTGTGATTTGTTATTACCAAATACTTACTAGTTCAGCTATCTACTTATACCTATGTTTGTTTCGCTTTGTAGCATTTGTTTTAAAAACCTGAGCTGCAGTTCTTTGCTATTTATGGTAACAAAAAAACTATAATAATTAGACTTGATATTAGTAAGTACGTACTTAACGTGAGGTGAACCAATCAATCGTCATGAACACAAATAAAATGAAGTACCTAAGTACTTATAAACTACTGTTTGATTTCCAAATCAATAGATTGGTGTACAATACATACGAAGAATCGATCAATCACAGTATATCTACCTATTTAACCCTCCATCAACGTTCGATCTTATCATTTAATAGAATATTTTAACAAGCGACGTTTTAAGTACCTGGCGTGTCACTGTTTATTCCTATAGTATAATTTTTTTTATCTTAAAACCGCATTTCAGGTTAAAATATCACTAGAAATGGTCTCATTTATTGCTTAAAAAGATATTAAGATTAGAACAATGGACTCCAATTCTCATTATTCTCCATATGTCCACGCTTATCGTCGTCGCTTACAACGTAAAGTTTACAAACCAAGTAAAATTGGAACATTGAAGCAAAGTATCAAGAAGGTTAGCAAAGAATATTGCGCAGAGTCATCCATATGTGGCCTTAAGCATCTAGTTGAAGACAGTACATCATGGTGTGAACGGTATTATATTTGTGAAAGTACTACTGGATAGCAGGTTAACTTTAACTCGTTTAATCGATGTTGCTCCGGCTTGTTTAGAAGGCAGGTCCCGATGCTTTCAGATCAGGCTTAAGATTATATAACGTACTTAATACGAGACGTTATTTCGTCACAAAATATAAGAGATGATTTTGAAATGCATATTTTGTTGATGTTTGATACTTATATTTTCCTGCTAATCTTAAATTATTTGTCTCGATATTACCCAACTTGCACTATAGCAACAAGAATCATAACTTGCTCCTGGCAAATCGAATTTAATTTGAATATTATGTAGTATTTCGCCTCATGAAGAACTAGTTTATCTGTTACGTTTTGCACAATAAGTGCGTTCGCGACTTCGAAGCAGCTGGGAAACTTATACGCGTAGAGCTTATTTGTAGTTACAGTACACAGGAAGATTTTCCCGGCAGGGTCGATTTGGAAATTTGTAATTTCTGAATTTTCTCTGGTCGGTCTGGTGGAAGGCCGTTCCTAGTTATCACTTCCCACCCTACCGGCAAAGATGTACCGATTAGGGGAATGTCACTACCCCCTACACTATGATTAGGGGAAAGGTGAGATCGCATTCAACTTCTAGTGGATTAAAAAAAAAAGGGATTGAAAAATATGTACTTGCTTAGTTTAAAATTGACAAACCTTGTTGCCAGAGTAATTTGGATGGTGATAATGATAAGTGCCTTGATATGCTCCGTATCCTTGGTCTGGATAACCTTCAGTCGGTACTACCTAGCTCCTCTGGTCACCACACAGATGCCCGAAGGAGTTTCAGTCAGCAAAATAATCTTTCCCGCTGTGGGCATTTGCACTAACAACAGGATTAGTAAAAGAGCTATTGTAGAGCTTGCTCGAAAACTGTAAGTTTCCATTTCAATCTTCAACAAGAACATAAAACCATTATAGCTTGATAAAAATTGTGACCGTAAAACTTAAACATCTAGACCTAAAGTAAAATCTGGAGACCAGTCCCAGCTCTAGCGTAACATAACTAAAGATGCCTAAAGAGGGCGGGACTGGCATTTTCAAAATTGATTCTTGTACCTACATGTTTCCTTCAATAGGTTGCAAGAGGAGAGAAATAAAAACTACACCGAGAAAGAGATGCTCTCTTTACTCCTTGGTCTCGGTTTGCTATACAATCAGAAATCAATGGATGAGACACAAAACCAATCGATGAAACTACATCGTGCGTTGGGCGATTATGACGTCAATGAACTTATGAGAAATGTAGGTGACTATCATCTGAGCTATCATTTAAAACAATTAACTAAAGATAAATGATTCTTTCTAGTTCGTTATACAATCTGTACCCAATCGATAAGCTATAAATTCGACAACCTTATGAAATAGCGCTGCGCTAGGATTATTATGTCTTGCAATAATTACCTATTTGGCAATGTGCAAATTCCCCGACGAGATTTCTGCTATCGGCAATTATTTCCTAATAATAATAACATTATAATACCTACTGAATGAACGTTACAATGCTGACAAACGAGAAATGCATAGAATGCCTCAATTCGCGAGCCATACGGTCAAGGAGCAGACAAAAATTGGAATTAACCCATGGCCAAATAATTATTATTTGTCGCACAAGGGCCTAACTATAGGGCCCCGTTTACAAAAACGCCGGGTTATGTTTAACCCAGGAATAAATTTGAAATTTTGACAGAAGTTTTACACGAAATCTGTCAAAGTACCTATACCTAATTATTTTTTTAGTATTTATTTTATTTATGTCTAGTGTATAGCAGCTGACTCTGTGTTAAAGTATAACCGAGAGTTTCTGCAATTGGGCCTAATAGGCCTGCCCAAAATATTCTCTTCACCAGTTGACACCAAAATGTGAGGACTTGCTGATGAGATGTGCCTGGAACGAGATGACTATGAATTGTTCTCACCTGTTCGACTTCCGGCTTACTATGAACGGTTATTGCTGTACTTTTAACTATTTGCGACAGTCTGATATTACTTTTGAAGAGTAAGAATTTTTTATTTTTGCTACTTTCCTCACTTGAAGTGCTTGAACTGCACATTATTAGAACATAGTTTTTTTAGGCACAATAAAACACGATGATCTGGCCTGGAAAAGTCGTAGTGTGACAAAAAAGCGCTTTCTCTCCCTCTAGAATATATCTACCTACCTACTACATACCAACGCATTAGGTAGGTACCTATCTACCTACCTGTAGGTATGTAATTTTTATATCAGTGTTAAACATTTTGAATACACCACTACAGCCCATTAACGTCCCACAGCAGGGCACAGGCCTCCACTCTGATAGGTGACAGGGAATTAGAGCTTAGACCCACCACGCTGCTCCAATGCGGGTTGGACTATATTATCACATTTAGTGATAATAAACGGGACCGACGGCTTAACGTGCTCTCCGAGGCACGGGGGTGAAATACCGCCAACTTCCTAAGTCCGGGCTAGTACTGAGAATTTCTATTCAGAAAAACCCAATAGGTACGCCCGACCCGGGATTCGAACCCGGGACCTCGTCGGCCGCAGTCGAACATGCCAACCTCTAGTGACTAGACTAACGAGGCAGCCAGTTTTAATACAAACTTCTATTTATTTGTATGTACCTATTCTAGTAAAGATAATGGAACTCGGAGCATGGATATGTATAAATTCGGTAACAAATCAAATTTTGATTTCGACCAAGGTCTAAAAGTTTTGATGAAACTCAACGAAAGCGACGACTTTTACTACAACATGCCCATACGAGGAGCTCAGGTACTTATACTTACTTACTTACTACCTACCTGAGATATTTTACGATGTTAAATTCAAACGCTAAAGTCTAAACGTTTATTCTTTTTAGTACGTACCAAGAAAGAACAACCTCTCAGCCTACTCTGCTCTGAATTGGATCTAGTCGAAAATGAAAATGACATTAATTTACCTACTTCTTATGTTCTAGTTACAATTCTCGGATGCCTACGATTTCCCAGATGCGCCAAGTGGAAGTTTTTCCATGCAAATTATTAACCCTAATGTGCAGGTAAAATCCGTATTAAGGCGTGGCGGTGCGTGGCGATGCCACTCGACAACTCCCAGACAATGTTTATGATAATTTTTTAAAGAAATGTCAAAATTATCTCTTTTTAATGAAGAATTCTTCTTTGATTAATGAATAGGAAATCAAGTGTATCAACACATATCGACTCAATATTATCGACCTACCAGAAATAAGATTAAAATATGAAGAGGACATCCTAGAAACAAGGAGTGCTAGGATAGGTGGCAGGATAGCCATTCTGCATTTTTATTCTTATCCAGGCTTATCAGTTGTTATCAGTCGTAGTCCATAAAATGTCAGGCATTCATCAAATATAACGAGGAGTTTTAAGTATTTCCGGGACTTTTTCCGGAACTTTCTTTACGGGATCCTTTATTTCCTGGATCTCCATTCTCCATTCTGTATATCCTACCCAAGCCGCGCCTAGGTTACGTATTCACATGTAATGTGTACCTGCAACTTGATCTCTCGAAGCTAAGTATCTACCTAATTTATTCAATTTAGGTAGGTACACACTACACTTATTGACGTCCAGTTACATAAAAATATGATGGTGATAATCAGTTACGGTATCTTAAAACTAAAGCTACGAGGGTTCCAAACGCGCCCTGGTCTGAGAAGAGCCCACAATAAACTCAGCCGGCATTTTTTTTCTTTATCACCATCTCACAAATCATCTTAACTATGGAACTATCAGAGCCATTAGAGCAAATTATTGCTATACAAATGGATATTAAAATACCTGTTTGTTTTCATTTGTACAGATGACTGTACTTGTCACAGCGAGCTTCACAGAGGCATCGCGTGACATCCAGCACGTACCAGCAAAGCTCAGACGGTGTTTGTTCTACGACGAGTCATCCTACCTGCCGTTTTACACCTATAGCGACTGCTTGTTGAAGTGCAGGATGCTGTTTCTGTTAGCCAAGTGTAAATGTACTCCGTTTAACATGCCCAAAATGGTTGGTAAGAGAACCTGCGATATGCGGGATGTGCCGTGCTTAAGAATGTATAATGGTAAGTATGTAATTGGGATTTGCATACATACTTAAAACTAGTATGTGCCTAAATACTTATTACACGTAGTCAGCTCGATTCAGCTTTATTTCATACAAAACTGACATTATCCATGATACCTAGATACTGTATACGCATTCGTTCAGCTTCACAGCTGAATAGATGCGTGACTTAAATAATAGGTATGCATCTCCAGTAGGTACTTATCCAGTTTTGTATGGACGAAACATTAATTAAGTACCTATTTTGTATTTTATCAAACAGTAATTTTGTTTTATATTTTAACTGCGTCCTTTGTAATTATTTGTAAAAATAAGATTTATTTATTTTATTGAGCTGAATAATATGTGCAATGAGTATCTAACTTAGCAAGCCTGCTGCGTATGCTGAAAAAACGTATGGATGGTGGAATTCATCCATTATCCTTGCTATAGTTAACTACTTACGCACACTTGCAATGCATCGTTCGTTTGCTGGTCTGAGGCAGCCCAAAAATGATTACTTACGTATCTTTTTCGTTTACTATTATGCTTACTAGAACACTCCTGTGCCTCGGAGAGCACGTAAAGCCTTTGGTCCTGGGCCTGATATATTTTTCCGATCGTATCGGACTATGAGAAGTAGTACACTGTTCACTAGGAATACTTATATCTCCAGCGTATAGACTTTGGCCAATAACCGCCGTTGCTAAAATTAGATCTGGAGATTAAGTAATTTATAAGAAAACTGGTTAAAAAAGTCGTATCTTGATTACAGCGCAATCTTTAACAGTGAGACCTGATGTAGACCCGATACCACCAGAGCTGGAACTTGATATGGTTGGAGGAGGAATACCTTGTCCAATGTGCTATCCCAGCTGTTCTAAAACGGCTTATAATTATGATTTTACCAATGTTAAAATTTATCCAGAGTACCTCAACTCTATTCCGGCCAACGACAGGGTGCAATGGTTGTAAGTATGCACAATATTATCAGCAATTATCGTCTCATAAAAATCTATCGTGCACGTAGTTATAAAGCAAAAACTACTTGATAGTTTGTCGCGTCGTATTCCTCATTGCTGAGGGTCGTTATCCCATTTTGTAATCACACAATGAGTTAAGGCCAACCACCTGGGGGCACCGGTTATATGATACATAGGCCCAGGGAGGGGCGTTTCCTCATGCTCCTATTAATTTGTCCCATTGATGGGAGCACGATTGTTATGGAGAACTTGCACACAATACCATGTTGCATAGTAAATATTCTTTCAGTTCTTCCTTTAGATTAGTAAGATCCTGCCTTATGGTTCTTCCCCAAGCAACAGCCGTGACTTAGAGCGGTCATAGACATAAGTGGTCAATGGTAGGGGTTTTAATGAAATAATAGCATTATTACTCCACTTATGCGGTGAGCCTCAAGCTCCCGTCCTATATACCTAAATCCATCCAGACCACTTTACTGGAGCGCTAAACCCGAATTGTATGAAAGTCAAGTTAAGTAAAACGGTTAAACCAAAATTGCTTTACAAAATTTAATTAAAAAAAGTATATTTAAAATATAAAAATCACTCCTACACGCGGCTGCTGCTACATATTTTTATCGTCGAATTTCGAAGGTTCTAAAGGCACAACTGTTAATCGATCCCTCGTTTCTAAAGGCAGCCTTTTCAATTTTCGACTTGGGGCTTCCAACTTTTTGCAGCCATAGCTTCATGTCTTCAATGGCACCTAGCTGGCCTTGTAGTTGACCAATCACAGTGCCTTGCGCTGTATTCATCACCCATCCTTTGAGGCCGAGCTCGGTAGCTTTCTTTTGAGTGTGCTTCCGAAAATAAACACCCTGCACTTTTCCAAACACTTCGAAATCGGTTGTTGTCAAACCGGCCTTCTTATTCGTAGCCATTTATCATAATTTCACGATTATTAACGGTAAAAAAAATTGGCAAGTTTTCGTGCTGATTTTATTTTCATTTTGACAATATTCATTTTATGTTGATGCGTTGCTAGGGAAAACAAACGTCATAGGGGCCTGTTACACTATCAATACCGTATCGCGATCCACGGATCGTGATATTTTTATCGTGACAGTATTGATGGTAGGGTCTCATACTATCAATATTATCATCATCAGTACTGTGTTCGAGTTCGTAGAGAATAGTTGTGCTCTCAGAGTAAACCACGAGTAAACATACTCTGTGGTTGTGCCATATACTTAAAAATCCTTATGCTAGCACTTCACGCTGGGACGAGGCGCTCGGGCGCGGCACTCGGCGAGTGCTGCCGAGGCGAGAGGTACCTCTCCAGTCTCCACACGCTCGTGTACCTCATTTGCCGGCAAACCGTCGAAGACGCAGGTTGACACTGAAAAAGTCGCTGCTGCAACAGCTTTGTGCGCGCTTACTCATTATAAATTATAATTATGTGCGTACCTATTGCACAAAAAAAAATTGAAATACATATACTTCTTCATATCTAACTGAAAGCCCAAATGCTAAGTTTCCTGGCTATAACTTGAGAAATGAATGACTTTCGTACAAAATTTCAACCCCTATTTTACCCCTTTGGGGGTAGAATTTTGAAAAACTGTGACACACGTATTTCTTTATTTTTTACCATAAGCCAAAATACCAAGTTTCGTTGATATAATATCTTGAGAAATTATGGACTTTCATACAATCTTTCATCCCCTATTACACCCCTTCGGGAGTAGAATTTTCAAAAACTGTGAAACACGTATTTCTTTATTTTTAACTGGTAGCTCGTATACCAAGTTTCATGGATATAACTTGAGAAATGACTGACTTTTATACAAACTTGAACCCACTATTTCACCCCCTTAGGGGTGGAATTTTGCAAAATCCTTCCTTATTGAGCGCCTACGTCACAAAAGGAACCTACTGTCATAATTTCAAGTTTCTAACCCCAGCGGTTTAGCCTGTGCGTTGATATATAAGTCAGTCAGTCAGTCAGGACTTTGAATTTTGTCCGTGCGCACTCAATTGGTTTGCTCTGAACACTGACGACACGAGAGTATGGAAGGGCCGCTCGCGCTGGCCACTCGTCACTTTGATCTTTTGTCGAAAAACCGCCCATCAAAGCGAGCGGCGGCGAGGCGAGGCGAGAGCGGACGAGACGACCCGAGCGGGCCTTCTTCACGCTGGCGCTCGCCGCCACTCGCCTACACTCGCCCAACGTGAAGAGCCGGCATTAAAAAAGAGTCCACTTTGGTCTAAAAATTAACCTGTGTCAAAAATCTTCAACTAGACGGCAGTCGTAATTCCTTCCTCCATGTCTTCAACACAGACCATTAATAATTAAAAATGGATAACAGAAAGAAAGCAGCTGTCGCTATAATATTAGCGATGGCAATTAAAACTAATAAAAACCGGCCAAGTGCGAGTCGGACTCGCGCACCGAGGGTTCCGTACAAACCTGTAGTAAGTTTTAAATTATTAAAAAAAAACTACTTACTAGATCTCGTTCAAACCAATTTTCGGTGGAAGTTTTCATGGTAATGTACATCATATATTTTTTTTAGTTTTATCATTCTCTTATTTTAGAAGTTACGGGGGGGGGGGGGGGACCAACATTTTACCACTTTGGAAGTGTCTCTCGCGCAAACTATTCAGTTTAGAAAAAAATGATATTAGAAACCTCAATATCATTTTTGAAGACCTATCCATAGATACCCCACACGTATGGGTTTGATGAAAAAAAAATTTTTGAGTTTCAGTTCTAAGTATGGGGACCCCCAAAATTTATTGTTTTTTTTCTATTTTTGTGTGAAAATCTTAATGCGGTTCACAGAATACATCTACTTACCAAGTTTCAACAGTATAGTTCTTATAGTTTCGGAAAAAAGTGGCGGTGACATACGGACGGACAGACAGACAGACAGACAGACAGACATGACGAATCTATAAGGGTTCCGTTTTTGCCAAATTTGGCTACGGAACCCTAAAAACGAAGGCGTTGGGTAAAAAATTGGATTCTAAAACGAAACCAGTACAGTCGTTTGAATCTAACTCAAGAAATGCTTTTAGGCGATGACTTGGATGATTACGAAAGTTACTATACTTTAGATAACTAGCAGCCTGTCCAGCTCCTCATCCCTCTTTTTTTTTAATTCATATTATTATAATTAGAATCATTGGGATTCCAAAGCGCCTGGCACATTTCAAAGTTATATAAAAATCCTTTTAATTATGCTGCACCATCTTGCGAGGTCTGCGAGACGTCGGAAGCAGTCGGAGATCCACATTCCCAAAATTCCTCGTCCTGCATGTTCCGTTCCCTTAAATTATAGAACTCTGTGACGTTCCGTCGTCGTCGGCTGTCGAACACGTACTGATGGTATGGTACAGCGCGTTCACAGTCGTCAGTCAGTATTATTGAAGCCACGCCCCCTGGATCGTGGATTTCAAGAACATCCGGTGATCCATCAATATTATCGCAAAACCATCAATATTTGGATCGCGTATCGCGGATCGCGTGATAATACTGATAGTGTAACACCCGCCATTATGTAAAGTTTTTCTTGGCGATATCTGCCCCCCGATCATGTAAGAATGGCCGATCAAAACGTTAAAGTTCGTCGTCAAAGTTTATAAACCATAACAGCATTAAATTAGAGCTTAATTTCGTGTACCCATTCTTATACGTTTAGGTATGTACGATACTCTAAAGTATAAGAATGGATACACGAAATTGAGGTCTAATTCAATGCAGTTATGGTTTATTTTACTTTGACGACGAATTTACCGTTTTGATCGGCCATTCTTACATGATTGGGGGGCTGAATATGGGCTCTTCTATGGGCTTGGCTTTATTAAATCGATCACGTCACCTGACGGTAAGTGGTGATGCAGTCTAACCCGTTGTCCTAGATGAGCGACAAACGCGACTTGATACGACGCGACGCGACAATACCAATTATCAAACTGAGGGCATACTACTATCGCTAGAAGCAGTATTATTTAATATTGATGATGTCCGTGTTTTAGAATTGCAATTCTTATAATCCCTATTTTAGGGACGTGACATAACACTGTCATTTTGAAATAACACTGCTTTAAGCGATGGTAGTAACCCCCTGATCCTTCAAGTGGCGTTAGTCGCGTTGTCAAATTAGTCGTTTTCTATGGCGTTGTATCGCGTCGCGTTGCGTCACGTCGCTTCTGTCGCTTACCTAGGACAACGGGTCACTTAGATGGTAGTGGGCTAACCTGTTATGGGTATGGCAGTTAGGTATATTTAACCCATACCTACCCCTAATCGTTTTCTACGCGGCATCATACCGGAAAGCTAAATCGCTTGGCGTTACGTCTTTGCCGGTAGGGTAGCAACTAGCCACGGCCGAAGCGTTCCACCAGACCAGAGAAAATTCAGAAATTATAAATTCCCGAATTGACCCTGCTGGGGATTGAACCCGGGACCTCCCACGTGTCTAACGTGAACTAAGCTAAACTTTTAGAGTTCCTACCTTTTTTAGTACAAAACCGTTTGATTTCATTCCGATTTGATTATGAGTCCAGAGTCGGCAAACAGCTAACAGGGCGAACTTTTCTGTTCGATGAAAAGTATAGAAATAGCATTCACAAATGAAAGTTTGTTTGCTATTTACAGACAAGGCGCGAATTTCACCGGAACATCCATTGTTCACGTGAAGTATGCGAGAGAAGTTGCGGATCGGTACGGACAGAACATCATAATGAAATGGTTCGACTTGATAAGTGAGTTTGTATTTGTTTTTTTCAAACGTGCCTACCTGCCTAGTTAGTAAATGAACACTCAACACACGTGTAATAACCTGAATAAAGTCGAACGGTGCTCTACTTGAGCATTTGTTCGTGGTCCCACTGGGTCGACCTATTGACGCGACGCAGTCTATTTTCTATACTCGACATAGTGGTAGGATACGTCTTTTACTGACGATACTCGTAGAGTGTAGACCCTTGACCCTTCGCTTATAATACGATTAATATCTCAGAATAGCCAGCCATATCGATAAAATGAAAACTATCACACCTTTGAATACTGATTTTGTAAATTGCAATCTAGACGAGATTGTTAGGATGGTTTATACCACAGGTTTATACCTACCTGGATTAAATCAGGTCTAGAACTTATACTTACTACTTACATACCTACTTAGTACTTACAATTTACATACTTATGTATAGGTAATTGAAAGCTTTAGCCGCAGCTATCTAGTTTCCATCTGTAATTAGCAAAAGAAATAACTATAGCTGCCTAACGGCGCGGCGGCCTCGCATCGACAAGAGCAGCATTGAGCGAACCCCCCAGGTGGACGGACGATTTCAAGCTAGTAGCTGGGAGCCGCTGGAAGCAAGCGACACAAGACCGTATTCTGTGGAGATCCATGCAGGAGACCTTTGTCCAGCTTTGGACGTACTTATATAGGTTAAGACAACTGAAGTGTGACTGAAGTGTAGACTAGGTACATCATACTAATATTATAAATGCGAAAGTGTTTGTTTGTTGGTTTGTCCTTCAATCACGCTGCAACGGAGCAACGGATCGACGTGATGGGTATAGTTGAGGACCTGGAGAGTGACAAAAGCTACTTTTTATCCCGGAAAATTAAGGAATTCCTGCGGGAGTCAAAAAACTAAAACCACGCGGACGGAGTCGCGGGCATCAGCTAGTAATAAATATTTTAATTGGTAAATATTTTCAGGTAATATCGGCTCAACGTGTGGGTTTGTTACGGGGTTCAGTTTCGTGTCAGTGCTGGAGTTCGTCTACTTCTACACGGTGAAGCTTTTCCGAGCGTACAACGGCCGACGCCAACAAGCGCAGCGCATAGGCGCCAGCGTGTCATCTTCGGGAAACTTCCAACACGTCAGCCGGTACCGGCCCATTTACTGGAATGAGCTTGGAGGTTCTACTCAATGGAGACAAGGCACTCCTTATTAAAATCACTGTTTCAGGCAAAGAGCAATGACGAAATTTTTATAGACTACATTGAATAAATCTTGATTGTACTCGTATGTATGATGATTGATTGATGATATGTTGTGTAAGGTATAGACAAAAATAATTGTCGTTTTTCTCTACCTTCTTCTCAAAAATATTTACAGATCTAAAGTTAGTCACAAGATTGCCAGTGTAAATAAAATGCAACTTTTCCTCTGGCTCTTCCAGCGAATCTCTGAAATATTTATTAGGCAATGTATTTAGACTTTACCTGCAAAAGACATTAATTTCGTAATGATACCCAACAAAATTGCGTGTCTCTATAATGAACTTAATTATTAAATAGGCATATTATTCTCTAACACAATAAACTTTTATATGATTTCTCGTACAAAATCTGATAAAATCTACAAATTAGAGGCGAACAAAATCATGAACACGTGCTACGATCCCACGGTATTAACTATACGAATGTCCAAAAATTACGTACGTAATTGATCCTCTTGATAATACTGATTTATCAGATAAAATAGGCATAGTTATATTATGTATAAATTAGGGTAGAGTTTGAGAAAAGCTCACTTTTTGAAAACCAGTAGACGGAGGCAGCTTATCCCCACATATAGAGTATTTTCGAACTTTCAGCAAATAAATGAAGATTTTAGACCGCAACAATCATTATTTCAAAATATGGTGGCAAGGTATAAAAAGCTTGCCTGAAACGACATCAATACATGGATTTAGATTCATTGCAGATGTCAAAAGACATTGGATTGAAAGGTGAGGACTGAGGATGAATAAAAACCAGTTTTGTAAGTTCTTCATTATTTTTAAAGGGAACCTCGGTGCAAAATTTCAGTTTTCTAGGTCCAAGGGTTTTGGTTGGGCGTTGATGAGTCAGACGGTGAATGAGGTTATTGGAGATATTAAACGGAAGAACGAACGAGCTTTTAAATAAGTTGTATGAGTATAGAACAAACAGCCGTTTAACGTTTGACGACCTCCAGCTTATCTAAGCGAAATGGCCTTAAGTAAGTGGGGGAAAGGGGATTGTGATTTCTACATTATTAGCTTAGGGAGAATTGGGAGGCTTCGACTGTGCCTAGTTAATAAGTTATCGGTAAAAACGTACTGCAGAATGCGGTGTAGAAACTGGTGAGGGGTATGGGTTTTATAAAAAGCCCGCTTCCATCTTAGACGACATCACTATTTAACACAATGGATGTAAGAATATCTACTGACATGTGCGTGAAGCAACTCACTTTGCAAGCTATTTGGTAGGCAATTTGTACCTACTATAACGATAACTATTCGGTTTTGCAACTCACTCGATTTTAATTTAGGTTATTTTGGCTATGCCTTGTCATCCTTTCTTGGTTTGGCGCGTCACTTTTGATAGGGGCTCAATACCGCGCCTTCCGATATAAACCGATATCCTTCGTCGTGGAGACGACATACAAAGACTGGAATACGCTGTTTCCATCTATTGCCGTGTGTGAAAACGACAACGCTGTGAAGATCGCTAATGTTTCAGACAGGTAAGTACCTAAGCTTATTTTTATAAAAAATCTAAAGCCACATGGTTAAATAAAACCATTTTTGTTTCTACACACTATGTTGAAAACAGGCAACTGCACGACAGGGTCAATTTTGCATATTAGATATTTTGTAGCAACAGATATATTTTTTTACTATTTTGGGTCTTTTTAGGGTTCCGTACCCAAAGGGTAAAAACGGGACCCTATTACTAAGACTCCGCTGTCTGTCTGTCTCCAGGCTGTATCTCATAAACCGTGATAGCTAGTAAGCTGAAATTTTCACAAATGATGTATTTCCGTTGCCGCTATAACATCAAATACTAAAAATTAAAAAAATATATATATTAAGTGGGGTCCCCATACAATAAACGTGTTTTTTTCGTATTTTTTTGCTCAATATTAAAAACGGTAACAGGTAGACGGTTCAAATTTTCACAGAATATTAACTTGTATATTAAGTTGAATATTACCTTTCAAAATAAATAATTAAATATCAATAAAGTAGGTAAATATTAAAGGGGGGCTCCCATACAACAGACGTAATTTTTATTTTTAATACGTCATAAATCGTAAAACTTACTACAGGTTTGTACGGAACCCTCGGTGCGCGAGTCCGACTCGCACTTGGCCGGTTTTTATTTACTTTCATCACATTCAAAAAGAAGTAGGTAGACTGTACGTTCAATTCGTGAAAAACACTCAATACACCCTCAGACCCTCACCCAGCGGGGTGTAAATGATTATTTTGCCCCTTAATTTAATAATCTACTCTTTATATTTAAGACAGGTTTAAAAGGGCTCCATAGAAATTAAATATAGTTCAGTTATGAATGATGAAATATGAAAAAGTATATAAGTACATATTATTATAATTCGTAGTTTGTGGGGTCCGGATCACGAGTTCGATATGGAAGAGGTTCTGAAAGAGATATCTTATTTCAAGGGAATTACATACTACGTCACTGAGTACTGTGGTGGGGACAATCCTTCAGAAGAATGTTTTACCAATAATTTAACTTACTACGCCAGTTTGGTAAGTTTTATACACAGAGTGTTTTATAGCTACTTTGTTTTCTGAGTGGCGAAATAAATGATTTTTTTTCAAAAGACATAAGTACTAATAAGTAATAATAACTCGCGTAACAACTTGAAAGTTCCTGCATTTCAGCTTCGACATTCATGTCAAGAAGCTATGTCTAACTGTTCATGGAACGACAAAAGTTTTGACTGTTGCACCTACTTCAGACCTATGGAAACTGAATTTGGCATTTGTTTTGTAATAAACTCTATACAAGGCAGGTCAGTAGGCAAATATCGTCATTCATAATACCTACATTTTATACAGAGAAATGTTATACATTTAATTTAATTTACTATTAACTATAATAATAAGATAGTCTCAGAGTCAGCAGAGAAGACAGACCGGGGCAAATCTTTTCTGCGCTGCCCTATAATAAAATTTAATCAAAGAAGAGTTCAGGATCTTCGAGGAGGTTATGCAATAGGCTATCATATCACATACCATAATAGGATAAATATTTTATCATTCCTTTTTCAATATTTTGATATTGTTCATGTTTTAAGCCGGGTCTGTCTATAGAGTCTAGGTGGTTACAAAAAATATTAAGAGTCTGCAGTGCGACAATGCATGTACTTGTTATCATACTAATATTATAAATGCGAATTAGTGTTTTTGTTTGATGGTTTGTTGGTTTATTGATTAGTTGGTTTGTCCTTCAATCACGCCCCAACGGAGCAACGGATCGATGTGATTTTTGGCATGGGTATAGTTGAGGAGGAGAGTGACACAGGCTACTTTTTATCCCGCGGGAATCAAAAAAACTTAAACCACGCGAACGAAGTCGTGGGCATCAGCTACGAGTAGTTAGTTCATAACTTCTTGCACTATAATCTCTATATATAAAAATGAATCCCTATTTCCCTTGGTCACGGCATCACGCATGAACGGCTGGACCAATTTCGCTAATTCTTTTTTTGTTGTGTTTGTTATTCTAAGGAGAAGGTTCTTATGAAAGAAAGTGTTCGAAAAATTGTACGGAAAAGTAAAAAAATTGCGTTAAAAAATCTCCTTATACAAAAGTAAATGAGACATTTAAGACAGTAGAGAGAAGAGAAGATCTTCAAATATATTGTCAGATTGACGGTCATTTATTCATAACTAGATGATTCCCGCGACTACGTCCGCGTGGATTAAAGTTTATTGATTCCCGCGGGAACTCCTTAATTTTCCGGGATAAAAAGTAGCCTATGTCCTTCCCCGGGATATAACCTACCTCTATACCAAATTTCAGCAAAATCGGTTGAAAAGATGGGCCGGGAAAGCGTAGCAGACAGACAGACAGACAGACAGACAGACACACTTTCGCATTTATAATATTAGTATGGATATTATATACATTTATACTGGGAAAGAAACCAGTTCCCACGGGACTCCATAAGACCTAAAATCCACGCGGACGAAGTCGCGGGCATCAGCTAGTGACTTATAATTTCATCAAATAATATCACATGTTTTAAAATTACAGCGAAAATAATCCTCCAAAATATGAAATGATTAGCAACCGAACTTCTAGGCTGGGAATGATAAAGTTTCACGTGACGATACCTGTGAAGGTGTTCATTATAAACGAGGAGGAGGTGCCTTCTTTAACCTCTCTAAGTTCAAATGTCCTGCCTGTAACGCTCGATTTAAATCATAGGTTTGTACTAACTATATAATATATCTTCCTAAGCCTTTACTAACCTTTAAATGTATTTTCCTAGCCTTAGCGCAGCTTGTGAAAATAGGTCTAGGTATGGATGATGTTTAGATTAATATGTATTTTCAGGCGTCTCATAACCGTGAGAAATATCGAAAACGATGCCGACGCCAGGTATATTTCACCAGATAAGAGAAAATGTCGTTACATAGACGAGAACATACTGGAAGTGTATCCATATTACTCATACACGGCTTGCACGGTCCAATGCAGAAAGGACGCTCAAAGACGTCTGTGCAATTGTTCCAATTTCTTTATGCCGAACACCCCAGAAGAAGAAAAGTGCAACACCAGCGGGGTTATTTGTATGAACCAGCACTCCGACGATATAACGGTAAACCTTATAATCTACAAGTATAAATTAAAATAAAAAAAAACCGGAAGCACTGAAGTATTTTTTTCTATACTTGAATCATATCTAAGAACACGTCCGATCAAGACGTCAACTTTCAAACAAAAAAAAAAACAACCAACTAAAAAAGAGCTGAGAGGCTTCAAACGGCTGAACAGATTTTATTGACTATGTTTCAAGAATGCTAAGAACACTGCCGATCAAGTCACCTTTCAAAAAAAAAAACTAAATTAAAATGGGTTGATCCGTTTGGGAGCTACGTGTAGGTAGGTACGATGCTACACGCAAATACACACGTTAAACTTATAACACCCCACTTTTTGCGTTGGGGGTTAAAGAACGGCTAACTGTCTGACTGATATACCAAAATTAGAGCTGTACGCTCAATCGACTGAGCTACAAACTTGAGATTTGCTTGTAGGTCTGTCAATAAATTTTTGATTTAGAAAAAAAATGTATTCATCTTTAGGTGCTGAAGGCTAGCTGGTCTAAAAACAAAGGACTGTATTGCGACTGCCTTCCGTCGTGCACAGAGTCTGAGATATCAGTTGTGAAGGATATTAAGGATCCCAATGTTCGGAAATACTCCACAGTACAAATAGAGCTATCTTCACTACCATGTGAGAGGTACAGAAGGAATGTTGTACGCGGCGTACTGGATTTAGTTGGTAAGTAACAGTTAAGGTTGCTTTCCCACCAAAGACGAGAAAAGATGACAAAAGACGAGAAAAGATGAGCAAGTGTAACCCACTAAAGGCACGCTTCATTTTTATTTGTAATTTTTTTTGAAAACCATCCTGGAACTGTAACTTGTACTATGCAAATAAATATTCTTATTCTTATTAGGGTTCCGTAGTCAACAAGGAACCCTTATAGTTTCGCTATGTCCGCCCGTCCGTTTGTCCGTCCGCGCTTTAGCTTTAGCTCAGAGGCTGTTATCACTAGAAAGCTGTAATTTGGCATGGGTAAGTATGTAGGACGTAGGTACATATTAATCACGACGAAAGTGGTAAAATAAATTTAAAAAATAAATTAGGGTATGTAGTTGGTACCTGCCCCTACACCTAAAGTGGAGATGATCTTTTTTCTCGTCCATCCCTTGGTCATTCAAAAATATTATGGGCGGGGAAAACCATTTTTCGATGGTTGATGGATGATGGAACCACTGCGCGTGCCTCGACACGCACTTTGCCGGTTTTTAAACCTTAACAAATTTTTAAATTTTTTGCCCTACAGTGTCCACAGGAGGTACAGGCGGGCTGTTTTTGGGTGCCAGTATTTTAAGTTTCGTAGAATTATTATACATTCTTCTGATAAGACCATTCTGCGACGTCTACAATCAACGGCATGATGATCCCTGGCATAGAAAGTATGGAACTAGGCGTATTCAGGACAACAAGTTTGCTCTGAACCGAAATGGTAACTTGGAGAAGGCTAAGTTTATGAAGTGACAAACGTGTGATCAGTAGAAATGTACACTGTTATAATTAAAACATTACGCTCTATGTCGTAAAATAAAATACATAATGAAACGAGATAACAGTTTTATTTGGTCCTTAAAATATAAAAATGTTTATCAATTGTTTTATCATTATACTATTATTTAATTAAGACAATAGATATCGACAATCTCTTCAAAAATTTGCATAATTTTATTTTTATATGCATCATTAGTTTCCATCATTTTCTTAATAAATGATCCTTTATTTTGGGTCAGTATTTCTCCAAAGCTCTCGGTATCGTTGAAATATTTTAGTGTTAGGTCATCGTCTACCCAAAACTGTGGCACTAGACATGCAGTTGCAACAAGGGCCCACAGTTTATACTTTTCACAGGAAGTCATGAATTGTTCTACAGACATAATATCTGTGATTGCTACATCGTTGCAACGTAGAACATTTTGTAATTGTTCATAATAATAATTCAAAAAAAATGTCATATTCTCTTCACGAAATTCAGGATTTAAGTTGCAATGTAGAAGTAACATGACATCTCCTGCAGGCGGTTGACATGTTACAGCTTGGAAATCGACCAAAACGCAATTTCTAGGATCGAGTTTTTCATCAATTTCTTCATAACGAAACAAAATATTGTTATTCCATAAATCGCGATGACAAATTACATTGCGATACTCAAATGAGAAATGGCTAAAGTCGAGAGCTAAGTCCCAAACTTTGGTCCATCTATTTTCTATCTTTTTAAGAGTTTGTATATTGTTTTTATATTTAGAAAATGATTTAATAGCTTCTAATGCACCATTCATGCATTGTGTAAACCATGAATCTGACTTTACGTAACCACCTCTGTTAAGAACTTCCTTATGTTCATCATTTATAACAAAGTATTTGTTCAACAGTTTACGTTTATTTTCTTCGTAAATTAATGATCCAGCATGGAATCGAGCTAAAGCTTGTAAAGCTAGTAAGGTATGTTGTTGGTCAAACGTTTCGTGTTTATTTCGTGTCCTGTATTGAAGATAATTTAAGTCCTCAAAGACCATTGCTTCGTTGAGAGTCATCACTAGGTTAGCACTCCACGGAGCTAATTCTAAAACATAAAGCAGTGTCCGCTAATGTTATAATCCTGTAGATTTTCCATTCAGCAAGAAATTGCGGAAATTACTTTCCAATAACTTAACTTGAAAAAATCAACTTGCTGGGAATGTTTGAAAATTAAAAATGATTTTCTAGAGCTGGCTTTTGCAAAATTTATTGCTAGGCATGATCTGTGTTATTCCAGACTACAATCTATCTCTGTGCCAAATTTAATCCATCCAAATCCAAATTTTGACGACCTCCGTGGCGCAGTGTTGAGCGCTGTTGCCTTGACGTGCGGAGGTCCCGGGTTCGATCCCCGGCAGGGTTTGGAAATTTATAATTTCTGAATTTCCCTGGTCTGGCCTGGTGGGAGGCTTCGGCCGTGGCTAGTTACCACCCTACCGGTAAAGACGTGCCGCCAAGCGATTTAGCGTTCCGGTACGATGCCGTGTAGAAACCGAATAGGGGTATTGGTTTAATATAACTGCCATGCCCCTAACAGGTTAGCCCGCTACCATCTTAGGTTGCATCATCACTTACCATCAGGTGAGATCGCAGTCAAGGGCTAACTTGTAGTGGATAAAAAAAAAAAAAAAAATCCAAATTTTCGCATTTAGTATAGCAGTTATAGCCGCAATACTATACCTAGTAGTAGGGACATAAATTAGAACGAACACTATTAGAACTAATGCAAGTAATGGAAACTTACCTGGTATATTAATTTTATCTCTGATGACATCATAAAATGTTAATTCTTTGTCAAAGAGTTTCATTTCCTTTACCATTTTAGCTTTAGATGCATTGGATTGACATATAGATTTTACGAAAAAACTGACAGATTGAGTTTTTTTCTCTTGTTTGTCACAAGTAAATTGTATTTCGAGTTTCCAATAATCTGATAGGTATCCTAACATCTTGTCATTAGCCCTACGCAAGCTATAACTCTTAAAAATAGCATCTCCATTAACTTCTTTACATTTTTCAAATATTTTAATAGCATCTCGCCCCGATAATAAAAACAATTCACTGTTGTCACTCATTTTATCTCAGTTTATACCTTATAGTTTTTGTGGAAAAGGGTACTTGCCAGTTTTGACCCTGTTATTTCGATAGTAAAGTTATAAATGTTAATTCCGTTTAGATTGCAGTAAGAAATTAAACTACTACTCCTTAATTACGCAATAGTTTATAATGATGAACATTTACATAGTATT
The DNA here is from genome assembly GCA_917051295.2 of Erebia ligea. Taxonomy (NCBI): domain Eukaryota; kingdom Metazoa; phylum Arthropoda; class Insecta; order Lepidoptera; family Nymphalidae; genus Erebia; species Erebia ligea. The sequence continues at coordinate 9,432,162 of OU785233.1, read as the reverse complement.
CAAGGCTGAATAAGATAAGAATATAATAGTCCATACCATTCTCTTCATCTTCGTTTTGTTAAGTTAAGAAAACAACTCTTATTTGGAAATGAATTATATTATCAGACTGCCAGTATTTTACTAATAAATGATAAGATTAGTATGATAAAGTTAATTTAAATAAATTGTACCTATGAGAACAGTACGGTTACCTAATGTTGTTTTAAAATAAACATCGTTCACTGATGAATACAAAATGTTTCTACTAAATCATCAAGGAGGTCTATTACTCGATTTCTATATTTATGATTTTCTTTAGCAAGTTCTATGAACTCCTGACTGCGGGAAACTTCGTTTAATTTGGCGCAGTTTTCAGGATTCTGAAAAAGTTCTTCTCTCTTACCAGCAGTCATAGCTATTATAGGAACTATTAAGGCAGCTTGAGCCATTCCAAACACTAGGCTCTCTGTGTATGATTCAACAAAGTTGGATTTCTTAATAACTGATGTTATATCTATATTTTCTGATTTCAATTCGTCGCTTAGAACTTCGTAGTAATAATCAATCATTATATTTGTATTTTTAAGCCTGAAATCTTTTGTCGTATTCATATATATCATCGAGGATAAGTCGAGCGCAGGCGCACAGTACAAAACTGTTTGGAAGTCGACTAGAAGCGCATGCACTTTGCCATTTTCTAACTTTTTGAGAAAAATATTATTCGACCAGACATCACGATGTACTACCGCATTCCTGTACTTCGTACTAGGGTGCGTAAGATCATCAGCACGATTAAACAAGTCGGGGATCTTTTCTTCTATTAATTTTACAAAATTGTGTTTGGAACGAAAATCTGAATAGACTTTAACGAAGTCAATGGCTGCTCGCATTCCCGTGTCACGCCAAGATGTAGCTTTTGTGGGTTCAGATAGCCATTCGGCATAGTCTTCCCACAATCTGTACGGCCTATTCAATAATTTGCTTTGTTCGTCTTCGTATATGAATGATTGTGCGTGAAATCTCGCCAAAGCGGCTACTGTTGCCATAATTTCGTCGTACGACAACGTACTAAGATTACTGGGCATTTTGTAACCTAATTGTGTAACATCTTCGAACACAAACAATTCTTCTTTAATATGTAATAACTTGGGACGCCATGTTCTTAATCCTTAAAAAAAATTAAAATAATTGTGCTGAATATTATTGCAATCCTAAACTTAATAAAATATAAGATACTAACACTTTTGTACAGTTTTAACACTGGCAAAAGCTAAAGTTTTTGTTTATAAATTCTGATTACATACCGTGGTTATCTCGGAATTTTTGGAACAATTTACTTAACATGACATACTCCTTATTAAAGAAGCACGTCTTTCGTAAATAATTTGCCTTCCATTCGTCGAATCTTGGCATGCATTTTATGAAAAAAAATCTGCTTCCATATTCAGTATCGACAATTAAACTTAAATGTTCTCCCAAATATCCCACAAGATTATTTGAATAGTCCCTGATATGCCAATTCTTAATATTTATTTCTGATTCACATTTTTCTAAAATTGATTTTATATCTTTGTCACTGAGAAGTTCCATTTTGCTTTGCACGGTTTACTATGTGTAAGTTGTTGTGAATACTGTGTAGGGTTTACATTTCCTCGAGTGCATATTCGTGAGTATGCACCTGTGTGCACGTCACGTCGCGTCGCGTCGTTCAGTCTGCAAGCGCTACTAGTTACGCGAGTAATAGCGAATATGGAAGCTGTTGCGAGTTATTTACAGATATTCCATTATTTAAAGAAACAATTATAACTATTAATGAATTAGATTTGATCACATCCATACTAATATTATAAATGTGTGTTTCTGCCCGTCTGTCTGTCTGCTACGCTTTCACGGCCCTCTCGGGAATCTGTTCCACGGATTTTGATGAAATATTTACAGGGATAGGTCGTATCCCGTGGAAGGACATAGGCTACTTTTTATCCCGGAAAATTAAGGTCCCGTGGGAATCAAAAAACTTAATCCATGCGGGCGAAGTCGCGGGTATCATCTAGTATTTATATAATTTTTAAACAACTTGCCTAGTTAGCTGGCTTTCCGGGATAAAAAGCCTATGTTATGTCACTCTGAACGTCCTCAACAGCTATACCTATACTAAAATCACGTCGATGCATTGCTCTGTGGCGGCGAGATTGAAGGATAAACCGACAAACAAACACTTTTGCATCTTATAAATTTAATATTAGTACAGATCTTAATGTTTCGAAATAAAAGGTACATAGGTAAACATAACACGTCAGTGGGGTTTGAGTATTTTAGTATGGAGCCTACCCTACATACCGTTCCGCGATTTTAATTTTTTTTCGAAATTATGACCATTCATCAAACCTGTATTAATTACTAGAGGTCGCCCGCGACTTCGTCCGCGTACAATTTCTGATTTCCTGAGATTATTAAATTTTCCCGCTGCAAAAATTCTATCTAAAGAGGCTTTATATAGCATAAACAGGTTTTTATTATTTAAAACTAATAACCTGAATCCTATTTTCTAGCTTCTAAATTCAAAAACTTAGAACCTTCCTGCAACCTTCCAACCCCCATTTTACCCCCTTTGTGGTAGATTTTCGTAAAACTGCTTAAATACAGATTTTTATTCTTTTAAACTAATAACTTAAATGCCAATTTACATGTCTAAAATATTGTCTTTAAGCATTTTTCCTAATCGCTTTTCCTTGATTTGTTCGTAACTCGGTGTCCACAGCTGGGCCGGTTTAGGCGTGCGAGTCGACTTTGCTTTCTAATGGACTAAAGTCAATCCAGAAAGGAGCCACAAGGTCATTTGAGAATTGAATTTTGGCCGAATCTCGAGCATAAAGGAAGAAAAGACTCACAATTTTAACATGATAAAATTATAATTAATTCTTAAAATCAATCGCCAAACACTAATGATGTCAAATCTAAGTCTAAAAGAGTGTCTTTAAGCATTTTTCCTAATCGCTTTTCCTTGATTTGTGCGTAACTCGGTGCCCACAGTTGGGGCGATTTAGGTGTGCGAGTGGACTTTGCTTTCTTATGGACTAAAGGCAATCCAGAAAGGAGCCACAAGGTCATTTGAGAATTGAATTTTGGCCGAATCTCGAGCATAAAGAAGAAAAGACTCACAATTTTAAAATGGTAAAATTATAATTAATTCTTAAAATCAATCGCCAAACACTGATGATGTCAAATCTAAGTCTAAAAGAGTGTCTTTAAGCATTTTTCCTAATCGCTTTTCCTTGATTTGTGTGTAACTCGGTGCCCACAGTTGGGCCGGTTTAGGTGTTTGAGTGGACTTAGCTGGCACGTCTTCGTCGTCGCTGGAGGGGGGGTCGACCTCCATGGAGGGTTCCTCTTCGTCGGATTGTTCGGCCTCTTTGTACCCGGATATATGTTGCAGGAACAGTGGGCACAGTAAACTCACTGGAGGCACCATGTGAGGGGCGGCTGACAGAAACTGTAACAAGCAACAAGGATTTAATTCAACGATTTCATAGCAATACAATGTTCTGTTCTCAACCGTCATTAGCGGGCTTTTTGTGTTAACTTCATTGAGGTATTATGTACTAACGTACTAGAGAAGACACCGCGAATGTAATCTGTGCTGCGTCGCGAAGCACGCGGCGGGTGCGGGACGCGTGGGGTAGGTCATAGATGAGACACGCAGAAGTGACACTACGTATTTTCTGCCTATTGGGTTATTCAATGAGACTACTTTTGAATTTATGCAGTGTGAGACTGCATAAAGTGCACATATGAAATAAGATGATAGTAGACCTAGTTTTATAGACGGAAAAAAATAATTAAAAAGTAAAAACAAAAATATATTTATTTTATACAACTTTAACCTTTTTATTAGGAACTGTTGACACTTTAAAAGAAAACGTTGTAACTTAACCAATCCACCTGTCATGTTAAAAATAATAGTGACATTTTTATCTTACTCTACCTTATCATTATAGAAATGAAGTGAAAAAAAAACGTTTCCGTTTATATAATAGTTATTTGTGTAACAAGAGAGCTAACATTTTTTTGCTTAAGTTTTAAAGTTTTACAGTAATTAAATACCAAGAAACTAAAGAAGTTTTTTTATGTTTTTTTTTCCGTTATCTTAAATATTTTCTTTTCTTTTACGTTCGGATACATACTTTATGACGTTCATAAAGTAAATTTTTATTTTTCATATTTTATATCGTTTTACAACCTAATCAAGTCAAACATACATGTTTATTAAAAGTCGAAAAATAATAGCCAAAAAATAATAGAAACTTAAAAAATATTGCATTTCTAAATATTGCACTTCTACACACTAGCGTTCTAAATTCAAAACACTTTGTTTCACTGAGTGAGCAAAATCGAACTTTGATCACTGGTTTTAAATTTTAAATTTAACTTAAATTTTGGTACCAGTTTCCTGGTTTGTGATCCTAGGGATCCTCAGATATCGATTTTGAACGAAATCGGTACAATAACAAAGAATTTCAAAATGGCGCTGACTTTTTAAATTTTGGTACCAATTTCCTGGTTTGTGATCCTAGGGATCCTCAGATATCGATTTTGAACGAAATCGGTACCCTAACAAGGAATTTAAAAATGGCGCTGACTTTTTAAAATTTTAGTACTAGTTTTCTGTTTTTGATCCTAGGGAGCCCGAAATATCGATTTTGAACGAAATCAGTCGAATAATAAAAAAGTAAAATGTAAAATGTATGATCGTAGGTCTCATCTGTAGGTAAAGTTTACCTTTTAATCTATGATATTCAGAGAAATGGTGGAACGTGGGTGAATAGTAGAAAATTATCTTCAAAAATTGGTTTTGGTTTGTTTTCGTTGACGTTTTGTTTACTTACCGATGATATGTCACGCCACAATCTTTTTTATTTACAGTTGTATTATTTTTACACGTTTTTATAACGCACGACGGCATTTTAAAATTGTCGTGCGAGCACAATTTCGACACGCGGCCGCGAAGAGCGTAGGCGAGAGACTAAATAAGGTGAGGCCGGCCGGCCGCAAAGCATGGCGCAAATTTGTTGTTTGCGGCGTCGGTTCTAGTACTTGTACATATAATTCAATGGTTAACTTAGTTTATTTTTTACCCCAATTATTTTATTTGTTCAACTGTAATTTTTACCCCAATTGTTTTATTTGACCATCGGTAAGAAAACATAAAATTAGAAGTCAGCAGGATAAAGAACTTATTTTCTCAAAGAACTGTTACAAAATTCACTTACAGAGAAAACAATCATATTACAACATAAATATTTCGGCAATCAGATCTGGGTGCAATTATAAGTTTCAATCTAAAATCTAAATCTACCCCCATAAATTCACTATAACTTTGGTTGAAGAATAGGTCTATAGCAGTAAGTTAATTTAATATGATTATTTGATTAAGTTCACAGTTCATGGGAGTACTTCATGATAATATATTATATCATGAAGTACTTACATATTTTTTTTTACTTTGTTTTTGAATATGTTGAACGAAGCCGCATTCGTCAGTTCTTTATTCAGTTTACGAGTCTTCTAAGATCTTCCTTCAGAAATTTTGATAATATCTGCTGCGAAGCTAATAAATATTTATTTTATTTTTAATAAAATATATTTGGAATCGTTTCGTAGAGGTTTTCATGTAAATTCTTCAGGACTGCTGTACGAAACTGGGCTGGGCGAAAATTACACTTGTGAAAGAACTAACCGACAAAGGGGTCAGAAATACCATTCAGTCAATTTTTCTTTTACTTGACAACATAATGTTGAAGACAATATAGAATCTAGATATAGATTTGAGTTAACTTTGAGTTCTTGACTATGACTTCTGACGTAAATGAAGCTAGGAATCGCAATACCGCACCCTTTAGTCTACTTTTGAGTGCAAGGATCTGGGAGTCCACCGCCGCACTACCAATGAAATAGGGGGCTAGCCCCTTTTAAGTATTGCTTGAGGGTTTGTTTATTTACCTGTGAAATAGCCGTGTTCGCAAGCGCAGCCTTATTCAGTACTTGCGTCGTAGTATTCGTAAAAGGTTTTACGTCATAGAGAGATTGTTCGGCCATTAGCGCACCAAACTTGGAAGTGGGTAGGTTCCTTTGTGATATCACTTCTAGACGATGTTCTTCGGACATCTCAGGCTCTAGGCAGTATATCTCCTGTAAATTGATACTAATATCATAAATGCGAAAGTGTGTATTGCCTGTTTGTGCGTTTTCACCACCACTAGAGCCCATTAACGAACATCCCACAGCTTAGCTTGAATCCTGGAGATGGACATAGGATACTTTTTAACCGGAAAAATAAAAGCGTTTCCACCCGATTTTTTAAAAACCTAAATACATCCAAACGAAGTCGCGGGAAACATACTGTTATTCATAAAATATGATAGCTGTATGCTTAATGAAAAGCTTTCGTGGCGATATAAAATTATGGTTCTCAAATATAACTCTCAAAAGTTCGTTTTTATAGGGTGTGTTCCGAAATACACTGAGCACTGTTCAGTGCTCTTACTGTGGAGAAATTCGTTCCGTTATGAACTGACAGTAAACTGCCGCAGTATCCTAGGGAAATATATGACGTCGTAAATCGTCGCCATTTTTGTACTGTGAGCACTGGCGTTTCGAGGTAAGGTGCTCTCAGTGCTGACTGCGTTCCGCTTTAAGCAGTAACCAGTATACCAGTATATATAAAGGAACGGCTTCGCAGTGTATACTAAATTGACGTCACACCTTACAGTGCTCGCAGTGTATTTCGGAACATACCCATAGTCCTCTTGAGTACTAGATCGGTCATTTGTGAAAATTCAGATAAAGGTCGTTTTGTACCACATTCAGATGTTATTTGTGATAGTGTGATATTATACGATTGTTTAGTACTACCGGGATTCCGGCTCCTATTGTGACTTGAGGGGTTCGATTTGTCGCCACTTCACGAGAGCCATAAACGAAGATACTTAGAATTTCATTTTTGAGCATTATTAGAGAAAAAAGGGTTATTTAGAAGGAAAATAAAATTTAAATACCGTAATTTGCAGTATTAAATTAAAAAAAACTGGCCAAGTGCGAGTCGGACTCGCGCACCGAGGGTTCCGTACAAACCTGTAGTAAGTTTTAAATTATTAAAAACATCTACTTACTAGATCTCGTTCAAACCAATTTTCGGTGGAAGTTTGCATGGTAATGTACATCATAATATATATTTTTGAGTTTCAGTTCTAAGTATGGGGAACCCCCAAAATTTATTGTTTTTTTTCTATTTTTGTGTGAAAATCTTAATGCAGTCCCCAGAATACATCTACTTACCAAGTTTCAACAGTATTGTTCTCATAGTTTCGGAAAAAAGTGGCTGTGACATACGGACTGACAGACAGACAGACATTAAGAATCCATAAGGGTTCCGTTTTTTGCCATTTGGCTACGGAACCCTAAAAAATATGAGAAAATGTGAAATACCTCATAAATATATAAAAATGTGTTAAATCAAATAAATATAATAAATGCGAAAGTTTGGATGGATGTATGGATGTTTGTTACTCAATCACGCTCCAACGGCTTAACGGATCTGGATGAAATTTGGCACAGAGATAGATTATAGTCTGGAATAACACATAGGCTACTTTTTATCCCGGAAAACTAAGGAGTTCCCGCGGGAACCAAAAAACCTCAATCCACGCGGACGCAGTCTTCGTTACTTACAGAATTATTTCTCATGACATACAGCCTCACGGTATCACTGGTAGACGAGCCGAACGCGCAATATCTAAAGATCCCCGACGCAGGGTGCAATAGACCCTTCTGTACCAGTATTGGTGTGGAACTATGCGGAGTGAACACATATACTGAAAAAAGAGAGATACAGCTTAATAGGGATGATGACAACTCAATCAAATCAGCAACTCTTTATCGAACTTAAAAACGCACTTCTAGTATGGAAGTTGTATGAAATTCACAGTTGTGACGTCATCAAATTTCAACGCACTTTTTTCTTTAGTCTACGTATATTTTAAAATGATTTTCAAACTTAAAACTAACTTAGGATGTGAATTTTAGGTGTTTTGGAAGACCCTCTATTTAATAATCAGTTCGAAATAATTTATTTTTTATATAGGCATTTAGCGTCATCCCTATTAGCAGGGTTATTAGTACGTGTTTTCACATCTCGAAAACGTTTTCGCGTGTCCAAACAGCAAGTAATGAGTAAACTGGAGTAAAACCTATACATATTAATATACATACTAACATTCGCAGTTGCCCGCAACTTCGTCCGCGTATAATATCTAATTTCCTATGAGATGAAATAAAACTAATTACTTAAATGCCGATTTTCATGTCTCTAACTTCAAAAACATAGTAAAAACTTCCAACCCCCATTTCATCGCCTCAGCCCCCCTAGCATGGGCCGGAGATAAAAAAATTATCCCCCGATTTTATCCACTGACAAGAGATAAAATTAACTTATCCACCTCTCAGAGCACGGCAACAGGGGAGAGGAGAAGTTTATCTCCGTTTGTCATTTCACGGGGACTCGGGGGACTATTTACCCACCGTTATTTAGCGTTTTTATTTATTTATTTATTTAGGAATAAAAATTTTATCCTTTCCTCGGGGAGAAAATTCTCTCGGCCCATGCTAGGGGGGCAGGGGTGGATTTTTGACGACCTCCGTGGCGCAGTGTGTAGCGCTGTTGTCTTAATATGCGGAGGTCCCGGGTTCGATCCCCGGCAGGGTCAATTTGGGAATTTATAATCTCTGAATTTTCCCTGGTCTGGCCTGGTGGGAGGCTTCGGCCGTGGCTAGTTACCACCCTACCGGCAAAGACGTGCTGCCAAGCGATTTAGCGTTCCGGTACGATGCCGTGTAGAAACCGAATAGGGGTATGGGTTTAATATAACTGCCATACCCCTAACAGGTTACCATCAGGTGAGATCGCAGTCAAGGGCTAACTTGTAGTGGATAAAAAAAATCTTTAATTTTTTGACGTTTTTTGACGAAGTTTTTACGAAATTTGGTACAGAGATAGGTTACATACCGGGAACGGATATGGACTATCCCGTAAAAAACACGCGCCGAGATCGCTAGCCATGTAGAAGGTCACCTTTTGTATCTAATCTACTTCCTTCTTGGTCATTTCTTTATGTTTGTGTTCTTTACTTTGTCTCGTGGTGTATGCATAGTTTAATAATCAAATAAATATTATAAATGCGAAAGTTTGGATGGATGTATGGATGTATGGATGTTTGTTACTCAATCACGCTCCAACGGCTGAACGGATCTGGATGAAATTTGGCACAGAGATAGATTATAGTCTGGATAGCACATAGGCTACTTTTTATCCCGGAAAATTAAAGAGTTCCCGCGGGAACCGAAAAACCTCAATCCACGCGGACGAAGTCGCGGGCATCAGCTAATAATAGATATTTTCCGCAAAACTGTTTGTCTTACCGTCATTATTTGTGGTCAGCATAGCCATTTTGTTGCTATAGGGATCTGACACTAGACAAGTTGTTTCAATTTGGACCATCCATTTTATCGTCAGAGATAGTAAGCTCCATACAGCCAAACAATGGCTTGTTGTACAAACTAGCTGGAAAGAAAATGAAAACGGTCAAGTGTGAGTCAAAACATGCATAAAGTACAGATCCGTAATTGGGTTTTTGAAAAAAAAATTTTTTTGTTATACCTACATCGAAAGATCATAATATATTATATATAACTTTTATAACAAAACTATTTTTAGTTTTTTTTCGCTATAATTTAAAAGTTATATCAAATCCTCCTCGAATTTGACGACCTCCGTGGCGCAATGTGTATAGCGCTGTTGTCTTAAAGGTGCGGAGGTCCCGGGTTCGATCCCCGGCAATGTCAATTTGGGAATTGGGAATTTATAATTTCTGAATTTTCCCTGGTCTGGCCTGGTGGGAGGCTTTGGCCGTGGCTAGTTACCACCCTACCGGCTTACCACCAGGTGAGATCGCAGTCAAGGGCTAACTTGCGTGGATTAAAAAAAAATCAGTACCGAAAACAGCCGAATAAACTCGAGCTCGTGTGACGTCACAATGTTAATTTCTATTCATTGTGGCACACAGCTGATGCAGTGTTGACACTGTACTATCGTGAAATTGCTTTAACATTATGACGTCACAAACATGGCAACCAACCGTGGCGCGTTTAAAATCTTGAATGGTAAATTCTTATTTCTTATGGTATTTTTTAATGGTATTTTCTTATTTTTAAAATCTTGGATGGTATTTATTAAGTAAACAACTATTTTTCCAAGAACTTCTAAACTAACCTCTTAATATGATTTTGATATAATATTGTGTTCTGAATGTGTGTGATGTTGGACTTTGAATGAGTTTTTTGTTCACATTAAAAAAAAATTACATTTTTATTTGACTCTGTATTCGAGTAACAGGTAAATTTCAAATGTCATATATTGTATATATAAATATATATCTCTTATAGTCATAGTTGATTTTAAAAATGGTTTAGAACAACACAATCGAACGGAAAATACTATAAGAGAGAGTAGTGGAGTAGTTCATAGAGGCATAAAAGCACTGCTTATCAAAATGGAAATACGGATTTAATATGGTAATACGTCTATATGTATTTATCATTAAAACAGCTAGTAAATAGGTATTCTGACCAACTAATGCCTACCGCAGCTTCAACCCTGTGCCCACCACTGAGAGACACGCAATAACTACAAATTATTTTCAGCTCGTCAGAGCTAGTATGCTATTAAAATACTCACATAATGTGCAGCGTCATTATTTCCAAATTGAACATGAACGCCCTTCGGCCGTAGTGCGGGGTGCGATAAAGTTGTCCGTAAATTGCACAGATGAGAGTCCCATAGAGTCAGTTTGCAGCCAAACCACGCGGCGATCAGAGAACCGTCTTGCGATATCGCCACACCGCCCATCGAAAACTGATCATTATTGACACCTTGTCTGTCCACAACCCTTCTGTCTGCGAGTTTCTGCCCACCATTCTTGTGTATGTAAAAAATGTTCTTTATAACATCGTCGTATGCAATTTCTTTCATATATGGATAGTCTTTGACCTCGTTAGGGTGGAGATTTTCTCCAATTTTGAATTTGTTAAGGACCGGATTTCCGAGGTAATGCGCTATCCCGGACGAGTAGTAGCAAGCGGTTAGACAGTACCAACCGATTCTTTTTCTATACTGTTGTACCATTTCACGTTTCCATATCCTGAATTTTTGGTCGGTGCCCGATGACACGCAAAATTCGCCTTTATTGTTAAGAGCAATAGATACAACTCTGCAACCCCCGTGTGACAGATTGACACAGGTGTTCAATCCAAACGGTCGAGGGTTTTTCGGCAGTGCAGCAAAGAACTTTAGTTTTTCTTCTGGATAATTAACGCCATCGTTTCTGTACTCTGACGTCACAAGCCACTTGCCGTTTGCAGAGATCGCCGCACAAGTCACTTCTATCTCCAGCGGTATTAGGTTCTGTCTTTCGGAACTAAGACTGTTCATTTGCGTTATATCGATCTGAAAAATTTACAAAGAATAACTGAAATATACCAACTAGTAATTTTTATTTATTAACTGTCAGACGAAACTACTGAATCTTGAATATTAAATAACACAGTTTTATCAATTTATTCTTACAGTATCATACTAATACCTGTTGTAAAGGTGAAAGTTTTGATGTGTGTTACTCCTTCACACCATAATTACTGAACCGATTTGTCAGAAATTTGGAATGGAGATAGCTTATATCCCGAAAAATCAACGAGTTACCGCGGGAACCAAAAACATTAATCCATGCAAACGAAGTCGCGGGCATCATATAACATGAAAATAAGTAGTTTCTTCTGTAGTGAAGCTTCATAAAGTACTTTTCAAGGTTTGAGATAGACATAACCGGACCTAACTCACAAACAAAGGACATATCACAAACATGTTGAAACAAACTCCCTTCTGAAAATATAGCCAAAACAATCTATACTTAAGTCAAATTCAATGTGGAATGTTAAGTTCCATGAAACGGTGCTAAAGTAAAATTATAAACGTATAACTATAGGAAATTGTGATAAAATTTTTAAAATGATACAATTTTCTACTATTAAAAGTATGAAAACCCTTTATGGGACGATTTATGGTTTGTTTACAAAGAATCCACATCGAATTTGGCTAAAGTGCGAATGCGTATTTGACGACCTCCGTGGCGCAGTGTTAAGCGCTGTTGTCTTAACGTGCGGAGGTCCCGGGTTCGATCCCCGGCAGGGTCAATTTAGGTATTTATAATTTCTGAATTTTCCCTGGTCTGGCCTGGTGGGAGGCTTCGGCCGTGGCTAGTTACCACCCTACCGGCAAAGACGTGCCGCCAAGCGATTTAGCGTTCCGGTACGATGCCGTGTAGAAACCGAATAGGGGTATGGGTTTAATATAACTGCCATTCCCCTAACAGGTTAGCCCGCTACCATCTTAGACTGCATCAAAACTTACCATCAGGTGAGACCGCAGTCAAGGGTTAGCTTGTAGTGGATAAAAAAAAAAGAGTAGGTAGGTAGATGTATCAATAGTAGATTAGTAGCCAAGGGCTGTAAGGCATCAATTGCAGCCCGAGATATTTAGGCGCACGAGCACAGCGAGGGCGCCTATAGTTCGAGGGTGCAATTGATGCTTACACCCGAGCTAACTACTCTGCTTTACATCTCGATTGTGAGGTAAGTAGGTCCTTATTACCCCCAAATGGAGCTTGAAGGTGACCAATTAGCGCTCCAGGGTAATAATGTAGCTAGAAAAGCCCTAGGGCGGTAAGTAATTTAAAAAAAAAACTCTTCACTCTTTCAAAAAGTTCGCGTACATCTAACCATCATACTTTTTTTAATTACTTACCGCCCTAGGGCTTTTCTAGCTACATTATTACCCTAGAGCGCTAATTGGTCACCTACAAGCTCCATTTGGGGGTAATAAGGACCTACTTACCGAATATGAGAGATGTAAAATATACTTACATTGTAAAGAACTTTGTCGGTGTTGGTGGAGTAAAGCTGCAAGTATCCGGTCCTGCCCGGCATGAGCAGCGCAGACATGGGGCGGTGGTAGACGAGCGACGCGCCCAGCGCTCTGCAGACGGGCGACAAGCCCCCACACTCGAGGATCGTCGTCTCTACATGCATTAGCGTGTTCGCTATTACTACCGCTGAAATGGGGACGATGACAGCTCAATCAAATCAGCAACTCTTATGAGTTGTACCTTTTTTACTAACTAGCCACGTACCTAGCCACGGCCGAAGCCTCCGACCATGCCAGACCAGGGAAAATTCAGAAATTATAAAATCCCAAATTGACCCTGCCGGGGATCGAACCCGGCAGGCGAACCTACTTATGAGTTGTAAAAGAACTTATCACTAAAGTGCATGCGGTGGTTACCTATAACTGGCTAATCATTTTGTCTTAGTAAGTACCTAAAAATATATTGTAAATTTGCTGATGTATGTTTTAAATGATATAGCTAATGGTAGACCAAATTAACGAAAAATAAAACTCTTTATCAAACCTAAAAACGCGCTTCTAATATGGAAGTTTGTATTGAGTTACATAGTTGTGACGTCATTAAATTTCCATGCACTTTTTTTCTTTAATATATAGTTTTAAATGGTTATCAAACTTAAAACTAACCCAGTATGTGAGTTTAAGGTCTTTTTGGAATACCCTGTATTTAATAATCAGTAAGAAATAATTCATTTTTGACATAGGCATCATCCCTATCCAAATGTTTTTATTTCATACTAATGCTCAAAGCTCTCTGCGTCGTATTCCTCATTGCTGAGGGTCGTGATCCCCTTCCATTAATCGCAGAATGGTTGGAGACGCATGAAGAACACGTACCTATCTATATTGTTTCGGAAAGCAGTTTTTATTTTCTTTCAAATTGACGCCATGGCTTCCCAGACCAAAAGCAGGCAGTTTAATAGTAATTTCTATCTCACTGACTGCTTTTGAAATAGCCCCCTATCTATTCAATACTAAACCAAAACTTGGCACAGAGATATGTTGCAACCGACAGAACATATTTATTGTTTATCACGGTTAGTACGGGAATTTTAAAGAAGGAGTTGCCGGTATCAAATACTTAGTCTTAGGCTACGGTGACGGGCGAGGTGCCGCATCTTTCATACAAAATGTATAATGTCCTCCCGACCAAATTTCGGCCACGGCGGCCAATCTCCAGAGATTAGCCATCTGCGCGGGAGATATTATAGTGCACAAGTGTGTGCGCAAACACAGGTGCACTCTCTGTTCCTTTACTCTCATAGCCCGATGGGACCGAAAATCCGACACGACCGGAGAGAGACCAGGCGCAGGATCGACGGCTTAACGTGTTCTCCGAGGCACGGGGGTGAAACACCGCCTACTTCCTAACTCCGGGCTAGTACTGAGAATTTCTAGTCAGAAAAACCCAATACACGTTATGGCCTCGAACCCGAGACCTCGTCGGCCGCAGTCGAACATGCTAACCACTAGACCAACGAGGCAGTTACAAAATGCATACAAGTGATGGGACGCCAGATACACGTAGGCCTGCTTTCTTACTTCCGCCGCCACACTGTCGCCGCGCCACCCGCTTCTCCCGTGCCTTAAGGATCACTTAGGCAACGTTTCCACGTTCAGTAAAAACGCGTCAGATGACAGACGCAAATAAAAATCGTTTTGTGCAGAGGTAGGTACTTACAGTTATTAGAAAGAGTTACAGCAATGTGGGTATTATTGACTGCAATATATCTGATGAATCCCGGTAGCCGTGGAATGAATGTCTTCTCGTTGGCTCTGTGCGCCAAGTTTCCCAATGTCCATTTCACCAATACCTTTTCTATACCACCAGTAATCAAATAGTTGCCTGTTGATCAAATTGAATGAATGAATGAAATATGATATAATCGGTTTCCAATTACAAGTCCAATTGAGGGGCATTTTGGGAATTAAAAGGGGTTTGAATATTTTGGTGTATACAGTTCCACCATCTTTATTTTTTTTTTAATTTGGCCACTCATTAAACCTGTATAAATCAATAGCTGGCATCAACACAAGCAAGTATTATATGAGACAAAATCTTCTAGTTTCTGAGACAATCTATCCAAGTTATAATCTACTCTATGATGGCACTACCAAGACGTACCAGTACAGCTTTGATAGCTTATATCTCGCAAACAGCGGAGGACTCAACTAATAGGGAAAAACCACAAACTCCTATTGTATAGCATCAGTCAGCATCATTATCACTACTGAGCATGGATCTCCTCTAAAAAGAAGGTTCCAACCTTTGAAAAAATGATGGGAACTCTCAGGCATGCGGGTTTCCTCACCGTTTATTTCATTTACCTTTATATTTATTTGCTTAAAATGCACATAACTTTGAAAAGTTAAAAGGCGAGTGCTCAAGGATCTCAGATCACGGATTGGGATGCTGAAAAATCCTTGAAACCATACTGGTGTGTTATTATCAGGTGTATCTGGTAGATTGCAAATTTTATAAATATTTAATACCAGCTGACGCCCACGACTTCGTCTGTGTGAAATAAGTTTTTCTAATTTCCATAGGGACTCTTTAATTCTTCAGGATAAAAAGTAAATGCTACTCTCCAGGTCCTCAACTCCATTGCTGTTGAGGCGTGATATAAGGAAAAACAAACACTTGCGCATTTATAATATAACTAGCTGATGCCCGCGACTTCCTCCGCGTGGTTTTAGTTTTTTGTTATTCCCGGGGGAACTCCTTAATTTTCCGGGATAAAAAGTAGCCTATGTCACTCTCCAGGCTCTAAACTATACCCATGCCAAAAATCACGTCGATCCGTTGCTCTGTTGCGGCATGATTGAAGGACAAACCAACAAACAAACACACTTTTGCATTTATAATATTAAGTATGAAGTACGATTTACCTTGTGTAGAGAAACACGAAGCAAGTGGGGGTAAGGAATGCCAATGTAATACTTCTCTTGCCATTTGTTTGCAATCATACAGGTTCCCTCGGAAGATTGTCACCCTACCTAATGTGTCAGTTATGGCAATCATATTTTCTCTATGATGAGCTGCTACTGATAATATTCTGAAGTTGTTGTAATTGTATATTCTACAAAAGAAAAACAAACATTTTCATTATTACACAGTTCATAATACAGGCAGTGAAAAATATTGATACTTTCGAGAATAATAGTTAAAATTGATTCTAAGGCAATGAAAGAACTAGAAGTTTAATTTGCTTTAATCCACCACAATTTTATTCTACAAAAGAAAAACAAACATTTTCATTATTATACAGTGTGATACAGGCAATGAAAAATACTTTCGAGAATAATAGTTAAAATTGATTCTAAGGCAATGAAAGAACTAGAAGTTTAATTCGCTTTAATTCGCCACAATAGGTAAATCTATGTGGTACAGACACAATTGTCACTTTACAATTGTGCACTGTCGAGTCAACATCTCCTGAAGATTCTCCGGTGTCGAAGTGAAATGTACATTGAGAATGATTTGTGTGGTGTGGTGAATATCGCAAGCTACAAGTGCAAGATATACACTGTACCACATAGATTTACCTATTTTGATGGATTATAGTGAATTAAACTTCTAGTCCTTTCATTGTCATGGACTTCCCCAAAGTAACACCCGTTTCTATCCAAGATTCTAAAGCAAAAACACATATACAGTCTCCATTCTGTCATGGGTATAAAGAATAAGTCTCTAGGTGCTAACATTATTTCTTTACATTGCATTTATTGATTACCATATTAAATAGTATATGATATTTACCCCCAACTTTGTGTTTTTTAAGCCCATAGGCACTTTGAACGCTTTGAGTAAGGAATCCTAAAAAACATGTCAATAAATTTTTTTCACATCAATTATCACAACAAACAAACTTTTGCTATTCTAATATTAGTGGGATATCAAAATATTTTATCTAAATTAGAGATTGAATTATTATTAGATTGCGAGATATTTCACCGCGGTTGATTGCCTCATCTGGTGACAGAAGGGCTGGCTCATTTTTTGCGCAAAGGATCAGCCTGACTGTCCAGCGCGGAAATGCAGCCAGCATTCTCGCCACCATTCCACGCGGGCATGATTTATATAGTAATTAGGTTAGGCTAGCTAGCTTTAATTTCTATTGTATTGTTTTCAATAAATGGTAGATAGAAAAAAAATCTAAATTAGAACCTAAGTATTTAATTAGTACTTAAATAAATTATAAAAAGATTCAAAATGAAAAACTTACTCTGTTCTCAAATGTGATTGATATAGATTCTGTATATAAAGTGTTTTTGTCCCATTCGTGATGGCCGCAAATCTATCACCAAAGCACCAGCCAATAGCCACACACATAATCTCAAAGTATGGCACATTAGTGTGATTGTAGTGGTAAACTACACTACCATTTTTGATAGAATGCCTTGCAAGGTGAACTTTCAGTGTTGACAGGTTGACGCTAGTGACAAAACATTCTTCGCTATTTATTAAGTTGAATGTGCATACTCTTACAAAATTTGGTATGTGGAGTGGCTGAAATAAAGTAATAGATATTTTACAAATAAATAATAACAAAATAACCTATGACATCTGCAGCTAACAAGGCTGCTTATTTTTCCTAGAAATTGGTCCACACTTCTGGTGACCCAACAGCTGGCACTTATGTAACCCAACTGCTTATCCTGGTAATTCAGAGATGCAATAGCACCAGTGTCTTGCCCATGATGTCTTGGGAACCATGCCCATGAATGATCATTTTGGACCATGTATATTTTTCATAAAAATAATTTTAGATTTTTGTAGTGGAATATTTTTTACTATTATATGTAAGTACTTACTTATAGTATACATATTATATAAATAGGTTGATTATTCTTCAATCCAGATATCAATTTATCTGTGTATTTTGAAATGTGGATTTGAGAACATGCTAATAACTCACAACTTCTCGAAGCACAGCTCCGTGCTCCCAAGTCCATGTTGTAATTAGTCCAGTGTCAGAGCAACCATATAAATTATAATCTTCATCATCCGGAAACTGAACTGCTACTAACTCATGAATTGGTGCCTCAGTTTCGAGTGTACGTATGCAATCCCCTGTTTGAATGTTGTATACTCTTGCAACATTCTCAACAATGATAACAATAGACCTAAAAAAATATCATTATTATTAGAACATACATGTAGTTCTTTACAGGAAGATGAAACGTGAGACGCGACCTAGGCTGGAAAAATTGTAAGTGACAAAAAAGCATTGAACTACATCTCCCCCATGTATAGATGGAGAGGGATAAAGTATTTAATTTAATTATTTTAGTAAGTTTCACAAATTATGAACATGTCCATTGTCTAAGTAAATGTTGCAAAGTTCTAACTTCACTCACTTTTTCTAAAATATAGAATAGTCAAATTAACTCCTGGGCCTGGGGTTTGGGTACTGAGAATTTCTAGGCAGGAAATACCCCAATACATAAGTAACTACCTATTGCCTATTGCCTCGACCAGGGAATCAAACCCAGCATCGTCATTGGCGTAGATTGTAGAAGTACTTACTTTACGAAATAATGTATCATTTATGAGACACCTGTTTTATGAAATAAACAAACAGCAATAATGATACAATTTATGTATTCCTTAAACATTTGTACAATCAAAATCGGAATTTTGCAGCTCCCACTTGCAGTTAGGTTTAGCAGCTTTTAATAACCATGTTTATACAAGGGACAAATTAGATAATAAATGAATAAAATATCTTGGAAACATACTCTCCATCGGGCGAAAATACGGGTCTGCGTTCTATTATACTTCTGCCAGCTTTCCTATTAAACACGTATTTGGTGGGTGTTGTGTCACTATTTAATGTTTTGACACCCATTTTTACCAATTAAATAATTGGCTTGATTTGGTTGATTTTGCATAAACTTACAATCAAAACACGCAACCACATTATCTAACCTATAAATCACCAGAAAATCACCGCTCAAGTCAAAACTGAAAACATAGAGATAGGTTTACTTATTAGTATCTGTCATCTGATATCTGTCAACGTCAAAAGTAATGACATTTTGTAAAACTTTATGGCGATGGATTCTAGCCTTTTTCAACCTGTGTCAATGTTGTACTCTATGATTCTGAGGCAATGACCTGCATTTGATTTCTAGCTGTGCAGTCACAGGGTAGTTATACCTATGTGGTGCAGTGGCATTGACTTTGGAAAATAAATTAACTTGTCTCTGAAATTATGGACTGAGGTCAATGAGTAAAAGTTTCCTTCGTTATTGACTGAGGTCAAGGAATATTCAATATACTACTCTCTACCGAGCACTAGCCACAGACATACTGTGGCACTAGCAGTGAGCACAGAGTACATTATCTAAACTGGTACCGAGAGACCACAGAGTACATTATATATACTGGTACGAGAGACTGACTGACTGAGGTTGACTCATGACTGAGGTTATTTGTTTACATGCTGAAATTAAAATTACTATTTTTAAATAAAATACCAACCATTTTGGCTAAATAGGAACCAAAAATCGTAAACATGGCTAATGAAGTAGGCGAAGCACAGTTACAAGTCCGTTTTATAACCAAACAAGAACAGTATGTGAATTTGAAATGACGACGCGGTGTGCTTTTTTTAAAGTAATAAAGTAACTCATAATTTAATCATATTTATTGTATTACAGATACGCAGTTTCAGACAGTCCATACGCAATTCAAAGTAACATTCAGTCAGCCGAATTAAATACACTAGTTAATGCATTATTGAAGGAAAGTAATGTGTCTCAAGAAAAGGCGGTAGAATTTGATTTTCTAATATGTGGAGAGCTGTTAGTATCGACAATCGCAGAACACTTGCAGGAGAAGGGTTTGTCGACTGAAGATACATTAGAGATTGAATATCTGGAAAGATTCCCTGCACCGAGTCCCCAGGATTGTTTGATGCATGATGACTGGGTTTCCGCTGTTCATACACATGGAAATTGGTTAGTTTTGTTTTCTGTTTCAGGTAAATTCTTTAGGGTCTATAAAGTCTAAGTGATTTGTGGATGCAAATATCAATAGCTTTAAGCCATGAGGGGTGAGCTTATAATGCTGATAAATGGTTTTCTGTAGGATTCTCTCTGGGAGCTACGATAACAGTGTTCACATTTGGAACACTAAGGGTCAACACAAGCTGGCAATACCCGGACATACATCACCAGTGAAGGCTGTTTCCTGGGTCTCCTTTAGTGGCGATAAAGCAGTATTTGTGAGGTATGAAATGCTTTTTAATTCTGAACATCACTTCAGCTCTACTTAGTATTACCAATACTAAGTCAAGCTAGTGGTATTCTACTGTTAATGGGCCATGCTATGCAGACTTTCTCTCTTTCTCGCACATTCAAACATCACAAGATATGAAAAGTCTGCATAGTACAGCCTCTTAATATTGTACTTTGAGAAACATCCTAAGGACATTTAGCCCGTAGGTCTGACTTGTAAAGAGTAAAACAAAAGAAAAAATTCTAGATGCATTTCTAAAAAATCTAAAAATTAAAAATCTTTAAACAATTCAATACTATGCTATAGGCTTTTTTATTTATTTATGTAAAAGGCTGTCGTGTGAGACTAAGTTTAATAATTCCTTTTTCTAGTGGTTCCCATGACCAATCTGCGATGCTATGGGTCTGGAATGTGTCAGGCAACTCTGTAGACTGTGTTGTGACATGCAGAAGCCATGATAAAGGTGTTGAGTGCCTCTCCGTCTCAGCCGATGCTAACCGCTTTGCCACTGGCAGCTGGGATAATAATGTCTGTCTTTGGAGTACAAGTAAGTTTTTACCTATTGAATTAATTGTATAGAAACAAGTTCCATATAATAATAGGTTTCACAATCTGCTAAACATTGGCCATCACATAATTTTTTTATAATAAAATTCAATTCTTACTGTACTATTAATATACTCTACTTGTAGACTACTTTACTGTACATTTACCATATTAAAATTAGTTTTATTATGGTAAAGGTATCCAAATTTTTCGATAAGAGCAAGTTGTCCTTACTGGTTAAACAGCTGAGGATCTGTGAAAAGTGACCAACAGACCCTTTCATAGAATTATGGACATCAGATGGAAATCTGTACAAAATTTTACATTTTCAGGTCTCTCAGATGAAGATAATGTACCAGTAAAAAAGAAAAGTAAACCTGAACAAGGCAATATTAGAGTAAGTTGTTTACTTTTAACCTAAAGATTGCCCGATTTTGACAAGTAATAATATCTACTTCAACTTAAGAGTATAGGTGATTTTAGTTTATAATGGTTTTGTGCTTATTAGGAACCTTTGACAACCCTAAAAGGCCACAGAGAGGCTGTGTCTGGGGTGCAGTGGATGGATTACAATACAGTGGTGTCCAGTGGATGGGATCACTTGCTCAAGATTTGGGATTGTGAACTTGGGGGTATTAAACAGGAGATTGCAGGTAAAACAGTTTTATAATAATTATTTCTCAATGCTTATTTATAAGTGCACAGCTTTTCAGGTACAGAATGATCACTCTGCTAGGCTGTTTAAATAGAGACTCTTGCGACACAATAATGTGCAATTCAGCTTGCACAGCCCTAGTAAATGTCTCCGATCACGTGACCATGTGAGACTGCTCTGATTATATCGTACAAAATTAGTTTTTCCGGAAAATTACCACTGCCAGATTTATAAATACATACGTCCAAGACAAAAAAATCGTTTTTCCGGAAAGTTACCACTGCCAGATTTATAAGTACGTCCAAGAAAAATTGTAGTTGATCCTATACTTCCTAAGTATGTGAAAGAAGGGAAATACTGCATTATAGTTAGCACCAAACAAATAGGCACCTCTAAGCTGAGGTGAAATTGCTCGTTGGCGCAGCTTTCACACAAACTGTCGAAGTCACTACGCGCGATAATATGCCCTTGTAGACTAAGAGATAACTGCACTTTTGGTAACTATCGTTAGAAAGGCTGATTTCGTATTTGGTGGGTCCTAGGCTCTCCACTGGTGGGAAATCTGCCAGTCTGCCCGCATGTTGAGAGGTGATATCTAGTGAAAGGCCCAATGAATAGCGTCAGTTCTTATACTGTTTACATAGGTACTGCGCATACTTCAATACTGTATAAGAATCAGCCTTTCAAGTTATGGTTCATTTTTGGTAACCATAAACCGTCTTTGAGCGGCCATTTCTAGCGAAAGGCCCATCCGCATGCGGACAAACTTTCACTTTTGTCATCACAGCTCTACACCCACCTAATACTGAATCAGCCTTTCTTGCGATAGTTACCAAAAGTGCAGTTATCTTCTATAATATTGCGACACGTCTTGCGGTCAACTTCAGACGTGACAATTTGATTAGCGCCACTTATGTACCTACCACATTTGATGATTTTGATTGATTGCAGTCAAGTGCTTTTTTACCAGTTCATTTCAAGCCTTCTAATAAACAATTTTTATACTTCTACCATACCTTTACTACTGTTTTAATCATACTTTTGCGGGTCTAAAGTCAGTCTTCATGCCCTAGGGCCGTAATCTAGTCGATCGATCGCCCAACTAGTTGACCAACCCCATACTGTAAATATGCACAACAGAGTCTAGGCTCCAGACTGGTCGACCAAACGACCGTACCATTTGACATAATACCATTTGACATAAAAGTTTTTAAACCAAGGAGTATGTATACCTGCATCTTTTCTTTTTATTATTTACTAGACCTATGTATCCTACTTACTATGATTTGCAATAAATATCTAACCGTTACAGTTTGTTTTACTGTTATGGTAGAAGTATAAAGTAGAGTATACACCACCGGGATAAAGCAGTTTTTTTCTTGGGCGCTTGAATCCCTCACTGCACTCAGGACTCAATCTTAATTCCCTCCCTTTGGTCGGGAATTAACTTATAACACCCTCGCTGCGCTCGGGAGTTAAATTTGGAGTCCTTCGTTACGTTCAGGATTCAATGTAGCGCCCGTGACATAAAACAGTGCTTTATCCCCTTGGTGTATAAACTACTATTTAATAATCGTTTTAAAGAGCTCAAAATAAATAAAAAGAATTGTGTTTTTTCCAGGCAATAAAGCATTTTTCGATGTGGACTGGTCACCACTAAGCAACAGCTTAATAACAGCGTCTGCTGATAGGCACATACGACTCTACGATCCTAGATCGACAGGTAAACTATATCTCAATTATTTGTTTGTTGTTGAAGGGATTCTGGTCACTTTGCAAATTAAGTAACAAATAAACTTATTTTATACCTACCATTTTTTGAAATATAAATATAGGTATTTTTATTTATTATTTTATTTTATTAAAAATTAGTAAAAAAGTGCGTCGAACTTTAATGACGTCACATTTCAGAATTTCATATATAAATCCCATACTTAGGACACGTTTTGACGCTTGAAAAAAAGTTGCTCATTTGACTATTTGTCAAATACCCAATTGTCCTTAGGGCCGAAATGCTTAATTCGGGACAATGTGCACGATTTCCGTTTTTACAGTAACGTTTAAAAATTAAAACCGAAATTATTATGGATTCCGAATAAAGTCAAGGTTAAAATGTCAAAATAAAACAATACGTTTATTGTTTAAATCTTGAGCGTCCTCTTTCCACTTAAGTAAGCACTACTCCATTTTGACATTCCATTTTATCCATACCTAATAATAATCTTGTAACCCTACATGATATGCCATTTAAGCAAGTCACTATAATATGAGTGATTTATTTTTGATCAAATAAATAGTAATGAAAAGGAAATGTATGTTTTGTTTATATTTTTTTTTTGTTGACAAGCCTCAATGAAACGTGTAATTGATCGAACAAAGCATTTTTAAATAACCACTGCGTTTTAAGGAACGTTACTCCCTTTGGCATTGCCTCTGTCTGCCATCTGTGGTCGAATAGTACAAAATAATTGGTTAGATTCGCTAACCAAAACGTTTAGCGCCATCTAGTGTGGAAAAGCAGCAGTACAGATTTTTAACACCAAGGCAAGCTCCCATAGTTCCACTGGTCAAGTCCTTTGTGTTCTAAACTTACTTAAATACATATCAAAAATTGTGGAACTGGCAGGATTTGAACCTGTGTCTCTCTGGGAATCGCTGGCCGGAACGCATTTGATCGCTAGGCCATGGTTACCTTACCCGTCAGTGCCAAAATTTGAGATATGCATCATCTACTTTAATCCAGTCCATGCGACTGTTTATGCCATCTAGTAGCGATATATTGCAGTATCAAAACTACTTTAAAAGGCATTCGATGGAACGAGAAATTACATATTACCAGAGAAACTCAGGTTCAAATCCTGCTGGTTCTGCAATTTTTGGTATGTATTTATGTAAGTTTAGAAACTTCCTAAAAGTGAGAAGCACTATAATAAAAATTACAAAAATTAAATTTGTGTTTTTAGATAGTATCGTGAAAACAACATACACGTCACACACCGGTTGGGTTCAGTCGGTGCGTTGGTCCAAAACAAGAGAAACCCTGTTCCTCTCAGCGGGCTACGACGGACAAGTCAAGCTATGGGAGACGAGAAGGTAAGGCTACAGAATATACAGGTTTTTATTGGGAGTGGTTAAACCGGCCATACATGGACTGCTCAAGCAGTTAGCCAGTGATCAACATACACGGACCGCTCAAGCAGTCATAGTCAACAGCTTGAAGCTACCATTGATAACTGCTGCCAACCGCCCGAAGCAGTCGCAACTGCTCGAGCGGTTCCATGTATGTGTGTACGTAGAAGACTAGTTGACTATGCAGTCGCAGCTTGAAGCAGTCCATTCTGACTGCTTCAAACTGTCCGTGTATCTGAGGCGTACTGAGGAACTCTTTAATTTTCCGGGATAAAAAGTAGCCTATGTGTTATTCCAGACTATAATCTATCTCTGTGCCAAATTTTATCCAGATCCGTTCAGCCTTTCTGGAGTGATTGAGTAATAAACATCCATCCATCCATCCATCCAAACTTACGCATTTATAATATGAGCATAACTAGATTTTTTTTTTTTTTTTTATCCACTACAAGTTAGCCCTTGACTGCGATCTCACCTGATGGTAAGTGATGATGCCACCTAAGATGGTAGCGGGCTAACCTGTTAGGGGCATGGCAGTTATATTAAACCAATACCCCTATTCGGTTTCTACACGGCATCGTACCGGAACGCTAAATCGCTTGGCGGCACGTCTTTACCGGTAGGGTGGTAACTAGCCACGGCCGAAGCCGCCCACCAGGCCAGACCAGGGAAATTCAGAAATTATAAATTTCCAAACCCTGCCGGGGATCGAACCCGGGACCTCCGCACGTCAAGGCAACAGCGCTCAACCCTGCGCCACGGAGGTCGTCAAACTAGATACTTATTCTATTAAAAACACACAGAATCAAAAATTATCAGACAGACATATAAACAAACTTTCGCATTTGACACACTTATGGAATTATTGATTGGTGGAGTTGTCCATATTTCGGCCTATATGCATGTATCGAATAATCTAATACGATTTATTTTGTTTCTAGTCCAAAAACCCCGCTGTACGATCTAAGCGGCCACGAAGACAAAGTGCTGTGTTGCGATTGGACGAATCCCGCTCTACTGATTAGTGGCTCTTGCGACAACACACTGAGGATATTTAAGGCCAAACACGCTACTGCCAACGCGTGAATTGGTTAGTATTATGTATTATACTATTGAATAAATATCTTGCGTTGGCTGTAAATATTAATTTAAATGTCGACTCAAAATTCGGAAAAAATATACGAAATTGCTACATTATAAAAGTGTTTACTGTTTTTTTTCTTTTTACGATAAGGATGAAATTATTACAACGGGTAATAATTTATTAAACCGGTAAATTGGGGGCTGGAAGGTTACATGAAAGTTCCATGTTTTTGAAGTTAGAGGCATGAACATCGGCATTTAGGTTATTAGTTTTAAACCTTTCTTGTAGGGGATACTAATAACTAGAGATGAAACGGATAGTTGTTTGGCCGGATACCGGATATCCGGCCAGCTATGAAGCCGGATGGCCGAATATCCGGCGGCCGGATAACCGGCCCGTGGTCTCGTAGCAGGTTGTGACAAATTTAGCGCCGCACAGGTACAGCGAAAGCGATCGGAATAATTCGGGCGGTTTCGGGTGTCATTATGAGTGATCGTGGCCGGTGGCATGAGTGATTAATAATTGCATAGCGAAAATTTGTTGTTTACTTGCTGAGTAAAGTGCGTGATTTAAGTGTAATTTAAGACAAGTTTTTTTGGAAGAGAACTAACTTCCTTGTGAGATTTTGTAACTTTTCAGTTATAAATAAAATACATCATAATTATTATAACCCGTTTTATAATTATTTACCTCACAAAAACTTATGTTTTAAAGTTAATTTTAGGAAATTGTCGTAGTTTTTGAACATCCGGTATCCGGCCGGATAATAAATTTAGGCCGGATACCGGATAGTTACCGGATATCCGTTTCATCTCTACTAATAACAGATTTATCATACAATCGGTAATCGTCGGAAATTTTCCTCTAGGCCTCCTCAGTATGAGATTTTAAATCTTACGATTGTTGAAAGAATTCGAGTTCGAAATAATAATAAATAACGGTCGAGTGCGAGTCAGACTGGCACACAAAGGATTCAGTACCACCCCACAATATAAATTATTTTAGTAAATAACAATAAAGATGTCATAACACGTAATCAGCATAAATAACTGGCTTACATATGGCGCTAAACTGGTAGCGCCATGACAAACAATTCGACACCCAATGAGAACGGAACCCTTATTATCGATTTTCGGTTTTTTCCTATACTTGTGTTGTGAGACCTTGCTTCTTGCCAAATTTCATGATTCTAGGTCAATGAGAAGTAGGTACCCTATAGGTTTTTATTAATTATTGGCGAGTGTCAAAATATGTGGCAGAAACGGCCCGTATCTTTTGATCGCGTTGACCTCGAAGCTTGATTTTTTTACAACTCCAAGGGACAACTTTATACCTCCACGCGTTCTCGAGAAATCGGTGGGTTGACTGACAGACAGACGGACAACGAAGTGATCCTATAAGGGTTAAAATAAAAACCGGCCAAGTGCGAGTCGGACTCGCGCACCGAGGGTTCCGTACAAACCTGCAGTAAGTTTTAAATTATTAAAAAAAAAACTACTTACTAGATCTCGTTCAAACCAATTTTCGGCGGAAGTTTGCATGATAATGTACATCATATATTTTTTTTAGTTTTATCATTCTCTTATTTTAGAAGTTACAGGGGGGGACACACACATTTTACCACTTTGGAAGTGTCTCTCGTGCAAACTATTCAGTTTAGAAAAAAATGATACTAAAAACCTCAATATCATTTTTGAAGACCTATCCATAGATACCCCACACGTATGGGTTTAATGAAAAAAAATTTTTTGAGTTTCAGTTCTAAGTATGGGGACCCCCAAAATTTATTGTTTTTTTTCTAGTTTTGTGTAAAATTCTTAATGCGGTTCACAGAATACATCTACTTACCAAGTTTCAACAGTATAGTTCTTATAGTTTCGGAAAAAAGTGGCTGTGACATACGGACGGACACACAGACAGACAGACAGACAGACAGACAGACATGACGAATCTATAAGGGTTCCGTTTTTGCCAAATTTGGCTACGGAACCCTAAAAATGGCAAAAATTCAGTACCATCGGTTGAAATTTCGCAAGCTTTCTGCTTTGTGCACTGTCTGTAGATTTACAAAGCTCTAAGTCGAGCAGTTAAGGTCAATTTTACTTGAAATTTCTCAAGGTTTCCGCTTTGAGCGCTGGCGCTGGCTGTTGTACGAACTTGAGCTTTAGAGCTCAACAAGGCAAAAGATTTTCTTTATCGCTACTGGGCAGGCTACAACACCGCCAAAGTCTTCAAATCAAACCATTGCAGTGCGGTGCTGTCACGAGTCTCGCTTTAAAACTTATCCTATTGAATCTGGTTTACACTTACCAATACTTACATAGTATTCGCTGTGTCAGAGCTTTGGGTTTAGGGTTAGTTTTAAATAATTTACGAGCGTTGGTTTTGCTTGTTTTATTTCAATCATTTGCTCTTACAAAATATGTTCAATGCAAAGGAACATGACTCGTCACAATAAAACATGCTTCTTAGTACCATTTTGTTTTTATTTATATATTATTTTAGTCTCCATTCAGCATAACTATAAATAATGCGCGTCACATAAAATGCTCATAGCACAATATAGAAACTTGCAAACACTTTGTAACAAAATAGATACATAACTTTCCTCTATGTGTTTCTCTGCGAGAATTGCCTTTACACTATTATCATAGTTATGCCAAATCACACACCATAACACAACGAAGCAACATGTCCCTTAAAAATATTCTTTCTTACCAACAATTTCATCTTTTTTTTTACATTTTATGAAGTTTTATTTTTGCATTTCGTATTCTAGGCTACCTAACTAAATTTTTATCTAAACTATTCTACTATCTAGACTAGTCTGCCGGGTAGAACACCACACTATATTTAATACACATTGGACAAATACATTCGTATCGACACTTCCCACTGACTGTTTTTTTCATTTAGTTTTCTTTCTTTACACTTAGTCAACTACATAACAAAAGAGATGAAAGCAAACTCGTTCAACTGAAACTTATCCCAAAATGTGTTCACTAATTTCTCTTAGTTGTCTTACGCTACGGCGAGAGGGCGCGCGGCCCCGCCCGGCCTCAGTCCATTCAAATTAAATTATTTAATAAACTAACAAAGGAAACTACCCTAGAGCCGGCCCGAGCCCGCGCCCCGCCCCCTCCGGAATATTCTAGGGCTCTAATCTATTATCTTAGCGTCGAAACATTTTTTTTTGCTATTCTAACCTATCTATAGTTAAGCCTATAACTCTAAAGCTAGCCATCAATTCGTCTTCGCTCCGTCAGCTTGTCTTCCCCGTCGCAAAATCCATCAACATTCTCTTAAACTAAATGACTTATTTTTAAAAAAACATTTACTTAACACTTCTATTCATCGACATGATTTTATTCAGTTGTATCGCAGTTTTGGTATTCAGGAATTGGTTCCTTAGTATGCATTTTTTTGTGCTTTTAGTTTGAGTAGCTCTCACTATACAATATAACAAATCTTCAATAATCTCATTGTAACGTATATTGATCACACATGTCAAGAATGTTGAAGTGCGAAACTAGGAACATCTAAGATTTTACCTTCCAATGCAATCTACATCATGTGTGAAAAATGCAACGATTAGACAGCCACATTATTACGTCTCAGTTAATACAAAATACTTTAAACCTCAGTTTAACATTACTACTACGTTTATGAATACGGTAAGTCCTCTTATTACATGTAAAAATATCGTGTAAAGCACATGCAACTGCTGTATTGTATCGTTTACTGTTCATTGCTTTAAACGAAGCTGAAGGCACTACCATCAAATTAAGTTTATTGCTCAATATGGAAGGAAAGCATTTGAAAAATAATTCATTTGCTTTTGACGGTGTCTAGCTGTTCAGCTATACGCACACGCTACGACTTGTGCCGTCGAACCAACTACGCTACGATTCAATTAAACTCTGTGATTCTAATTTTCAATACCTTACATTATTTGGGGAACATCAATCTGCATCGTGGAATGAAATTAATATAAAAGTCTTTGAATAAAGGACATCAAAATGGGTGGGACATTTTTACAGCCATCTATCTGTCTAAATCACAATATGGGACGAAAAAATAGAAAATCAAATGAATCTAATTGAGTTCGATTATTTAAATGCACAGCGGAAATATCTATAGGAAGACTGCTTTTATAGGAAGCCACAGTGTACTTCGAACACTAGACAATCGATTTACTTACCTAAGTACCAAGCGATATCGGTAATACATCGCACTTAATGGGTCTTTTAAGTTCAAGATTTAAAGGCGGTATTTATCAGTTCCAAACATTTGGCTCGATCAGAAATTATAAAACTGATCTACGGAGTTAAAATACGTTCAGTGCAAAATTACATTAGTAAAAAATCTCACTTTCATCACCCTTTGTAACGAGGCCTTTTTTTTAAGTCTACAAAATAACATCGGCCTGAACGTAAACGTACGGTAAAGTAAGTTGATTTTTTTGCTGTTTTCATTTTACCATTGACACCGCTGATTAACAGCAATTATACCGATATTGTTCGTCTCTATGAGAAATAAAATTTACTTTTACGATAGTTTAATATCAGAAGCTACATTGTTTCTTAAATTCACAAACCTAATTTTACTATTTGTTAGTTAATTATTCAAATCTCAGTCTATACCTGAAAGTTGATGTGAAACAAATTTAACAAAATCTACAAATTCGTTCAAAGTCTATGTCGTTCATTCAAAACCTGTCTTCATCTAATTCAGTTCCTGTATTGATTTGTTTATTATTAAAGTCGGGCTCACAGGTTTTGAACAAAGAAGTTAGCGCTTAGTCGTCAGTTAAAATACAGTTAATATATCAAACATTTAGCTAGTCTTCAGTCCCTGGGTTGTATAAATATTTCCCTACTTCTTACGCGATTTTAATGATTTGTATACTTTGGTTCTGATGAAACTCTCGACGTGCCAAAATAGAATTAAACAGTTGCGATATAGTAGGCTTTTACTCGTACCCGTCAACAATGTATATACATGTATACATATCCATGTATAATTTATATATATTTAATATAAAAATATCAAATTTTATATAAAGTCATAAAGTGTACCCAAAACCTACGCGCTGGTACAAAATGTGCTCATTTACACCAAAACGGCGTTCATACTTTGGATTTCGAATCCGTTACATTTTATAATGTGGAAATCAATCGTGGAATTTTTGTTTGATGTCTCCTAGTGGAATGTGCCGACCGCCTAAAAATAACAACTACGGTTGATTCAGTACATGATTCTCAAAAAAGGATCACATCATTATTCACGTATTTCGAATATATGAGTTTTAAGGTACAAAAATTTGTATAGACTCGTAAAATGTATAGGTATATAGACTTTACAACTGCTTATTGCTAATGTTGCCGTAACGCAGCTCGCAGCTGCTTGCGTCCGCGCCCGTCCATCGCACGCGGCCGCGGTACGCGACGCGCACGATACGCGTTGCGTTGCACGCGTCGGACGGCGGGACACTTCTATTGCGCTCCTCGGGTTGCTTTGCATAATATTATTATGACTCAAAACATGGATCAAGAAATAACTATCTGGAAGTTTACGGTATACATAAATTCAGTCTGTAGTTGGGTTTGGCAACGTTTTCATTTATTATGTTTTTCAAAATTAATATGTATTCAAAGATTGTTAAGCCGCTTCTTTTAAAGAAAATTCAATAGAAACGTGACAATGATAGCGAGCAGTTTTATCGATGTATGCTCAAGAACGGGTAGGATGAGATGAGATTGTGATGTGATGTAGTTAAATTGCGCTGTGAGTAGTCCATGAAAAAAATTGTGTGATGTGATATCCAACAGAAGTTCTAACCTGATACAATATTAATAAAGTGCTTTTACAAATAGGTACTTGCGGTTCTTGGAAGACTGCACCAGTATGAATGAATAATGTAGATAATACTGTATAGTTTATATGTATAGAATCATTTTCCAAATCAAAACGACTAAAGCACCATGCCAAACACATTTTGAACATATACATACATACATTAATCACGACCATAGTCCCACGTGGTGGTCAAAAATACCTACTCCACCTATTAAATGTCTTATCGAAAGGTTAAAATATTTTATTTGCTGTCTGTTCCGTTCATATAATGCAACGGCATCCCTTGTATTTTAAAAATACAAAATTTCACGAAAGATTTTCAATCTTCGCCATAATCATTTATTTGCACGACGTTAAACTGTGATAAACCTTTCCTATCATAACACATAAGTCGTTCACATACTTTACAATTTGGTAGCATATATATTTGTTTCCACATGATATGACCATTTCCTCTACATTTCTACTCTAAACCGCGAAGATATTGCTTTCCTTCTCTAATCGATCTTAACCAGGAAAATTGTTTTCGTTACAAAGAAATTATATTATACTCTCTACTCTTTCAATATACTAACAACGAACGTTTTGAATAATCCAGATTGCACATCGTTTGTTCAATTTTATATTTATTTATTTAGTTCGCAATTTATTTAAATAATAATAATTAATTTTGTGATAAAAAAAAACTTTTCAAAAATAAAATTTTAAAATTCATTGAAATTAAACTATGCTAAAATAAATACCTAACTATCTTAAATAATCGTGTCAACATGTTAAAAACCGCGCCTAAAATCTTACATTAAAATTTTCATAAAACAAAAAATAAAATTATAATGTAAAAACACATTTAAAATTGCAGCTATAATCTATACATCAAATCCTCTCCTCGAACCGTCAAAAGACCTCATCAAAACATCACAGCGAATCGCACGTTCAGCGCAAAGCCAAGAGGATCGGAGACAAGCCCATAGAGAAAATAAACAGTTGAGGCAACGGGCGCCAAAACGTCAGTGTCGACGTCTACTGGGGCCGTAGCTTTCGATGAAGTCTAAAACGGCCGCAAATTAAATCTAAAACAAATTAACATCGTAAAAGTCACAGTTGCTTTGATTTTTGGCTCGTGTACAGCATGAATTGTGTCGCGTGGCTTATGGTCTACTTAGGAGGCGGGTACGGCTGGTATGCTTCGTCGGGCGATGCCGCCGTAGACGCGTGCTCGCTCTCCATCGGCATCTGGATGATCGGTGGAGTGGGCCCCGTGAAGTACTGGTACGGGTGCGACGTGAAGTACTGGAACGACATACGAGGAACAGCTTAACATTGGGCTCATACACCTATACAAACTAGTTTATCTCTTCATGCAAGAGATTTAAATCCAAGACAGGCCCGTAGCTTACTTTGCGCGTGCTCAAAACGTCTGCATTCAAAAGAGCGGATTCGCACATTACGTTTGTTCGATGCCGAAAATGGAGAACAGGCCGCGATGCCAGATCAGGGGGTCTACTCTCTTTCTCTAAAACGAAACTTCGCAAACAAACGAACGAAATTTCGTTAACTCCTCTCTTACTTAATATTATCTCTATGCTCCTCTCTATTTCGTTTTCGTACACGCAGACGAAGTACGGATCCATAGAAAATTTTCGTGACCGATTGGATTGAACGATTTTGTGTGGGTCTGATAACCGACTAATTACGTTCGTTTGCGAAGTTTCGTTTGAGAGAAAGAGAGTAGACCCCCTGAAGAGGATCTTTTCTTTCGTGTATGTTATATTTTAAGTAAAAAGATTGGACATTTATTGATCGCGTTGGGCGAATCCAGAATTTAAATCTCTGCTTTACACGTTCCCACATAAAAGTAACAGGACGTGTACGGTTGTACACTACCGGGTCTTTTATTTTGATAGTTTTATTTGCTTGAATGATATTTTTGGAAATCAATAATAAAATAATATATGAGTATCCGAAAAATAATATGAGTGTATCCCTAAAAAGCAGCAGGTGTGCAATGTCAAGATTTCCATTTTGAATATAATAATTATTAATTTAAGAAGCAGTAAGTGTCGAGCGTAACATTGGCGAAAGCAGTGATTTTTAAAAGAGCGAGGGTTACCAATTAATATGAACTCACGTATAGCTCATTTTCCGGCCTTAAGCTGTCCCAGTTTACCTGGAAAACAGAAAAAACCTCCGTCGTTAAATTATTTTTTTGTTTTGACTTTCCTGAGGTTGTTAGATTGGCCGGAATTTTACGCAAGTTTTCAATTAAAAAAGTATTTTATTTTTCGTTGGAATTTGTATGCGGCTTCGATTGGCCGTATATTTTTTTAAGAATATACATCGATCTATGTTTTAAGAAAAATCCCATAGAATTTAATATAATCCGGGATCTACCCGGACTAAAATAAAAACTGAGTAGGTACACTATTCATATTCAATTCTCGTTAAGTACGAGTATCATCACGGAGTGTGAGTGAAACGAAACATCGCTGTTTTTTGTTTATTGGATTATGGACTCGTCATTAAAAGTTCAAATTGTCAAATGAATCTTTTTATCTTCAAATTCAAAGTCCTGACTGACTGATATATCAACGCACAGCCTAAATCGCTGGTCCTAGAGACATGAAATTCGGAGGGTGTGTTCTTTGTGAACAGTAGGTATCCACAAAGAAAGGGTTTTTTGAAATACCACCCCCAAAGGGGTTAAATAGGGGTTGAAAGTTTGTAGGATAGTCCGTCATTATTTGAGTTTTATCCATGAAACTTGGTATTTGAGCTACGGGTTTAAAATAAAGAAATACATGTCTCGCCATTTTTGAAAATTCTACCCCCAAAGGGCTGAAATAGGGGATGAAAGTTTGTATGAAAGTCCTTTATTTTACAATATACCTATAGTGCCTGTGGGAATTAAAAAACTTATGCCACGCGAACGAAGTCGCGGGCGTCCGCTAGTCTTATAATAATCTGTCGTTCCGTAAGCTTAATTTTGTTGCCTTATTTTTTTTTAATTTGCCTTCATTTTGCACTTTCAGCTTTCACTAGTCAGACTAGGGCTATAATATTTCGTGTAAGATGTCGTCTGCTTCTGAGAACAAAGATTTCTTCCGGCCAATTTTTTTAAAAAAATTGCCGCGTTTTTCACCCTCAGTTTTTACTAGACGGACTATAGCACCATATTTTGGGAAAGCCGTAAACTGTCGCTAGCCTCCAAGAGAAGAAAGTTATTGCGACTTACATATTGGCTTGGCACCGTGTCGATGGGTATGGTGGCGGGGTGTGCGGGGTGCGCAGCGTGCGCGGCGTGCGGCGCGTGGTGCGGCGGCAGCAGCGCCGCGTAGGGCGCAAGCCAGGCGGCGGGGTGCGCTGCGTGGTGGTGGTGGTGCAGCTGCGGGTGGAACGCCGCCACGCCGTACATGCCGCTACCGCGGTACACGCCCGCGCACTCGCCGCCCGCGCCCGCGCCCGCCACGCCCGACGCGTACACGCCGGTTACGCTCATGGCCTGCAAAATTTAAAACATACTCTTAAAACTTTAAAACAAACTCGTAGCTATGATTGAAATAAAACTTTGGGCGCGAATTGAGATTAACTCAGGGGCCATACTGCGAACGCTTAAAAAGCCATTGTTTCATTATTTTTGACTTTCATGTTTTAGTATAAAATTACGATCCTTGTTTTAGGAACGCTAAGGTACGTGAGACATCAAACTGTCATTTTGAGTAATATTGTTTAAGTTTTGCTTTAAGCGTTAGCAGTATTGACCTAGAATCATGAAATTTGGTAAGAAGCAAGGTCTCACAGCACAAGTATAGATAATTAGAGTTTCGTACTCATTGGGTGTCGAATTATTTGTTATGCACTAGTTTATGGCGTCATACGTAAGCCAGTTAAACCTGGAAATTCGAATTCGAATTCGAACCTGGAATTATTATCCGTACCATTAGGTGTGATAGTAAGGGGTTACGGCAGAGAGAGACAGTTACCTGAGTGATGGATTCATTGTTGTCACGCCACGCTCGGCCGTTGTTGTCGTTCTTGTTATACAGAGCCTTTTTCTTGTTGCCGCCGTCGGCGAACTTTACTAGCAGTGGCTCCTTAGCGCCCGGTATCGGGTTCCCATTGAACATCTGGGAACGAAATATTGATTGATTGATTGACTGAAACAAAAGTTTTGCAATGAAAGTCGGGCCATAACTGTTTCTTCATGTTCATGTGTGTTCTGATTCTAATTGTTTCAAAGAATTTGTACCCCTCAAAAGCTTTGCGTTCAATGAAATTATCTGTGTATATGTGCGAGAAAAGTGAATCTTCTTCGGGTTGTTTCGTGTTGCTCGCCTCGAGGCGAACGCATTACGAACATACAGACAGCCAACCATTTTTTTTGTAAAGACATTGGAGAAGATATGCTAACCATACCTGGATAATCTGCTCGCATTTCTCTCTAGACTCCATTCTCGCGAAGCCAACACCTTTGCTGTGTCCATGGGTATCCCGCAGGATCCTCGTAGACACGACCTGGCCGAACTTGGCCAACAATTGGTCCACATCGTTCTCCTTGAAGTGTGGTGGCAAGTTGGCCATGTACAGGTTGGTCGGGTCTTGTTCCTGTTGCTGCAAACCCAACAAACTGGTTCAAGCATACGTTCCAACTCTTGCATTACTTATGCATCACCATATATTTTTATCTTTGAAATATATCTAGTAAGATTTCGCAAATACAGAAAATTTTAACTATATAGATTTTAATAAAAGTATTTTACTTCAGTTAATTTACAGTTATTTAAAAAAAATTACATAGATAAAGGGAATAATGATGAATTTTAATGTCTTTGTAATTATTTTATGTATAATAATAAAAGATAAAATATTAACAACAAACGATTCAGAAAACAAAGTATTTTATTTTGAAATTAGATTGAAATGTTTAATTGAAAACACTACATACTGCATCAATTATTCTATTAGTATTTCTCAAGGAACCCAAGGTTAATTCAGAGTAAACTGATATTAGCTTGAAGCTAGCGTAGATAATCTAGACACTGAAGCCAGCTGTGACGTAAATCAGCGGATTGAATCTAATTTGCTATAATATTATTATTATGTAGGTGTTATCAACGACATGGGCATATACATCAGCATAAGAGGTTTATGAAGCTTGTTAAAGTCGCATACACTAATTTAATATTGAAAGCATAGAAATACCCAGAGCCCAGTAGCGAAATACATTGTTATAACGCTGAAGCAAACGATAATAGTATAGAATTAACAGGATGAAACGATGTTTGAAGTAAGTAAGCGTTATTTGCGCTGAGTTGGCGTTTTGAAAGGGATTGTAAATACTTACAACGCTTGTCACACAGTTCTGTTTGGGATTAGGCAGATACCAAACTATCTCGTGATGGTCCCCAAATTAAACTGACAAATGAATGATTACATATTTTTTAAATACCAACTTCCTTGCCATTATTAATCGCCCATTTAATGTCAATGATCTGAACTCTGGACCTACGTTAAGCTAAATAGGATCCAAACATCTATCGTCAATATGTGACTTACTCGATATCTAAATATTGGACTCCAAATGTGGAACAGGATGCTGATGCTACTATATGCATAGATAGTTCAAATCTAGCAAAACATTTACAATCATATAATTAACAGAACACGACTTTACTTTATAATGCTCTGTTAGATATTATAGCATTTCTTTAATAGAAAATGGGGTAAATACTAAAGCTATAAGTAAGGGTAGGCGGATTATAGGACTGGACCGGGACGGGTCTTAGGGTCTCTCTAATCCGGTACAAAAATATTTATACTTTATAATTGAAGTGTCATTACAGTGTGTTACATTTCTACAGATTAAACTTTTTCTTTAAAAATAAATTCACTAAACAATTGGAAAAATAATCAGTATACGGTTGTTTGTTCTATATAAAACTCGAGTTTTATATAAGACACAAGTCGAGTCACTAATATATGCAGTCAGTTATTGAACTCGAAAAGAACTTAAATGAGGAGTAATAACAGGATAGAGGAAGTAATCTTGTTACTGATTTCAATACATGATATAATGGACCAATTACCGTCGATCTTAACAGTGATATTGGATGAGCGGATAGGGAGCAGGCGGTTAGTCATAATAGTATTACTTGCATGCACAACGTACACGGTTCAGTCTACGCAGGAACCAGATACCCACTTTAGCCATCTGGGCCTGAACACCTTTGGCTTGTAATCCTTTAACAGCAGCCTCCGCTGACGCGATTGTTTCGAAATCTACAAAACCGTAACCTGTGGATACAAAAATGAAACAGATGTATAGTAATGGGGGTCAAGGGGCTAACTAGAGAGAAACTCAAATTGGCTTACGAAATCGATGATTCATGCTTATTATAAAGATCTAAAAATCCAAACAACTAACATGAGACAAAGTCGATATGTTTAGCTAATGATTTAGCTCACAAAATAGCAATGATAGGTGAGAAAAGAATAACGTTGTGAAATATTTTTACGTGCGTTCTTGTCCAAAAAAATATAATAAGTATTCGAAATTCTTCCGTGCCGTAGTGGTGCAATAATGGTGATATTTGACAATGATAAACTAAGAAAATCAATACGTATGGGTACATAAGTATTTTAAATATGAAGATGTTGTAAATCATATTTAATTCGAAACTAGTGTTCGTGCATATATTGGAAAAAGTCTCACCATAGATGAATTAGTTTAATGAAGGTATATGGTATTCTAGAAAATATTAATATAAATTCAGTTACAAATATTTTCCTCAACGGTAAATACATCTCAGTAGATAAATACATAACGTAATATTACATACATACGTGAATATCTAGGCACAGTAAATCTAGTATTTCTAGAAGTAAGTATGTTGAAGGTTTTGGAAGAAATCTATGGTAGTGTAGAAAGGGCGAATGCTTATGAATGTGGATTACCTTTACATTTATTCGTATTTTTGTCCAATATTGCTTTTGTTGAAATTATGTTGCCATACCTGAAAAAGATAAAACTGTTTGAATAATTCACGCCAAAAATTAAACAACACATAATAATCTAATATGCTAAAGATAAAACTTACATCTGGCACATTTGGACGAGGTCCTTATCGGTGGTGTTCTGGCTGAGGCCACGTATGTATAGATTGGTGCGACTGAGTTGATCCCCGGATGCGCCCGTGGTGGACGCCGAGGACGCGGGCGGTGGGGGCGCAGTGCTAAGGCTGGTGGACCTGGTGCCGCCTGCAGAGTTGGAGGACGAACTAGACGCCGTGTTCGCTGGAGAAGCAGCGGTAGGGACCCGCGTCCCGGTCGCGCCGCAACCGCCGCCCATGGTAGCACCGGTGTACTGTAAAATTAAGGCCTACATTACGCTATACGTCACGTGTCCGCCAGGATCAATTTCAATATATATTAATTATAATAAATTAGATGATGCCCGCGGCTTTTTCAGCGTGGATTAAGGGGTTTTAGTCCCCCGGGAACTGTTTCATTTTCCGGGCTAAAAAATTGCCTTCCATGTCCTTCCTCGGGATGTATCATGTAACCTATCTCTTTACAAAATTTCGTCAAAACTGGTTTAAAACAGATGGGCCGTGAAAGCATAGCAGACAGACAGACACACTTTCGCATTCATAATATTAGTATGGATTAATTAGTGCTCACGGGTTGCACTTTCATAATTATTTCAGTTAACCAACATTTCTAGTTCTCCTTTACATACATATAATATATTAACATTTATCAAGGAAAATAGTAGTAAAGAAGTTCACACGTAGTTTAATAAATCGTCAAGAAATGTTAGTGGGTATTGAAAAATAGCAACTGTCAGGGTAGAGACGTGCAAAGGATCAAGTCGTTAGTTATTTAGTTGGCAGGTAATGAATAGGGACGGTAATGAATGCATGCCGATTCCGAGCACGCGCCCTTAATCGACTTGCACGCCGTACGATACCGGCAAGTCGAGCGACACCAACGGTTTCCAGTATATATTGCACGTGGGTTCAACACGCTTACGGGCAAACAGTTACACGGGCCTAACTGATCGACATTCTATCTGCAATGCAGGAAGTTGATAGGCACTGTGGTAATCAAGAAATCACGTTCTTGATTACCATGAAGAATGTTGAAGGAAACTATATACATAGCAATTCGTACTGCGTAGGTACATATACCTAGGGATCATCCATAAAGTACGTCACACGTAAAGGGGAGGGGGTCAACGAAGTGTGACATTGTGTGACAAGGGGTGGGAGGGGTCCTAAGTTTCGTGACGTCACATTTCAAAATCTTAAACA
Organism: Erebia ligea; assembly: GCA_917051295.2. NCBI lineage: Eukaryota > Metazoa > Arthropoda > Insecta > Lepidoptera > Nymphalidae > Erebia > Erebia ligea. The sequence goes on along the minus strand of OU785233.1, from coordinate 9,392,289 downwards.
TCAGTGTTAAAATGCCAAATTTGAACTATTAACGGAAAACTTAAAAATATTTCCAACTCTATCTGTCTCTTGTAATGGAAATAAAACTAATTTCGGAAGTGCTGTTTTAATTTAATAATTTCTAGATGTAAAATTGCAAGATATGTGACGTCACATTAGGGAGGGGGGTCTCACAAATGTGACCAACTGTGACAAGGACGGGGTCAAAAAATCACGAAATTAGTGTGACGTACTTTATGGATGACCCCCTATAGGTTTTCCAAAGATAATAATTTTGAAATTGGACTGCGAGCTATGGTAATAAATCTGCTCCTGTGTGAATTATAGATTTTTTGGCTGTCGAGAGATTTCTATCCCTTGCTAAGTCCTAGGCTTGACGGATTGAGTGATGAAGGTGTCGGGAAATTTGTCATAATCCTTCAAATATATTAGACGTACAGGTTTTAGGTCGCAAAAATACGATAAGGGCGGATATGTTTTGCGCCAACTGTAGGCACTTTAAAACCAAGCTAATATCTGTAATCTATACTAATATTATAAATGCGAAAGTTTGGATGGATGGATGGATGTTTGTTACTCAATCACGCCAGAACGGCTGAACGGATCTGGATGAAATTGACACAGAGATAGATTATAGTCTAGAATAACACATAGGCTACTTTTTATCCCGGAAAATCAAAGAGTTCCCGCGGGAACCAAAAACCTCAATCCACGCGGACGAAGTCGCAGGCATCAGCTAGACTAAACAAAACAAACAAAACAAAACAGAAATAATAAACCGAAAAAATCTGACAGTTAATTTGTAAAACGCCGATTGTCTTCAGCGCAGCACTGTTTTTTTAATACCTACGTACCAAATTCAGGTCAAACCTTCAGACAACAAATTGATCAAAGGAGTTTATAAAAGTCTATTTGCATTAAGAATTTTTCCGAATTGATTTCAGAAATGTTCAGCATAATACATTTAAAGAAATAAATAGCATTTCATGTTCTAATAAAAATTCAGGCTTAGGAGCCTCGATCGATCGCTAAAAGGGATAACTGCGACGTATTGTGTAAGGAAATTTATTCGTTCCATTAGTGTCTATAGAGGACTACAAATCTACGTGTTGTAGGTATTTGCATTAAGTTAACATATTAAATCCATAAAATGTGGTGTCGCCCGTACAACGAGGCGTGAGAGCGTGTAAGCAAATTCGTAATAGCTTTGAGTACTTTGAACTTACGCATTGTTCGCTTGTTCAGTATCGGAAAATTGCGAACGTGTATGATCACATCAGTGTAGTCTTTGATGTGTTCTTTTATCAAATGTTATACCTGCGATTAAGATGCTGGTATGTTTTCTTGTAAAATAATACATATTATCATATTATCTTATACAAATGTGTTTTCAAGTAATATGATTTCGAGTCAATGTGCTACAAATTAATAATACCTATTACAGTTTAGTTATATTATATTGGTACCTTATAATATCTGCCTTCATGATACTTTCTTTAGCTTTCTTACGTCACTAAGACGTTCCTAACTCTATGGTCATCAATGGTTTCGTGAAATAAACATTTTTCTTTTGTTTTAAATAGATAGGTGAACATGGAGTCAAAGCTTTTTAAATTGATATCGGAACCTCCCAATATGCTCTGGGGGTCATATATATGCCATCAAGGGGGCTTTAGTCGGTAAAAATCCTACATAACCCGACTTCTCTCCCAGGATATCTTAAAACCCCCTTCAACACAAAAAAAAAATGGAGTAGTACCTAATGAATAACGAACTGTGAAACCGCATTATGTCGTTCGCCGGCACAATTCAGTCAATTTAAGTTGTTAACTACTTGGCATTCCTGACCAGTTTTTACGTGAATCATGTACATTGTACACCCACGACACTTCGGTTTGTAACTTTGTAAATTGTAACATAAGAATATGTTACAGTTGTACACTTGAACAGTTTCAGTTTGACTCAAACTGCTTTGAAGCAATTGTCTTGCACTGAGTATACAAGTTTAAACTTACTGAGGGAATTTGAGGTAAAAATTGTCAGTTTATTCGAATTCCAGTCGTATCCAATCTTTGTTTGATAAAACTGAAAAATTTAATAAATTGAATTGCATTCAGAATCGGTAGTATCTGGTATTCAAACGGTAGACAGTATTTTGGTAGGTGGTGTGCCACTTACAAAAAAATTAAACTTGTTTTCGAATTTGCTTCAGGGCATAAGCTTACAATTTCTCAAAAACATTTTTTTAAAAATATATACGAGTATCATGAAGTACTAACAACTGTTCATACCCTACTACGTTGTTGTACATGTTACGATCTAGCCTATGAGTAAATAAAGCTAATGAGTAATATTATTTTAACCCAAACTTATACTATATAAAAAATTTTCAAAAAAAAAATAAAAACCGACTTCAAAAATCACAAACACTAAAAAGTAAAAAATAATTTAATTTATTATGTATACACAAGAGTTAATTTAGTTCTATAATAACATTTTTTGGAGTCGGTACCAATTAGCCGCATGAACCGTCTACCTACTCTTCATTATTGTTGACGTGACTCCACATTGGCACCGACTCCAAAGAATGTTATTATAGAACTAAATTAACTCTTGTGTATACATAATAAATTAAATTATTTTTTACTTTTTAGTGTTTGTGATTTTTGAAGTCGGTTTTTATTTTTTTTTGAAATTTTTTTATTTCACAATTTTTAGTGGCCCCACTGTTTTAAAATACAGGATGTAACCAGAACGAGATATGCTATGCATGGTTAAAACATACTGTTACGTACATACAAGACTATCACACTGATCGCGAGCAATTTACTCTTATCCGTTGAAGAGTTCCATTATCTATCTTCGAAGATATTCATCAGATCTTCACTAAATTTATATGGGACCACTTCGAAAGTATACCCTTTCAAACAAAAAAAGAATTTTCAAAATCGGTCCAGGCGTCTTCGAGTAATCGGGGAACATACATAAAAAATAAAAAAAATAAAAAAAGATTCCGACGAATTGAGAACCTCCTCCTTTTTTGAAGTCGGTTAAAAATTATATCTAAGAATTGGTCCATTGACTTAAATCTTAGTTTACGCTAGATTTTAATATGAGATACTGTGTTCTTGTGTTCTTTGCATTTCACTTAGCACTATACTTACTCGAAGGGCTTAGTCCTTTTAAGTCTACGCACTAAATCTGTATTGTCGAGGAGCTGAATGGCCTCGACGCGACGTTTACATTATGATGAAGCCTATTTTCATGGGATTTCGCTTGTCTTCTTATGATTATATCTACGAAGTCCATTTGAAGATCAAAAACAAAATTTGTTTGTTAGTATTTTTATTAAAAATATGATGTCATTTCGCACCTTCGACTCGACAGGCTTTGGTAAACCGGGGGGAGTGTCATGCCTGATGAGACCCAATCATTACTTCGTAAACGCGTCGCAAACTTTTGACAGGTCGCATTCAAAGAATATTGGTTGGTTGGTAGGTAGGTACGCGGAGATTCTCAGAAATATTCTTTAATTTATTTCGCCTCGGCTTATGAGGACAAGTCTTCGAAGAATATTTGAGGAAAAAAATATGCTTTTTTAAACTTTTGGAATTCATTTACAGGTACTTAATCTTATTTCATTCGAAAATAAAACTACTGCTAAAAATAAACTTTGGTTCTAACTCAAGTCTATTGCGATCACGTTTAGGCCTCGTGCACTGTTATCTACACTTACATCCAACAAAAAGAAATCCATATAATAAATGCGAAAATGTGTCTGTCTGTCTGCTAAGCTTTCACGCCCATTTGTTCAAACGATTTAGATAGAATTTGGTACAGGGATAGGTTGTGTCCCGGGTAAGGACATAGGCTAGATAAGTGTTATATTTAAAAATAGTTAAGGGAAAGGACTACTTATTTTTTAAATTTAATAGAAAACAAAATGCATCAGTATTTAAATTTATATGAAGTTTTCATTTAAATTCAAATTCATGCCCGTACAAAAGCTAATTGAATAGCCAAGAGCTGTCTGCTTGTCTACTACCTTTAAGTATAAGAATGGAAATTGAAAATCTCTTTGAATACCGATCTCTCTGAAGGATCAAGACTAAAGGTAATTTTTTTCGTCAGAATTAAACTTTGGAGTTGTTACGGATTGCATTTATACCTACTTAGGCTGAATACCTAATAGCATCGTAGAGTACCTATTCAGTTGTGTTTTATTTATTAGTACATTGTAGGCTTTAGGTATGTTAGGCTTAGGCCCGCAGGTTTAAGTCTAATTAATTGGCCATTCACTGATTCCATTCTTGTTTCAAGTCTTTCAACCAGTAAAAATATTTTTATACACAGATTTTTGATCCTAAAGATAAAAGTATTGCAGCTAACATTATAGTGATAAAATTTCCTGAACGGGCCTTTTCGGCGTTTCTCGGCGTTTCAAGTAACTCGCGACTTGTTGACACGCCTTTGAAAACAGGTGAAAATTTGAGAGTCGTTGTCGCAAACGTAGTGTATTGTTGAGTGTAGGGCGTCAGGATAGCTAGGGCTTGCAGCTAGATGAGGGTTGGCTGGAGGGCCCTTGCCGCTTCACAAGGACATTATCGCAGTTTATGTAGGGGGAATACAGGCAAAATGTAAATTAATTTGCAGCGCAAGTGAGTTTGTTTATTTAAACAACCTCGACAACTTTGACGACCTCCCTGGCGCAGTGTTGAGCGCTGTTGTCTTAACGTGGGAGGTCCCGGGTACGATTCCCGGCTGAGTAAATTTTTGGGAATTTATAATTTCTGAATTTTCTCTGGTCTGGCCTGGTTGGAGGCTTCGGCCGTGGCTAGTTAGTAGTTACCACCTTGCCGGCGAAGACGTGCCGCCAAGCGATGTAGCATTCCGGTACGATGCCGTGTAGAAACCGATTAGGGGTACATGGGTTTAATATAACTGCCATGCCCCTAACAGATATTAGACCATATTAGACTGCATCATCACTTACCACCAGGTGTGGTCGCAGTCAAGGGCTAACTTGTAGTTGAAAAAAAAAAAAAATATTAAAATTGTACTCAAGAGAGTTCGTTGTGTTGCTGAAGTTCAGAAATCTGAATTAATATGTTTGACTTTGGTCCTCATCGTTTGGAATATTTCCTACGTGTCTATTAGAATTTGTAAATTCTTAAAATGTAATAAGACACTCTTAAATAGTGCGAAAATAGGTCGTCAAGGTCCTTTTGACGTCATAAGTAAACTTTTAGTAGAATTACCTTTGAAAGCAGGGGATAAGGTAGTTGTCGCCGATGTAGTGAATTGTTGAATGTTGAGTGTAAAAAGCTAGGGCTTGCAGCTAGACGAGGGTTAGCTGGAGAGTCCTTCTCACTTTACAAGAGCATTATCGCAGTTTGCACAGGGAGAGTGCCAGAAATGAAGTGCAGTTATTATCAAAGTGACCTTGTTTAGAGGGTTGTTTTTCTATTTTCATTTTACCACCTGTTGTAAGTTGTAAATATAGATATATATTTGGAATATAAAAGTGTGGTAACAAAATGGTGGTAAAAGTTTTAATTAAATCGTTACTATAAGCTCACATCCGCGAATATTATCTCTATTACACTAGTTATTAGTAGCATCGTTTCTTACATCCATTCTAATAATATACTAGATTGTTTTTTGATTTCCGCGAGAACTCTTTCATTTTCTAGCATAAAAAGTAGCCTGTACCAAATTTCGTCAAAATCGGCTGAACAGATGGGCCGTGAAAGCGTAGCAGACAGACAGACACACTTTCGCTTTTGTAATATTAAGTATGGATTAAACTACATACATATTATTATTGCCCGCGACATCGAACGCGTGGTTTTTTGTAATCCCTCCCTTGAGAACCTTTGTTTTCCCGGCGTAAATTAGTCTATGTTACTTTTCAGGTCTTTTCGTATAGTAGGTATAGTGCATTATCTTCCAAAAAATCACGTTCGAGTTGTTCCGTTCCGCAATCCAACGGCAAACCAACAAACAAACACACCTTCGTATTTATAATACATGCTTGTAAGGATTTTCAAATATCAAAATCCGTTTTCTCATCCATTATCTTAAATTCATAGAAAAGTAAATAGATTTAAAAATCTTCAGTAGTCACCTAAAAATAATGAAGAGACACTTGTGAATATCATAACTTATTATTCTTACTTCAGATACCTAATCGACGTTCGGTATATAAAAAAATAATGTTAAGCGTAAGTCCTTTGCTATAAAGCAACGCATTTTATCATTATATGTATGGGCAACATGATTATATTGTAATCATCACATGACCGGTCGCTATCGTGCCATGTAAATGTTAATTTATCTCTATAATAATGAGCTGAACATCCAACGATGACTTCCCATGGATAAGCCTTATCCACGTTCCAATCATGCACATTCGTTGCGCACACATCGACAGCTCTGGTGATGACGTCGTGTGGTCGCACACACGTTGAAGATTTGATGACGTCACGTACAAGGGTGGACGGGGGAGTAGAGGGGCGAACGGCACTCAACAGTTGGTCCCGGCTCGATAGCGCAGCGCGTGCGTGCTACGGGCAACGTCACATGGCCGCCACCAGTGTGACCAAATATATTTTTCTTACAAGACTTCTTCATATTATTAGTCTATGAATGTTTAGGTAAAACATACGTATTGGATAGACGCAGGCGTTACATTGCGGAAGTCCATGACATAGAAAAAACTAGAAGTTTAATTCGCTTCTAGTTTTTTCATTGTAAAACATACGATTACATTCCTCCAAAAGCAAAAAAAACAATAAAAAGAAATATGTTTCACAACTCTACGAATTAATTATCATCATACTATCATACTTCATACTAATATTATAAATGCGAAAGTGTGTTTGTTTGTTGGTTTGTTGGTTTGTCCTTCAATCACGCTGCAACGGAGCAACGGATCGACGTGATTTTTGGCATGGGTATAGTTGAGGACCTGGAGAGTGACATAGGCTATTTTTTATCCCGGAAAATTAAGGAGTTCCCGCGGGAATCAAAAAACTTAAACCACGCGGACGAAGTCGCGGGCATCAGCTAGTTTATTAATAAACTATCAAAAACATGACAGCTCTGCATGATTGTACGCAAAAGACGTAAGATGTACTTAATATAATGCTCTACGGCGTACTCGTATAGCATAATATTACGCTCAACGATCAACTCGTAGAGAGAGTGAGAGAAAAATATAATGGGACAATCCAAGATACATAAAATAATTGGCAATCTCACACAGCCGTCACGCAAACCGCGATGCATTATACCCATCCGTATCTGTACTCGAAATGACCATTTCGTTTCTATTTAATTAGGAGAACGGAATCGGAGCGAACCAGCTGCTGCTCTTCAACGAGATGCATGAAATTTTCGAATAAATATGAGACTTTGTCTGCAATTCATGAGGAGCTTGATGAAATGAAACAAAAATCCCATTCAATCTATTTAAATTGAGAGCTCCATTTGTTTTATCGTCCATTCAATCTCGGTATCGGTAAATCTATTCAGTGTTGACTACCTCGGGAGTTAAACCTCGTATATTTTTTCCACTTTCATTTTTAGGCGTACTTTCTTGTAAAATAAGCTCAGTTATTATGAATATGAAAGTAGATGTGACTATATGATTATGAGGCCAAATCTGTTGTACACCATCTCTAAATTAAACTAAAATGTCAGCTTTATTTTACTATCCCTTATAATATATCCATAATACTCCCTGCGGAATGGGGAAGCACTAGATTTAGAGCTGTCATTTTAGTTTAGTTTAGAGATTGTGTTAAACGGAATTGGCCACATTATTGTGACATTGTAATGGTTGCAAATAAATCGACTACAGATTAAAATAACTGCGGTTTCTATATTGTTTTTATTTTACGAAAGTAGAAGTTAACCGAAAAAGAAGTGACAAAATACAATGCTTATGGAATAGGCTTGACACTTTTTTTCATTTGCGACACACGATATAGTAGTAAAATGGAAATCACTCAAAAAATCATGCATCAGTGATCTCCCAAATTTAAATATCGACAGCTGGTAGAGCCTACGTCACTCTGCCATTATCATAATTTAACAAAAAACACTTGCCCTCCGTACAAAAAAACCCCTTTTTTAGTGCGATCTGACCCGACCCGCGATCCACAATATTGAACAAGGTTTGAGAAGGCTGTTGGCTTTTCATATACTTACAATACAATATGTATAACGACATTTTTGTAAGGGAATATTATAAAAGGGTAGAAGGACGAATGTTGTCACTAAAAAGCTCACTATTTTGTGTATTATATTTTGTAAAAACGGAAAAGAGATTTTTTATTTTCAAAATAAATATAACTGTTCCGAATCTAGTAAGTATTATTAATGCGAAAGTGCGTTTGTTTGTTGGTTTGACTTTCGATTGAGTTGAAGCAGAACTAAGAATTGATCTGATGTTTTGCACGGGCATAGTTGAAGAGCTGGAGAATGACTTATGCTACTTTTTATCTCGTAAAAACAGTTCCAATGGAATTTTGAACCCATGCGGACAAAGTCGCGGGCATCAGCTAGTTTATAATATGTTTAACGTTTATAGCTGATGCTTAAGTACACATCATCTTTATGGTATACAGGCAAATTACAAATTCTACCTGTTTCTAAATTAGCAACACAATAGAATTTTATAAATGTACATAATAATGACTTTAACAAATTGTGACTTCACCACTCACGTCGTTTTTCATCTAGATAATACAGAGTATTTTAAAATCATTGCTGTGTATTAGTAATTTATTTTACTATAATATTATGTAACCAAAATAACTCGAAAATTGGAAAGTGATCTTAAGTTTTTAAGTAAAACTTTATTTTTAATTTTTAATAATAAAAGCTTTTCTATTTCCTTACCTACTCTACTGTTCTATTCCATTCCATTTTATAAGGTAGCTAGCAAGGTTCTCACACCAACCACCCTAAAGCACTGTCACCCTTCAGCTTTCATTATTCTGTACAAATTCTTCAATGCTTGGTATTCTGATATTATAGGAACCATATTCAGATAAATGTTGTATTTCATGTAGCAAGTTAGTTCCATCTATTTCGCAGCTACAAAGCTTGACGTTCAACGCGAAGCGTTTTCTTAAACTAAAAACAAACAAGTTTGCAAATTGGCGTCACTCTACAGTCACATTAAATTTAGTGTAAAATTCTCCCACAAAACATTAAGCGAGGAATGTTTCGTGAGTTGTCTCTCTCGAGGGGCTAGGGTCTTTCACCTTCCGCTATGGCGGAAATAAATCTAATTCTTTGGATGACAGATATCAGCAAGCCTTGTTTATTTATACTTTCACCCGCGGTTGGAGGGTCGCACATATGGGACGTTCTTGCATCCCTCATTGTACTAAAATAAACTATTATCTCCACTAAGCCAATAAACGCATGCGAGCTTGTTACAGTATCATTTCCTGGTCGAAAAATAGTTTTACGGTAGCTCCATAGTGCGAAGATAAAATGAATAAGTATAGCAACGCGGCTGATAACACCTTTTGCTGTCGATAAGACAACATGTCGGAAATGTCCTCTGAAGAATCTAATAAGAATAAGTTATTTTGTATGCACTATGTGTGGTATGTACTTTGCTGTACTGAGCGCAATATAAATATTTGAAACATTTTCTAATAATTTAGTAACCTTTGCCTTTACATATACTTAATATAAAAGCGGATCCTTCAAAACGGTCCCGGGAATAAAGGTAATTTCATTCAGAAAAATTTGGAGAGCGTGTCGAATTAATTTAAATATATCAGCATATTCCTTGTGGATACGGCGTGCGTGAAAATGAGCTGAGGAGGGTTAAGTGTGTGGGCCTTGGGTGCTAGACAATTCCAGCGGATGACGGGGAAATAAATGATTGGTCGGATGTGATGTGAACAGCTAATGCATTATTACGACGTTGATCTGTGAGACCGTAATATTCCTCTTAAATTCTTTCACAACTTGGCGTTTCCCAGATATTCAACCTCAAGGCTAGATTTGGCACTTGGTATGTATGGAAAAAACAATTCATTTTTTATTTCATTACAAGCTAGCTCTTGGCAAATGGTGTAAATGACGATGGAATAGAAGATGAGCTATTGTATTATAGATATTATTCTAACCTGGAAAGTGTACTTCCGTTTTTGTTTAACTTCTAATTGATTCCTACACGGAATGCAAGATATAGAAACAAAGAGTCAAAGATCTTTTAGAAATAGCAAATGTTGTCTCAATAGTAATTTGTAATAGTAATTGTCTCAATAGTAATTCTAGAATATTAGCGAACAATTCAAGCGAATAAGAATCCTTAGTTGTTACTTGTTAGCCAAGGTGCAAGCTAGGTTGATCAGCTACCATCTATTTCACCCGGTTCTATTCTCTCCTGAACACGGAATAAAATTGACAGCCTATTCATTACCAAAACAAGGATTATTGAAATTATCTCCAATATTTTTTCCTTTACTTAAATAAACTTAAATATATTATTATCATGGAATCGAATGCAGTCAAAATACGTTGTCACAATTCACTATCTAATGTTGAGTCGTAGCATCTGTTTCATACTCCTCGGGCCCACCTAATGCTCATCTTATTGTGGATGTGAGTGAATGGCACCCGTATCGCATTTTACTACGAAAAAAACACCGATCCCTTTCACGAAAAAAAGTACCCTCCATTTAAGGCTGCCACGTTCGAAAGAGGGCGCGATGGATCTTACAACCAAGGATATCAAGCTGCAAGTTGTGACAGTTGACATACAGCAGTCATTAATCAACAAGTCACGGATACTTAGCCACTATTTAAACTGTCTGTCCCTATCAGAATCCTATGCTCCTAAAAGTTTTAAAGTAATTTATGTTTTACCGATCTTCCGTAAGTTAGATAAACGTAAACGTGCAATAACAAAGAGAGAGAATAATACCATGTCTTGAAGAGAGATTAAGTACAGTTGTCCAGATCCTGTAGCACCTAAAGTGGCCATAGATTTAAATACCTACTTTATTCGAAAGTAATAATATTTAGAATTCATATCCATACTAATATTATAAATGCGAAAGTGTGTCTGTCTGTCTGTCCGTCTGTCGGTTTGTCTGTCTGCTACGCTTTCACGGCCCATCTGCTCAACCGTTTTTGATGAAATTTGGTACAGGGGTAGATTGTACCCGGGGAAGGACATAGGCTACTTTTGATCCCGGAAAATTAAAGAGTTCCCGCGGGAATCAAAAAACATAAATCCACGCGGACGAAGTCGCGGGCATCATCCTAGTTGTAGAATATGGGAATGCAATTTCCAAACTATTTTCCGTCAAAAATCTCCAATTAAAGAAACTCGTGGATCGCGAATGATTTATGGGTTCACGGTAAATAAACCACAGCCTAGAAAAAAATGTTGGCCCACATCCATTGAATTATTATGTAGGTACTAGAACAGACAACGCTTACAAAATCTGTGTACCGCGAGCGGCAGTGCGGGGCGCGCGGGAGGGGAGGGCCTCGTTCCGCGCGTCCCGCTCCTTACCATAGATGCGACTGTTAAACCTACAGAGGCGACACTTTGTACGATATTTTACCTATTGCATTACTGTAAGAGATTGATCACCTCTCCTGTAAAATTTTGTATGAAATTTTTTTTTTTCACTCATCGTTTCATATAGAAGACAAAAATTCATTCGGAGGAAAAATACGGAGAGAGCTGATGATTGAGGATTTCGAAGACGGATGAAGAGCACAGCCAGGGTATTGAAGATAGGTGGGGGGTGCTCCAACAAATGTCACTCGAAACTTCATCCAATTGACAGTGCGCTGAAAAAAAAGTTCAAGATGGCCGCCATACAAATTTCGTCGGTGTTTATCTCGGAGAGTATAAAAGATGGAAGAGTGGTTTCTTGGCAAAAGATGATCAGGACATGAAGGTCTACTTGATGAATAGGAAAAAAATTCAAGATGGCGGAATTTATTTTTCCATAGAAAATGTATGGCGAATGTTGACTGGGATTTGGAAATTATGCAAGACCTTTTCAAAGTTTGTATCTTCGTACTGTCATTCTGACAACGCGGTCGGCTTTAGCGGGCCGCGCATCCACGCGCCGTACTAGTATAGGTATATAATATAACTGCCTCGTTGATCTATCGTTTATATGTCTGACTGTGGACCTCGAGCCAGGAGTTGAAAGTTGGCGGTGTAACACCCCCGTGCCTCGGAGAGCACGTTAAGCTGTCGGTCCCGTTTATTATCACTAATTTGTGATAATAGTCATTAAAGCCCGCTGACCTGCATTGGAGCAGCGTGGTGGGTCAAAGCTCTAAAACCCTCTCCTATCAGAGACTTGTGTTCTGCAGTGGAATGTTAATAGGCTACTAGATGATGATGATGATGATGTACAGGAAAAAATAAAAAGGATAATTTCTATACAATATTTTAATTACCCTTGAATAATATAAGTTTTGTTAGTTTCTGCCGTTTAGTGAAGTAGTCTATAGTTTTATCAGTTTTTGCTTCGTGATGCAATCGTATTTTTGTATATTGATTTATTATGGCTCGAATTAAATGAATCCTATGGTTGAAAGTTGATGGCTGATCAAATGAATGATGATTTAAATTTGTAAATACTTCTTTGTCAATAAAATGTTTCAGGGTATTAACTGTTATATAGTTGAAGTCGTATTTTGAAGCAAGATATTTACCATCACTTTGCCGTATTAAATTGCGTATGATCTTTTCTGTCGACAAGCATATTATATATACATCTTCTGCAGAATAACAAAGACCACCCATATCTTTAATTGTAATAAGTGCATGATGTGGAAGTCTATTCGCTGAAGTTAAGCTATTAATACATTTTTCACATTTTAATTTTTTTGTTAGTAGCCTAGATACATATCCAGATATGTATCCTACTATTACTTTTGACTCGCATGTAATGGTTTCGTAGTCGAGCATTGTTGCAAAGATATTGCAATTATTTTCAGCTTCCACATCAGATGTCAGTAATCGTGTAGTTTGTAATACTTCATATGGATGTTCGTCATATCTATTTAAAGTGGACGTACTATTAATAACATTTTCGGATGTAGAATTTAATATTGTGAAATTGTCTAACGGAATGCAGTTCCCAGTAAAAGATGACCGAAGTTCGAGATGATTTAGGGTTTTCTTATATGCTGCTCTGAATTGCAGAATATTCGGATTGTTGTTATAGCCGCCATGTCTTCTTATTAAACCAAAAAATAATTCTAGGTGATCTTGGCTTATCCGATACATAGATAAATAACTGAGCATCTTCTTTTCCTCAACTATGTAGTTGTAAAGTGCCTTAAGCGATTCAATACAAATAATTGCGCCAATGAATCCAGTTTTGTTAGCAGATTCTACTACTTTCTTTTTCGAGATTTGTATTATTATCCTGGACACCTGGTTTCTTCGTTTAATTATTCTTCTTGATTGAGAACGAAATTTTAACTCAAGTATAAAAGATTTCACTTTATCTAGGAAAGAAAAGATTTCAGACTTGTTTTTGCTATCAATGGGACGTTTATATCCGTAGAAATGAAATTTTCTCGAATTCATAACGTCGAAAAAGTTATTCATTATAGTTATGAAATTCACTGTTCCTGAGGAATCTTGAAACTGCATAGAATTCAAAACTTCGTCACATAAAAGTAAAGCTTTCGCGACACTCATACTCAGCAGCTGAGTTGCAAGCTTAACTTTCATTACCTGCTGTCTAAAATATATATGCCGAGGTGTTAACTTATTTCCAAATCTCAGTCCTTCATTTTGTTGAAGCTTATTTAGATTTATCAGTAATTGCCATTTTATATGTTTGTCATTACTGTCGTACAATAGTCTTTTCTTTTCGAATGTGTTCCTTATTAGTTTTATAACGTGACATGGGTCAATAAAAATGTACACGTTCTCTCCAGTGGATGGATGTGGAAAGAAAGTTGTCATATTACTGACATCAGAAAGATTGCAGCCCAAAAGTTCAGCAGCGCCGAAGTTCGCAGAACAGCCATCAAATGTGAGATTCAAAACTATTGCCCCAGCCTCATGGCACCGTTGCAAGCACATTTTAATTAAGTTTGCCTTTGTTTCAGCATTCAAGCCGGCTGTCAAAAAGTACCCCACAGGTAATTTCCAATTTTCGTTCAGAGCAACCAACATGAATACTAACGCTTGTGATGCCACAGTTTCATCTTCTTCACCATGAATTGGACCAGCTCCAAAATTAATTGTACCCAATTTTTTATTGTTGTGAAACAATTTCTGCTTCCTGATGGCAACTTCGTCAAAGACTAATGAGCAGAGCACAGGTTTATTAGTATTTGAGTTAGATTGGCTTTTCATTTTTAAAGCTGTGAAAGCTTCAGTTGTAAAACCGGGTTCAGCATTAACAGATGAATACCATCGGCAAATTGTCCTGGGATGTGGGAGAGCTTTATTGTAGCATTCTCTAACGTATTTATATGCTGCTGGTGAGTAATAGTGTAACGTTAATGCAAATTTTCGTAATGGTGCAGAGTATAGTAAAAAATGTTTATTCTGTTTCTTCTTTTTCAGGAATGATTTATGTAATTCAACAATTTCGGCTTTAGCTATTAAATCATTTTGCGCATTTATATTTAAACCAAATTTATCTTTCAAATTTTCTACAATCTTTTTGTAGGAGTCACATTTCTTCTTGAGGTAGATATTTTGTCTTTGTATTTTCTTAAACTTATCAGCTAGTTTCCTTTTAGCTGTACATTCCTTTCGTAATTGTTTTTTAAGTACAATTTTTCTCGGTGTGTCAAATATGGATTCAGAACTGCTGACTGATGGTTCAGAAAACGGTTCTAAGACAACGGGTTCACCAGATTTTGTTAGCTAAAAAAAACGTAATAATTAAATAACTGTTGCAAAATTCTAGCATCATTTCAAGCGTCAATCCAAATAAAAAAATCGGCCATGTGCTAGTCGGGCCTCGCTCTTTTAGGGTTCCGTACATATGGCCAAATCATACTAATATTATAAATGCGAAAGTTTGTGAGGATGGATGGATGTTTGCTACTCCTTCACGCTAAGAATGAACCGAGCTGGCTGAAACTTAAAATAGAGATACGAGTAGCTCATACCCAGGATTAACACATAGGCTAAATTTTATCCCAGAAAATTAAAGAGTTCCCTCGTGTATTAAAAACCTTAATTAATACACGAGGACGAAGTCGAAGGCATCCTCTAGTAAAAAAGGTATTTGAACTCTGCTTAATGAGCTCTAGACAATGACACCCCACATGCCAGGGTAAAACAATACAATTTTATTTCGACTCCTTTTTCATGTATGGGAGCCTCCTTTAGTTTTTAATTTAATGTTTATTATTTGTTGTTATAGTGGCAATAGAAATACACACTGAAAATTTCAACTTTCTATCTTTTACGGTTTACGAGATACAGTACGTTGACAGACGGACAGACGGACGGACGGAGAGCAGAGGCTTAGTAATAGGGTCCCGTTGGTACTCTTTGGGTAAAAACTCGCAGAAACAGTATGTAAATATATTGAAATAATCATTTATAATTTTTTTAGTAGTGATAAATTTCATCCTAAAAAATTTATATAAAAAATAAAAATTCTTACATTTTCGCACGGTACTGCAGATTTTTTCAAGTAAATTCGTCCTGTTTTTGTAGTATATTTATCATCTTCTTTGAAATGTTTGGAACATATGCATGAATATTTTGTAGGTAACCACGTTTCTTCGCTTCGATTCTTCTGAACAAATTTAATCCACGACTCTCTTTTTTCATTGTCCGGCCGAGGAAACCTTTAAATACAAATCATTTTCCACCACCACTCAAATATTAAAAAAAAAACATTTTAAATAATACAAAATTAAACAAAATAAATAAAACTTGTGCAAGAGTCGTAGTTGAAATTATCAAATATGCAATAGGTACCTAAATAAACATAATAGCAAATATAAAAAGGGTAAATAAACACATCTTTTTTCCTACCACCTTCTTGTGTCATATCTGCATAGTTTCTTAGTCTATGAATTTCGCAGAAACATAGCAGCAAGCGCGGTGATGTATATTGACGAGTCATAATTTATAAAAATAATTAAATTACGTGTATTTTACCAATAATTAAGTGAACTTACGAGTGAAAAGTAACTCCTTGGCCTTTACTTGTATTTCTTGAGTGGTTTACACAGTACCTCAGTACACACCCAGTCATATTTATTAGATTATAAATACAACTCAAACACGTCACGTTTCGAGAGGCGCTTCGCACAGACTAAGTGAGATTATGGACTTTTGCTTTAACTCTTGTTGCAAACAACCAAGTCTCGGCGTCTACTCTATATAATATTTACTCAAAGCCCACATCCCATCGGCGAATGTACGCCAATCCTTAGCTTAGTGTTTAGCTTCATTTCTATTTCCGATATGGCCCTTCCAAGTGAGCCGTTACCGGTTCAGTTACAAAAACTAGGTTAAGTAATCGGGCAGTGATACTTGTTTGAAAAGGAATTATTGTTTCAAAGAACGACGTGTACAGCCTTTGATTGGAATTGATTAGAAGAAACTTAGTATGTATAACGCTACCTACACTGTCCTACTGACTACTTTGCATTTTTTTACATGTGCTAGAATACCTGCAGTTGGCTGAAATTAATTTATCTAACATACTTATAAAACATAAATACTTAACGGGAACTTTATCGATATATTTCATTTAAGCTGGTAATTAGGTACATCTGCTTCCGAAACCGCAATATATTATTAGGTTTAATAATGCTTTTCTTACGTAAGTTAATCTACTTTATCCGGAAGAAGCTTATTAAAATTCAAAATCATGTTACTAAAAATAGGAAGCCCGAACGTTTAAGAAACAGTTTGAAAATGTTTACATAAAGGCTCTTCACGCTGCTTAACTCTGAAATTAACTGACGAACACAAAAACTAAATAAAACAAACAACTAAAATTGATTGCTCCAAGTCTTCTTCGGTTTATCATTTTACGACCGACTAGGATCGTCGAAGTTTTCTATGACTAATTTCATTGCTCCACCACATGGTTGAAAAGGAATTATAATTCAATGACTAAAGTATAATTTTGTTGCAGATTTTGTGACGAATTGACTTGCAAACATAATCAATCAAGATTTTATTTTTCAGTATACAAGTATAGAAGAAAACTATAATAAATGTGTGAATTCAGGGCACTTTCCCAAGTACACATTACTTCAATCGGATCTGTGAAAATTAAGAGGCGTTTTTGATAACACCGCTAACTAAGCATATTCTGAAATGTTATCACAAAAGGCATCTAAGTATTTACTTTGGCTTACCGGCGGCGGGCGGTGTGCCCAAGCCTGGCACGCGTTCTCCATGTTTTGATTTCAGTATACCAATCTCAACGATAAATTAAAGTAAATAAAGTTGATTTTGGTCAGTTATCAAAAGGACTCCACTCCGCTCCGTTTGCTTACATTGACCTTTAGGAGTTTATTATAGTTTTAACAAGTTTAATAATAAACATATATAAGGCACATTTAGAATGTAGAAGCTTTTCGATTTTTGAAGGATCTAGTAAGATCAAACTAGTATATCAAACGTTAATACACAAGTGCCGGTTTAAAAAAAAACAAGAGCTAAGGCCCGAGGAAGTGTAAAGCCGTCCACATCCTTAAAATAAAACACAAAGCAACTTCCGGATAAAGTAGCTTAGCACGGAACTGTAAGAAAAGAGTTCAGCAACGCGGCCATGAGATAAATCCTGAAGGAGACGGTTCGTAATAAAACACGTACGACGCGGGGCGCTACATTTTATTTCTGAAAGCGATAAGGACGCGAGAAATTCCTTTTACGAGATTCTTGCGGAGGGGAGGTAGGGGTACACGGCCCGTGCGACATCTGGTTTATGTCGACGTTGGTTCGTAAACTCGGAGAGGGCGGGCGCCTGTCGACCCCGTCTCGATGCTCAAAACGTTCGATGCACCGTGACAATGATCAATGTACTGTAATTACTCACCACAGATATATTATGCTAACGAAAGCTCCGTATATTTTAATCACGCGTGATGCACGGTCCCTTCTGTCCAACCTTGTGTCTCGTTATTTATCTGTTTACGCTTTATTTATTGGTGCCTACGCCAGATGAGATGCGCACGTGTCAAGATGGTCTTGGTAATTTGCTTGTAGCCAAATGAGAGCAATAATCTCAAATCTGTGTTCGTTGAGTAATGTGTAAAGGAATTGGTAGCTGATCTAATTTCCTAAATGTTTTTCTTAAAGGTTTAGCAAGAGTTAGCATGCTATTGCATGTGTTATACGTCATGGATGAGCCATACTCCGATCGGTATATGGTTTATTTTAGATTTATTCATACCTATAACAGGAATTAGTTTATACAAAATTAAGCTACCATTCTTTGACCATACCCTAAACCCGGCCCATGCACAGTCTAACTGGAATCCTCCTTGATAATCATGCATTTTCTCAATCTCGACTTTATACATTTTACATGTATTAAAATTTACGAAATCTCTTAAACTAAAACGCTGAAGCGTTATAACTTTGCGATACGAGTAAAATAGTAAGTCTGCAGTATATTATAATAAACAACATTTTCCTCCCACGAAAAAGGTACAGAGATGTGATTCAAAGCGTAGAATCACGCTCTCTAAAAGTGTTCACGGTCCGCAGGCTGCTAGCCAGCATTACCGTTTATAGGGGATTGCCCATCAGAGCCCGGTACTGAAGTAGCTAGTAATAACGCTTGTTGCCTTCCTGTTCCCACTTAACCCGAATAGGGTTGTGTATAATATGTAAACAAGGGTGTTATGAAAAAAAAATACATTTTTCATCCCATCTTTAAAAGATTTTTCGAGTTAACACGGATAACGAATGTCTACATATCACTTATTCATATCTTTTCGTCATGCAGAAGGCTTTACAAATTGCGGAGGATTACCTTTTTGAAAATTGGTTTTATACGAGATGGGGCAACCAATTAGATACTTTTAAATTGAATTTAAAGGCCTAAAGTTTGGTGCTGCTTATTTATTTATTGTATTTAGGTATACCAACAACGGCGAGTACGTACACAAAGCTTAAATTAAAAATAGTACATGGACTATAAGGTATTTATCCATGTGGCACGCCACTTACAAGTATACACAGCTATTGAAAATATATATATAATATTATTCGCACTAAAATTTGTTTAAATCAAACAGTTTGTACTACCGTAGGGGCATAGAGTTATAATTTTGCCATAAGGGTTTAATAAACTTGAAGCCTTTGGAAAATTTTAATTGCCTGGGTCCAACCCTTGTGTCCTAGCACGTTCTGTGCAACTTGCCCGTTGACACCTAAGTGTTCCTATTTGGAGTTTATTTGCTCAAACTTGTTCATTAACAAGTTTTATGCAAATCACGATAGAAACATTGAGAGCTCCCAGAAACATTAATCATGTTATATTACAAGTTACATATTAACTTGCCCTATTAGTTAGTTTAGGCACGAATTACGCTAGTTAATTTTCAATGAGAAGCGTCAGATTTGAAAATGAAAGCATAAAATATATGGTATTATATAATTAAGTTGCATACTAAACCAAAACAGTGGACTGTATTAATGCTTGAGCATTTACCCTTGGTCTCGTCTTGGCTTGAATTTTCTTGTAAAAATGTTGCTTTGTATCCATAATTTCTAACTGGCATGGTAAAAAGCAACGGAAACAATGGTTTGTAAATTTACTTGCTTAAAAAATTATTGCTTCAGCCTTATTTTTCTAACTGGCATGTTATAAAATATAGAAATCATTCAAAACAGTACTGACTGACTGACTGTAATATAGCTGCGCGGTTGCTTGAACTTGCCCGACACAATGTTACTTAATTGCTTTGTTTTTCTAAATGTTATTAAAGGAAACAGCCGATAAGAGTGGATTCAATTGCTGTCTGCTTGCACTTGCTTATTGTCACAGTTGTTTAGCCTTATTATTAAGTCTATTCATAACTATGGTTTCTATGGTATGCTAGAAACCAGCCAAAACAGCTAACGCAATGCTTGTTGGCCACTATACTGCTTTTTCTTCCTATCTGATATATTTCATATTGCCCCGGCTAGGCTGCTTGGTTTTTTTAGCAGGGAGTCACATTTACTTTGCAAGGTCCATTGCATCCTTCTTCGAATACCATTGGCACGTCGTGGGCGGATCCGAATGTGTGATGCTGACTTCTATACATCGAGATAACGACGACCTCCCTGCAGGCGCAGTGTTGAGCACTGTTGCCTTAACGTGAGAGGTCCCGGGTTCGATTCCCAGCAGGGTCAATTTGGGAATTTATAATTTCTTCTCTGGTCTGGTCTGGTGAGAGGCTTCGGCCATGGCTAGTTACCACCCTACCGGCAAAGACGTACCGCCAAGCGATTTAGCGTTCCGTTACGATGCCGTGTAGAAACCGACTAAGGGTATGGGTTTAATATAACTGCCACACCCCTAACAGGTTAGCCCGCTACCATCTTAGACTGCATCATCACTTACCATCAGGTGAGATCGCAGTCAGGGGCTAACTTGTAGTGGAATAAAAAAAAAAATAAGCTATCACTAAGTATAAAAAATACAACGGTAAGTGAGTTTTCATCTCTTTCCCTATATTTAGTCTTGTCTTACTTCCATAATATAACCTATTGATCCTTGCACTGAAGATTAGGTAGGCTCACCAAGAAACATTAATCATGTTATATTGTTATTGTGTTGTGTGCTTCAGACGCGGTTCGCTAAATTGATGATATAACTTCGTGCTTAATTATGCCTTACACTAACTTAGACTAAATTAAACTACTTGTATACGCTATTGCAGTTTAGAAACGTGTTATGTAAATAACAGAGACTTGAGTGCAAGTTTGAGTGAGTTAACTAAATCTTCACTGGTGTTAGGCATTAATCTGATAACTTGTGTATGGGTCATATTATGTATATACTAGCTGATGCCCGCGACTTCGTCCGCGTGGATATACCAAGTTTCGTCGAAATAACTTGAGAAATGACGGACTTTTATACAAACTTTCAACCCCTATTTCACCCCTTTGGGGGTGGAATTTTGAAAAACTGTGAAACACGTATGTTTTCATTTTTAACCCGCAGCTCATATACCAAGTTTCATGGATATAACTTGAGTAATGAAGGACTTTCATACAAACTTTCAACCCTATTTCACCCCTCCGGCTCCGGGGGTAAAATTTACGAAAACAGTGAAACACGTATTTCTTCATTTTTAACCGGTAGCTAGTATACCAAGTTTCATCGATATAACTTGAGAAATGAAGGACTTTCATACAAACTTTCAACCCCTATATCACCCCTTTGAGGGTGAAATTTTGAAAAACTGTGAAACACGTATGTCTTTATTTTTAACCCGCAGCTCATATACCAAGTTTCATGGCTATAACTTGAGAAATGAAGGACTTTCATACAAACTTTCAACCCCTATTTCACCCCTTCGGGGGTAAAATTTACAAAAACTGTGAAACACTTATTTCTTCATTTTCAACCGGTAGCTTGTATACCAAGTTTAATCGATATAACTTGAGAAATGACGGACTTTCATACAAACTTTCACCCCCTATTTCACCCCCTTAGGGGTGGAATTTTGAAAAACTGTGACACACGTACTTCTTTATTTTTTACCCTAAGCCAAAATAAAAAGTTTCGTTGATATAACTTGTAAAACATCTTGAGAAACGAAGGACTTTCATACCAACTTTCATCTCCTATTTCACCCTTTTGAGGGTCGAATTTTCAAAAACTGTGAAACACGTATGTCTCCATTTTCAACCCGCAGCTCATATATCAAGTTTCATGGCTATAACTTGAGAAATTAAGGACTTTCATACAAACTTTCAACCCCTATTTCACCCCTTCGGGGGTAGAATTTTGGGATAAGAAGTATCCTATGTCCTACGTCGTAGTATGGGCTCAAATCGTGCCAAGTTTCGTTTGAATTCATTCAGTAGTTTCGGCGTGATGCGCGGCCAAGATACAGACAGACAGACAGACAGACAAAAATGAAAAAAATTACAGATTTGGCTTCAGTATCGAACAATGAGTGCCCTCCAAAAAAAATTTTCAAAATATCTTCAATGTACAGAATTGGACCTGTTACAGTTTTATTATAAGTGTAGTTATATGGAACCATTTCTTAGTTATTCTAGTGGGTAGTTTTAATGCAGTTTAGCGAAGGAAAAAGGAAGGAATGTTTCTGTTGAAAGGCTGTTTTAGGAAACTTACGCGACTTAGGCTGAGATCTATAGTGCGTACTTTGACTTGGCTCAGACTTTACTCAGATTTGAGTAACATAAATCTGTCTCGTTTTAACCATGTCTTAAGTCTAAGCAAAGTCAAAGTTCGCTCTATAGATCTAAGCATTAGTCCCACCACTGCTGGGCACAGGCCTCCACTCTCATAGGAGAGAGGGAATTATAGCTTAGACCCTGCTGCAATGCGGGTTGGCGGGCTTTAACGACTAGTATCATGTTAGTGATAATAACCGGGACCGGGGCTTAACGTGTTTTTCGAGGCACGGGGGTAAAACACCGCCAACTTCCTAACTCCGGGCTAGTACTGAGAATTTCTAGTTAGAAACACCCAATACTCAATTATGGCGTGACCCGGGACTCGAACCCGGGACCTCGTCGGCCGCAGTCGAACATGCCAACCACTAGACCAACGAGGCAGTTAAAGACTACATTGCTTACCAATGCGGCACGGCGGTCTTAGTTATGTCTAAAGATGTTTTTTTGTAATGTCAAGCTTTAGTGAAAACACATAACATTTTCATTTATAAGACCATTACATGTTTCATATAAAATATCTAATGCATAATATATTGCTGAATCGTTGCATATAATAACGCCGGACAATAGAGTTCACGCCACGCTGGGCATTCATTGCGGCTGCCTATAAACTATCATAGAGCTACTCGAATAGTTTATAAGCTATGTATTCAGACTATGTAGTTATTAAGTATTGGTCTCGGTATCTCTATAATCAGTAGCCAAAGCTCCATTATAAATTTTTTATAGTGATATATAATATTTAAAACTAGCTGATGCCTGGTTTAAGTTTTTTTTTATTCCCACGGGAACTCCTTAATTTTCCGGGATAAAACCCTATGTCACTCTACAGGTCCTCAACTATACCCATGCCAAAAATCACGTCGATCCGTTGCTCCGTTGCGGCGTGATTGAAGGACAAACAAACATACTTTCGCATTTAGGTATAATATTAAAAGTATGATGCTACATAAACATTTTGGTCTTTGTAGCAGGCTGTAGCTTTGTATCTTTTTTGTAGCTATGCACCATACTCATTTATGAAATTAACGACATGATAGCTGAACGTCATACTGACCGCTGCAGAGTGTAAGGAGAACAAATTATCAGCAACGGCACTTTTAAATGTAGCTCAATGCGGTTTTTTTTTCCTGTCTGGTCCCTAGAGGGATTTCGCCCTCAAGCGGCTCCTGCTTCCTACGCACGCCTCGTAGCATCGACCACACAACCAATAGACGCCTAATTACTATGCTTTCGTAATGCAAACAATTCAGTCAAATGACTCAAGTAAGCGGGCGCGGGGTACTAAATGCTGATTGGTCTACTCAAGGTCAAAAAAATCATAAATCAAATGGGATGGGGTCTCCTAATAATTATTTATCGATAGTTAATTATCGATATACTCTAATTAATATTTAAATAACTCGGTAGGTTTTGTTACAAGGGCGTGGAATTATATAAGACCTATTAAGTCTGATGTGTTGTCTGAAAGTGTTCGCCCTATATGAGGAGTCTATTAGTTGAATGGTCGATGCCTCGTAGAGACAATGTACTATAGCTTCTGAACTTTAGGAGCTGCGTAGATGCGTATTGCGCAATAGTATTTACGCAGTTTGTCTGTCCAAGCCGCCTTTAGCGTGGGAATGTTAGGCCTGTAAGGATGTTAAGTAAAAGCTTCGGGCCTTTGCATCCGTCAAACTAGCATTTATTTAGCGTAATGTGAACGTGCAATGACTAAATGGGTGGAAAACAAGAATGCCTAGTGATTATGTCACGTAGGCAATTCGTAGAGCAATTAAGTATGTGTATTGCAGTGGAGGTTTTCACGTCATTTTAGTGTTCGAGTTTTTTACCATTTCTCACGTTAACTCATGATTGCATTAATTTATTAAAGTACGAGTAAGAGGAAATAAGGTGATGCGTCATGCAGGTGGTGGCTAATTGAAGGATTTGAGCATTTGGTTATTGCCTGTTTTCCTTGAGAAGTGTTCTATTTAAAGATTATGCTCACACTTCAAGTTTTACTTAGGCTTTCGACGACCTCCCTGGCATGTTGATCTTATGAGTGGGACGTACTAGGACGACGTCTATAGTCTGGTCTTGTGGAAGGCTAAAGCCATGGCCAATTACCACCTTACCGGCAAGGGCTGTTACCATCTTAGTGTGCAATTATCATAAGCCATCCGGTGAAATCAAGGGCTAGCTTGGAATAGAATAAAAGAAAAGTCCAGACAGGCTCAAATTAGGTACTCGTTGTCACACATCAAAACGCGCGCTTAGTATAGGATGTTGTATTGAAATACCTACTTACTTAGGTATGACTGTGCTTATGACATCATCGAAATTAGAAGAACTTGTGACAGATCCTCATTTTAATATTCTAAAAGAAATAATAATTTTTTGACATTGGCATAGGATTATTACGTTGATTGGATAGAATCTCACTTGGTGTGGCGTATAAGGGCTCGGTGCCGCCGCGTAGGGCTGCGGCTGCGGCGGCGGGTAGCGGCAGGGCGGCGGCGCGTAGGCCGCGGCCCACTGCTGCGTGCCGCCGCGGAACTGCGCGCCCGCGCTCGCCATGCGCGCCGCGCACGCGCCCGCGCCCGCGCTCGCGACCGTCACTGCGCTGCCTGCGCCGCTCGCTGAACGACAACCGCCGCTGCTCTGTAACCAAGGAAAACGACTAATTAGTATTAAATATAAGCAGGCGTTATATTGCGGAAGTCCATGATAATGAAGAAACTATATAGAAGTTTAATTCGCTATAATCCGCGACAATAGGTAAATCTATGTGGTACAGTGTGTATCTTGCACTTATAGCCCACGATATTCACCACACCACAGAAATCTTCCGAATTATTCTCAACGTACGTTTCACTCCGATACCGGAGCATCTTCAAGAGATGTTGACTCGACAATGCACGACAACAACAACTAATTAGTATTATCTTTTTATGTACTTCTTTTTCCTGCCACTTATAACTTGAATACCTTCAAGGGAAGAGTGATTTGGCCTCTTGGGGGCAAGTGCGCTCTAACCTAAACCTCATTGCTTAATAGATGCATGATTGTCGACAAGAGTAAGCCTATATCCTTTAAAAAAATCTATTGAGTAACACTTATTAACCTATTAACATGGTACTTAATAGGTTACATTAATTATCCGTACCTAGATAGTACCTACGGATAATTAATGGGTCATGGCCCATGGGTCTACATAGATTTATTATATCTACTAGAGTAGACCACCCGTGGGTGGTTTTTCTCTACTTATAAGGTGCTAAAGACTGATTAGAGATATAGATTTTGATCCGGTTAATCTCCGAAACATTCAGGCATCTTTTATGGGATTAACTCGAATATTAATGTCACTTGCAGCAAAAAAGTTAAATACAAGAGTACCTAATCTTGTCTTAAACAGTGTTGTTGGTAGCTGCTATAGATTTAAATTACTATTGAAGGTATCGATTAAGATTTAAAAAATACGGCCGATAGAGTCCCGAGCGCTGGCCAGGACACATAATTCAAAGAACCGATAGACAGTGAGGTCCCCAAGGTGCCGAAATGGTGCCTGGTACTGAACACCTCAGTGTTAGCAAACCTCCCACTAGCCCCCCTAGCATGGGCCGACACAATTTTCTCCCCGAGGAAAGGATAAAATTTTTATTCCTAAATAAATAAATAAAAACGATAAATAACGGTGGATAAATAGTCCCCCGAGTCCCCGTGAAATGACAAACGGGGATAAACTTCTCCTCTCCACTGTTGCCGTGCTCTGAGAAGTGGATAAGTTAATTTTATCTCTTGTCAGTGGATAAAATCGGGGGATAAAATTTTTCTCTCCGGCCCATGCTAGCCCACTAGGTGAACAGACGTATAAGTGAGTCGCAAGTCGCTAGATTCTGGTCGCGGCGCAAGACGTGAGGGAGACGGAAATCAAATCCCTATAAGTACTTATGCCCAGTGCCCACCTGCGGCAGACAACGACATACGTTTTACAGAATACTAAATATCTGCGTCCGCGTGGATTAAAGTTTCTTTAAAATCCCTCGGGCTTCCATCTCTACCAGTGCTTTAAACATTGCCGATTCAAAAATCTGTTTAGGAAAAAGAAAAACATCTGTAGTTTGTTTGAAAACGATCATTTCATTAATCAAAGCAATCCAAAAAATATGTCTCAAAATGTTCTCTCGTCGTTTCCAAAAATCCATTTTAACCGCACTTAGCACAGTTGGAAATCTAAATTGAATGAAACCGAGACGACTGCGAAAGAGCTATCTCACGATGAGCACTTGTTTACAAAAACTCTTGTCATTTTCAGACCGTAACCAGGATGCTGGAGTGAAATTAATCTAGAGCCACACTAATTTATTAAAAGTAATATTTTGTAGACCCACTTAAAAAATTGCAACTTAACTTTTTAAGAAGTTACTTTTTGAAGTTAATTAGCTAGCTTACTAAATTTAATTTTCTTTTGCTTCAGTTAGCATTAAAAAATTGTTAGTGTTGTCTTTTTTTGTCCTCTGAAAAATAATATGATTGAGGTGCATCAGCGTAAATCAGTAAGAAAGAAAGCAGAATTTGGTTTTTGCTTACAAAAATTCATTACCAAGTTTTTTTTTACCCAAGGTGGAATTTTTATTGCGTATCATTTACAATTTTATCTTTTATCCTTACCATATTATTATTTATCACAAGTTTCGCGTACCTACCGAGGTATACAGCCTTGGACAACGCTTACAATTTTAACATTGTTAAGTAAACTTTGCATATATTCATTTGCAAGGGTACGCTTTAGCAGCAAAGCCTCACGCCATCTTAAAATGTTATTTTATAAAAGCATTGCGGTAAGTAAAGTTAAATACTTAAGCCCCCAAGATAGAACCACATTATTTACGTTAAGAGTAAAAAAATATCTTCAGCAAGAGCTTAAACTTGTACTAGGTTTTAAAAGGCCCTGTTAACTTCACAGATACTAAAGAAAGCACTATACCGCTGACCATTTTGGAATCCTTGCTGTCAATAAATAAGAGTTAAGAATTAATTTACTTGGTAAATAATGTAGTTTTTTTTACAGTAGATATATATTATTTACCTACACTTCCGTCATGTTATTTTTTTTATCATCGCATTTTTTGACTTGTGGGTTATTATTTATCAGGAAAACGTTTTGAACGTAATTTTTGCTAACAACATATCATGGACCAAGGTCAAGCTATAGACTTAGGAACTCCTCAGACTGGAATAAGATAAATTCGTTCGCTAGAATATTTTTATAGGGTTATTTTTTCAGTGTAATGACAATTTTTCCTTTTCCTCTGGCATTTTATCCTCGGTTCTATTATGATATCTGTGTATGCACAGACAGGTCTGACGCTGACACATGACTAGTAGAGATTGGCATCTAGGCATCTTGAACCGAAAGCCATGACGAAGCGATGCGGCTGTGTGAGATTTTCGCAAGCGTCTGGGCTTTATCATCATTCATCATATTGTGTAGGTTTGTATCAACTTATTTGAAATTTACATAGCAATATTTGCACTGAAATAGTAGATATATACTTAGCGGTGTTAGCCTAGTTGTGTAGCACGCATACTAGGCAACCGGATAAAACGTTATTCCCCTACACGCGGACGTTTTGAGCTGTACGGTTGTTAGTGTGTTCTCGCCCTAACAATCTGAGAAGACGAGAAATATGGATTTGCGTTAATACCTAGTATATAATAATATGTTGCGTTTGTTATTCCGGTCGAGTGCGTTCACGGAAAATGAGATTTATAGTGGCAATAACAATGTATAATTTCACCCGGGCGACCCCCATCTTCGGACTTAATTATTTGAGTCACGGAATTCCAAAAACCGTCCGGGAAACCTGAGGGATCAGAGCTTTGTTATTTTTTTCCGAGTGCCCAAATAGCGCCCTCATTCTTTATAACAAAGTATATTTAGCGTTCCGTATGATGCAGGAAAAGAACAGGGCTGCGGTCAGTTTGATCAAAGTATTTTTTTACCTGACCTAATAATTTTAGCCTGAAAGATATTTCAGTGTGACAAAATTTTGATTTTATTCTTAGTAGAACTGTTCACGGTTTTGGTCGTCAATAAAAATATAAGACGATGGTGAGAATTAATTACGGTATCTTAAAACTAAAACTACGAGGTTTCCAAATGCATGCTGGTCTGAGAGGAGCTCGCAACGAACTCAGTCGGATATTTAGGTACCTATCTACTGAACACATCAGTAGGTAACCGACACGCACATGACTGTTTTTTCGCTAGCTCAAAAAATGGGTGAGTTGACTGTCAGACGATAAGCCGACAATCCGCTTAGAGTGCGTGGCCGTGTGGTCTAAGGAATTAGGGTAAAATATAGATTGTCATGATTGGTTATATCTACCTACTTACGTATTACCTACTGAGTTTCGTTTTTCCTCACGAATCGATAGGGTAGTTTTAATCCTGAAACTTGATGCTCTGATTTACTTACGTCTTATTCAAATTAACACTATAATGCATTTCGTTAAGTTAGGTTAGGTTAGCGAATCTATCAGAAAAGTTTCCGACGTGCGATGCCGATACCCAGCGGTGTAGTTTTCCATATCCGTACTAATATTAAGAGTGCGAAAGTGCTTTTGTTTGTTTATTTGTATGTACTTCAACCACGCCGCAACAGAATCGGATTGAAGTATTTTTTTTTGCATGGGTAGGTAGGTAATGGGTACCTATGAGTATAGTTGAGGACATGGAGAGTGACACAAGCTAGTTAGTAGTTTGTCCCGGAGTGCCCACGAGATTTTCAAAACCAAAAGTCTATGCGGACGAAGATGCGGGCATCAGAGTCTAAATAATATTTTTATGGACTGTCGTGGTTTCGTAAGTTGCCAATACTTTTTGTTATGAATATTTCACCGGCTTAGAAAAGTCAAAGTTCTCTACATTACCTACCCGCTTCCTTTTATGGAGTAGGTAGTATCTAGATATTATATACCTACCTATTCTTTTCCTTTTATTATTGAGCTTTTGAAACTTCTGATTATGTAATGACTTCAAACGGCGCGGCGGTGGCAGTTCAAAACGGCACCTTTTAGTTTTTATCTACATGTCGATAGGTATCAGTCCGCCATTTGAAGGTATTCAGACTTGAATTCACTTAAGGCAACGATAGGTAACTAGATTGGAATATTTCGCTTTTCCTCCTTCAACTGTAACATTTATAAAAGTGAATGTGTGGTGTGTTACTAATACGATAACGCGGTCACGATGATTAATCCAATTATATCTAATTGTACCTACCTACCTACTCGTATTACTTTAATGAGGGTAGTAGGTACACTTTCTTGGATTATGAAATGTTAGCTTAAAAACAATCAATTCTATTCTTTCACCTTATAAAATCGAATATACTTACCTTTAAAGTAATTATTTTTTAGCATATTGACATAAGTACCTAGTTTTATTTTTTTAAGCAACATAGGTGTTAAAATTAAGTAAGGAGAAGTAAAAATTGTAACACGGGAAGCCAATGTAGCTGATTCTGTTATTAACAATATATCTCTCTTTATCATGTAGATACCTCGTTGCTGAGGGATGTGACTCCTTGCCATTAATCACTATAACTGTCACAGATAACTGTAGGATTTTTCTTGAGATGAAGTACTTATCTATTAAGTAATAATAATTACAATCTCTAAACTAAACCAAGTCGAAAATGACAGGTCAAAATCTAGTGCTTTCCTTTTCCGCATGGAGAAAATGAAAGGGCTAAGCAATAAGTTATTAAATTACTTAAATTAAACCTATCATTTTAGTTTACTTTTGAGACTATGTAACACAAAATAAGCCATATACTCAACACATTATCTAACCTGACTCCTAAAACTAACCTCAAAATAAAGAGAGCCTTGGATCTAGAAACGAGAAACGCCATTAATTGAATATGAGGAAAAACATGAATAAATCCTTAGTGTAATAGAGAATGATCTTGGTATGAATACGTTTTCAAGTTGAACTATCTCGGCAGTTTTTTTGTAACATAATTCAAGGAAAGAGATAGAAAAGAAATATATGGAGCTAGTGAGATAGCAAACGCGCTAGTCATCTAGCGGTAAGGAATATAGCGTTTCTCGGCGTAGATTTAGTTTTATATGTCGAGTGGGAAGATTGGCGTCGGTGGGTCGCGACTATGTCTCGACGACGCGCCTAAAGAGCTTCTTTTTCCAAGGACTTAGGACTTTAGGATTTGTACTGAGGATACGGGGGTCAGCCCCTGTAAAAAAATGCGGGAAGAAGATAGCGATTTTCTTCCTCATTCCTAATTCGAACCGCTAGGATATGGAATGCCCTCCTGGCTTCCGATTTCCCATCCACTTATATCAGATACCTTCGAATCAAGAGTGAATACTGAATAAGCAGTAGCTATTAAGTGTGCTCCTACCTAGGCTGCATGACGACTTGCAACTGCAAGCAAGTCTGATTGCAGCCACGCGCTAGCCTGTAATTTAAAAAAATATACTTACCCACCTTTATTTTAATAAGACCAATCGACTAGACTAGGGCTTATAGGTAAAAAATATCCAAAAGGTCGAAGAACATCCGCATATTAGACAAATTTCTTTCAGTACGAATACTTAGTACATAACAGGATATTGAACTGCAAATTGAAGGCAAAAGCTATATGAAATAAAATGAAAGAAAGTGAAACCAATAACTCTCCAGCCGTCTAACAATATTAGTGGACACTTTAACGGCCAGTCAGTAAGAGGCAATAAAAACCGTCTCAAAGGCTACATAAGTACATACCAACAGCGGGCCTTAAGTGCAGTCTACACTGAATCTTATAATCTTATCTTACAGCGCTATCTATAGTAAATAAATCTCTATAAGTTAAATGTGAAAGTCTGGCTGGATGTATGGATGTTTGTTACTCAATCACGCCAGAACGGCTGAACTGATTGTATGTTTGGCATAGAGTTAGATTATAGTCTGGAATAACACATAGGCTACTTTTTATCCTGGAAAATTAAGGAGTTCCCGCGGGAATTGAAAAACTTAATCGACGCTGATGAAGTTGCGGGCATCAGCTAGTAATACTTAATCATTAAAATAACCTAAGAACTCTGACTCTTTTTTATATCACTTAAGTAATCTTTTACTTAACAAGATTTCCCTAAGATATCCGCAGGTTTGAGCAAGATCTTGTTGTTTTTATGTGGTAATCATTACAAGTATACTGATGAAGACTGAAAAATAAAAAATAAAAATTTATCCCATTTTAATCTGTCTGTAACGAAGAAACTTTTCGATTGTGTGTTCTGGGTTTAAATCTTAACAGTAACCAGGCTTGAATAGGCGACGACGATGCGCCGTATATATCTAGTTAGTATCCATGACCACAGAGCTATTGCACCTATTAGTCTTTAAAATGCCGTACATAAAGTAGAGAATGAGAAGTAACGGGTAGCAAAACAAGTTGCTCACCGTATCCCATTTATTCTTGCTTGCTTTTCTTTAATCGCATGTGGCTTACTCTCGGTTAAGTTCTTTTGCATGATTCCACGCTTGTTGCTAAGAAGACACTGGTCACTTGATAATGCTTATCTCATAAGCATGATAATGTTATCAAAGAACACGATGCAATCTAATGTCCTTTAAAAGTGAAATGTTTAAAAGTTTATCACAAATCACAAACTATGCAGATTGCAGTCATCATACAGAAATGTATAAATCTATTATATCGTATCATCATTTATTTTAGCCAAAATATATATATATATCTAATAATTTAAATATCTTCTTGAGCTTGATCTATAACAGTTTTGTTAATTTTTGTAAAACTTAAATACGGGTATCTAAAAATTCAAATATTAGATCGTTTCTACATAAATCTAATTTATGATGATGATGAAAAGCGCGCTCCACCTTAGGCTGCATCACCACTTGCAAGCAGGTCTGATTGCAGACAAGCGCTAGCCTATATGTATATTTAAAAAAAAGTAGAAAACGTATCTAACTAGCATAGCGATCGTTTAGGATGAGGTCAATTCGTGCCGTTCTGCAAATTATAAGGCGCCTAGACATTTCACTTGCGGCATCTCCACCCCCGCCCCTATTGATTACCAGAACAGCCGCAAACAAAGCTGTGATGACGAGCACAGCTGTCTTCCCCAAATTCCGAATACCGCCCCCAAATTGTTACTCCGTCAACGATGTAACTACCTAATTTGTATTGTTTATTCCGCGAATTCAAAATAATATATTTCACCAGTTGATAGGATTTCGTCTTCGTGGATGTCGGTTATTAAATTCCCGTGCGAACTCTTCGGTTGTCTGTAATCATACTAATAGACTAAGAGATAACTGCAATTTTGGTAACCATCGCCAGAAAGGCTGATTCAGTGTTAGGTGGATGTAGAGCTCTCCCCTGATCACAAAAGTTGCAGTCTGCCTGCATTTGGATGGCCCTTTACGCATAGTAAGTATAGCTTATAATGTGTTTGAAAGCTGATATCTAGAAAAAGTCCCATCCACATGCGTCAGTTTTTACGCTGTTTACATAGGTACTGCGCATACTTTAATACTGTACAAGAATCAGCTTTTCTAATTATCGTTCATTTTTGGTAACAATAAACCGTCTTTGAACGGCCATATTTAGCGAAAGGGCCATCCAAATGCAGGCAGACTGCAACTTTTGTGATCAGTGGAGAGCTCTACATCCACCTAACACTGAATCAGCTTTTCTGGCCATGGTTACCAAAATTGCAGTTATCTCCTATAATATAATATTAGGTATAAAAGTGAAAAAGGCGAAAGTGTGTTTGTTTGTTGGTTTTTTGGTTTGTCCTTCAAGCACGCCGCAATGAAGCAACGGATTGACGTGATTTTTGGGATAGTTGAGGACCGAGAGTGACATAGGCATCTTTTTATACCGGAAAAATAAGGAGTTCCCGTGGGAATAAAAAAAAACTTATTCCATGCAGACGAAGTCGCGCGCATCAGCTAGTAAAAAGTATAATTCTATGTTCAT
The DNA here is from genome assembly GCA_917051295.2 of Erebia ligea. Classification (NCBI taxonomy): domain Eukaryota; kingdom Metazoa; phylum Arthropoda; class Insecta; order Lepidoptera; family Nymphalidae; genus Erebia; species Erebia ligea. Next base: position 9,358,902 of record OU785233.1, on the reverse strand, counting down.
CTTCCGAATGTTCTTCTTCTTATATTTTTACAACAATAACAAATTTATTTAAAAACAGTTGAGTGCAATGGCCTTGAAAAGAATAAAGAAAGACAGACAGTTTTCGGTTATCATACTATAATATTATTACGGATGTTCAAAATAAAGTTTCTGATATTTCAGCTTCTCAAAACCGAAATTAATTTTAACTGAATCCTTTTTGGCTTAAACGTAGCTACTTACTTTATTATGGCTGCTTGGTGCTCTTTAGGCATTTAACTCTTTGAAATAGATTCAATGGTTTTGAAGATTTCAGGACGGTTTAAAATGATACTCAAGTTTGAATCTTTTTGTGATAAAGTTTCTGTTCGTTAATGGGCCATTTCAAGCCAACTCTTTGAATGGTTTTATCTCTGGTCTCTTAGAATTGAGGGTTTTATCATATTTTCCTCTATTAATTGCAAAATAGTACCCATATTTCAAGAGAAATTAGGTTTTTAAAGGACCGTTCTTTCAGTCCGACTTAAAAGCAAACACGATCATAGCAGAAAGGGGCTTAAGCAAAACATACGTAACGATTTCGCTGTAGGAATAACTTTTGAATTGTGAAAGGCATAAAATAGAGTAAATATACAAGTAGAGGATATATTTTGCTGTACTAACTTGCCGTTAGGATTTGTCACAAATTGGAATATGAGAGAATCAATTCAATTTATTTGAAACATATTGTAGAACATACAGGTCCAGTCACAATCAGTACAATCAGTAGGTATAAGGTTGCATTTGTGCAGCATGAATATTACTTATTTCTTTACTGTTTATCTGTAACTGTTCCATCACTGAAACTAATATTATACAGACTTGTTTCCGTTCAACGTTTTTATTTTACAAATAAATATCAAAACAAAACAAAAAAGGTTGTAGGTATGCACATTTCATTATGAGGCTCTTTATGTGTAATTGTGCAGGTATCTGTTTTTATAACGAATGATACGCGCGTGAACAATTAATTGATCGGTATTAACTGAGGCCCGCGACTTTCATACGATTCGAATACGTGAGCCAATTATTGCATTCAAGTGCACAGTGGGGCTTAATTGATATTTCCTTCACGCCACAACAATTTTAAAAATTCGTTATCCCGATACGTGTTAACGGTCTCTAGTACAGTATCGTTTGCGTATCGATTGTTTGGGAGCACCAATGTGATTCATTTCAGGTGTAACGACCCCACTCAAAGAAAAGGATAAATAAATAATCATTTATTTGCAAAGAATGTTGTACAATATATTTTGATGGTAAGAAATGTCCAAATGAGAGGCCATAACATTGTCCAAATTCGCCTAAGAATACGTTTGAAATATACAGTAATTCTTAGCTCATTTTTTAACCTTTATTTCAAATATTAGAATTCAACGGACACTTCAAATTAATTAAAAATAAATAAATGGGTATTAAATTGACTACCATACTTTTCCGCCTCTCGATTATTATCCACAGATCAATAACTTACATGTTAAAATAATAAACATTACCACCGCTTGAGCGCTGGTTCCGTAACTAAAGAAATAAGATAAAAGCAGCTAGAAGCGCTGAGTGCGCTAGCAGTCTGAATATCGCAATGCCATCTATTAAAATTACAATAAATTAATATTTAATCTGTAACGTTTTAGGTGAACTACGACGAAACTTGTCTTTTCTACATACTGTTTACAGCTCTATTACAATTGGATAAAGATGATATTTATTTTTCAAGCAGATTGAGTCGAAATAACCTCAAAATTGAAAATATATTTGGTAATAAATAAATTCTCAGAAGTGTCCGTTGTTTCAATCTGCTCTCAAGTATTAAAAGGTTATTATTTTGAACCCAGTATCAGGCCTGGCTCACTTGTCACGTGACCTGAGATATTTAACTACTGCTGCGTGGACGCTCGACGGCACTCGTATCAGTCGAGTGTTGCGCGCGGACCGTAGTTATACGTTTGACTTTTACTCAAGTTCTCGTTATGGATAAACAAAGAAAGATCAGTAAACGATATCGTATCACATTAGGTCGTTTAAACTCTAATTATTAAGACCTAACTTATCGCTCTTTGCAATTCCTAAGGACCCTGAAAGGTAAGTTTGTATTATTTGCCTATCTAGGTACATAGTACATACGTACCTACTTAGAGTTCTAAACAAAACTAATATTAATACATAATGTGGGTAGTTTTATTTTTATATCCACACAAGATACAGTTTTAAACAAAAGTAAATATAAACCATTGGTAGTATCCAATATTATAGTGATAGCCTAATGGGTAGACTTCAGCCTCCAAGTCTGGGGTTCGATCCTGGGAACGCACCTCCAACTTAATTAATTAAAATATATCATTTACGGTGAACAAAAATCGTGTGTAAAGCTGAAAACATGCCTGAAGTTCTATAATCATTATAAAAAACTCTAATATGTCTGCCAACAAGAAATTGGCCAGTGTGGAGGAATCTGAATCGGAATCATTCTGAGAAGAGCCTCGTGAGTCGTGCTTAGTAGTGGGACTAGTGGGCCGCCGATGAGTCGATGATGATTAATCCATAATGTGGGTATATTATTTTGTCTCGTAAACTGTGGCATGGGCCCCCTTCCACCCCATATAAGTGTAAAATATTCATTGATATTTCACTACTTGTGGAATATATAACGACTTTTTTTTATCCACTACAAGTTAGCCCTTGACTGCAATCTCACCTGATGGTAAGTGATGATGCAGTGTAAGATGGTAGCGGGCTAACCAGTTAGGGGCATGGCAGCATGTTAAACCCATATCCCTATTTGGTTTCTACAAAATCTATGAATAATAATAATATATCTTTTATCTATTTTTAAAGTAATTGTCGTCATCATTGCAACCGATTACCGACCCATAGTAATGATACCGATAGTAAGAATTTAGAAGTAGTCAACCCTAAGGCTACACGCGCCGCGTCTGAAGGGATAAGAGTTACGCGAAAGAAAGAGATATATAGAGGTAGGTATTTAATTATTTTCACTCGCAGCGCTGTGCGAGCTGAATTGCACTTTATTACGACGTAACCTGAGTCGCTGATGGTTAAAAGGTCTTCGCGGAGTAACTCTTCTGTTACTACTATTACCTATTCTGTGCCAGTATTCAATGTGATTTGACGGTTGGTTTTTAGGCGAACTTTGTATGGGGACAGGGCAATGTCCTTTCAGGTACTCAAGCAAATGTCTCTCAAGCAAGATTAGTCTACTGTTGTTCTGTGACCCCACTAGAGTGAAAGCTACAAATAAGTGACGAAATCTCTACCCGGAAGCTTCAAGCATTCCGACTGGGAAATGAATTGAAAGGTACCTATACTGGGTCACTAAAACAAATTATTTTTTTAATGAGTGTAGGTACGTTAACTTCTTTCGTAGCCGCGGCATGATGACAGTCGGCCACTGTGACGCACTTGGCACATGACTTACATACTCGTATTGTGATTGTTTGTTCTTTGCACATACAGTTTTACTTGCATCGATCACTGCTCGTGTTATCAGTTTGCAGACGACACCTGCATTATGCTCGCAGACCGAGATCCGGAAAAGATCCGTGATCGAATACAGAAGGACTTTGACTCGTTGACCAAGTGGTGCCACGACGCAGGTTTAGTAATCAACGCTAATAAAACCAAGTTGATCCACATTAGATCACCTTATTTAAAATATTATAACGAGCCGTTTAAAAGTGTAACTGCTCACAATCACAGCTGCTTACACGCGACCAGCTATACTAATTGTAACTGCCCTACTGTCGAACTTGTTGACAAATATACGTATCTCGGGCTTACAATTGACTGCAAGTTTAACTGGAGCCCACATATCGATCGGGTTTGTAATAAATTAAGGCAATTCCTAGCAAATATAACAATTCTGAACCGTCGGGTACCATTCAAAGTGAAGTTAATGTTATACAACTGTTTCCCACAATCTTACATTCAATACGGCCTAAGCAGCTATGGGCGTACGTACACTACCTACCTGAGAAGTATATATAAACTTCAACTCAAAATCCTAAAAACAATCGTATCTGACTCTGTTAGACAGAAGTTCAGTGACAATGATCTAGGCCTATTTAAACACTGCAAAACTTTACCTATACAGGAACAATTTAAATATACTATTTTAAAAGAAGAATTTTTTAATGATAATTTACGCCGAAAAATAGAACATCCTATAAATACGCGGGCAAAAACTGCAAACCGGTTGCGTACTGAGCCAGCTAACAACGCGTACGGCGAAAGAACTACGGCCTATATTATTCCACGACTTATCAATCAGTTGACACCCGCTCTGCCGAGTGGAGTGACGCGTGCGAATGTGAAACGGAAGCTAAAGGAATATTTCTTGGGCAACATAATATGAACCAGCATTCAGAGTTCTGTTTACTAACTAACTCAGTTGCCTACGAGACGTTTCCTTGGTTTCTGCAGGGATGAATTAATTAGTAGATAACTCAAGTAATTGTTTTTTATGTTAGGTATCTTTAGTTTCATTATTTATATTGTGGGATTTGTTACTATTTTTAATTAATTTGTTTATTTATTTTTTTATTTATTTAGTTAATGTATTTATTTTAATCTAAGAAGCTTGTATTTTACCTCAATGCGCAGACGCTTATACATTGAGGGCAAACCTCTGTGGTTTTTTCAATGTATTATAAAATATGTGTGTTTTTGTAAATTTGTACGTTGATAATAAATTAAAAAAAAAAAAAAAAAAAGTTATTACTGTATATATAACTTTATGCCTAAGTCTATTACGTGCAAATAATGTATTTGCATATAAACTAATTTCATTAAACAAGATCGCAAATTACAATAAGGCATATATATAGGCACTCTACATTCGCCTTTGAGAAGCGCATAGCGTGTCATGACTTTATCATTTGTGCGGCATAAAGCCTGTACGAGTGCTAGAACAGTGGGGTTATTATTCAGCAGTTTTTGCTCCAGCGGGCGGCACATTTGTATGCGATTCGCTTCGTCGGTGGCTGCCCGCGAGATTAGCGCCTGTACCCACCTACCCGCTGCGTAATTAAACAATTTCAGCTTTTGAGTTATTACGTACAGTTACCCCCGGCCCCATTCGCCGTCTGCGGAAATATTCGCTCAATCTACGTTTATTTTAGGTTTCATCACGGCGAGATTAAATTTTAAATTGAAACACGCACAGAGCTGCTAACGGTAAAGTCGCATGCCACTAACCACATAACTGCTCTAGAGCAGCGAATGTGTTGCTCGGTAGGTAATATGGAATTTCATAATAGTGGTGCACTAACGTCCTAACTCCGGCACAGTGCAAAAATGCCTTATGTACCTACGTTGAGTTAAGCGTGAATGCGTCGCACTCTGCACTCACACAAAGCGGCGCGTGTCGGTATGTGTGTCATCTCGGCTGTAGTGGTGGCTGCGGAATGCGGCCGCGTCCTTCGGCATACGCCGCGCCGCGCCGGTTCATTTGCACACAAGCACGAGACTACTATCCGACCAGACGCAGACAGACGTTTTATAGCTTCCCAATTTATCATTTAGATATTAACGTTTGGCTTTATAGCATTGGCAGAGCCGATCAGTTCAGTTACTCCTTAAATGTGTACGGCCCGTTGTCAGAATTGCCTTGGGTTTCGCTTTTGTTATATAGACAGCCTTGGGAGTTTCAAGCGGCATAATGCTGCGCTTTCTTTTGCGACGCATGGTCATGAGTTTTTAGATGTTAACAATGTCAAGTTAAAAGTGGTAAAAAGCAGCAACTTTCTCTAGAAAATTTTTACCTGAATTTACTTAAATTGACCTTTTCAAAATGAGTAGCTTACTTTACTTACTTTTCAGTAAGTATGATAACTTGGTGCCTTTAAATAATTTAATCTACTGCTCGAATTATTGTATTGAGTAAAAAAAGACGTGTGGCACTCGGAGACTGCCGCGGTAAAGCTATTGCATAGCATTTTTTATCAACTTATGTAATTACTAGCTGATGCCCGCGACTTCGTCCGCGTGGATTGAGGTTTTTCGGTTCCCGCGGGAACTCTTTAATTTTCCGGGATAAAAAGTAGCCTATGTGCTATTCCAGACTATAATCTATCTCTGTGCCAAATTTCATCCAGATCCGTTCAGCCGTTGGAGCGTGATTGAGTAACAAACATCCATACATCCATCCATCCTTATTTGATAATTGGACCTACTTATGCAAAAAGGAACCACTCCACACACATACCAAAAATGTGAGTGGATTGGTTCCTTTTTGCATAAGTAGGTCCTATTCATCGAGTCGGAGCCGGTCGGAGTGGGGGGTGTTAGGTTATTTTCGTTACGGAATTTCTGGATTCGGTCTCCACGCTCAAGGCCCGCGATAGAAGCTATGCAATAGCTTAAAACATCAAAGCTCTGTTTGTTCAAACTCGAGGCTAGGGTCAGTAACATTGCAATCTCGCGCAGACTGTATAAAGGAACGTCTGTGTTCGTGATATCTGTTACGAGAGCAACGCAACGCATTTGCATACGAAATTCATTGCGGTTTTAGAGGGAGATTTATTATGCAACCGTGTGAGGAACGCAGCAATGTCTTCCTAAGCTGTGGCGGAACGAGACGTTCAAGCAAATATCAATGTAACGCCTTGTACTTGCATCTATAAAAATCCTTAAATAATTATTATATTGTGAAAGTTTAGGGTGCGCTGTAACTTGTAGGTATTGCAGCGGTTTACAGTTTTTGCTTCAACGAACTACCTACCGATTACAATGTTTTACAATATTGTAAATTGCTGGACAAGCATATTTTGTCGTTGTCCAGCAATTTACGAGCAATTTTCTTATTCTGAAAGGAGACCTGGGAGCATACTACCATCGCTTAAATCACTATTGTTTCAATATTGTTGACGTGCATGTTTAAGAATTATGATCCTTATTTTAGGGGCGTCAAGGTACGTGACATAAAGCTGTCATTTTGAAGTAATACTGCTTTAAGCGATGGTAGTAACTCTCCTGTGCTTAGAAGTGACTATAGTGCGCCAGCGATGAGTTGATGAGTTATAGGTATGTGTTGTAGTTGAGCGTAATGGCGTAGATTTGCCTTTGATAGCTACTGTAGCGAAATATCACTATTTGTGTCGCCACTAGCTTGCAATGATTATGCTTTTAATGGTTTTTCTCGCTGAACATTTTGCGTACCAAAGTGTAACCAAAAATATACATTCAATGCAGACTCACGTCATTTAAGGCGTTTCTTAATTTTTTTTTGTATTTCCTGGCATCATTCCCGTTTTTGCAACACAATAGCTACATTGTGCGCCAATAACTTTTTTTACATGTGACGTCTGGCGACGGATGATACATTACACGAACAATGTAGCGCATTACTGCTGTTTAGTGCACGTATGTATATGAGCTGTACACACTGCATTCTGTAGCCTACGCTATTAGGGTCATTACAATGCTTCTTGTAAAATATAAGGTCATTTATAAGAGCGCGTTGTATGGGCGGCAACTCTGTTGTACCGACATAGTCATAACGTGATTATAACAAAGTTTTTAATATTAGTATGGATATGGATTAGTACCTACCTATTCATTTAGGTAGTTTGATCTCTACAGAATTTATTTTCAATTTCGCAGGATGTAGTATCTGAATAACTTTTTTGAGTGACGCGGTCCGTAATTGACGGACATTACACGGACAATGTACCACGCGTTATGTGCTGCTAAGTGGACGTAATGGCGATGTATATTTTATGCTCTACCACGTTGTTGCCGTCATTACCAGTGCCCATTCAGATGATTAAGAGCTAAGACGTATTAGGATCCAATCCAGCCCTGCATGTCTAAGAATCATACTATACTATCATACTAATAATATTATAAATGCGAAAGTGTGTTTGTTTGTTGGTTTGTCCTTCAATCACGCCGCAACGAAGCAACGGATCGACGTTAATTTTGGCATGGGTTAAGGACATGAAGAGTGACATAGGCTACTTTTTATCCCGGAAAATTAATGAGTTCCCGCAGGAATAAAACAAACGAAATCTTTGTTTTATGGAGATATGTTTTGACTTAATACTTAATTAAAAATAAACTCACTAGTCCACACCAGAGATGAGCTACTTTCCGCTGTCCGGCACTGGTGCAAAAATTATGGTAACCATCGTTACTCGATAACAGTGATAGACTTCGAGTATCGAACTCTTCTTCTTCTTCGAAATCTTGTGTTAAAGTAACGATTTTATTCCTTCGTATCTGCTAAGAGGGCTATAGAATGAACGAATAAGAGGTTTAAACATTTCTCTAGGTTTAAACATAATATCGATACTTACACGAAATCCGTCACCGCTATCGAGTAACGATTGTTACCATCATCTTTTTGACTCTGTTTCTGTCAGATGACAAAAAATTGAGTTATTGATCTTAACTAACACATGTCTTAAGACTATAGATTTTTATTGGGCACTATTCGGATACGAGAAAATAAGAAATGGGATTTTTTTAAAGATCACATTTAGCGTGTGGTGAATCAATTTTTTTAGCTGACTTAACGTATTCATTAGCTTTACCCAGCGCTTGAATCGTTCTAAAGTTGGGTTTTTAGCTTACATCACTGTTTAATGCAAATATCCTATGCGCCGTGCTTAGTGTCTTTCATTGTAGCGACTACTTTAGATCTTTTACATCACTTAAGTCGAACATTATTTTCTCGGATACGGATCGTACAAGAGCACACCTTATGACCTACGAGTCTAAATACAAAAATAGTTCGAGTATTGACTTACTTACTCATAACTTACTAATCTAACACCATTACCTAATGGGCAAAAAATGTGACGGCTCTTACGACTGCATTTTTATCTTTGTCTTTTCACTTCTTAATGCCTAATATCACAGCCACCACCACTACACCCCTTAAACCACGCGGACGAAGTCGCGGGCATCAGCTAGTGGAAAATAAGGTAGTGTTGGAGATTGAACTTTAAGCCCTAATTTCCAGATTCGTCGCGAAGTTTGTGTCAAAGTCAGTATAATACATAGAAACGACTCTACGAGTACGAGATTGATGATTGTATGACGATGCTGCTGACGTTACTAAGATATTCATTAGTCATTACAAAAAAATGCGCCATCTCCAACCATGTGAGTTTCGAGTAATACAAAAGTTTAAACTTTATTTACATAACCAGCATAACTAGGTATGGCTAGCATGCGCACTACGAGTAAAATTATGTCTACCCGTTATCTCTCTCTGTCTACCGAAGCTAACATGGTTACTTGTCTCGTTACGTCAAAAGCAGAGAAAAAAGTAATATTTCATATCTATGGTATTTTTCCCTACGAACCTTTACATGTCGACTATTTTTTTCTTGTAATATACCGCATTTTGTGCATGTTAGGGTAAATGAAAAAATTTCCGGCAACGACAAAATCTCTCTCTCTCGTCGCGAGATAATCTCGTGCGCATGCTAAGCACACAGGAGAGATTGTGCACAAGTAAAACCTGTCTTCAGTAAACCTACTGGTATTCCACGAACAATTCAAGTGTTTAAGCATTAACTATATTCCGCTAAATGCATGTACGCGTTGCATATTTCATGCTCTACCACGCTATTAGTCATTACCACAGTTCATGCGAACTATTAAGACAGTAATGTGGTTAAACGTGTAGGTGTAGTACAGCAAATTGAATACAGAGATTTATACACTATGGTTCTGCGGCATTATGAAGTTTCAAAATAACTCTTGGGTTTCTGTTGTTTTTGAAGTAAAACGTAGGTATAACTTGTAGATTTTGCATTGGGGACTAGTAAGTAGTAGGTACAGTCAGTAAAGGATTTTATTTTCACGCGATGATAACGGTTAAGTTTAAGATTTGTTCCATAAATAGACCGTACCTACTACTTATATTGCAGCGCAGATTAGACCCCATTTATTACGAATTTATATAATGAAGTGCTAACCAATATAAGCAACTGCTTTACACAACTATTCAGACACAACATCACTGATCAAGGGTCACTGGTAGAGATCTCTTATAGAGATAAGTGTTTCCTTGTCCACTATGTTTCTGTTTTTCTACATATTGTATAACTTTTTGGTAAGTACAAAAAAAATTAAAAAAAAACATCAAAGACAAAGGCGAAAGCCATATTAGGTTCTTATATTCAAAGTTAGCACTGTAGACTTTTTCAACGTCAGTAAAATAATGTTAAATTTAACAAATATATTATACGAACCTGATGGCGATAATTAATAACGACATCTTAATCAAAAGCTAGTAGTGTTCTAAACGCGCCCTGTAGTACCCACAACGCCCACAACGAACTTAGCCGGGTTAAAGCACATAATTAAACAGTTCGTAGTTTGTTAGTCGCTATCATTACCAAATGCGGTCTCGTAAACCTTAAATTAAGTGATATTTACCACTGAATCACAAAATAAATATTTTGTTAACACGATAGACTGCCATTTTTTTGCGCAACCCTGTACAGGCCTTACTCATGCAATAATAAGAAACATGAGATAATGTTAATTATTATTATTATGCGTTTCGCACAAATGCATGTGCATCGTGAATCATACATTAGTCAGTTTGTTTGTGAAATACTTTTATGATCGATAAACGCTTGTTATGGGTGTAAACTCCACAGGTGAATATACCCAGGACAAAGGCACAAAGAGTAGGTACAGGTAGAGCGAAGAATTTACCGTCAACAAAAAATAACAATTTCCATTTCGTTTTTGAAGTGAAACTTGTTTAGAATCGTTGTGATTTGAAAATACGATGAAACGAAAAAGCGACACCAAAAAGAGACAAACATATTCATAAATAGGGTTTAGCCTGCGAGGGAATGAGATAGAATACAAAGTTATATTTATCTCATTCTCTCGTAGGCTACTTTTCTGAAGTTTCACTTCTGCCGTGTGTGTATACGCACACTCACACTTTTTTAAATGGACGTGTTTTACCTTACAATAAAACACATATTAAACTACTTACCTGATTCAAAGCCTACATAATATATTGAGATAGCATCTGCTTTTCCCTCTCTTTCTTTCACGTACTTGTGTGTCTATTGCCGTCTCTGTCGCACAATCGTCCCGCTAGGCAGGGTGGGGGGCCGGTGCTGGCTGCAGAGGCCCTCCACGATTTCGTCTCATTGGCTCTTTTGACCAAGTGAAGCCAGGCAGAAATCGTCTTGTAGGCTTTGAATCAGGTAAGTAGTTTAATATGTGTTTTATTGTAAGGTAAAACACGTCCATTAAACTCCTGTACCGTGATTCAAAGCCTACATAATATATTGAGATTTGTTTATTATCGCCTGGCGGGACGAGACGCCAATGTGATCAGAATTGTAAGGGCGAATTATAATGGAGTCCAAAATGATTTGTCCAAAATTGTTAATAATAACCTGATAGTAAAAATACTATCTTATAGATCGTAAGTTAGTGCGAATTTGAGACGGCTTCTGTAGGGGACTTTTAGAAGTCAGTGACTATAAAGAAAACGTTCTAGTCTTCTATGTACCTACGCATAACCACAGAGTTTCTTGCTGGTTCTTCTCATTAGGAACGTCATTCCGAACCAGTGGTGGTGGTATTCATTAGACTATTCAATGGCACTTGTAAAAAGTGTACTTGAATAAAAAATATTTCATTTCGATTTTTTGTAAATTAAACAAATAAAGAGTAACTTCAGGATAACAGGACTTGAACACTATACAATAGAAATGTAGTGTAAATGTAATAGCTAACCACAGAGTTTCTTGCTGGTTCTTCTCAGTAGGAACGTTATTCCGAACCAGTGGTAAATTCATTAGACTATTCAATATCACTTGTAAAAAGTCTACTTGAATAAAAAATATTTCATTTCGATTTTTTGTAAATTAAACAAATAAAGAGTAACTTCAGGATAACAGGACTTGAACACTATACAATAGAAATGTAGTGTAAATGTAATAGCTAATATGGTACACATCAATCGAATAATTACAGCAATCAAGCATGATGTGATTAGACTATTATAATAAAAAGGAATTGATAAGCCTTGTTTCATCGAACCCGCATTTATCAGGGGATCGCTTTCTTAGTTTAATTGACCACCTTTGCAATGCCAAACTTCAAATGTCAATTCATGTGCTTTCGGTGGTGGTGTAGTCAGTCACTGAATCAATTAGACTTTTTCAAAACATCCCATATTGCATGAGGTGCTTCTAGAGCTCTACGTTTGATAACTGGTCGCCAGTAAATTCTTTTCCATCGTGGAACCACTATTAAGAACATACCAGCTGATGCTCATACGTTCAGGTGATCGAGCACTCGTGGGATTAGGCATGGTGGAGGAAATACTCACGCTAGACGGTATACCCAGGTATGAGCGAAGGCATCGTGCGCTATCGCGTCTCTATCCGTCAAATCCAGCAAACAATATCTCTACGACATGTGCTATCCTGGAAGCAAACAAGTCTATCCTCGGAATTCCCCACTTGGCAAAAATAATGCTTGTTGCAGTTGGAACAAAATGCCATTCCGGGGGTTCTTGATAATCGTGATAAATGCTCAGCTTCGCTATTGTAAAGACCAGGAATATGGTAGGGTATATATTGTTAATTTTATATTGGTCTAGTAAAAAAGTATTAAAAAACATAAAATTTCATTAGTCAATTTCATCAGGCGATCTGACTTTGTACCGCCCTCGTGTCGCAAATAGGCAATAGCAGTCGTATTGTCTGATTGTAAAAGTATGCTTGAACCAGGTAATCGATCTTTGGCGATTACTGACACTTTTAAGACTACTAACAGTTCTTTGACATTGCTATGAAGCACTATGAAGACCTCGCTCCTCTGGTGACCAAAGCCCTGGTAAATCATTGTCTTTGAGCCGAGCTCCCCAAGCTGTATCTGCCGCATCAGAAGTCAGGAACTGGGATGCAGGCTGTATGTATGTGTAAGTCCGATTTGTCGTGACGGTTAGTGTTCTACCAGGTCACTTCTGATCGTGATGCAGGCGAAAGTGAGTAGCGTTTGTTCGTGTCATGACGCAGGAGTGAGTTGGCTTGTCTTTGCGAATGATTGAAGTTTAGCCTAGGTACCCCTGGGTACAATGAAACTGGCAAAATTGAATAAGCCTGTTACAGATTGTATCTCTGTTAAGTTTGCTCTATTTGTCCGTAGTAAGAGAGAAGTTTGCTCTTGGATTTTCAGGACATTTGCGCGTGGTATATATATATATATATATTTTTTTTTTTTTTATTAAACCAGGTTTCCCCAACTACGCCGAAATATTCAAGACATCGCTGTGGGTTTGTAATGGATTTTTCAAAAATTGACCTGCCACCCAGTTCGGTATAAGCAGGTTGATAGCAACTTGAACTTGATGTTCTAATGATGCATAGTCTTGATGAGCTACTTAGTAAAAAAAAACATCCAAATAGACTAAAATTCTGATTTAGAAAAAATGTCGTTGGTTAGGCAAGGCTGAACCAGAGGAGGCTTTTCAAGGAAAGGTATTCTATGACCTTTAATTATTTTTAACAGCCTCTTTGGGCGGCCCTTTTCTCCTCCATTTATTTACAAAATATTTTAAGCGACCTGCCTCAAAATATTTGGATTTATTTCTACGATCATACGATGACTGGCATGTCTGTTTGATATGATGGTTTGGCGAGTCAGTTTGCGCAAACTTATTTTGTTTGTGATCTTTTGTATCTTGCCCCTGCGTGGGAAGATATGATTGGTTCGAACACGATTGTTCATGGCTACGATGGACTGATACGTAATCTAAGCAGCGACTGGCGCTACACGAGTCCTCACCACGCGTGTGTTTGTTGTTATCAAGATCATGCAAACCCTGTCCCTGCGTGGGAGGGTATAATTTGTTTGAACTCACTTGCTTACGGCTGGGTTGGTACTTGAAAGCCGCTGGTACTTGCTGAAAATCTAGACAGCTACTAGCTTTACAAGTGAGGGTATTCACTGCGCAGGGTATTCATACTCGCATTGGCAAGTATCTCGCTTAGCTTGCACGGCTGTCGGGCTTTGCATTGGCTTGTGATTAGCGTTACTGCACGAGGGTACACCTTGCGCAGGGTACTTGTACTTAGCTTGCGCAATCGCTGCCTTATGTAGCGTTTTGCGATTAGTGTTGCTGTTAAGGCTCACAGCGTTTGTGGCAATCTGTCTTCAATCACATACTTCTCTTTGCAAATCATTGTACACATTTACAATAAAGAGTTACTTACAAACTAAATCATGTGTTTTACATCCAAATAAGTACCAAAAGTCAAAATAACAACAAATTCAGTTCCTGCGTGAACAGTTGCTGTATAATGAGGGTACTCCCTGCGTTAGGTACTCATACTCACAAGAATCAGGCTTAGCTTGCGCAGCTGCCGATCTATGTAACGATATTACCGGATACACCGGAAGGTATTTCTCGTACCGCCTGCCTTTTCGAGAGTGCCAGTTAAGGCCGTAGCTGCAAGTGGGAGCGATCTTGCGCAGATAACTTTTTACTAGCGGGACTTTTACGAAGGAAAGAATTTCGTTCCTTCTTTACTCGATCAAATCGGATCGATGTCCACATAGGTAATAACTGAATAATGCCATTAGAAATCTTTCGATAATCACCATTCGAAAACGTATTAGTAATAGTTTCACTTAATTGCTCAAATGTGAGGTTATTTGGGCTGCGGGCCCTTTCTAATTAAGTGCAAATTGCATTTTGAAAAGCTGTTTGTTGCTTTATCAAAGTCTTAGTTAAAACAGCGTAAGATTTCTCTGCGATCGCTAGGTAGATCGATAGATCGAATTCTCTCAACTCTTCATTAGTTGGACGAAACCGGGTTTACTAAGGTAATTATTTTGTATTTCGGTAAATCGAATATTACACCAATTAACGCTATTAAATCTTTGAAGTTTTTCAAGTTTAAACTGATCAATGGAAGTTTTTAATATTGGTGGAGTATTCGCAAAAGTAGCCAAGTTCATACAAAATGTGTTATTATCTTTTACACTTACTTTAAATTATGGCCCACATTGTTTATTAAAAATTACCAGGGACGTCAAAATTGGTTTTGGGATCACAACACTTATTGTGAGTAATGTCCGCATTATAAACCCGGTTTCGTGTTTCACTTACCCCTTTGATCGACCTCTCATGTCTGCTATGTTTATTGTGCACATTAATTTCATTCACGGAACGTAAATTTAACACTGGCGATGTTGCATCATGTGTAGTCGAACTGCTCGATGTTGCGGGTACTTTACAGAGAACTCGTGTTGCGCACACGTGTTTTAGTTCTTTACCCGTATTGCACAAGCTTAATACACTTTATTTATCGCTAGAATGGAACATAAACACAAAGAGCGACGGGTCATTCCCAAAAAGACAATAATAATGAAGGTAGACATTTAAATTCAATGCCATTTTCATGCACTGAGAGGTTACAATAATTAAATTTAAGACACACTCATTACATACTGTAAATGAATATTGAAATCAACACGAAAATAACGGTAACGCCGTTAAAAACTATTGTAATAAGTAATAACCAATAAATAAATCCACAATTAACTTTCGAACGGCAAACACCGTTTAAAGTAAATTAATATTGAAATCCACACAGAAATAACGGTAACGCCGTTAAACCTATTGTTAAATTCACAATTAATTTTCGAACAGCAAACACTGTTTAAAACATAAAATAAAATATAAAAATGAAAGACTCACGTGGCAAATAGCGTCGAATCACTCAGCTTGTAGTGGAGACGACCGCTTGCGCCGGGGAAAAAGACGCCAATGAGACGAAATCGTGGAGGGCCTCTGCAGCCAGCACCGGCCCCCCACCCTGCCTAGCGGGACGATTGTGCGACAGAGACGGCAATAGACACACAAGTACGTGAAAGAAAGAGAGGGAAAAGCAGATGCTATCTCAATATATTATGTAGGCTTTGAATCACGGTACAGGAGTTTAATCTAATATTACCTACTATTATTACTATATCGATATATTACTCACAATTGGTTATTCAAAGCGTCAACTTTTTAAATAACAATAAATTTTTAAATAAGGTTGTTGTAGTTATTTTTGTGATAGGTGTTTATTTAAATATCTAAAATACTTGTGAAACATAAAAAGTTAATTTTAAGATATAATACGTTGAAATTTTAATTTCCTAACATTTTTCCAATTTCTTATCAGATTAAAAATCTTTCGTTGTTGACTGTACGTTCAGGTTAATATCCGAACTAATATTATAATGCAGACTGCAGTGTCAAGTGCTAGCTTAGTCTAGACGTCAGACTTCTAATGATGTTTAAATATTGAAAAACTACCTATTGCAAGGAAGAATAAATTCCGAAGTTTTGTTTCAATTTTCTTTACTTACCTACTAGGTAATATCGACCACACTTGTGTATTTGACCGAGCGAAGCGAAGGTCTATGAGTCTACTTGAGTGAATTTGCACTTGTCCGTCCGTCCGTCCGTCTGTCAGAGCCTTATAACTTCTGAATTACTGAACGTAATTACTTCAAATTTAAATATAATATGTAAACCGATGGCCTCCCGCCGAATATGGCTTAAAAAATTATAAAAATCTTTATTTCAGGGGGGCTCTCATAGAAGCGAATGCGAAGTAAAATATTTTTTATAGCGTTACATAGGGTTGCGGTATATCATTTTAAAGATAATTAGGAATAGAGTCCAAAAATATATTTTTTATAATTTTTCCCTTAAAATTGACGAAATGGGAGGCTTTCAAAGTGGTGATTTTCTAACGTCCAAAGTTGACCTCAGAACTCTCAATTTTCTGAAAGGCTGAGCCTGAAACTTATCAATTATTTGAATTATATCCTGTATATGAACGACAAATACTAAAATTAAATAAATATTATAAGGAAACGAAATTATTTATTTTTTAATGTGCTTCAGTATTATTAACAGAACTTCACAATTATGTCAATAGATGGCGCTCTGTACAAGTTTATGGAGACCGCGAGGTCTCAGTTCGGGGCGAACCACTAGTTATTTATAATCGTATATAATATACATTATTACCTGCAATTAAGAAGCGTGACGTATCAGTTTTTAATAAATTACTTATATTAAATTTAACAAAATGCAATGTACCCTTTATTTAATAGGACATAATAATAGGTAACCCTTTAATATAAGTTGAAAGCAAACTTTGCAATGTTAAGAATTACTAAGTAAGTAGGTCATTACTTAATATTATTTAGGTATGTTAAAAAAATAATAAATTCGAATAAAAGGTTATTTTCTTCTTTTCTCTATTATGCCGCTGTTGACCGTACCTACTCTCCGACGAATTTTTGAATCGATGAATATTGTAAACCTAGTCTAGACGGTAGATTATTGGAGTATGGCGGAGACCTTTGTAGTAAAACTCTACTATTTTCTTTATGCCGAGAATAAAACAGAAAATGTGGCTTCGTTATATTGTAAAATAATAAAACATCAATCAAAACAATTGATTAGTACAAGCATTTCCGGAAAACTCCATGTGACTAGAGGTATTTGTTTATGGTAGGTACTTAATAAGGTGATGTTGGGAAATAAGGGAAATGTATCAAGCCGCTAGGTTCTAATATAATTAATTGAAAGTAGGTAAGCATTTAAGGTAGGTAGTAGGAGGTAGGTATTTTAAGAATAACTAATACTTAATTTATATTAAATTTTTACTTCCCATCTGTAACTTGTTTTAACAATTAAAGTTTACTACTTTCTATCAGTTCTTCTTCTTTTCTTTAGGCGTGTACTGTTAACATTACCTACTCTCCGACGAATTTTTGAATCGATGAATATTCTAGTCTAGACGGCAAATAATTATTATTGAGTAGGTATATGACTAGTAAAACTCTACTCTTTTCCTTATGCCGAGAATTAAACAGAAAATGTAGCTTGGTTATAATAAAACATGAATCCAAACAATTGATACTTACAAGCATTTCTGAAAACGTTCATGTAATTAAGAGGTAAATTTGTTTATGGTGATAAGGAAATGTTCGGAATTTTAAGCATTCCCAATTCTGTGATATTTATTACAGCTTTATAAAATGTGTGCTTATTATCCTATTACTAGATAATGCCCGCGACTTTGTCTGCGTAGATTAAGGTTTTCTTTTATTCCCGCGGGAACTCTTTAATTTTCCGGGATGAAAGTAGCCTAAGGTTGTCCTGTACCTACCTGGATGCAGCCTATCTCTACCAAATTTCGTCAGAATTGGTTAAAAAGATGGGTCCTGAAAGCGTAGCAGACAGACAGTCACACTTTCGCATTTATAATATTTATACTTAGTATGAATTTAAAACGTACTTTTTTGACTAGGTATCAATTTCCACGTTTAATTGAGTAGAAGTTAAGTCAGCACACATCAAGTTAAAAACATAATCAAATAAATATTATAAATGCGAAAGTTTGGATGGATGTATGGATGTATGGATGTATGGATGTATGGATGTTTGTTACTCAATCACGCTCCAACGGCTGAACGGATCTGGATGAAATTTGGCACAGAGATAGACTATATTCTGGAATAGCACATAGGCTACTTTTTATCCCGGAAAATTAAAGAGTTCCCGCGGGAACCGAAAAACCTCAATGCACGCGGACGAAGTCGCGGGCATCAGCTAGTATCACATATAAAAGATCATTGCATAATAGATATTGGAAGCTACGTTGACATTTAAAACTTAAAATGCCGTTGTGATATGAATAATTACTTATCACTTATAAAATTTGTCGACTCGCTATCATTTCAATGGAAACAGTTATTTATCAAAGTCCATTCCGAGCTATTGTTGTTATAACAAAAACTATTGATAAAGGTCCGTGACAAGGAGGAAACGTTGTAATCCCCAGCAATTGGGATTACTGGCAAACCGAATGTAAAATGCTACAAAAGATAAGGGTCCCGGTCACATCACAATAGATGGAGTAACAATACTTCAACGTGACTTACTGGGACTCGCAACGGTCCTGTTTTTCTAGGACACGTCCTTATTTTCATGGCGTAGTGCGAAAATTTTGACGGGTACCTAGCTTGCCTTATTTAGCTGCATGTTTCATATTCATATTATTTCCTGAACCGTTAAGAGGATCGTCTAGTTGTAAATTTTCATACAAAAAGCGATAACGTTTTTCTTCCCGTAAATGTTGTTCAATTTTCATAATTTTTATAAATGTTGCAGATACAATGAAGAACTATGCTCGTACTTTTTAATTTTAAATAAATATTGCTTATGTTAAAAGTTATTAGCGTCTAAATATCCATATTTTAGACCCAAAAACTTCCTCGAGTATTTTAATTTTTTAAAATTTAACTAAACTAAAATACTAAAAAAAAAAACGTACGAGCCTAGATTAAGGTGTACTGAATCTAATGAGGCAAAATTGTCTAATTTCGTAAACGTTTGGGGGGGATAAAACGTTATCACCCGAAACAATATTTCAAGAATAAAATGTAGGCATATGCCTACTGGACTTGCAACTCTCTCTATAGCACGATACGGAGAAGGCAGCGAAGCGTTGTGAAAAGCATTATTGAAAATACCTACTCGCGTCGCGTTTCGTCACTAGACGATCCTCTTAACCTGAATAGTATTTTTTTTGGTTAAATTTATATCACTCCATTTATAAGTGATAGTATTGGGAAGTTTAGTATATCCCGAAAAAATGCTAGTTTTATTAATACCTTTCCCAAGCAGCTTGTCGTAAACAGTTTTAAAACTTAAAACGCAAAATAATGACAAAGATCCATGTTGGAGTCTTCAATAATCTGTTCCTAGCAGGGCTTCGGCCTAGTAGAGCTGTAGCAATATTGATAATGTTGCTTCTACTTAGGGGTCCTGCTTAGGGGTTGCTGCTACTTTAAAAGAAAATACAAGCCTGCCCAATATCAAATTAGAACAAGAAGATTTTAATCAGATATAAAATATTTTAAACTTAAGGTATACCTACTACAACTTAAGGTGACTTATGATTTAACACAATACCTACCTGTCCTGTTTTAATATATTGCAAATGGCAACCCTAATGTAAGCTGTAATGACGCATATGTTATCGATTTCTAATCATACGCCCCCGCGTTAAACGTCCGACGATTCTCGTGTCACATTTTCTAACTATTGTATTTTTACATGGTTCAGCACAGTACGAGTATGCATGTAACATGATTTGGGATTTCAACACGCAGTTACTTAAATGTTGTTCATGGAGTTAATACTTGTAAAAAATTAAACTGGAAAGTGTCATTCTTTAATAATATTTACATATATTTTATCAATGGGACTCTAAAACTCCATAGGTAGGTTTGCTACGTAGGTATGTAGGTACTAGAAATGAGATGATAAGCGACGGGTGGATGGAGCCTTGATCAATCGATTTCTCATAATAACCATGATATTTTCATTAAAATAAGACTTCCGCAAGTTATTATGTTCTTTCGAATCGTTCTTTAATATTTTTTATTGCAGTGACCTGTAATAAGTCATATGTATTAAGCACTTAATAACAATTTTCGTCTGAGAGCTAGGATGGTTCCAAAACCCTGGCCTGGCATGACATGCCCACAACAAAATTAACCGGGTATCTACTAGTCCCGTTATGACCATTGAGCTTTTTCTGCTTTAATTTGGCAAGACAAGCTAGACAACCGTATAAATATATTCGTTTTAATTCAGAGAAGGCAATAAAGAATGATAATATGCCATTTTTATCCGCCTAAGTACACTGCAGACATTTGCAGAGCGAAAACATTTTTGGCTGCGGTTGCAGGCGACGTCTTTATTGCATGTAGAAAATACATGGCCTCTGTGAAATTACTTCTCATACAGTTAATAACTACGGAACTTCTTTTATGTTATATTTGTAACAGATCGCCCTAATATAAATCTTGGCTGTTTGTCGATGTTAAATGGCTTCTACGCTAAGTTTTCTATGCTAGACTTTCAATTACATTTAAACCTGGATAGGTAAAATGTAGAGGCTTTGTGGGTTCGGGTGGTTCAAATTCTTATCAATATTTGTGGGCTAATCCGGCAGTGAGTGTTCAAATGAAGGTTATGCCAACCTTAATTACCTACGCTTGGCATGCTGGTTGGTCACCTCAAGGCTAGACAGATTACAGCGGGGTCACTTCTGCCATAACGGCCTGTGCTATTCACTTATCCAGCTATTTTGTGATTTGCCGCTAAACAGTCCGCCAGAGTTCACGGTGATTCAGCAGGGGTCGGTCATCTTTGGGTAGTAAGAGGTGGAGTTGGAGTGCTAACGTGGAGGTCTACTCACTTATCACCCACTCAAACTATACTCAAGTAGTCCATACACTAGACCGTGTTCAGTGGAAACTCATGTGAGATACCCATATTCAGAAATTGGTGTATATAAATCATTTGAAAATGCGACGAAAAATACCGAAGGGGCAATCCCGTACAAAAACTTTTAACATTGTTGTAGTTTATTATAGCTAGTAGGTACGTAGGTACATCATTTTCCTTTCGTGGATAATTTATTTTTTCGGTTTGACAGGCAATTTGTTTAGCAATGTTTGTTAAACTGTCTAATGGCTGCCGGCTGCCACTCATGTAGGTAGGTAGGTACCTACTTAGCTTTTACTTTTTATTTTTTTTTACAAAATTTGTCAATTATTTTTATTTTTATTTTGTTTATTTGTCTGTAATCAACAACATTGTTATTTTTAATGTTAATCAACATTATTCTAATTTTTTTTTAATTAAATACTTGCCTAGAGCGTGACGAGAATTGTTTTCTCAACAAGTGCCCTGTTAGTAACCTTTAAGATTCTGTACCTTTTTTGAAGGTAAGTAGGTAAAGTTCGTCCTGAAGCCGTTCTTTTTCCAATTTTGCAGTTTTTTATATACGTAGGTACTCAGTTGTATTTTTACACTTAAAATTGCCCTTAAATAAATATATTTCAAAGGTCATAAATATAAAGCAGCTAATCAAACAAAATAATTGTCGGGCATGTAATAATAAATATAATCTAAAACTAGTTACAACTAGTAGTTAGTGAACAACTAAAATAATATTCAGATCAATATCTATCTAAGTAAATCCAAACGGAAGGTATATTATTAAATTCGAAAATTGGTACTACCATAAAATCAAGTCGCGTTTGCTTCAACCTTATCTAAATAGGAATCAGCTGAGTGAAAATAAAGTGAAAATAAATATTAATAAGAATATACCTATGTATAAATAGTTGTTCAATGCATTGTTGATATCTTAATGGCAGGGTTGAGGTCCCGCTTGACGTGTCACGCGATGCACAGCCCTTTTGATAGCATACGTACCTACTGTAAATAAAATGTCTCTAGTCATGACCTGACTACCTAGTGAGAGCCAAGACGTCGAAAAAGTCCTCACACCTTCACACTTCACCTTATTCACAACAAAGATATTTTTAAACTAGCTAATGCCTGCGACTTCGTCCGCGTGGATTGAGGTTTTTCGGTTCCCGCGGGAACTCTTTAATTTTCCGGGATAAAAAGTAGCCTATGTGCTATTCCAGACTATAATCTATCTCTGTGCCAAATTTCATCCAGATCCGTTCATCCGTTGGAGCGTGATTGAGTAACAAACATACATCCATACATCCAAACTTTCGCATTTATAATATACTAGCGATCCGCCCCGGCTTCGCACGGGTAGCACTAATAATCCTAATCTATATAATATAAACTATCCTATCTCTCAAGTTAGATCGAACTGCACATGGTGTGCGAATTTTATTATAATCGGTTAAGTGGTTTAGAAGTCCATTGAGGACAAACATTGTGACACGAGATTTATATATATATAGATTTTTTTAAATAAACACTACCAGCTGCCCGCTGCTTCGCTCTCGAGGGAATAAAAATAATCTGGTGTTATTCCTTGACTTCATTATAAAGGGAATCTCTGTGCAAAATATCCGCGTTCTAGATCCAAGGGTTGGGCATTGATGAGTCAGTCAGAGAATGAGTTTGTGAGTCAGAACTTTTCTTTCCATCCATTGTAGGAGATAATGTATGATTCATCTATTATATTTTGTTACGTAAAACATCACACGAGATGTGTTATACAGTACGTTTTGGGGCTTCTTTAATCAGTCATCTTTAATCATCTTTGATTATTTAGAGCTCTTACTGACAATGTGATATAATATCTATAACATTTTTGTAGGTGGTAGGTACGTACCTATATTGGACATATAAAGTTATGAAGTGATATTATAAAAAGTAATAACTATAGAGGCATAAAGAAGGGATTTGGACATTAGATAAAATTCTTATAAGAACCTTCGCTTTGCATTTAATTTACGCTTTAAATACATTGTTATAAAGGAAAAATTGTGAACAACAAGCATCATAATATTATATAAAACTCATAAGTATTATCATATATTAATTATTGCCAGCTGAAACATCAGACGGGGGCGTGTATTAGATTAGCTGAAACAAAAACCTTTTTTTAATAAAATATACTGATTAAATAAAATTCTGATAAAATTAAAAGCTGTTAGATTAGATACAACAAATGAAATTATTTTTGATAATCAAGTAAGTGAATTCATTCAAATAGGATAAAACTCAGATCTAGACAAAAATTGTGCGTATACTTAATATTCCAATATTATTATTCTTAGTAAGCAAACTTGTCTAAGGAGGCGTGTTCCTACTCGAACAGGTCAAATTAAATAATTATAATCATAATAGAAAATATAGGTAGCAATAATTATACCACAATTATTTATGGATAGAGCTAAATAGGGACGGTAATATATATAGGTAGGTATATATGTACTAATATTATAAATGCGAAAGTGTGTTTGTTTGTCCTTCAATCACGCCGCAACAGAGCAACGGACCGACGTGATTTTTTACGTTGGCATTAGTTGAAAACCTGTGGAGTGACGTAGGCTACTTTTTATCCAGGGAAATTATGGAGTTCCCGCGGGAATAAACAAACTTAACCACGCGGAGGAAGTCGCGGGCATCAGCTAGTATTATTCTTAATAATTAATTATTTAAGTAAACTATTAGAAGGACCGTACTAACATTAATATGATAAGGTGCCCAGAGAGTTGAAAACGGTTGTAATAGTTCCATAAAATATGACTCTAATTTGTCAAATGATATAAGTAACTAAAAACATTAATATTATAAGTACGGAAATATTCCTCTAGGGAAACGACCTTTTCTTTTTGTGAAAGGGAACGGCCTAAATTCTTCCTACACTGATGTGCGTTGCGAAGGTATGTCGGTACGTATAATTCGTATTACTGCGATACCAACATGGGATTAAATTAATTGAAAAGTTTTGCCACTTATCTATTCCCTATTCCGTGCTTATATGATAGATAAGGTGAGAGTTGAGACCCAGTGGTGAAGATTAGAGACTGATTCTTAAGTAAACACTACTTAGAACCAAAACACTACTTAATACCAAATTCAGGCATTAGGCTGAGGTCCGTGCAGCAAATATTACTCATCTGTCAGTGTTCACTATTCACCACTCAGGTCAATGGTCAGCTAAATATAATGATTGAAGTAGTAGGTAGATACCTAATATACTTAGTACTTATCCTAAAAAATGCTCTTCCGATTTATGCTAAATGCACAAGTATTAAGTCCTATTTGAAACTGTACCTAGCGATCGATGCACCCTAGCTACTAAACCATCACCTATACTGCTCGTAATATTAATGTACCCATTTCAACCCTAAGACTAAAACTTAGTAATGCATTTATAACCCTACAAGTCTGCAACGCGAATGCAAAACGCGATGTTCTGAATGCAGTACAACTACCTTCAGGGGCATAGACGGCTAGGGACTGAGGGTGGAGGTGGTTTGATTGATGACGTGGGGAGCTTTGTGCGTACTCGCCATTGTCCGACGAACGAAACAACTGGACGGACAGAACGAGCTCTTTTATTATGATGATTATCTCGCAAGGGATTCCTGGATTAACATTTCCTGGATACGTGCACGGCACATGTTTTGATTTAAGTAGGTACCCAGACAGGCAAGTCGAAAACTCGCGGATCATGTCAAGGAGTTCTTTTATTTTAACAAAGATATGAGCGTCTTTTACTAGTTTTATGTTAGAAAAGTAGGTAAGTATACAGTATCGTTTATGGATCAGTGGCATATATTACCTACTACATAAATTATGCGATACAAAATACTTAATAGGTAAGTATATGGAATCACACGACCACGAGGCTCGGTTTCCTCTGTCCACGCAATTTATCGACCTTTAAGTGATATATAATTCAATGGCGCCATCCTTCGCACGCGTAATAAAAGCAAACAAGGCTAAAGATTTTCTAAGCAAACTGTTTCCTAATATTTTATTGCACGCAAAAAGAGGAAATGGGTTACAAAAAATAAACATAGTAAAAGCTTATTATTAAGTTGGGCAAACTACTTATCTCAGTTGTAACTTTCAGTGTTTTTCTTCTTTTTATTAATTTGGACCTAAACTCGATGTATTAGTGCGCACGCATTTCATGTTTGTTTCTTTGTCCATAGAATGTATAATAGGTACTTAGTACGTTCAAATCACATAATATGGTTTGTATGAATCTGGTATTGTTCAATCTCCAAACGTTCGTATGCTTAAACTCCCAAATTTACCATAAATTTCGTACTTTTTTTTAAATATAAGCGTGATTCAGTGTTTGAACTGGATAATAGTGACGGTCATCCTTAAAATTTATGATGAAATATAAAGGTTTATAACTCACCTTAGTAAATAAGCTCAGACAAGCAATGAAAACTTGAGTTCAACTTCACTTAAAAAAAGAAAACAAAATAATTTGCCGAAAAAAGAAAATCACATGATACTTATCAAATTTTGCAAAGAAAATAAGCTACAAATACATTTCTTTAAAAATAAAATTAATTCGTCAAGTGACCGAAACTTCAGTCCCAACAAACATTACTAATAAAACAAATAAAAAAGAAACGATCGAACCCGAAACAAGCACAATTATGAGCTGAAAGAAAACAACAGTATCCAAACAAATAAATGAAGTGGAAAGAATTTCTCGAGGGCACAAACACGACGAGCGGCAGCGGGGTATACGATGTGTCGCCCGTAGACGTGGCATGAAATAGGTTGGAAAATAACTCGGCTCCCGGCGGGCATGGCTGCGATTCAATCAAGTCTGATTCAGAATTTTGGAGTTCGTTTACCAAGCGACTATAAGCGGAGGAAACCCAACTGAACGCAAATAAAGCAAAAACGGAGTACGGAATGGAGTCTCTTAATCGTTTTACGCGGTACGTTTAACCTCCAGACGAGTTTTAAATCAAAATGAAAGAATCGCTTATACGCTCACGATAGGACACATACATAAAGTGTCTATTGAATAAAATTTGCTACTTCGTGTTGGCGTTTAAATCTTTGAGAAAGTTTGGAATTTGAACTATATTTCTCGTCGTATCGTCGTCGAGCTATTTTTTACAATGAAAAAGAAATTTATAAGACGTCATATTCTTGATTTTCAAAGTATAATACTTAGATAATCTTATTTTGTTAGGGATAAGCTCCTTCGAATGTATTCCGTTATCCATAATCTAATCGATTACTACGATCGCTAGACTAAATTTGCAATTCAAATATCTCAATTCGTAGATCTAGTATACAAATGTCTAGATCGCAATATTGTGTTTCTCCTCGAATCCAACAACATTGTTCTAATTAATCTGTCGTTCATCTATTGCATCCGAACAATTGGCGTTGTCCTATTGCAATTCAGCAAATCGATAATTAAAAGCAAAAGAGACAAAAACATAGATAGATAATCAAGTCTAAAAATGACTTAATATAAATACAATGTGGAATATGGATATAATTTATCCAGCTCACTGAGGGATATCACTTTTCTTTCCAAATATAACTCTTTTTGTTCTTTAAAATATCGATGAGAAAATATTACATGTTACAAGTACACCTACGTCGAAATCTGAGCAAAAACGGTCCACTCATCTGGACATTATGACGTCGATGTTTCATAATATCCTTCTTTTTGCGTTGGAGTATTGTTAAATATTGATGTAGGTACGTATGAATACATACATTTACAAAATATCTAAAGAACCTGCCAGTTTTGGTAATTCCCTTTCAATTATTCATGTATAAAATGAACATTTATTGATTGTTTTTTTTAATGTTCTAAAAGACATGCGTTAACAGTACTAACGTAGATCGAAGATGCAGTTATTAAATAATTGTAGACATTTCGGAACAGCAAATATGAACCAGTTTTTTCAGAAGCTTTAGACGACGCGACGATAGTTTTTAAACTAGCTGATCCGCTCTAGCTTCACTCGGATGGAATTTAAAAAAATCCTCGTCAGGGATAGGGTTTGAAGTTGTTGAGTAAAATTTAATACTAAATCTCAAGTTTCAAGATCCTGCGGTCCAGAGCTATACGTTGATATAACGACGGTCAGTCCGTTCTCCTCGATATATAAAGTTATAAA
Organism: Erebia ligea; assembly: GCA_917051295.2. Lineage (NCBI taxonomy): Eukaryota > Metazoa > Arthropoda > Insecta > Lepidoptera > Nymphalidae > Erebia > Erebia ligea. The sequence goes on along the minus strand of OU785233.1, from coordinate 9,331,377 downwards.
AATTGCTAATTCTAGACAAAGTTGTTTTAAATAAGAGGCTGAGCATCTTACAAGTATACTCATCAATAGCACCAGCGCGATCCACTCATTCTGAAGTAATGACGTCGATGGCCTCAAAATGATCACGCCGCTCTTTTTGCGTTTGAGCTTTTGTCTGCGACTTTGCTCACGTAAGATGCGATTTTCATACAAATTTTAAACCCCTATTTTACCCCCATAAGGTTGAATTTGAATGCCAAACAGGCTGATCCACGCAGAGATTTAATTAATGAATCAGCCAGTCAGTCACCTTTTCCTTACATATGCTTAGTTTGCAGTCTCTTCAAAACTTAAACTTCAAAAAAGATCTATGTTCCTACGAGTAGGAATGTTCGATACAGCTATAATTATAGCACTCTATTATAACTTAAATTGTTTTACCGGTAAGTAATCTGGTTGCTGGGAATAAGAAAGTGAAGAGTTTACCGCAAAAAGTTGTGATGTTCGCACCTGCAATAAAAAGAAAAATTTGTTTACTTTATGCAGCCAGTCATTTTACTCTATATCATAAAACATTTCTGTCAGTTGTATTATTTTGTAATAAATAAAATTTAGAAAAACACGGTATAGTTCGCGTGCGAGTTGAATGCAGAGCTTAGTATGTAGAGCTTTTATGTGTCATACATAAGCTCTGCATTCAACTCGCACGCGAACTATACATGCAAGATGATACACACGTCACACACAATATGACAAAGTAATATTATTGGGTCTACCTAGCGATATACTGAAATGTAATGGGTCAGCCTTATTGGATTAATATTATTGTAATAACTCTATTATAACCAATAAGTCACGCGGGACGCTTAGAACGCCTGTTCTGTCCTTATTCAATCTGCATAAAAATAATGTGTAGTTATCTACTCGTTAAATTACTCAAAAACGTTTTCATTTGTCAAAAATTGTTTGAACTTTTAACCCAACAAAGTCGTTGTGATGGAAAATCTGTTGATTTTAGAAAAATTCAAGTATTGAAAATAGAAAACGGACGTGAGACGAACATAATAAAACCACATATTTTATCAAATCTAACAAATGAGTGGATTGGCAGCTAGGTGAGAACCATTGAAATAACAAACACACACATACATGGACCGTTATATATACATAACCTGTCATGTAGTCGAGTATGAACAAATCGCTCGGTATTTTAATTTAAGCCTATATTTAACCCGCACTGCTTAAGATTAAGGTAGAGTTGATTTATAGTAGCGTATGTAGCTTGAAGATTTTCAGCCCGTTCCGCTCAGCTGTGGTTTTAATTTAATGAAGTTAACGAAGTATATTTTAGGACTTCTGAATTCGAAGCTTTTTTTGTTGACTACATAAATACATTAATTTTTTTATAGTCACGGGTTAGTATTTTATCCTTGTGATATATTTGCGGTACGAATAATTAAACTTGAGGGAGGTTTTTTAAATGATTTTATTTTTCATATCATCAATTTTAGCCCTGAGAATAATTATTTTCAGTTGAGCGTACTTAGCTATTTAGGGTGACCGACACTGATGTATAAATCTAGTATTTCTATAGTAATCGACAAGGGGATTGTTGTTAACCTACCAATAGTTAACACGCTGGCTCATATCATCTCTCAGATTGTCACAGCTTATCTGTTTTACCAATTTTAAGGAAATTTGTTCCTACCTATATTAAATATATTTAAATATAGTACCTATATTTCTATACCAAAACGGAACGGACCTTAGAACGGAAAGACTACTTTTTATCCCAGGAAACGGAATTTATCCCAGAAATCAAAGACTTCCCATGGGTTTTTTATAAACCTAACATCACACGGATGAAGTCACGTGCACCATGTAGTAAACAAATATATCTGTATAGCCATATGGCGGAGATAGGTTAATATTTAATATTGCCTCAAAATATACGTAATAAATAACATTATTTCGCGTTGAATTTAATTTCACAGCTCAATATACCCCGCCTGTTAACCGTCTGTCATTTAATTAGAATCACAGCGGAGGGAAACAGGCTAATATGCTAAAAGTACTTTTATAAATAAATCCAGGCGCTGTTGTTCATTACTCGGTCCTACTCTTAGTTCATTTGTTGCAAGTATTTTCAGCAGATTATAAATTTTAATCCTACGTTATTAAGCAATGGCACTGTAATGTTAGTGGCAATGGCCTCAGTGTACTTTTCAACCCTCAAGTTACACTAAAAAACGTAGCACGCAGCACGCTAGACCAAGCGTTTCGCGGATTTGCCAAAGTATAGAGCAGTGTGATTATGTAAGTAGGCAACATCATAATTTTACTCTGATAGTGGCTATAGGACTCTAGTTTTCGCTCGCGTGGATTTTAGTTTTGACGACCTCCCTGTCGCAGTGTTGAGCGCTGTTGTCTTAACGTGGGAGGTCCCGGGTTCGATTCCCGGCGGGGTCAATTTGGGATTTTATAATTTCTGAATTTTCTCTGGTCTGGTCTGGAGGCTTCGGCCGTGGCTAGTTACCACCCTACCGGCAAAGACGTACCGCTAAGCGATTAAGCGTTCCGGTACGATGTCGTATAGAAACCTACTAGGGCTAGGTAAGGGTTTAATTTGTGGTTTAATATAAGTGTCATACCCCTAACAGGTTAGCCCGCCACCATCTTAGACTGCATCGTCACTTACCTCAGGTGAGATCGCAATCAAGGGCTAACTTGTAGTGGAATAAAAAAAAGTTTATAAGGATACCGCTGAAATTCAAAATCCTTCAAAACCTACTTACCTAAGATTTTCTCAGAGTTTCAATTAATGGTTCAACCGGTTTCAGTGGTAACCTGTCAGTAGTTGATCATTTGTTCTGAGGTTAGAAAAATACTGTTTAACCAACAAATTCCTATTACGTATGCGTAAACTTTTATAATTAGACCAAAACACCACCACATGAGCACTTGTAACAGTAACACGCAAATAATCCTGTTACGTTCCCCGTTGGTTTCGAGATATTATTCACTAATCTCTTTGGTTTAACTGAACACAAGTGTCGGTGTATGGGAGGCTTGGTAATAGCATAGCGGATAATGGTGAGCTTACGTTTTTGAACTTGTTTTTAAAACATGCCTAATATCCCACTTATAGTATACTAGTGGACAGCAGAGCTAAGCCTGTGACGTCACTATGAGTTCATGTCTGAAAATCAGCCCTATAGTTCATTTTTTAAGCTGAGGCAGCGTCCTTTTCACGGGGTCATATATAGGAATACTAAGCTAAGAGTATTTTTAAACTTAACCGCGTCTACGCTCATCAAAATTAGGTATATTACAATATCACAGGTGGTACTTATTGTAAAAAACACGTGTTAACATTAACACCTTTATAACATAACTAAGGCGTAGATCGATTACCAAGCAAGTTTCCTCTCTTGTATCATTTTGTCTGTAAGTACTCGTATTAACTTAATAAAAGTTATTCTCAGCATAAAAACTCTTTTAAAAACCATAGGTATTATAGGTATTGTAGCTACGGTATTATCACAGACATGCGGGTATTATGGTCGTTAGTTTAAGCTTAATAAAGTGACAAAACCATAGAGTATATACCTACTATATATATATATATATATATATATATATATATATATATACATATATATATATATATATATATATATATATATATATATACTCTATGGACAAAACACATCGTGGCTTACTTAAATACTAAAGGGTAAGTACTCGTACATAAGACTCGGAAATTGCGACATTAATTTTATTTTAAAGTTGATTTACTTAGCGACAACAGGGACATTAATGATATTTTTTCTCCAAAAAAAAAAGTTTTATGCACCGTAGACAGTTTAATTAGCCCATAAATTCCCATGAGCTCTATCTAAGGCTCTATCATGTGCATAACTTTTTTTTAGACTAGCAGTTACCAGCGACTTTGTACCGCAGAAGAATTGTTTGTTAGTTTTTAGTCTCAATGTCATAAAATATAATTTAAGCTGACCCTAAGGCGAATTAACGAGATTTTATCAATTCGACAACTAGATTTCACTGAAAACTCTTGCAAAAGTAAAGGTTTTGGTTTCCGGAACAAGCTCTCCGGTCATTTCCAAAGATTGTCTGGGCCAATCGCGATGTGCCGGCATTTCGGCTTTGAACTATATTATGATAAATATACGTATATGAAAAGAATTGAAAAGAAATTCATTGTTAAAAATGTATATAATATCCTGCAGTTTTATAACTTTATACGTTTTACCAACCAAGATGCGACGAAAGTTTTTTTAACGATATCAAAATAAACTGTGCCGACCTACGGACAGTTTAATAATTCGCGCGAATACATCGTTGCAATAAGATAGCTAAAAGTCTACAAGCACGTTCCATTACCCTTCGCACAAATGCATTTATAAAATGCAAAAAAACGTATCTCAGTTTGGGGCGCGCGGCCTTGCGCTGGCGCCGGTCGTCGGCCGAGCCGCCCCCGGCCGCCCCCTATAAATAAATTCACGGGACAAATGCACTCTGAAACGTATACCTATTTTTAAACCTTTGACTTACCTACTGCCTATCCACAAGATTCGTTGCGGCGAGCGGCGCGGTGCACAAGAAATAAATGGACAAGTGTCACGTAAATTGACCTCTGACTAAGAAAGATGAACATGAACAGTTACCTAAGTGAATTTCGGTCACGGCGCGGCGGCAAAGTTTAGGGTCTTACTTCCATCGCTTGAAGCAGTATTATTTCAATATTGTTGACGTTCTTGTTTCAGAATTATAATCCTAATTTTAGAGACGTCAAGGTACATGACATAAAACTGCAATTACCGAGCAGGTCATTTATACATGTAGATATTTACCTTCATATTTGGTGGTATGAAGTGAGTGCGGTACGCGGTGGATGTCTATTTCGTCCCGACTTTCAATGTTAGCCGAGCCATAGAACCGTATGCCTGGCATTCGCGCATTGGCAAAGCGGTACAAAAGACGGCAGCGGCGTGAAATGTGGAAAACTCGTGGGCGGATCGTTTATGGGGAGTAAATTTACGTCTTTGCCAACCTTCTTTGATCAGGATGTCCTTTTGCGTGAGCGTATTTGCATGTAAACCCCTTTATTTGGGTGTATCTAAAACCCTTTTTAACCTGGTAAGTAACATATTTTTTTATACGCTATAATATGTATAGTTCGCGCACGAGTTGAATGCAGAGCAAATGTATGGCAAATGACACATACATTTACTCTGCATTCAACTCGCGCACGAATTGTACATAAAGGAATCAATGTGAACACATTAAGAAAACACAGAAAGAATTAGGTGCTTTTTATACTCGTAGAAGCGGAATGAGGACTTTTTAAACCTATTATATATCTACAATCTACGTACCTACATCACGATCTTGTTGTCATAGGTTTATTTTAATAATTTAATTTCTTAACTATTGATATCTAAAAATACTTTATTGTTCAAGTATGACGCAAACAATAAGTAAATAAAGGTATAGGTATTTATCGGTCTACCATAATGTCATTGTACTTTGTACGGTAGGTACGTACATCCTTTAATAAAACAAACGTTGTAATGACGCTACATAAGTAATTAATTCATGGACGTCAATTAGGTGTATGTTTACAAGGACCATATTATTATCTTATTCTACACGCGTCGAAAGCAATGGCGGCGGAAATATTTAGCTCTTATTAACATAATTTATATATAAACGTTAGCGCATTGATTTTAATACAATTAATGTTGAATTATATTGACAATAATTATTTTATTAATAATTATTAGTACTTACAATTTGAATAGTAAATTCAAAATGCATTTTATAAAAGCTCCTTTGCCCATCATGGCTATATCATGCAAGTAGTGGTGGATTCACTGGATACCCAAGTATATACGTATTAGAATAAAAATAACAGTGAACTATAAGGAAACAACAATTTCACCACCATTTCCTGTAATTATCAAGGGACATCCAATTACTTAACAGTTTGTTATCTTTTGGCGGAACATGGCTTTCCCTAATCACTGCGATAAATTGACGTTGACATCCGACAACTTTCAGGCCCAGTACTGATTATTTAAATTAGTTTTTTTTTATAAATTACCAATAGGCAGTGCCGTAAATAGCCTTTTCTGCGCCCTGTGCGAGCTTCTATTACTGCGCCCTTGTTTTTTTTTTTTAGATATTATAGGTACCTTAGCTAAAGCAATGCTATGTATAGGCCTACTTTATTTCATTCAGGGAAATAAAATAAAGCACAAGGACCTTGGTGTTGGTGGACCAATTATCTAATATTTTGGAAAAAAGTTATTTTTTTAAAGAACTGGAACTGATGTGGGCAAACAAGCAGACGAGCTATTTAAGTGGACCCACCCTGATGCTTAAAGATTTAATTTTTGGGCCACTTTGGTCTTCATACTTCTATAATAAAATAACACCCTGCAAAGTTTCAGTAAACTGTAAATTAAGTAGGATTTCACAAAAATTCAAAAAACCTTCCTTGAGCGCCTACGTCACAAAAGGAACCTACTGTCAATATTTCAAGTTTCTAACCCCAGCGGTTTAGGCTGTGCGTTGATCCCATAACGATTTTATGTATATTATATAGATAGATTTTAGTTAAGTACTTCGGCATAATTGTGCATACCGGCAGATTATGTTATTCCCGTGATCCGTGAATAATTTTCTTCAAACTAAAAAAAAAAACCGTGCTCGAGAATGTAGGCAGGTGACATTTTTTTTGCAAGTTTGTTACTATTAGGTCACGCTAAAATCGTCAGATTATTTGAATGTAGACCTACTCTTTTTAGCATGTAATTAACTCACTCTACCTTAATCTGACGCGCTCGAGTATTTCTGATGATCGATTTTTTTTAACTATTCTGATCTGCTGTCCTAGATAGACCCGTCAATATAGAGAGATATACGATGAAGGTACTCTATAGGGTTCAAAGAATCGCCCCTTATATTAATCTGCCGCGCTGGAGTAAATCCAAAAATCCCCTCTTCGGCTCGTAGCCGGCCGGCCGCTTGACTCCGATAAACACTAAACACAATACGCTCGTGCGCTGCCAAAAAATGAGCGCGATGTTTTGTCTAATTTAACAGACGTTTATGATGATACTGGCATGTAGGTACGTATGTGTTGGAATCGAGCACTAGGGGCGCAGCGGGAACTTATCAGGAGCAAACCGAAAAAATAATAGTCCTGCCTGGTCTGGCCATTCTTGCGCCCCCCAGAGTCTACGCCCTGTGCCTGGGCACCGGTGGCACCGCCCTATTTACGGCACTGCCAATAGGTAGGTGTAATTTCAAAATAATTTGTTCGTTTTACCGTTTTTGTATTAAATATTATTTTATAAGACGTATTTATATAAGTGTCTCACTTATATAAATACCTACGTTTTATAAAATAATATTTTTTTAAGACCATCCGTACAAAAATGCGGAAGTTCACTCACGCCGCAGCCCGCAACTGCAGAGCAATGGATCGACTTGATTTTAATATGAGTCTATATTTTGAGGGCCTTCATTAGAATATCTGTGTCATTAAGGCTACTTTTTGTCTCGGTATAAGCTTTAATAGTAGTAGAGCTTATAGGTACAAACATTGATGTACCAAAAATCGATGGGTACAAACGAGTGAGACTCGCAATTCCATTAGTTAGTAGTAAATTGAACAAACACTACCAACCAGTGCACACATATTAAAAAAAAACCGGCCAAGTGCGAGTCGGACTCGCGCACCGAGGGTTCCGTACAAACCTGTAGTAAGTTTTACGATTTATGACGTATTAAAAACAAGACGAAATGAACCGCAAAACTAACTTTGTTTGTAGAGGTTTATTGTTAATATCAAAAAATTACGTTTGTTGTATGGGAGCCCCCCTTTAATATTTACTTTATTGATATTTAATTATTTATTTTGAAAGGTAATATACAAGTTAATATTCTGTGAAAATTTGAACGATCTACCTGTTACCGTTTTTAATATTGAGCAAAAAAATACGAAAAAAACACGTTTATTGTATGGGGACCCCCCTTAATATATATATTTTTTTAATTTTTAGTATTTGTTGTTATAGCGGCAACGGAAATACATCATTTGTGAAAATTTCAGCTTTCTAGCTATCACGGTTTATGAGATACAGCCTGGAGACAGACAGACAGACAGACAGACAGACAGACAGACAGACAGCGGAGTCTTAGTAATAGGGTCCCGTTTTTACCCTTTGGGTACGGAACCCTAAAAAAGATGTATAGAGAAGTAAAGAAATACTTATGTATGTATACTCTTATTACCGCTAAAGAGCTCCTTTTCTCTATGAGAGATAAAGCATAATTGATTGAAAAATAACAAATCAGTTGGAAGGAAAACAATTAATCTGCCCATTTCCCCCAATTAACGAGGGACAGGCGCAAATTACTCAAGCATCCGCGGTATATTGGTAGTGTCCGGAATCCGGAAACTGAGTTTTCCCTACAGGGTTGCGTAACGCAAATGCTTCCGCCCTTTCTTTCTAACAACACGTTTTATCAGTTTTAAAAACAAATATAGGTACGCTCTCGTCAAAACTCAAATCTATACTGTGACTTTTAATTATATTTCTGCGTCGCGTCGTATCTTTTCCCCATTACCTACTAAGGATCTTGACCCCTTTCCATTAATCACATAATGGTAGGATTTGTTTTGGGATAATAATGCGGTGGGTTCCCACTTCCGAGGTCTTTCCCCATACGACTCGACTAAGAGTTTTTCAACTCTTAGATTTGTAACGATTATTATCAGGTATTAGTGATAATATCCAGAACCGACGGCTTAACGTGCTCTCCGAGGTACAGAGGAAACGAAAAGGCCAAATTTGAACATCCAAATTCGGTCACCCATCCAGTCACCGTCTCGGGTCAGCGTTGCTTAACATTCGCAATCGACTAATATGCGTTGTCATAACTAAGTACCGAGGCCTCTGTAAATATTATTGAGGGATGAATGCCCTCAATAATATTTACACAGGCTTTTAATTAAATTATATATTATAGTAAACTGTCATTTTCTATTAAGTAATAGTCTTAATAAATAGGCTTAATAAACGTCAGTTTACTGCATCTAATTACAAGTCCGAGTACATGTTTAAAATTTTCGGAAAATACTGACGTTATTGTACACGTTTTTCTTATATAATAATAATTTATCCTACAATATACCTATCCTTTTAATAAACGGGAAATTTACAAATGTTAGCAACAGCGTTAGGCAAGTCTAAACAAAATGCCAATAGAAGTTATATTAGGTAAATAAGATTTAGGTACCTATTATATTTTGAGTTGTTAAGTACAGAATAGATTTGAGCTATAATTTTTTCTGAAACATTCTGAACATCATTTTATTGCTAGTGAATTTTGATAAGCTTTTGTTAGTGTAATTTTTTTAAGACTTGAGATTGTATAGTGTAAACATTCTTTTATTTGTATGTTTCTGTGTACCAATTAAAAGCGATATTGTGGTATGAAGATATAATTTCCAGCTTCTAAATAAGACAAACACGGATGTGAGTAGGTAAGTATCAGGCATCAGCGGTGCATAATCTTATACGCAACCACAGACACCGCAGCTAGTGCGTGTTAATAACATAATAAGTACGTGCAATAGGTACTTAGAGCTCGTACCTTAGGAGTTACGCTTAGAGCATGCAAAGTTTAATACATCCATACTAATATTGTTAATGCGTATTCTGTCTGTCTGTTTAACCGACCCATCTGTTCGACCGATTTTGACGATATTTGGTATAGAGATCGGTTGTAAGTTGTAACCCGGGAATGGACATAGGCTACTTTTCATATCGGAAGATCAACGTGGTCCAATGTAGTTTTACAACCTAAACAGCGGAAGAAATCGCGGGCATCATCTAATAAAAATTATTATCATAATGAAAATTATTATCTGACACAATTTTTTTCATGTTGTAACAATCATCAATTTGATTACTCGTTTCGATAAAGTCGTATTTATAATTTCATACTGAATACGGCAACCGCAAGTCATTGTAAATATCTACTCATAGGCTTCATGATAGGTCTTTGAACGTATAAAATGAGTGCTTGAAAGAGTCCGTTTCATTTCAAAGAACTTGAACAACCATTGGGAGCAAAGGTTGGTAGGCGTATTCCGTGAAATCGATCGTCGCCTGTCATCGGTATTTACGAGTACAAACAGGCATTTAATTGACACAGGAATTCCAAACAGTGCCGCGTAAAGGAAAACAAGTCGCGTTATCGCCCATGTGGCCTTTGACGGGGAAATTTTGCGAGAAAATTCAATTTGTAGGTATTGAAATTGTTACAAGATATACTCAGCGCTTCCATAATGCAAGGGTATACGCGTATTTTGTTTATTATACCTTCACTACAACTATATACACTATATATTATATTTCACCGCTGTACTTTGTTAATGTTTGGTTTTGTCTTGGAGTACCTATCCATAAATATTATAAAAGCTTAGGTGTGCCCCTGTCTGTCAGGTATAATTTATATGACACACGCGTGGTCTAAAGATTGTTGTATATTTTGTAAACAATGAAAAACGCGAGTAAATCGGTAAATATGTTAATAATGTCTGGAGACACCGCCCATCGAAAGATTTATGGCTCCCGGGGCTTTTTGTTAAATTCTCGCTTTAAGACGATCAGTGTCAGTTTATAAATGAATATTCATTAACTTACCAACCGATTTTGCAGAAGATTCCGGTGACTTTATATCGCTATTATAATAAACTTTAGCAGCTATATTCAATGATATATTGGATGGGTTATAACTAGCCATAATGAAGCGAAAAAAATATCAGTACGAGACTTGGTCTTAAAAGAAGATTTATTCTCCTTGAAGATTGATGAGTTTATAGTGTTTTTAGAGTTTTGTGTTTATAGAGTTGAGTGAGATGATAGGTATGTAAGTTTGAAAAGCAACTTTATTAGTGTCGTGAATCTTTGAGGTAGGTAAGTACATTATTTATCATATTTGTTTATTTCATGAGCATTATAAAAATCATCAGCATAAAACCCCTCGGTCTGTCCCAAACAAGGCGGGAGCACTCAACAATTAATAATTTCAACATTAGCGCGTGTTCCGCTCCACATTATGCATCTCGTTTTGTGTTTAGAATGCTTCCTTTGTGTAGTACATTTAATTTAATTTATAAACACCATCTACGTGGTTCATACAACAAAATAAAGTACTCGGCACATAATTTTGCCTTTGCGAAAGTATTTTATTGTGTAATTATTCGTAGGTACGTCTGTTTTGTGAAAATTCGGATAGTCATCTCGTGAGTCTTGGATTATATTATGCCAACACTAGCAACCGCCCGATTCGCGGCTTCACTCCCATGGGAATTTCAAAAAAAATCCGTCCAATTCCATGGACATAATATCATATAATGTCTATGTTCTTGTCAACATTATAAAAAGGCAAAATTTCAGCTTTTTCAAGTATTTGAGCAAGTGTTTGTAGAGTCAGTCAATGAGTGGGTAAATCAGGATTTTTCTTTTTACTGTATGAGATTAAAGAAAACCTAAAATAATATAATATTATGTCCTAAAAGAATATAATATTATGGCCTATAGGTGTCACAAAACACGGCGCATAGGGAAACGTGATAAAATGTTTGGCCGTTATAAAATTCTCTTTACGCGAGAGAACACTCTGCAATTCATTTCAACGTACGCACACACTAGTGAATATTCTCTGTTCTGCTCTACATTTTGCGTCTCGTTTATGTTTAGAATGCCTCCTTTGTACGACAGTCTAAATTAATTTTAAGCGCCATCTACATAATTCAGAGTGCCGAATAAATAACCTGGCTTCCTACGTGAATACATTTCCGCCAGTCGGCAGTGACAATAATTTTTACATCTGCCTAGTGGATAGCTTGAAAAGTGATATGGAATGGATTATATAATTTCAACATTATGAAGAAAATGTGAACTAATTGTTAGCTCCTTAGTAATAGATTATGTATTAAAATCTATACTAAGGAGTTCTTTAAATACCTAAAAATAAAGCGACTCTGAGTGCGACAGTAAATGAATTAGTATTGTACAGTTATACATGACTGAAAACATGAAAATGTTTTAAGTAATTACTAGGACTCTAAATCTCGGGGTTCACTTAAACAGTCATGGCATCTGGGGTCACGGTAGTGACCCCGCCAAAGCGAGCCAAAGGAAACGGGGCACTACCTACCTTTTCTCGAAGCGTTTCGTCGGATTTTCGAACCGTCATAGCTTAGGTCCAGATGATGCTAGAAAGCTGAAATTTTCAGGATAAGGTGTTGTTGGCAAACTTACCAAATATACCAAGTATAAATTTTCTAGCATATATAGTTTCAGATTTATTGATACCTGAAATACGTCGATTTCGTGACTGACTCACTGACCGTCATCAACATGAAAAAGGTACTTCCTGAAGTGCTAGAAGGCTGAAATTTAGTATGTAGGCTAGAATTTGCATATAAACAACAGGAAAATTAAGAAATCTGAAACTTTCCCCCTCCAACCCCTCCTATAGGGGGTGCAAATCTGACAGCATTTCCTCGTATTTTAGAACAGTCATAACTTCGGTACGGATGATGGTAGAAAGCTTTAATTTTCAGGATAACATGTCGTTGGCACATTTATTAAATATACTAAGTTTCAATTATCTAGCATTTATGGTTTCAGATTTATTGATACCTGAAATACGTACTTTTGGGGGTTTTTTACTTTTACTAAATCACATGAAACACGAAACCTCTAGGGTACTTCCTAAAGTCCTAGAAAGCTGAAATTTGGTATGTAGACTAGGAATTGCACATAAACAATGGAATAATTAAGAAATCTGAAACTTTCTTTTTCCAACCCCTCTTATTGGGGGTGCATATTTGACAGCGTTTCCACGTATTTGCTAACCGTCATAGCTTCAGTCCGGATGATGCTGGAAAGCTGAAATTTTCAGGATAAGATGCTGTTGGCCAACTTATTAAACATACCAAGTATCAATTGTCTAGCATTTATAGTTTCAGATTTATCGATAACTGAAATACATCGGTTTCGTAATTTAGCCTTATAAATCGCTGATGAAAATCAAAACCTCTAGGGTAGGTACTTCCCAAAGCCCTAGAAAGCTGAAATTTGGTATGTGGGCTAGGAATTTCATATAAATAATGGGAAAATTAAGAAATCAGGAACTTTTCCCTTACAACCCCTCCTATAGGGGGTGCATATAATAGCTGCACAGTCGGTACTAAAAGAAATATGTGCAAAATGCCGTATACATACATAATACCGTACATAAATAATATATATATAAAATTCATGACTCAGGTACAAATGTTCTGAATACAAACATTATGCCCCTAGCAGAATTCGAACCCGCGACCTCTCCCTCAACAGTCATGGTCTGTAACCAATCGGCCAAACAGGTCGCACATAATAATCACGTAATCTTGTCATTTTTATTCTCATTATTTTCATTTTATTACTGAAAAATTATAAAATACCTATAAGTACTTACAACATAAAATATTTTTCAGAGGTAAATATACCTATAGTAATCATTGGCGAAGAGTCCACGTATGACCCGGCATCCCTTTAGGAATTGTTCAATAAGTAATCAACGATATTTTCGTCTAACCCTGTTCTTCGAACTAAACACTGTTCATTGGTTTGAATTAAATTAACGCGTGACAATTTATAGAAAAGTAGATGATGCCCGCGACTTCGTCTGCGTGGATTAAGGTTTTTGATTCCAGCGGGAACTGTTTAATTTTCCGGGATAAAAAGTAGCCAGTGTCCTTCCCCGGGATACAAACTATCCCTGTAAATTTCATCAAAATCGGTTGAAAAGATGGGCCGTGAAAGCGCAGCAGACAGACAGACACACTTTCGTATTTATAATATTATATGGATCTAAACTAATATTAAAAAGAGGAAAGATTTAACCGTCAAGTTTGCTGTGGATAAAATAAAAAAAAACTCAACCGATTTTAAAAATTCTTCCGGCACTTCACGTAGGTTCATTCCAGTGCTAATGTAAAATCTTATGTGCTGCTCAGTGCCCACTGGCTTTAGTGGGTAAAAAATAATGGACTATTATCATGATTAGTGCTAGCCTTGCGAAGCGGGGCGGGTCGCTAATCAACAATAAGCAGATATAAACCGGCTGGCCCATACAACCAAATATCTTTAATACTGAGCACAAGACTCGAAAATAAGAACTAACTTAAGTATGTATGGATTTGCCGCTCATTACATACATATACAGCAAACCCACAAAGAAAAGAGGCAACGATAGAGAGTGGGCAATGAAAAAAGGAATAACTGTAGTGCGAGAAATAGAGTCCAAAAAATTAAAAAATCTAGTGCGCCTGCCAAAAAGAAATGAAATCCCACCAAAACCATTTCATGGATAGGCTGCCAAAACTCGCATACAAGTCCAAATCATAATGCTTTCACTGTTAAAAAGTTATGAGATCTCTAGTAGAGCCAAGCCCCTAGTTGAGCTCCGATTTGTGCTGCGCATCATTATAGCCCATGGGGCCAGTTCCAAGTCCAAAGTGTACAGGTTTAAGTACTTTTGGCTGAACCACATTTACTACATAGAAGTCCTGACTCTATAAACTCTACATCTTGATAAAAAGATGTGGCTTGGCTGTTTCGTGATCCAATCAATCATTTAATGTTCGTGGAATAGGTATAGTTTGTGCGAGAATCACACGCGCAGGTTAGGTTAGGTTAGGTTAGGTTAGGTTACACTGTTCATTACTCGTCTACCACTACTACTACACGTCACACGTATATATAGAATAATACATGACGTATGAGTACCCTTACACCAAACCAACGCCACCCTACAACCCAAGAAGTGGGGTGAAAGGCTTTGCGAGGATACGTCATACGCGTCACAGCACATGCACACGTCAGAGTGACGTATAATCATATAACAGGACACCCTCACAACCCTACAACCCAAGAGGTGGGGTGAAAGAGTTTGCGGAGTTACGTAATATGACGATAAGTGACTCATTTCTGATCTTGACGAACAAAGAACTCGAGAGAAGGGAAGTCGACGATCGAAGGTGAGCGAGCTGTAAAGGTCGAGAGACAACAAGATCACGGATATAGACCGGTCGAACAGGATACAAAATAACAAACAAGTCGAGTCACGTACGCGAGATAGACAAAGGATAGGTGAGGTATAAAAGGTGGAAAAATCGAACGAATATTCACAGTCACGAACGAGAAGCCAGTGCATCGAAACGGACATCGGGTAAGCAAACTTGAATTATTTTGAATTTTAAAATGAACCGTGTCATAAACAGCGTAAACTCGGACGACGAGAATAACAACAGACTGGCGACGATTCCGGAAGAGATGAGCAAGAACGTGGCTATCGAATATGATATGGGAGTGTACGAATGGGAGAAACTGAGGGAAGAATTGACATTTAATTATATGATAGAACAAGGGGGATTGGAGTCATTGAAAAAGATAGCGAATACGGAATCGGACGAAGAAATGGAAGAAGAAGACGATAATCTAGAAAAAGCACAGAGAGATTTAGCAGCCACTTTGAAAGAGTGGAACAATGAATATATTAAGTCAGTCCATCATGCGTATGTGTACATCTTACACATGTGTGTATGCGGTGCCCATTTCGTCTTTCAGATCCTTGACGCTGAGCGAAGAGTTCGTCAGGTCCGTTATGAACTGAATCGCCTTCATTTGTAGACTCTTCTTTATACGCACTGACTTAATATATTCATTGTTCCACTCTTTCAAAGTGGCTGCTAAATCTCTCTGTGCTTTTTCTAGATTATCGTCTTCTTCTTCCATTTCTTCGTCCGATTCCGTATTCGCTATCTTTTTCAATGACTCCAATCCCCCTTGTTCTATCATATAATTAAATGTCAATTCTTCCCTCAGTTTCTCCCATTCGTACACTCCCATATCATATTCGATAGCCACGTTCTTGCTCATCTCTTCCGGAATCGTCGCCAGTCTGTTGTTATTCTCGTCGTCCGAGTTTACGCTGTTTATGACACGGTTCATTTTAAAATTCAAAATAATTCAAGTTTGCTTACCCGATGTCCGTTTCGATGCACTGGCTTCTCGTTCGTGACTGTGAATATTCGTTCGATTTTTCCACCTTTTATACCTCACCTATCCTTTGTCTATCTCGCGTACGTGACTCGACTTGTTTGTTATTTTGTATCCTGTTCGACCGGTCTATATCCGTGATCTTGTTGTCTCTCGACCTTTACAGCTCGCTCACCTTCGATCGTCGACTTCCCTTCTCTCGAGTTCTTTGTTCGTCAAGATCAGAAATGAGTCACTTATCGTCATATTACGTAACTCCGCAAACTCTTTCACCCCACCTCTTGGGTTGTAGGGTTGTGAGGGTGTCCTGTTATATGATTATACGTCACTCTGACGTGTGCATGTGCTGTGACGCGTATGACGTATCCTCGCAAAGCCTTTCACCCCACTTCTTGGGTTGTAGGGTGGCGTTGGTTTGGTGTAAGGGTACTCATACGTCATGTATTATTCTATATATACGTGTGACGTGTAGTAGTAGTGGTAGACGAGTAATGAACAGTGTAACCTAACCTAACCTAACCTAACCTAACCTAACCTAACCTAACCTAACCTGCGCGTGTGATTCTCGCACAAACTATACCTATTCCACGAACATTAAATGATTGATTGGATCACGAAACAGCCAAGCCACATCTTTTTATCAAGATGTAGAGTTTATAGAGTCAGGACTTCTATGTAGTAAATGTGGTTTAGCCAAAAGTACTTAAACCTGTACACTTTGGACTTGGAACTGGCCCCATGGGCTATAATGATGCGCAGCACAAATCGGAGCTCAACTAGGGGCTTGGCTCTACTAGAGATCTCATAACTTTTTAACAGTGAAAGCATTATGATTTGGACTTGTATGCGAGTTTTGGCAGCCTATCCATGAAATGGTTTTGGTGGGATCAAATATTTACCAAACGGATCAGTTTATGCCGACGCTTTGCCTCACGAATATTCCACTGAAACAAAACTGAAATCGCCACCGGCTCAGAGAAAACTTCGTCTACACAAACCACAGACTGTCTTGAGTAAAATATTAAATGAGTCGTGGGATTTGCTCCCATATCCTACGGTGACCACATAAAAAAACTTTCTTTGGGACACTCTAGGTAAATGTACCTAGATATTTGCTCAAAATGATGTAGTGATATTATAGATGATGCTCGCAAATTCGTGCGTGTGGATTTCTCTGAAATCCCGTAAGAACTCTTTGACTTTTCGGGATAATAATTATTCTGTATCCGTCTCCTGATAAAAATATGACAGTACTGTACATTAGAGGTGTTGAAAAGAATATAATCATCTTCATCAGCTAATATTATGCTTCCACATTCCACTCCTATATTCTATTTTCTTGGGTAAACGAATTTCCAGAATCTTTTCACCACCGTTGGCGACTGATCTTTTCACCACAGGATGTTTTTGCTCAACTATTCGTCAAAACACGGTGTCCTCCTAAGGACCTGACGGCTTTCGACAGTAATGAACTTCAGGACAATCCCGAAAATGCCTGAGTTAATGGTAGGACGTAGAAATCTTCCGACCAAGTTTAATATTTGATGAAGCGTAGGTATCTCATAATTGCGATATGATGCGTCTGCGTCTACCAAATTCAAAGCGCCCCTGAGAAAAATATTAAAAAGGTCCCATGACTCCCACCGCCCAGCCCGCTAGCTAAGTTAACTGTTTATTACAGGGCCCGAAGACGTTAGCGCCTATAAATTTAATGTTTGTTCACAATGGCGCTATAAAATGTTGCAATAATTCTAAATCCCGTTGTTTTTCTTTCGGATTTAAAAGAAATATTTTACAGTCGCTACCCGACTTAAGGTTTTGCTAAACAATTTTTTCAACGTTCAACGGTGTGTGCAAAATATACGGGGAAAGCGGTATGTGGAAAAATGCGGGAACGTATTTGGTCTGATTCTTATGTACCAACTCGTACTCGTACCTTAAATTTAAATGGTACACAGATAATAATTATTAATATTAGTTAGCTTTCGAAAAATTCCGTGGGAACTCTTTGATTTTTGGGATAAAAAGTAGCCTTCTCCGGGATCCAACCTATGACCAAGTTACAATCTTTGAACCAAGTTTCGTCAAAATCGGTTTCACACATGGGCCGTTAAAGCCTAGCATAACCGAGCGGCAAAAAATAAATTTCGCTTGCTCAGGCAAAGGAAACTGTATAGTTGTGTTACACACACGTTCAGTTTTGCCTGCACTCCTTAGCTGTGCAGGCAAACCCTAAACTTCACATTCAGCGTATGTGGTCTGCTTAGGCTGTGTTTAAAATTACGTCTAGTTTGATGCGCTGAAGTGAGAGAGTACGCACGGCTGCCTTCAATTAAGGCAATGTTGGTATGATCATAAATCTTCTGAAAACTGCGGAAGTAACAGCAGTGTATTATATGATATGGCTCACGAATTATTATTATCGTAGACAATAGACATGCAAGTAATAAAGTTTTCTTTAATATTTATGTACATACTCGTGTAATATCATAAGAACATTTTTGCGATGATTAAGTAATTAACAAAAAATGAACCTAGTTTATTTTTGACACGGTACTATCTTATTCTGTGTAAAAGCGTAGATAATAAGTGTAAACTGTAAATGCATTCAAAACACTTGTAAAAGTTTATTTTAATAAAATTATAAAAAACCATGTGAATTTTGAATTAATTCTATCACAAACATGAACAATTAAATCACTATGAATGCATTTGGGCTCTGAACGGCTAGCAATTAATTATTTTCCGTTTCTTACGAAAATTCTCTCAACTCCCATAATTATTTCGAACCATTTACTTACGTTCACTAGAATAAGTACGCAGTGTTACTTCACAGAATAAGCGACGCCATTCTCACGATTGGCAAGCTCAATCAAAGTTCTGATGTTGTTAGGCTAAAGGTTTAGTCGAAATTTTTGTGTTGTATTTTTCAACGTGTTGAAAATTAATTTAATTTGTAACTCTGTATATCACAGTTTCACTAACAAGTCCCTATACTATAGTCGCTCTTTTATATTCGCCATCGTCTTGACCTCATAGATTTTAACAAGCCTAACTTTTAGCCTTCATTTCTATCGTGCGCACTCGCAAGTTGTACAGAATCACTTCTATATGGACTTTAAATTAGCAAGATAAGAATGCAACATGATTAGATAATATATTTCGTTTTAAAATAGTTTGGTGTCAGCCCTAACATTGGCCTATCCGCAAAACGGTCTAAACGATCATTACCTGTTGCAAAATCGACCTCGCCGTTCAGATTCAATCTCGCAAGACATCACGTTCATGATTCCGTGAAAATTGTCTGCTCACCGATTGCGGTTGGCGATAGAATAGTGGTTATAGTTTTTATGGTTAAAGTTCCTCTCTAAGTGCTTGCGCAGACGATGGACAAAAGTACTTGCAGAATGTCCGACATTTTTTTACTAGAAAGGTGAGTCTACACTTTCGGATTAATAAAATTATTAAACCAATTGCGGTATTTAGCTAAGTACAGCTTTACGGATAGGATAGTGACTAGCCACGGGCCTTTCTTCCAAGCAGAAAATCCATATTCCTACATCCATTCCTACTAATATTAGAAACGTAAAAGTATGTTTGTCTGTCTGTTACCTTTTGCGGGACTCCGCTTCAGGTATTGAGGTAATTTGGTTAATTATCCCGAAAGAGGACATGGCTACTTTTATACCTGGAAATAAAGTCACGGAGCACTTAGTAATGCTTACATAGCATTACAGAGTCTATTTTCATGAAAATTTAAAATACCTACTTACCACTGCTTATTTCGCGAAAACGCAAAAGTACTACTTATTGAATCATTACCTACTACATGTGTTCACCCAGGCAACAATTAAGTGTGAGATCACTGCTTACCTGAAACAAAACATAAATTTATTAAATAAAGTCATACATGTATATGTAAGTTAAACGTTTGTTTCTAATAAAAAGTGAGATCGCATATGGATACTAAGAAGTATATGATAGATGTCTAAATATCTTTAAAGTTTCCTCATTTAACAGCCATAATTAAAATCTGCAATTATGATTCCTTTTCCGGCAAAACCTTCTTGTTAAAATAACTTTTTAGGTATTCCATAGTCGTAAACCTTACTTAGGAATAGAACTTCCAACAGCTAGGAAAGTTGGGAACCTTTTAATGGATTTTCTTTGTCACTGCGAAGTTCTGGAACATGCAACTATTTTCATCTCCGTGACATTTTGGTACAAGTTTTGTAACATTTTAGAGTTTAAATCTCGGTTTATGATTAAGTATGGTTTATCACCATGGTGGTTGGTATTTGTTTTCCGATTTTATGAGTGCTAAATTATGTACCTATATCTTTTTATGTTTTAAGCAAGTAAGTCCTTTAGCTTTCTTTTTGAAATGATTAAGATTTAGAAAATTAATATTATGATACGTATTTTACTCATGTGGAAGTTTTACATTTATACGCAAACTGAGTTCGTGTATTAGCGCTAAAATTACAACCGCAACAATTAATTAAAACTTCGTGCCGATGGAAGTGTTTTATAATCGGTATGCGCACTTGATGTTTTTTAAGTAAATACCTATAGGTAATTATACTACAACCTGGGAGTAGAGTTCTGTTTAAATTCTATAAGTGAAATAATTATGCGTAAGTTTAGTCTGAAACAAGATTTTAAGTAAAATATGCAATCATTCAAAAACCTCAATGAACAGTTTAATAAGTAATGAAACAGAAGTACCTAATGAATAAGGCATTGTTTTATTGAAAAAATAAGAGTTCACGCTGCAAGTTACGCGCACGCCACGCAAGAGATACCTCAAAATTGGATTTTAGGCAAGAGTATTAAAACTTAATAAGAAAGTCCATAGGGACGAACAGATCTTATGAATGATTATATTTGAGCTGAGAATACTAGGACACGAGTCAATGTAATCAGGGCCTCGGAAAAAAATATTTTGAAAGTGAAAACTTCTTTAGCCGCGTTGAGCACTTTTTGGTAGGGGGTAAACTTGTGGATTCGCGTCACCGACACCGTCACCGATACCTCGCGTTGTTACGAGGACAAAAGGAGGTCTTAAATATAAATATACTATACATTTGTAATTAAGGCATGCCTTACTTTTACGGTTTATATTTTAATTATTTTGAATATAGTTTTTTTTAATTATTTGAAATATTCGTTTTCACTTCTATCGGCAGTCCCTATGACTGCCAATTTTTTTAACATCACGAGTCGTGATAACAAAACGTCGACCGAATAACAAAACGTCGTGATTCACGACGCGACGTTTTGTTATTAGGTCGTCTTGAGTCGTAGTTAGTCACCGTCAAACCTTACAGAGATTTCAACTCTAATAGAATCTACATCTTTGTAGAGGCGCAAACTGCGAGCCGACACATTAATGTCAACATTGCAGATTCTGTAGCATCGATTATGATTTGCTTATACAATCGGGGGGCAGTTTTATTAGTGATTAATAATATCTTACGAGTACGTTTGGTCTGGTGGGAGGCTTCGGCTGTGGCTAGTTACCACCCTACCGGCAATTTAGCGTTCCGGTACGATGCCGTGTAGAAACCGACTACGGGTATGAGTTAAATATAAGTGCCATACCCCTAACAGGTTAGCCCGCTACCATCTTAGACTGCATCATCACTTACCATCAGGTGAGATCGCAGTCAAGGGCTAACTTGTAGTGGAATAAAAAAAAACTTTTGTATTGTGTGTAGGTAATATATACTAAACGAAAAATAATTAGTATATAATCAAATAGTTATTTGTGTTACATGGGGCCAAAGAAAATTTTTGTTCCCCGAGGGCGCTATTTTGAATTCAGAGCGAAGTGATTCTATAGTAGAATCCCGAGCGTAGCGAGGGGTTCTAAAGTAGAATCCTGAACGTAGCGTGGAATTCAATATACGCCGCCCGAGAACAAAAAATTTGGCCCCGAGTGACACACACTATTTTTCATCATTACGTATGAGAAAAAGCTAGGAGTATCAACCTACTATGTATGGACATTACCTATAAGTTTAAGCACCAATCAGAAGATACTCCTATCAACCTTCTATGTAATTGTATGGACATTATTTAGACGTATATTTAAAGTTTAAATAAAATGTAAAGACGTATATCCGATCAACAAATTGATCACGTGACTTCGGACCAATCAGAACAGAGAAATGCAAAGTCGTATATTCGATCAACAAATTGATGACGTGACTTCGGACCAATCAGAAGAGAGAAATGAAAAGTCCTATGGGCCTACAAGTTACACTTTGCTCCCGCTATCCTCTGAAGGCAATATGCGTTTTTCGAATAGGTATGATGAAAAGATTTTTTCATCCCATGTATTCGAAAAGGACGACTTGGTTTGCCTTTATGTGCGCCCAAAGGTGGTATTTTCTTTATGAAACTTTTAGCGGGCAGTAATGAGTTTTTAATCCTCTTTATACTCGTAAGTGCGCCGCAATAATCTTTGCCGCGCACTTATTGAATTTGGAACATCTTAGTGTTCAGCGCCAACGCAAATTGACGACCTCCGTGGCGCAGTGTTGAGCGCTGCTGTCTTAACGTGCGGAGGTCCAGGGTTCGATCCCCGGCAGGGTCAATTTAGGAATTTATAATTTCTGAATTTTAACTAACGAAAGGGCTATATGGATATATTATATATTAAAAAAAAAAAAAAAAAATTTTAATAAATATTATTATAAATGCGAAAGTTCGGATGGATGTGTGGATGTATGGTGGTATGGATGTGTGTTACTCAATTACGCCCGAACGGCTGAACGGATCTGGATAAAATTTGGCACAGAGATAGATTTAAAAAAAAAAAAAAAGTTTATAGTCTGGAAATAGCACATATGCTTTTTATCCCGGGAAATTAAAGAGTTCCCGCGGGAACCAAATTTTCTCATACAGGGTGATGAAAAGTAGAGTGTATCATTCGGGCGCAAATATATTTTTGGCTCGGGCGACGTACTTTGAATCCCTCGCTACGTTCAGGATTCTACTAAAGAATCCCTCGCTACGCTCAGGATTCTACTCTAGAATCCCTCACTTCGTTCTGGATTCAAAAAAGCGCCCTCGCCGTAAAAATATTATTTTGCTCCCTTATAATACAATCTACTATTTGCATACATTAGAGTACTAGGTAGATACTAGTAGGTATAAAATATTATCCACCTATCTAACAGATGAAGCAAAAATAAATCATTTTGAAAAAAATTACACAATCGTATCGTATTAACACTTGAACCGCATTTTAAATATTTTTGCGCAACGATAAAATAACGTGCTAATTGTAATGCTGTACGGTGTCAAGATCTTTCGGTGGATCTTGTAATATAATAATTAGTAGTCGTTAATAAATTTCGGCACAGGATAAAAAACCCGTTAGGTACTTACGATACGGTCTGTTGGTCAGACCGTATATATGAAGTTGTGATTATGTACAAGGGATTGATATAGCAGCGCAATTTGTAGACTCAAGAGTCTTCAGAACGCCTTCTAAGTCGCAAGATTAGAATTCTGCCAGTTCCGAAATTTTTGATATTTTTGTCTTTGAATTTTTGGTAAAAATAACCATTTTTGTTGTTTATAACCGATTCTTATTCTTTAAAAGGTAAAAGAACCTAACAAAATCATTCAAAAAAATATAAAACAATGTTTTTAATGCTAAAATTGGGATTGTGTCCAATTTTATCTGAATTCGTGGCATTGGCAACAATACGTGGCCTCGTAAGACAAAAAAATAACAGTAACTATTATTCCAACGAGATAAACTTACAATTCACTCTGTGGGACGTCACGATGTCTCTGCATTAGCATAAAAATCTGTCATGAATAATTTTTGCGAAACAATGAAATAAACGGCCGATAATCGTGGCCTATCGACATCGACATGTTTATGTAAGGACAAGCGACTGTACTTAGCTTGTAAATATCTGTCTACTTTGTTGTTTATCCAATAAGCAATTTACAAGTATTTTTTATTTTTTTATTCGGGCAATGCTTTCTAGTGATTAGAAAGCTTAGTTCCGGGCGGACAAATTCTGATAGTTCCATTATATTCTAGCTCCGTTTTCAGGGAAATATTTAATTAAAAAGAAAAGGATGGGTTTAAAAATAGATAAACTAGAACCCCTACTGAAATTCAACTCGCCTTCTGCGAGTTAATTTCCTGTATACTAGGTATATTATAAAGAGACTTGTCCTTGGCCCTGATTGATCTATCAAAACACAGCCTAAGCTTCCGGCAAACTTTAATTTTTTACAGGAGGATCCTTTAAGACTTCTGAGACAGAATTCTTGGAAATTCTGTCCCTATGGGGTGTGAAAAATAGGGGAGGAAAGTTAGAGTAACTCTGTCATTTTTAGGGTTCCGTACCAAAATGGTAAAAATGGAACCCTTATGGTGCGACTTTCTCCGTCCGTCCGTCGGTCCGTTCGTCTGTCACAGTCGATTATTTCAGTAACTATTAAAGCTATCGACATGAAATTTGGAATAGTTGTGTATAATAGTGGCCTAACATCATTAAAATAAAAAAAAATCGAAAATTATTTTTAGTTTAATTAAAAAAGGGGGAAAATCGGGGGTTTGAAATTTCAAAGTATGATAACTATACTGAGTGGGATATCATATGAAAGGGTATATCACCTCTACATTCTAAAACAGATTTTTATTTATTTTTATGCATAATAGTTTTTGATTTATCAGGCAAAATGTCGAAAAAAATACCGTTCCGACTCGCACTTGGCCGCCACGAAAATTTTGACTTTAAAGAGGCGACCTCAAACACACAATTAGAACATTTACAATTTTTTTCCGGCGGCGACATGTCTTGTCGGGTCCTATAGTTTGTTGAGGCTTCCGATTTAAATTAAGAAAAGTATACGTTACACGATTTTTGAAAATTCCAATGTCAAGGGGTTAAGTAGGAGATAGAAGTTTCTAGGATGTCTATTATTTTAAAATTGGTATTCAGCTTGTACACATGAACACATACCTACGTGTTCCAGGATATTTGGAAATTATTCAGCCATAAAATAATTACCATTACCAGACTGAAGCAAATAAAATGTAAATACTGTAATGCTCAGTTGTCGCTGTAATTTAATCTTCTGTCTATTGCAAAGGACATCACTCGTCGCCTTGGACTCGCACCTTTGAAGAACACAAAGCGTATATTATGTTAATATCGCATTTGCAATTAAGATTTACGCCCACAGGGGACGCTATTGTCTCGTGCGAAACTATGAGATATAGTGTTGCTGTTTCAGCTGTGACTTTCCATTTGTAGGTGTGAAGGTGGCGGCTGACCTAAAACTTTATCACGTAACATTCGCTAATGCTACGCCATCTGCTAAATATGTAACGCGGAGCTCGCGGCACTGAAAATGCGCTTTTTTTTAACAATTCATCAATAATGTATTAAACTTAAAACTATACGTTTTAAGTTTTAATACATTAATGATTTGTAAGTTATGTTACGATTTTCAAATTTGACAATTAATTGCAACAGGTACCTACTTATCTGTTTGGATTTAGGCGATTATTAATTTAATTCAATAAATGAACACTTTGTAAAAATTAAAAGTTACTAAATTAAAATTAATCCTACACGGTAACATTTGAAATTTGATCATGGAAAGTTCATTAAAAGTCATAATTGTATTGAATTCAACCACATTTGAATACCAATCGACATCGAATTCTGATTATAAAAACATTTCGTTACCAAACTTTCATTCCGTGATATTAATTGAAGGAATTTTCAAAGTAAAAGTTGAACAACTTGGGCATAGAAAGTTATGATAAATTTGAAGGGGGAGGGCGGGAATCGCCAGAAGAATGTAATAACTTACAGGTGCTGCAAGTTCTTTATTGGATTTCGCACGATCCAAGGCGACGTGTCTGATGGTCGGAAGATTCTTGTCGAACTCTTTGTTAGCCATTCTATGCTATAACGATTTTTAACCGATCTCCAGAATAGCTGGCTAATGTGAAACTGATAGCGTTTTTAAAGTCCATTTCGAATACAAATCTTGTCACCAAAGATATCGGTTAGTAGAAAAAAGTTAAAAAGAGATATTTAAATAAAATTCATTTCAACATTGTCCTTTAAATAATATTATCAGCATCATTTATATGTTGTATGCCCCCTAATATAATATTTTCTTACTAGTTTATGTCCGCGACTTTGTCCGCGTAATCCTAGAGAAAGTCTTTGATTTTCCGGAAAAAAGTAGCCTATGGTCTAGTAGTAGTATCCAGTGATGCCTTCAATTATACCCATGCATTAAAAATCACTTCAACCCATTGCTTTATTGCAGGACAAACCAACAAAGAAACAAACTTTCGCATTTTAAGTACGAATTATTATTTATTTTATAACTAGCATCAGCTAGTTAAAAAATAAATAAAACTTCCCTCGCTTAAGCTTAACGCTTAACTTAAGTCGCGGGCATAAGCCCGCGACTTCGTCCACGTGGAATAAGTTTTTTTAAATTCCATAGGGAACTTCCGGAATAAAAAGTAGTCTATGTCACTCTTCAGGTACTCGACTACGAGTATATCCACGCAAAAAATCACGCCGATCCATTGCTTTGCTGCGGCGTGATTGAAGGACAAACCAACAAACCAACAAACTTTCGCATTTATAATATTAGTATGATGATATTTCCAATAAAATTGCACTATTTCGTAAACTGTCACAGAAGGTCAGACGATTTCACTTGCACCAAAAAAAAATAGCGTGCTATGTTACGAGGTCGACAGTCCGGCACGAAAAGTGCTTCTCAGGATTGAAAGGAAAAGTATAGGCGGCCGCCGCGTACAACAGTGCTGCTGCACCGTGTCATTGACACATGCAAATTGGAACGTTTCTGTGCTCGGTCATCGAACCTCCCATTCAATGACTGTCGAAAGTTATCCGCACGATGTCGTAGCCTACAAACGATCGAGGACCACGCGAATTTCACGTCACGGACTTGCCTGAATGAAGCTGTTTTAGCTTGCACCCTTTTTATTCTCGGAAAAGCATGCCATTTCGGGCGAATGAAACAAATTTTAGTAGTTTTAAGAACCTTGCCTGGTGGGAGGCTTCGGCCGTGGCTAGTTACCACCCTACCGGCAACGACGTGCCGCCAAGCGATTAAGAGTTCCGGTACGATGCCGTGTAGAAACTGAATAGGGGTATGGGTTTAATATAACTGCCATGCCCCTCAGGTTAGCCCGCTACCATCTTAGACTGCATCGTAACTTACCATCAGGTGAGATCGCAGTCAAGGGCTTACTTGTAGTGGATAAAAAATAATGACTACGATGATAATGAAAAGGTCACGAGATTTTCTGTTGTCCCCACCTGCGGCTAAAATCTGTGGTAAATACACACAAATAACCAATGAAAAATCCAACGGGCTCATCCATCCTTAGGATACCTCCTTAGATCTATGGTTCAATTGCTTAAGTAGCTATGCTATGCTATTGTGAGGCATATATAATTCCTAAGTTACGACTAATCAAAATCTCAGCCAATTTCGACCATTCCTGGATTTCCTTTCCATTAATAGCAACCCCTTTCTGTGCAGTATTGCTTATTGAAAATAGGTTTTATATTAAAAGATAACGTGTGCTGAAGATAGGTAAATGTTTAATGAACATAACATGTTCTATGGAAATAGACATAGCGCCAGGCGTGTCAACACGCCGCGATATTAGGTTTACTTCGCAAGCATGATTATAACAGAAACGTAGGCGGACGAGATAAGATCGGATGGACGTCCTTGCGATGGACTTTGGCTCTTTTTGGAATCTTCTCTGGCGCATATAATGCTCGTACCTACAAATAATTTAAGCAACCAAGAAATCAAAAAGATATTTTCTTAAGCAAGTAATAACAAAATGTCTTAGGATCGAAAAATCCTCATGAATTAAATAGAAAATGAATATTATTGAGTTTGCTATCAATATTCGGGGTCATAGAAAAGCTTAAACGATGCCACAAAGATGCCAATTTAATACGTACCTCTACAAGATGTTACAACGACGATGTGAAGCTGGTTACAATCGAATCAAATATGAGTAAACGTGAGACCTATTGAAAAGGTGCATAGTTCTTAAGAAAAAAAATTAAGTTAACACTTTTGTTAGGATGATTTCAAATCATCTATCATTAGAAATCGACACGATTCCATGACATCTATAATCGGGCGGAAGCATCGATGTATAGATTGCTGCAGGCTGAAATTGTTCCCAATACTTGATTAAATGCCTCATAAACATCGATGACATCATCCGACTGCAATCTATGCCCGGACAACTTGCAAACAGTTTTTTCTCCTCTATTGCCAGTCGTTCAGTCATCCTCTGTGACACCGTTTGGAATCATTGAACTAAAATTACAATACAATTCTTTCCACAAACAAAATTCTTAATATTATGCATGAAGGATGATAATAACATAGGTGTACTTAATTATATAACTTACTTAACTTAAATGTATATTAATTACATATCATTAAGTACAGTACAGTATAATAGTAGTTTAAATATTTTGTAGATTCCACTGCATATTTGCATAAATTGTAATTTACTAATTAGAGCACAATTCCAACAAAAAATATGAAACTGAGTAAATGACAGCTAATTAGCTACCGATAGCTTCGGTTCCAGTATTACTGTACAAACAGAGCTATCGTATCAGCTGTGTGTTTGCACCAAAATTTTAATGTCATTGTCGTATTGACAGTGCTAATGCATTGTTTGATCGGAGGGGGGGTGGGGGGAGGGACAGACACGAGGCAGACGGGCGCGGCGCGGGCGCATGAGAAGCTGGTCACTGGCCGCATTCCTACTAGTTGAAAGTAACACGGTATCCGGCTGCGAAAAATTACCATTTCGCTCTGTCTTTACACTATTTGCAATGATTTAGAAATTGAAAGAATAAAATAATGCATTTTTCCAGTTTCCAAGGTTAGTCATAAGATTAGATATCAAGGGAACAGAGAACCCGGAAGACGAAGAAATATGGTTTGGTTGCCTATCGTAATATAAAGGAGTAGACATAGAGGAGTTTATTCCAGGTGGATAGATCATAGGACCTAGGGTCACAAGACCGAAAGAATACTTAACACCTACTGACCGCCAAACTTCAATTCAGGGTTAATAATTATGACATTTTAAACTGTTGTTTTAATTATCACGGACCACCACCGGGGACGGACACCCGGTTATTGTTCTAAAAGTCAAATTTTGCGCAGTAAATTAAAATTAATTTTTGATGATTTTAACCTGGATCTTCTAAGTAATAATAATAATTGAAATCATTAGAAGTAGACTTCAATAATCATGTAAAACTCTGTAGTGTAATGTTCCTCTGGTGCTGCAAATGTTCATGGGCGGCGGTAATCATTTACCATCAGGTGACCCGCCTGCTCGTTTGCTCGCTATATGTACCTACATATATATATTAAAAAAAACAAAAACTAAAGCCGGCTGGAGTGGACTCTACAACACAAATAATAGAGTATGACAGACAAAAATGTATAATATCTGAGATTTTACCTACAATTTTTAAATACTATTAGTGACACACCAATGATTTTTTAATTAACCTCTAATATAATTATTATCGATTTTTAATTTTAATGATTAGTTTTTTGTAAATCCTGCAGGAAATGTTTGATTTACCGGGATAAAAAAATAGCCTATGCCCTTCCTCAGCCGAGCGATCGCGTAACTTCTGCATCAATCATTGTTACAGTATCAATTGTTGTAATTGGCTGAATTTATGGCATTCTTGCTGCGTCAATGGATTATGTCCAATAGTGGAAGAGTGTTAACCAATCAGAGGTGATTGCGATGTATCAATGATTGATGCAGAAGTTACGCGATCGCTCGGCAGGATGCAATTTATCGTTATACCAAATTTCGTCACTATCAGATGAACAGGCGAGCCGTGAAAACATAGCAGATAGACAGACAGAAAGACAAACTGACAAATATAAATACTTTCACATTTACATTATTAGTAGGTATGATGGTATGGAAGTATGGATTACATGTTATATTGATTCCTCAATAGTCAATACTTATAACATAATTTTTATCAATAAAAAATTCCAACGTCATTCAGTATTCAAATTCACCTACGGCTAATGAACCCGTACCCACACAAACGCACTTGTTTGTCTCGCAAATTGTTTCGTCAATCCATGTCATGATCATGATAGGTGGTACTTAAAAAAAACACGATAATACGAGTTACGTACGATAAACATCGACGACTTCGTGTAGGAAAAAAATAAATACCAACTCCGTTTGGTCATGACCAATTTCATCGCAAGCATAACAATCGTCCGATTAAAAATTATTCAACTCGACATACGTAATTCGACATACTGAAGTCGATATATATGGAGTTGCAAACGTGGCATCTGAAACGATAATGTTTAATTCATCACCCTTTTCGTTGTAAAAAAGAAAGTAAATACGAGTTCTACAGGCCGTTTTCAATTTGCTCGTGAATAGTTTTACACTTTGGCGCAGAAAGCGGCCGCCGCTAAGTATATGCCGCGAGCAACATACATCAGGTGCTTGCAGGTATTCAAATTGCAGATTTTTAATAATGAATATTGTGGTGAATACAATACTGTCAAGCAGAAGCTCCTATCACCTATGGTCTAAATAAGAAGACCTCAGATAAAAAAAATACTTCGGAAGATAGATAGCTGATATGCCACGATCTAAGTTTCACTGAAGTTTAAATCTTTTACATTCAGAGTGTGCACAGACGTGCAGAAAAATAATGTTATAATGACATTACTGGC
This sequence comes from Erebia ligea, assembly GCA_917051295.2. NCBI lineage: Eukaryota > Metazoa > Arthropoda > Insecta > Lepidoptera > Nymphalidae > Erebia > Erebia ligea. The sequence continues at coordinate 9,300,418 of OU785233.1, read as the reverse complement.
TTTAACCTTCACGTTGTGCGTCGTAAAACTCGATTGTATAGTATTACTCGAGACGCGAGCTACACAGTTGCCGCTGTAATGAAAGTTTGTATCTTTTTTTCCTGTTTGAAACGCAATTCGCCCGTGCATGAGATGAGTTTACGCGTTTTTTGCCCGTCTGGTTCGCAGGTGTCTTGTCGTATGAGATTCGACCGGGCTGTCGTTTTTTTCTGAATAGTCTTCGACCTTACCTCGAATCCGTTGTTTGTTTTGCACTTTTTTCATAACATCCTTCCCATACATAATAACCTCCGCTAATATGCGAATTCAATGATCTCATGATTTGTGGAATTGGACTCGGCCAGCGGCCTTGACGTAAACAGGTACCAGCAACGGATACAAAGAACCACGGGCCGTAAACACAACACAACCACCTGAAATATGCACGATGATTCCAATTGTAGGTACAGACATACAGATAATTTATTACCCATTCCTAACAGCATCTTAACACCTATATATATCTTTGAGAGTTATTGTATATACGAGTTTGTAATGAGAAGTGACTTTGTATTTAGCGACTCTTAGTTTTGTGTTTACGCGCGTGAGATTGCCAATATGAATGGTGGTTCCCAAGGTGCGTGTAGGGCGTGCTTTAGGTGGCATTGCGTTCCGTTATCTTACGGTCATCAGTCTCGGAACGGGTGGCGGGCCCCGAGGCGATCCACCGGAACTGTCGTATACGGCACACGTCCGCACGACGCATGGCGTAACTCGAGTCGCACATTTGGCACGCTTGTCCTAATACGGTAACGTTATACCTTGTCGCACCTATCCTGCATCGCCCATTGGAATAGAACAACTCGTTGCACGACACTAAAGTGGTAATGTGCTTTTCCGCTTTATTACCAGCCTGTCAGACTTATACAAACACATTACGATGCAAAACAATTCTAAGAAGCGTATTATAATAATTTATTAATGAGATACCGATCATAATTATTGAACGTGTGGATAATAAAAACTTAACAGCATTGTTTTTTATAGCTATTGCACCGGTAAAGTATCAATTCACGCTAATCATGCTATATCTTTTCGAGAGGTTGATATTCGCGTTTTTTATCCACACGTGTCAAATGGCGAAAGCGTGCTCTCAGTTTAGTTTGACATTTGAAATGCCAATGATCTTTTGGCATCAGTATACGTGCGACATCCAAAATAATATCTTTCGGCGCATATTATAATGTAAACAAAAGCAATACTAAAAAACATTGCACCAGTCATTGTGAAAGCGTTAAACTAAAGAAAAACTGCATATAAATTCAAGAGTTTAGAATTCACATGTTACGGGTATTGTTAAAAGTTTATCCGTCAAATAGTGTATCCCTCGTAATCCCTCAGCATTGTTTTTTCTGTTATATGACTCAGACAAAGACTAGCACCCGCACCCGCACACTACAGGTACACGTCTATATAATATTGTGTTCTATGTTTGTGCACTGTGTCGGTCTGCATATTAATGACTCCTACAAACACGGAACGCTAAAATTTGAATAATATCTTTGCTGTAGTCGTACATTTTTGATTTAAAATATGAAATTATTATTTTTAAAATGCATCCACCAGACTCCTCCGACGTTTATATTTATCCTACTACTACTACTTTGGAGAGCAAACTGTAAATGTCTAAGTTAAAGAACACAAGTCCTCTGAGTTTAGGGGCACTAGATCTTTTGGTGTGAGACAGTCTTGAATTATAATAATTTAACATTGAAACTTTGATACAATCCATAATATTATTATAAATGCGAAAGTATCTGTCTGTCTGTCTGTCTGCTACGCTTTCACGGCCCATCTGTTCAACCGATTTTGATGAAATTTGGCAAAGGGATAGTTTATATCTCGGGGAAGGACATATATGCTACTTTTTATCCCGGAAAATTAAAGAGTTCCCGTGGTAATCAATAACCTTAATCCACGCGGACGAGTCGCGGGCATCATCTAGTATAATATATGAGGAGATATTAGGACTCAAGTAACCCTCATAAAACTTATGGATACGTTTATAATAACAAATGAAATCTCATAATCATAACGTCATAGAATTATAAGACACTTTGAGTAATTGAGGGAATATGACAACAATGGTATGTTCAATCAGTGTTATTAATTGCCACACTTCCTCCATAATGGAGCCCGTATAGCCGGGCGCGAGTGAATTGATGTGGCAGGCTACAAAATAATACAAGGGGACAGAATCACAGAACTCTACAAGTATAAAAATTGTAGTCTGTCTGTGGTTTTGAAATACCCATCTGAAACCAAAATGAGCTGAACATTTTGGTTTCCCAAATCACAAGTTTTTATCTGTTTTGTCTGTTAGTATAATTTGGCTGCATGCCTATCTATTTGTTTGATCGGATTTTTTTTTTGAAATTTTAAAGGTACTACCATAGATCAGGATACGCTGACTTGTAAGGGCTGTTCTTTGTCATCAGATTTGACAAATTCAGACCAGTATAAAGAGATAATGAATAGAATGAAGTTGAATGGCGGCCTCGCACCGGAATGCAAAACGTTGGACGACCCCTCACTTGGTGGACGGACGATTTCAAGCGTGTAGCAGGGAACCGCTGGAAACAAGCGGCTCAAGACAGTGCTCTGTGGCGATCCATGCAGGAGACCTTCGTCTAGCAGTGGACGTCTTAGATACTCGTAGGTTGAGACGACGACGACGATAAAAAGATAAATCGAGAATAAACTCCTTCACGCCATCTCAAAGATATACGATATTGATGAAGTAAATGGTTTATGAGCAAAACAAAAAGCGACTTAGCATTAACGAAAAAGTCCAGTACTACGTTAATGTGATTTAAGTACTTACAGTTCAAGTGCTAGTTATAATAATCTACATAAAAGAAGCGTGTTCTGCACAAGTGACAAGACGTACAAATGCCCCGTGCTCCCTGGATGAAAAATCATTGTCCATTAACGATTTTCCAACAAAGTCTTGATTAATCGTAAGTGGCCATAATTGGTGGTACCTAACGATACGTGGAATGTCGATCGAAAACATCTCGGGGATATTCATAAGCTTATTGGTTTGGTGAATCATGCCATGTCGAATGGTAATGTTTTTAAACACTGCTTTTTGGTTACTCTATGGAGCTCATAAGGTATTTTAGTATAAACTAAAAGAAAGTCTAGCCGAGGAAATAATTAGGAAAAAACGCACGAATTTACTGCCCTTAAGGGTATGGTACATAGTCGTAAAAGGACTAAATAATTCTTATCACTCTGTCCCGACAATGGGTTTACCCAAAGAGCTGTTTTAATTAAGTAAAGACGCCCGTTTATGGATTGTGTGGCGAAAGAGTGGACGGGAACTTTATAGATGAGTTACTAGATAAATAACGGCGTGAAATAGGTAAAGAAAAAATGAACACAGACGCCAACTACGAGGATGTTGAAAGTTTCGCAATTAAAATAATGTTTCATGTTTGTATATTTGGATTTAATTGCTTTCATCTGTGTTAATTTTATTTTTTAGGATCTTGTTCTTATTTATACAAAAAAACTACAACGTTAAAAATTACATTAAGTATAGTTTAGTAGATATAGTAGATTTATACTGTTGGGCTATTATAATCTTTATATAAAGTATGTACCTATACTGAAATTTGAACCACTATCAGCGAATCCGTATTTAAGTACTGATAGTGTTTCAATACCAAACTCTTTGATCTTAATTAAAAATGTTATATGAACACATTCTTAGGCCTAATTAGAATTTTCTACAAGATTGCTTGCGTCTAATAATTCAATAACCGTTTACAAAATTAAGCACATAGTTTATGTCCAAAGTTATAACGGAGTTAGGTACTACTACCTACTATTAATGACTAAAGTTTAAATTAGCTGCTGCAACATAAATGTGATTAAGTATCTATATTTAAGTATATAATCTATAATAACCACTTATAATGTAGGTTGTAGACTAGGTATACCTATAATATGCTGAATAAATAAGAGGTACCTACCTGCAAAGATAAGTTTATACTCCATTGATAAAAGAATTGCCAAACATTTCTGCACATAATTAATTAGAGCTGATCAAATGACTGTTTTAAAATGGAGGCAATGTTAGATCGCATTTTTGTTCTGTGATAAATGGACACAGGCAAGCGATGCCGATGCCATAGGCATAACTTCATATAAGCTCACAACCATTGAGATAATAATATATTATATCTCTATGCTCGCAACCTTTATGATACTTTGCAATGAGGCGCAGTTTCTTTTAGATGTTTATACTCGTAATTATGACTATAATAATCCTGACATTACTGATTTCGTCGGCACTTTGATTGCAATTGGATTGCATTTAGACGCCATCTCAGATATCAAAATATGCGGGAGAACACCAAATATGGGACTCTTTGTGGTGGTCCGCTTCTCAGAAAGGCGTTGTGAATTCCACTACGATAGCAATAATATTCGAAGTTTTATTCCTACAATAAATCAGGTAGTCTGGATTTACGACGGACATTATATTATAGGTATCGGCAGATAAGTTAAAGTATCTGATACGTTATGATATTCCTTTTGCAGTAAAAATGCACTGAGACTAAAGCCAAAACAGCTGCCAAGAAACTTGGCATTCTCAATAAAGTTCATTGGTATTTCACGCCGGAACAAATTCAGATTTTGTATCGGGCTGAGGTTTTGTAACTTGAAGTACAGCAGCCGTATATGGGAAAGCGTTGCCAAGCAGGTAGATACTACATTGATTGATACATTGAAAACGAGAGAACATTTTGAATAACAAAAGGTGTTCCTGTTTAAAAATTTCAAGTATTACTAGTAAGTATTATAATACATATCATTTTATTATAGTCCTGCCTATCGGCAAAATAATGCGATAATTAGATTTTGTAGGTACCTACTAAATGTGAATTATGATGAAGTGTGTTGTTTGAAAGTGCCTAGGCGCGAGGCGTAGGACAGTGTATGCACGCGGATATATAAAACATACTAGGGACCCGACAGGACAAAACGTTTCTGCCAGACACGTCCAAGTCGGAGTGAAACTTCTTTTACTAGCACACACTTGCGCGACAGGACACACTTGGGGACAATTATTTATTTCGCCTTATATCTTTCGCTATATAAAAGTATATTTTTCGGACTTTTTGGCCGCCAGACAATTTTTTTCTTGTCCGTAGTGATTTCGCTATAAAAAAGCAATTACCTACAAAGAAGGCGAAATAATTCATGCAATTACTACGTTTACAAGGGTTTAAGGTTTTCCCCTAATAAGTTTCGCTATCTAGTAAGCGTAGCACCACTAAGGGGAAAGAGAATAGCCTCAATCAGTTCAATGATTTATTTTCTGAAGCGAGTCGGTAGGTACTCGGTACGCCGGTAGACTTACTAGCGGTTAGTCGAATTGTTAGCCCCTTTGAAAGCACAATTTATACTGTCTAGACGTGATAGCTGAAATATTAGGTATAACGCGGACGAGGCGAACTTTAACTTGTTTTATTCTCTTCGTGTGTGCTGTAATGGAATAACTGCGCTTATATATATGAGTTATTCGTGGGTTTCAAGGATGAAAGATGAATCCTAGTCCTATGATTACTTACTAGAAAGTAGAAAGTAGAAAACAGAAAAATGCGACACTTTCGAGGTGTCTTATCGATTCAATCCAATTCAATTTAGTGTACCTACCTTAACTAGATTGGTGGTAATAAGAAGCATGTAGAGTTCATCTAAGTTAATCAATCGAATGTATTACTCACGAGACCCTAGATCAAATAAAACCGTCCAACTGCAGATTTCACTTGATTGGTATAACTATATTATATTAACATTTCAAAGCTATTCTTTTTGGTAGTTGTTTGGGCGCCATTGAGTTTAATAAACCAGGAGTGTACGCTCAAAAAACCAACGTTAATTAGCAATTAACATTTTAAGCAAACATAACGCACAACATTTTTCTTTTTATTTTGATACGTTAAGACAATGATTATTGAATCAAAGCTATAAATTAAAGTAAGATCAGAGTAAAATAAAATTTGGCGCCCTTTCACTGAATGAAAAAGCACGACTGGTCCCCCTCGTATCTAACTACACCAGTCAGGTTGTCATCTGTGCCTAATTTATGGAACATCACTGTCTCTAGTCATAATATGGCAACTCTGTTTGGAGCAACTAAAATCTCTATCAATTATTCCACAGTTCGGTGCTTCAGTCTGCCCAATTCACTGTAGTTCATTAGGTACCAGTGGTTGAGGCAGATATGTAAACAGTGAGCCATTTCCCTAATTGAGTACCTCGTTGTGTAGATGAACTGTTTGTGATGTGAACGAGTCTAATTAAGTTTGCCACAATTTGAAAAAACTACTGGAATATATTTTAAGTTGATACATTTTGCGAGCGACAGGACGTATTATGTACCGGACATTCAATATGTTCTTGCATACGTTTGTTTAAATTTAATGTAGTGACAAATTATTGCAATGGCAATGATTGTGAGTGTAAGGTACAGTGCGAAGTACGAGTAAATTGTAATTAAACGTAGCTTGCAGTTTAGGATTTCAATAAAATATGCAAAGTTCCATCGTCAAACTAATACCGATTACCACATAATCAACAGCCAATACTTACTTTCGCCGAAGAAATGCGATAACCTAATCAGCCCTCATTTTATGAACTGAAAATGTAGGCAAAGTACATTTTAGTTATGTACCTAGTTGTCACGTATAAGATATTTTTTAAAGAAAATTCTTACTTACCTAATTAAAATGCCGTAAAACCGCCTAAGGCATATTGCGCATTATAAGAAAATGTCTTGTGTATTTGTATGCGCGTGTCTGATCCGACACAAGAAAAAATATCTTGTAATATGTATAGTCTCATACAACAACCATTGCGATTGAATTTCTTTTAAGACACTCATAAGGCACAAGAAATTTTCTTACAATGCGCAAAAAGCCTTAAACGGTAATTTAGGTTATAGTTTTTATTTCCGCGGTAGCAAAAATATTACTGTTAGTCGAGTAATTTTTCCTATTCTTATAGTCCCAGTTACGCCAAACCGTGTGGTAGTCATACAGTTAGGCCGAAGTCTAATGAGCGCTTTCGCCGTCGCGTTGTAGCGTCACGCGCGCCTCTAACGGTGAAATGTGTAGTGTCCTTCAGATGTAAACGTGGCTTTGCGGTGCCGTTTAGGCCTATTATTTACGTACGAAACGAGCGTACGTCATTTTTGTCTTTGACTTTGTGCTTACACGTTTTCGACACGGTCGTTGGTTTTGTTGAATGCGGGATTTGTTTACAATACTAGTTCCGCTAATTTAAAACCATTTGCATTTTTCATACATTACAGCAGTAATAGGTACCTATTTCATGTCATTAATATTACCTACTAGCTGAAAATAATTATGAAAAACTCATTTTTAATCGAATAGGTATGACTATTAAACTGAATAAATAATTACTTAAGTAGTAATCATTACTATTTACGTTTATTGAAATAATCGCCTTTCATTCTAAATAATTCTAATAAATTCTGTAGTTATGGAAGTTTGATGATGAAGAAAAAGTGCAACAATGAGGCACCTATTTCTTATGATGGTATACTACCTACTACCTACATTAGTATACTTAAAAAAGGGTAAATGTAATAAATGAGCATCCAGTAAAAAATAATTAATTTTAATCAGCGAATATGAAAATGCAATGCCCACATTAAACAATCGGCGTGCTTAGTGCAGCGTAGAGTCGATGAGGCGCGGGGCGACGCGGCTGGAGGGCGCGGGAGCAGGCGGGCGGCGCGTGCGCGGCCCTGGCGCAAGGTCAATGGCACGCGCTTCTCCCGCTCGCACACCGGAATTCCATATTTAAATCTCGTCCGCAGAAAAATGGCGGTCGGCTTCATTTTGCCGTAGCGCTGTGTACGGAGAATTAATAAAACATATCTTACGATTTCACTCAACCTTTTTTTTTCGTTCACAAGTGACTTAAACGCAGCTGCTGTCTCCTGCAGTCTGCGCTATGCTATCGCATTATACGGGAGTAAATAATAAAATATTATATGATCGCACTCGAGCTTCACCGTTCACCGTATTTTAATGCGTCCCAGATTGCCGACTGGTCCAATGATAACGGGTCTCAAAACATCAAAAAATTGTAAGTAGACATTAACACCCGTGATACGATCAAATTATAAGTAATAAAATTAACTGAAGAGACAAATTGCGCTATGTAATTTTGTAGCAGAAATGAACAGGCCCGGACTCCGGATGCTTCATTTAAGTTTTGTAGAACAAGTATTTGTGTTCGTGGGTCGTGGACGGACACAATTAACTTAATAAAGTGAAGTGCAAGTCACGCTTAATCGTAGGTACGACTCGGATTTCAGCACAAAAGACTAGAGAAGGGTATATTAGAGGACGAAGCACCAATGTATGAGTAAGCATAATGTGGAAATTGAGGAGGGAAAATCAGCTATTTGCGCACTAGAGAGTAACGTATTGTTTCATTATAAATTAAAGTAACAAAGAAATGAAAAACAATACTGAACTGTTGTGAATCATGCACCACTAAATTACAAAAAGAGTATGTTTTGTGCTATATTAATAAACAGAAGTCCGCCTATAAGATTCATAGTAAGTAAAATGCAATAATAAAACCTTGAAAAGGGCGAGTGTAATAATGGAAGAAATCCCTTTGAAGTAAATATATTTTTCCACAAACCTGAAAAACAACTATTCTTCTCATCCCCTAACAGTTTACACAAAAGTGTAATCGGCTCGCAAAAAGAGCTTACGTCGTGCTTTCAAACAAAAAAGGGCTAAAGAACAGAGTCACTCAAATTGAACGCACGAGTTGTGCGGCGAAATTAATTAATGTCCCCCACTGAAGTACTGAAATGTTTGAAAGCCAGCCCATACTGCAAGTCATCGGAGCTACGGAGCCGACGACGCGAGCATCGCGCGGCGGGCGAATTTACAACGCAATATATTCCAAGTAAAAGGAGCCTTAATCCTCTAACAGCTGAAATGAACTGTCGAGCAAGCAATAACATACCAGCAAATCACTAGGACCGTGTTAAATAACGCGATCGTGCGATGTGTTCGTTTTATGTATTTCACGTCGTTACTTTAAAATACTAGTGGTTCGCCCCGAACTGAGACCTCGCGGTATCCATAAACTTGTACAGAGCGCCATCTACTGACATAATTGTGAAGTTCTGTTAATAATACTGAAGCACATTAAAAATTAAATAATTTCGTTTCCTTATAATATTTATCTAATTTTAGTACATATTTGTTGTTCAAGTACAGGATATAATTCAAATAATTGATAAGTTTCAGGCTCAGCCTTTCAGAAAATTGAGAGTTATGATGTCAACTTTGGACGTTAGAAAATCGCCACTTTGAAAGCCCCCCATTTCGTCAATTTTAGGGGAAAAATAAAAAAAAAAAATATTTTTTGGACTCTATTCCTAATTATCTTTAAAATGATATACCGCAACCCTATGTAACGCTATAAAAAATATTTCGCTTCTATGAGAGCCCCCCTGAAATATAGATTTTTATAACTTTTTAAGCCATATTCGGCGGTAGGCCATCGGTTTACATATTATATTTAAATTTGAAGTAATTACGTTTAGTAATTCAGAAGTTATAAGGCTCTGACAGACGGACGGACGGACGGACGGACAAGTGCAAATTCACTCAAGTAGACTCAGAGACCTTCGCTTCGCTCGGTCAATAACTTACCTACCTATTAGACATTTTTCTCAAGAAAATGACAAGAGTATATAACGAGTATTACAATCATGGAATTAGGAATTACGATTAATTACAATACAATCCAATTATAGTGTCTCATGTATAAAGACGTCGAAATACTTCCAAATGTTTTGTACATGACGTGTATGTCAGAGGTTTTTTAATGCATAGATTTTCTCCATCCCCTTGACTTTAAATCTCGATTGTCGGTAGAAAGATTGGTAGGTACTCTATGTCTCTACCAGATGTAGCTAACGGTCGGTTGGATCCTAATTTGAATGCCGCGTCGGTCTCAGTCTGTATTAATTATTATTTAAAAAAATATACAAACTATCATTGAATACAAGTTTACGATTAACCTATATCTATAATATTGTATATTAACATAATTTAAACCACATATTTGAGTTTGAACCAGATGGTTCAAACTATACCTAATATTCCTTACAATATTCAGCTGAACTGAAGTGCGACTATGCGTCACTATTTAGTATTTACCTACATATTAATAATTAACTTTCGCTTAACGCCTTACTAATAATCTACGATAAAAATCTAAATCTAACCTTAGGTACCGTCTATTAGCTTGCTATAGAATGTATATCATTAAACTACGTGCAAAAATACAGAATATTTTAAAAGTTAAACTCAATTTATTCAGTGTGTTGAAGTTCTTGCAAACTGTGGCACAATTCTTGTGTGATATCGGAACGTGCAGCCTTAATAGCAAGATTTAGTGAGACTGGGTAAGCTGCAATGGCGGCGGTGGCGTATGTTTAGATTTTCCGAGCGCGCTAAGCGTTGAGTGCAAAGTTACAGATTGTCTGGAAGCGGTGGATTGAAAACAATTGAGGTACACATGCATTTTAATTGTAATGAAGGTTGAGGTTTGCGTATTTTTCATATGCCTTCGGAGATAAACAATATTTTTCAGGATGAAGCACACTATTAAGTCTGTTTATTTTAGTGTGTGTTCATCTAGTTTCAACTTACAAAGAGCTTGCATTTCTTCTTTAAATAGGTATCTATTAAAATGATAGTATCTTTGGCCCGTATGCCATTCAATACGATTGAAAATTGAATTTTGTACTGTTGTTGTTGGAGCTGGTGGGTAAATTTTAATACAGTATCTACCATTAACGTACAATAAGTGACGCGTAAGTCGTTCATACGTCGTTCGTGAAGCGAAGTAAAATTAGTACAGTATTTATGCCACGCAGGCCTACTCATAACGTATATGAAAAATCTAAATTCTATGTAGTCTTATTTCTTGTTCAAGTATCAGAATTCAGACTACCAGAAGAAAATGTAAAAATGTAATATTCTGTTGTGTCTGTCCTATGTCCCTGCCCGTTGGGAACTCTATTTAATGTAATCTGTCGAGTAATTCTGCGAAAAGTTTCATCGCAGTGCTTTTCCACTGTTTCATTTATCCGATGACAGCCGTACTTGCTTTCTTCCAACAATGATTACTTGCAAAAGGAGCTTCCACTTAGCGCATTTTTTATCACCTCACTGTATAATTTTTATACTATCTTGTTTTGTAGATTTGTTTTTATCATAATTTATTATAATACTAGATAGTGCCCCCGACTTCGTCCGCGTGGATTAAGTTTTTCAATTCAAAATTCAAAATTCAAAAGTTTTTAATTTAAATAGACTTTTTACAAGTCTAATAGCCTATGTCCTTCTTCGGGATGTAATCTACCTGTGTACCAAATTTCATCAAAATCGGTGGAACAGATGTGCCGTGAAAGCATAGCAGACAGACAGAAAGACACACTTTCGCATTTATAATAATATTAGTATAAATTAAGCTAAATATAACATGTTACCGTTTGATTTCATCAATCAACCACACTTAGGGCTGATTTTTCAATCGTCAGATAAAGTTTATCGGAGGAATAAATTTGACGTTTGACAGGTTTTGTATTGAAAAACTGCCAAAACGTCAAATTTATTCCTCCGATAAAATTTATCTGACGATTGAAAAATTTGCCCTTAGTAATTAAATCTCTAGTTATATCGATAAAATATTAAATCAGTCAGTCAGAGAGTCATCAGTCAACCTATTTTCAAGTACCTAAAGATATAAGTATGCTATATTTTAAGCAAAATTTAACAGTTTACATAGATTTATGAATTATTTTGATAAAAGTATTTATCTATTCTTAAAAAAAAGAAAAAAGTATTGGGAATTGTGATAAAATTTTAAATCTCATTCATTCTTGAACTAGAGGTGATTCAATCATAGCTTATTTCCCTGGATGATGTCCTTAGCAGATGTAAATTCAAATGGCATTTCCAGTTATATTGTCGTCGCTTAGATCCTAGCTGTGGGTGGGTACTGAAGTGTGTCCGTTGAATATCGCGCTTAGTAAAACAACCGGAGATGAGACTTGCCTACAGCGATCGTATTATACGAGTACGTTTCGAATATCACGCCGTCCGCCATCCATCTCGTCCGCCATTTTGTCATCACAACTGTAAGTACCCGCGAAAATAATGATCATGATAATGGGACAGTAACTTATCATTATTTTGCATGAAACGAGACTTTTTCAAAAACACTTCGAAATCACTTTGCAAGTGTGTTTGAAATCACTTTGCAAGCGTGTTTGAGTATTGCTGAGCGGTGTAATTTTAAACCGTTTTTAATGAAACGATTTTTTGTAAGCGAATGGTGTTTGTCTCATGTTCAAGTACCATTTAGGTACCTATCTGATACGTACCTAGTAGATACTAATGAGACTATCGTTTAATTAAAAACGGTTCAAAATCTGTGACTCTAATTCGCCGGTGACTCCGCTTCAATCCGACTCTGAATCCGCGGACCGATTATTATCATAAAATAGGTAATAGTATATTTTATTATGCCAAGGAAATTATGGATAGTAGTTTTGACACTGATATTTGCATCGAAATAGGTACTAAAATTCTACATCAATCGATATTTGACAAATGGCTTTTAAATGAATTCCACATGAGCCTGAAATAGCTACCAGTTATTAAAATGTAAAATTTAAAATCCATCTGCTTTATATAACACATGTATGAAATCTGTTACATCATATAGGTTACGGAAACGCCTAACCAATTTGATATTAATAATAATTCCAATACAGAATCGTGGTATGCTATGTTTGCATTGAATACACTTGTTTAAGATCAGACCGCTAAATGAAACTATTCATGCATGCGTTCATTGAATCCATTTTACCAAAACGGTCGAGTAGTAGAGTTTTAGTTTGAGTAGAGTGAAAACCTTCTATCTACTGACAGTAAAGTAAATCGCATACTTGCAAAAGTAGATGATAATTTAGCCGTAGACTGTATGTTTCATACGTAATAATAAAACAACTATTTAAAATTTTAAAAAAGATCTACTTTCATTAGTATTCCATCAAAATTCAAAACCAAGTCAATAATTAAATCACCCGCATAATTATGTAGACCAATAATTAATCTCGTAGAGTCATTAACATAATATTGATATAATAAAATGACAAATCAAAAATAACAAGGCCACGGTAGCTTTCTAAAAGAATTTATAATTATTAAACGTTGTATAAAAAAATAACCAGTCATAATTCAGTCTTTAAAAAAAGTAGCTCGGCCTAAATTCGTAAAAGAACGTGAAAAAATTCACAACTAGCTAAAAGCAAAGAGAAAGAAAGTAATAACCATAATTAAAGGGAACAAAGTAACTATAAAAATTAGCTCCGTAAATAAAAATGGTAGACATAGATTGTAGCGCGCACCTTCGCGTTTCCGTAATGAGAGTAAAGGCGTCTTCGGGAAGCGAAAGTATTTGTTGTATTTGAAAATTAAAAGGGGGCAGGGGGAGTCCCAGGAGTGAGGAGGGGGGCTGGCGCAATCAGAACTCGCCGATGGCAACCTTAAATACCAACCTTAATTGAACTGCTTCCATACCTCGGCACCTAGCTACATAAATACGGTTTAAGGTACTTTCATTTCAGTAGTATCACGGGTAGTATCCTTTTCCTACAGTGAAACTTTTATGTGTAGTCAGTTATTTTTCACGTTCACCACTTTTGCTATTACTGCTACAAACTACTTTACAAACTCCACCCTTTTTAAAGATTTGATCGGAGTTCAGCATGCTGCTAGCTCTGCGTTGATGAATCAGTCAATAAGTAGATAAGGTAATTGCTTAAACAGAGTTACAGGTAGGTATTGAAGAATATGGATGCTGCTACAAACGATATAAACAGAAACAACAAAAAACTTAATGAATGAACCAGAAGCTTAATTCGCTATAATCCGCCACAGTAGACAAATCTATGTGGTGCAGTGCGTGTCTTCCACCGATTATAGCGAATTCCTGGACTTCCGACAAGTAACGCCTGCTTCAATTCAATATTCGATTCAATAACAAAAAACTTATTAAACGTCTGTTCAACTTATGACTTTGTAACAGTGTCGTGTTATTGGAGAACACAAAGCGAGATGGATATTTGAATAAGGACAAAGCTCAACCGGGTGTCGTGCGTTGAGAGATGTTGGCGGAAGCTTAAAATAATATTTCGGAGCGTCGCATTGGCCTGGCTCGTGAACCCAGGAAATGAGGCTCTCTGCCCCGCCGGGAAAATGCTCCTCCGAATCATAACGCCGAGTAAATCTCCTTGCTTTGAAACGAAAGACTTTAAAAATGATGGCGAAGATTTATCTTTATAAGTCAGTGTAATACATGAAATTTGCTGACACAAATCTCCTCATTGAACTCGCGAAATGAAATCCGTTTATTACGAGTGGGCTTGCGAATGCCCTGTTTTAGAGAACCTTAATTTCCTTTAGGTTTTTCTGATATTTGCATGATCTATCTACAGTACCTACTGATAAATGAAACCAAACTAAACAAAAGCATCTACTACGTAGAATACCGAACTTTTAAATGCGTTATTTTTAGGATGTCTCTATTTGATTGCCTGTTAACATTGATGTAGAATTTTGGTACCTAACACGATAACTCATAGGCAGCTATTTAAGGCGGTTCCTCAGGTAGGTTGGTAGTTGGTACCTACTACAAATTTTGATTGCCGGCGGCAGTAACTATTTTGTTTACTTCCTATAGTTTTAGTACCCTATACATATTATTTTAAAAAATTCTTATGAATACTTGTCATTTTGATGTGACTATGCAAAACATGGTGACGGAAAAATAAATATCTTCAACTCTCCTAAATCTTTAAAAACGGTAGAAAACTCTTTGTCCCAGTCGAAAATAAACAAAAAAACCAAATCTCATAAATCAGGTAGTTAGCAATCGCCATCCGAAAGGGAAGCAATGATTACACCATTTCCCAAAAGGTCCGAGTTGGGGCCGATATATCCGCCGAGCGCATCCGATTGAATTAATCTGGGAAGCGGTCGGTACAACCGATAAACATTTACATATTGTGTCTGCGAGGCACTAGGCAGGTATCGATTCTACCGATCCGATTTGTTCTCAATCGGTTCGTAGAAAGGATTACACTGAAGCGTTTGAACTGAAGTTGCATGAAAAATTTATTCTATAGAGGTACGTAGTACAAAAGACTATGCGAAACACTCTGTTTCTATTGATTTATATAAAGCGCATGCCATTGTAGTCGATGTTTTGTCAGGCATGCGATACAAGAGGAGGTTTTCCCACAAATTGAATCTCTTAAACATAGAGTTCTACTTTTCTCCGTCTAGTAAATTATTACCACAGTTCATATATGTAAATTGGGGAATAAATTTAAGTAGACTTAACCATTTCTAAGAGAAATTTATCGATTATATCTAGTTACTGTAGTATTCTATCTATCGAAGATTAATTTCTATGTACATAGTAAAATTGAACTTCAAATGTTAGTGTTACGGTATCAAAATTTATCTCACTATATTGGATGCTATACAGTTTACAGAATCTTATTTATTTTGTAATTATTAATACTAATCTGTTGGATTCATGTCATGATAATCTGTCATGACTTTTAAAATAAGACGTTCATCTCGTCTTACCTTCTGAAAATTAATTAATGGTGATAACTGAAACAACATAAATCAAATTGTTTTGTTTATCCGAAAATTATAACACAACATAAAACATAAATATTCAAAATTCAGGTACGCAAAAGTTAGAGCACACCACGGTAACTTGAAAAGTTGAATTCGAGTTTTGAAATACAGTTGTTTGGAACTGAACTTTGTCTTGAACTACGAATAAAATGTCATGTTAAATTTAAGAAGACATTCTGTATAAACGAATCGATCCATTTAGATTTACTGTGAAGCTATTTATAGATGTTGTAAGGAAGTGACGAGCCGAACGCGGCAGAGCACAAAGAAGCAATTGAGGCCGGCATGTAAGTGGCAATGCTGACGTGCCCTTAGACCACGCAAACATAAATAATATCTACGTAATACGTGACACCAGCACAGCATCCGACAATTGCTTATTGAATTACTTATGACGGCAAATGAAACGCTCCTTGAAACACTTGCACTTGAATATTTGTAATATTTCTCACAAAGGCAATATACCATACTAGCTGACGCCCAAAACTTCGTCGGTTTTTTGGTTCCCGCGGGAACTCTTTAATTTTCCGGGATAAAAGGTAGCCTATGTGCTATTCCAGACTAATCTATCTCGGTGCCAAATTTCATCCAGATCCGATCAGCCGTTCTGGTGTGATTGAGTAACAAACATCCATCCATACGTTCATCCATCTATCCAAACTTTCGCATTTATAATATTAGTATAGATATAGATTAAGTCAACGCAGTGCAGTTAAAATACAATTCTTTTCTTCAATTCTTTGCGTTCATTGACCCATCATATTCGACGATCTCAAAAGAGAAATGATAAGTATTTGAAGTGCACCTGAAAATTTTCCAGTAAGAAGAGAAAAATCCAACTAGAAGTATATTCAGGACAATAAGCTCCACACGTTCAACAAACTACAGTGACAAATTGGATAGAATCTGTGTGAAAAGAAAAAAGAAAACAACATATAAGACAGTGTTCGTAAATTGAATTTCTAATTTATTACTTTGCCACAGACGGTTCTTTCTACGCATAAAGGCTATACAGGAACATGTGAGTGGTAGTGAACGGCTGTTCATTACCAGATGGCCAGCGATGAATGAGTCGTCAGACCACGTTGAAAAGTTTCGGAAATAATGTGCCCCAGCATTATTCTACTGTAAATTTTGGTCTGTTGATTATAATTTTTGTGTTTTGTTTTGTCTACTTGGTTGGATACATTTATCAAGACACCGAGATAGCTCTTGAGACTTGAATAAAAAAATTACACTGTTGTTATCTTGTCTCATAAGTATTACTATTATGCATTTCTACTATATACCTTTATCTTGTGAATTTTATTGCGAAGAATTGAAACAGAGGTGTCGACTTGTTCATGCAAATTCTGATCCTGTAAAGTCTGTGCCTTAGAATAGTTCTAAGGTCTGTGCTTTAATCACCAGACCATCACTAACATTTTGTTTGACAAGGATACCGTACAATGGAACCCACAAATTTTTGATTCATTTCTTCCGAATACCAACGTGTAGGACGGATAGCGATTTGGTCGTACAACCGGGATGCGCCCAATTCACGCCAATAAACGACCCCGACATATCGACCTTATAGGGCTTGTCAGGCCATCAACACCTCTATGCCTTATTGCGTAGAGGGCAAAGTTGGATAAATGTTGGAAAATGAAATATAGCGTCTGGCTCAACCACCAGTTTTGTGTGCATAATTGTTTAGTGCGTCTAGGCTTGTTTGATATTGGACTACAGATTAGCTAGAACATTTTTGTTCTAAATAGCGTGCTACTTGTTTCAGCAAAACCAAGAATTTTACACAGAAAGCATCGTAAAATTCGCGGGAGATGTGTAAAGGAAAATAAGAACTCCAACGACAAAATATAAAATGACAGCTTTTGATTTAAAATATTATTAAAATCCATACTTCCATACTAATAATAAGTATATTATTCTGTCTAATTTTGGTACAGAGATAGGTTGTATCCCGGAAAAGGCTACGTTTTATTCCGGAAAATTAGGGAGGAATTGAAGAAAACTTTACTCGCGGACGAAGTAGCAGGCATTATCTAGTTACCAAGAAAAGGAAACAAAATTGTGCGGGTAACTTTGTACACGAAATTGAAATACAGCATTTTGGTACGTCGCGTCGTCGCGTCGTAAAGAGTTTTTTTTACTGAAATCTATTTATTTTTTCTGATAACTAGCTGATGTCTGTGACTTCGTCCGAGTGGAATAAGTTGTTTTGATTCCCACGGAAACTCCTTCATTTTCCGGGATAGAAAGTAGCACATGTCACTTTCCAGGTTCTCAACTATACCCATACAAAAAATCACTATGTTGATGATAATGTATGATGCTCTGTTCCGACGTGCAGATTGAAGGACAAACCAACAAACAAATACTCTCCTATTTATGTATGATGATGATTATTGATAATATTGTATAGTAATAATATTATTGAGCTTATATAATATTAATGTAAGTATCTAGTAGTAAGTAAAAATAAAGCTTTTAGGCCGACCTGCACCACACTGCGTAAACTGATTTTGTTAAGTTTATTCCGGGGTTGACATTCAAAGGGCAGGTATAGAAAATCATAACTTATACACTTATAACGGCCTTGCGCAAGTGGATCAATCTTTTAAAAACGACTTGGTGACGCAGATAAAAGATGGTAGCCTCAAATCAGATGATCCGTCTGGTAAACGCTTTCGGTGGAAGGACGCATAATCGTTTTTCCATCTGAAATTGAAGATCTGAGTTTCCTGAGGTGTTCGGAAAGCTTACTATTGAGATAGTCGAACAAAATCGGGCTAGTAGAGCCATAGAGAGCGAAACGTACGTTGACGCTGCCAAATACCAGAATACGTTTCCATCCTCTGGCATAATAGTGCCGTAAAGCCTTTGTCGTACAGTGTTACACGTTTTAGGACTACTCACACAGCATTGTAAAGTTAGGCAAAACAAAACTATCACTGAAATAGTTTTTCAACTCGCGGAAAAGTTTTCGCAGCGAATTCGCTGAAATAGTTACTTTGTAGTCTTTGTAGTATGAGGGTTGTATTTTTATCGTTTATTTTCAAAAGTTTTAGAACAAAAGCTATTTCACTGGTATTCCCACCATAGCATTTCGCATGAAATAAAGAAGCAATTTATTTCCGTATTACTTTTGAGACGTTCCTTCTTCGCTGGAGCGTTCTTGTGCTCTCAAGTCTCAACTCTCAGATTTGGAGCCATTTATTATTTTCATAATAAATAAAGATTCTTTCACGTTGTAGCGACAATTCTAGATTATGTTATGTACCCTTATCCCGTTGACATGAATATTCAGTACAATGAGAATTTTGAAACCTGGAACTTTCAGATAAAATCATTTCAGATGGTAGATTTATAAACCATCTCAATACTTTGGATTGATATGATTAACTTTTAATCGATCCTCTGTCCTTTTCGTTCAATCAGTGAACTATTGAAGCGTACCTTCTAAAATCGTCTGAGTACATTTTCACAAGGCGAAGATTGTATGACGACACCGTCAAGCAGCATGACCTCCGCACGGCCCTCGGTGAATCACCGGCGCCTTGCATTCCTCCAACAGCATAGATAATGGGAAATGCCACGTAGGTAGTCATAAATTGCCAAACACTATGTCCTATGTCAATAAATCATACTTTAATATTCTTAACTTAAATAAAGGTACCATTACTGTTCTTATGCCTTATCTTGCGTTCTTATATCTTATGCCTCCATGCCTTTTCTTTGAACTTTTGAATAGCTAAAGAATGTAACTGTAGACTTTATAGATAATAGGTTAAAAATATTAGCAGGAGATATGACTTTATCGTTGGACTATTGATTGATCTATCAACGTAGAACTTGAAGGGTTTGACGTACTCAGATGAAAATAATAATTATTAATTGTTTTTAACTAGGTATGTAAATGGGTGCTATTAATAAGATTTGGGACACAATTAATAATTCTCGAAATATGCAGCTTTGCTGTTGATATCCTTGTTCAGGAACAGCGGATGATACTCGTATATTAAATTAATAATAATTGAGCTAACTCATTTTTCTGATAAGTTTCTTTAAATTTCGATGGACTTGTTATTTGATGGATGGCTGGGTTTTGAATTCCGTAGGGATCCAAATGATGGGATATCTCTCTCTTATCAACCTATTGCCGGCTCACTACTGAACATGGGCCTCCTCTCGGAATGAGAAGGGTTTGGCTATAGTTCACCACGCTGGCCAAGTGCGTATTGGCTGACTTCACACACCTTCGAGAACATTATAAAGAATTCTCGGGCGTGTAGGTTTCCTGGCGATGTTTACAACTGTCATATTTCCAATGGTGTAGTAGGTACCATGTTTACAACAAGTGAAATATTTCTTAAAACGCGCATAACTTAGAAAAGTTGGAGGTGCGTGCCCGGGGATCGAACCCGCAACCCCGTACAGGAGGTCGGGCGTCTTAAGCTACTAAGCTATCACCGCTTCATGATGATGAAATGATGACTGCTTGATGACGAAATGATGTTACTTCACCGTTATAGGTTTTATAGGTCGATTTAGCGAAAACAATATTAGGCTTTAGTCCAATCAACAGGCAGTTAGTAACTTTTTTATCGTCCGTTGAACATGGCCTACTTTAATATTGCCTCCCCCGTGGCGTTGGCCCCGATCCGGTAATACCACAGCGGGGAATCTGATTACTAATGCGCTTTGACGGATAAAAAAGCGATAACGAAATACCTAGTAAATTTTGATGCTACCTCAGTATAAGTTGATTACTTTTATTGACGAACACGCTTTCGTTCTTGGACTCTACTTCGTTATTCTTCTTCTAAGCATGACCCGATCTTTCATTTTTCCGTAGAACAACAAGAACTCATTTCTTGTCCATCTGGAAAGAACTCGTCAATCCGTCCATCCGTCAAGACGTTCCGATACGATGCCATTTAGAAACCGATTAGGGGTGTGGGGACTATTTAAGTACAACCAGGTAAGATCGCAGTCAAGGGCTAACTTGTACTTAGTGGATAAAAAAGTCCTTCCGTTCTAGCCATTTATTGTATTTTTGTAGCATTGTATTTTTGTAAGTTACGGTTATGGTTATGAAATCTTTGAAGTTTTTATTTATCAATAATTTGTAACTATATTTTGCATGCAATCGTACTCCTTAGCTCCATTCGTGCATGAGAAGGCGTCTACTTTCCAATGCATAGTATTGTAAGAGTATTGTAAGAATCGATCACGGACTGTCTAAGAACCGTTCCTTATGCTGATTCATTCACTTCTATCCATTAATAAACATTAGCTCTTTAAAAACATACAGATATTATCTGTTTTTCAATTACTCGAAGTTGATCATTGGAACTAATCTTCATCGTTCTATCGGGGTCGGATATTGCTGTTATGAATAAGTCTTTTATGTCTTAACAACTTTTTCTTAAAGATTAGGTATGGCCCGCTGCCTAGCTAAAAAAAATAAGCTTAATCAATTCTTTTTCTTTTGTCAAGTACTTATACACTGTTGTTTTTTATATCTACTTGAACTTTCCAAATCGGAGTCTACTTATTACGTACTGTAGGTAAGGTTTTAAAAGTTCGGCCACAAATCTTTAAATGTAATAAGAACCGATGAACCTTTATAAGACCGAATACCTGTCTGCCCAAGGATTTATAGGGAAATAAATAAGTACAATCGCGCTCGAAAATTATCATTACAAATGGTTCTTGCAATTTCACGACGAGAATTTATCTGCTGACATTTTAATTTACGTCAGGCTGGGAAGTTCTTAATTAGAGGAGTCAGTCGAGAGTTTTAGGTAGGGCTGCCAACATTATGATTTTGAATAGGTTATTAAACCTACCTGCGTCACTTGGGATTGGTGGTAAACCGTATAAATAACGCAAACTGGAAACATTTAAATGTCACAGCTCCAGTTATTTAATTACTTTTTTTTTTTTTTTTTTAATCCACTACAAGTTAGCCCTTGACTGCGATCTCACCTGATGGTAAGTGACGATGCAGTCTAAGATGGTAGCGGGCTAACCTGTTAGAGGCATGGCAGTTATATTAAACCCATACCCCTATTCGGTTTCTACACGGCATCGTACCGGAACGCTAAATCGCTTGGCGGCACGTCTTTGCCGGTAGGGTGGTAACTAGCCACGGCCGAAGCCTCCCACCAGGCCAAACTTAAAATGAAGTTATAGAAAGGGAAATAAGCGAGTTCTGATTTTTTACATTAATTAGTTAAATATAGTTTATAAGTGTGTCTGTCTGTCTGCTACGCTTTCCCCAACCAGCTTTTCAACCGATTTAGATGAAATTTGATATTTGTAGTAATAGGTTGTATCCCCGGGAAGGACATAGGCTATATTTATCCCGGACAATTGAAGAGTTCCCGCGGGAATAAGAAAAACTTGTTTCATGCGGACGAAGTCATGACCATGATGGAATAAAAAATTAAAATGTTACTGCGAAAAATGTATTTTTATAAATTGTAAATTGAAACCCCTAGGCTTAGGGGCGCAGGGTTCACGGGCGCGGGGACCACACACGGGTGACAGTTCTCCCCACGACACGCGACGTAGTGTTTTGCTCTTTTCGACTGTACTATTCTTCACTACACTAAACCTTTTAGTGCAAACAATTTGCGAGTATAAAACCTATAATATGTTAGGTACCCCGGCTGGTATTCTTGATTTCAAGACTATATAGAATACCATTTATTCTGATTTCATGCGTTTGCTTTTTATTTTCCAAGTCAGAATTTCCATCATTGTAATTTAGTATTATACCTACCTAATACCTGTTTATGTTGTGAATTATAAGTTGAGCCCAGTCTGTTTTGGTCGCATATTTATTATAGTACCTATGCACTAAAATACGAGGAACATTATACGTATTATGCCAAAAGCGCTGCTAACCTGATGGTTACTTTGTCCGCAATTACAGATTACCACGAATCAATGCTACGAAGTCGTTCGGCCTCTTATACGGGAGGTCGGGTAATTGAGTCCAGGGTACACACCTTTGCCTTTGCCTTAATAGCGAAGAAAAACATCGTGAGGAAACATGCATCCCAGAGAGTTCACTATAATATCCTGTCAGTTCTTTTAGATTATGTTGGCTAGCGTGTCGGACTTAGACCTAAATCATTTACATTCTTAGAAAATGGATGACGACTAGGACTACGCACATAACTACGCACTAAAAATATTTGAAAATAGGCTGAAGTTTGACTCAACCACCCGTGTCGGCACGTGTCTATTGATTTTCAGGGATCAAAGAATTGTGTACATTCGTCTGCACAGTGTAAAGTGTTCAAGCACGTACTTTCTTTTATTTTATACTCATAGGAGGATATCACATAGCTGTCAATAAAGATCGGTGATCGGTTGCTTGGCAAATATTTACGACAAAGACGGAGTGTAGTGTATTGTGGTCAATATAAATACGATCTATGAGCTCGAGATGGCCGACCAACGCCGATATTACGTGAGGTAGAAGAAGGTTGTACAGTTGGAATAAGGGTTCGTTTTGACTGAAGCGCAGACGTGTGCGCTCCAACCTAATAGACTAATAAAATTCATTCAAACATTCATCTAACAATAACTTGATTGGTCTATTGAACACTTCTCATTCTCTACTCCGCTCCGCGTCAGTGGAATTCTGCAGGCGACGAGTACCTACCACTTACCTTTGCAAACTTCCCAGACAGACTAAAATATTATTACTTAGTAGATGGATTTCACAAAGGCTTTTAAATATTTATCCTAAGATCTTTTGAGCTGTCGTTATAAACTTTTCTTAGTATAGTTTCATGTAGGTAATATGTTAATTAAGTAGGTAGGTATATTGATAGAATACACACGTCACACATTAGAAGTCGAGAACAAAAGTCTTCTAACTTACTAGGTACTTAGGTAGATTGGATGAATTAATTAGTAGGTATTTCAAGTAATTGTTTTTTATGTTATCTTTAGTTTCATTATTTATATTGTGGGATTTGTTACTATTTTTAATTTATTTGTTTTTTTTTATTTATTTAGTTAATGTATTTATTTTAATCTAAGAAGCTTGTATTTACCTCAAGGCGCAGACGCTTATACATTGAGGGCAAACCTCTGTGGTTTTTTCGATGTACTTATTCTAAAATATGTGTGTTTTTGTAAATTTGTACGTTGATAATTAAAAAAAAAAAAAAAAAAGGTACAGCTAGTCAATTAATTAAGGAAACCCCAAACACAAATCAAAAGGATTTATATACAAGAATATTTGCAAAAGATGAGGGTTATTCCTGTAGGTACTTAATAAGACTAATAAGTACTATTTTTATTAGCAGGCACATTAAGTTCCTTTTATGTTTATTGCAGTGGGAAATTCTGTTACGGAGAAATAGCTCTAGTGACTCACGACGATATTATCGCCATTCAATATAAATCAAAACAAAACATTTGTCCGTGATTCATATTTTGTATATAAACTTAATCCGCTGTTTTTAAAGAAAACATTATGAGCCGATACCAAACGCTAATATTATTTATTTGTTACATTCCGACGCTCGGTTGATCGGTTTGAAATTAATTGATATTATCGAATTAATGACGCTTTATTAACTACTATGAATCGCACGGTGAACGAAATAAAAAGGCCAAGAATAACGTCGATCCCGTAAAAACTCCGACAAAAAGCGAATTTAAAGGTTCAAATTGCTGATTGAAACCTGGCTCGTCTGCCTCCAATTAACATTCTGGGGTTTTTCAGGTTTAAAAAATAGACTTAAATTCGAATCTCTAATTACATGTTACCGACAAACCAAAGGTGCAGTTGCAGTCATTTGTTAGTCTACTCGTATTTGCAATACTTTTTCTTCTAGTTCTTTATCCCTGTTGCGTCGGATGCAGGCACCCAGTAGTCATGGTTGTATGGTATATGGGTGCGGGCCAGCGCCAACAGAGTCCAAAGCGTGATAGCCAGCACTCAGCAGGCTTTACTGCTGTTATGTGAACCATTGTTTACCAAGGTTTAGTAACGGTTTATTTTTGAACATTAGTATAATCTACTTAGTTTAGTTTATATGACTTTTCGTTACTTGAAATAAACTTATATTTATTTGTTTAGTTATCTATCTACATAATTTAATCGCAAGAGTTGTATGAAGTCTTTTTATTAAATTTAATCAATACTTAATTTATTTTAATTGTTTCGTGCAACTCAGCGTAGGTAAGTATCTCATTACTTTAGTACAGTAATTGTCCACAGTTCGCAGTATAGTCCCATTTCCCAACTATGAATTCATCAAATTGTCTCTAGTATGTGTGGGAGAGCACCTAAAACCGTTTATGTTTAGTACATCGGTCGCCCTAAGCTGGTCCGTGATTGGCTCTCATGCCAGGATAATGCGGGCGGTGGCTGACAACGTTATGAACCCTCTGATTTAATTGAAGATTCCACGTTCGACGTCCACTATATTCTGACACCATTGTCCGTGTGTCGGTGGGAACAACGAATCAATCAATACTTATTAGTCGTAGTTGAAGTTTGGTTATATCATTCAAACGGAGGGAGAGATTCTGTCGATTATTCTAGATCAATGATCAAACATTAAATCAAAAAATATTGTGTTTAGATATTTACTGAGAATATAATAAAACTCTAAAAATAAAATGTAAATCTTAAGTAATTGGCAATTAAAATTATGGCAGTTAAGGTAAAGGAGGTAATAAAAATTTAGAAACATGCACTCACAAATAATTGAGGTAACGGGTAGAGATGCGAATACATACCTGAAAAGAAAATAAACACAGTTAGTTTTTAAATTATTTAGATACAATTAAATAAGTATATACTAAACCTGAAGATACTAGTAATGTAGAGAAAATTTGTAAGGTAGGTACAATACTTGATGAAAGAATTTGCCTAGGCCGTCAGGATATAGTCCTAAAAATGCATCAAGTCAAGATGGCTTAGGAAGGTATGAGTTTATTAAACGTAGGTAAAGCTAATATTTCATAATATTACTTTCTAGTAATTAACTGGCATGGTTTGAAAAATTAAAGCCTCTTTCTTTGATAAAATTTCCTGAGTAGTAGAGCCTTTAAAGTAGGCTATATTGTGAATGTAGGTGTGAAAAGTGTCATTTTCTCGTGGAGCGCGATGGTAAATAAGTTGACACTGCTGAGGCACCTGCAGGCGAAGTCTAATGGGCTCAATTATCGGGGCCGCGGATTGGCCCATTACCCCCCACACCCGCTGCTCTCCTAGTCTCACACCTTTATAGAAATATTCCAAGCCTTTCCAAATTGTTCGAAGATGTGATTTTTCCTGAATTTTCCATTAGTTCTAAATACAATTCAGATATAATATAATAAACATAAGATTTGCTAAGGGCGCGCACTTTTTACATGGATCTGCACAAACTACCGCGTCACGACGAAACATAATTTTCATAGAACGCGGATGTTTCGCACGAATCTTTTTTTTTCTGTCCTGTGCCGCCGCACTTGTGTTTCCGCCTTTACGAAATGATTTTCAGAAATTATACCCAGCGCAGCCAAGGTATAGCTAGCTTTTTACTCACATTTTTAAGGTTTTTAATAAATTTCGGAGCTTAATCGGTTTATGATGATGATTTCCTTATGTGTGTTCTGAAAATCACATCAATATTTTATTCTAATCTTTTTGGGAAATCCCACTTTACTGTATGATGACATATTTTTTAAATTAGGTAACTAGATGACTTCACACTATTGACGAAAATTTCCAATATACATTATTAAGGTATTTTAGTTTATAAAATACTAATTATTTACAAAACTCATTCCATTGTCCCGATAGCTAAGTAATTAGTTGCATTTAGTTGTTCATATGAATTGATAAGGAGCGGAGCTAGTAGGATCTTGATGATATCATAATTCATAATATTATAGTAGGTATATAATAGTGTGTTCCTTTGATACATTCGAATATCTCATTGTTGCTTCTAATTGGGTAGTTTGAAATTGAAAAAATCTGATAATAAAAATATCGATTTGATTACTTTTCAGTTTTCGTTTTAGACAATGAAAAATCGATTTAATTAAGTAAGTAGAACTATCTTTATTCGATTGATGTTACTGCCATCGGATAATGTACTAAACATAACTTGTATTAGTCAAATTATTTATGTTGTTTTATAGACACGGTTGGTTCCAAATGGCGCACTAATGAAGCCACCACACGTTGTACACTCTTCAATTTTTGTTACTTGTATACCTACTGCACGTAGAGTCGCTAATCATCACGTTTGTGATGTAAATCCTAATCTACATAGGTATTGTATTTTGCTCATTGAAAGGAGTTTATTGGCTTTGCTCTTGAGTTAACTTTTTTTTCCGAACCAGAGGTCCTGACTTATCTGACTACATAGGTACTAGTACAGGTGTATAGTTACTGCATATTATTTAATTTACTTACCTTAATTTTATGAAATACATATCATATGTAATATATATCAAAACGCATACTTTGTCGTCAGCTGAAAATTCTCAACTCATCACTATCATAGATAGAAGATAATACGCTATCATATCAGCTGTCTTTCAGGTTATAAACGTTTTAAATTCTAAATGAGTAATGAGTTTGCAAATGATTCATAGTAAGTAAATTATGGATTTTCAACAGTTTGTTTTGGATTGTGAGTTTTTCTTTGTAAACAAATCATAATAACCAATAAGAGAATCTCCATATTTAATTATTAAGTATAGCTACTAATATAATGCAGTGGAAAGTAAACGATTTTAAATTTTGGATTTTTTACAAAAATATTACGTATAGTTAAGTTTTAAGTTCAAATAAGGCATTGAAAGTCGAAGGACATCATGACGTCTAGAATCAGGAAAATCCCGAGAAAACTTTAACGCGTAGTAGACGTGAACTTAAAAAAAAAACGATGGAAGTTTTCATCATCAATCACATAAATTATGTGTGTTAGGTTATATACGTCGTTAATAATTATTGTTAGTTATCATTCAAACAGCTCCTTCAAGCGGAAAGTTGGTCATTCTTGTCTTGCCATACGACGTCGACGTTTCATAAAATCTTCTAATTCTTAACTCTAGTGGATGAGTTTGGTTAACCGATATAAGAAAACGATTGACATAATGAAGCCTCGAATCGGGAAAGTTCCGGAAAAGCAGTGGTATATTTTACTAGTGATGCCCACGACTTCGTCCGCATGGTTTAAATTTTTTTGATTCCCGCGGAAACTCCATAATTTTCCGGGATAAAAAGCCTATGTCACTCTCCAGGTCCTCAACTATACCCATGCCAAAAATCACGTCGATCCGTTGCTCCTTTGTGGCGTGATTGAAGGACAAACCAATAAACCAACAAACAAACACACTTTCGCATTTATAATATTAAGTATAATGTATGATATGATGTATGGTGGGTCTGGCTGGAAATAAGCTACTTTAGAACTCCAGCACTAGAACGGAGGTCGTTATCAGCACACACGCGCCACGTGACTTGACGAATGCCTACGCTCCGAAGATAATAGATCGCTATTACATAATTTTGTTACTAATAACTCGTCAAACTCATAAAAATAATGACTTATTTATAGTAGTTTATTTTATGTTGCTATTTTAACCAGATGCCGCCTTCGAGAGTTGTGGGAAGAGTGTTGTACCACAGAATAGGTATGGTTGTACTTAGCGATTATCAAGGTAGGTACTGTACTGAAAATTAGCATGCAACAACTGAAAATATGCAACTCTAGGTGCAACGCAATTGTTCAAGCTTCAATAACACACACACATAGACACATACATTCGTGTCGCGTCTCTCTCTGCAAGACCATGCATAATTTATACCTTTAATAACATCGTATAATGCATAAGTGCCAGGTGAGATCGTATGGAAGCGCCAAATTCGATAAAAAACGGCCCGTCAATAAATTAATTACGCCTTTATCATTGTAAATGGATAAATCAGAACAGTGAATTTTAAATTCAATTCAGACGATTAAAGTTCAAATTATACAAATTTAATCCTGGATTAATGAAATCGCGTGATTAAACGCGAACGCGTAAGCTCGAGAGTAAATATGATAATCATTATTTGTTCTCGATATCTTACCGGTCCGGTGTCAACGATCTCTCGATGGAAAAGTGCAAATAGTTTACATTAATTAAGTACCTACGGAGCTAACTACACGCCCGTGAATAGATTTGGAAAGAATTTTAATGTGTCTGAGAATTTTATGGGTGTTTCTATTTAAAGCGGTGATTGCTCAGTGGTTTCAACGTTCATCTTTCTGTTCAGACTTCGGCTGGTCGAGGGTTCAATCCTCGGGCACGCACTTTTCTGACATAGGCGCGTTTTAAAAAATTAAATAGGTTACGATTACTGTAACGGAGAAGGAAAACGTCATACGGAAACCTGCATGCCTTGAACAACGTAGTAGATAATGGGTAACCATTCGCATTTTGAGAGGCGACGATGGGTCGAAAATTCAAATGACGATAAAAAGTGTGATGAAAGCTATGACGATTTACTTATTGAAAGAGTTTTGCAAAAATATGATCGAAGATTTAATAATTTTTATAAGGTTCTATATTAAAACAAGGAACCTTTTGCGTTATTTGCACAAGTTATTTGCTGACCATTTTGACAGTATACTAGTAACGCGACAGCTTTTCAGAAACTGAGCCGTAAATTTGCTATATACAATAGCGATGCTACACAATAACAATAGGAAATCACAAGTAGATAGGCTACGCAACTCACATTATTTAAAACCATTTCTTGATAAAACATTGTTATAGAATTACATAAGTATATCCGTTATAATCAAGCTTAATGAGCACTATTCAGAGCATCTCAAAAAGGAAAGAAATACAAAATCTCTCCCGAACTGAAAACTGCAACGAAGAAAACGCCCGGGGAACTAAAGATCTTTTCTTACAATTTTTACAAAGACATCAAGAGGTTATACATTTAAATACAGTAACGTAATGGTAACATTACAGCGTTATATAACTGTTTAGTGCTATTGTACTAGATTTGAATGCAGAGGAACTGAGTGGAGGACTCGATTCTCGCTAAGAACATTAAAGTGCATTTTAGTGGCCGTAAAGTGGCAACACACGACCGCGCTTCACCTATAAAGTCAGTCGCAATGCGACTCTACCTACATCAAAGCGAATTTCTAAAAAACTAAAGTGTGGCAAATGAAAGGTGACGACCTCCGTGGCGCAGTGTTGAGCGCTGTTGTCTTAACGTGCGGAGGTCTCGGGTTCGATTCCCGGCAGGGTCAATTTGGGAATTTATAATTTCTGAATTTTCCCTGGTCGGGCCTGGTGGGAGGCTTCGGTCGTGGCTAGTTACCACCCTACCGGCAAAGACGTGCCGCTAAGCGATTTAGCGTTCCGGTACGATGCCGGTAGAAACCGAATAGGGGTATGGGTTTATATTAACCGCCGTACCCCTAACAGGTTAGCCCGCTACCATCTTAGACTGCATCATCACTTACCATCAGGTGAGATCGTAGTCAAGGGCTAACTTGTAGTGGATTAAAAAAAAAGTTTTTTATGTAAGCAAGGAACTGACTAATTAATGCTTGTTTTAAAGTGATTAAAATGTAGGTATACATATCAAGAGTTTAAATTTTATTATCAGTCATACCTCTATTTATTTATAGCTGTTGAAGCGATTTGCGATATACTTAATATCAAACTAACTGGTCCATTTTAATTCTGTTTTGTAGTAAAAAAATTGGTAAGATGACGTAAAACATTAATAGAAGTAGTTTATTAGTATCATCCGTAATACAATATTTGTTTAGCTTATAAAATATTATTGATACGATAATTAGCTGTCGTACCTATATTTGATGAGTCATTTATGATGAGGATTATTTATTTGTTCTGAGAAAGAATAAAGATATTAAGTACAAATCAAGTACACTAATGCTTTTTGATATTATTATATTTTATTGAATACTCTCCCTTGATGCGGTAAATATGATTAGGTACTGGCTACTGCTTATTTACACATAACATTGTTATATGGGTAATCATTCCATTTGATTATTAATCTCGTTTGGTGTGATTTCTGTTAGCAACATTTTTATTTACCTTATATCTTGGTCTCTCTTTACGCCATTAGTACTAATTGCTACGGGTCGTGGCCAGTCTTCATTAACCAGATAACGGTAGGTGTTTTAGCTTAGCTGTTTTAGTTAAATAATATTTTTTATGAATTTATCAAACATCACGTAATGAAAAACGCAGCCTTAGTAACTAAAACAATAGTAGATTATTAACCAAGGGGATAAAGCAGTGTCTTCTGTCGCGG
Organism: Erebia ligea; assembly: GCA_917051295.2. Classification (NCBI taxonomy): domain Eukaryota; kingdom Metazoa; phylum Arthropoda; class Insecta; order Lepidoptera; family Nymphalidae; genus Erebia; species Erebia ligea. The sequence continues at coordinate 9,269,242 of OU785233.1, read as the reverse complement.
GTGACGATTTAAATCGCGAGCGTAACGAAGGACTCGAGGTTTACTCCCGAGCGTAGCGAGGGTGTTAAAAACTTAAATCACGAGCGAAGCGAGGGATTTAAGACGAGTCCTGAGTGTAGCGAGGGATTTAAGTTCACCCAAGACTAAGACAGCTTTATCACCGAGGAAAATACTCTACTTTTCGTACCATTTGCGAAAAAATTAACACAATAATAATATGAGATTAGGCCTTTCGCACTTCTCCACGTTGAAAATTCTTCATAAGTTTTTAAATAATTTTTCTTGGATTTTGTTGGAAGCAAATTATTTATAATTGCGGCAGCATTTGCACTGATGGAATCCGACAATTCACTGTCAGTGTCGCTTTGATTTAACATCGTAACGTATTTTTAGAACATTAACTTATTTATAAAAATAAATTAAAATAAACTTAACGTTTATGTATTTGAAGAAAACAAAAACGCGGCAAATCCTAGACTAATATTTTTTTGTCGAAAAAGCAATGGTATCAAGCTCATACGGCCTCGTCGGTTTTCGTCATTTTATTTAATAATAATCATAACTGCATAATAAATGCGTATTCCTTTTACAAAAAGATGTATAATGCCTTATATACAAACTCAATGGTGTAAACACAGCGGTACTTGTATTCCAAATTTAAATCACATTCTCCCCCTAGAGGATGAATGAAATTCAGTACAATTTTCTTTCCCTGTTTTTAACAGATTAAAAATGACTATTGTTATGTTCGCTTTTTGTGGCATAGAATGTCACTTTTTTGAGCAAGTGGTACGAAAAGGTATTTTATCATCACGGCTCACGGGGAACCTCTTCATTTTATCGTCAATTGCAACAAGTAATATCGATAACGTCCAATAAAGAGCCGTGTGCGAATCATGACGTCAACCTTTTCTATAATAAGTACGTGATAACGATCACATCTTTCCTTACTCAGTTTAGGCTCACTTTAGCCTGGTGGGAGGCTTCTGCCGTGGCTAGTTACCACCCTACCTACAGAGACGTGCCGCCAAGCGATTGCGTCCCGGTACGATGCCGTGTAGAAACCGAATCAAGGGCTAACTTGTAGTGGATAATAAATAAAGGCTGTAGCTTTTACCTTCCTGCTTGTCTCTGGCTATCTCTCTATATTATGATTTAAATTTAATATTGATCTGCTCTATAAAATCTTTACTTGGTCAGCTTCTTCCAGGCCTTCCAGGTTCTATCAAGCCCAAAATAGTAGGTAACAATTAGTTGTAATGAAATCATTTTTATATTATTTTGTTGCCTTTTTCGAACAGATTTTGTAGAATAGACAGGTAGGTACCTATATAAATGTAATTATTATTGGGTAGTAATTAAACGAGTGACTGTAAATTACAGTTTTTAAGTGTCAAAATTAATTAATTTGGGTTAAAGAATTACTAAGTGAGCGACTGACTGCGAGTGACGAGAAATCAACAAAACAGCAACTTACTTAAACATTAATTTGAGTTAAGTACTTAAAATACAAAATGAGCAGCTTCATAATTGACCGAGCGAAGCGAAGGTCTCTGAGTCTACTTGGGTGAATTGGCACTTGTCCGTCCGTCCGTCTGTCAGAGCCTTATAACTTCTGAATTACTGAACGTAATTACTTCAAATTTAAATATACTGTGTAAACCGATGGCCTCCCGCCGAATATGGCTTAAAAAGTTATAAAAATCTTTATTTCAGGGGGGCTCTCATAGAAAGGGGGCTTTCAAAGTGGTGATTTTCTGACGTCCAAAGATGACCTCAGAACTCCCAATTTTCTGAAAGGCTGAGCCTGAAACTTGATTAATTATTTGAATTATATCTTGTACTTGAACAACAAATACTAAAATTAGATAAATATTATAAGGAAACGAAATTATTTAATTTTTAATGAGCACACGTATTTTTAACAAACTTCACAATGTTGTCAATAGATGGCGCTCTGTACAAATTTATTCGTTTGTGCTTAAAAAGAAAAGGCTGAGCCTGAAACTTGATCACTTATTTGAATTATATCCTGTACTTGAACAACAAATACTAAAATTAGATAAATATTCTAAGGAAAGGAAATTATTTAATTTTTAATGAGCTTCACTATGTTTAACAGAACTTCACATAGATGGCGCTCTGTAAGTTTATGGATACCGCGAGGTCTCAGTTCGGGGCGAACCACTAGTATTTGAGCGACCTAATATTTGTTTGAGTGTCAACGTTACGTCCTGCATTTTTTTCAATATTTGGCAAATGTATTTATTTACTGAGCGGCATTTTAGCTTAAATGAAGTGTTTTGAAAACAAAAATCACTTTGAAAAATACACTAATACATGTTTGCTTTCCAATGTTATTTTACTTAAGTTCGGTATGTTAACCCCATAAGAACCTAATATATTCTGAATATTCATGTTCAACCCTAACCTAACCTAAACTTTTGACACTTAAGTATTAAACCGCTCTGGTCCTGAAAAATCGTGCCCTCTCTGTATTTCCAGTCGCTCACTTAGTAATGTAGTCGCTCGGATAAAATTTGAATATCTGAAATGGATTAATCACAAATCACAATCCACTTTTTGTAAGCTCGTTCTGGATTTTATTATTAATCAATATTCGTCGTTAGTTTAGTTAATTTTTCGCTTACTCAAATTCATACCGCTCAAGTTATTAAAACAGTATGTCATCATCAGTCGCAAATTGTTTTTTTATTCGCTCGTTTTATTATATTCCATTATTATTTATTAATATTGATTTAATTTTTCCATTGTTACCTAAACATTCCATTGTTACCTATTTAAGTTTAGTTTTAATTTGTATTTTGTACAGAATAAATAAATAAATAAAAATAAAATAAACCTACCTAATATTTTAATATTGCATAAGAATTATGTTAAGATTTGTAATAATTTTGCATGCCATTCTATGGCAGAGTGTATGATACCATATTTTTATATATAACAACAACAAATTATTATAATTGTACACAATCAAGCAAATAAATCAATTGAAATTGAGTTTAAAAAAAATATATGAAAAGGAAACTTGAACATGAAAATACAGTTACTTACTTATTTCTTTTTTTTTATATTTTCATGAGGAGATAGGTACACTTTGACCTCATGTAATGATGTACAGAAAATTAGTTTATCACTTCGGGTGACTTGTATATGGAGCATTTAAAGATCGATAAGGCAACTACCTACGTAAGACGCCATTTGGCGCTCAGGTTCCATTTATTATTATCGTCGTCAATTGATTGAAGAATCTTTCATAAGCAGACACTTCGACATAATATAGGCCAGGGTTGACGGGCGTCCATAACAAATAAGGCTCGAACGTGACTTTAATTATGCTTGGCAGACGGGAAGCCTTATATAAAAATCTAAGCTGTACATAAACGCGTGTGGATGACGTCACGCTGGATGTTAGGGATGTAGCCAAGCCTAGCCGCGACGTTACATCGCAGTGGAATTTTAACATTGAAATATCATTCGATGAAGTTTGTACTGGCACTGCTTACTTCTTATCAACAGAGGATGATGCGGAAATCCGTATCTGGTCCTAGCCTGGTAGTTTCCTTACATTGTTGCATTGAACACTTGTTCCAAGCCATGTCATAATTATTATTTTAGTGTTAGTTTTGCTTTTTTTGATTTTTATCCATGGTAGATTGTGTATTTGACGTCTAAATTAGAATGCTAATTTAATTAGCTTTACAAAGAAAATGTTCTCTGAAAATCCTAGCACCAAAATGGTTAGATGTAACTAACCCAATTTAGGTAAGCTGATCATTGCCTAAGTTTCTAAAATAGGACACCTTGTTAGCGAAACGGGTATTTGCACTACTGCACAAGAGAGATTGCCAAAAGTTTTGGAGCTACGGACTGAGGACGACTCTGAACTTTTTGGAGTTGAATGCGAAATTACGTTACATCCCTTAGTTGAAAGTTAGAGGCGATAAAATAGGACGTCTATTCGATACGCCAGGCGAATGGCGACGAGGCACCGATCAATCTGGGCATCTAATAGCAATGTCTGACCGATCTGGCGCCACTGCGGCCGACGCACCTCGCTTCAGACACAGTTCAGTGGAGGAATTCTAGGATTTTAGTCAACCAATACGTCTTGTCCACGGAACTTGTCTCCCATTTTTGAGGAAAATATTTATCAAAGGAAAAATGTATGCGGTCGTTCCATATTTATAAACTCGAGCTCCAAACATTCTTTATTCAAATACAATTTTAGTGCTTGGAGGACTATTTACAAACTGTGCTTTGTAGTGAACCTTTTAGAGCAGAATTTCTCGGCGCTTTTGATCGTATATGTCATCGAAATACTAAAATTCTACATCAATGGTATCTATCAAAGATGTGTCTTGTTAAGTTCTTTTTTCCTAAACTTAAGATTGGGGGAAGAAAGATGCTTTTTGAATTAAATAGCATAATGATTAATGAATGAACAAGTTTTCAATTTTCATGTACAACTCGCAGTTCACAGGTCTTAACTTTTCATTAGCATTGTTTAGCTAATGAAAATCAGCTGTTCTTTTGTTAGAAAATAAATAAATGTACCTATAAAATGGTATAATTATTACGATTTAATTTAGATTTTAATGTATACCTTCCTTTGGATGAAAAAATTATTTAATCGAAAAAAAAGAAAAATAAAAGTACTTATTACCTATATTATTGTGAGCATTCAGAAAAAGTCAGGAAATTACAACTCAAAAGGAAATAGAAAGCGATTTAGGCAATAACGATAGTTACTGACGTCGACGCCAAAACGCATTAGTAATGGAACACGCCAAGCGATTCAGCGTTCCGGTACGATGCCGTGTAGAAACCGATTAGGTGTATGGGTTTAATATAACTGCCATGCCCCTAACAGGTTAGCCTGCTACGACCTTAGACTGCATCATCACTTACCATCAGGTGAGATCGCAGACCGCAGTCAAGGGCTAATTTGTAGATTATAAAAAAAAAAATTAGTCTCTACGTAACTACTTACTTGGTTCTTGATCACAATCGCATATGAAAAGTGTTAAAGCAGTCGCTTTAGTATGTGCGTGACCGGGATCTAATCTGATATGATGAAGTGATTTCGGACTGTTCATAACTTTAGATACCTCTCGAGTCGCAACTCGCAACGTACTCATTACTACTAGTAGGTTAATACTATATTTCTTCTTGATAATGACAGTCAGATGTTTGAAAAGTGTAAAGTTTGCTCTTTTGTGTATGATAAGGATTTTTATCATTGAAGGCGATGAAAGATGAAACATGAAATACGCGAGAAATCAATCAAAATGTAAGCTTATATGTTAGTTATCTAACGGGATATACTATAAAACCTGATCAGTTTATTTACATGATGTGGCATAGCTATTAGCTATACCACAGATAGATAAGTATGTCTCCTAACGCTTTAGGTTACTAGGTATTATTAAAATAATATTTAGAGTCTGTTGATTTAGTGGTAGATATTTATTCAACCAAATCAAACCAAATCCAATTTGAAGAAATAATTAATACTAGGAATTTGCTGTACCTACTGACCATTAACCGGCATAACATTCATCAGACGATCATTTAGTAAGTTTATTGCTTTTTTATGTCCAAGTATAAAATACTGATTTGTTTTATATCCACTAATATTAGGGCCATAAAAAGTTTAACTGAAATAGTTACTTGCGAAGCTAACTAAAATAGTCACGATCGTTTAACATCACATATAACGAAAAGTAACATAAACTAACTCAACAGTAAATAGGATAATGTAATAACTATAATAGATATTATTGATGGGGAAGCCATACCGCGTCATTTGTTAATAGTGGTGGAACTTCGTTGCTATTGACTATAATGTGATATATCCGGCTGGAGAAACGAAATGTGTCACAAGCCACGATCCGTTACCACCACACAATATCAGGGTATAGTGTTACTTGAAATTGAAAAAGCCGATTGAATAGACGGTTTTACTTCGTGCTTACTTAGTACCTTCCTATTTGTTTAAAAGTAATGTAGGTAATAGCTATTAAGATGTACCTAATATAGGTAATTCTATTCCATGTTAGAGTTGCTAGGAAATGTAGCGAGAAAAGCTCTGTCAAACATAATATTTTTTTTCATCATACCTATTCGAAAAACGCATATTGGCTTCAGAGGATAGCGGGAGCAAAGTGTAACTTGTAGGCCCATGGGACTTTTCATTTCTCTCTTCTGATTGGTCCGAAGTCACGTCATCAATTTGTTGATCGAATATACGACTTTGCATTTCTCTGTTCTGATTGGTCCGAAGTCACGTGATCAATTTGTTGATCGGATATACGTCTTTACATTTTATTTAAACTTTAAATATACGTCTAAATAATGTCTATACAATAGAAGGTTGATAGGAGTATCTTCTGATTGGTGCTTAAACGTATAGGTAATGTCCATACATACTTAGTAGGTTGATACTCCTAGCTTTTTCTCATACGTAATGATGAAAAATAGTGTGTCACTCGGGGCCAAATTTTTTGTTCTCGGGCGTCGTATATTGAATTCCTCGCTACGCTCAGGATTCTACTTTAGAACCCCTCGCTACGCTCGGGATTCTACTATAGAATCCTTCACTTCGCTCTGAATTCAAAATAGCGCCCTCGGGGAACAAAAATTTTCTTTGGCCCCATGTAACACAAATAACTAATACACCGCCTGAGGGCCACTTATCGATATACGTTATGGAAAGGCAAGGGTCAGTTGTTAAGTATTTTAGGTAGGTTATAAAACGATAGATTCTAAGGACTCTAATAAATTTTTATTGGATACGAAAACTGAATTTGCTGATCCCGACAGATTTTGTGGCAATTATTTGTTTAAAGATTGAGTCACGTGATTTCGATACTGTACTCGAGTAGTTAGTAAGATAAATTAAGTAAGTAAGAATCAATGTATTGCTTTTTGCTACCTAATGTAGAGTCATTTCATTTAGATTTATTGTACGGCTAAAGGTCTTGTAAACTACGGATATTTAAAAAAACCGGCCAAGTGCGTAACGGGAGTTGGGACACGCGCAGAGCAGAGTTCCTTAATTGCCAGTCACAATATTATGTACTTATGCTGACATTAGGTATATATACGTTGCTTGACACTTACTCGAAAACTTGTACAGCCTGTGATAGTTTTCCTTTTAATATCGTTATATATATATACTACATCCAAGATTTTTTTTCATGTATCCAGAAACAACCGTTTAGCTGACAGAGATCCCCACTTTACGTGTAGGGAAGGTACCCTAATTATTTTTTAAATTTTATTTTACCACATTTTTATGTAAGTACACCCATGCCAAATTTGAAGTATAACTTTCGAATATTATCGCTAATCTATACGAAAAGTTTCACTTCCTATTACAGCCGCAATATTTAAAACATATTACTTATGTAACCAGAAGATGTGTAAACAAACAGCTCAAAGCAAGAAGATAATGAAAATATAAAAGATATTTTACAAAAATAATTAGAGCAAATAAAATTTGCTGTTCTTAATGCTTCTTATCTTAGCGTAGACCATAACATTTATGCTATAGGTATATTAAGTAATAGATAAAGATAATTTTGAAAACGTGTTTTTAGTAAAAACGTGTTGATAAACTTATCAGTTCATGATCAAAATTGACTTCACAATAATTTGTAAGCCGCAAAAAAGCTTTTTAACAAACAAACCTTTATTAAAAATGCGGCAGCTCGATTAATGACTCCACACAGGTTACGTTCCGTGAAACAAAAAAAAAGGTGTAATAAAGCTGAGCCGATGACTTACACATGAAGACGCCAGATCATTGACACTACAAAGATTTGGAGCAGGTTGATCCTGTATTGAAGGCTGCGCGTGCGAAACTGTATGTACAGTACTTGATGATGTTGTGGTAGGTCAGAGACGTTCGAGCGATCGCTGGCGGTCGGCAGCGCTGCATTCCACGCGACATCCACTAAATATAGCTTGAGTGAACGAACTGGCCGCTCGGATAAAATCGCATGCACTTTGACAATGCCCGTGCATTGTTAAGTTTGCTCTGGAATATTTATAGAGCCTAACTCCAACGAGAAAAGAATTACCTAGTACTTAAGTATTTATAATGGAGAAAATAAAACGGCAAATTAATATTCACCATTAATACTAGCATATATTTACATAGTTGTTTAACATATTTGCATAATTTCTAAACGCAAACATACCGACGTGAAACACCGCCAAAACTTACACGTGTTTATACAAATCAAATAACCGAGACACCATTACTAAATTTCTCATTTAAAATATCGTACGATTCCGCTAATGCATTCATACATAAATAAAAATGTAAATAGCAAATGTCTGGCTGAGACATGGCCGACGAGAGCGCGTTTATTTGCTTATCGGACCCATAAACGCTAACCGTATATAAACGATAACGGAACAATGAGTGTAAAGCATAATATACCTAGTGTATCTATATTGGTGTATGTACATTGAGATATGCTTATCTTCCAGTGTCAATACTCTTTTGTATTGGAGATATGGTAGTCTATTTGGCCTAATGCGCCGGACGCATTCTTGGCCTGTGAATAAGCCAATGGTTTGACCCATTAGGCTACTCGTAGTTTGGAATGTCGGGAGGAAAACGATGTGGAAAGAGTGTGGGTAAGTAGTAAGTATTAAGTAGGGTTTATACGAGGATTATGAAGGGGTTTTTAAATGTTATTTAGTTAATAAAAAGGTATTTAACGCGTTTAATAAATGATAAATACAGATAAAATTTTTTAAATAGAATTAAAAAACTACTTACCTGTAAACCAATTTATTAAAACCGCCCACGGCACATACATATGTTAACTAATCAGTTCAGACGAATTCATTTTGCTTGAGTTTACAGTCACTCTAAAATTGTATGAATTATTAATACAATTTTAAATGCTAATGAATCTAGAGTTCATTATTATAAAAGTTCAATTTCACGCATCGGCATCATTAAAATGTTCCTATCGACAAATTATGGTATCGATACTGCTAAAACACCATCTACAGATATGATATACTTTATGTTTGCTTTTAATGAAGAAAAGGATGGATTATAGAAAAATATTGAACAGAATTATCATATTTTATATTGTAAGGTAAAAACTTTCGTGTCTGATAATGAGATATCCGTGTGTATAACTTCAGAAACCGATGGTTCACGCACACTGAAAAGTATTTACAATTATGCGTGAATGATTAACAGACACAGATGGAGAATTTTTCGTATCTTGGAAATATCCCTAGATATTAGAAACCCACGTTTTCAAATGGGCTACGTCAGAAGACACTGAGATAAACCTGAAACTTCTTCTGATATATTCTCAAAAATAATTCCTTCCGAAAGGAAGTAAGTAGGTACTTTATCTTCCCAACGCGGTAGGAATTTTGTTTTCCGATTTGGCAGGTTCCTCTTCCTGGTAGGTAAGGGAAAAATTCTCCCCTTTGCAAGTAAACCCTTTTGGAAGAAAACATCAGAAGGAATGACAGGAAATTTCTGTCGACCTTTGTTTCCCTGCGGAAGTCGGCAGCTCGCTTCCCTGGCCACCTCTTCCCTTCATTCCACTCAGCCTTGTAGGCTCGTTTCATTCGGGACCTCCTCCGAGCTTCTGGCTTCGCGCTTATAAAAATCATTGAAGGGGCAGAGAAGACAAAACTGCATGGCGCAGTGGTGATCAGATTTCGTTTTGGACCACATTCGACCTAGTTAATGTCCTAAAATTTCCACATTGTGAGTAAATTCTTATCTCTTCATTTCCCATCAGTTTCTGTTATTTAAAATATTGTATTTTTGTTCATCTATTCCTGAAATTGCAGGCAATCATATCATCCATGGATTGTGTCAATAAATACTCCGACATGTAATGTTCGGCTTATACCTAAGTACATACCTAATAATAGCAATTTTAATGACATTTAAATACAACTTTGACCTTTGTCATTTGAGTCTGTTTGAGTTGTTTGCGTACAATTATTTCCAACAACACGTTGAAACAGATAACAGATAATGTTTTTAATATTTGAACGTTAAGTACTTAAACCTAAAATAATTAAAGCAAATACGAGTAGAGATTTTTTTAATAATAAAAGGTGTCTGCCATCTGGCCATTGTACCTTTTAAAGCGTATATTTTGTAGCACAACGTCTTCGTACATTTAGGTAGGTACCTACTAGGTACGCTGCAAAAACTCTTCTTTTCGAACCTAGCACACACCTACTTTTCAAGCTACAAGTTTCTGAATCCAAAGTCAGTTCAGTAAGTATTTTCATATATTTCAATTCAGTTGAAGAATGTGTACCTAAGTTTCAAATTGAAATGCCAGTTTTGAATGTCACAAACTAACGGAACAACTTTTAAAAACTTATAAACGTGTGGACGTAGGTATACCAATTTATAATGAAATGTGAGCCACTTTGAACAAGAACTTTGCTGTTGCTAAACTTGTGTTATAACTTATAGTATTATAATATTAAATGTCTTTGGGTAAAACATCTATCTAACTTAAATTGGCAGAAAAGGTACGTTCAATCAGTTTGCTAATTTATGAGTCAATAGTAAGTGAATAACAATTACCTATTCTCAAAACACCCAATCGAATTTTGAAATCGCTGTATGGTAAACCTTACACTGTCAAAAAATCCATTAATTACTGCGCCATACGTAAGCTGTATGTATTAAAATGCATTAATAATTTAAGCACGCGATTGTACCGGAACTTGGTAAGAGGCTTCTTCCGGTACAGAATAATTTATGATCAATTATGAAGAAATAAAAATCCTCATTTTGTTGACCGTAAACCTGATATTTTCCTCTGATTCAGGCCAATTTAGAGAATGATTTGTTGTTCTACATAACATCCATCACTTGTTTTAATTGTCTTTCATCATCACGCAAGGTGCATTAATTTAGTAGCAATCTTGCAAGTGGTTTGTGACGTCAAATATAGAAAGCTTTCATTGGGCCAGCAGTTACCGTCGTTATCAGAGCGACCTTCACAAGAGCAGGTTGATAAGAGATAACAAATCTCGTATGTCGTTACCAGCGTAATCAGCGTTGAATACTCTTTGTATCGCTTGAAATTCCAATATTTTTGAATTTATAGATATGAAATGGGTGATTTCAACAATAACATCTAATTAAAATCTGCTCATACTTTGAAAGAGCGATGAGGATGTATGTCTAATATTTATTGACACGTAGCAATATTGGAAAGGATGTTATTCAAACAATTTGCAGCCGTCACATCATGATAGTAGAGCAGGGCCGGCAGCGGTGGGAGCCGCCGCCGGCCGCGGCGGTGGGGCTGACGTTTTGCGCAAGAGAATGATCAGCCGACCGACGGGAAGTCAGCTGGCTCCACTATCCGATGCGAGCGGTGCGGGAGGGGAGCTCACAATAAATTGACGTTAAGTAGCTCATTTACCACTACACACAGTCATGTTTTGCTTTCAGCGGTTCACGATATGAATCCCAATTCATAACATGATATTCCACGGATGATCGAGCGCATAGCTGTCAACCGACACTGTTTATCAACAAAGTCGATCAAGTGGCCAGTTGAAAAATCGACGCTGTTTCCTCGAATCCGTCAATCGTCGGTGTTGCACTGACATCCAAGAAGCATATGGGCTATCGCCTATCGGGTGCCGATTTTAGCGAGCGACTCGAAATAGAAACGTATGTCGAGCGCGTGCATGCAGTGATCGATCGCACTCACCGTGCGCTCGAAGGCAGAAGGCGCGCCGGTCAGCTGAGCCGTTGGCTGCGACGTACGAGTCACCGGCACAGCACTGCTAGCACTAGCTGGTCCTGCACAGCTCGCTGGCTGTAGGCGCGGGGGCGGATCCGGGTGCACTGCACGACTCGATCGGGCTCCGGCCTGGGATCACGGAGGGCACACACACACGGAACGAATGAGTCAAGCGGAGACTACGGGCATCGCGGCTCTCGCGTACTGGCAGCGAGAGTGTCGGCGAGCGACTGAGTGCCGGCAACCGCGCGGGGGCCGCCGCCAGCACCCGCGCCGCCCCTCGCCGCCCACTTCCTCCGATGAATGACAATAATGGAAGACGTTCAACTCGCCCGCAAACCGAATAATATGAATCATTGCATTAGGGTGCAGCCCCGCCCGAGTCCGGCCCGCGAAACTCGCGCCTCACCCGCCTGAATATTCATGGAGGGCCAAGGTACGCCACGACAACGCCGTACGTCGCGCGGCCGATAAACCTGCGGTACACATTTCGTAGCGATTGCAATCTGGAGCGCATAGAGAAATGTCGCAGTTGGCCGCTATGCGGGTAATTCCGAGTGGTCGGTCGCCGGTCGCTCGGCTCGCAATTAGCAGGTTCGCATGGCAGACGGTGGCTGTGCGGTGCGGTGGCCGGCGCGCGACGCTACTAATCTTATCTCGACTAATCTAATCCGGCGCGACGCCCTCTCTTGTGTTTTCTTCCAATTGTGTCCACTCAAGGTAGATTAAAGGTTTCCCTAGGGAGTTCATGTTATATTTTAATTGCCGCGCTCTATTGGTTCTAAATTATTTTTGAGACTTGGTACATGTACCTACCTACAGAATCCCACTTTTGACTTATCTACTCTACCACTATAGAGTCAACCCCATAACGTGAAGATAGAAAGACGTCTCTGAAATTGAATCGCTTGTAATTTATATTTGCCATTTAGCCTAGGTTAGGTAGGAACTTATCTACTACCAATTTGGAAAAACCCAATTAAATCCTAACGACCTGAAACAAAATGTTTAGAACGTTTTTTTTCCTTAGACAGAGGCGAACCCTTTATTGCATTTTAATAATGGTGTATTTTACAATCTTCTATAATAATAGGGTAACATATGTTGCAAAAAGATTTATGATAGCAGCCTTCGCAAAGAATTGGACATTAAGGTCCCGGGTCGGTGTCGCGGAGTTGCGCTTTATTTTGTTTTGTGTCTTAAAGTTCATCCTCTAGACCGGTTCACCCACGCCCATGGCTCGCACAGATTTCTGCATCGTGCAACAGACTCACCATACAAGTTACTTTATTTCCTTTTTTTTATTTTTTTGCTTAATGTGATATCAGCCTCTCCGATAATAGCAAAGCGATTCAATCCCTATTAATATTTTCCTCTCCACGAGTTAACTGTGGACATCCGGTGGTTTTGATAAATAGGTACTTAAATCATGGATTGAATGTAGAGTTATTTTACCAAATAACATCTGTTATCCTCGACCTATTTGAGGATAGCTAATAGGTAAATTTTTAGGGAAAATCGCCAAATCCATACTTAATATTATAAATGCGAAAGTGTGTCTGTCTGTCTGTCTGCTACGCTTTCACGGCCCACCTGTTCAACCGATTTTGATGAAATTTGGTACAGGGATAGTTTATATCCAGGGGAAGGACATAGGCTACTTTTTATCCCGGAAAATTAAGGAGTTCCTGCGGGAATTGAAAAACTTAATCCACGCGGACGAAGTCGCGGGCATCATCTAGTTAATGATAATGTTTAAACGATACTTAAACCAAATAGTTGTTACTTCAAAAATGTAATGCCTGAAAACGTTATTATTTGCCCAGCCATCTGGTCAATGTAGGTAGGTACTTTCAAAGAGTATATTTTGCACCATAGGTAGTCTTAGATCCTTTAGGTACGCTTGCCGCTTGGAGTGCGAGTGGAGCTGAACCTATTCCTAATTCCAACTCTATTATATATTCAAAAAGATATATTACAAGCATATAAAATTTTTTCTTGGCCTACAAATATAATTACACGGTAAAGTAAATTGAATAAAAAATTCTCAACTCTACAGCGCATCACAATGACGCAAAACAAAAATATCAATCCTCTGTCAGAGAAGTTGGTCAGTAAAGTGTATACTCTACGACTACGTCATACCTAAAAGTATAATTTATCAAGTTTTCACCAGGTGAGAACATTGAGAGTGAAACCAGTAATCGATAAAAAAATGTGTTAATAAGACACAAAGATTTGCGACAAGACAAGCGAGAGATTGGCGCAAAAAAGCGTCCCGAGTTACGCTCCTTGCCCATAATATGTTTCTTTGCACAATACTACAGCATTCATTTTAAATGACATTCCGCAACTACATTGTAGCACAGAGAGTCGCCCGTAAAAACTATATGGCGTCATTTTCCAACGGAGATGTTCACATTTAGAATGTTGCCATATAAAATGCGTAAATTGCCACTTAATCTGTAAATCAGAACAATTGTTTTACTGTGCAAAAAAACTTTGAGCAACATTTAATAGCTCTTCGTGGAATAATTTGTTTGAAAGCATCCAGTGCTGACAAAGTCTCTCAGTACATCTTTAATTCTAACGACTGCCTATTACAATATAAAGAACTGCATTGAGGAATAGGTAATCACTTCTGTGACCATTTCAAATAAATTTCAATTTCAATATTATACCGATAGGTACTAAAAGGTTGGTTCAATTAAAAAAATAAGTTTTATACAATTCCATTTAGAATTGTGTTTAATAGGTAGATTTTAAGGAGGTGTACGTAGTTCTGAAATGTATTTTTAATAATTTAGATGTAAAAATTTCGGGGCTGTTTGCTAAAAGTTTATGCGCCATACACAAGAAATTAATCAAAATATTATATCCGCCCAAAGAGTCACGCCTCTCACGCCAGTACTAAACAAATGTTGTGTGTCTTAAGACAAAATTTCATAAGACGGTCACAAAGGTAAGCCCATACAAAGGACATCGTTGCATGCAGGTAGCGACAAAGTAAGTCATTATAATCCGGGCAAGAATGGCGGTAGCTTTGTAGACTAGCGTATTGCTGGCTAAATATCTAATGCCTTTGAAGCATGAAGTTTGAACCATAATGCTCCTTGGGTGGTGGACAATTTAAACTTCAATTTCCGAATAAAATTACTGCGATCTTGATCATAATTTTCTGTAATTTCTTCACAATTTGGCTAGCTTCTGTTGGCCAACATAGCTCCTTGGTGGAATTTTATGACTAAACTTCGGTATGAGGCATAATTTGCCTATATGAAATGCCCATGTTTCTTAAATTGTGATTTGAATTCACAGGTTTTCGATTCAATTTGGATAAGAGATTAATAAATTAGCTCAGGTCTGATCTAGTGAATAGTCTGTTTTTTTCAAACTGCACATATTACTGTAGTCTGAACTCTTTTAAAAAGGGCATATGAAGTTATCGAACATTGGTTATATTAATTGGACTTTGAGTGAAAGGCGTGGACAGAACTCAAGATCAAAGAGATTCTTGATTCTTCAAACAGAAGCAGAAGGACGGAGCGGCTGTAAAAAATCTCTAGGTAGTTTTAGAAATTGGGAGTTCAGAGTTAGACAAGTCTCTTCTGACGGAATCATCTATGTACCTAACCTAATTTGTTCTACGAAGCTTAGCAGAGCTATATCTTTAAACTTCGGTGATGATCTTTGAAATTCAAATTAATTATTAATTTGCTGAGACATGGTGTTACATATTTAAAAACTTCATCTAAGCGGGCATCTGTTTCACCTTAACAATAGGCATGCAAATATTATTGGATAGAAGCAGGCGTTACTTTGCGGAAGTCCATGATAATCAAGGAATAATGTTCCTTGATGCAAAAACTACTATAAGTATATCTAGTTCACAAGATGTATAAAATAGCCAATTAAATACAAATGAGATCACTGAAAAAACAATATAAATAAATAAAAATTGGCAGTCATTCGGACTGCCGATAGAAGTGAAAACGAATATAATCAAAAAAATATAAACCTTAAAACTAAGGCATTAAAGTTTAATTACGAATGTAGTTATATATATAAGTATAGTATATAGTGCTGTGTTTATATTTAAGACCTTTTGTCTTCGTAACAACGCGAGCATGTCGGTGACAAGCATGTCGGGGACGCGAATCCACAAGTTTACCCCCTCCCAAAAAGTTCTCAACGCGGCTAAAGAAGTTTTCACTTTAAAAATTAAAATAAGGCTATCTTAAAAATCATAGGAATAAAAAAGGCTCTCATTATAGGTAATCCTGGCAAGAATGGTAGTAGCTTTGTAGCCCAGCGTATGGCTGGCTAAATATGTAATGCCTTTGTACCACATAATGTTTCATGAACGGCGGCTATGTGCTATATTGCATGGGAAAAGCCTTAAATTTCTAATTTAAATTGTAGCGTACGTGAATGAATTTTCGTGTATAAATTATGTCAGAGTAAATTCTTGTGTGTCTAGACTTTTTTTATTACAGAAAAGGAACAACAGAGGAAAGTATCAAATGGAATTTGTGCTCTTATACCTACTGAATTCCTGTAAGTATATTAGGTAAAAATGGGGGTTTTCCTTCCTGTAGATCTAAAACTCAAAGTGTATCAAGATTCAAGAACAAAGCACAATAATTACGGCTGTGTCTGGAGGCATAAAATAAACCTATATTGCTTATTATTCTTTTAGTTTTGAGGTCAATATTATAAAACAGGTGTTTGCAGTTACAAAACAGTTCAATTTTCAACTCCTATAAATCCACTCTTATAAATCTTGCATACAGTCATGCGATAGGCAGGTAGTAATTCCTGAGTCCAGTTCTCTAGACTCTACTTTAGTGTTATGTTATTTTAGTGTGATTTATATCAACATAGCAAGGACGCTCGTTAGAAGATAATTATCATGTTTTTCATTAGTATGAGCGGTGCTATTTTACAGTCTGGAGCTGTGCAGCTAATTAAGCTCTCGGTACTGCCTTCTAATTAGCATTACACGGTACTTATTGCCGAACACGGACAGATTTTTCATACGGTAGAATATTCAAGAACTAGGTATTTCATTAGGTAGGTAGGTATAGGTAGTTAACATATACTACTAATAATATTACAATCTGGTTAACGCCCGAAACTTCGTCCGCTTGGATTTCGTTTTTTTTTTCATTGATTTTCCGGGATTTTATCCACGCCTTTAGTCCATCTGTCGCCCATCTTTCATCGATGGGTGATGATGATGGCGATGGATGATGACCGACAGATGGGATAGGGTTTGTCTGTTACCTTTTCAGTTTGCACCGCCCACCCGCTAAACCGATTTTATCGAAACAAGGAACAGAGATAGTTTGCATTCCGGAGGTGAAAATCGGCTTCTTTTTATCCCAAGAATATAATACCGAAAATCAAACGAGATAAAACCGATACCGAAAATCAGACACAGTTTCGCATTTATAATAAGTATTAGTATGGATTAACATTACCACTGTTTTATTCGGGGCACGATATAAACGTTTTTCATTATGGGGACAGGATCGTTGCATTACTCGAAATCATTCATCAACCGGTTGCGGGTGTGTCGTTGACGTAGCGACGCATCGTTCATTTCTCAAACCTTATTACCAACTCGGTACAATATTATCAAAAGATTGCTCTGCTTGGCAACTGTACTAGATAAAAGCTTTAGACATGACGTAGGTACCTCAATACTTATAAAAAAACGACACGAGAAATAATTAATTATGTATAATTAACTAGGACAGAATTAATTGAAAATTGTATTCAACTAAGTATTACAAAATTTTAATATTTTGCTCTAAATGATATCCGCGACTTACAGTGCGTGAAGTTTTTAAATTATAAATGCGGTTTTTCCGGATAAAAAGCGTCTCCAGAATGCTTTGCTGGGATCCCAGCAAGCTAGTAAGTTATCTCTGTATAAAATTCGTCAAAATTGTTTTTCAGATGGGCTGTGAAAAGGTAAAGACCGTCACTCTTACACTTTATTATCTATTATTTATTAATGCGAAAGTACGGATGGATGGATGGATGTATGTTTGTTACTCAATCACGCCACAATGCAACGGCTGAAAAGGATCAGGAGTACACATTTGGCACAGAGATAGATTATTATTTATAGACTGGAATAACACATAGGCTACTTTTTATACCGGAAAATTCAAGAGTTCCCGAGGGAACCAAAAACCTTAATCCACGCGGCCAAAATGGCGGGCATCAGCTAGTATTAATGTATAATGGATTTGCATAATTTTATATTTAAACCCACTAGACGAATAATTAAGATTTAGACATTCACATCACGAAAGTAAAACGTATACAAACCCACTTACTCATAATTATAATAATATTCTTAACTCATGTATTCTAAACTCACACTTGATTGAATCCAATTATGGTCAAAATTGGAACACAACACGGCATCAAGCAAGCAAGCAAGCAAATCAGTAAAAAATATTTAACTTAGATAAATAATGTCACTGATAAACTTAACTTAAAATGTAAAAAACCGGCCAAGTGCGAGTCGGACTCGCGCACCGAGGGTTCCGTACAAACCTGTAGTAAGTTTTACGATTTATGACGTATTAAAAATAAAAATTACGTTTGTTGTATGGGAGCCCCCCTTTAATATTTACTTTATTGATATTTAACTATTTATTTTGAAAGGTAATATACAAGTTAATATTCTGTGAAAATTTGAACCGTCTACCTGTTACCGTTTTTAATATTGAGCAAAAAAATACGAAAAAAACACGTTTATTGTATGGGGACCCCCCTTAATATATATATTTTTTTAATTTTTAGTATTTGTTGTTATAGCGGCAACGGAAATACATCATTTGTGAAAATTTCAGCTTTCTAGCTGTCACGGTTTATGAGATACAGCCTGGAGACAGACAGACAGACAGACAGACAGACAGACAGACAGCGGAGTCTTAGTAATAGGGTCCCGTTTTTACCCTTTGGGTACGGAACCCTAAAAAAAAAAAGATTCCGACGAATTGAGAAAATCCTTTTTTTGAAGTCGGTTAGTAAGAAAAAAAATGTTGGCTATAATGGAATTCTCAACACATTTTTGAAAAATATTTATATGATATTTTTAATCAATATTTGGGAAGGCACTGGCACCTAAGATACGGGTCGTTCTAGTTTAGGGGTCAGGAATTCATTCTTCTGTGAATTATTGATTCCAATAATAAAGATTTCTATTATAAGTTTAACAGTAGCTCAAATGGACAATAAGGCATTGTTAAAAAAATTACTTAAAAAGGCAAGATGAGGGAAAGCTACTACAGTGTTGGAGATAAATAGCTATAACAAAATCACGAATTCGCATTTCTTGATGTTATCCGCAATCAGTAAGTACCTGGTGCTCCGGTTTGATATATTTGCGGTTTCGGTCTTCCGCCTTCATAGTTCATACTATGTATAACTTTATAATACAAAAAAGCTTAAAACAATTAAATATGAATTGCTACGGCGAAGGGAAATATTGTTAGGTTTGTTGAACACAGCATGTCTGAGTGTTCAACAATGATCAAGAATTTGTCTTCATACAATATCAAGACAAATTCTTCAAGGCCTCAATACATGTAGGTAATTAAGGCTAGTGGTCAAGAAACTCAGCAGACAGGATTACCAAGCAGAAAGAGCAAAAGAGACTGATGTAGCTCTCTGATTCATATCGGAGTAGAGTGCTGTAGCAATTTTTTCACGAAAACTCCAGCTAAGCAGTTATCTAGTTGCAAATTGAATAATTTATCACCCAATGCATCATCGTTGAATCATCGTTCACGGTTATGAATTACTGTAATCTAATTGCATTCTGCATGTAATTTATAGACATGGATGACACATACGAGCAATAATCATACTCGTAATACGAAGTAAGACCTTAAATTTGAATATAATTTCACAAATCACAATTGCCTACGCCTTAATGCTGATAAGTCATACTAATATTTTAAATGCGAAAGTGTGTTTGTTTGTTGGTTTGTCCTTCATTCATGCCGCAACGGAGCAACGGATCGACGTGATTTTTTATCCCGAGTTTCCGCGGGAAAAAAAACTTAATCCACGCGGAGCAAGTATTTAATAAATTTATACTGAAGTACAATCAATTGAGATTTTAATTTTTACAATAGTAACTATGGCTTAATATAAGTTCTAAGGCGATTATCTACTGATTGAATACACCACTAGACCACCCTTTATAGACACCAAAGCCGCGACTTTCTGAAGTAAAGCATTTTTCAGTACCTACCATGTTTGATACCATGAGTACCATGAGTGAGTACCATGTCTGATATAGAAAACTACAATTTTTGCAGGCGGAGGCGATGAGCTATCTCCTTGAAATGCAGCTAAATATGGTTAAACATAAGTATTAACAATAATTAAGTATGCCTACGTGCATTATCTATCCGACGCCAGCTACGTCACTCAATGGTCAATAACAATGACCACTAAAACATAATAAGGAGTAGTACGTTATCGTTATATTTACACAAACCATTACTGATATTACATACACTTTAAAGTGGTTTGTCAAGACTTTTTTAAATATATCTTTTTCAATTTTGATCTTTGTTTCCTGATAGGTAACTTCATAAGTGGTCCATCCTTCTACCAAAACACTTTTCAGAAGTTGTTAAAGATTTCCCCAGCTTTAAACACCTAAAATAATTATTCTTATTATAATTAATAGATTTCCTCTACAAGTTTTGCTAACAAGACGTAAATGTGAAAATCCATAATTTTAATTAACAAAATGTTATCAATCTCTGTTCCGCTGTCCGCTCATTCCGGTACAACTTACGGCCGGGAGAAAAATGATCTGAATTTTCGTTGGGGGCTGGGGCGATAACAAAACCCCGGAATTGGATTTGCCGATGTTATCTGTGGCCGGTAGGAGTTGCTAGTGACAGCCGCAGTCGAGGCCGTACGCCTCTGCGGCTTGCCTTCGCTCCCATAAGATGAAAACAACGATGAAACCATGAACGGTATAAAAATATTACTCTCTATTTTTACCCGACTGTCGAAAGATTAAAATTGTTTTTTTTAATCCCGTGGGAAAACTTTGATTTTCCAGGATAAAAAAAACCTTTTTATCCGGAATGCAACCTATCTCAGTCCACATTACGACACAATCGGTTGAACAGTACCCTAGTTAGTGGTGGTGGAGGTACACTAATTTGAGTTCTAAAATAAGGTAGCAGTAAAATATACCTTATTTTACTTTTACGTCACTGTGTTTCGACGCTTGAATACGCTCACCGTCGATGTGATTAAAATCTCCGGCAGGGTACAGAGCGAGTTCACTATTTAGACTTATGGAGTACTTCAAAAAATATAATTCAAGATTTATTACCCGTCCTATACCTATAATTTTAGTCGTAGGCACAACTTCCTACAGCCCAACGAATATCTACACAATAAGTAAGCTCTATTATTCTACTACTCAAGTCAAAGTATTATTTACCAACTTGGAATTCAAACACATCCATCGTACAAACAGAGTGATATGCTCAAAACGTACCTTTAGTTTAGCCCTCGTAAATCTCAATAAAGGCAATCTCACATCATCGCACAGGAGATGTAGGAGCCGCAAAAAGGTAAATTCTTAGGAGATCTGTATTTGTAGTGTAAGTTGCCATATAAGCGTAATTTGGTTCTTTAACATGAACGATCAAACTACATTTGTATGGGGTTAGCTCGGGAGCGATCAATATAAACTGGGCTCTTCCTACTAGGTATATACATGTATGTTCTTAAATGAAAATACAAACGAATTCAGCAAATGCGTGAGCAAAGGGTTACCGATGGTAGGTAGATTCTTCAATAAGGCCGAAAGTTAAACGGATTTTAGTGTTAAAAATTATTTGTTTGCGCCTCTTACGGCTCTTGCGCCCCTTGCGGCTCTTTCGCCTTTTGTACGTAGACTCATCGTATAGGATCTTCTTCATCTTAGTCCTCGTAAATCTCTATAAAACGTAAGGGCTTCTACCCGTTCTATGACGTTTTGAATCATTGAAATCGTTACGCTAAATTTGAACCATTTGTCAGATGTCGTGTTTTGCTACGCCGCGCCGCTGAGAAAAACGGTGATTAATGCCCGTTTGCACTAAACTCAAGTTAGGCTTGTCCTTGTTAAGATACACCTAGGCTTAAGAACGGCCTAGCAAAAAAATTCGTTTGCACTGACAGTCTTGTCCTTGCTGTGTCGTAACTTAAGCATTGCCTAGTTAGGCATCTCTAGGAACGAATGGAATGAATGATTGTTTATGTTTTTTTTTAAATATATCTTGCAAAGTAATGTAAACACTAGAATACCTATTTTTTTACCTTATCTTGTCATAACCTCAGGCATGAGTTGAATAGAGACAAAAGCTAAAACATTGGTGTATTTTATTTTATTGGTTTAAATATTGCACAGGTGACATTATGTATGTGGAGTTGAAGGTTATTTATTTTAGGGGATTTTATAAATCAGCAATTAAAATGGAAAGACAAATAAATAAACGAAAAAGAACTGCCAATTTTACGGCAGAGGAGAAGTTGCGGTTTGTACGGTTGTTGTGCGAAGAGGGGCAGTGCATTATTTCCAAAGTAACAGCACACGATACTGCATCAAATAAAGAGAAAGAACAGGCTTGGGCAAAAATCACCCAAATTCACAATTCCAGTGGTGACATAATGAGAAAGAAGGAGAAAGAATCTAATAAATCTTGTGCCATTTTGCTTGTGATCAGTGTAGTGTTCTACATAAATAACAATCACAATAACAATGTAGGTACTCTGTGGTTGTGATACCTATCAACCACAGAGTAGGTACATATCAACCGTGAGACCAATAATTAATGACAACAAAATGGTCCACAGACTACAAAAAATTCAACTTAAGTATCGCCTAACGCTTGGGCGCTTACTAATCGGGCTCATAAAGTTAGGCATCTCCTAAGTGGATTTAGGAATGGCCTAAGGTTAGTGCAAGCTTTTTAAACGCTAGGATAAGCCTAAACAAGTTGGGCAGGAAATTAGGCGATTCCTAAGTTTAGTGCAAACGGGCATATTTTTATTATCTACGGTGTGCCTGTTTATATTCATTAGAAATGAATAGGACTTTTTGTGAGTACCTATTTTATATTTAAAATTTGCTGTCAAAATTTGCATTTTGAGATCATGTTTGTAGAGGCAATGTCTAGAGTTAGTGACTCAACCGCTATGTAAGTAAAAGTAGTGGAAATAAACATTTCTATTAGAAGCCGATTTACATAGAGTTTAATCAAAGTACAGTGAAGTAATAATACCTACCCAATTATTTTGCATAATAATCAGGAGCTCTCTGTCATGATTTTTAACCGACTTCCAAAAAAGGAGGAGGTTCTCAATTCGGCGCGTATGTTTTTTTATATATAAAAGATCATTGGTTCCAATAGATATTTTAGCCAGATTTGCTGTTTGTGTGTTACCAACATTAATACACCTTCTTTTACTACTTATAACAAACCTACTTACCTGTAACGATAAATTCAACACTTCTTTCCCTGGACAATATTATCTTTGCTACATAAACGTTGCAACCCTATATTTTCACGAAAGTATGTATGTACAAATATTGAGTAAATTAAGTATCTACCTAGTATAAAAGAAGTAACTAACTAGAAATCAAAGAACTAAATTATTATAATACAATATCAATACTCTTCATAAGAAGGCATCGGTAATAATTACGGTTAATTTATCTTTAGAATTAAAATGTCATGATGAAATGGAACACCACTTTTTTGTGATATTAAAAAACAATCATCCACCGACACTGACGCCTCGTTATTTGATCATCTTTCATTAAACCGAGGAGTGGGCGTAAAAAATCGGAAGAATGTAGGTACTATTGACCCTTTATTTCTAAGAAGCGTTCGTAATCGCAGTAATTTAGATGATTAAAGGAGATAATTATGACTCCATTTTATCGTCGACCGACAGTTCGTCGACTTCTCTATGTAGCGTTTTAATCTTGATTGTTCAGTGGTATTAATGTAAGTTGTAACAACACCGATAGTATACCGAGAGGCGATAATATTGCTGAAGCCCTACGGTATACAATAATCTATATATATAAAATTCAAAGTCCTGACTGACTGACTGACTGACTGACTTATATATCAACGCACAGCCTAAACCGCTGGGGTTAGAAACTTGAAATTTTGACAGTAGGTTCCTTATGTGACGTGAGCGCTCACTAAGGAAGGATTTTTCAAAATTCCACCCTTAAGGGGGTGAAATAGGGGTTTAAAGTTTGTATGAAAGTCCGTCATTTCTCAAGTTATATCAACGAAACTTGGTATTTTGGCTTTCGGTAAAAAATAAAGAAATACGTATTTCACAGTTTTTCTAAATTCCACCCCCAAAGGGGTAAATTGGGGTTGAAAGTTTGTATGAAAGTCCTTCATTTCTCAAGTTATAGCCCTGAAACTTAGCATTTGGGCTTTCAGTTAGATATGAAGAAGTATAAGTACTTAACCATTTTTGAAATTTCAACCCCCAAAGGAATGGAATAGGGGATGAAAGTTTGTAAAAAAGTCCTTCATTTCTCAAGATATTTCTCAAGTTACATGAACGAACCTTGGTATTTTGGCTATCGGTAAAAAATAAAGAAGTTACGTGTGTCAAAATATTTAAAAATTTCACCACCAAAGGGGTTAAATAGGGGTTGAAAATTTGAATGAAAGTCCGTCGTTTTTCAAGTTATCGCCCTAAAACTTGGTATTTGGGCTTCCGATTTAAATGTATGAAATACGTATTCCACAGTCTTGAAATTTCTATCCCCAAGGACGTTAAATAGAGAGTTTGTCCTTCAATCACGCCGCAACAGAGCAACGGATCGATGTGATTTTTTGCATGGGTAGGTATAGTTGAAGATCTGGAGAGTGACATAGGCTTCTTTTTATCCCGGAAATGAAGGAGTGCCTGTGGGAATTAAAAAAACTTATACCACGCGAACGAAGTCGCGGGCGTCCTCTAGTTTAGTATAATAACTTAACATATTAAACGAGCTAGGTATTTATTTGGATACTTCATCTAGTATGCCCGAGACATCGTCCGCGTGGATTATGTTATTTATTTTCCGCGGGAACTCCTTAATTTTCCGGGATAAAAATATATAGCCTATGTCCTTCCCCGGGATACCAACTATCCCTGTGCCTTTAATTAATATCGGTTAAACGGATGGGCCGTGAAAGCGTAGCAGACAGACAGACAGACACACTTTCGCATTTATAACATTAGTATGGAGTAGGGATTAAGATTAAGATCTCAGCAATTTTGTAAGTGATACTAATGAGTATCTAAGTATACCTATAATAGATGTAATCACACGTTATTTAGCGGTTCACCTGCAAATATTGCTGTTTTTTTAGGGTTCCGTACCCAAAGGGTAAAAACGGGACCCTATTACTAAGACTCCGCTGTCTGTCTGTCTGTCTGTCTGTCTGTCTGTCTGTCTGTCTGTCTGTCTGTCTGTCTGTCTGTCTGTCTGTCTCCAGGCTGTATCTCATAAACCGTGATAGCTAGAAAGCTGAAATTTTCACAAATGATATATTTCCGTTGCCGCTATAACAACAAATACTAAAAATTAAAAAAATATATATATTAAGGGGGGTCCCCATACAATAAACGTGTTTTTTAGGGTTCCGTACCCAAAGGGTAAAAACGGGACCCTATTACTAAGACTCCGCTGTCTGTCTGTCTGTCTGTCTGTCTGTCTGTCTCCAGGCTGTATCTCATAAACCGTGATAGCTAGAAAGCTGAAATTTTCACAAATGATGTATTTCCGTTGCCGCTATAACAACAAATACTAAAAATTAAAAAAAATATATATATTAAGGGGGGTCCCCATACAATAAACGTGTTTTTTTTCGTATTTTTTTGCTCAATATTAAAAACGGTAACAGGTAGACGGTTCAAATTTTCACAGAATATTAACTTGTATATTACCTTTCAAAATAAATAATTAAATATCAATAAAGTTAGGGGGGGGGGGGGTAATATCAATAAGTTAAAGGGGGGCTCCCATACAACAAACGTAATTTTTATTTTTAATACGTCATAAATCGTAAAACTTACTACAGGTTTGTACGGAACCCTCGGTGCGCGAGTCCGACTCGCACTTGGCCGGTTTTTTTTTTATCCACTACAAGTTAGCCCTTGACTGCGATCTCACCTGATGGTAAGTGATGATGCAGTCTAAGATGGAAGCGGTCTTCATTATATTTCCAGAAAAAAAAAAGAAAAAAAAGGATAGTTCTGGATGTGTATATACTTAGCTGTACATGTTAATTGTGTAAAAACAGAATTTCCTATGTAGCGACAATATCGCAGATAACAACCAATGTCGGAAGTATCACTATCTGTTGTATTCAAGATTATTAATCTTTTAGATAATATATTTTTCTTTGATCCAACTTTATATGCAGTGTCAGTTAAAACTGCCTGCCTGTTTTCCTGGTGGGAGGCCTCGGCCGTGGCTAGTTACCTTACCGGCAAAGACGTACCGTAGACGTACGCCAAGCGATTTAGCGTCTCGGTACGATGACGTGTAGAAAGTAGAAACCGATGGGGTTTAATATAACTGCCATACTGCCCCCAACAGGTTAGCCCGCTACCATCTTAGATAAACCATCACTTAACATAAGGTGAGATTGCAGTCAAGATAAAAACCATAAGTGCAAACCATAAGTTCATTGAGATAAACCCTGGGCTGCGACAAGGTCGCAAATTTAATCAGGCTTACATCACACCACACCTGTGGAAAAAGCTGAAGGCAAGCTTTTCAAACGAGTGAAACTTTTCCCATTGATTTTGTACAACAAGTGTTTATGTGCGTGCGTGTGTGTGTGTGTGTGTGTGTGTGTGTGTGTGTGTGTGTGTGTGTGCGTGTGTGTGTGTGTCTGTGTCTGTGTGTGTGTGTGTGTGTATGTGTTTTTATCGTCATAAATCGTAAAACTTACTACAGGTTTGTACGGAACCCTCGGTGCGCGAGTCCGACTCGCACTTGGCCGGTTTTTTTTTTATCCACTACAAGTTAGCCCTTGACTGCGATCTCACCTGATGGTAAGTGATGATGCAGTCTAAGATGGAAGCGGTCTTCATTATATTTCCAGAAAAAAAAAAGAAAAAAAAGGATAGTTCTGGATGTGTATATACTTAGCTGTACATGTTAATTGTGTAAAAACAGAATTTCCTATGTAGCGACAATATCGCAGATAACAACCAATGTCGGAAGTATCACTATCTGTTGTATTCTAGATTATTAATCTTTTAGATAATATATTTTTCTTTGATCCAACTTTATATGCAGTGTCAGTTAAAACTGCCTGCCTGTTTTCCTGGTGGGAGGCCTCGGCCGTGGCTAGTTACCTTACCGGCAAAGACGTACCGTAGACGTACGCCAAGCGATTTAGCGTCTCGGTACGATGACGTGTAGAAAGTAGAAACCGATGGGGTTTAATATAACTGCCATACTGCCCCCAACAGGTTAGCCCGCTACCATCTTAGATAAACCATCACTTAACATAAGGTGAGATTGCAGTCAAGGGATAACTTGAAGTGGCGTAAAAAAACCTTTTCACCAACCGTCTACCTATCCAAGTTATACTTTTGGCTAATTTAACACCTATTGAATCGAAGCAGGCGTTACTTTGCGGAGGTCCATGATAATGAATGAACGAGAAGTTTAATTCGCTATAATCCGCCACAGTAGACAAATCTATGTGGTACAGTGCGTGTCCTTCACCAACAGCATGCGAACACCCACCACCTAGCAATTCGCACCGGCACAGCGCCATCCAACAACATCTCCTGAGGATGCTCCGGTTTCGGAGTGAAACGTACGTTGAGAGTGATTTGGAAGATTTGTGTGGTGTGGTGCTGTGCCGGTGCGAATTGCTGAGTGGTGGGTGTTCGCATGCTATTGGTGAGGGACACGCACTGTACCACATAGATTTGTCTGCTGTGGCGGATTATAGCGAATTAAACTTGTTAGTAATAATCTTCTGGAAATCTAAGCTACTACGTCTCACGACGTCACGTTTAAAACAATCTACCCAGGGATAGTTTCCGACACCAGAACTATCGCTAAGTAGATAAAATCTCTTAGTAAGTAGATTGGTGTCGACTATGATTGTAACGTTGCAAGTTAAATTGGAACATGGCTACTGGATGTTTCATTACTACAAGCGGATAACTAGATTACAATTTATCTAACTCAATATAGGTGATAGTTTGAAACTTTATTTTTAGAAAACTGAAAATGCTTGTACCTACTTATTTATTAGAATGCAGATAGGTGTAACAGGTGCTTTTTAGCTATTTAATTATTCATCAGGCTATTTCCGTAATTTAGTTAAATAACACTGTACCTATTTAACTAAATTACCTCGTGCCACCCCGTGCGAAGTCCTTGCTACTCGTAGTTAGGGTCTTCGCACGGAGTGAATTTACCTTATTGTATTTACAGCCTTTACTCATTAAGTATATCCATACTAAGTAATATTATAAAGTAGATGATTCCTGTGACTTCGTCCGCGTGGACTAAGTTTTTTTCGAATCCCGCGTCTGTCTGTCTGCTACGCTTTCACGGCCCATCTGTTCAACTGATTTTGATGAAATTTGGTACAGGGATGGGTTCTATCCTATATACTTATATCCCGGAAAATTAAAAAGTTCCCAAGAGAATCTAAAAATCTTAATCCATGCGGACGAAGTCGCAAGCATCTAGTATGAAAATAAAGAATCCGTTCATGACCGTGCAGGGAAAAATCAATAATTGGAATTTTATATCTTGTTTAGGTACACTAAAATAATGTAGACTGTCTTACGGTTCGTCAGTTTCCAAGTACGCATAATACTGGCGAAGTAACAACAATCAAACTGTAATTTCAAGTGGCATAGCTAGGCTAGGTGAAAAGAAAGGCGGAGTAAATGAGGCAGGAGTTCCACGAAGCCTGCCACTATCGCGCGTATCTAACGGTGCTGGAACGGAATGCCACTTCTGATGCATGTGTGTTACGTCCACTATACTAATGCATCTACCTAAGTGCTATTTAACTGCTTAACGCAGTATAGTAAGTGCGTTTTTCCGTACTTATTATATTCCGTAGTCCGTACGTATTATATTTATATGCGAATAGTAACCCTGTTTTTCTGTTTTTTCTGACCACCAGACCTGATTCTGATAATCGATGTAAATTTGAGACCTAAGGTAGGTAGTTAGGTAATGCCGGAAAATGTAAGAATTTGAGTAATATACTTAATACGTTAATGTGTAGGTATATAACATTTTGATTATTATAAAGAGTAAATCTTGAGTTTTTTTGCCGGCTCTTATCAGTAGGATCTGTGTAATAAACTGGACTCTATCGACTTAGCGAAACAAAACATTTCATTAAATTTATCTTAAAATCGAAGGAAACCCATAAAAAAGTCGCACATTTTCGTGTTCACAATGAACACTGAAGCCCGCAGAGACCAGAAACGGATCCGACAAAGTGCAAACCATAAGTTCATTGAGATAAACCCTGGGCTGCGACAAGGTCGCAAATTTAATCAGGCTTACATCACACCACACCTGTGGAAAAAGCTGAAGGCAAGCTTTTCAAACGAGTGAAACTTTTCCCATTGATTTTGTACAACAAGTGTTTATGTGCGTGCGTGTGTGTGTGTGTGTGTGTGTGTGTGTGTGTGTGTGTGTGTGTGTGCGTGTGTGTGTGTGTCTGTGTCTGTGTGTGTGTGTGTGTGTATGTGTTTTTAAGACCTATAGGTATGTCCCCCTAGTGGGGCACAGCGCGTTTACAGTGGTGCGCCATCCAGAGCGGCTTAAGATATCACTCAGCTGTTAGGTACTCACAGATAGATTTACATTATACACCGAGGGTCAGGTGACGGGAATTATGTACTGGTACATACTAGCTGATGCCTGCGGCTTCGTCCGCGTAGAATACGTTTTTTACATTCCTTCATAATCCGGAATAAAAATGCCTATGTCCACTCTCCAGGTCCAGAACTATATACCCATGCAAAAAATCATGTCGATCCGTTGCTCTGTTGCGACGCGATTGAAGGACAAAGAAACACACTTTTGCATTTATAATATTAGTAGGAAATATTAGTACGATGCTGAGTTAATGATGTTGCTTTAAATTCTGATAACTTTAAAAAAAGACATTAAAATTTTTTGGAAACATGTTTTTACGAATATACGAAAAGTAAACATTTTTACAACAGTCACGTACGCTATTAGGAAATCTAATTGAATTTCGTCTCAGTACGTCGATTTCGTCCGTCCGGGATTCCGATTGGTCCACAGGGCAGTCACTCGACCGTTCCAACCCGTTACGTCAGCCGCATGCCACAATTAGATCACATACTTGCATTGCCTAGACCAGACCAATTCAAAACCTAGCTCGAGAGTCCACCGTAGGAACGAGAAAGGTTCCTATGAGAAGTACCTATATTATTGCGACGATTGAGGCGACGCGGTGAAAATAATTTGGTAAATAACTACATAATGCCAAGTTGCCCATGCGGAAAATGCGTGGTTGAAAATTGTGCTATTAGAATTTATAACCTATCGCTTGTTCCGACTGGACGACAGGTATAAGACGAGTCATATGCATGCAGATAGAAATGGCCTGGGAGATTAAAGATACCTGCACCTCAATATTTACCGCAAAATGCGCGAAATTACCTACCTACTCATTTACTCCGTTAAAATATTTTTCATATTTGTATTCTGTAATCGTTTATATCCTTATTTAATGACAACTAATAATTATTGTTAACTAGCTGTTGCTCGCGACTTCGTCCGCGTGGTTTAAGTTTTGTTGATTCCCTCGGGAATTCCTTAATTTTTCGGGATAAAAAGTAGCCTATGTCACTCTCCAGGTTCTCAACTATACTCATGCCAAAAATCAGGCCGATCTGTTGCTCTGTTGCGGCGTGATTGAAGGACAAACCAACAAACCAACAAACAAACACACTTTCGCATTTATAATATTAGTATTATATTAGTTTGTAATATTAACTGATTATAAATAAATAAAATAGAAATGTCCCCATGTACTGCTGTGGTAGGTATCCCACGAATATAAAAAATGCGACGTGTCTGTCTGTCCATTACCTTTTTACGACCCATCTCTTTGACCAATTATAATAAAAATCTGTGCAGAGAGGTTATACCCTGGGGAAGAACATAGGCTACGAGTACTTTTTATCCCGGAAAATCAGAGTTTCTACAGGATTTATGCAACGGGTATCATCTATAGTATCTGATAAGTAGCTTGAATTCCCATGATCAACTCCTGATGTGGACTCTTAACTTATATTATTTAGTACCGTTAAAGCAAGCTTTATGTTACTTCTACGACATTCCGCGCGCAATACTACGTGTATCTACATAATTATGACGCTTTATCGGAATGTATAAGTCAATAGTGTGTATCAAAAATGCTAATGAGAAACCATTCATAATATTTGATTTATTGACTGTTTATGTCGAAAATATTCCAATGAATCTTAACAGCTATGCCTGAACTAATTAAAACAAATCATGAGCGCGTAGAGTTTTGCCAAGTTTACCACCTCCGCTCTGAACAGCCAGGAAGGTCCAGATAGCTTCTGTCACTTGACGAGGCAACCGTGGTGAAATATCTCGTTAGTTTTTTTAATGGACTCTCCATGGCCCCAGGGCATTAAGGGCAGGGCTATTAGTTAACCTGTGCTCAATGCCCAGATTCCCCAAGGCAGACACAACAAATCCTACCTATGTAAACGGTGCGATGGTTACTAACCATCGATCGAGATACATAATGTATACCTACTTAGTTTAATGTTTTTTTTTATATTTTTTAATAACAACGGTGTTTTTGGATAAACATCTAATATATCAAGAAACATTTAACTCTAAGATATCAAGGTAGTCCTAATGTTTCCGACAGTTTCCCTGTATCTCCTATGGTTTCGGATTTCACCATACTGTCCCAGTTTACAAACCACAATGTATAAAATAATATGTTCCTACACTGCTATATGGTGTCCTACATGGTGTCTATCGTTTTGTATATATTTTTTACACAAAAATATTCTAGGATAAAGCATATTTTCCGTTAGGGAAATGGAATAACATTCAGTTACAAAGAGTACTATTTAAAATGGACACCGAGCAATTTTCTCGTGCAAAGCACTGGTTAAGGGGGCTTGGGCTGGGCAAAGCAGTTTTATTTCCACCCTTATTTACGTATCCTTAAGCATTCGAAGCCAATTAGCTCTAAGAGTTCTAAAGCTAACAAAGAAGGAAAGTCTGAACAGACTAACCACAGAAGTAAAGCAAAAGATTCCGACTTTGGAGGGAATGCGAACAACTCGTTTGAAGGGAAACTTTAAATTGCATTTTAAATTTGCTTGTCAAAATTACTTTTGCACACAAACACCGTATTTTTTCATTATTTTTACATAGCCACAAAGTGTACAATGTGCTCTAATTTTTTTATGGTTGTGCATCTAACGAAATTAAATTAGTTTGCTTTATAGTCTCTAAGTATTTTTTTTCATTGGAATAAATTAAGGGGGTTCTTGCCGTTTTTATAACTTTGTACTTTGATAATCTATCGGGCGCGACGCAGTGATCATATTATATTACCTACTTAAGTGCAATATTTTTTTGTTTATAGTGACAAAATAATATTCAGATTTTCGTATTTAAAAAAGGAAACCTGCACGCATAAAAAATCTTCATAATGCTCAACGTGTTTGCAGTCTGCTAATCCATACTTGGGCAGGCGGCCATGTGACTTGGCCAGCGTGATGGACTATTGTCTAAATCGTTCTCATTCTGAGAAGTGAAAGGATACCCCTGATTAGTTGTGGTTCCACTTCCAAGTCAGCCCGCTTCCTTTGACTGCAAATGCAAATTTTGCAAAAAATTATCCATGGAAGGTTTGCTATGAAATGTTATTTTTCTTTATATAGCAAACCATCAATGCATTGATGTAGAATTTTAGAACTCATTCTATTTCAATGCTTCAATGGATAAAAATTAATAAATATCAGTTTTTTTTTATTGACTGACCACTGAGTTAGAGAATAGGGGGACAGTTCACACTTCCAGCCCATGTCTTTTTAGCAATAAAAGCTAAATCTCAACACCGGGCCGATAGAAAAGTATTTTTAATACCAACAATAGCGTTGGTTCTAGGCAGGTAGGAGTAGGTACCTATATTATGTAGGGCGATTACAAAGCTGAGCCATAGACGCTCTCCGGTGGAGGCGCTTGTCTGGAGCACCCTTGATCGCCCTACGGATCTAGCTACACTATCTACACGTTTATCTAACTTATCTCTACACGTTGCACGGGATACTTAGAGACTTGTGAAAACACTTTTCTATTTTAGCAAGGTGCTTAAAGCTGTTAAGAAAACATTTTACTATACTTTACTCTTATGCTCTAGCGTGCAATTTATTTGAGTCAACATCTCTTTAAGATTATCTTATTTCTTAAAGAGGCAGAACAGTAACATAAAAATAAAATCGAATTAAATGTTACCTACCTCAAATCTTTTTAGGTACTCAGTCTAGCTTTTCTTCTTCTTCGACACGTCCTTTTTAAAAATCTCGCGTGGTTTTCCCGCGTATAAACACAGAATAGGTAATAGTAGATGGTATAAAAGAAAAATCAATCGTTTCATGCTCTGCATGCATATTTCTTCTGCAATAACTTTGGTGGAATAAATTGATTTACAAAAAAAATAAGTTTACTTAAATCAAATAAATATTATAAATGCGAAAGTTTGGATGGATGTATGGATGTATGTTTGTTACTTAATCACGCCCCAACGGCTGAACGGATCTGGATGAAATTTGGCACAGAGATAGATTATAGTCTGGAATAACACATAGGCTACTTTTTATCCCGGAAAATTAAGGAGTTCCCGCGGGAAACGAAAAACCTCGATCCACGCAGACGAAGTCGCGGGCATCAGCTAGTATATAATATAATTATTATTCTTGGTCTAAATAACAAAACAAATAAGTTAAAACTAATTGGAATTATTAAATTGTTCCAATCCACTTATATAAGAGAACGACACCTAAGCAGCATTAATTAAAGCGAGCCATTAATAGTTCCATTCCTTGATTTATTGGGTACTTATTGAGCTAGTTGCATTCTTGGCTTATCTCACTAGTTCGAAAGCGTGCAAATAGTGCAAGAGTTAATGGATAAAACTTTCTCAAGTTAAGCTTTTTTCAAAGACCTTCTTTGGTCTCTAATACACTTTGACTTACCCAAAGACTTTTGAAAATTTGTGTTCCGCTTAATTTGAGATGACCACCACGGCCATTCTGCCAAGATTAATATTTTTAGATACAAAGAAGATACGAAAGTTGTCAATTTCATACAATTTTTGTGCATAACTCAGAGATTCAACACCTAAGTTTTGAACAAGCCTTCTCTTCAATGAAAAAATGAAGGCCTTTTATCAAATAAATAATAAAAATGCGAAAGTTTGGATGGATGTATGGATGGATGTTTGTTACTCAATCATGCCCCAACGGCTGAACGGATCTGGATGAAATTTGGCACAGAGATAGATTATAGTCTGGAATAACACATAGGCTACTTTTTATCCCGGAAAATTAAGGAGTTCCCGCGGGAAACGAAAAACCTCGATCCACGCGGACGAAGTCGCGGGCATCAGCTAGTCGGTTATAAGTTTATCAAAGACGCTACCAGGCCGTGTAGCTGAAAACCATGGTAAAAATGCCTTCTCCACAGCCTTTCCTAACTAGCTTCTGCTCGTTACCCTGTATATATGATGCGAAAGATAAATTCCTAGGTGCTAATTTTGCCTCAGCAACCAATAAATAACAGTTCGCTATCGCTTGCGTGAAACTTGATTTACAAGCCTCCAATAGCTCTAGGGTGAAAAGCTGGATTATCCGAAAGGTCATAGGCTCAAATTGTACCCGTTAGGCAAATTTTGAAAATCTCATAGTAGGTACCTAGGTACCTAGTAATTTAAATATCAAGACGTGTAACTATTCGGATCTTTGTCGCCGGTAGCGGTAACCTACTAGTAGCTAATAGATTTTTTTTAAATCAACTACAAGTAAGCCCTTGACTGCGATCTCACCTGATGGTAAGTGATGATGCAGTCTAAGATGGTAGCGGGCTAATCTGTTAGGGGTACTGCAGTTATATTAAACCCA
This sequence comes from Erebia ligea, assembly GCA_917051295.2. Taxonomy (NCBI): domain Eukaryota; kingdom Metazoa; phylum Arthropoda; class Insecta; order Lepidoptera; family Nymphalidae; genus Erebia; species Erebia ligea. The sequence continues at coordinate 9,234,164 of OU785233.1, read as the reverse complement.
TACCCCAAACCGGTTTCTACACGGCATCGTACCGGGACGTTAAATCCCTTGGCGGCACGTCTTTGCCGGTAGGGTGGTAACTAGCCACGGCCGAAGACTCCCACCAGGCCAGACCAGGAGAAATTCAGAAATTATAAATTCCGAAATTGGCTCTGTAGGGGATCGGAACCGGGACCTCCCTCGTTAGGACATCAGCGTTCAACACTGTGCCAGGGAGGTCGTCAAAACTTACTGAATCTTATGAACCTCTCGACTGATTCACTCTCAAAGTCAAAAGAACGGAAAATTCGATTTAGCCGGAGAGAGGTCAGGCGTAAGTAGGGCCTGCTTTATGCGTGGTCGCAAATGAAAAGAATTGTTAAATAGTTTAGTTTCTTTCTAAAAAAACTCTAAGTAAAGTTTTTTTGCATAATATATGCTTCTACTTTTCAAAGTCAGAGTCAAATAATATGTTTGCTAAAGTAGGTTATAGGTACACTTTTTAATACGTATAGTTTTCCATTCCGTTTCACTTTTCTGTAATTAAAATCGTTTTAGGTTTAAAATTATACGTGTAGAAATGAAAATGGAGGCACATTTTAATATATAACGCGGTAACAAAAATTTTAAATCCGCTGAGAAGGAAATGCAAATAATTTGAGTTGGTGCACATTCAAAAGAAAGAATGCACGTTTAATGTATGCCGGATTCTCTTTACACTTTTGCGGGGCAGGTCTGGTCTAGGCTTTATAATATGTATAGGGTTGTAAGTTTGTCTATTAAATCGGGCTGCCAGATTAGCTAGAAGGATAGAAGTATAAGGATTTCGTTTTCACTTTTCCAAGTCGTGCCCCTCTCATCGTAAATTATGTTAAGTTTTAAATATTGGTAAGTAGGTAGTAAGTACCTACATAAAATAAACAATTATTTGATTTTATAATTCCAGTTCATTTATTGTCCAGAACATGGTACATTAAAATATAGTTACATATTACAGATGTTACTTTAAAAAAATAGCAAAGGTCTGCATGTTCTACCGTAACCGGTGTACAATTTTAAATTTTACTATATAATAATTAAGTATAATTATTTGTAAGCACACATTAATCCTTTTATTAATTAATTCAAAATAACATCAGAGAATACATGTATTGTATATACATGTATAGGTACTTTAAAACTTCGTAACAGATAATTAGACTCATAAAAACAACTTTCTGATCTGTAATTCTATATCACAACAGGCACCCACAAAATCTTTACTCGGAATTCAGTGAATTCGACCCGAAAGATTTCTAACAACAAAAATTCTAAACTGAAAAAATTAAATAAGTTATGTTTTAAAACATAAATTGTGTACCTATGGATAAGGACTTTAATCAATAAATAAAGATTGCAAAATTCAAATGAGGTCAAGAATTAAGATCAAAGGAAAAAGCGACAACCCTAAGTGGTGGGCAAGAAATATCTTACGGCCATACTATTCTCTTGAACTATACACACAAGATCTATTGTGAACGGGACAATGCTTGCCATGATACTACGTGAAGAATTCAAGAACTAAGAACTGGGAACTGAAGTTGATTCTTCAATAGGATCACGCCCGTACTCCTCTATTGGACTTCTAAAACATTTTTAATACTTTCGCAATAAACCGACGGACGCGAGACGCCATTGTTGCATTGAATATTGCATATATATGGCAATCGGCATGTGAAATCCATTTAAATGATTGATTATATTTTACTTTGAATTTTAATAATTTCACATTTTGTTGAATTCCTCTTTTTAATGTTTAATATGAATGAAAAAAATACTCTAAATGTATTTATTGATAGCATAAAAATATTAAAAAGTAAAAAATTAAGTAACAATGCTATGGGTTTATTCCATTTACTTATCAACCCGTATTTTTTTCAAGACGTCAAAAAACGCCACCCAGTACAAGTCCACCCATGCGAATCCGTGTCAGGGGGTCTACTCTCTTTCTCTAAAACGAAACTTCGCAAACAAACGAACGAAATTTCGTTAACTCCTCTCCTACATAATATTATCTCTATGCTCCTCTCTATTTCGTTTTCGTACACGCAGACGAAGTACGGATCCATAGAAAATTTTCGTGACCGATTGGATTGAACGATTTTGTGTGGGTCTAATAACCGATTAATTACGTTCGTTTGCGAAGTTTCGTTTTAGAGAAAGAGAGTAGACCCCCAGGTCTGCTAGGTAAACATAATGAATGAATTTCGAGAAAGAAATTCTCTAATAGGTGCCTGGAAATGACAAGCCTAATTGATAAAATCCAGACACGTTTAAGCACTAAACTATATCAAGATGTAGAAGACAAATATCTTGGCCGTGGCCAGACTATTCACTCCGACTACACATACAAGCTCTATTGTGTTTGGGATAATGCCTTCATGATACTACGTGGAGGTTTCAAGAACTAAGGAACCAACCGAAGTTGAAGCTTCAATGGAATTACGCTCGCATACCTCTATTGAACTTCTGAAACCTTTTTAATACCTTGAAATGCATGGATGCGCCCCGCACCATTGGTATGCGCCCTGAACTTTGCATATCGTACTTTATGAAAAAGCTTATAAATAAACTTGATACCTACGTAGAAAGTCCTGAAATTAAATAACATGTTAAGTAAGATATTTACCTACGTAGATGTTGAAACTGATGGTAAGTAGGAACATTTTTCTGGTCTATTCATAAAAATCTCATCCTTTAAAGCGTACTAATAAGTATAGTGATTAGCATGATTTATAATTAGATCTAGCGAACGCCCGCGACTTCGGTCCCGTTGAAATTTTACTAAATGTGGCCTCATTTTTTGTACCTACACTATAAAGCGAACCTCTGTGCTAATTTCAGGTTGCAGGATCCAAGGTATTGGGCTGAGCGTTGATGAGTCGGTCAGCGAGTGAGGACTTTTCTTTTTATTTAATTTTTTTGAGAATAGGCTTGCGCTTATGCTTAAAACAATGCAATGATAAGGTCAAGGTTGCCTTGAAGGTTCTCATGTTATACGTGACATATGAGCTGGAAGGGCATTCCACACCTTAGCGGCTCGTATTAGAAACGTAGAGCAAAACTGTTTCGTTTGAGCAAATTGAAATCTGAGGGTTTCTTGCGTGCTTCTTGTTTGAGATGAATATTCAATTATTTATTATTTTATACTTCTTTTTGAGTCTTTAGAAAATTGTAGGTTAAAAAGGAAGAAAGAAACAATTATTTATTATTATTTATTAACAGTAAACATTTTCTTAAAATGTACATGTTACTGTAGGCTCTCAAATTATTTTTTCTCATGTTTTCCAATCCTAACTTACGACGAATTAGGCACTTAAGGTTTTAGAAAACTTAGTAGTGCTTACTTAAGTTTGAACCCCACCCCTATGCGACAACTTGCTTTTTAATCTCATTACAATTAGGATTTTCCCTAGCATGACTTTATATTCCTACCAGGTATCAGATTGGTCTCACATTCCTATTAGGTAGTATCATCATGCTTTATGAGTAAGTATAATAAATGCGAAAGTGTGTGTTTGTTGGTTTGCCCTTCAATCACGCCGCAACAGAGCAACGGATCGACGTGATTTACATGGATATAGTTGGAGTCCGGAGAGTGACATAGGCTACTGTTTATCCCGGAAAATGAAGGAGTTTCCGTGGGAATTAAAAAACTTATTCCACGCGGACATAGCCTATGTCCTTCCCCGGGATACAAACTACCCCTGTACAAAATTTCATCAAAATCGGTTGAACGGTTGGGCCGTGAAAGCGCAGCAGACAGACAGACACAATTTCGCATTTATAATATTATAGTATGGATTAACGTGTAGGTAAAGCTTTATAATTTTGTGTAAATAAAGTTTGTTTTGAAAACATTACAAGAGAGCAATAAAATTTAAATGACGCTGTAAGTATTAATTACAGATCAGTAGCAAGTTTATAAACAGAAACACTATACGCGTAGGCAGAGGGCTGCAAGTTTGAATCGAATCGATGTCGTTGAACCAACTCGCATTATTAGGCCCTAAACACATTTTCGACAAGTGCGGCTTACGATTATTGCTAGCTCTGCTTAAAAAAATTACTTAAAAAAAAGTGTGTGTGCAATTCACACACGGCAGAAGTGAAACTTCAGAAAAGTAGCCTATGAGATAATGAGATAAATATAACTTGTATTCTATATCATTCTCTCGCAGTCTAAATCCTATTATGAATATGTTTGTCTCTTTTTAGTGTCGCTTTTTCGTTTCATCCAATTTTCAAATCACAACGATCCTAAAGAAGGTTCGCTTCAATTAAATTAAAAAAAAACTAAAAATCTCATCCTTTTGTTTAAAAACTCTACTCTAATAAAATAAATAAGATCTACACAAAAGAATAGCTTTTTGTTTATCTTTACTCCGTAAGTGCTTTACCCATATTTCTCTGCTGGGTTGAAAACTTCTCTTTTAACTTACGAGTTAATTAAAATTTTATATTCATTTGATCATTTTCTTCTGTGCTTTATATTTTTTCAGGGCCAAGATAAGATAAGCAGTAAAACAAACTTTTGCCTTCATCATACCCGTTAGATATTTGGGTCAAGTATAATCTCACCTCGTAATAGACATTAATTTTTATAGATGGATCTTACTTAAGCATATTTTGACCTGCCAATTTTTGTTAGTTGGTGATAGCGAATGCGTTTACATATACATTTTAAGATAGTATAGTCGAGCCTTTCTCTTATTAATATTATCTAAAAGTATGGCAGAAAAGTTTTTTATCATGGAACTTATACCTACTTACGTTTAGTGTGTAACTTTATTAAAATAAAGATATTTCCCGCGAATTTGTCCACGTGAAAGATCCTGTATTCTTTCGTCTCCATTACGTAAGTATCAAGTTTTTAGACCCAGTACGTTGATATTATAATTATCAGTCGGTTAGTTTCATCTTTTATTGTGCGAATACGCCCTAAACCGGCAGATCAGTTTACTTGTGGGAAAGCGAGAGAAGCCGCTTTGAAAAGGCCACTTAAACATATTGAAAACAAACAATAAGGGAAACTTAAGTATATCCTACTTAGATATGATCTTTTATTTTTATGAAACTGTAAAGTTTGTAACTACGAAATCATATTCAATAACATTAATATTTTAAGTATCTGTCTTTGAAGAAGAATTTTTAGAAAATTATGAAATCGGTGTAAACGGTGGACCCTATTACATAGAATAAGCATTATTTATTAGCCGAATTTAGAAACTCCTCCTTTTTAGAAAGTCGAATATTTAATTCAGTCTTTGTGGGATTAGGACTAGTTTAGTAAATTCATACAATTAAAAAGTATAAATGTAAAAGTAATAAAAAAAGTCTTGATTCACTAACTCATGACTGACTAAGCAACGCACACCCTTTGGACCTCGAAAGCTCAAAATTTAGACGAAGAAAATATAATGCCGGATTTCTTAAATTCTCTTAGGTAGGAGCGAAGACGCGGGAATTCGCTAGAATAAAATGAAATGATAGTGCGGGTGAAATTTGACCAACATGTTTTGTTGAATTTCAACAAAGAGACGGTATTTGAACCAATTGTGTGTAAACGTGAGTCACATAATAACTGCTCTCAGACGGTTTTCAGGGACAAAGCGTTTCATTTCCGTTTAACACATTATTACAAGCTATTTTTAGTTCATTTAATAACAATGGCTTCACGTATAGGTATCAAGTACGAAGATATTTTAGCTTCTTCTAAACAGGTGCACCTACACAAACCTTGGTCATTATTACGTCTACGATTTTACATAGGTACTATTTAAAGTTTTAGGTTTTAGTTTTTAGGCAACAAATTAGGTGATCTGAAATCCGCCGAGAACTTGGCCGAAAAGCTAAATTACGAGTACATACGAGTCCTTTAGGTCGCATATTATTTAAGTATTGTATGCAATCGAATTATATGCATAGTTCAAACAATTATTTTCCTAATTTCTACAGGCACAGCGTTCAATTTCAAGTCTCAATCAAAGCCAATCATGCGTGCAGCAAGATATAACAGTGCATAGTGTGTGCGTAAGCGCATCCTCTATTCCTTCACTTTCATAGCCCAGTAGGACGGCAGTCCGTCATGACTTGAGAGAAATCAAGCCAGAACCTTAGCGTTTCTGTTCGTATTTTCCGAGACACATGGGTGTAGCACCAGCTACGGCCAACTTACCAAGTAACCGAGAAACTTATTTCAATTGGTTACGTTTTATTGCAAGCAAAAGCGAGTATCCAATAAATCATACTTTGCGAGTAGAATTATTTATAAAAATTCTTTCCGAAAAACCGACTTCCAAAGCCAAACTAAAAAATAATTTTGATTTCTACACACTATGTTGAAGTCGGGCAAGGCTGACGCGTCAACTTTGCCTATCTTTGTTATAACCGCCCGACTTCAACATAGTGTGTAGAAATCAAAATTATTTTTTACTTTACAGTGGCTTTGGAAGTCGGTTTTTTGGAAAGAATTTTTATTTTTAACTTTTTAGTGTACTCTTAATCTCCTCGGCTTAGGAGCGCAGTACCCTGCAGCATCAGAGTTGAGAAGTTGGGACTTGGGTTTAAGTATGAAGTCGTTGCTTGACACCTACAATATGAATTTACCATAAAAAATCACTAAATCGAATTGAATCGGACAGACTGAAATCGACAGAGTTGAATCGTATACACGTGACTTGATACCTACCTACTTTATGAATTCACCATCAGAATTTCCTAACTCCCTAGTTTTGAGGATTTCATGTAGTACGGTATACCTACAGCATCAGGATTGAGGATTTGGAGTCAGAATTTTTTATGGGACCACCTCGCGAGCTTCCTCTAACCACTGAAAAAAAAATTTTTCAAATCGGTTTAGAAACCACGGAGATATGCACCGACATACATAGAAAAAAAAAAACATACGCGCCGAATTGAGAACCTTCTCCTTTTTTGGAAGTCGGTTAAAAAGAGGAACATTTTCCATGGCTAAATCGATTGTTTAATGAGTCATAGTCGACAGGGGAGTGCACTTGGCACTCCGGCCGATGATGGATGATGAACGGTGCTGATCCCGGTTAGCGATATTTTTTGTCACACCCCCTAACTGCCTTCGGTACGCGAGATTTTTCTTTATTAGGCTGCTTTTCCACTAACCGAATCGCTCCATTTTTATGGCTTAGCTCTTACCTAAGTTATATGCATTGGTAAAAACATGAGAATTAACATCTAGCTAGAGTCTGTGAACGCGGTGATTCGGATTTTTAGATACTGGCAACACTGGGCTCTCAGCGTTCGCTAGACAGAGTGTCTTCTCCACAGCCAGGCTAATAAATATTTCCCCATTTCCCTATTTTGAAAGGAGTCAGATACTTCAGTAATCTGCATTATCTAGGGACAAAAGTCAAAGTCAAGAGCCATTTTTAGGGTTCCGTAGCCAAATTTGGCAAAAACGGAACCCTTATAGATTCGTCATGTCTGTCTGTCTGTCTGTCTGTCTGTCTGTCTGTCTGTCTGTCTGTCTGTCTGTCTGTGTCCGTCCGTATGTCACAGCCACTTTTTTCCGAAACTATAAGAACTATACTGTTGAAACTTGGTAAGTAGATGTATTCTGTGAACCGCATTAAGATTTTCACACAAAACTAGAAAAAAAACAATAAATTTTGGGGGTCCCCATACTTAGAACTGAAACTCAAAAATTTTTTTTTCATCAAACCCATACGTGTGGGGTGTCTATGGATAGGTCTTTAAAAATGATATTGAGGTTTCTAATATCATTTTTTTCTAAACTGAATAGTTTGCGCGAGAGACACTTCCAAAGTGGTAAAATGTGTCCCCCCCCCCCCCCCGTAACTTCTAAAATAAGGGAATGATAAAACTAAAAAAAATATATGATGTACATTACCATGCAAACTTCCACCGAAAATTGGTTTGAACGAGATCTAGTAAGTAGTTTTTTTTTAATAATTTAAAACTTACTACAGGTTTGTACGGAACCCTCGGTGCGCGAGTCCGACTCGCACTTGGCCGGTTTTTTGTACTGTACGATTTTAAGACGTCAATATAATATGATGGGTCGGTATAAAATAATTTAATCCCTTCTTAATTCTTTCTACCGTACAGTATAACCTACCTAGTCTTCTATTCAATCCATTCTCCTTACTAATATTATAAATGCGAAAGTATGTCGGTTTGTCTGTCTGTCTGCTACGCTTCACGGCCTATCTTTTCAACCGTATTTGTTGAAATTTGCTATAGAGATAGGTGTATCCCGCAGACGAAGTCGCGGGCCTCATCCATTTGTATAATAATTGCTTGTTATTTGTTTAACAAAGGAAACAAGTGATAAGATAGAGTCAATAAATATGCGTTATTTTTATTCGTCAAGGCGTTAATAATCTTGATACGTTTATCAATTGCAAGAACGAGAACATAATTATATTATTATTTTAGTTGAAAGTAGATAATTCGAAGGCACAGTAGGAATAATTGTGCCTTCGAATTGCATTATAAGTACTTGGTAGTTGGTTCATAAAACCTCTGTTGTTTCCAGATATGTGAAAAAATTTATGGAAGTAGATTTTTTTTTATCCTCTACAAGTTAGCCCTTGACTGCGATCTCACCTGATGGTAAGTGATGATGCAGTATAAGATGGTATCGGGCTAACCTGTTAGGGGCATTACAGTTATATTAAATCCATATACCCCTAATTGGTTTCTACACGGCATCGTACCGGAACGCTTAATCGCTTGGCGGCACGTCTTTGCCGGTAGGGTGGTAACTAGCCACGGCCGACGCTTCCCACCAGGCCAGACCAGGGAAAATTCAGAAATTATAAATTCCCAAATTGACCGTGCCGGGGATCGAACCCGGGACCTCCGCACGTTAAGAGTAAAAAAAAAAAAAAAAATGAGTGCAGAGAAGTCATGTCAGCTCCAATTTCTTCATTACCCATGTCTTTAATGCACTGAAATAGAATCATCCTGACGTCAAACAATTCAGAAGGTTGAAAATCCGTAATGACGTGCTCCTCTTATAGGTCCAAACGTAGTATACTATCACCTACAAGTTATCACACTTGATAAAAAGGTCACTCTTAAAAGCTATCTTAGACAGCATCATCTCTTACCACCAAGAGAGATCGTAATCAAGGGCTAGCTTGTAGTGGGAAGGAAAAAAAAGAAAAAAAAAACCTACCTTTTAGGTACGCAACCCTAAAAAGAGTTTATGGTAATATATAAATACTAGCTGATGCCCGCGACTTCGTCCGCGTGGATATACCAAGTTTCATCGAAATAACTTGAGAAATGACGGACTTTTATACAAACTTTCAACCCCTATTTCACCCCTTTGGGGGTAGAGTTTTGAAAAACTGTGAAACACGTATGTTTTCATTTTTAACCCGCAGCTCATATACCAAGTTTCATGGATATAATTTGAGAAATGAAGGACTTTCATACAAACTTTCAACCCCTATTTCACCACTTCGGGGGTAAAATTTCCGAAAACTGTGAAACACATATTTCTTCATTTTTAACCGGTAGCTTGTATACCAAGTTTCATCGATATAACTTGAGAAATGAAGGACTTTCATACAAACTTTCAACCCCTATTTCACCCCTTTGAGGGTGAAATTTTGAAAAACTGTGAAACACGTATGTCTTCATTTTTAACCCGCAGCTCATATACCAAGTTTCATGGCTATAACTTGAGAAATGAAGGACATTCATACAAACTTTCAACCCCTATTTCACCCCTTCCGGGGTAAAATTTACAATAACTGTGAAACATTTATTTCTTCATTTTCAACTGGTAGCTTGTATACCAAGTTTAATCGATATAACTTGAGAAATGACGGACTTTCATACAAACTTTCACCCCCTATTTCACCCCCTTAGGGATGGAATTTTGAAAAACTGTGGCACACGTACTTCTTTATTTTTTACCTTCAGCCAAAATAAAAAGTTTCGTTGATATAACTTGTAAAACATCTTGAGAAACGAAGGACTATCATACCAACTTTCATCCCCTATTTCACCCTTTTGGGGGTCGAATTTTCAAAAACTGTGAAACACGTATGTCTCCATTTTTAACCCGCAGCTCATATATCAAGTTTCATGGCTATAACTTGAGAAATTAAGGACTTTCATACAAACTTTCAACCCCTATTTCACCCCTTCGGGGGTAGAATTTCGGGATAAAAAGTATCCTATATCCTACCTCATAGTATGGGCTTAAATCGTGCCAAGTTTCGTTTGAATTCATTCAGTACTTTCGGCGTGATGCGCGGCCAAGATACAGACAGACAGACAGACAGACAGACAGACAGACAGACAGACAGACAAAAATGAAAAAAATTACAGATTTGGCTTCAGTATCGAATAATGAGTGACCTCCAAAAAAAAATTTCAAAATATCTTCAATGTACAGAATTGGACATGTTACAGTTTTATTATAAGTATAGATATAGATGCACACAATTTTCCTTGCACCTTTGTTAAAGTTATCTCATGTCGAGGAAAAATATTAACGTCAGTTTGATTGTGGGAATGATAAAATGCATAAATATAGCTTATCGGTCGGCAGTTCGTGCGTCTCAGTCTCAGATCAATGCTCCTGGCATTTACGTGAGGACTGAGGACCTTCTACGACTTTATACTTATCTTTAGGTATACGTTCATATAGCTAGCTTTTCTCTCTTGATGATCTGATCTGTTTGGAATTTATAAAGATCGCTTCGCAGTCCTCTCGTTACCAGAGTTTAAAGCAGTGCGTTGACATCTAGCATATTTTGGTTATACTTATGCTTTAACCAAGTTGATATGCGAGTCAGTCAGTCAGTTTATCCTTTAATATTTATTTATGATGACAACGCCTTGTACTTCGACAATAGGGATGATTACAACTCAATCAAATCAGCAACTCTACAAACTTAATAACGCGCTTCCAGTATGGAAGTTTGTATGAAATACAATATCAACGCACTTATTTTCTTTAATCTATAGTTTAAAATGGTTATCAAACTTGTAAATAACCGACTATGTGGATTTTAGGTCTTTAGAAAGATTCCCTGTTTAATAATCAGTAAGAAAAATTTATTTAAATTCCAATAATGATTTTTGAGAAGTCTCCATGGACAGATTTATGTAAGGTTTTCCTAACAAGTCATGCTTATTCGATTAGTAGTATTTTTTTGCAACGTTAGGTATTTTCAACAACAATTATGACATTTTAATTAAACATCTTATTCGGTTTGGTGATGAAATACTTAAGGAAAGTCGAAAATTCTGTAACTATAGTCGTGCTAGGTTTAGGATTGTTGGATTATAATAATTATATGATTCAAATTACAAGCAAAATTATGGCTATGAATTTAAAATGAAATCTTCAAAAATATTGACTGAGTAGGTATTGCATGTGAAATATCGATGTGTTTCCCCACACAGGAAGATGAAAGACTGAACAAAATAAAACTGTGAAACAAATATTTCACGTCTACAAAGGCTACAAGGTATCTGATGGAGGTTGCGAGGAATTTCGTTAGTGGTGCCGCAAATCTGCACTAAACAAGTGCGGAATCCAATAAAGGGACGGCCACCGAGTTCTTTACTCATTGAGGTGGACGGTTTACGTTTAGAGTGAAAAAGTTGGGATTTATAACACGAAACAAGTGTTTAACTATATACGAGGTTTCTGAACTTTCTGTTATTTGGCTGGTAAGTTTTGACTTCAAAATTTTTGGTAGCCGTATTCATATTTACCTATCTAAAAAAGTTTTAGATTACTCTAAGTGCACCTATCATTTATTTATTTAACGTTGTAAGTAGTCAAGGTTCTTTTTGCGCTCAATGATTTGCCATTAGTAGTGCAATGTAGTTCAGAAAAATTATCTTCCATTTTATCTAAATACTATAAATGCGAGTGCCAGTCTGTCCGTTTGTAACCTTTTTACGATCTATCCGAAAAATAAAAAGTTCCCACGAGAATCTAAAAAGAATTGAATAATCTTAGTCTCCGCGAAATCGCGTGCATCATCTAGCATAATATAAGAGATCATTCATAATAATGAATATTATTTACACCTATACATACTAAATGATGCCCGCAAGTTCTTCCGCGTGGATTTATGTTTTTGAAAAAGCCCTTTTATTTTCCGGGGTAAAAGTATATTCTATTATAATATGTCCTTCCCGAGCATTGGGATGCAACCTATCTCTGTACCAAATTTCGTCAAGGTGTAATAGGGATGATGACAACTCAATCAAATCAGCAACTCTTTATCAAACTTAAAAACGCGCTTCTAATATGGAAGTTGTATGAAATTCACAGTTGTGACGTCATCAAATTTCAACGCACTTCTTTTCTATATTTTAAAATGGTTATCAAACTTAGCACTAACTGAGGATGTGAATTTTAGGTGTTTCGGAAGACCCTCTATTTATTAATCAGTTAGAAATAATTTATTTTTGATACAGGCAACATCCCTATTCTAGAATTAACATTTTCAAGATTTTCAAAAGTTTTCGCCGAAATATTAAGAGACGAACAAAGTTTTCATATTCGGAAAAACCGAAATGTCAATTCCTGAAATAGAACGCGTCCATAAAACTCTGGGAAAACTACGGATCGGATCAAACGGGTGTAGGGTTACCATGTGAAACTGAGAAGTCCTGAAAATGATATATTTTCTTCAGAATTGTAATACTTACTTTTTATTAGTAACCAAAAAAGAAAGTTACAAAGAGTTTGTGTTGTTTCATAAAGAGTAATTTTGAAAAGGTTTGAAATAATACGGTAAGTAGGATTTTTCAGGCACAAATTTCTAAAATCCTAGCATTTCACGTACAGATCCTGACGTCTGGTTACCCTAAGAGGGGGAGACTGGAGCGAGGAGTCACAAAAACTCGCAAACTCGAATTAAATAGTCGTAGGTAGGTTGACAACGAGAATCCATCAACGGTTTCCATCGAGATAAACCCGGCCCGCGAATCAGTGCGATCCGAAAAGCAAATTGTAATTTAATGGCGCCCTAGTGCGGAGAAAAAACCTTTTAGTTTTCTTACGGATTGTATTATGCGAAAGAACTGTTGGCTCAGCTTACATCGGATATGTAAAGCGTCCCAAACAGCTATTTTTGGATCAATTTTTTTATGAGAGTCTGCATAGGATTGATACTTCTATTTAGTACAAACAAGGCATTCTGGCAATAGAAAAACAGTACAATACAAGTTTTAATACAGTTCACATAGTGACTGCCGTCTGACTTCCAAAGCCGGTGAAATATTAATTTATCTTTTAAAAGGGATAAGAACTCGTCGAAGTGCGGGGAAATCATTTGAATCAAATTCGAACTCGGATTTCTGTCAAAGTCCTATCCATTCCGCTCGAACTTCTAATTTACCGACAAGGATCAATGTTGCTTAAAATCAGCACAGCAGCCACTAGTCCATGCTCGATTGTAGCACAGAATAGGTAATAGTAGTAAATTATAGGCTAAACAGCCCCCCGATTACGTAAGAATTGTCGATCAAATGGTAAAGGTTCGGCGTCAAAGTAAAATAAACCATGACAGCATTGAATTAGAGCTCCATTTCGTGTACCCATTCTTATACGTTTAGGTATGTACGATACTCAAACGTATAAGAATGGATACACGAAATTGGGCTCTAATTCAATGCAGTTATGGTTTATATTACTTTGACGCTGAACCTTTACCATTTGGTGGACAATTCTTACATAATCGGGGGGCTGATCGAAAATCAAAAAATCTTACTGAATTAAGAAGGCAGTGAGTAGTGACCAAACACGTCAATCATTAATATTAATATTGCACCCTTTAACATATATGCAGTAGCGTGCGTGCATAACGTGACTGTTTTCGCCCTAGATGCATAAAAACAAAATTTCAAACGTCAACATGAAATACAGATTACCAGAACCACTATTGACTTTTATCGCAACGATATCCTGGAGATATGAAAGATACGATGATAGTAAATTACATAAAGCTTAATAAGAGTTAGCATTCGACAACGTTGATAGATTTCGAGTGTAGTAATCAGATTAAAACTCTATCCATCTTACCCAGTCTAACTTTAAATTCATCGATCGATCGATATCCAAATCGATATTTTGACATATTTTTATAGGAAATCTGACAGGTTCAAAGTAAAGAAGCGACACTTGATACTTGTTAACGTTTTTTGGGACAAGGGCGAATATTTTAAATAAAAAGCTTAAATCATAACCACGAAGCTATCATCACAGAATAGGTAATAGTCTATCATCTCAAAATAACGGCCCGTCGCACTTACGCCCATTTACTCCGGTGTTGCTGAGTTTCGAAACAATCTATCAACGTTGTCGAGTTATACAAACTTGTATTAAGGGTACACATGTGGGAGTTGAACGCGTAGGTTTAAGAGCGCTGATCGTATTGCTCTAATGAAAGGGTAACGTTTATTTTTAGAACATTTATTGGTATACATTTTAGCCCTCTCCTCCAGTGTGTATGACAGATGTTATAAATCATACATTGGTGAACGATAAATTAAGAAATAAAACTATTTTTAGAAATATTGTACTTAGGTTTATCTTTTCGGACGTAACACTTCAAGCATATTTCTTTTATCTACACTAATGTTATAACATTCTACTTATGTTTCCAATACTTGACTTATAATTACTACTGTTATAGCGCAGATAACAAAACACTCAATTTAAGCAATTTCACATGATGGTATAATATCCACATCGATATCGTAAAATCTCATTATAACATCAATAAAACGCGACCAATTAACCTGGCGAGCCTTATGTCAAAATCCTCAAAAATTTTGATATTAGGCTGGCTTTTGAAAACAGTTGGGTTATACGTGAAAACTTCGTCGAAACTACTAAACTTACATACACAAAACTCTTTGGTAAGATCTTGTGCCAATTAAATAAAAAACGAACAGCGCGCGCTCGCTCCTGATTGGCCCTGCGCGCGCAGCTGCGCTCTCATTGGTTAGATTTTAATGGCGGCAAGTTCACTGTGACAATACACGTACGCGATAAACTATTGTCAGCTTTTACTCTTGTTGTTTGATAAATTGCATTAGTGAAGATAAAGTAGTGTATGCAACTGCATATAACACGGGTATTAAAACACTCGTTACTATTATGAAACTCGCTGCGCTCGTTTCATAAACTCACACTCGTGTTTTAATACCCTTCATTATATGACAGTTGCATAAACTACTATTAAAATCCTTGGAAGAATAAAGAGATGGAAGAACCATAATAATAAATACAAAATCAGCTATATATTCTCTCAACATTGTTTTGCTACAAACACTGCGGTGTCATAGCTATTTAAAAACTAATGAAAAATAGGATGAGTGGGAACTGGGATTCGAACCTGCGACATCTTGCTTCCGACGAGGCTATTTTCCAGTAGAGCTACTGAGAGCTACTTGGAAGTAGTTTTATGATTTTTCAAGCCAGGTCTTCGGATTTCATTGTGGCAAAAAGAACTAAGTAGGTAAGTAGGTATGTTCTAAAATTCAACTCACGAGCATTCTTCATTTATCAATTTCACTAATTACATAGGCCAAATGATGCAAACCGTACCTAGAGAAGAAGAATATACCTACCTAGCATATAAAATGTTCGTTATTAACATCTACGCACGAACGCACGACAAACGTAATAGCATCAATTCATCTAGATTAAAATGTGTATGCTTAGGTATACAATTTCAACGTCGTTATTTATTCAAAGGCCGCTGCATAATGCGGCATAAGTAGGTATGTAGATACACGGGAATCTGAGCTAAAAAACAATACATCTAGGTACGTTCGTAATATTTGCGCGAATTGGCGAGCAATATCGTTGTACACATAAAGATGTTTAATATTTAAGCATGTTACAGTCCGAACAGAATCAGTACGACACAGATCACTCTCTCGGCTTTTGCAATGTTTTGTCGATGAAAAAATCACGAGGAAGCGTTATCGCAGTGCTTGTGCTTGGACTGCCGATATCGTTATCGGTATGTCACTGTGATTGTGAAAATGAGCGTGACAATAACTGACAAAAGGTATGAAATATTAAATGATTCGATAAAAGTGAAACACGTTTTCTGATAATGCGATATTTGGCTCATTTGCTGCTACGTGAACATGTGCTGAAAATTCTCCGAGGTAATGACTTTTCAGCCTTGCTTTTCAACTGGCCATCTCTGCATCTTTCATTTGGTGTGGACGGGAAATGTTCGAAGAAAACGTAAGAAAATATACACAGATTACTTGGAAATTGAAAAAGCCTATGGAAAAAGCTCAACTTGCCTTTACGGGGGATCAAATCCAAGAGTGGTGGAGAGTGGGAGACCACTGCAGTCACCGATGCGCTAGGGAGGTTTATCAACAATCCAACCAATTTTAACAATTAAAAACCGGGATACCCAAAGTACCTACACGTACTTACTAGTGTGTAAATTGAAATAAATAAATTACCTAAAAAACAACATTGAAGTATCTACATGAAAGAGATTTTAATACAACTAGTGACTACACGAGTCGTCGGACGTAGATCCTTGTCGGTGCCCACCTCCGCCATTTTCAGTGCGAGTTTTATGTCATGCGTAAAATACCATGATGATATTATTATGATATTTTAATCTATTGACGTAAACACTATGCTAAGACACTATGGAAGCCGCCGCAGATTGCCCATGCCAGGCATCCTAGCGGCGATGTTAACAAATCTTCGTATAGCACGTATATTATATGGTGATGCAAGGGCAGCACGGTCCGGAGCAGGGTCCGCCGCTTCCACCACAGGGTCCACACATTTTCGGAAAGAAGTAGGTATATTTTGTAGATTGAAAAAGACGATTACATTCCACGGTAGTCTTACGGTCTATTAGAAAATAAGCTACTAGATTTTATTGAGATTTTTTTAATATGTTCACTTGGAGGATTTTATGCCATAATATGATTAAGTACCTACAGAATTCCCGCCTGAAACATTACAATTTCCGCACAAATACGACAGTGTGGTAGAAAATCGTTACCAATATTCAGTCGGTCAGCGGCTGTTGTTATTAAAGATACCTAGACCCAAGCCAAGTAAAGTACTAGAGGACGTCTAAAAAAATAACGTCATTAATGCACTAGGTACTTGGCCAATCCGGCTGTCTAAAAGCCCGTGACTGCAGAACGAGTGCAGAACTACTTACCAATGACGTTGTCTAATCTGTGTACATATTAGTTACTCAGACTTTTAGATTATAACTATACTGGCAATCGACAGCCGCGATATATTCCTGGTAATCTATCTGCTACCAACATCTAATATAGCGGATTAAAATAAGCCATCTATTCATAAAATAACAAAGACAAACATATTTTTTGTAACTTTTAAGCAGACATTTATCCATCCACTAATTCCTTATCGGCTATAGTACAAAGAGTTAGGTACACGAGGCTCAGATCTTTGACCCTGGTAGCTGGTAGGCCGATGACCAGACTATCATTCAGCACCCTATTCGGATGAATAAAAGAGTCTGCGTAGTAGACGTTCTTTGTTATAGATTTCTATACATTAGCGCAAAATTACAAGACGTCTATTACCTTGGAGAAAAATATGAATGAGTAGGTACCCAACTATCGTTTCGTATTGCTTTCTTACAAAGAATTTGCCTGTTTGCTGTTGGTTTTTTAAGAACCGCCGGCCTTGGAACTCCAAAGGTTTTAAACCTCAGCGTCCTACCTTCTGCCGAAAGTAACGATCAGTGAGATTTTAATTCATGTTTCACTATTTATAACATCTCCCCGAAAATTTGAGTTAGATACAGGATTGCTACGTTTCTACTCAAAATGTAGAGACCGTCCATCACGTACCTAGTTGGTATATTTAGACAGATATTATTGAAAATTCTTAGAATAGATAAAATCCTTTAGGAATTACTTTGTAACATCCAAAACAAAGAATATAAAAGTTAGCTCATAAATTATACATAACGCGTATGTAATGGAATAGTAGCATTACATAAAAAGGGACCCTTTATTATTGTACGAAACGATGAAAAGCCGATGAATTGCTAAAACTCATCCTTAACAATGTAAAGAAAATAAAAACGCTTCGGAATCGATTACACACAATACAATACCTACACGACGCTCCGTATTTTGTTATGCGATTCTAAATCGATGTAGAACCTCGTACCAAAATTTATGGGGGCTTAGAGAGCACATGGCCGTGTTTTACATGCTCCGAGCAGTGTGTGCGAACCTTAACAGCTTTTATAATCTAAACTTTGTATAGTATAGACAAGTGCCTAGATATTTTCGTACACTGAATTATGTAAAAGAATTTTAGAGGCTTTCGGGATAATGTCAGGCTAAATCTTTGTCATAATTTTCTCGCGTGCTCCACAGGTGTAGGGGTATCTTTTCGGACAAAATTTACAAGTCCATTACCTTACTACACTACACTAGCTACATAAAAAATGCAATCTACTAATAATTTTGTTAAACGATCTCTAACCTAAACTTAAAGGGGGCAGCTCTAAATATATTGCTGTCCCTTGTTTAATATGTTTTGAGAAAAGGGACGCCACTATACTGCGTTAATTGCAGGATGCTGTTTCGTTGCAATGCTGCATTAAGGCTGGGTTACAATCTGTGTAGTAAAAAGTGTAGTTGTGAAGTGTTATGTTAAAATATTTTATGGTGTTAAGTAAAGTAAATAAAGGTTCAAAGTGTGTGACTTTAGTTCGTTTCAAAGTGTGTTTGTTAATTCGGGCGACGACGCGACGCTGCGAGTGCGATATGTTCGCGGGTGTGCAGGGGAGGCTACTTAACAGCAAAAATAGAACGGTGCTCGAACTCTTTTACTCGTACCACAGAATAGGTAATAGTATGCTCGTACTCGCACTTCACAGTTAACAGCGTGACCGTTAACACGTTGATTTTACTAATCACTTAACACCTGCACTTTTCACCCGCACTTTTAACTTAACACTGTTAAAGTGCGGGTTAAGTTAACAGAGTGCAAACCACTCAGTAGCCACAATGACTATCAATGTTTTACCTGAATTTCGACTAGATTCAATCTATAACGTCTCGTCCAAAGACGCACGTATACTCGACATCTGTTGTTAGGTACCCATAATAATAATTTTCATTACGTAATTCTGGTCAAAGACGTGTTAGTGAAATTAAACTTACAAATATGTAAAGAAATGTCTCCTGTTAAAATATGTATATCACTCCGCATACTTTACCTCTCAAGCACAAATAAATAAGACTAGAAAAGCAGCGGGAAGTTAGTATTTCACTATAGCCATTCCTTTCAATGTTGGCATTTTACCAAGCAACTTTTTATTTAACTACAAAGCCAAAGCCATGGTAAGATTGGTAGGGGGCGCAATCAAAGCACAGAGGAAAGATCGGGCCTAAGAAGTACTCTTTATTTTATTTTCTCGTATTACAGCCCGGGAGTTTTTAAATATCATCGCTTCTGATGCTGAAAGTAAATTGGAATGTCTCTATTGACCGACGAGAAGATGAATTTGAAATTGACTGGTGAAATTGGTTCTATAAAATGCTCTCGATGCATTATTGACTCTCATGTGTACTGAGAGACAATTTTCTCGAGCAATGTGTTTCTATGAGTGATTCACCGTAACTTCTTTTGATTTTGAAAATAAAAGTTGTAGAAAAGTTTTACAAATTTTATTTATCGGATGTGGGTACAGTAATCAATGTAGATACCTATATATAACGGTAATTATGACATAGGTAACTTTGTTATAAAACTATTTTAAAATTAAAAAATATAAAAACAGGATTACAATATCGTTCTTTTTATTTAAAAAGAAAGAATACTTTACGATGCCAACGAATGGAATCTACTACTAGGACCCAGTGTATTTCGGTCCACTTGATGCATAGGTATAGGCAGCTAATATTAAGTAGGTATGTATTATAGAGTTTATTGTGAAATATAGAGTAAGTTGGTTTACCTTATGGTACATAGCGATCATCCAGATCATATTTTTATGGTCATAGAATACTCTGTCATTTAAAACCGAAATAATTCAGACGGGTAGTTTTTAACGGACAAATTCCATAAAAAGAAACTTTACTATTGAAATACAGAATACCATTATTCGCATAAAAGAATATTGTTTGTGAAATTTGCGCGAAAATAAGGTTGCGTACACGGTAATAAAATGCACATTAACTTTTAACCCTATACAAACATTTTACTAGTTAATATAATGTTTACACCGTAAACGTTAAGGAAAGTTTTCAATCGCGTAGAAAAGAAATAGCTACAGTTATAATACGGTAATCAACCTAAGTCGAAATCTGTGAAGGATGAAGTTCATTCGGTTAGCTTAACAAGGCCTATAAGTAGGTATATTTTGATAAAGCACTTGCACAAGCTACAAAATGTGAAATGAATGATTCGAGTGATGAGTTCTACGGCTAATCCTTCACGTGGGGATATCTTCTAAGCTCTAAAAGTGCGCTTTCCAGTGCGGGTTCATATTATTTTGTAATACGAGCTGTGGTCCCGCTCGTTGCATCTTCAGGTTTGCAACAATTAGAGCATGGTTCACAACTTCTTTACGGAGCTCCTTATTTATGATTAGGTACCTAGAGATATTCTAAATAGGTATCTGTATCAACCGCCTGATGACTCTTAGCTTTGTTATCAGATCCGTAACAAACGACCATGTTTCGAAACTATGTACCTGTCGATAGTAAGCAATTTATTAAATTTTCTTTAATCAGTAAGTAAAGAAGATTTTTACTGTTGAAAAAAAGTGTGTGTGCAATTCACACACGGCAGAACTGAAACTTCAGGAAAGTAGCCTACGAGATAATGAGATAAATATAACTTGTATTCTATCTCATTCTCTCGCAGGTTAAATCCTATTATGAATATTTTTGTCTCTTTTTAGTGTCGCTTATCGTTCTGTTTTTCGTTTTATCAACCAGATTAAAAGAGAGGCGCATAAAATAAAACATAAAAAGCAATTAACAAATCACACTTTCTACTGCTACATTTAAACAATCAAACAGAAAATTACAAAAATGGAATGCTTTGTATATACACGTTCGTCCGGTGGCGCCACTTGTACCGTGGCGACAACATCCGTTTCATCGAATTTTCAAATCAAAACGATTCTAAAGAAGTTTCATTTTAAAAACATGCAGTAGAATTCCGTATGTACGAAGCTTTATTGAACATGAACAATTCTGATAATTTAACCGTTATCCGTTTAACAGCGGTCCGTGTCGGTAAAACTGCGGTTCGCGGTTGATTTCAGCGACGTGCCGTTTTCACCCTCCACTGTAGCTTTAAGCTTTACATAATATGTACTCGTGTTGTTGCCATTTACCATTACGATTCCGCTATATAACATGAAGATTATCATTACTGGTTAAACTGTTAAGCGTATTTAGGTAAAGTAATACAGGAATGAATTCAAATAACATACTAAAGCAATTAGATAGAGCTCTATAAGGATTAAATGAAGAACCTTGGATTACTTGAACTTTGATGATTGATGAACTTACTTACCTATTCGATTTTAAAGGTCAATATAAGGATGATAAAATGGGCCATGGCCCAAAATGAAAAATACCCTCAAGAGCTAAAAGAGTAGGTACCTACTTACTTATCGTGACGAGAACAGCAACAAGATTCGGATAAAACGGGCGCATTGAAGATGTACTGATGACGTCAACAGAAATGTGACAACAAAAAAGTGTATTTTCATTTCATTTCATTTCTCCTTACGCATTTTTTGCGTTGCAATTCGCCCCTGCAGAGAATCAAACCCAGCTAGACTGGAGGTAAGACCACAGCGCTCAACACTGCGCCAAAGAAGTTTCCTCTTGGGGGAATCACAGCTAAACGAAATGCGATTATTAAACAACCACCGAAGACCTATGATCTTTAAGTAATTTCAATGTCGTACTAAAGGAAATATCATGTTAATTTTATTAATCCCCGACAGTTTGCGGTGTTAGCGATACGCCGCACTCGCCCTGTTCTGGAGGCAATTATTTTACACGGATTATCATTACGGCACCTCGGCGCCACCTGTGGATTACCATTGCGCGCTGCCACCCGTATTCAACAAGCTTGCTCAATGAATTGTGGCTAATTAACGTGTCATGTTTTTGATGTTTTTTTTTGCAACGATGCAATGGTATTTACGGAATATAGTACGATGCAATGGCATTAACAGTTGCTGTTTTTTTAGCATGTGTTCTACAGTAATTGCCAGGTAGTCTGTTAAAACAGTTTATGAAAAATCATTGATGTAGAATTTTAGTACCTAAAAATATATAAAATGAGTCCATCTATCCAACCGATTTGGACTAAATTTCACGTACAAAGGTGCATCCTGGGGAAGGACATATTACAGGCTTAATGGAAACTTAAGAGTTGACGAGTTTCCGCGGGAATTAAAATACCTTAAGCAAGTAAGTAATGCACGCGAACGCAGTCGCGGGCATCATTTACTACTGTACTAAAACAAAAATTTATTGCTTTACTACATGTATATAAATATAGGTAAGTAGTTGCTAAGTTTTTCCCAAAAGGTTCACTTTTAATAACATTTTGCCAAGTTACCAGCGACGGTAAAGACGGCTCAAGATTAAATTTTCAACTTTACAATTTCAACGTAAGCTATTGCACAAACTGAATGCGAGATACAATATCGTATTTACTGAGATCTCGTTAGTGACATCGCCGTGGGCAGCTCCGTCCCCTTACCCCTCCCATCGGCCTCCTACCCTGTCGCCCACACACTGGAAAGGTTAAGGGCAATCTGCAGTTGCATCCCAAGGAACATCGATAAAACTTTACTTTTTTAATCTATAATATCTATATTATCTATGCTTCTATACTTCTATACTAATATTATAAATGAAAAAGTTTGGATGGATGGATGTATGTTTGTTACTCAATCACGCCAGAACGGCTGAACGGATCTGGATGGAATTTGGCCCAGAGATACATTTTATCCCGGAATATCAAAGAGTTCCCGCGGGAACCAAAAACCTCGATCCACGCATACGAAGTCGCGGGCATCAGTTAGCGATCATAAGTTCGGGTGAAAACACTAAGGCAAATAAATTTTGTTTGGCGGACAAAAAGTATTCGCGCACACTTTTAAATGGAGCTGCACGACAACCATGACACGACAAGCCGTGTTTTGTCCCTTCAAAGCGGTCATTTTGCGTGGACATATTGTCCTGATCTTTCCATAGTGTGTTTACGCCCTTAGTCCTTGATTACGATGCCGATGTCACCAGGTGAAGCCTACGATTAAAGTGAGCAAACCTGAAAAGAAGCATATTAAACGAAAATAAAATCAAGGATTTACCAGATTATATTAACAAAAAAAAACAACAAATGCGTAAATTTTTATTAATGAAAATTTGTTAGTCTACATCTGCATCTATTCCTACATCCCATGCCAAGCATCTGCTTCATTTAGATAGGTGTGACGTTGCTGAATTCCAAATAATGTACATAATATGTATAAAATTTGTTTATTATAACTACCAAAGCCTTTTCATCGGGAGTTTCACGGTCTGAATCAAGGTTAGTAAAGGTCCCACGATTATAGGAAGTCAAAAGACTACTATCTTACCAGCTGATAAACTTGATAATAATATTGATAATAAAGAAATGATACATAATGTATTATTTTGAATTATCAAGGCTTTTACACTTACTACGTATTCTATACATTTTTTATTCAAAGCTATTAAAAAAGCAGGCATCATCTTGACCCATGGACATAAGCAACACAAGAGGAACCACATGTTTTGCTGGTCTTTCAAGTTTATTGGCCCCTTGAATAGCCCCATACAGTTTTTAGGAAACAGTACAGAACTACAAATACATAGATTTCGAATTACTCTAAAAACAGTTTTTATCAAATCTCAATAATAGGTATTTACCTATGAAATTGCCTTTCTTCAGTACTGGTCATTTCAAATAAA
This sequence comes from Erebia ligea, assembly GCA_917051295.2. Lineage (NCBI taxonomy): Eukaryota > Metazoa > Arthropoda > Insecta > Lepidoptera > Nymphalidae > Erebia > Erebia ligea. Next base: position 9,210,134 of record OU785233.1, on the reverse strand, counting down.
AAAAGTTTGTAATGGCTCTGTATTCTAAATTCTAATTAATTTTACTGCGACCCCATACTGCGCAACAGACAGTCTCCAAGCTGCAAGAGCTGGGGTTGGAAGCTCTCCCTCATCCGCCATACTCACCAGACCTTGCACCTACCGACTATTACTTTTTCCAAAATTTAGACAACTTTTTAGTGGGTAAAAAATTCAATTCCCGAGAGGCAGTACAAAATGCCTTTGAAGCGTTTGTTGCCTCCCGTCCAGCAGATTTTTAGGGTTCCGTAGCCAAATGGCAAAAAACGGAACCCTTATAGATTCGTCATGCATGTCTGTCTGTCTGTCTGTCTGTCTGTCTGCCTGTATGTCACAGCCACTTTTTTCCGAAACTATAAGAACTATACTGTTGAAACTTGGTAAGTAGATGTATTCTGTGAACCGCATTAAGATTTTAACACAAAAATAGAAAAAAAACAATAAATTTTGGGGGTCCCCATACTTAGAACTGAAACTCAAAATTTTTTTTTTCATCAAACCCATACGTGTGGGTTATCTATGGATAGGTCTTCAAACATGATATTGAGGTTTCTAATATCATTTTTTTCTAAACTGAATAGTTTGCGCGAGAGACACTTCCAAAGTGGTAAAATGTGTGTCCTCCCCCCCTGTAACTTCTAAAATAAGAGAATGATAAAACTAAAAAAAATATATGATGTACATTACCATGCAAACTTCCACCGAAAATTGGTTTGAACGAGATCTAGTAAGTAGTTTTTTTTTTTGTAATTTAAAACTTACTACAGGTTTGTACGGAACCCTCGGTGCGCGAGTCCGACTCGCACTTGGCCGGTTTTTACAAGAAGGGCATCAATAAACTGCCAATGCGTTGGCAAAGATTCGTCGATTGCATGGGTGATTACTTCGAATAACAGAAATAAAAAAGTTTGAAAAAATAAGTACTTTCACTTATTCCATACAAAACGGCAATTTCATAGGTAAAGACCTAATATTAATATTTATTAAGTAATACTCATAAATCATTCACCATTATTATTTTGCATTTAATGAATATGTAGATAACTGGAAACCACAAGAGAATAATAAATGTCAGTAATACTAAACATAGTATTTTAACTAGGTAACGCATTATGTTATTTGAACACAATCACCATGCAATCAAGTTTAATTAATTTGCAGGTATTTGCTGCGCGTTAATTACACAGTTTTTTGCTACAATGAAAATTCTGCAGATAGGCAATTAAGAAATTATATCACAGTGAAAACATTTCCAAATTCAAATTCAAATTCATTTATTTAAAACATGTAGGACATACAGGTGCCTCTTATGTTACGTCATGTTTTGACTCTACCACCGGTTCGGAAAGCAGCTTCTGCTGAGAAGAGCCGGCAAGAAACTCAGCAGTTGCTCTTTTTTTTTTGTAAACAATATACTTATATTACATTACGTAGGTACTTAGTTAAGTATGTAAATTAAATAGAATAGTGTAAGTTATTATACTGTCCTGTGAGGAGCTTGACCCACAGTCGGTTGCTTCCATACAACTTTGTCATTAAGAAATTCGTCAATTGTATAATAGCCCCGACTCAACAAGTGTTCTTTTACGGTTTTTTTAAATTAAATAAATAAAGGTAGAGAACATTAATTACAACAGCAATGAACAAGTATTTAAAATAAGAAAATGATTTTTTAGAATCCTAAATGTAGAAAATTAGAAGTCTATAAGTAGGTACCTAATCCTAACCAAACAATGCAGTTCAGTTGATAAGAATTACGCGAAATGGTAAAATAAAATAAAAAATCGTATTGCTCACTGCGTCTGCTTATTAAGTTCTCATTCTTGTGGAATTCAACAAACTAAGTTTTCATAAAATATAATGCGACGAGACCGGTATCGAAATAAACTCATCATAGTACTTGTTTGCTTTTCAAATGCTTAACTAATTGGTAGATTACACAAGCCAAGCTATTTCAAATAGAATACCGTTCATTCAACTCTGCAGGAAATGCCATGAAATGCGCATAAATTTACTCATACCTAATATTATACCTAGCTTAGTTCATTAAATCAATGTGTACGTTACAAAATGTGTTAAATCTACTTTCATGAATCTAAATTGGTTTGCCTTGATTTGATCTCTGAATCAAATATTATAAATCCAAAATATAGACCAAAATATTAGATACAATACTACTACTACTAATGGGGGCTATTACAGGTACTATCATATTTTGCTGCTATTAATAATTAGTAATCACGCATTATGTACGTAATCTATACTGACATCTATCTTATATGTATATTATAAGTACATAATACTTATAATATTATAAATGCAATATTTGGACTTTGGAATTGGATGGATGGATGGATGTTTATTACTCAATCACGCCAGTAGGTACTGCTGAACGGATCTGGATGAAATTTGGCACAGAGACAGATTATAGTCTGGAATAACACATATACTACTTTTTACCCTGGAAATTAAAGAAATCCCGCGGGAACCGAAAAACCTTGATCCACGGGGACCAAGTCGTGGTCATCAGCAAGCAGGTACGTTTAATATTAAAATCTTTAATATTAAAAAAGTGTATTTGTCTATCCCTCTGTCTGTCTCTTTGCTACCCTTTTCCCCGGAAAATCAAAGTTTCCATTTTTAACTTAAATCCATGCGGCCGTCTACACGAAGTTGACGGTAACGTCTAGTTTATTGTAATTTTGAACGGACAAAAGCTAGACTATAAATAGATAAAAAGAGATGACGCAGTAAAATCTTTTCATTTCTCCCGTCGTTTGTTCCGTACAATCATCCAATGTCTCTAACCTTTAATGCACTTTATTTTGTAATGTATTTTGGTCACAAGAGACCATATGAATGAAGCGTTTAGTAAATTAAACAATTGTTTGCAGCACTGCACTGAAATTCGATCAGTTTTGTATTTGTTGTGTCTGCATCTTCTAGATTGTTTTAGAGCTCGCTAAGTCACAAGGGAATAAGCGGTGATTAAGGCGAGACTTCAGCGTTAAAAGGTTTTACTTCCAACTAACTGTACGATATTAAATAATAAAGTGGTTAGATAAGCCATATTATATCATATGGGCAAACTTAATAGGTTGAGAAAATCTTATGTAGGTAGACATAGCTACTTAGTCCAGGCAATTTGGGGCTGATGTTACTGAAATATTCAGCATTTATGTTCTACGAGTACGTACCCGAAAAGTTTTTTTAATATACCTATTAATATAGAGCAAACGAAACTGCCACCTGATGTTAGTTTATTACTCTGCCCTTGAACAAACTCCATATAAAACATGCGAGCGTGAAGTGTTGTCCGCCAAATAAACAAAGTCAAAGTCAGAGTCCGTAGTGTGTTTTCACCCTAACCCATTGACGTAAACGCGTTTTTTTTGAATCCACTACAAGTTAGCCCTTGACTGCGATCTCACCTAATGGTATAAGTGACGATGCAGTTTAAGATGGTAGCGGGCTAACCTGTTAGGGGCATGGCAGTTTTATTAAACCCATTCGGTTTCTACACGGCATCGTACCGGAACGCTAAATCGCTTGGCGGCACGTCTTTGCCGGTAGGGTGGCAACTAGCTACAGCCGAAGCCGTCCCCACCACGCCAAATTGACCCTGCCAGGGGTCGAACCCGGGACCTCCGCACGTTAATACAACAGCGCTACACACTGCGCCACGGAGGTCGTTATTTACACTGTGAACGCGTTAACGCGAAACTGTGACTGCTTTGCTGTGCTGAAAGCATTAGAGCTCTGATAAAAGATTAACTTAATTATTACACCTAGGTACCTATATAGTAAAAGGGTCGGGAGTTTCAATCGCGTTGCATATACCTATAGACGCTGCAGTGCCCACTAAGTGCATAGATACTTCATAAGTAATATCTAGTATTTACCAGCGAACACAAATATAAAGCGACCTAATACAGATATCTACAGAGGGAAAGTGGTTCCTTTATATAAGAGACCAGTGTAGGATGCGAGCAAAAGCATTGAAATTGCTTTGAACCGAGTATTCTTCTATATCAGATAGTTCTGTCGACCGCACTCAAAAGGATAAAATATCTATTACTATTCCTGTATATCTACGTTTCCCACTGACCACGAGAGAAGCGATTGCTTTTGCAACATGTAAAGGCTAAACCTCACTTGTGAGTTGTGGCATATGGTTATAGAGCACATCTAGGTAAAATAAAAGATCAAGAGTAAAGTTTCCAAACAGTTTTTAAATACATATCAAAAATTGCGGAACAAGGATTGGAACCTGGGAATCGCGCCCTAATATAGAATAAAACCGATTTTCTCGCCAGTCAAGATCTCGTATCATCTTAACAAACAAGCGTTTCTTAATGGTCGCTTTCGGTCGCTCGTTATAACCATATTTTGTAGTGTGATCGGCCGTCCATTAAATCGATCGAATGATAAGTAAAGCTATCAACGAACATAGTGTATGGACAACAAAAAAAATATTTACAACACGTCCATTAATTATTTATTTACCGATCATGACCAAATGCACAGGTTTATCTAATACAATTTCAACCTAGGGTCAACGATTCAGATGGATTTTAGAGACACTCGTAAAATCAATATTGTAGTAGGTACACGTTTTATTTACAATACTAGTATATTTAAAATTACACCAAGCTCATATAGCGTGCAATAAAAGGCATTCACGTCACTCGGAACGATCTGCCAACAATATGTACCTATTTGAATTCGCCTATAAATAGCGATATTAAAAACCGATCGCGGTCGGCTGATGAACTTCGAGGCGCCACGTTTCGCTTGCGTTTTATAATTATTATGAATTGCAACTATAGGTAAGTACTATACTGAATATTGCTAATTAGAACTACTAATTAGCTATACTAGATTGCGATAGGTAGCGCTTATTGTACAGTAGTTTATTACTTCGGGCGTAGCATTTTTCAATTCAGGCGGATCAATTATTATTACGCGATATGATTCTTGTTCAATCCAATTGTTTATATCGTGTGTACTTACGTTTATAAAGTACTTATAGCGATAGTAGTCAGTTGTCGCGCCCGAGATGGGTGTTTTAGTACATGAGTATTCCATGTTTTTTACGTAGAGAATGGCGCACAGGTAAAAAAATTCGATCGGTTAATTTACATAAAGTTATTTGGCAAACATTGTATTTTATGTGAATACCGAAGAAAGTAAGTGTAGTGTAGGTGTTTAGCACAAAATATGCAAAAATAAGTAACTGTGTAAGGAAAAATGAAAGATATTTTATTTATTTATTTATTTATAAAGTGAATACCGGTGAGCCATTAGAAAATGAGACAGAATCCACCGACCACCACAAACTGAAAGGCTTAACTTTGATGAATTACATTAGTTAAAAGCTTATGTATAATCCACATACAAATTGCACAGAAATGCAACAACTTCAAAAACCTTTTATTATAAGCTAAAACTATTTTACATCTTGGCTGAAACACCTCTCCTTTTTACTACACATCAAATGTTTTATTTATATCAGATCTCATTTTCAAAGTGGGAATCGTATAAAAGTGGCAATGCTTGTAAATAGAAGCTTATCCCGACGAGTTAGTCTATCGGAAAAGCGGGAAATTCGATGCGGGCCTCGTTGACGGACGGATCGTTTTTCACCCTGTCCTCTGCTGCTGTGAAGATTTTAAATATCCCTTTGGTATTTTCCATTACATTAGGCAAATGTTTATTTTAGATAGGTGTGAGTTGGCATTGAAAAAGTATTTTCAAATAAATAATAACGTGTAGAAGCAAAGCTGTATACTCTGTTCTGCTCCCTCATATAGAAAAGAATACGCACTGTCTAGTAAATGAGGTGCCATGGGTACCACGCTTGTTCGTTGGTTTCACCCTTTACTTACCATAATAACTAAATCCTACAATTATTATTTATAGATTAAAGATCTAGCATTAAGAGAATCGTCTAGTTGTAAATTTTCATACAAAAAACGATAACGTCTTTCTTCCCGTAAATATTGTCTAATTTTTATAATTTTTAGAAATGTTGCAGTTACAATGAAGAACTATGCTCGTACGTTTTAATTTTAAAGAAATATTGCTTATGTTAAAAGTTATTAGCTTCTAAATATCCATATTTTTGACCGAAAAACTTCCTCGATGTGAGTTGGCATTGAGCAAGCATTTTTTTTAATAGGATAAGATTACTTTTGAATGTATTAGTGTAAGTGACCGTTACTAAAACTAATAAATAAAATAAAAATAATTATAAATCCCTACCCCTCGAACAGATACTATCATAAAAATAATTTTATTCCAAAAAAAAGTTAACCTCTTGTAAAAGTTAACCGAAAACTAGAACACAAGGTCGTGCTTTTCTTTCGTGCGATCTATTCGTGGTTGCATTCACACGAAGATCTTCCAACGATTTGAGTTAACCTTCAAACAAGACAGACGCTCGAAACATTTCATCGTAAATAAATCTGAGAAACTTGAATGGGAACCATTTGTACATAGTCGAAAATGTGAAATTACCAACGGTATGTACCGTTAACGGGTGTGTCGGCTATTCGCACGTGGCCGAGGCTATTGACCCCGGGGCCGTACAAGTCTACAAATCGCACTGATGACCGCGGTGGCTGGAGAAAGTTGAAATACCATCTGTAGTTTCAAATTTTAGTATGAATGAAGATGTGGTGTCCCGGTTATTATCACGCGCACCTGATGCCCGGTTGTCTAAGCAAATCGTAATCATTTGACAGCTTAAAAGGTATTACTCGAACTGTTTAAGGAGTTCATACATGCTTTTTGACGTGCAGGCATCTATGAACTCCATATACAGGTCGAATTATACGTTTGACAAACGATTACAATTACGATTTCCTTACACAATCGGTGGGCAAACTAAGTTTATTCGGCAACTACAAACAATTAATGCCTACTCAAATAAATGTCAAACTCGTAATTCGTTTTTGATTATAAAATCTTCGGTGGCCAACTGAAAAGAATCAAAATAGACACACTGTAAAATGTCTGATGTGCGTGATTTGTGATTTATGAAATCAGGGGCTAGATTTTTGAAAAATAATTGTGAGAGTAAAAAGATTAAATGTTTAAACATTTTTATTTACGGAACACTTAAGTTCTTGGAATTGGTCTTTTGTCGAATGTTATAAAAAGTTAGTTTTCAGTTTGAACGGTCAGTCTAGAGTCTAGTCTAGACAAACAAATCCATTCTATTAACTATAGCTCTAGTTAGAAGCCGGAGTTGTGTTGTGTCATGTCTGCCATGTCTGATAAAAGTTCTTACGATATACGATACGATATTTTCATGATCAAATTAGACTAGTTGATGCACACAACTTCGTATGTATGGATTTTGGATTTTTGAAAATCATGTGGGAGCTCTTTGAATCTCCGGGATAAAAACTAACTTTCCGGGATCAAACCTATCTTTGTACCAAATATTGTCAAAATCGGTTGAAAACATAGCAGACAGGCGGATGGACAGACATACAGACACTTTCATTTGACTTTCGCATTTATAATATTAGTAAGTATGGATATAAGATCAAGTTTACGCATCTCCTGTAGGCATATACCTAGGTAAGTAATACATGCTCGTAAAACAAGAATTTAACTTCAAACTATACAAAAGTTTGAAGAACAAGATAAAAGGGTTTAAAAAACTTTAACCCGACAACGCAAATAATATTGCAAAATTGTTTTTCCGTCACTTGGTATATTTAAAATTATTGTACTTTGTAAATTTTTATAAACTCTACTACAAAAAAATTTAGAGTCCCCCACTTTTTTGGATGTGACATTTGTCATATCAATTTTATTAGTATACAAAAGTAAGCTTTGTCGGCCGGATATAATGATCCGTGCAACAAATCGATTGACACCTCATTCACCAAAATCGGCCCAGTAATTTAGGCGCTACGGTGTAAAATACATATATACAAACACACACATACATAGACTGCTAAAGTCATAACCCTTACCTGCCGTAGGCGGGTAAAATACAATGAACAACGAACAATAACGTACGACTCCCTAGACAAATACCACATGAACCCAATTTAACCATTTATCTTAATCTCTCGGTACTTGCGTCTCCACTCTAGAACTTAAATGAAGTAATCATTTCGCGTATGAAACTTGAAACTCTGCTCACTCGTCCATTTCATAAAGCTCTACGTTTGAACACTCTAAAACAATTTCCCAAAGCTTTCTCGGGCGCTATAAACCATTTGTATTTCCAGTTTTGATTAAAAAAGATTAAAGGCAAGCGACTGTATTATTTTTTTAAGTTATGTCGTCAAGTGGTTTTCACATAAGAATTTGTCGATGTCTTCTGATTGTAAATGATGATGTGACGAATGACACTTTATATTTTTGCCGAAATGTGATGAGAAATTAAATAAACCTGGTTGTTTTACCATATGCCATAAGATGATTGTAAAGTAGCAGTCAGAAACGGTGCAACGGCGATAGCTTAGTGGTTAAGAAACGCGACCTCCTGTGCAGGGTCGCGGGTTCGATTCCTTGGCACGCAACTCCGACTGTTCGGACTTACGTTTCAGGAAAATAAATATCACTTGCTTCAAACGGTAAAGGAAATAATCGCGAGGAAACCTGCACGCCCGAGAGCTCTTCATTATGTTCTCGAAGGTGTTTGAAGTCTGCCGATTCGCACTTAACTAGCGTGGTGGACTATGGCCAAACCCTTCTTATTCCGAGAGGAGACTCGTGCTCAGCAGTGAGCCGGCAATGGGTTGAAGAGAGAGAGAGTCAGAAACATGTATCATGTACCAAAATTTCATTGGGCTACATAATTCGCTACCAGTTTCACACAAAGTTAGGCCAATCAAGTTCAAAAATATAAGCTTTAATAGTGCTCAGGCCAGGAGTTAGCGATTAAACAGAGAAATTCGCCATACCTATGGCTTTGTTTCTTTTCTCGCTTTTGTCAGTCTCAGTCTAGAGGGAAAACTCAAACGTCGTTGCCATCGTCAACCCATAGACATCCTCTGTTGGACATAGCCACATGCATGGACTTTCAAACAGGCAAAAGTTGTGCCTGTAATAACTAAAATAGCTTAGTTTTGATAAGCTGCAAAAAACCTCAAATTTCTTAAACAGTGCTTGGGAAATTATGAGTATGCAATGCAGTACATAAAAAGATCCGTCACATTCAAGTTAGCTAACAAGTGCAGCACGGTGGTTATCATGTAATTAATACTAAGCCAAGCGCCGGCCTCGAGCATTGCAAAACTATGGTCAAGCGTAGCATCCCAAGGGACCAACCCTTCACTCATAATGCCGGGTTAATTGAGAAAACAGGCTAAAGTGGCTAGCTCGGCTCATGAATAATGCTGACTTGAAGATGAAAGAACACCGGTACCTGTCTCGGAGTGCGTTAATGGCAATAGCTACTTCTGCTATTTAAAAAACAATTTTTACGATTTTCAAATGCGGTTTACGAATAAAAAATTTAATTTAAGAAATCGTTTGAGTTTGTTCTTCTAACATTAATTTCCTAGACAAACATAGCTTTGAATAAGTAATTTCAGATCATGATCGACGTGATTTTTTGTATAACTATAGTCCAAGACCTGTAGAGTGACAGAGGCTATTTTTTGTCCCAAAAAATGAAATAATAATTATTATTTAAAGACTTCAATCCAAGGGTATGAATTCGTGGCCATCGTCTAGTTACCAGCTTTAAAAGGGCATTAACTGTAGCCTCGTGAAATGTAAGATAACACTTAATTTGTACTGTTTGTATTAATTGAGAGAATCAAGGCTTAAGTTGACTGGCAAACGAGTGTTTGCGTCCTCAAGTGCCGAAGGCAGTGCTGGAGGAGGTAATCGGTTTCCTTAAACTCGCTTCGAATATACTGGTAAACTGTTATGTATGCAAATTGCAATGTATTTTTTAAATAAATTTGAACACAGTCCTGATTTTATGATTCAGTAAATATACCTAAGCGCAGAACTAGTTTCAATATCAATATTGTAACTAGGTAGTTAGGACTAGGAGGCATACCTTTAATTAAATTAATTATTATAGGTACTTTATTAATATACTACTTCAAGTGTAGTGAAGTAACTATTATTTACTTTGTGATGTAGTGTTATCTCATAATATTTTAGTTATGCACAAAGTAAAAAAAAATATTTTCTAAATTTATATTTTTTTGTTTTTTTGCGAAGTTGTAACATTGTGAGAGGTTTATGATCTTTTGATCAAATATTATTATAATAATAATATAATAATTTGGATGTTTTATTTGGATCAAATGTCATCAAATAATGGTAACCTACGAGTAAGAGCAACAGCAATATTTCAGTTTAAGGAGAAATGAAACAATAACAATTAAATATATTCCGATTTTTTGAGCCTAGTTTCACGTCCTTTGTCAAGTGCACTTTATGACTGAGCACATTGTATATCGAGGTATCTCATTAAGAACAACGAACAAGACAGGCTACTGTAGCACTAGTATTTAAATTTTCTGTCTCCCAGCAAGTCCAATCAGCTTTTCGAACTCATCACGAAAGCGAATATTCCCTCGAAAATGATATTCATTATTTGTGCTAATTAAAAATCTTTGAAGTTGCCTTTTGTTATTACGTTCAAAGTTTTCGGTAGTTCTTCAAATAAAATCGTGTTTATCTAAAGCGATACAAAAACAGGAACATAAATCAAGTATAACGAAACTTCAGACATTGTTAAAGTTAATAAAGTACATCAAAGTTAGAAATTGAGAATAACAGAAGGCTTGTAAACAAACATTACTTAATCATTGCTTATTACGTTGCACGCCTTGAGTTTTCACGTCTCCAAACTTGGATTGAGTAATTATTTAGCAACGGAAATCTTGCCCAGTTCACTCACTCTCGAAACCTTTAGGCCCAAACTTTGTAATAACGTCCTGTGGGATTTAAACATTACTAAAAATAGGGATGATGATGATATCAAACTTAAAAACGCACTTCTAGCTATTCTGTGCTTCTACGAGTATGGAAGTTGTATGAAATTCACAGTTGTGACGTCATAAGATTTCAACGCACTTTTTTTTTTAAAATGGTTATCAACTTAAAACTAAATTTTACCAACAAACTGAATTTTAGGTATTTTTAGGAGGACCCTCTATTTAAATAATCAGTTAGAAATAAATTATTTTTGATATAGGCATCATCCATATTATCGTGTTATAAAATTGCCTATTTATTAAACAGACCAATCTTGGCTGGAGTCATACTGCCAAACGCATAAAGCCATATTGTTTCATTATTGTTGATTTTCGTGTTATTGAATTATACTCCTTATTTTAGACCACGTTAAGGTACGTGACATGAAACTGTCATTTTGAGGAATATTGTATAGGGATTGCTTTAAGCGGTGGCAGTATAGCCCGTGGTAAAGCTTGTTAAAAGATAACGTAATACCAACTACTAGACCTGAGTAGCTAGTTGGTAAGTACCTAAGTCTTGAAGCCATTAATCGGCTTCTCGAAACCCGTTATTGAAAATACTCGTGCATCTGTAAATGAAGTCCGTGCACTCGGTCCTCTTTAAAAAATAGGACATTGCATTTTTCTATTTTTGCGCACAAATTTTCTTTAAAATTACTTACGTACAGAATTGAAAGCAGATTCTGTTTTGTTTATAGTGTAGGGACTAGTGGAACAGGCCGTTAAAAGTTAAAATAAGGATACATCTTATTACTTTAGGTATTTTATTATTTGGAAACTCAAACAGACAACTCCTAAAAAACTATTTTATATCTGAAAAATCACAATATTATTTACCACCACCACGAATACCTACCTATTTTCATATAATTAATGTATTGTGTTTTATTCAGCAGATGGTAAATTATATTATTATTCAAGTAAAAATATGGATGTTGTAATAATATAGGGCTACGGTAGCAAAAAAGTTAAAATTACTTAATATTGTGAAGCAAGAATAGCAAAACCGGAGGAAGCAATTTAAGCGTCGCGCGTTTTTAATTATGTTTATGTTATAAATTATAATAATATTGTTCTGCTTTCTCTTCATGAATGAAGCAAATACCTACTTCGCATAAGGAAGAGAAACACTTGCAAGAGTACTTACAGTTTACACTCGTCTACTTAGAAAAGCTTAAAGCCCGAACATTGTAAAGCGGTTGTCAAGTATAACGTCTCTGTGGGACAATACTCCAGTCAAATTGTCAGTGTTAATTGAGAGAACAGGCCAAAGTTGGCTGGCACTGCTCGTTAAGAACAACGAACAAGTGGCTAAGTACTGTAGGCGGTCTCGGAGGAAGTAATCGGCTTCCCGAAAACCGCTGCGACAACAGTGATTATTTGAAAATGACATTCGTCGAATTGTTGAAGAGTTGCTGAGTTTTTGTGGTTTTCGTTTCAACCAAGTTAGACGTCCACTACAGCTGAACAATGGTCTTCTGCATGCGTCTTCACAAATCTCCAAACGCTTTTATGTCGCTTGCTACCAGCGGCTCCGAGCTATTCGCTTGAGATTGTCCGTCCACCAATGCAAGGGGATCTTCCATGCGGTTTGCGCTCATCGCAGTCCGCCCCTCAAAGATTATTTGAACTATGTTTACTATTTTATTGAAATGCCTTGAAATTTCATTGAAAGAGACTTTAGTCAATGACTCTTAATACGGATGATGACAACTCAATCAAATGAGCAACTCTTTATCAAACCTAAAAACGCACTTCTAGTATGAAAGTTGTATGAAATTCACAGTTGTGACGTCATAAAATTACAACGCACTTTTTTTCTTTAATATATATTTTAAAATGGATAACAAACTTAAAATTAACCGAGGATGTGAATTTTAGGTCTTTTGGAAGACCATCTATGACGTAATAATCAGTTTTCGCTCTGGATTCTAAAGTAGAATCCTGAGCGTAGCGAGGAATTCAATATACGCCGCCCGAGAACAAGAAATTTGGCCCCGAGTGACACACACTATTTTTCATCATTACGTATAAGAAAAAGCTAGGAGTATCAACCTACTATGTATGGACATTACCTATATACGTTTAAGCACCAATCAGAAGCACGAACGCGGACCAACCAGAAGATACTCCTATCAACCTTCTATGTATAGACATTATTGAAGCAGTATTCTAAAGCACGAACGCGGACCAATCAGAACAGAGAAATGAAAAGTCCTATGGGCCTAAAAATTACATTTTGCTCCCGCTATCCTCTGAAGCCAATATTCGTTTTTCGAATAGGTATGATGAAAAATTTATTTTTGATAAAGGCATAATTCCTATTGTAACCTACCTACGCAAAAGGTGTACGTAAAACATATGTGACGTCAGCAGTGGTCGGCGCTGACGTAATTACTGTTCACGCATTACTCGTATTGTATCGACCCGCCTTTTTTTGTTGGTTCGAATGAACTCTATTGGAATGGGTGGTTGTGTAGCTTCTTATTCACTTGGTGATCTTATTCCAATTTCAGTTGAAACTCAACTGAAATTGGAATAAGATCAATTTCAGTCAAACTGTATTTTTGAGTTACTAAGCTTTTCTTATCATTATAATAATACTTAGGCTCAAATCAACGAGTGTGTTTTTATTTTTAACCGACTTCCAAAAAAGGAGGAGGTTCTCAATTCGGCGCGTATGTTTTTGTTAAGTGTAATGACAAATCTAAAAATTATTTCGGAGCCATAATATAAAAGCAAATTATAATACAGCCTACCAATTATCTACTCTTTGCGCAAAATGGTGCAATATTTTGAAACTCTTACTATAATACACAGGTGCATGGCCTACCCTCGGCGTCTCAACCTCCCTTTACACGTAAAGGCTACATTATGAAGTGGCTGCATACAGCGAAGCAATGTATTCTAATCCCTTGCGAGTTCGCACTTACGAGTAGAAAGCGTGCGGTGGAGAATTAATAGTAAAGTAACGCCGACGCTTTTCAAGATTGCCTCAGCGTTACATGAAACTCACGTTGCACTTTTAAAGTTTCTGCGTGTAACGTAGGGCCTAATTGTAGACAACTTCATCCTTTGAGTCAACTTTGAGCAGACTTTGAGTCAATCATGTGTAATTCATTCACGCTAAGAATAGGATGGACTTCAATCAATCAATCAATCAATCGTTTATTTGCAAGAAACATTGTACAATTAAGATGACAAACCAGTTAAAGAACAAACATGTTTCGTCTTTGCCGACGTGCAAATTTATAAAATAGGTAAACAGTACAATTTATGAAACCTTAATCATTAAATCATAAAATATATAATCCACAACTATCATTCTTATCTAGGTAATAACCACAAATACTTACAATTCTAAGACCACATTGAATTAGTCCAAAAGTATCTATAATACGAGTATGTATGACTTTCCAGCATATTGTAACGTCTTGGGTGCGTCTTGGTCAGAAACATATTTTTAATCAATAAACAGTGTGCTTTTCCGTATTTTCTTGAGTTGGTTGCTCGAAAAATGCACTTACAATGACAGTGAGCATGACTTGTTCACGTGTTGTTGAAAATTTATGACAAAATCGTTATCTTACTTTAAAATAATAAACACTCAGTAGAGCGTTCTTTTCAGTACAACACATATTAACGACCTTGTGCTCATTGGCCCAACGTACTCGGCCAATATGTCAGGGTTACTAGGCGTATATTTGTGGGGTTTCATGTAAACATCAAAGGATCTTGACGCAACAGTGTAATGCACGTTGAGTGGTATTTGCCGAACTTTGTGCGAATTACACATTCGGTACGAGTACTAGCGCCATATTCACATTTTAAATAAAGGTGTTAATTTTGTCTCATAGTATTTTATCAGTTTTCTTAGCATATTTTATACTTCATGTTAAAGCATTTTAAACAATTAAATAATTCGTTATAGTTAGCAGTTTACGCTAAACGCACATTATAGGGGTGTTGCAATGCTTTTCAAGACTACTCAAATCTTTTACTCGATAACATGACTTTATTTATGGTAGATTCTTACGACTTACATAAGTGGCACAAGTTGTCCTACGTGAAAATAAATATTTCATTTTCATTTTTTCATTTTTACTAATAAGAATTCTTGTTTATGAAAACACTAAGTTATGAGTATATTATTACCTAAGCATTTTACTCGTATACCACTAAAGTAATATTTAGACAAGGATGAACTCGCATAGAGCTCATTGTTCTACTGTCTCTTCTATAAATATCTACAAAGATTTATGAAAACTGAAGACGTTCAACTGCCACTTTTCTGTTGCCAAAACATCAGGTTCGTTGGTTTTAACTGCTAAATTAGCAGTTAAATTAGCAGTGCTACTTTACCAACTTCCTTACTTATCTTTATAAACTCTGGGTGGGAAGCCGGATGCAATTTTATTTTTATAGCTAAAGGAGGCGGATGAAACTAAAGGGTTAATTAAAAAACAACAAAAAAATAATAATTAAATAATTAAAATATAAACCATAAAACTAAGGCATTTAAGTTTAATTACAAATGTAATATATTTGTATTTAAGACCTTTTGTCTTCGTAACAATGCGAACATGTCGGTGTTCGCGAGCATATCGGTATTCGCGAGCATGCCGGTGTACGCGAGCATGTCAGTGACGCGAATCCACAAGTTTACTCCCTACCAAAAAGTGCTCAAAGCAGCTAAAGAAGTTTTTACTTCAAAAATAAAATTTGAATTTTTTATTTACCCACTCTTGAGTCTAGCACTTTGTACTTGATTCTGTGTGTTAGTATAGTAGGCACTAATCGATGGATGATCTGTCAGTTATCCACGCATTGTAAAGAGTAGTGACATTAATTATTCAGAGCAGCCAGAAAAAAAAATTCGCTGAACAAAAGTTGTATAAGTAGAACAAGTATTATATACAGAAGCTACCGTTATGATAGTTCATTAGTATTATTAAATTAACCCCGTATAATAAGACCCAAGAAAAATGCTAAATCTGTCTTCCCTAACTAGGCTTGTCGGCTCTGTCAACTGTCGATAAATAAAACATTACCATGTGAAGTGGTTGCACGCGACGAAGCAAAGCATGTTAATCCCACGTGAATTCGCACTTTGCCGTGAAAGCAAGCGGTAAAGCGTTAAAAGTGCAACACTTTTCAATAGGTACGTCCTGAAGCTTTTACTTCAGCTTAAGCTTTTTTTTATATATTTTGCGCCTTTTTATTTAAGTACTTAGTTGTATTGAAAGTTTTTCCGAATAAAACGATTAAGTTAGACGCAGCTTTCTTTTTTATTTAGTTACATTGAAATTTCACTATTTAAAAAATAATCAGAACTTTAACAAAGGCTGCTCTAGGAGAGCATTACCATTAAGTATATTGTGACGGTAAAATAGCAAATTACGTCACACAGTGATCGCTAAACAAGTAAGTAGTCCGAACTGAAATTGCAACATGAAGGTCGGTGTCGTGGTCTAAGCATTGAACCGCCATTGATTTGTCGTGTTACGTTTACCTCGAACTTTGTAAAAATAAAGACTACTCGTATTTGTGAGCTCCGAAGCTTTCGGAGACACAAGAGACGGCACCTATGAGATTTGCTTTGGGCTGCATTTTCGGTGGGCAGCGGTTGCGGTTGCGAAACGCTCGCACCATACATTCTGTAAGAAATGTTTTCGGTGGCGAGCGGAAAACGCGGCGGGAGGGCAGTGTCATTAGTGAATCCGCGACGTCGCAAACAAGTTAGCGTTTATCGGTCATGTAAGGTAGTTGACATGGGCGCGTCGGCATATTCCGATAGGTACAGACTACAGGTCACCGAAAACACAACTGCGGACCGCTGCGTATTTTATGCCCACCGAAAAAGCAGCCTTACCTACGTCATGATTTATCAAACGTCTGAACAGCATGCCGAGTGGGAGCTTTTTTCTTTCTTTCTTTTCAAAAAAGAAAGAAAGAAAAAAGCCTATCAATCATTATCATTATTTTTCCTTCTTTTTTTTCAATCACGACAACGTTAACTACCATTTGTATCACAGTACCTAATTAAAAAATCCCCCTAGCACGTTAAGCAGTCGGTCCTGCGCCTGACCTCTCACCGGTCGTGTCGGATTTTCCGTCCCATCGGGATATGAGAGTAAAGGAACAAAGAGTGCACCTGTGTATGCGCACACACTTGTGCACTATCATATCTAATCTTTCTGGAGATAGGCCGCCGTGGCCGAAATTTGGTCGGGAGGGCATTATTAAAAAATCTCCCACTCGGCCATTCTTCATTCGGATCATTCTTGTTTTGCGACTACTTTAACACTGTAAGGGAGAAATCACACTGCGCACCAGAAACGCCGAAGCATCCGCGCGAAATGTCTGCGTGAATTACAATTTTAAGTATAAGTAGCGCGCACAACTGGCTACGGCACAAAACTTCATTCCCTGCGACGCGTTTCGCGTGGACGACTTGTCCTGTTTGGTTCGTCAGTGACAGAACCGAACGTGACATGTGAAAAGTTTCTGTCTGTTATATTTTCTGGGCCCATATTTTAGGTATTCATGTCTGGTGGGAGGCTTCGGCCGTGGCTAGCTACCACCCTACCGGCAAAGACGTACCGCCAAGCAATTCAGCGTTCCGGTGCGGTGCCGTGTAGAAACCGAATAGGGGTATGGGTTTTATTTAACTTCCATACTCCTAACAGGTTAGCCCGCTACCATCTTAGACTGCATCATCACTTACCATCAGGTGAGATCGCAGTCAAGTGCTAACTTGTAGTGGAATAAAAAAATCTTTCTAAAATCATCCATCCAAATCTGCGACAAAATAAGTAATCAGATAGCTTGCATCCCGGAGATGTAGGTAGGCTTTGTATCCTAAAGCGTTCGCTCTATCACAGGTATACTGTACTATGATCAATAAAGTTATCAGATTAAAAGACACTTACTTACTTAGGTTCAAAACAAAATAAAAATATGTGTTAGTATATAAAATCAGGAATAGTACCAATTGTACCAAAACTAAAATCTTTATTTTCAAATTGCAATCAAAAATACCTATAAAAGATTTGTTCATACAAGTAATTTTAATTAAATCCAAGTTACAAAAGTGTTTCGCATTCGTATTCAATTTAAATTAAATAAAAGCCATTCAACTCGACCGTGTATTGTTTTGATGAAGCCGGGCGACTATGGCCGACTTCGTCCCGTAGCTACCAAATCATATGACCTTTCAAAAAACGCGTAGGCGTCTCGTTCTTTGCGACTTGTTTGCGACAATGTGCTCTATAATCATTGTTACGCCTACGCTATTATAGTACTTAACATTAAAATAAACGATCCAATAATAGAATCGGCCTACGCCACAATAATAATCAGAAAGTAAATGATTGTTAGTCTGTAGTACAACTACGCTGTAGCGTCGAGCGTGTCGCTACATGTGTTTATTTACTTGAGTAAAACACATTCGGCGCGAAAGAGCAACACGATAGTAATTAGAACCTTAAATCACATCGCAATCATAAATACTTGGCTAGTGAACCTGAAAACTTCCGGACCGCGGAAGCGGTAGAGGTTATTGGCGCTACGCTCTCGTAGCGGCAAACATATGGTCAGACCACGCGGGCGGCGATCGATACGGAACTAGGCGGGCGGCATGCACTTACCGTGGTCATCTTGAAGTTTAACTTTCGCTGCAACGCAGTCTCGAGGTGAAGAGCCATTTAAGTATCTTTCACGAAAAGTCCACGTACAAAAGCGGGGGAAACACTACAACATAGTTTAGTGCGTCAAGAATAAGTAATAAAATCGCGTAAGCCGTGCGTAGTGTATTCAGCGTGGCAGATCGCGTGTTCACACAGCCATTTTAGCCTGTCAAGTTGTTCGCGTTTCTCCCGCGCGGCGCTGCTGTCGCCAATCATTACGACTGCGCGAGAATAGGCCGCCGGCACCCGAATGTGGTGATGAGGGCGCGAATATTATATGCGTTTTAAATGAGAAGACCATCGCCATTACTGATTGAACTGTTGATTAAATTTGAGATTTCTCTATTGTCATACTGTAGGTTTGGACGCTTTTTTTAAGCTGTCCTTTTTTTAAACAAAACCAATAAATTATCAACATATTAGTGATAAAAAATTTATAGGTACAAAGATACAAAGAACTATGCCGATGGTCTTCGTGTTATTTGACACAAATAGTACGCCATTTTAGCAGATTTTCCGCCAGGAATAGATTTATGGCTAAACTTTTAATTGGGACTACAGTTTCACTTCGGTAACATATTGCGTTTTTATTTAAATCCGTATCGTTGCAGACGCTTTGGGACAAATTATTGTCGCTTTAGAAATTAAAAAAAAATGAAGCTACAATTTTTCTATTCTGAGCTCAGTACCTAAAATAAAAGATGCATTTATTACTTTAAAACGTAGATTAACGCTCTTTTCCCCGCCAACTTCTTTATACTCATAATTAATAATTAATTATTATTGCCAACAAGAAGATAGAATACTACGTTTAAAGTCATTGCTGAATGAATCTTTTTGTAAATTTCTCCATACCAAGAATATTTAAAAATACCTAACGTAAATTAATATTTAATAAGTACCTTAAGTATGTCCTGTAGGTACTTACGTACGATGCTGTCTTGATTTCAGTCTGAATCTGTAGTTGCTAGTAACCCATAAGTAGGGAGGTATTATAAAATCTAAGTCTAATAATCGTTTTTTTTCGAATGGTGGTGATCCGGGTAATATTCACCAAAATTGGGACAAACTTGACTACGCATACTGAATTAAATAAGAATTATTATTGAAGTCGGTACAGAATTGATGAAGTTATTGAGTTATGACGTTCAAAAACTTTATAACTCGAATAACGACTTAAAAGTCGGATTAAAATAGATATATGCATCAACACACGTATAATAATAACACGTATAATAAAGCACGAATTCATTTGGATGTAGGTATATCCGCCGCATCGAACACAGTATGTATTTTAAATATCAAAGCCGCAGACGGCAAACTTTCCTGCATCCGAGTAAGATTCTGTTACCTAACACGTGAAGAGCACTAACTACGTGAAACATAAACTTGAAGTTGAGAGTCGAGAAACATGTCGTTTAAAGTGTTTCAACTAAAATAAGTTTAACAAATTTTACATTTAAAAGTTTTATTAGGCCTACTTGCACAAAGAAACTTAAGTCGATTTAGTTAAATATTTTAATGCACTTTTTAGCAACCGCATTATGTTATTGCCAAAATGTGACATTATTACAAAATTTGACTTAAATTTCGTGGTGCAAGTGGGCCTTAATTGCGTATTTTTCTTATGACTTAAATTTCCAAGCTTAAATGAAAACATTGGCCAAACTCTTCTCATTCTGAGAGAGGCTGGTTATGTTGATGACGATGACACAAATCAGAAGAACTCTACTTGGACGTTTGTATACACCTCGACAGTTGACAGCTGCATCCTCTATTTCTATCTCAATTCTCAATCAATCATTCATAGTTGGAGCTTCGATATCAAGTTGGTATTTTCAGGAATGGTCCTGTAGACAGGGATTAAAGGTAATCTTCTGAAATTAAATTATTTTGAAGAAACACTACGCGAAAAGACTATGGGGAATCCTATTAATTTTCTGTTCCAGACCTCACATAAAGAGCTTTTGTATCACTCGAAACTAAAGTAAAACAAAACAATTAATTACTAAAGTACCATCCAAATAATAGCTAGAGATTAAAATGGGGCACTCATTATTCGCAATGATACGCTGCCGCGTGGAGTCATGAACCTCGACAACGGACTTTAAGCCTCTTTGAGTTTTCATTTATTTACGCATAATACATCAGCGGTGTACCGAACAGAATCATATAAAGTTTAAACTTTAAGCGAAACTTCACGTGTTCAGTGAGAATACTGAATGGCATATTAGTTTACTACCTACCCAGATAAAACCCCATACATTTTTATATAACACTACTTACGACTTTGAATCATGAAAACGATTCAGCAGCTGCGTAATGCGATTATATACGTCGTAAACAGTGGTCATAGCTTCTTCCTGATAAGACTAAAATATGGTTCTTTACTAGTAATTCGCCCCGAACTGAGACCTCGCTGTATCCATAAGATAGTTTTAACTATATATTGTAATAGTTAACTTTTAGTGAGCGGGTGTTACGTAGCATACGATTTCATAATAAAAAAATAATTATAAAATGTGATGACTTTAGACTGTGTGCTTGCGGCTCTGCGGCGAACACGTCTAGATGCGCGCTCATCTTTACGTTCATAGACATCAGTACTATCAGTAGACTATTTTTTTATTCCATGTAAAATGGTGCTAACGTCTATTATTGGTAAGCACAAACGAATAAACTTTTACAGAGCGCCATCTATTGACATCATTGTGAAGTTCTGTAAAAATACTGAAGCTCATTAAAAATTATATAATTTCGTTTCCTTATAATATTTATCTAATTTTAGTATTTGTTGTTCAAATACAGGCTATAATTCAAATCATTGATCAAGTTTCAGGCTCAGCCTTTCAGAAAATTTAGAGTTCTGAGGTCAACTTTGAACGTTAGAAAATCTCCACTTTGAAAGCCCCCCCATTTCGTCAATTTTAGGGGAAAAATTACCCCTTACCTTAATAATTAACTATTCCTAATTATCTTTAAAATGATATACCGCAACTCTATGTTAAAATATTTTACTTCGCATTCGCTTCTATGAGAGCCCCCTGAAATAAAGATTTTTATAGCTTTTTAAGCCATATTCGGCTGGAGGCCATTGGTTTACATATTTTTCATCAAAATCTTATAAAGGTGGGCCATTTAAGTATAGCGGACAGAGCACAGACAGACAGACAGACACATTACATTGCTTTTCATAAGCATGATTCGCGAGCGCTTGCCTACAATATGTCTAAACAGTATACACTCTTGCCTTGAAAATACGTCATACTTGTAAGAAACACGGACGCTAAAAAGCGTTCCTATAACCTTAGCAGTCCGTATCAAAAACGTTTCAGGTTTAGAACAAGCAACAACAGAACAAACAGAAAAGGTTCAGGAAAAATATCTTAGAAAGAAAGCATTGGCACTACTACCTAAAGAAAGCAAAAGCCACAGATTTGTGAGCTCCTAGGAGAGGAAGGATGAATGGCCTTGCTGTGACAACGCATATCAGTCGATTGTGATTGTTAAGCAACGTTGTTGGGTCAACTGGGGTAACTTGATGGGTGACCGAATTTGGCCTTTCGTTTCCCCCATGCCTCGGAGAGCACGTAATGCCGTCGGTCTCGGTTATTATCACTAACATCTGATAAAAATAAAAATGAGTCCTACGGTAGGTACTGTGGGTACTACATAAAAATACTTGCAGCAATTTGTGTCCAAAATTTCATATCCATTACTGTTTAAAGTTTAATAATTGAAACAAGTAGGAACAGTATCTATCAATTTAAATTGGAAACACTAAAGCTTTGCAGCAGTGCAACGTACGAGCTAACGCCCAGACTGACTTCTGTTTGTCGTCTAGTTTGTGTACACAAAGAGGAAACAGTGTCTCTGTCTTGAGGCACAGTCTAAAGTGCTTTGCC
The DNA here is from genome assembly GCA_917051295.2 of Erebia ligea. Classification (NCBI taxonomy): domain Eukaryota; kingdom Metazoa; phylum Arthropoda; class Insecta; order Lepidoptera; family Nymphalidae; genus Erebia; species Erebia ligea. The sequence goes on along the minus strand of OU785233.1, from coordinate 9,187,553 downwards.
GCTTACTAAGCTGTACTTACTACTATTACCTATTCTGTGGCTGTACCTACTCTCAAATTATTATTTACAGAGGTGTTTGAGATTTAAGCTACAAAGATACAACTATAAGACTAGTATGTGAATACCATAGAATTATTCTATGGTGAATTATGAATACCTATTGTTCGCGCGCGTGTTGAATGCAGAGCTTACCTATAGTCTAAAAGAGTAGTCGTCTAAAAATAGAAAGCACCAGAAAACTTAATAAAACGATACTTATATTTTTAGGTTAAACCGTTGTGTGATTCGTCACATTCCTTCGTTTAATAGTTTTGACGAATGTTGAGCGCATGTTGTCTTAACGTGGGAGGTTCGGTCAAGTTATTTTGTGAATTTATAATTTCTGAATTTTCTCTGGTCTGGCCTGGTGCGAGGCTTCCGCAGTAGCTAGTTACCACCCTATGGGTTTAATATAACTGACATACCTCTAACAGGTTAGTCCGCTACCATCTTAGACCATCGCTGCATCATCACTTACCAGGTGAGATCGCAATCAAGGGCTAACTTGTAGTGGATAAAAAAAAGGTTTCGTCGAAGAAATCATAAAAACGCTTTTAACTTTAAATAAAGAAGGCACAACCAAAATATTCTCTTTACCTTGCGTTTGAAGAATATTTCCATAGAATAAATATAATTATTAATAAGTTTGATAATAGGATGTAAATGCAGTTTGTTCGGCACGGCTCGATTGATTTTGACGAAAGGCACCGAGATTGTTTGCATCCCGACGAAAATCAATATCACGGAAAATCAAACAGCACCCAAGAGATTCATAAAAAACTAAAACAACTTATGGTCCAAGAGCTGGCGACGAATTTCGGGAAGGTCCTTTTGGCAAGCTGAAATTGTGAAAAAGTATAATTTCGTCAATTGGCGAATCCAGTCCTGCCAGTCTGGTAGAGCGTTTGCGGTTATTTTGTATGTCGTACTCATTTGAAAACTTTATTCACGCCTGGGAATTGTTTAAAACCGCAAAATTTGTCTGGTGATTTGCAGGTATTATTGAAATTACTCAATAAACACGTGATTAAAATTTCAGATTCCAAAAGTGTATTTTTTGGAAATTTTAATAAAATATTTTTGAAGAGGTCTGGTAATACTTTGTAACCGACAAAAACGTCTGGGATTGTTTTTTCGAATTCTTTAAGTACTACTAAATTAAAAGATAAAAAAAAACAGGTTCCAAAAAAAATATTTTTTTGGTATTTTTTTGCAAATGTTGTTTGCAAATGCTGCGCAGTAGCGAAATAACCGCAAACGCTCTAGCAGACTGGCAGGACTGCGCGAAATATAATAAATTCGCCAATTGACGAAATTACTATATTTTTCACAATTTCAGCTTGCCAAAAGGACCTTCCCGAAATTCGTCGCCAGCTCTCCATCATACTGCAGAATGTTGAAACCTTTGCAAACTGAGCCTTAAAAACGTCTACCTACCTGTATAATAAGATGCTACAACCATGCTACGGCTAAAAGTACCAGACAAAGTTAAGAACTTTAGTCGTAGCGTTTGAGACTTTGAAGGAGATCGGACTTTTTTGCTGTGTATTCTGTTGTTGATGTTTAAAGCTGAAATAAATTAAAAATCAAAGAGATTTGTACGGTACAAAGCTTTGTGATACAATGAATACAAGCAGCGTAAATAAATAAAATGTGGCGGTGTTTTGCTTTTGTATGATTGAATTGAGAATTGGGACGCCATTGCTGGTCAAAGACCTAAGAATTATTGTGGGTTTGTTGTTTGCATAGCTAGTTAACTTGGATAGTTTTTGTCCGTTTCTAGGTCGTTGTTGCCGGTGCTTTTATCAGATAGCAGGATTTACTTTTCACACTTATTATCAAGAGTATAATGGGAAGAATATCTAGGAATTCCTTCCCGAAAATAAAGGAGGATACTCTCTAGCAAAGTAGTGGTTAATAGTATTGAAGTACCTCAGTAGGTCTGAGGTATTGAAAGTGCATATAACTATAATCAGACTACTCAAGACTGAACTGATGTGACACACGAGGACGACAGACCCAGAAAAAAAAGTAGCAAAGTAGAGATGAATATATCGGTTACATACGAGTAGATATCCCAGATTTATCCATACAATATTATACAAAAAATTCCAAAAAAAAATTAACTACGTACCTACCCATTGATTCGAACTCGTAAACCCTGGATTATGGACTAACGCTGCTCATCTATCACGGCTAGGTGATCTATGCAGTAACCAGAAAAACGTTAAACCGCGATATTTTTATTTCCATTATATGTGGCTGTCGAAAAATACACGCCTAATGAAACAGAATAATAAAACATGCAGTAGTATTTTTTGTTTGTTCCAAATTCGAAATGCCAAAAAGTTTACGCAGATTAAGCGCTATTGAAAATAAATTCACTAACTCGCTTTCAATTACAGTTAATACGCTTTTTTGTATCGAACTATTGTTGTTTATTTTTAAAACAGGATTGTCAGCAGTGGCGATTCCTCTAAGATTGCGCAGCTTGCGCCGCAATACCAATAATTATGAATAAGTTACTTACCAATTATACTAGATCTATTTAAGTAATATACTAATATTTTATAACATGAAATAGGTACCATTAACAAAACATATAAGTTTATCAATTAAATGATTCAATCATCAATCGATAATTATTTAAAATCACGCACGCTCCATGACCACCTCGCACCCTGGTTGTGAGTTGTGACTTGTGACGTGCCGCCGCATCGCCACGTGGCTCGTACTGCGAGAATCTTCGAACTCCGTCGGTCCGCTTTCTCCCCGCTCACTACGGGCCGAAGGCGTGCTCTATGAGGTGCGCATTGCGAGCTACTCGCTTTTGCCGAAACTCAAAAACTACTCAACCGATTTAAAAAAAAAAATCACCTATAGAAAGCTACATTATCAGCGAGTAACATAGGCTGTATTTTATTTTCAAAAACATTAAAGATCCCTACGAAAATTGCAATAATGTAAATGAAGTCGGAAAAAATTGTCTCATCTGAGAGCTTCCGTGGCGTGCGCTGCGTAAATGGTAAAAGGTACACGAAAACAATGTATGGTGGAATTGTTTCTCTCAAAAAGTTCTAAAAAAAAGTCCGCGACAGCATATAGCTATCTTTTAAGGTCGTCTCACAATAACCGTCATTATGATTTTCAAATTTGGTCTAAAACAATGCTATACTCGCGAAGGTGTTTTTACCAACATAGTATTAATCCTTATCAAAATAACATGGTTGTTAATCTCAAGTATTTAATAATCACTTAATTCAGATGAATATTTTAGAAGATATCATAGTAATAATGTAACACGCACTATACTAATATTATACAGAGGTTAAGTTTGTGAGTTTGTGAGGTTGTAGGGGGGAATTTCTGGATCTGCTGAACCGGTTTTGAAAATTCTGGTACCAGTAGAAAGTCACATTAATTGTGAGTGTCATAGGCTTGGTACGAGAACCGAGATTAACCCGAAAAATTAGGGAGGTCCCGTGGGAATTTAAAAAACTTATTTCACGCGGACGAAGTCGCGGGAATCTGCTAGTGTAAAATAAATAAAAATAGTATTCTTTATGTACAAGTTAGCCCTTGACTGCAATGTCACCAGGTGGTGGGTGATGATGTAAGTACCTACTCTAAGATGGTAGCGGGCAAACCTGTTAGGGATATACCTATCAGTTATATTAAACCTATACTTACCCCTAATCAGTGATATATGAGGTAAATGTATTTTAATGAGAAAATACCTAATTAGTAACCATCAACTAGCGCAAACCCAAGATTGACCACCAGGAATCGCCACTGATTGTCAGATTGGCTTTCCCACGATGCCGTAGGAAGTTTTGAGGTGTTTGCAACAGCTGAGACTTGGTAACCTCTTCTGCGTTTAATTAACCATTGTCCTAGATGAGCGACGAAAGCGATGCGATACGAGTCATAGAAAATGACAAACTTATCTACGCAACAACGACAACGACGGCGAAACGAGTTTCCCATAAGAGTTTCCCTTGACTGCGATCTCACCTGATGGTAAGTGCTGATGCAGTCTAAGATGGTAGCGGGCTAACCATTTAGGGGCATGGCAGTTATATTAAACCCATACTCCTATTCGGTTTCTACACAGCATCGTACCGGAACGCTAAATTGCTTGGCGGCACGTCTTTGCCGGTAGGGACCACCCTACCGGCAAAGACGTGCCGCCAAGCAATTTAGTGGTAGTTACCAAACTAGCCACGGCCGAAGCCTCCCACCAGGCCAGACCAGGGAAAATTCAGAAATTACAAATTCCCAAATTGACCCTGTCGGGCATCGAACCCGGGACCTCCGCAGGTTAAGACAACAGCGCTCAACACTGTGCCACGGAGGTCGTCAAAAATATTAACGATAATGAGATAAAATCGAAGGAAAGTTAATCGCACCCGTCAGCGTTTTACAACACTTAATTGGCGCAAAAAAGGAGCAGTGACGAGTTTTCATTCTAAATTTATTGAAATTCCGAACATTTACGTCTAATTTTTGCGCAGACAAAAGGTGGTCGCAATTAGTGGAATGGCCACTGGGAACAGCGCGGTTCCAACAAAAGAGTGGAGGCTCCCACTGGGACGAGGGTGCGCTTTCTTTTCTTCCAAATGAGCAAACTACAGTCGCTAGTGGGAAGATTTGTGTTTAGGGCCACGTGTATACTGGTGCTTCGTCATATCGACAGATAGACGGATATCACCAAGTAATAAGGATAAGTTCTGTCGATAAGCACTTAGCCATCGTGGTGGACTTAAACCCTTCTCATTTTAAGAGATGACTCGTGCTCAGCTGCAGTGGGCCGGCAATGGGTATTGATGATCATTTAGCTATCTAACACACATTCCATATCTTACTCCATCAACATATTATTCCATTAATAATCTATACTGATATTATAAATGTGAAAGTTTGGATGTTTGTTACTCAATCACGCCAGAACGGCTGAACGGATCTGGATGAGATTTTGCACTAAGATAGATTATTGTCTAGAATAACACACGCTCCTTTATATCCCGGAAAATTAAAGAGTTCCCGCGGGAACCAAAACACTCAATCCACGCGGACGTAGTCGCGGACATCATCTAGTACCAAATATAAGACGATAATGCAGCCAGCTATGATGGAGCCCGCCCACTTAGAAGATGCCTATTCACACTTCTTTTGAACGTACTGATATTATGAATATTGCATGAATAGATGATACCCGCAATGATAGAGATTTATTAATAATCAGTTGGAAAGCTGATTTTCCGATAGAAGGACAGCAGACATACTTTCGCATCAATCCATACTTCCATACTAATATTATAAATGCGAAAGTGTGTCTGTCTGTCTGTCTGTCTGCTACGCTTTCACGACCTACCTGTTCAACTGATTTTGATGAAATTTAGTACAGGGATAGGAAATAGGCTATTTTTTATCCCGAAAAATTAAGAAGTTCCCGCGGGAATCAAAAACTTAATCCACGCGGACGAAGTCGCGGGCATCATCTAGTATTCAATAAATAAATTAATAATATTATTAAGTACCTACGTACTAGGTATAAGCTATAGTACCTCTGCTATTACGCGGAAGGGACGCTCGATTATTCAAAACTACATAGCTGAGGCCCGCGCCTTACCAACAAATAGGTACTTTCACCTTCATAATATTAGTAAGATAATGGGGCTGATTCTGTAGTGCACAATCTCTAAACTAAACTAAAATTAGAGCATTACAAATATTGCTATCCCTTTCATAGTACTCCCTACGGAAAGGGGCATAACTAGATTTAAAGCTGCTATTTTAGTTTAGTTTAGAGATTGTGCACTACAGAATCAGCCCCAGTATTTTAGAATTTATTTTGAAATCTTGAATAGGACATTTGTCCAGAGTGAGCCTGTTGCCATGCCGTCAAATATGCACGCGCCCTAAGTTGAAAGGGAGCTGAGTGTGTGCATTGTTCTTTCCGCGGGCGTTTGGAAAGCACTTACGTACCGTTGTTCTAATCGTGATAACGTAAGGGGACGCTTAATTTTCATCATTTCATCTCAGTTATTGCTGCTATAACGGGGAGTGAAAAAGAATGGGAGTATGCAATTGACATTGCCATGTACTTGTGGGCGAAGCGTTGATTGCACTTTTATTGGCCTGACTTTGTTAAGTAAGTAACAAGTAAGTTTGAAAATTAAAATATAAAGAACGTAAACTTAAACAACTCGCTATCGAACATGCAGGTCTTAGAAAAATTTTAAGTCTTGCAAGTAGATTTTTAAATATTTTATGTAATGGGGCTGATTCTGTAGTGCACAATCTCTAAACTAAACTAAAATTAGAGCATTACAAATATTGCTAACCCTTTCATAATACTCCGTACGGAAAGGGACAGAACTACATTTAAAGCTGCCATTTTAGTTTAGTTTAGAGATTGTGTTACACAGAATCAGCCCCATAGTATACTTATTAAATACCCTTTGACTGCCTCGTTGGTCTAGCTAGTGGTTAGCATGTTCGACTGCAGCCGATGAGGTCCCGGGTTCGAGTCCCGCCATAACAAGTATTGGGTTTTTCTGACAAGAAATTATCAGCACTAGCCCGGAGTAAGGAAGTTGGAAGTTCCACCCCCGTGCCTCGGAGAGCACATAAAGCCGTCGGTCCTGCGCCTGATCTCTCTCCGGTCGTGTCGCATTTTCCATCCCATGGCTATGAGAGTAAAGGAACAGAGAGTACACCTGTGTATGCGCACACAGTCGTGCACTAAAATATCTCCCGCGAAGAAGGCTAATCTCTCTGGAGATAGGCCGCCGTGGCCAAAATTCGGTCGGGAGGACATTATTATTACGTTATTAAATACCCAAAAAAGATTTTCTAAATACCTGTACGAAGCCAGTTAACGCCAACCATGTCGTCCGCTACGTTTTTTTTATGGATGGATTTTACTCAATCACGCCGGAACCAAAAAACCTCATTTCTCGCGGACGAAGCTTCGGGCATCAGTTAGTATAGAATACTTACTATAAGTTGTTATTTTAGTTCTTTTTATCCTTAAAAAGTTATTTTCTCTTTTAGGAAACAAATTAAAATAAATCTAACTTTCTCTTTCCTCATACTTATATAAAGAAAAGATAATATTCTTCGTCTAAGAATAAAGAACCTTCAAAGCATTTTGTAGGGAAATTAAAAAAAAAACTTGAAATTCCAGTTATTTTATTACAGAGCATCGGTTGAACGGCAATTAAAGTTTGAATGTCTAGACGAGTTGCAGACTGATGAATTATCCCCTGCGCTCAGGGAACTTGGGAAACTGCTTTGAACCATGTGGTGCTATGTTAAATACCGCCGACTTCATCTGCATCATACTTACCTATACTTATTACTTATTTACTTATCATACTAATATTATAAATGCGAAAGTGGGTTTGTTTGTTGGTTTATTGGTTTGTTGGTTTGTCCTTCCATCACGCCGTAACGGAGCAATGGATCGACGTGATTTTTGGCATGGGTATAGTTGAGGACCTGGAGAGTGACATAGGCTACTTTTATCCCGGAAAATTAAGGAGATTCCCGCGGGAATAAAAAAAAATTAAACCACGCGGACGAAGTCGCGGGCATCAGCTAGTTATTATTATATAACGCCCTACTAAAAGCATCTCGGAACTAGTACTAAATAGCATCTGAGCTAAGCCGCGGACGGACAGACATGGCGAAACTATAAGGGTTACTTGTTGACTACGGAACCCTTAAAAAGCGTAGCCTAGTAATTTAAGCGATCGGCTTCCTATTCCTTCGATCCCCAGGCACGTACCTCTAACTTTTTAGGAGCTATAAGGATTTATGACATTAAATATCACTTGCTTTAAAGGTGAAGGAAAACATTGTAAGGGAACCGCCACTGTAGCGTATCTGACTCGTTGTTCTTATACTCCGGGAGATGGTCGTAGGTGATAGTCTCCCATTTTCTACTGCATGCCTTTTTAAGAATTGATAACTAACCCTAAAATATGAAAGATAGAGGGGTTACTAGCCCTTGCGCGCTTGCACGTCATAAACAAAATGGCTTGTCTTTGTGAAAGAATTTTAGTCTTTTTCCGTGACATTATATTGCATGCCTTTGTAATATAACGTAGTTGGAACTAAGCTATAATAATTGATGGCATGCAATTCGCAATGGCCGACGGGGCTCAAAGGGTTACGTAGAAATGTAAAAAAAATAGAACATTTCCGTGTTTACAAATTGCATGCCGTTGTAAAAATTACTTTTTTTTATCTCAAATATACTCTACGAAAATTGGCATGCACCCCTCGTATGACCAAGGGTGGAAAATATTAGGAAAATGTTGTGAAAATTCAATACAGCTTTTCCGTGATTTCAAACTGTATGCCATTTGAACAATACTTAATTTTTATAATTACTTGACGTTAGCAAATTTGGCATGCACAACAGGAAGTTGTAAATTAGTGGCATGCATGACGAAAATTGCAAAAAACACTGTTATAATTTCCGTGACTTTATTTTGCATGCCATTCAATATTTCATTAAAAAACATTATTTTAAGTTGATAAAAAAATGGCATGCATATTACACAAGCCTGACATAAAAAACGGGCAAAAATAAAATTAAAAAAAGGTTTTTTAACGAAAATAAAAATAAGGAACATTTCCCTGTTTTTTTTTTGCATGCCTTTTTGTACATTGTCTGTAAATATTATTTTAAACTTCAATAACAAATGGCATACATGTTTATTGATAAAAAATTACTTAAATAAACAAAAAAACCGCTGCCAATACATTGATACGTGGCTTTCTTCAAACTGTCAAAGTTATTGTTTCTATTATTAAGTACTCGGGTTTACTTTATTAAGGGCCGATTTTTCAATCCTCAGATAAACTACTGGTTAACTATCGTGAGAATAAAATTATCTGACAGTTTATCTAGGGATTATAATTTTACAATTTTTCAATCACTTTTTAACCAATGGATAGCTATGGTATTTTCGAAGCAACTTCACACTAAATATGTGCAAGCGAGATAGACACATATATCATTCGATGCATATGACGGGGTAAGGACGTTTGTTTATCTAATGACGTTTATCGCAAGAATTCATAACATAACCTCGAATTTGCGTAATTTTCATTTCGTTTTTGGTTTTGTGTTTATTTTATTTTAGACAGGTTCTCACTATAAGTGCTTTCTTAAAAATATGGAGCAAGTAAAGAAACGCGATAGTGCTTCAAAAGTCAAGTAAACTTATTAACCTAACTTGTAACGAAATACCGGTCCACATCTATACAATACCTACTATAATATTATAAATGCGAAAGTTTTGATGGATGTATGTATGGATGGATGGATGGATGTTTGTTACTCAATCTATAGATAGAATATCAATATATAGAATAGCATAAAGGCTACTTTTACCCCTGAATATTATGGAGTTCCCGCGTAAACGTGGCTAGGTAGGTGATGGGTTAGCGCCAAAATCCAAATCTCTGGTCTCTGTTTCACACTGGAAATGGTTAACATATTTTATGAAACTTTCATTATTATTAAAAATATGATGGTGTTATTTAATACGCATGCCATTTTCGATATATACTTAGAATAATATGTTTTTATGAAATGCAAAACGGCATGCAAATTAAAAACACGGAAATGTTTCATATATTTTATGAAACTTTCATTATTATTTAAAATATGATGGTGTTATTTAATACGCATGCCATTTTCGGTATATACTTAAAATAATACGTTTTTATGAAATACAAAACGGCATGCAAATTAAAAACACGGAAATGTTTCATATATTTTATGAAACTTTAATTATTATTTAAAATATGATGGTGTTATTTAATACGCATGCCATTTTCGGTATATACTTAAAATAATACGTTTTTATGAAATACAAAACGGCATGCAAATAAAAAACACGGAATGTTTATTAAATTTTTTGCAACTTTTGTTATTATTTATAATATAATGATCATGAGCAACATGCATGCCATTTGTATTTCAGAATTATTTGGTCATAAAATTAATGTTTATCTTTATTAGAAGTAGTTTGAAATCACGGAAAAGCTGTATTGAATTTTCACAACATTTTCCTAATATTTTCCACCCTTGGTCATACGAGGGGTGCATGCCAATTTTCGTAGAGTATATTTGAGATAAAAAAAAGTAATTTTTACAACGGCATGCAATTTGTAAACACGGAAATGTTCTATTTTTTTTTACATTTCTACGTAACCCTTTGAGCCCCGTCGGCCATTGCGAATTGCATGCCATCAATTATTATAGCTTAAATTTGTTCCAACTACGTTATATTACAAAGGCATGCAATATAATGTCACGGAAAAAGACTAAAATTCTTTACACAAAGAAAAGCCATTTTTGACGTGCAAGCGCGCAAGGGCTCGTAACCCCTCTATCTTTCATATTTTAGGGTTAGTTATCAACTCTTAAAAAGGCATGCAGTAGAAAATGGGAGACTATCACCTACGACCATCTCCCGGTCTATTAGGTAGGAGAGAGAAGATTATATAATTAGAGAATTTTGTATAAATTAACAGCTTTTACGTGTTCGATAAAATATCTAATTCCATAAGTTTACAATTAGCATTATTATATATTTAATATTATACCTATCTATTTTTTGCTCCATCAAAATCAGCACACAATCTATGTCCACTTAAAAGAACAGAAAGGAACAGAAGAGGATACACACTTGTCATTTTAACTATTGTACCACCTTTGTAATCTTAGGTGTACTTATCATGCAATAAATAATTTCTTATTCTGATTCTGAAGAAAATAAAGAATTCACTAAAACTATTCATTCCAACTACCCTTAGATCATCCAGCCCAATTTACATTAACAATTGTTTGTTTTGGTTTATTTGAGTTATCGCGAAGACCTTCCTTGATAAAATTATACAGTATGGTATATTAGATATTATACGCCCGAAATATTTGTCATTTGGCAAGAGGCCAAGATCCTAATATAATCAAATTAAGAGATTGAACTAACAACTTCATATCAATTACGATAGTAAAGTATATGACTACGTGTAGGGAAGTTAGCGATGATAAAAATGACTGAATTTCCTATTTTCTCTTCAAGTGGATTTTCGGATTGCGGATAGGTATAACAGGTTTTAGAAGCAGATATGTCTTAAACTATTGTCTGTCCAATCATTTATTTTTGACCGAGCGAAGCGAAGGTCTCTGAGTCTACTTGGGTGAATTGGCACTTGTCCGTCCGTCCGTCTGTCCGTCTGTCAGAGCCTTATAACTTCTGAATTGCTGGACATATTTACTTCAAATTTAAATATAATATGTAAACCGATGGCCTCCCGCCGAATATGGCTTAAAAAGTTATAAAAATCTTTATTTCAGGGGGGCTCTCATAGAAGCGAATGCGAAGTAAAATATTTTTTATAGCGTTACATAGGGTTGCAGTATATCATTTTAAAGATAATTAGGAGTAGAGTCCAAAAATATTTTTTTTTGAATTTTTCTCCTAAAATTGACGAAATGGGGGGCTTTCAAAGTGGCGATTTTCTAACGTCCAAAGTTGACCTCAGAACTCTCAATTTTCTGAACTCTCAAGCCTGAAACTTGATCAATTATTTGAATTATATCCTGTACTTGAACAACAAATACTAAAATTAGATAAATATTATAAGGAAACGAAATTATTCAATTTTTAATGATGATGATATTTTTAACAGAACTTCACACTGATGTCAATAGATGGCGCTCTGTGAAACCGCGAGGTCTCAGTTCGGGGCGAACCACTAGTACTTTAAGAGTCGAACGGCGAACAAAATTGCTAAATAAACTTGCATCTTTACGCCGATTTTCGAAACCTCTGCGTTTAAATTCAATAAGTTTCGTATTATATTCAAAAACGGGTCGACGAACTCATAGTCAAGCGATTTAACAGACGTAACTTTTCCATGCATCCACATATTAAAATATGTATGGCAGTCTCGACTCGAATGTTTACTAACTCGCCGTCGCCGATTTCTCCCCCTAGCCTCCATTAGGCTACATTCATACTGGCGACATAGGTAGAAGAATGTTACTGAATGATACTGATATAATCATTATTATAAAATAAATAAAAATAATAATAAGCCTAGTAAAAATATATCATAATAGGTATTTTGATAAGTCAAATAATTATAGTCAACTCGGTAGATGTTTAAATTAAGGGATAATACCTTACAGAAAATAAGTATGTACCTATAATTGGCATTGTACGGTCGCGGTCTGAAAATGTTTACCAGTTTTAAATTAGTTTTTTTTTTTAAATATATAGGCTAGCGCTTGGCTGCAAATATAATATTATATGCGAATATATGCAATTCTATTACGTTTCAAAGTTATTAAAAGTTTTCAAACATCGAATTCAAAAAATGAGAAAATGACTGTTTTTTATGAATAATATTTATTAAAAACTTTTAAGACTAATTTTCATAAAATTCATTCCTTATTTCAAGTATGACACATTAGCATCATCGCATATAGTAAAATCTATCTTATATCTTCGTCAAAGGCTTCGAACAAGGAGCAAAACGATTATTTTGTGAATATAACTATTACGTGTTTGTTACAATATTATAAATTACTAGCTTATGCCCGCGACTTCGTCCGCGTGTATTGAGGTTTTTCGGTTCCCGCGGGAACTCTTAATTTTCCGGAATAAAAAGTAGCCTATGTGTTATTCCAGACCATAATCTATCATCCAGATCCGTTTAGACGTTCGGGCGACCAACATCCATACATCCATCCAAACTTTCGCATTTATAATATTTATTTGATAAGTGGACTATACTTTCTCTATTTCAGAAAGCTTTGCAAGATAAAATTAGGTAACTGACCACAAAACAGAGTTAGGCAACTAAGTTGGTAGGTCTACGTGAAATTTAGCTCTAAGTAAGGTATTTGTCACCGTTAATTACCTGCAAAACTAAGGTAAAAGCTGGATCCAGTTTATCTGAATGGGCGCTTTGTTATCTACTCGTACCAATGAGCTATTATCAACTACTGTACAGACTTTCTTTTATATAATATAATACAAAGTCGCAATATAACTATTATGTACTTTATTAAATTTTCTATACCTGCGACTTATCCGCGTATATATTTGTTATTTTTATCCCGTGGAAACCTGATTTTCAGGGTTAAAAGTGTCCCATTTTGATCCCTGTGTAAGCTACTTTGTACCCAAAATAAGCTATTTCCGTTAGAATGTATAATAGACAGACAAAGACTTTTGCATTTATAATATTCATAGTAGTATGAGTACACTTTTATATGGCACACAATTAAGAATTCTGCACACTCGTTTTGTGGAGATTTTAAAGCCTCACACTTAATATTTTCAATTTTTGAAATGGAGCTCGTTAAAACTTTAAAATATCATTTTATGGTTCGATTTTGCATTCACGGGCAAAAGATCTCAATATATCGGCGAAAACACTATTGTGGAAAAGAAAAACGATAAAAGGAATATTTTTACAAGCCGTGAATACAGACGCATTGGATCTGAAGTTTCGCAGCCTCCCCCGGGCGCGCCCCGCCTTCCCTTCGCGCTGATATTTGAGGAAATATTTCTTACGAAACTTTTTGAAGACTTGCACTTCGGTAACTCTTCACAATCCATACTTCCATACAAATATTATAAATGCGAAGGTGTGTCTGTCTGACTATCGATCTGTCTGTCTCCTACGCTTTCTGCACAGCCCATCTTTTCAACCGATTTTGATGAAATTTGCTGTCATCCCTACTAATTTTTATCTCGGAAAATTAAAGCATTCCCGCATGAACCAAAAAATCATAATCCATGCGGACGAAGCGGCTGCAGCGACATAAATAGTGTACCTCTGCGTCGATAGCATTCAATATGAAGATGTCATGACGTTTTCCCAAAAGTTGACCTTCTTTCCTTTACACATTAAGTTAACTTTATTAGGTACGGCGGGTACTTAGTAGAGTTTGAATGACTGAAATTTAGACCTTTTCCAGACGTGGCTGCCAGTTGTAGCCACTACAAGCATACAATATAATAAAATAGAAAAGTATATTGATATTATTTTTAAGACAACTATAGAAGGTACAGTTAAATCTTACAAGTAGGTATATTTTTACAAGTATTTCATCTCGTTATTAAAGCTTCCCACCAGACCAGAAACAATTCAAAGTAAGTGCTCTATAAATTAACTAATTTCCCCTGCTGATGATCAAACCCGGGACCTCCCACTTACAAGACCACAGTGCTAACCAATGCGTCAGGGAGGTCGTCAGTAGAGTCAGTAAGAGAGGCAAATAAGATTAAAACTTGCCGCGTCTAATTGCTTTGTAGCGCTCGCAAAAACACTGAACAGATTTTATTTAAGTTTTCATGAACGCACCCTCCTGTCTCCCGGAATAGGTAACTTGGGACGTTCGAAGCCGGGGCGAGTAAACTATAAATAATGCAGTTTAAGTTACCAATTTTTCATGTTTTACATCTGCTGAATATATACATATAGAGGTTGCAATATTACCGTACAATAAAAATAGATGAGCGTACTCGTTTAACACGGAACGTGACTAATGAAACGTCCGACCTGACAAAGCGTTAGAAAAATATAGGAAAAATAACTGACTTTGAGGTGTCGATTGCGTATATTGAGTACAATCATTGCAAATATTGTAACCAGAAAGAGAGAAAGGTAAGGAAGAAAGGTAAGTATAGGTAGTGAATTTTTCACTTTGGTAGGTACCTAATTATATGCTTTTAATGTATATTTAATGTTACCATTAATAGTAACCATACTAATTAAATAAATGCGAAAATGTGTCTGTCATCATCTAGTATTACAATAAAAATGATTAAAGCAACCAACGACCCCGCACCTTATATCCCACAGACAATGGAAATTCCTGTAAATGTGCGTTAGACATATTGTATCAGTCGGCGAAGTAGATCATTATTCGTAACTTTGTATAAAAAGTCCACCCATAGCTGTAAAAATAATTGCGACGGTCGCATTCAAAAAGCAGATACGTGATACAGCATCAGCTTACTACACGTGAGGATATCTATTGCTCGCGTAAAAGCCGATTCTAGTTCTACGTGTTAAGTTAGAAGCGTTAAAAGTATCTAACTTTTAATAAAATCGTTCGTCAGCTTTTATTCTGGGATATTTTTTTAGATTTACTTACTTTTTCACGGATGAACTAAGCCAATCAGGTAGTCAAAGCATGCTCTAATTTGATTATGAAAGGTTAATAAATAGAACTGAGACTTTACTCTCCATACACCTACTACGGTCTTCTACGTTCTAAATTACCGAATCTTTTGCAGACCTTGCATTGCCGTTGCTTTAACCATGGGGTATCTTGACCTAGTCATGATCCATAGTCCATACTAGAAGGACCATACCTAATATAACACAATATTACCTGAGTATTAGGTATTATGAAAAATTATGAGAAGAAAATTGTGTACCTACACATTTTTACTAATTAAGCCCATCAAAATCGAAAATAATGGTGCAATCATATCACCGCTGCTGAAATGTTGAGAAAGGTTCGTAGCTAGAAGCTACCTATTAGTTTTAACATCAACTTTTAGATTAGTACGTTGTAGCAGTCAGGAGGCATCAACTAGTTTTAAATAAAGCTAAGTGCATTGAGTTGTAGAGTAGAGCGGATTTGCTGGAAACAGACGCGACAACAGCGGTGGTCGTTTCAGGATCGCAGCACGGTTTCATTCATCCCCCGGTTACGCCGTTTTGTTACTGAAGCCCGTTTTACGCGAACTCTACTAGAGAACCGTCCTCCTACCAATAGCGGTATCCCACTCGCACGTGCGTAAATAAAACGAGATAGACAAGAGCGTGGAAACAAAATCAATAATGTCTGGAGCCCGCCCACCGGTTAAACTCGGCAACTGCGCTTCCTCACAGTAAATTCAATAAAATAAAACTGAGTAAAAATCATTAAAACTGCATATCGGTGTTAGGATACGCACCATGGATTAACGCTCTCGAGTTTAAATGTAAAACTCAGGATGGGTATAGCGCAGGGAGAGAGCGACAGCTACCACATGGTTGGCACGTGGTCGGATCACGTTACAATGTTTACCTGCAATCGCCTAACGGTCAGGTGAGATCCGACGCTACTCTTCTCGTTTACTACAGACTCGGTGATTGACCCCCAAAGCAGGCTGTTCTCTCATTTTTTGTATAGTAATTTTTCTTGTACTTTGCGCTCCTCACACCTGGCATGTTTTTTATATTAACCCCTTTTGATACGCTACCAGTTTTAACGTTGGCTGAGACTGGCTGACACCTAAATTTTACAACCCTGTTAAGGTTGTATGAGTAAGGTTGTATGTAGCATATACATTTAAAATTACCCTTATTATACTTTCCTACTATGAGAATAACTTTGGACTTAGGTACGAGTATAATAACGTCCAATCTGTCTTTAGAATTAATATGGTGTAGTGAAATATAATCAGGCCAATCCATCTTCTGATTTTCTTCCAACAACCATAAAAGAAGCTATCATTATTTAAACAGGATATATTTAAGCAAAAATAAGTTCTGAACTCATACTTTCTGTTCTCGTTCCTCCATCTATTTTTTACTATCATAGCTCTCCTGCGTTATTGAGATTCCACAAATACATAAAATGCATTTCGCTTACTCGTTTCTAATACGCACAGTTAAGAATTGGAATCTGCTTCCGATATTCGTCTTCCCTGCGATATAAACATCTTATAGATGTTGGACATTTATTATGCCGCTATTTAAGCAACAGGATTGTCGTGTTTCGCAAATCATCACGACGTCAAGTCTGCCTAACAATTATTGAAAAAAAGTAACGTCCTTTGTGAGTACTTAACATAGATAGTTCTTTGCTTAGGCAAATAAATAAATAAATAATAATTTTGACGACCTCCCTGGCGCAGTGTTGAGCGCTGTTGCCTTAACGCGGGAGGTTCCGGGTTCGATTCCCGGCAGGGTCAATTTGGTAATTTGTAATTTCTCAATTTTCTCTGATCTGGTCTGGTGGGAAGCTTCGGCCGTGGTAAGTTACCACCCTATCGGCAAACACGTACCGCCAAGCGATTTAGCGCTTCGGTACGATCTCGCGTTGAAATCGACTAGGGGTATGGGTTTTTAGGGTTCCGTAGCCAAATTTGGCTAAGTTTTGGGGGTCCCCATACTTAGAACTGAAACTCAAAAATTTTTTTTTCATCAAACCCATACGTGTGGGGTATCTATGGATAGGTCTTCAAAAATGATATTGAGGTTTCTAATATTATTTTTTTCTAAACTGAATAGATTTCGCGTGAGACACTTCCAAAGTGGTAAAATGTGTGTGTGTGTCCCCCCCCCCCCCGTAACTTCCAAAATAAGAGAATGATAAAACTAAAAAAAATATATGATGTACATTACCATGCAAACTTCCGCCGAAAATTGGTTTGAACGAGATCTAGTAAGTAGTTTTTTTTTAATAATTATAACTTACTACAGGTTTGTACGGAACCCTCGGTGCGCGAGTCCAACTCGCACTTGGCCGGTTTTTTATATAACTGCCATTAGCCATACCCCTATAACAGGTTAGCCCGAAGCAAAAAATTGAGAATTATATGAATAGTTTGGGACTCATTTGAATAGATATATTATTCTGAAAATATTTAGTTTGTAAGTAAGTACCATTCGTCTTTATACTTATTAGTTTTATTTAGTTTCAGAACTATATCTTGTTTAACATTGTAAAGTTAAGCCAATTTGTTTGATGGTTGGTACACATAGTAATCTTGTATCCGATACACATATTCCGCTCGCTGTACCCGAGGAGCCTGCGGCTATAGTTTGCATTTTTATTAACATCGAGGACAAGCAGCAACATTTTGTTTTGCGTGCCATAAATATGGATCTGATGGAGACGATCTGAGGAACACACGCTGAAACAAGGTAATGCATTTTCATGCAAACTTATCTAAAACTAGGGCTGAACAATTCAGATTTCGAATCTGAATATGGATTGTGGATGATCATATCATACTAATTTAAGTAATATCATAAATGCGAAAGTGTGTTTGTTTGTTGGTTTGTCCTTCAATCACGCCGCAACGGAGCAACGGATCGACGTGATTTTTGACATGGGTATAGTTGAGGACCGGAGAGTGACAGCTACTTTTTATCCCGGAAAATTAAGGAGTTCCCGCGAGAATCAAAAAAATCTTAAACCACGCGGACGAAGTCGCAGGCATCAGCTAGTCGAGATATAATATCGGTCCGAAGCAGCGGCTGGTAAAAACTTGTCTGGGCTTTAATTTTCGAAATATTTAAACGCAATCTTTGATATTAAGTATAAGTACACATTATTATTTAAATTTTTATATGGGATTCGGTTACGGTTTTGGATTTTAATGATAATCTGCAACTTGAACCTTGAACTTGATTTGGGTTTTACAAAATCCCGATGAAAATCATTGATTTTTCTGTTTTTCTGGATAAAAAGAAAAAAAATTCACAACAGACTAAGTATATCCATGAAATAAATAACGTCGATCCGTTGCTTCTGACTGAAGGACAAACCCAAAAAACAAACACACTTTCGCATTAAAAATAATATGAGTAGGTTTTCGTATAGCATCCCTGTAGAAACCATGCATAGAAAGTAGACGAACATCTATCTCGTCACGGTAAAAATAAAACCTGATACCTACACTTGCGGATGTTAGAGGAACGTGTAGTAAAAATGTTTTAAACATTTTTCAGCTACAACCGCTATCTACGGTATACAAGCTTTTGCGTATTTCTTTCCTAATGACTTTCTAATCGACGTAGATGTGTTTGCATTTTTATTTTTATTCAGATTTCAGTTGTAGATATCTGAATACCTAACTTTGTTTCATTCTACGATAAGTTACCCCTTTACTGGCGAATGGCGATCTCTCCGGATGGTAATAAAGTGACTAAATAATTTACATTTTCTCGATATAGATTATAGACTTTCAAAACCTCTGAGTTCCTTTCTAGAATCCTCTTTTTATACTTCGTAATTTATAGCGTCAAACAAATCTATTGTACCTACTTGCAGTTTTCCACTCAAGATTCTATCTAGAGCAGCTCCTTTTCCGTGTATTGAGCATTTTATTTTATCAGAGAGTACCAAGCCTTATCTGATCCACTTTCAACTAGCGTCAAAGAAATTAATTACATGGATTATTATCTACTCTTGCACTGCACATGCTTCCCAGCTCCATTCATCCTCGAGGACCACGAGTTAGATACGGCCCTTTCTCATGAGAACGCTCTGTTTTACAGAAACGGTTTTTTCCTGGATCCCATGTAGGGGTGGACGTGTTTCAATTAGGTTGGATTTTGCCGATATTATACGATATCTGGTCAAGTACGAGTACATTGTCACGCGACAGCGCGACACACGCAAGCAACAGTATCAAACTGTAGTTAACCCATACGTGATCAAGTTATCGCGCAGATAAGTTTGTAATTTTTTTGGAGTCGTACGTATCTCGTTGCGTTGCGTCGCGTCTCTCATCTAGGCAGCTTCTGTAGCCATACTAGTTGCTAAAGAATGACGGTAATTCTAATGGACAAGCAGAATTAGGTGCACCGTGCAACGCACATTGCCAGAGTCGAAGCGTGGGGTTCTTGATGAAAACTCAAATTTGGAAAAGCGACAGAGGGGTCGGACCGCAAGCTGCCCATCAGAGATGTAAAAGTGTTGCGTGCGTCCTCTTCGTCTAGTTTTCACTGTACCAATTTCGACAGTATTTCAAAGTACATAGTTTAAATGGTCATCATAAATAATAATTGATAGCCAAGTCCACTCCATTTATTTTCAGTTATTCCGGCCTAAATTAGACCTGATAATCGTTTGTCAAACGTATAATTTGACCTGTTTAAGGAGTTCATATAGATGCCTGCTCGTCAACAAGCATGCATGAACTCCTTAAACAGTTTGAGTAATACGTTTTAACCTGTCAAATGATTACGATACAATGGGGACTATCGTTTCTTTGCTCACCAGTTGGCGCCACTGTTGACTAAGGCCCAGAGGTATAGCTGTCAAAGGCGACTTTATAAGATCGGCGCCGAAACAAAGTTTTAAATCTTGAATCTCATTATGTTTAATAATTTTTAACTATCATCATAATATCGAGTAGCTAGTTCCGCAATGTTGTGCAGTTCCGTTTTGTTCGGAAAAAAAGGAGAACACATGTTTCCAAAAGATAAAACTGTTCTAAAACAGTGGCTAGTGGCGTTTCGCAGGAATTCGCAGGATTCTGAGGAATTAATTATATAGGCACTTAATAAATAAAATAAAAATAAATTAATTACTTATTAAACTTATATTTATCCTTCCCTTTCCCTTTAAAACACACTGCTATACAAAAAAATATTAAACATTGTACTTAAATCCATACAATGGATATGATACTGAAAGATGGTTGAGTTGTTAGTTGAAACTACTAAACAATGGTAGATACTAGAATAAGCTGGAAAATTTTCTAGCAATAGCAGGTATCATGTATGTATGATAGTAGGGGCTACTTTCTTTCAAGCAATAAGTATTCATTATTGATCATTTTTATGTGCTTATAATAATTATCACACTGATAAACTCATCTTATAAAGAGAAAGTACATTTCACTTCCAATACTGTTAGTTAGTTCTCCAATTAATCCTTCTGGAGAAACCTGAAATGAAACATCTAATATTAATCAAGATAAATACCTACTATTATTAAATTCTGGTCATCTCACACATAGTAATCTGATCCCAAGATAGGTGTGTTCTCGTTAGTGATACCTACTGTGGGTACATAACCAGAGACATAGGTATATTTCAATATCATGTAGTAAGTGTGTCCTTGATGTGCATGAAACCCATAACCTTTCATGCAGAAGTCTTAGTAAGTAAATATATATAATACCTATATTAGGTAAATATATGTAAAAAGAAAAAACATAGCTGTTACCTCGGCAAACAAGCATACTTTTGGCAAAAAATAAGTTTGGAAACAGTAAACAAACTAACCTCTGAATTAGCTGCTCTTTGAGGCCGCCTATTTTTGCGCCTCTTTTTCTTAATTCCGCTTTCAAAGCGTTCACATTCATCGCCAAATAATCCATATTTGCGATAATTTCACGAAGGAGATCACTTTTCAACAGGTAAATTAAAGAAATTATAATTTATGTCACGAAGCCCGCCAAAACCAGTGAAAAGTGAATGATATTGGCCCTCACGCGACACCAGCGCCCCTAGCGGCAAATTCATACGCGATAGCCCCCATTGGGCCTCTGTTATTCCTATGTTTAAAGATTGAAAATTATTACAATTTAACTTACTGAATTTGTAATAATCAAACGGAAAATTGTCTGATTGCGATATTAGAATTCCAAACGGATGTCGCTTGTATATTTATTTTCTTCCATAGCTATGCAACCGAGCAACTCGAACGTCTCATTTTCGCGAATTGTGTCATATGCGTTCTGAATACGAAATTATACTTCCCCTTCTTTTAGATACGTATCGTATGATAGCCGTCGATTTATTACACTCCATTAGGCTTTCCAATGGAATTTGATTTTTTTTAATGTTCGACGGGAAACATTTAAAGAATAAAAATAAAATTATATCGCTTACGAAAATATTAGCGCTATGGTCGCGAGTTGATATCACTTTCAGCAAATCTTAAGCTTATTAGACAATTGACTGTGTTCCCTTATGTTTAAATATGGGGCTCTTCAAGGGCGGCTAAACAAATATCTCAAAAGCCAGCAACGCATTGGCGGTTCCTCTGGTACTTCAAATGTTCATGGGCGGCGGTAATCACTTACCATCAGGAGACCCGTCGTCATCAGGCTCGTTTGCACGCTATGTATATATAAAAAAGTAAAGTTAGTTAGTCCCGTTAGTTTTAAAACGTAAGAATTAAAATTACTTAAGGACAAATAAAAGCAAGTTGAACAGACATGTAATTATGCATACCCACCCCCCATTAGCACTTTAAGCCGTTATCAGAGCCATTGCTTCGCAACAGGACATTAAAATGCTGTTACTATTCCTTTTATTGCTTTAAGTAGAACTTACGACACTTTTTACTTCCCACAAAATTACGCTGTCGGCTACGGGGTAGGTATGTCGAAGGGACATGTTGATAACATTTTTATACCTACTCTTAGGGGTAGGTATATCATTATAATTAAGCCGCAATCAACCCATAGCTGTATGGTGCCCTAAATACAGGTAACTAGTTAGGAGTCAGACCTACCACCCACGCAAGTGACCAAATTTTAACGTAAGTTCAATTTTTATGTTATTTTATTATCATTATATTATTATCTTTAATGTTCATATTATTTGTTTCGTGGGTTTCTTGTTATTTTTGTTATTCATATTGTATAATAAATTGAAATTGAATATTGAAACAAATTCAGCCAACTACTACGCACGTGTCTCCTCTTAAAATAATAAGGGTTTTGACAATATTCCACCACGCTGGCCAAGTGGGGATTAGCAGTTTTAACAAACCTATGAGAGATAAATCTTAGGCATGCAGGTTTCCTCACGATGTACTTTTCTTGGTCGTAAGAGCAAAATATGATATATACTCGTAGGTAATAGGTATAGTCCTTTCCTAACTATCCTCAACAAACAAACGTTGTCCCTGATATCATTCGGGGCTCAGGCCTGGTATACGGTGGCCTAAATTTCTTAAACGTTTCTGTAAGCAACGCGACGGTTAAAATAGAGATCCATTTAATTCACATTTATCATACATATTATACGCATTGCAGCAAACGTAGTGCATTCAAGATGATTTGTTTGGTTGCGTCACGCCGTAATTGCCACATTCTCGAAGAAAACTTGTCTGGGAACTCAAATATTTTTCGGCATGTTCCACACTAGTCCCTACCATCGTATCCCCCCTGGGGGGGAAGAGTGGAATTTTTTTCCACCTATCCCTACGGTAGGTATGAGTGGAAAAAATATTTACACTTATCCCTACCGAGTGATTTTAGTGTTTTTAGAGTTTAAAGGAGAAACATACTTTATTGCTATTATGGCAAGCAATTATATAGAACTAGATGATGCCCGCGACTTCGTCCGCGTTGACTAAGTTTTTTTCGATTCCCGCGGGAACTCTTTAATTTTCCAGGATAAAATGTAGCCTATGTCCTTCCCCGGGATACAACCTATCCCTGTACCAAATTTCATCAAAATGGGTTGAACAAGTGGGCCGTGAAAGTATAATATACGCATCCAAAAAAATGTTTATTTACTATTGTTATTACTAAGTAGGTTCATAATTCATATTTACCTGGAAACATAAAGGTTAGAAACTTATGTACATATTACATGTAATTGTTAACAAAAACGGCCCACATTCAATTCGGTATGGATAAGTGTAAATATTTTTTGCACTCATCCCTACCGTAGGGATAGGTGGAAAAAAATTCCACTCTTCCCCCCCAGGGGGGATACGTTGGTAGGGACTAGTGGAACAGGCCTATTTTTCGAAGTCCGGCCTAGTCTAAGAGCACAAGCACACTGGAGACCGAACAGGACAAATATTCTGCACGAAAAGAAAATATCCAATATACTTATTATATTTTGATTTTTTTAAATGAATGAAGCAATTTCCGAGCAAGTAGGAGAAAAATAATCTATACTTACTACTTAATATTATAAATGCGAATATGTGCCAGTCTATCTGTCTGCTACGCTTTTCGTCCGGTTCCCATCTATTCAACCGATTTTGACGAAACTTGGTAGGTACAGATGTAGGTTGCATCTCGGGGCTCGGGGGGACATAGGCTACTTTTTAGCTCGGAAAATAAAGCAGTTCCCGCGGGAATCGAGAAACCTTAATCCACGCTGACGAAGTCGCGGGAATCATCTAGTATATATATAATTGGGTATCTATTGAGTAGTGAGATCAAGTGAGAGAGAGTATTGAGTCATTACAAAAAAATCGTACGTACCTACACAGTTAAGTAGCTTCACTCCTGTTCCACTGTGTGATTCCACCAGAATCGTGTGCAGTACATATTTTGTGCACGAGCATTCTCATCTCGAGTGGATGGACAGAAAAACACAAACAAGTTGACTTGTGCGAGTCCACCGAAAGAAACATTTGTGTCGTACACTATGCAGAATAACTGCCTCGTTTGACTGTGGCCGACGAGGTCCCGGGTTCGAGTCCCGGGTCGGGTATTGGGTTTTTCTGTATTAGACCGGAGTTAGGAAGTTGGCGGTGTTTCACCCCCGTGCCTCGGAGAGCACGTTAAAGCCGTCGGTCCCGGCTATTATCACTAATATGACAATAGTCGTTAAAGCCCGCCAACCCGCATTGGAGCAGCGTGGTGTGTCTAAGCTGCAATTCCCTCTCTCCTATGAGAGTGGAGGCCTGTGCCCAGCAGTGGACGTTAATGGGCTGCAGTGGACTATGCAGAATAGTACCGCACACTGGTGGAATCGCACCATAATAATTATCGTTAACAAGAAGAACTCTGCCACGCGCCGCTCGCCGCTAAAGATAAAGATAAAGAATGATAAAGATTCATTAACGGAAGATTAAGTAAATAGATTTTCCGAACGTGCGTCCCGAAGTTTTCTTTACTTATTTACCTGTTGGGCGAAGTTTGGGGGCGGGATCATGAGTTACGGAGTCCGGTATTAATTCTGAGAATATTACGCGGACTTCGGATCTTTTCTAATTAATTTCTGAACGTCGACGATGATATTTAAACTTTCTACGGAGGAAAAAGATGATAGTCAAAGGACTGGAGGAATTCGTTAATAATCGTGCTACGAGAATTTCATTTTTCACTTTGGAAGATCACATCTCTTACAGGTATTTACTATTTTTACATTGTATGTATAGGCGTAGGAATGTGACGACCCCATCGCCCACTGCGGGACATGGTTAATAAGCTATATTAATTACTTATTACCCATGTCCTCAGCGCAATTAGTCAGCGCAGATACCTCCTGCGAACTAGTTAAGTCTGATTCGGCGGAGAAGGCAACAAATAGCTAATAATAAGCAAAAGTTGGCGGATTCGGCGAGGCAGCAAGGCATTGTTGAAGGCCAAGGGCGACGGTTGAGGTCAAGGATGACCGTCGCGCAGATACTGCATCCAAACCTTTCCCCGGTCGTAGCGGTTCTCCGTTCCATCGGAATAAGAAAGGCAAGGACGAGAGAGTGCACCTGCGTATGCGCATCCGTTTGTGCACTTTAATATCTCCTGCGCATCTGACTGCTTCACGTTTTAAAGGACTCCGATTACGTTAAGACCTGCGGCGATAGATGATGGTAGAGAGGTCGGGTACTGAATGCAATCCGGCTTTGTCCTAAGTCTGCACGTAGGCGGCTAGAAGAGAGTGGTCGCTTTTTTGCTGCATAGGGGTGACAGTATGAATTCGGCAGCACTTCTAGTGACGAAGCAGCCCTATTTAGGGAGGCACTGCTTCCCCCAGTGCCAGGGGAAGGGACTAGAAAAGGTGTCCTAAACAAATGCTCACCTCAACAAGATTGGAGGTAGTAACCACAGCTGCCTAGCATTCCAACTTATGTGGTCGAAGACGCAAAAGTATCAAAAAGAAAATAACTCCCATGACATTCGGTGCGTGGAATGTGCGTACACTTCTTGATCGTGAAGGAAATTTATGTCCCGAACGCAAAACTGCGGTTGTAGCGCGTGAACTTGGCCGATATAGTGTTGACATTGCTGCTCTCAGTGAGACTCGCTTAGCCGACGAGGGCGAACTTATAGAGCAGGGCGGCGGCTACACTTTTTACTGGAAGGGTGGTCTGTCATCTGAACCTAGGTTATCCGGAGTTGGATTTGCGATCAAGAACTCTATTGTAAAGAAACTACAAGAGTGTCCTCAATACATCTCAGACCGCGTCATTTCACTGCGCTTACACCTGGAAAATAACAACTTCTTAAATATAATCAGCGTCTATGCACCAACAATGAATTCTGATGAAAACATTAAGGATAGGTTTTACGAAGAGCTAAGTCGTTGTTTGACAAAAGTAGGCCCAAGCGAGCAAATACTTCTGCTGGGCGATTTCAATGCAAGAGTCGGGCGAGACTACGAGGCGTGGCCTAAAGTCCTGGGGAGACATGGGGTTGGCAATATGAACAGCAACGGGCGACTCTTACTAAGTTTTTGTGCCCAATTTAATTTAGCGGTTACAAATACCTTATTCAGACTTCCTGCTAAATACAAGACAACTTGGATGCATCCGAGATCTAAAGACTGGCACCTCATTGATTATGCTATAGTGCGCCAGAAAGATGTGTCTCAAGTTACCACGACACGCGTAATGCGTGGTGCAAATTGTTGGTCGGACCATAGACTCGTCATCACAAAAATCAAGCTAAATCTTCCTGCCCCCCGAAGGCAGACTAGATCAAAACCTATCAACTTAGACATAGGTAAATTACAATGTTTGGACACTCGTAAAGAGTATATAAAGGAAGTAGATTCTTCATTACGTATGCTAAATGATGAAAACTGTGATTTAATTTTCAAATGGAAGCGTCTTTCTTCCTCTCTTCTAGCTAGTGCCACCAATACTCTGGGTGTAAGGAAGCGAATAAATGAAGATTGGTTCGACCAAAACGACAGTACATTAACTTCAGCGTTAAATAAACATCGCAACCTATTAAACCAAGGTTCGAGAATTTCTGCAGAGGAGATAAAAAAGAGTAGCTCTGATTTACGTAAACTAACTAGGGAATTGAAGGACAAGTGGTGGTTGGAGAAAGCTCAACAAATACAATGGCTGTCAGATACCAGACAGCTGGGTGCTTTTTACGGTGAAGTACGCAAATTAATTGGTAATGTAGATCACAAAGCCGTGCCGCTAAAATCTAGCGATGGCAGTACACTCCTGACGTCCAAGCGAGATGTATTACGACGGTGGGTTGAACATTTCAACCATTTACTCAATGTTGATCGGTCTGCAGATCTACAATACATCAGTTCTATAGCGGATCTCCCCAAAGCGTCCAAATTAGAAGAGCTACCAGAATTACAAGAGATTGTCACAGCCATCAAGGATTTGAAAAATAACAGGGCAGTTGGAGTAGATTATATTGCTGGTGAGCTATTAAAGTACGGTGGTGAATGGCTGCATCGAACAGTATGGCAATTCTTTGTCAATTTTTGGAAAGAAGAAGTGGTGCCACCGGAATTTGCGATGTCCCAAGTTTGCACACTGTATAAAAATAAAGGGGACCGCTCAGACTGCAACTCATATCGGGGAATCTCTCTACTCTCCACCCCTGGGAAAGTATTTGCGAGGGTTCTTTTAAATCGCCTCATTCCGCTATCGGAGGCACTGCTGCCAGAATCTCAATTTGGGTTCCGTCAAGGACGAGGCACCTGTGAAGCCATATTCTCCATTCGACAGCTTCAAGAAAAAAGTAGAGAGCAAGATCAGCCACTGTACCTATGCTTCGTGGACTTAGAAAAGGCTTTTGACAGTGTCCCGCGGGAGGCACTTTGGTTGGTTTTGGGAAAGTTAGGATGCCCTGAGAAATTTATTCGAATGATCCGTCTACTTCATGACAACATGACCTGCTGTATATCTTCTGGCGGCGAGAAGTCAGACTTTTTCCCTGTTACCTGTGGTGTGAAGCAAGGCTGTGTTATTGCGCCAACACTTTTTGCACTGTACTTTGCCTACGTGATCAAGGACACGCTGCAGTACACTTCAGAAGGGATCAGCATCCGCTTTCGGACTGATGGAAACATTTTTAACCTGGCTAGGCTAAAAGCGGCTACCAAGGTGTCTTATGCCGTAATAACAGAAATAATGTATGCTGATGATCTGTGCTTTGTTGCTAACTCAAGTGATGGCCTCCAAAATCTTATCACTCGTCTACATGAGTCTTGTTGCCGATTTGGCCTCAAAATTAGCGTGCACAAGACAGAAGTTATGGCGGTGAATGTTCATGGCGGCAGTAATGAGCCAATAACAGTAAGTGTTGAAGGTAGCGTTCTCAAAAAAGTGGAAAAGTTTAAATACTTGGGTAGCACAGTAACCGCAAAGCATGACCTTGATGCCGAACTGAATAATAGGATTGGCGCGGCCGCTGCGGCTTTTGGTAAACTGCGACTCAAGGTACTGAGGTCACATGATATCCGGCTGTGTACAAAAATCTCCGTCTATAAGGCAATTGTGCTTCCAAACTTACTATATTCTTCTGAGACTTGGGTTCTGTACCGTAAGCACGTGCAAGTACTCGAAAGGTTCCATTTGAAATGCCTTCGAGATATTCTCAACGTCAAGTGGTCGGATCGCATAAGGAACACTGATGTTTTGCGGCGAGCTAATATAGGAGGCATTGAGTCATATCTAATGAACCGTCAGCTTACATGGTGTGGGCATGTTGCGCGGATGACAGACGATAGAATGGCGAAGAGAATATTCTATTCTGAACTCAAGGATGGCAAGCGAAAGCCGGGTGGCCAGTTCCTTCGTTACAAAGATGTTCAGAAAAGACACATGAAGAGATGTAACATCAAGCCTTCTACATGGGAAGACCAAGCATATAATCGCCAAGGATGGAGAAATCTGGTGCGTACAAAAATCTCAAAGTTTGAGGATCGGAGAAGGTCGGAGCTTGATAAGAAGCGAGAAGACCTGAAGGCCAGGCCACCTGCGGCCATACAATATAATTACGTAAACGGTGCCTTGACATGTCCACAATGCTTCCGTACATTTGCAGCAAAAATAGGATATGCCAGCCACATGAGGGCACATAATAGGGCAGAACATCAGATGCCCTCCAGATACTAGGAGTTCTTCCCAAGCAGTCGCCGTGGCCGAAATCGGCTAGGAGGACATCATCATCATCATCATCATTTTTACATCTCTCATATTCGGTAAGTAGGTCCTTATTACCCCCAAATGGAGCTTGTAGGTGACCAATTAGCGCTCTAGGGTAATAATGTAGCTAGAAAAGCCCTCGGGCGGTAAGTAATTAAAAAAAGTATGATGGTTAGATGTACGCGAACTTTTTGAAAGAGTGAAGAGTTTTTTTTAAATTACTTACCGCCCTAGGGCTTTTCTAGCTACATTATTACCCTGGAGCGCTAATTGGTCACCTTCAAGCTCCATTTGGGGGTAATAAGGACCTACTGACCTCACAATCGAGATGTAAAGCAGAGTAGTTAGCTCGGGTGTAAGCATCAATTGCACCCTCGAACTATAGGCGCCCTCGCTGTGCTCGTGCGCCTAAATATCTCGGGCTGCAATTGATGCCTTACAGCCCTTGGCTACTAATCTACTATTAATCCCAATGCAGATCTAGAAAAATATTATGCATAGGTACAGTCGCGGTCAGAAAATGTTGACCACCTTTTAAGGTTCATAATTGCATTGACACATCTGTGTCAGATGGTCGATATTATATGTGGTTCGATTAACTGTAGATCATAGGTTTTTTAGCTTTTTTAGTAGGTGGCAAATGTGGCAACTAGAGAGGATAGTTCTAGAAAACCTCTTTCAATATTTTTAATACCTAAATATCACTTAATAAATGCGATGATACTAATGTGTCATTACTAAAATTCTACATCAATGTAATGTGTAATTAAAGGCAAGGAATTTTATTATAAAAAAAAATCAATAATACTGTTTTTGTTGAATTCGATGTTTGAAAACTTTTGATTATAGTTTGAAACGATTTAAATACCTTGCTCAAGCGTTTTAGATCTAAATCTAGGCCAGGGAGATTATTTTCATAAGGATAGCAAAAAGCTTTAGCTATGTACCTAAATATCAGTAAGGAATTTAGATGTATTTTACTGATGGTTAATTTATTGTTTGAT
This sequence comes from Erebia ligea, assembly GCA_917051295.2. Lineage (NCBI taxonomy): Eukaryota > Metazoa > Arthropoda > Insecta > Lepidoptera > Nymphalidae > Erebia > Erebia ligea. Next base: position 9,157,622 of record OU785233.1, on the reverse strand, counting down.
GGTAGTTACCTACCCGCCACTTACCGTCATTATTAATCAATGTATATTAAAGGAAAAGGGATACCTACTATTTCCACCATACCTATTTAACACACGTAGGTAAGTATAAAGGATACTTTAATATATATATAGCTGCTCGTGCTGATTCACTCATTGATCACCTCTCCTGTAAAATTTTGTATGAAAATATTTTTTTTCACTCATCGTTTCGTATAGAAGACAAAAATTCATTCAGAGGCAAAATACGGAGAGAGGCTACGGTCCCTTTTCAAGATTTGTTTTTATGGAAGAAATCTCATTTTGACGAATGGTTCGGAGAAAAAAATATGGAGAGAGATGATGATCGAAGGTTCGGATGATGGGTGAAGAGCACGGTCAGGGTATTAAAGATAGGTTCCTACTTAGGGGCTGCTCAAACAAAAAGGGAGGGGCGGGGGGTTGGTGGTCTTTGTTTTATGTTTTTCCTTTATGAGAATTTTCTTTTACGTCGGACGCTTGGCGCGCTGGCGCTTCCACTGTGCTCACTAGCATAGCAGTGTGTTGTTCAGATCAGAACACGTAGACAGTAAACCAGCTGCCCGATTATGTAAGAATTGTCGATCAAATCGTAAAAGTTCGGCGTCAAAGTAAAATAAACCATAACAGCATTGAATTAGAGCTCAATTTCGTGTTTCGAAATTGAGCTCTAATTTAATGCTGTACCGCGTAGTGGACCACGCGGTCCACTACGCGGTCCGCTGTAGCGGGCCGCGCAACCACGCGCCATACTAGTTTTTATATAAGGCCATTTTCCACCTATCATTCCTTGCACAAAAACTTGTTTTTACAATCGTTGACAGACAGTCTGCCATTAATTACGAAGTTTGAGGGTCCCCGAGCGTGATGATGTCCCATAAGGGTTTGGGCACACGCAACGCGTTCACTTCACTTCACTTCTTATATTATTATGAATGGCTTTACTCGTGCACAGGGGGCACACATAATTTGCCAATGTCGCGTTGAAGGAAAGCACACTACTGCAGAATTATAAACAGGTCAACTTGTCTCGCACTTCATACAGTTTATACAATAATACAGTATTTATTTTATGGGAACAAACTTTGTGTGTGTTTCCGTGTGCCGTGCAGTATCCGTCACGCGTTGTGTATGCCCAAGCCCATATGGGTCGCAACGCCTCATATTCCTTATATAGTGTAACTAGGTACAGAACGGGCGCGTGATCAGAATGCCGACTGCACTAAGCCAGGAATTCGACTATCCTCACTACATAATGATTTATTCACATCTATCTCGTTGTACTTATTACAAGGCGCCACCCCAGACACGGTTTTTCCCAATCATTGACAATCATGAGTGTCATAAATTATTTTACAAGATGATGCCTGCGACATAGGTGTCTGAATAGATTTAGATTTTTAAATCCCGTGGGAACTAAGATTTTCCGGAATAAAACCTACTGAGCCTTTTCAGGTCTTTAACTCTAACCACGCACCAAATCACGTTGATCCGTTGCTCCGTAGCGCTGTATTCAAAAGGATCTTTAAAATCCTTAATTAAAAGCAAACATGTATATTTAAAAATGCCGTGAAAGCGCCTTTAGAGCTATTGCCTAGATGGAATGAACTGCACACTAGAAATCACACATTGCCTCATCCAAATAGATAAAATATGTACATTTTCGGTACCTATTACTAAAATATCAGTTTACGATCGCGTTTGTCTAAATTGCTAATTATAAAGTTTTAAAGTGTCCTGTCCGCGACATCGAAGACGCTACGTTCAATAAATGAGCCGCAACGCGTTATATTCCTTATATTCAGAGGACAGAGTGGGCGCGTGATCGGAATACCAACTACGCTAGGAACCTAGCTATCTCCTCCTAAGGATTTATTCCCATTTGTAACTGAGGAGACGACGAGACAGTTTTTCCAATTATGAGGTGTAAGCGGCCCATTTATTAACATCTCGTGATCTCATCAAGGGATACACGAACGCTCTGTTTGTTTTTGAATGACATAGATATCCGTGGTTTTGGATACTTTTCTAGTCGTCAAGACTTTAAAGCAAGCATTAGTAAAATATTTAAATTGACTTTTTTATGAGTCTTTAAAGAACAATTTTTTATTTGTAACTGAGGAGACACCGAGACAGTTTTTCCATACAATACAATAATACTTATAGTTATAGCCACAGATCTTTTAATTTAGCGGCTTTTAAGTGGCTTATTTATTTAAAACATCTCGTGATCTTATCAAGACATACCTAATATGCAATCGATTATTTGAGTGAGTGTATTGAAAAAAAACCATGCATAGGTATCTACAGATAAACCTATCCGTGGTTTTGGATATTTTGCAATGATCTTTTATATTTATACTAAACGTCTGTGATATTTTGTTTGACAGCCAACTCTGAACAAGGCACTACAAACATTTACCTTCTCTCTCTTAACAAACTGAGTTTGGAGTCTTAAGATATCCGGTAAAGATTTTCCCATTTGTACCTAACTGAGGAGACGCCGAGACAGTGTTTCCAATTAGATAAATGAGGTGTAAGCGGCACTTTATGTACATTTCGTGATCTTATCAGGCGTTACATAACGCCTTGTTTATTTTTTAACCGACTTCCAAAAAAGGAGGAGGTTCTCTATTCGGCGCGTATTTTTTTTTATCTATGGTTTTAAAATAAGGCTTACATGGAGTCCGCTACATGATCTCGTAAAAAGACGGTAGTTTGTCCTAAAAGGAAATTACACACAATTTTAATCACACTAATGTATATTCTTAATATCCTAACGTTGTCACATGGGACGGGTGATTTCATGGGAAATTCTAACTTTCTAAGTGCCCATTAAATCATACGTCCCATGTAGAGACGACGACAGGGCATGGCAAATCTAAATGACTGGCCCGTATTAATAAAGCTAAGTACCATATCCTATATGCATCATTTGTCATTCCAAGAATCAATACAATACCTTATCAATACAGCACACACAATTAAAATTATTAATAAGCGATGACGTCTCCCATTAATAATTTTAGTCTGAACGACGCGACGTTACCGTGCGGCGCGGCGTCGTGCAATAAATGGTCTGCACTCTGCGCCACCTTAAATTCCTAATATTCAAAGGACAGAGAGAGCACGTGATCAGAATACTAACAGCGCCAGGAACCCGGCTATCTCCTCTACATAAAGATTTATTCCCATCTGTAGCTGAGGAGGCGACGAGACAGTTTTTCCCAATTATCAGATATAAGCGCCTCATTTATTAACATCAAAGGATCACGTCACGACCGCCTGGTCCCTTCTGGGCACCTCGCTGAATGCAATCTGAAACTGAAGTGATTTTTTTAAGGCAGGTATATATTTCCCCAGAGATCGTTTCCAAGGCCTTCTTTTCCAAAGAGGAATTCCTCCTACGCTTTTGATGGTCAAGTAGATAATAATTGTACAATATACATACAGTGTACTAGGTACATTATACAAACAATACTTTGTACGTTGCATTGTTCTCGCGTGGGTATACTAATATACCTAGAAATAATTGAGCACGTTGTTCTTATTGAGCGACAAAGGCGACGTGACGCAACACAACTCGATATACAACCCTATAGAAAATGACAAAGTGATATTCATTGGGGTTTTCTGACAAAAAAAAAAACAAAAACTTCTCAATACTAGCCCGGAATTAATAAGTTGGCGGTGTTTCACCCCTGCGCCTCGGAGAAAACGTAAGCATAATACATACCTATGTGGATCCTGCGCCTGGAATTTCCATCGCTTCTCTATGAGAGTTAGGGAATTATAGACACAGCATCTCCCGCGCAGATAACTCCTAATCTCTGTGGAGATTGCAGGCCGCCGAAATTCGGCCGGGATAAGTATTGGGTAAGTACTCAAGGTATTATCATTATGTACGTACCTATTCGCTTATTATATCTACCTATAATAACATCAAAATTATAGCAATACAAATAGCCTATTCCAGCAACTACTTACCTACACAAATTTTAATGAAATTTGTGGAATATTCGCTTCGTTTTCCTCTTTTGTAAGGCTGACTGTAAACTTAAAATCTTCTGTTAATATTAAACGTAGTACTTACCTAACCCTGACAAGCTTATGTACTCAAGTCATTATTATTCATTTCATTTATTAAAATCTATACTAATATATAAATGCGAAAGTGTGTCTGTTTGTCTGCTACGCTTTAGCGGCCCATGTTTTCAACCGAATTTGATGCAATTTGGTACAGAGATACTTTACATCCCGGGAAAGGACACAGGCTACTTTTTATCCCGGAAGTTTAAGTAGTTCCCACGGGAAATTAAAAAAAAAATAATGTACGTGGACGAAGTAGCGGGCATCATCTAGTAGATATGTATCTAGATACGCGAGTAAGACTTGTGCTTAGTTTTATTTGTCTAGTGATTGTGAGCGTCCTAATGTTTATTTACTTGCATTTCTGTTTGTGCACGGGACAAAGCTGAAAAACTGAAGGTACCTACACTAAAACGTTTTTAAGTGCAGCATTACCCTGTAGTGAGCGTTGTAATTGCGACCATCCGACGTTACCCCAAATATTGTTTCACTCGTAGGATTTTTCGAAAACAGTTGCTGCAGTAATGACTTAAGGGTGTCTGAGTCGTTACGACCATAAATGACTAGGTATCTGTCAAAAATGCTCTACATTCGAGAGTTCATTTTTAAAACGCGTGCTTAAAGTTCTCACGTTTTAAAGATGTTCATTTTAAGCAAATGTATACATAAAAATAAAATTTTAAAAGTTTTTTTTGAAAGTGAAGGAAGGCATAGTGCCATCGATAATAATCGGTGGTAAATTAGCTTCTGATACAAGCATGATCTTCCCATTCCTATGCATAAACCGCACTAAATTTCATCCAATTATTTATTAATTATTGGTACGGGAAATGTCACTTTTGCACATTGAATTATTATGTAGGTACTAATAATTCCTCAAAGCTTTTGCATTGAATTAATAGATCCTATGCTCTATTAGGGGTTTATAAGACGTAAGACGTCGGGGGAAAACATAAAGTCAGATCAATATTATTTGGAAATCTGGGTAATATTATTTGTAATATAATTTATTATTTACTTTCCCCGTTACCGAACGAATCAGTACCTAAGCTGTGAATAAATACTCTAGTCGTTCCATTAAATATTTGGAAAGATGAGTTCAGCATATAATATAATGCCTATTGCAGACGACTGATAACATCATGTCGAATAAGTAAGAGCAAATATGACTACGTGTCGCGATCCAGTAATTTGTTGATGGAGAAAAGGATAGAACCAACAACGTTTTAGTCAGTCAGTTTATTATTATAAACACGTATCTACTTACGAAAGCAGACGACTGAATAATTTATATTTTACTGAAAAGTTCAGCACAGAAAATAAAGCCTCTTGGCGTATTTCATCTTATTTCAGTGACCACTGATGAAATAAGTTCGAAAGTAAGAGCGAATAGAATACCCGTGGGTATACTTTACCTATGGTATATACGGAGTACTTACGAGTCCTTAATGTAGTCATCACGTAAAACCCGGCTTTGCAAAAATCCAAATAAATTCTATACTTATTGCCTACCCATTTTTTTATGTAGAGAAAGAAAAAGATATTGAGACAGAACATAAAAATAAACAGGTGCTAAGTAAACGACATCACTGTCGTTAAGTCAAATTAAAATTACAATAGTGCATTGTCGAGTCAACATCTCCTGAGGATGCTCCGGTGTCGGAGTGAAACGTACGATGAGAATAAAGTGTTGTGCTGGTGCGAATTGCTGGCTTCATAACTGGGCGGTGAATATCGCTACAAGTAAAACCACTACATAGATTTGTCTGCTTTAACGAATTACAGCAAATTAACAGTCCGTAACCCCGTAATCCGACATTTTAAGAACTTTTCATGAGCTTTGTGCATGAGATATGAGTATTAAAACTTTAGTGTTAATGTGATGAATTTCAAACACTAATTTATTGCACCATGTAATTTATTATTGATAACTAACTAATGGATGTTACAAATCACAATATTCAATGAACAGATAAATTATTTGGTTCGCAAACACAGAGAAGGTACTTAGCCGCGGCGGCGGGGCATACGGTAACACGGGTCTTGCGTCGAGCGAGGTATATCTACCGACTGAGGAGTTTAAAAATCGAATGATCGTGCGCACCGTTACGAAGTCGCCCGATGCCACGCCTCCCGGCCGAGCTATTAGCTATAATAAAATTGAGCACGGAGCGGTTGTCCGTGCGTTGGAAATTAATTTTGTACATAAAAATAGATTTAGCTAATTTATATATTTAAGATTAGAATAATGCTAGATATAATGATAGAACATAGATAGTTTAAGAATTAGTTTAAGAATAGGTAAGTATACAATTTAAATCCTTATTTTAAATAATCAAATATATTCTATCTTAAGTTAATTATGTTTGTATGTTTTATGTATTATAATATTGTGTTTAATTTAAACTATTTCACTACATAACCCCCCTCCAGAGACCGTTCTACGGGCGATAAAAGTCAGGAAACCTAACCCTGCGCCCCGACCTAGTTCTTTTAATGACACGATCTTCATTAGGCTTGTGTGAAGGCGGAGGGGTAGGCGAAGGTACTGGTGAAGGTAAGTTGTTAGGGGTACTCACGACTTCTTTTCCTAATAGGTCTTCTTTGGCGGAGAGTATGTAAGCCGGTTTGAGCCGATCTATGGAGACGGTGACACTTTTTCCTTTTATGAGGAGAGTAAATGATTTGTCACCTCTTTCAATGACCTTATGTGGGCCGGTGTAGGTTGGCTGAAGAGGAGCACGCGAAGCGTCTACTCGAAGAAATACATACTCAGCGGTCGCGAGCTCTTTAAAAATAAATACCTTGTGTTTGCTGTGACGCGAAGCTGGGACTGGCTTGAGCTTCTCGGCGAATGATCTGAGGCGCGCTGTAAAGTCTGACATATCAGATGTACAGGGCGTGCTTGGATCAAAAAATTCGCCGGGAAGTCTGAGCGGCTCGCCATACAGTAACTCGGCAGAAGAAGCTTGTAGGTCCTCTTTAAAGGAGCTACGGATGCCAAGAAGTACTAGAGGCAAAATCTCCGTCCAGTTATGGTCAGCATGGCAGGTAATGGAGGCTTTGAGCTGCCTGTGAAAGCGCTCCACGAGTCCATTGCATGCTGGGTGATAAGCTGTGGTGCGTTTGTGCTGGAATCCGGTGGTCTTGGCGAGGTATTGGAACAGCGTCGATTCAAATTGCCGTCCACGATCTGTTACAATACTCGTCATTACCCCAAATCTGGATATCCAACCGGAGATTAATGCCTTGGCTACCGTCTCTGCAGTGATATCAGGGATAGGTACGACTTCAGGCCACCGCGTAAAGCGGTCTATGGCTGTCAGGCAATACCTGTTTCCCTGAGAAACTGGGAGAGGACCGATGAGGTCGATGTGGACTTGGGTGAAACGTGCACGAGGTAGGTCGAAAGTGCCTAATGGTGCAGACACATGTCGACTGACCTTAGAGCGTTGGCATTCAAGGCAACTACGTACCCATTCACGACAATCGCGTTTCACGCCAGGCCATACGTAGCGTTCCGATACTAGCTTAGCAGTTGCGTTAGCACCGGGATGACTCAATGAGTGCAGACTGTTGATGATTTGATGTCTCAACTGAGTCGGAACAAATGGTCGCAATTTGCTATCCCGGTCATCACAACACAATTGTCCATGGAGACCAGGTAATGTCACCATTTTGAGGCGCAGCGATGTGCTACCAGTCAAAAGGGTCTTCATTTCGCAGTCCGCATCTTGAGCTTCTTTCAATGTCTGTAGGTCAACAGGTTGCCCCAGCGCCTCGATACGAGACAGAGTATCGGCTACAATGTTGTCCTTACCTGAGATATGTCTGATGTCAGTGGTGAACTGCGAAATAAAGTCCAGATGACGAAACTGTCTGGGAGAACAATTACCTTTGTGAGAGTTGAACGCAAAAGTCAGAGGTTTGTGATCTGTGAAGATCGTGAATACTCTAGCCTCTAACATATGGCGGAAATGCTTCACACTCTCATATATTGCGAGCAGTTCTCGATCGTAGGGAGAGTACTTCTGTTGAGAAGGGCTCAACTTACGAGAAAAGAATGCAAGAGGTTCCCAAGAAGTCTCCCTTAGCTGCTGTAGAACTGCACCTATTGCCTTATCCGAAGCGTCTGTAACTAAGGCCAGCTTTGCGTCGCAAACGGGGTGCGCCAACAAAGCTGCCTTACATAGACTATCCTTGCAGGAGTTGAAGGCCTCCAGCTCTTCAGATGTTAGGTTGACTGGATGGGAGCCTTTCACCGCACCTGTGAGGAGACTATTAAGCTTAGCCTGGTGAACAGCCGCGCCTGGAATGAATCGGCGGTAGAAGTTGATCATCCCGAGGAACCGTCGTAGTTCTCTTACTGTTTTCGGGGTAGGAAAGCTGTGTATGGCTTCAACCTTGGCTGGAAGTGGCTTGGTACCCTGAGCTGAGATGCTGTACCCAAGAAATGCTACCTCGGGAACACCAAAGACACACTTACCAACGTTGATCACCATGCCGTATTCCTGCAGCCTAGTGAATAGCTGGTGCAGGTGCTGCTGATGGGTCTGCTCGTCCTGAGAGAAGACCAGAAAGTCATCGATATAGGCATAGACGAAATCCAAGCCACGAAGCATTTCATCTACAAAACGTTGAAATGTCTGTCCGGCATTTCGAAGACCGAACGTCATGTACGGGAATTCGAAAAGACCGAATGGCGTGGTAATTGCTGTCTTCGGGATGTCGTCGACGTGGACTGGAATTTGGTTAAAACTTTTGACCAGATCAATCGTCGAAAAGACTCTGCAACCTGCAATGCTGTGGGCGAAATCATGTATGTGCCTGATTGGATATTTATCAGGCACGGTTCGGGCGTTCAACATGCGGTAGTCTCCACATGGCCGCCAACTGCTGTCTTTCTTTGGTGCGAGGTGAAGAGGTGAAGACCATGGGGACTCTGATGGTCGACAGGTGCCGATTTGTAACATGGCTTCAAATTCAGCCTTAGCAATTTTTAATTTTTCTGGCGCTAGCCTACGCGGTGTTGATGATACTGGTGGCCCAGGTGTAGTGCGAATGTGGTGAACTGTGTTGTGTTTGGGTGAACGATGCATACCAGATGGATTTACTATTTCAGGGTATTGAGAAAGAATGTTATGATACACTGAGTTACCCATAATAACTTTCACCGAAGATATGCCCTCAGCCGACAATGCAGGCAAACCCGCGGTACAAAGTGTAGTGTTGGCGTCAATAAGGCGCTTACCGCGGATATCAACAATGAGATTAAACGCAGATAAAAAATCAACGCCGATAATTGCCTTAGTGACGTCCGCTACTATAAATGGCCAAGCAAAGTCGCGGCGCAAGCCTAGGTTTACAACCAAGTGCACAAAACCGTATGTATGAATTGTTGACCCATTTGCTGCACACAATTCAAAAGTTGTTTTCTGACGTGGTTCATTTAAATCAGAACGGGGGAAAACACAGAGATCACTTCCAGTATCAATTAAAAAATTTATATTAGTTCGCCCGTCTTTGATAAATAAGCGACCCGTACTTGGACAGTCGCCGGCCGCCATTACCGACTGCCCGCGGCGTTTTCCGAAAAATCACACGGTTTTGCACACTTACTTGCCCTGTTCCCGAAGGTATGATGGTACCAACATATCGGGAATTTTTTATGCTCTGAGGCTGACCTAGACCTTTGACGGGATCTGGAGAGAGGACGTGTATCACGTTGTCGCCGCCTAAATCTATCGCGGGGATACGCGCGGTCTGAAGAACGAGCTTGTTCGTCGACTTTTAGTGCCAGCCGTTCCACCATACACTTCAACTCGGCGATCTCACTTGCGACGCTGTTTGTGCATTTGTGGCTCGTCGACGCCGCTGCCACGCTGCAAGGCGTCACAATGTCATGGACGTGGTCGGCGAGGTCGGCTAGCTGCTCCAGTGAAAGGGTCGGCTGCGAGGCTACCAACGTCTGGATATTGTTAGGCAGACGTTGACTCCAAATAGTTTTGATGAAGTCCGCTGGAACAGCCGGCCCAGCCAGGTCCTGCAGGTGCCGTAGGAACTGTGATGGTTTTCGGTCTCCCAACTCCTCATGGGTCAGCAGCTGCTTGACCTTCTTTTCGTGGGATGCTGAGAGTCGGCGTATCAGCTCCGTCTTAATTTTTGTATAGCGGTGACGTTCAGGCGGGTTCACTATGAGGTCTTTAATAGCCTTGGCGTGCACCAAATCCAGATTCGTGATGACTTGCGTGAATTTGGCCGCGTCATCCCGGATGCCGTAGTTTTCAAATTGACCCTCCAAAAGTGCGAACCAGATTTCCGGTTCTTCCGGCGAAAAAGGTGGCACTTTTACTCTGAATCGGCGGGAGTCAGTCGGTGGTACGATGTCATCCGGTTTCGCTGGGGATGGACGCGTTTTCTTTGCTGGCCGGACGGTTACATGTGGTTCGCCCTGCCGCTCGTCGCTGCTGCTTTCGCTCATTGTGTTCGACGTCCGGGGTCACCAATTTAGTGTTAATGTGATGAATTTCTTTGGCTGTGCTGACGCTCAGCAGGTGGCTGTGCTAGGCGCTTGAGCTGGGCGGCTGGGCTAGGCGCTGTGCTTCGGCGACGGTAGGCGAATGTGCGTGACAACGACGATATAGCGGATTGCTGCTGGGCGAGCGAAGGTTGCGTGTTCATCACGTCGGGGTCACCACTGTGGGACGAGTGAGTGATATGTACTCGTCCGCACCAATAGGAAGATCTTCCTCCGGGCTGGTGTTGTGCCCGGGGACCTTTCTGGTCCAACCGTTGTAAGTTGGAACGGTCTATATATAGCGCTATTCTCAGAAAACTTCGATAGCGTGATTTAGGATTTGTATGTAACTTATGAGTTTTCAGTCGAGTATCTTTATTCTGTGGTGTCGATACAATTAGCGCCATCTAGTTTGCACTGTGGTAACCGCTACATGACTCCCCTTCGAGACTGGAAGTCGTATAAGTTGTGACGTAGCGTTGGGGGGCGTCGCGTCGGTAGCTGGCGCTGTTCTGGCGGCTGAGCTGGCGCTGTGCGAGCGGCTGTGCTGGCGGTGAAGCTGGCGGCTGTGAGTGAAGCGGCTGTGCTGACGCTCAGCAGGTGGCTGTGCTAGGCGCTTGAGCTGGGCGGCTGGGCTAGGCGCTGTGCTTCGGCGACGGTAGGCGAATGTGCGTGACAACGACGATATAGCGGATTGCTGCTGGGCGAGCGAAGGTTGCGTGTTCATCACGTCGGGGTCACCAATTTAGTGTTAATGTGATGAATTTCAAACACTAATTTATTGCACCATGTAATTTATTATTGATAACTAACTAATGGATGTTACAAATCACAATATTCAATGAACAGATAAATTATTTGGTTCGCAAACACAGAGAAGGTACTTAGCCGCGGCGGCGGGGCATACGGTAACACGGGTCTTGCGTCGAGCGAGGTATATCTACCGACTGAGGAGTTTAAAAATCGAATGATCGTGCGCACCGTTACGAAGTCGCCCGATGCCACGCCTCCCGGCCGAGCTATTAGCTATAATAAAATTGAGCACGGAGCGGTTGTCCGTGCGTTGGAAATTAATTTTGTACATAAAAATAGATTTAGCTAATTTATATATTTAAGATTAGAATAATGCTAGATATAATGATAGAACATAGATAGTTTAAGAATTAGTTTAAGAATAGGTAAGTATACAATTTAAATCCTTATTTTAAATAATCAAATATATTCTATCTTAAGTTAATTATGTTTGTATGTTTTATGTATTATAATATTGTGTTTAATTTAAACTATTTCACTACAAAACAAAAAGAAAATTAAAACATTAAAGATTAATCCCTCCCTAGTTGACTGTTGCAAAAAAAAAAAAATTTATTGAAATATAATAGTGAAATTCTTATTCTTGCAGAATACGTTTACCATTTTTACACTGTTGGGTGACACTTTTGACCCATATAAATCGACGAAAAATTATAATAAATGACTTATAAAAAATACTAATATGATAAACACACTCTTAAAATTGGACTGTTGCAATTCGTTTTTATACGTTCTATACAAAATTAGTTAAGAAAAAAATCAAATCAATGTTCACGATTTATCAAAATTTACGCGTCACAATAACCTGTATTTCTTAAAAGTTTGGCGAAATTACTGATAAAATAAAATTTACCATGAATGTTAAGTATTTATATAACATAAATTGTAAAAAAATATAGTTCTATAAAATACCTATATGACCAAAAAATATTATCAAAGTCTGATCAAATTCACGTGTAAAATGGTACTGCAGATCGTACGACCGCACGTACGTACGAACTTGACTACGCAAAGTATCAAAGTATCTTTACCGGCATATGTCGTCTATGTGTGAGTGCAGCCTAACGGTCTACTGTGCGGTATACCAACAGATCCAAAATTGGCCGATGGCGAGAATACGGCCTCTAAGCTTCTTGTTCCTTAAATTAAAATTTGACATCGTTTCTCACAACGACCTCAATTTACATAGATGGGCCCTGTCAAACAAAGAATGTGGGCGTATTTTACTAACGCCATCTAGTCTGAAAAGCGGGACAACTCACTATGGCGGGGACAAGGACAGGTCGGACGCCCAATTTTTTTCTATGAAAGGGCCCATCTAGTACTTACACTATATTATATATTGATTGTTTCTCACGTCGCAAAGAAATCGGGTCTTAGTCAAAAAAGGTGTTGTCTGCGCCAGCTCTACCCGGTCCCAGATGGCAGGCTGCAAACAGTTGTATGTGCAAGACATGGTCCGTAACTTGGAAACTTGGCCGTCAACAACTGCCAGAAACTTTGCGCACAGGCTCCTTGTTACACTGGTAACATTTTATTCCTGTTACGAGCTGATGCCGATGACTTCACGTCTTACGGAAGGTTTTAAATAAGTCTGTTTGCTCTTTTGAACTTAAACGCAAAATAATATGTCTCACGATACGTCTTGTTCTGACTTTATCGCCAGTTTGAAATGCAGATTATATGATTATATTAGATTATCTTTTAAAGATAAGATAAGATAAGATTATATTTATCTTTTAAAGATATATAGAGCTCATTAAGGATCCATGATCTGATCGCAAGATAAAGCTAGCCCCAATAGTAGATGCAATAGTTGCAAATAAATTAAATCTTAAACATAAATTATGTGATAATATTATCAACAATTCCTTCTTTTATTAACTTTTGTTGTTTTATTGATATTTTTAAGGTTCCGTACCAAAATGGTAAAAATGGAACCCTTATGGTGCGACTTTCTCCGTCCGTCTGTCACAGTCGATTATTTCAGTAACTATTAAAGCTATCGACATGAAATTTGGAATAGTTGTGTATAATAGTAATCTAACATCATTAAAATAAAAAAAAACAAAAATTATTTTTAGTTTTATTAAAAAAGGGGGAAAATCGGGGGTTTGAAATTTCAAAGTATGATAACTATACTGAGTGGGATATCATATGAAAGGGCTAGACTTCTACAATCTAAAACAGATTTTTATTTATTTTTATGTTATAATAGTTTTTGATTTATCGGGCAAAATGTCGAAAAAAATACCGTTCCCCCCCCCCCCCCCCCCCTTATCTCCGAAGTTTACCAATTGAAAAATCTGAAATAATTATGGAAGCACAATATATAAACAATATACAAAAATATATAACAATAGAAGCTTATGTATATTTTACAGGAAAAATAAAACCAACGCTCTAACTAGCATAGTTTTTTTGATATTAACAGTAAACCTCTACAAACAAAGTTAGTTTTGCGGTTCATTTCGGCTTGTTTTTAATACGTCATAAATCGTAAAACTTACTACACGTTTGTACGGAACCCTCGGTGTGCGAGTCCGACTCGCACTTGGCCGGTTTATTATTTTACTTAACAATTGCTTTTATAACATTTTTTGGAAGACGACTTCCAAAATGTCTCCATTGCGTTTAAGAGCCAGTTGCATATAAGGCGGTTAAAGTTACGATATAGTTACCGTAACACTTTTAACATGTATACAAGCAGTCCAAAATTTTATTTTTAACATCAATGGTTGCATTTAAACTGACTCATGAAACCCACTTTGCTTTTTATTGGCCGTCCAAGTTAAACGGTAAGTATTAAGCGCAACGTAACTTTAACCGCCAGATATGCAACTGGACCTAAGAGCAGTTTGGCAGCATTCCCCGGGTTCGTTAAAACTTACCACGTATGACCGATTTTCCTAAAATTAACTCCGCTATTGAATGGAGTCGACTTTAGTTTGTAACAAGCAGTCTTCAATAACTTTTAGATTATATAATCTCCACAGCAAAAGGAATCTGCTTATTACTAAGCTTCTTATGTTCTGTGATAATCTCCTTACTTTGAATTTTTTATTGCTACGAGCTTTCCTTTAATAAAATAATGGTGGGTTTTTGTTGGTGGGTAATGATGCGGTGAGCAAACCACTACAATTATCATTTCGACTTATGTTAACGATTTCTAATTATCAGATCTAAGTGATAATTACCGGTAACGTAGGCTTTACGTCATAATAGTTCTAAAGATAACACAAATAGCTCCAAGGCACGGTAAAGCGAAGTCCAAATTCCAACCAATTACAGACTTAGGCCAATGTTGATGTGCCGCAATAAGGCTATAAAATAATCTCCCACCCACTTTATAGACTAGAATAGAACAGATGAATTGCGTTAAATTGGTATCCATAGCCATGCATATGGGCACTTCTTCGATTTCATGTCAATATCGACCGGTGTAAAAATTTTTTTTTTTTTTAGATTTTTTGTTTTTTTAAGTTGACCTAGACAAAGGGGTACCTTCATTTATCACAGTGATGAGGAAGGCATCTCACCAGGACCTGATTCTCTTGGAGATATAAGGTGTTTGGTAATTATTGTGGTCATGGCAATGATAAAGTGTGGCATGGTAATGGGGTCCGGAATATGGTGATTAGAATATGCATATGGTAATTTGGTAATGGTTATGGGGATTAGTAGGTAATATAAATAAAACATAAGTATTTTTGTTATACAAATCTATAAGAAAATGTGGAAAAATACAGAAATAAAACTGAAAGAACAATTATATTATCTTACTAAAAAAAGTATAAATGAGTCAATCGTGATTCGCAAAATTCAAAAGTAAGTCACGATGACAACATAAATAGATTCAGTAATCTTCTTATCAAATATATAGTTACCTAGAGTAAACGTCTAGAAGTATATTATGAATACATAATAACCAAATAACTCTATATTCACAAAATCTTTTTGAAATTGTGAAAGAAATTTAATTACTTGTGCGAAATTTGGTAAGCAAAAGTCAGTCGTGTCCACGAGATCAATAAATTCAGTAAACTTCTTATCAAATAGATAGTAAGCGAAGTAAGCGTCTATTAGAATATTATCAAAATAACTCTTTGTACACAAAATCTTTTTAAAACAGCATGTCAAACATACTCATACAAAATTTGATAAACAAAAATCAGTCTCGTCAAAATCGTAATCAATATATTTAGTAATATTCTTAACAAACCTACTTAGATTTACCGCGTAATCATCGTCGTAAGCGTTAAGTATACTATAAATACATAGTATCAAAAGAAGCTCACTGTGCTCAAAGTTATTAAAAAAAACATGCTTTAGTTACCAACATAATGTTAAAAAAAATTATAAGCAAAAGTCAGTCTCATTGAAAAATCATTTTAACATAGATCGCTTCAGCAATAAAAATAAGACTAAAAATTTCCTAAGCTAGCCTAGGCTAGTTACCACCCTACCGACAAAGACGTGCCGCCAAGCGATTTAGCGTTCCGGTAGGATGCCGTGTAGAAACCGAATAAGGGTATGGGTTTAATATAACTGTCATGCCCCTAACAGGTTAGCCCGCTAGGTACCATCTTAGACTGCATCATCACTTACCATCAGGTGTGATCGCAGTCAAGGGCTAACTTGTAATAGTAAAAAAAAAGTCGATCTCGTTGACGAAATCAACCGATTCAGCAAAGTTCTCATAAAATTTGTGGGCAAATTGAAATAATTCAGAGTAAAAATGAAAACACATTGCAAGATCAGAACGATCAAGATGATGTTTCTTCAGTAGACGAAATAGAGTCTCACGATGATGCATCAGAGATTATAGAAATACCTGAAAATGGGAGGCCACAAAGAGAAAGGCTCCGCCAACGTGGACCAAAGATTTTGTATTAAATGCAACTGAAGAAAATTGTTTATCGGATATATCTTACCTTTCTGATGAAAATAAAAAACAAAAATACTGGCCTGATGCAATAAAAGCTCACGTCAAAAATGGAACTTCGATAATAGGAAGGTATGCTAAAAGATGTAAAAAATAATCCCAAAGACAATCTTTTAAAAGCTATTTATGGACTCAAACAGGCCCCTGCCTGGTAAGGCTTAAGGCAAATGGTATAAAAAACTCGACACAGAACTAAAGAACATAGGTTTTAAAGCATCAGGAGCTGACCCATGTGTATACTTACTAGAGAAAAAAGGAGTTAAAGTCATAATAGTGATATATGTCGATGATTTATTAACTGATTGCCTATTCGTGTCCAAGAAAACTCCAAGAAGTAGACCTAGGGCCCAGCTATGATCGAATAATTGTATTGAATGACAATCAAGCTGCCCTCAAATTAAGCCAAAATGAAATGGTTACTTCAAAGTTAAAGCACATTGACTTAAAAATGCACTTCGTTCGGAATTGTGTTCAAGAGGGAATAATAGAGGTTGAGTATCTGCCAACTGGAGACATGGAAGCAGATCTACTGACCAAAGCTTTGGCTGGTCCTCGGCTGTTGAAACTTCGGAGCAGCTTAGGACTATCCTGATGACCACGAGCCGTGAAGAGGAGTGTGAGAACTGGCCACCTACATAGAGCTGGCTGGTTCAAGACACAGCTACGTCGTCAATCAGTCGTTACATTTGTAATTGGAATCAATTGATGTAAACAACATCTAGAAAATATATTTTCAATTCATATCAAAGATGCCTTAAATTATTAATTCTCTCACAAAATTAATAGTTGTGTAGAGTAGGTATAAGTATATAATAAAGTGTATTAAAATAATACTCTGAACTGAAACTCACTTACACACACAACTTAAAATAACATGCTTCAGTGACATGATCATATAAAAATTTAAAACAAATGCCAGTCTTCCTGACCACATAAAAGATAGAACAACAAAGTTTTTGAAAAATTAAGTAAACTAGTATCTCAGTGTTGACTAGCACCAAAATAACTCTGAACTAATTTAAAAAAATAACAGATTGCAGTGAAGGAATAAAGACACAAAGCGATTCGGACGTGTGGATGAAACGTCTACGACATAGGGGTGGAAACTCGTACGGCGCCTTGCGGTACGGTGGCAGAAAGGTGAAGTGGACACACTCGCCGAAATATATCCCATAAAATACCGGTACGCCGGCTACCTTACAGAGTTTGAAGTTTCACCAGAAGAGGTGAATCTTCGCCAATCCTAGCTCGACAATCTACGGCATCAAGAGCCGCCAGCTGATACTTAGCACAGCCATCCTAATGGTGACTGCAGTACTCCATGCACGACCGAACTTGGGCTTGATATAGGGTAACCAGTTGGCTGGCGTGAAGTATTGCTTGACCTTGTTAAGTATATCAAGTTTTTTGGTGGCTGTCTTGGCTTTCGCTCCCGAAGTTGATGTTGGCCATGATGTCGAGGCCTAGGATATCAATGTGATCGGTAATCGGCAAGGATATATCTCGAAAAGTGGGAGTCAAGATGAATGGACTCCGTTTTGCTGTAAGCAAACATGCCTGCGTTTTGGTTGCGTTAAACTCCACCAAATTGGCAACACCCCAATCTGAAACGAATTTCAGGGTAGAGTTAAACCGCTGAACCATCGCCTGTCTGAGTTCATTGGTATCTGAACTACTTGCGCGTGAACTGGATATGTATCTCTCCATTATAGTGCTGTCGTCTGCGTACCCAAGGATACCGGGTTGCAACAGATCATTGATGTGCAACAGAAATAGTGTAGCGGAGAGAACGGACCCTTGAGGAACACCGGCAATAATAGTCATAAGATCTGACGCGCAGCCATCAATGACTACTCTGAAGGATATTTCACTCAAGAAATCCGATATCCAGTCACACAAGCTCGGCGGGAGACCGAATGCTGGAAGCTTGCAAAGAAGCTGAACCCGGTCGAAAGCCTTAGAGATATCGAGAGATATAGCAAGCGCCTCTCCATGTTTCTCTATAGCTTCACCCGAGACCATTTTAAAGATTATAAAATGCCAAAATTGCCCCTGTCGGGAATCGAACCCAGGAACTCCTGTTTTTGAGACCGAAGCACTCAGTACTCCCCACAGGAGCACCAGGGAGGTCGTCAAAACC
The DNA here is from genome assembly GCA_917051295.2 of Erebia ligea. Lineage (NCBI taxonomy): Eukaryota > Metazoa > Arthropoda > Insecta > Lepidoptera > Nymphalidae > Erebia > Erebia ligea. The sequence goes on along the minus strand of OU785233.1, from coordinate 9,139,103 downwards.
TAGAAGTTCCCATACATTCAAGCACTAATCTAATTACCTAGCCAATGCCTAATTACCATGTACGTAAAATGGTCATGGTAATAATGGTAATTAGAATCATGGTAATTAGAATTGGTTAGTATTTAAATTTTTACTTGATAAGTAAGCATAGTATTTTTTTTAAATGTGCTTTGTTAGAAAGTAAAACATACTTAAAATATTAAAAAAATACAAATATGTAAAGGTGATAACTACTTACGGTATAGTGAGAGTTCTATGAATGAGGGTTTAAAGTTGACAAAATGAAATTTCCGTTGGAGAATGCGAAATATTTTCGTAACCCAACGACGAAGACACCTCCGTTCTACACGAATTGCTCAAGGCTACTGAATTTGTTCGTACAATGCGACGACGATGCGGATTTTATGGATATGTGGGTAGTTACGTTAGTGTTTGTATAAGATCACATGAATGATTAAAAAGTCGTGGGACAGACTTTAGTCACTAGTAAAAAAATAATTCAAAGACGTAGTCTCACGCTGCTGTTGTTATTTAAAACATTAATTATTCATTAATGAAATATATTTTTTTGAGAATTTTTAATCCACTATATACTTTAAAGAAATAGGTTTGTTACCAGCGACATGAGCAGTGGGACAGTCATGGAGGTTAGAAATTGAAGGTTTAAAATTTTTTTTTAGATGGATCTTACCTCTTTTATGTTCTTTTTCTTGATGGAGGGTGTAGAGGACACTGTCTAGTGTCTACAAAAAAAATTACATAAGCCAGAGTTAGTTTTAACCTACGTTCTCCAGCTTGGGACATGCTTTTTACCACATTTCGAAGAAGCATCCATATATTATAAACTACCTATAGTTAAGTTTTTTAATTCCCACGGAATAAAAACACACTTTCGCTTTATAACATTATAATATACTTATACTAATTAATACTAATCAAATATAATAATGCGAAAGTTTGGATGGATGTATGGATGTATGAATGTATGGATGTTTGTTACTCAATCACGCTCCAACGGCTGAACGGATCTGGATGAAATTTGGCACAGAGATAGATTATAGTCTGAAATAGCACATAGGCTACTTTTTATCCCGGAAAATTCAAGAGTTCCCGCGGGAACCGAAAACCACCAATCCACGCAGACGAAGTCGCGGGCATCAGCTAGTATTATAAAATTAGTATGATGCGAAAGGTTTTCTGTCTGTCTGCTACAGAAAAAGTGTGCACTCCGGGAAAGCACGTAGACAACTTTTTATACCTACAGGAAAAGTGAAGAGCTCCTGCAGGATTTTCCCAAAAACCAAAATCTACGCGGGCGAAGTCGCAGACATCATCTGATCATACTAATATCATACTTCATACTAATATTATAAATGCGAAAGTGTGTTTGTTTGTTGGTTTATTGGTTTGTCCTTCAATCACGCCGCAACGGAGCAACGGATCGACGTGATTTTTGGCATGGGCATAGTTGAGGACCTGGAGAGTGACATAGGGTACTTTTTATCCCGGAAAATTGATCAGTTACCGGGGGAATAAAAAAAACTTGAACCACGCGGACGAAGTCGCGGGCATCAGCTAGTAATATTATAAATGCGAAAGTGTGTTAGTTTGTTGGTTTGGCCTTCAGTCACGCCGCAACAGAGCAACAGATCGACGTGATTTTTTGTATGGGTATAGTTGAGGACCTGGGAGTGATGTAGTCTACTTCCCGTGTCGAGTTCTCGTGCTAAATTACAAAAAACTTATTCCACGCGGGCGAAGTTGCGGGCAACAAGAAAGAGCAACAGTTTTAATAATCCCTAGCAGGTAAGGTGTCATCTAGTCAATAATGTAGGTATAGTACAGTAAAGTTTTTGACGACCTCCGTGGCGCAGTGTGTAGCGCTGTTGTCTTAACGTGCGTAGGTCCCGGGTTCGATCCCCGGCAGGGTCAATTTGGGAATTTATAATTTCTGAATTTTCCCTGGTCTGGCCTGGTGGGAGCCTTCGGCCGTGGCTAGTTACCACCCTACCGGCAAAGACGTGCCGCCAAGCGATTTAGCGTTCCGGTACGATGCCGTGTAGAAACCGAATAGGGGTATGGGTTCAATATAACTGCCATGCCCCTAACAGGTTAGCCCGCTACCATCTTAGACTGCATCATCACTTACCATCAGGTGATATCGCAGTCAAGGGCTAACTTGTAGTGGATAAAAAAAAAAAAAAAGTACCTACAGCCAATTTGATAATCCCTAGTAAGTAGGTACTCTTTCAGATATTTTAAGGCAATGATCCCTGTACATAACCGAGTCGGAGAAGAAACGGGTCTCAGATAAGCAACAAGTTGCATAAACAATTTTCCGCCCACCTACGCTTATCCTTAAATGATAATAACCGGAACAGACGGCAGAAGGGGCTCTCCGAGGCACGGAAAAACGTTAACGGCCTAATTTTCGGTGAAATTCCGGTTACCCATTTTTCGTTTCGGTAATCATTTTGACTTATAGTTATACTTATACCATTCGTTTTCGTAACCCTTTTTGTTTCCAAGCAATTAAAATAAGACCTTTCAAGATAATAAAGATTAAAGTTGGTCTCCCATATTTCGTAACTAAAATGCTAAAAGTAGCAATTGTTATAATAACTTAGGAAGATTATTAGACAATAATAAGATATATTAATCAATGACTAATTAGATATTCGCTTCGCACAGTCAGGTATCACTTCCATAGTCATAATAATATATGAATTTGTCCACTACTACTACAGCCCAGTAACGTCCCACTGCTAGGCACAGGCCTCCACTCTCATAGGAGAGAGGGAATTAGAGCTTAGACCCACCACGCTGCTCCAATGCGGGTTGGCGGGCTGTAACGACAGCACGGGGGTGAAACACCGCCGACTTCCTAACTCCGGGTTATAATACTGAGAATTTCTAGTCGGAAAAACCCAATAGGTACTTAATTATGGCCCGACCCGGGACTCGAGCCCGGGACCTCGTCGGCCGCAGTCAAACATGCTAACCACTAGGACCAACGTGGCAGTTGTGAATTTAAAATAATTTTCCGTGAATTGAGATTTGAAATGATATGGTATAAGACAAGCCCGGATACAATTTCGTAATAGAATACGCCAAACAATCTACAGACTAATGTTTAAAAGCGTCCATCTCGCTTAATATTTTTGAATAATGTCGTATATGCTAGGGACATTATCCGTAGCTAAGATTTAATTGGCAATGCAACACAACTCCGTATTCATTTCAAACTCAGACACAATGTAAAAACAGGACGGCAGAGTCTCTGTAGCCTTAATATCCGCTGTTCAGACTCGTAACCGGCTAACAATATTGCATTGCGTACGCCACGCGCTAGTTTCGTACTTATCGCGAAAGTTTCAGCTGGCGGGAGTAGGGCGGGCGGGATGGGGTGGCGACGGGGCCCGTTGCAGTATCGATCGCGTCTGGGTGCACGCTGCAACGCTGTCTTCCGCAGATCAGTCCTTATCGTCTGCCGGAACGAGCCTCAGCCGAGTCGAGTACTAAAAAGGCTTTGCGAGACATTCCACATAGGAAATGCATACGCACGCCGAATGCAGACTTCAGTATCGGGCCGTGCGCTCACGCTTCACAGCGCTAAGCTTGTTTGTAGAAAATCACTCGCTATCTCGATTCCTGCTTCGAAGTCTGTGAAAGCAACGTGAATATTGAGCTCGTAAGGCGGAAGATTAAAAATTCCGAGAAAATATATACTTACAACCGTTAGAGGTAGCACAAAAATCTCAAATTTTCTGAAAATAAAAGTTTATACTAACAATAATATTGTATATTTTTATTCATCGAATATTATTATTCTTTAGTTACATATTCTGCATTTCCATAATCTACATCCATCCTATTCATCAAATAAATATTATAAATGCGAAAGTTTGGATGGATGTATGGATGTTTGTTACTCAATCACGCCCCAACGGCTGAACGGATCTGGATGAAATTTGGCACAGAGATAGATTATAGTCTGGAATAGCACATAGGCTACTTTTTATCCCGGAAAATTAAAGAGTTCCCGCGGGAACCAAAAAACCTCAATCCACGCGGACGAAGTCGCGGGCATCAGCTAGTATTATTATAATCCCAAGTGTATCAGACAGTTTGTTTATCAGTATGCCTGTTCTTTAACAGGCAGGCAGGCTTTAATTTTGGCGAAATTACAGAGATAGATTGCATCCCCGGGAAAAACACATGACACACTTTTTATCCCGGAAAATCAGAAAATTCCCACAGGATATTCAAGAAAACCTAAATCCACGCGGACGAAGTCTCGGGCATCATCTACTCTAAAGATAAGTAGAAGAGAAGAAAAACGCGAACGAATTACGCCTATTTTACGTACGTGATGGAAAGTGATAACGCACTCTCTGATGGAACGCGATAAGCTGAAAAAGGAGGGCTGAAAGTATGGCAATTTGACAAGGCATTGCGCTGTAGGCTTTTTAAAACCATTCATTCAATGTAGCCGTTACAGCCTAGTTAGCGTTAAGACCTCGGCATCCTATTCGGAGGGTCTGAGATTCAATTCCTGCTTTCCAGATGGCAGATATAATCATTTGGTCGTTTTGCATTACCCTGTTAATTATATTACCTGCGTATGGCATCAATTATACACAACAGAAACTTTTGCTTCAACATTTTTTTACGAGCTCTTGAGCCAATAATCCATACTTCCATATCCATACTAATATTATAAATGCGAATGTGTGTCCGTCTGTCTGTCTGTCTGCTACGCTTTCACGGCCCATCCGTTCAACCGATTTTGATTAAATTTGATACAGGGATACGTTGTATCCCGGAGAAGGATAATAGGCTACTTTTTATCCCGGAAAACTAAAAAGAAATCTCGGGCATCATCTATAGTACTGAAATATTGGAAACTTATAATAATCTTTGATAATTAATTTATCAAAAATGGTGCAAGCGCAAAAGTTTTCAAAGTAGGTATATGTGTTACCAATGAAAAATACTATGCTTTATTTTGATGTAAAAATGAAAATACAGCTCTACAACTTACGGCTCTTGAAATATTAACGATATTAAAAGCAGGGTGGTTTCGAGGTGGCCCAGGTAACTGGTAAGGCACTACACTTTGTAACTAACTATGAAATTTATAACGAAAGCTCGAGTCGAAAGTTGCGAGCGTTGAAAATATTGTAAGCTGCACTCGTTTCGGGCAAATTAAATGAAAAGCGAAGTTTTACCGCTGGCCGACAAAGTTGGGCAGTCAAGTTTTAGCCGGTGGATAGCCGTGCATACAGACTATACCGTCCTCTGTGTGCTTAGCCGCATAATGTTTTATTACCAGTACTACCACGTACGAGGCGCGTAGCTACTCCCTCCGTCGCGTCGCTAATGTGCGATGCTCATAGAAGGTATTAAAATTTATTAAAAGGATGTATGAAGTTTCCAAGAGGGTTGGAATTTTCATACTGCACGTAATCATGCCCAGAATGGCTACTAGGTACTCGTAAAATGCAATAAAGAGGTGAAACTTAAAATGTTTTACCCGACAGCCAAATTAGCGGAACGTTTTAAAATTAAACAATGAAAAAGTTAAAAACTCTAACATAAATTGTTTGGATAGAGATATTTTTATTTAATTCTATTAATTATTATTAGCTTATTTTCAATATAATGAGCTCCTGTGATGAGCTCTTATTTAATGAGTCGTCCTTTAGTATAAGAAGATCCTAGTACATACCTGCTCATAGGTACATTTCGGATTAAAGATTATGGTGGTTTAGTTCAAATGAACGGGTGCTACTTTTAAAAAATCTGATACAGTATAGAAACATATTTTTAATCTCATCACAATGAAACTAATAAAAAAACATACGCGCCGAATTGAGAACCTCCTCCTTTTTTGGAAGTCGATTAAAAAGCACTCAAAATTTGAATTCCACATAACGATTCCACTCGAAGGACCAAAATTACTAGTTTCTACGTAATAAGGTATAGTTCGCGCACGAGTTGAATGCAGAGCAAATGTATGGTGACACATACAATATAATGGGAATACATACTCTGCATTCAACTCGCGCGCGAACCGTATACCTACTTGTAACGTTTACTAAAATAAACTTTGTTAGATCACAGAATAGGTAATAGTACCTACGTGTTATACCGTTGATATCTACGCTTAATACCTATCAATAAAAGTAGCACATCAATGCAGCAGGAAATAGGAAATATTAAAGGAAAAGCGGGCACCATCTTTGCTTAAAATTATTTTTCTGTTTTCCCGCACGTCTGCTCTGCTCTTAGATATATTCCTCTTACAGGTTGAGCTCCGGATTCTCACGTTCTGATAAATTTATTTCTGTCTTCGCTTTTCTACGAAAAGAATCTTATTATTGTACAAGTCAAGTATTGCTTGTCGGTTAGTGTCCGCGTTTATAAAATTTCTAACCTTTTTCAAGCCTTTATTCTGAACAATAGCGTTTCTGTATTTGTAGTAGAGTTGTTAGAATAATTTATAGAACAATTCCTACACCTACGAGTACGTCTTTCAGGCATTTCTGCCTATTGTTTCCAAGCGTGAAGATCAATATACTTACGATAATTCAATCAAATCAAAAAATAAAGGTACGAGGGATAAATACTCGACGGTTTGCGGAGGAACCCTCTAAAACATAAAATGTGTCTGTATATACACGTTTATTCCATTTTTACATTCATTTTAGAGGACAAAGGTAGTTTACATCCCAAAAAAAATCAAAGGGATTTTTAAAAACCCAATTTATTCCACGCGAATAAAGTCGAAGGGGCGTACTAGCCAGGAATAGAATTTTAAATTAGCTTAAAAGCGGTTGCAACGTCTTAAGAAAATTGCATGGAACGTCAGCGGCAGGAACGGAAACAAAAGTGACGAAACCAACAGGTGAATCGCTAGATTGAAAATGCTTTCTTGATTTTAATTCACTTTTCTTTAGGGAATAGAATGGACTACCTGGCTTGCTTATTTAGGTATTTTATAAGTTCACCACCTGTTTGGAAACAACTATATTTTTATTATAATAATCATATTATAATTATTTTATTTACAGGGGAATTATTTTATTAATTGAGTAGGTAGTATCGACTATCTTGAAATGATCCTAAACACTTGAGAAAGTAGTTCAGTTTCGAGGGAACTGAGATGACGATAACGAAAAATTATAGTTTTGAGGGAAATCAGGTCAGAATCAGCTGTTCTCATAAAATAAAACTTGTAAACCTGAAGTTTTCATCAGCTTAAATATTTACTAAATTTACGGTTTACATTTTAGAGTCGAGAGATGGACGAGCAGAGGAAATGAACGAGGATTCTTTTTCTTCGAAAAAGTTTGATTTCCAAGGATGATTTCCAATAGAAATCTAATGTTGAATATTTAATTAATTTTGATTTTATTGTTATCAAAGGATAGAGTTGATTATCAAGTGGTTAAATAATGTAATTTAGACGTATTATATTGGCACGAGGAATGTGTGGTTATTTGTAAGCTATATGTCTGTAGGTCAGAGCCTAGCGCTTATAGTAAACCGCAGTGGTGAAGTGTGCGGCGCGCGGAGATTGACTGCTTGGCGCGAATTCAAACTGCTCCGTCGCTGTACGTTGCCGTGAAGCATCGATTTGACTCACTGAAACTATCATTTTTGGTAACATGTGGGAATGGCGCTAACAACGCATACTACAATGCTGAGTACTCTGTAAATGAATATCTAGATATCTACATTGGTATAGCTAGGTAAGTAAGTAGTAATAGCTAGGCATCTCATATTAAATTTAGTTGTTTGTTTACACTGCCTTCTGGTCCGGCGCCGAGCGGTTTACATGAAGCCTAACTATCGGTGTCTGTTCGTGCGTCAAAGACAATTTATTTTCTTATAAGGGTTTTCGTTGAAGCAGAGAATAGAGGAATAGAGGGGCTCTCAAATCCGGTCTGGAGGAGCGCAGTTAATTTAAATTGATTTACCCCTTAAGCTTTTCTTTCTACTTAAAGTCATGCACTAATCGTAGCTCCAATGCTCTAACCTTGTATTTGCCTAGGTTCGGAGGTGAAAAAATCACCTACCAATAGATTTCATTCCCAACGATCCTCTTACTCAGGCACAAGACTATTATGCCTTCGTGTGCCTAGTTGTTCGTCGTTCAACAGTAAACAACTCATTTTAACATGACTGGGAAATGAAATGAAATTATTTATTCCACTTACCTAACTGTAAAGTAAAGTTATTACACAGGTAGGTACAGTTCGCGCACGAGTTGAATGTAGAGCAAATGTATAGTGACACATACATTTGCGCTGCATTCAAGTCGTGCGCGCGAACTATACATATTTAACTGAAACTAACAACGTCGAACCTGAAAAACTTCTTAAACAATAAGTCTACAAAACCGCTAACCTCTACCAAGAATATTTGCACCGTCTACCACGTCTCAATACGATGTTACCAAAAATTATAGTTTCACTGAGTCGCGTCGATACACAAGCAGCAATATAGAGGCGATGGAGCAGTTTGGATTCACGCCAAGTACTCGATCTCAGCACGCTCGTCCGCTTCGCCACTGTGGCACAATCTAAGGCTTTGCTGTAGCCTTAAAGACCACGTATTGGGTTATACGAGTACATAGTGGCCGCATGCCGCTGCTTGCTAATTGGTCTTAACAGCTCAATGCCTTACTGGTAAAGAATCGATGTGATCGATCCTCACCGAATAACCCAGTCGTCATTCGTAGTACTACGTAGTTAGATTTTATAGTTTCTAAAGCTCAAGTAGATTTAAAGATTAGTAGTCATTGCGAGTTAAATAAGTCCACATGTTGACTGCCTCGTTGGTCTAGTGGTTGGGATGTTCGACTGCGACCGACAAGGACCCGGGTTCGAGTCTCGGGTCAGGCCATAATTGAGTATTGGGTTTTTCTGACTAGAAATTCTCAGTAGGTACTAGCCCGGAGTTAGAAAGTTAAGGGTTATCCACCCCCGTGCCTCGGAGAGCACGTTAAGCCGTCGGTCCCGGTTATTATCACTAACATGATAATAATCATTAAAGCCCGCCAACCCGCATTGGAGCAGCGTGGTGGGTCTAAGCTCTAATTCCCTCTCTCCTATGAGAATGGAGGCTTGTGCCCAGCAGTGGGACTTTAATGGGTTGTAGTGGTGGGTGGTGGTGGTTGATATTATGATACTTGACGACCTCCGTGGCGCAGTGTTGAGCGCTGTTGCCTTAACGTGCGGAGGTCCCGGGTTCGATCCCCGGCAGGGTTTGGAAATTTATAATTTCTGAATTTCCCTGGTCTGGCCTGGTGGGAGGCTTCGGCCGTGGCTGGTTACCACCCTACCGGCAAAGACGTGCCGCTAAGCGATTTAGCGTTCCGGTACGATGCCGTGTAGAAACCGAATAGGGGTATGGGTTTAATATAACTGCCATGCCCCTAACAGGTTAGCCCGTTACCATCTTAGACTGCATCATCACTTACCATCAGGTGAGATCGCAGTCAAGGGCTAACTTGTAGTGGATAAAAAAAAAAAAAAAATTAGTATTTACTTGCAAATATTGGTCTTAATAACTCGGACTTAATTTAAATCTAAAAGGCACGCATAGTTTCAACTGCGAATTGGGAGTTTACTTAGAATCCAAACAATGAATGAATGGCGTTTACGGGTCAGTCTTAATCTTATTATCATCTATAATATTACTAGTGGTTTGCCCCGAACTGAGACCTCGCGGTATCACAGAGCGCCATCTATTGACATCATTGTGAAGTTCTGTTAAAAATAATGAAGCTCATTAAAAATTAAATAATTTCGTTTCCTTATAATATTTATCTAATTTTAGTATTTGTTGTTCAAGTACAGGATATAATTCAAATAATTGATAAGTTTCAGGCTCAGCCTTTCAGAAAATTGAGAGTTCTGAGGTCAACTTTGGACGTTAGAAAATCTCCACTTTGAAAGCCCCCCATTGAGTCAATTTTAAATTATGAAATAACTAGCTGATGCCCGCGACTTCGTCCGCGTGGATTGAGGTTTTTCGGTTCCCGCGGGAACTCTTTAATTTTCCGGGATAAAAAGTAGCCTATGTGCTATTCCAGACTATAATCTATCTCTGTGCCAAATTTCATCCAGATCCGTTCATCCGTTGGAGCGTGATTGAGTAACAAACATACATCCATACATCCATCTATCCAAACTTTCGCATTTATAATATTTACTAGCTGATGCCCGCGACTTCGTCCGCGTGGATTGAGGTTTTTCGGTTCCCGCGGGAACTCTTTAATTTTCCGGGATAAAAAGTAGCCTATGTGCTATTCCAGACTATAATCTATCTCTGTGCCAAATTTCATCCAGATCCGTTCATCCGTTGGAGCGTGATTGAGTAACAAACATACATCCATACATCCAAACTTTCGCATTTATAATATTTATTTGATTTGATAAATTTATAAAATTAAAAAAAAATATTTTTGGACTCTATTCCTAATTATCTTTAAAATGATATACCGCAACCCTATGTAACGCTATAAAAATTATTTTACTTCGCATTCGCTTCTATGAGAGCCCCCCTGAAATAAAGATTTTTATAGCTTTTTAAAAACGGAATGGACCTACCATTCCGTTTTTAGGTTCGGTTACCATCTATGGTTGTTAACGTTAAACTTGCCCTCTAAAGAGCAAGCAAAGTGAATGGAATTTAACAGATTCCTTTTTCTGTGGGAATAAGTCTGTATTCTTACATCATGCAAATAGCAGGAGTTTTTTAACACAAAGTGTTTTTTTAGGTGGTCAAATTAACATCATACTTCATACTAATATTATAAATGCGAAAGTGTGTTTGTTTGTTTGTTGGTTTGTCCTTCAATCACGCCGCAACGGAGCAACGGATCGACGTGATTTTTGGTATGGGTACAGTTGAGGACGGAAAGTGGCATAGGCTACTTTTTATCCCGGAAAATTAAGGAGTTCCCGAGGGAATCAAAAAAACTTAAAACACGCGGACGGAGTCGCGGGCATCAGATCAGTTATTCATTAACTCGATGATGCAAGCATGTAATATTATTATCACCTCGTTATATACAAAGCCAAAATTAAACATCAAAATTCCTTATCTAATTGACCGAGCGAAGCGAAGGTGTCTGAGTCTACTTGAGTGAATTTGCACTTGTCGGTCCGTCCGTCCGTCCGTCCGTCTGTCAGAGCCTTATAACTTCTGAATTACTGAACGTAATTACTTCAAATTTTAATATACCTAATATGTAAACCGATGGCCTCCCGCCGAATATGGCTAGGTTCGGTAACCATTCGCCGCTGATTAGGTCCATTCCATAGGAATGAACCTAATCAGCGGCGAAAATTTTTATTGAAAAGAATCGAAATGTAAATGTTATAAGTGTGTGATGTTATTTGAATCGTAGGAAGTATCTGTAAAATAAAAAAGCACATATTTAAGTGGAATATTGCGTACAATTGAGCCTCTGGCAATGTTTGCTACGAGCTACGCTGGATCTACGCCAAATCCAATAGCATGATTAGGCATAATATACAAAATATTTATCAATATTTATATTTGGTATTTTGTGTTAATTATACAGCCGAACATGGTACAAACAACCGCTTTCTATGGCCATAAATTGTATTGAAATTAAACTAGAGAGCGACCGTGTACATATATCATAATAATTCATATCCATACTAATATTATAAAATGCGAAAAAAAATGTGTCCGTCTGTCTGTCTGCTACGCTATAACCATCTTTTCTACCGATTTTGGTGGTATACAGATAAAGGTTGCATCCCGGGGAATGACATGGGTTACTATATACTCTTTGACGATCTCTCTGGCGCAGTGGCGATGGCTGTGGTCTTAACGTAAGAGGTCCAGGGTTCGGTCCCCGGCAGGGTAAATTTAGGAATTTATAATCTCTGGTCTGGCCTGTTAAGAGACTTGGGTGGAGGCTTGAAGCGTTAAAAAATGTACAGTACCATACCATAGATAATAAACTATATTAAAGTAGCATCTTCGTACTCAACTATTTAATACCATATTAATTTATCATAAAATCCACACCAAATGGCAAGCAGAAACAATTGTTTCATTAGGCGTAGTAAGTTATTTGTATAATTAAGATAATGAAGCAAGAGTTGGTAGCAATTATTATCGTCAGAGGGTGCTCGTGAGCGCCACCTGGCGGGGCTCCAGCGGCGCTCTTTAGAGCGTGGAACCAAACTCGTTCACCGATTTTACAATGACTATTTCACGCCAAAGATATAAAATTGGGGCGGTGTTCTCACGGTACTTCAAGTTGCACTTTTGACTACCTATTTTTTAACGATAAAATTCTACTGTATTTTGTTTACGTGAGGAGAGATGCAGCGGGCGGTCCTCCACGGCCTCCACGGGTCCTGGGTCTAGCGAGAGACCTACGAATATGCCTACAAACCTTGAAAAATCCCCTTAGTCATAATCTCAAATTAGTCTAAAATTAGTTCTTGCCTTTTACTTGGAAACAAAATTTTCCTGCCTTCATGTAATTTTCTTCTTGTGATGTTGTACCTACGAGGCTACATCATTCATATTATTTTCTATTGGCTAATGAAGTTTTAAATCCCATAAAATAACATTATTTACTTCGTTATGTCTAGTTTATTATGGCTCATTTGGAACAAACTAGATACGCCGTGATGTGGCAAATTTTCTACGACTGAATACTGACATTTATGATCTGGCTGTCTGAATATAAATGGAAACCCTAGAAGTAGGTATTGTGTTTCCATTTCTCTGACAATATTTCATATATTCTATACGTAAGCTCAAACAGGGGCGTAGTCAGGAGGCCCTGGGGTGACCTAAACTCAACAAACTCACTAGAGAAATTTACCTACAGCTAATAACTTAGTGTATTATTTACTAAAACCTTCCTGAAAGTACGTATATTACGGTAATTAACTAATTATTAAAATTGATCGATTGGTTGACGAGATAATCACGAACAAAATATATCATACATACGGGTCGAATAGAGAACCTCCTTTTGAAGACGGCCATTGGGCCGACTTCAAAAGGAGGTTCTCTATTCGACCCGTATGTAAGATATTTTTTAGGTACCTACTCTGTGAACTCGGTTAAAAATTGAGATCACAAATAATCGATGTAGGTAAGTAATAAATGCTTAAAATATTCTTAATACGGATAGAAGCAGGCGTTACTTTGCGGAAGTCCATGATAATAACAAGAAGCTTAGTAATTCGCTATAGTATAATCCGCCAAAGCAGACAAATCTATGCGGTAAAACGCGCAAGTAACTACTCTACAATGCGCGGGCCCCGACACGCACTTGGCCGATTATTAATAAGCTCCTATAATCTGTGGCTTTAAGACTTATTTAGTGATATTTATCAAGAATGTTTTAAGAAATAAAAAGAAGAATCTCTGTTCCAGAAATGTCCTTAAAATCACGAGACATAAACATAAAACTAGTTTATTTACACATCCGGTCGCTTGCAGGCCCACCAAAAAGTATATCGCTGGTTCCGCCCATGGCCTCGGCCCAATATGAAGCTATATCGTGTAACTAAGCTGTAACTTTGGATCCAGGCCAAAAGACCATGTCTGGACGCCGTTAAATTTGCACAAGGGACGCACTAATCTTTGGAAATCAACTCCGTGCTGCTTTTGAGCTCACAAACAACATTACGAGACATTTTAATGGTACACGCTATAGAATATTTTGGCACTAGGGGAATTTTAAATTAAGTACCTATTAAGTATATTATATACAAATTTAATTTTTATTGAACCCTACGAGTCCCATTACGATAATAAAAATGAAATATAGGTTCTTGAATTCTTGAATCTATGTATAGTTAGTAAACCCATTTTTAAATAAAACCAGCCAAGTGCGAGTCGGACTCGCGCACCGAGGGTTCCGTACAAACCTGTAGTAAGCTTTACGATTAATGAATTTTATGAACCGCAAAACTAACTTTGTTTGTAGAGGTTTATTGTTAATATAAAAAAAACTATGCTAGTTAGTGCGTTGGTTTTATTTTTCCTGTAAAATATACATAAGCTTCTATTGACCATAATTATTTCAGATTTTTCAATTGGTAAACTTCGGAGATAAAATAAATCTGTTTTAGAATGTAGAAGTATAGCCCTTTCATATGATATCCCACTCAGTATAGTTATCATACTTTGAAATTTCAAACCCCCGATTTTCCCCCTTTTTTAATTAAACTAAAAATAATTTTCGATTTTTTTTTTAATGATGTTAGGCCACTATTATACACAACTATTCCAAATTTCATGTCGATAGCTTTAATAGTTACTGAAATAATCGACTGTGACAGACGGACGGACGGACGGACGGACGGAGAAAGTCGCACCATAAGGGTTCCATTTTTACCATTTTGGTACGGAACCCTAAAAAGAGTTTCGCAAAGGAGATAAGAAAGTGCTGAGTGCCAGAAATTTTCCTAACTGGATATACGAGTATATTATTGTCTCCTTCATTTACCATAGTTGGTAAATGAAGGAAGGTTAGACTATGATTTACGAAGGGGATATACGTGGTGAAGCATCGGCATGTCTAAAGTCTGAAAAGGTACACCCACAGATCAGAGAATTATCTGTGGGTACACCTCTCTGCCACATTTTTCTGTAAGTACTGTAGGTTATAGAAAATCTTAACATCAACCACAGGAATTAAATCTTAATGGTCTGAAATAGATCAATCTTCCTATAACCGCACCTACTGTAAATTTTTCCTTTTGTAATCTATGCTTTTTTCTGTTTTTATGTTGTACATACTTACAATAAATACGGAACCCTAAAAATCAACGTTAGTACCTACTTACCTACATAGAGTTTATGAAAACTCTACGTATACATGGTCTCAGCAGAATATCTAAGTACCTACATATTTTTATACGACTGCCTGAAAAAAGGAGTATATTGTTTTCAGGGTTCATGTATGTATGTATGTGTGTATGTATGTATGTATGTATGTGAGTTTGTATATTCCATCATAACTTCTATACGCCTGAACGGATTTTGATGAATGAGGTATCGTTAGAATCTTTAGCTTATTCCGGGTGACATAAGCTAGTAATATTTAAAAAAAAATTGATAGGGTGACCATGGTCCCGCATCAAAGGCTAAAGTTGAATTTTTTTTTTCCAAAATGAGATTAACTATATTGTCATCATCAAGAAAATGATGAGTAGATTCCAAAAATATATAAGACTAAATTTCAATAGCCAGTGATTCACAAAAAAATATCATTTAACTATGGCAGTCGTATTTTTTAATTATTTGAGTTATATTTCACTTCTTTTTATAAGGAAGAAAGTATATTACTATTACATCGTGTTTTAGGTCCATGAAGGATGAGGCTCATTCTACTCGAGGAGGAGCGCTCTTGACCGCAACAGATGGCTGTTTTCCGCCTCACCACGTTGCTTGTAAGAAATTTGAAACAAAAAGCCGCGAGCTACAACTTTATTACATGCTCGATAAAGCTTCATTGGCCATTTTATTGTACTCGGAGCTTTGAAACTTTAACTGTGGGTTTTTGTTTTAGGGACTAGGTACCAGGGACTACTAGGTTCGTAGAGATTTATAAATAAGAAGTTAATCAGATATTTTTAATAAAATCAGCAAATAATAAATAGAATTTAAAATTAATACTGAAGGAGTCATTTTACTCTGCAATATAAAATTCAATATGGTTTATTTTTAATTTCGTTCAGTAAGAACCTACACTTACAGTTTATTTTTTGTAAAAAATGTAAGAGCTAGTTAATTGCGTTTGAATCGTGCACAAGGCAAGGAGACAAGAGCCAGGGGAATTTGAATAGACCCTTACCATAATAAAGGTTCTTTCACAAGAAGTATACTTAATAAGTATTTTTAAATCCTCGACATCAGAAAATTACAATTAATTTATCGAAATATTATTTTCTTACACAGGAAGTTTTTCATACAATTCCTGATATTTTTTAAAAAAAATGGTTGCGAAGAAAAATGCGAAGTTTTAGTTCTCCAGTCTCACACACAATGTTTTCTATTGTACCTTCCTAGTAGATACCCACCTATTTATAACGTTACTGCCTCGTTGATCTAGTGGTTATCATGTTCGACTGCGGCCGACGAGGTCTCGGGTTCGAGTTCCGGGTCGGGCCATAACAAGTGTTTTTCTGACAAGAAATTCTCAGTAGGTACTAGCCCGGAGTTAGGATGTTGGTGGTGTTTCACCCCCGTGCCTCGGAGAGCACGTTAAACCGTCAGTCCTGCGCCTGATCTGTCTCCGGTCGTGTCGGATTTTCCGTCCCATCGGGCTATGAGAGTAAAAGAACAGAGAGTGCACCTGTGTTTGCGCACACACTTGTGCACTATAATATCTCCCGCGCAGATGGCTAATCTCTGTGGAGATTGGCCGCCGTGGCCAAAATTCGGTCGGGAGGACATTATTTATAACGTATAAGCACATTTAAAAAATAAACACGCAAACACCTACACAGTAACTGAACGTAAAGGTTTTACAGTGTTATAAAATTTATGATCCTTTCCACGTTATAAATGAAGGCTCTCACTCTTCCTTTATAAATAAAGGAGGTATTTCATTGTCCTTTCGGCATAGCTGAATACGAATGAGATGAAAATGAGGACATATCTTCGCACGTTCATAGCTGAGCAACAGGACTTGAACGTTCCGTTGCACGCATCCGGCGGTGCACGGCATTTCCGAACGCATCGCCGCCGTTCAATATCCGCGAGAATTGTTTGTAGATCCACCCTGGTCCCTGCGCCACCCCCATACTCGCCGTCCTCGAATGCAGCTTAGCAGGGTGTCTAGAAATAGCCTTTTAATTGTAGGTATTATAGACATTCTTGCTCTAAAACTTTTCATTACAATTATTCGTATTTCTTCAATAATGGCGACATCTATGGCGCAGTCGTGCTTTTTCGCCTTGTTTACAAAATCCCAGACACGTCTCCTGTTAGAAAAGTCTAAGTACAAAAATAAGACTAGATATTGTGTTTTTGCTGTTTACCAACAGGAAAGATTCCACACGATCACGAAGATATTTCTTGCTTGCGGATGATGGACCCAGATCATCCAGGAAGGAGGACAGGAGGTTCTTTCTCACGCAAAGATTCGACGCATAGGTAGGTATATAATATACCTACCTAGTTTCACTTGTTTTTTGAAGTGAAAACTTTAGTTAGCTGCGTTGAGCACTTTTGGTAGGGATAACGCGGTATAAGATTCTGGAAGTACCTACCATTATGCCATTTACGGAATTAACGAATACTAGGTAGCTGTGGTAGGTTACTTATTAGTTAGTACCTAGGAATTATGTCGCTCGGGTACCTAGGTACGTTGGATAGAAAAAACCGGCCAAGTGCGAGTCGGACTCGCGCACCGAGGGTTCCGTACAAACCTGTAGTAAGTTTTAAATTATTAAAAAAAATTGCTTAAAAATTACGTTTGTTGTATGGGAGCCCCCCTTTAATATTTACTTTATTGATATTTAATTATTTTGAAAGGTAATATATAAGTTAATATTCTGTGAAAATTTGAACCGTCTACCTGTTACCGTTTTTAATATTGAGCAAAAAAATACGAAAAAAACACGTTTATTGTATGGGGACCCCCCTTAATATATATATTTTTTTAATTTTTAGTATTTGTTGTTATAGCGGCAACGGAAATACATCATTTGTGAAAATTTCAGCTTTCTAGCTATCACGGTTTATGAGATACAGCCTGGAGACAGACAGACAGACAGACAGACAGACAGACAGACAGACAGACAGACAGACAGACAGACAGACAGACAGACAGCGGAGTCTTAGTAATAGGGTCCCGTTTTTACCCTTTGGGTACGGAACCCTAAAAACATTTTTTTCTATCCATTGATTACCTACCTACTGGCTACTTACTGCAGCTCGCAAAGCTTAACTAACGTCTAACGTAAAACAATTATTGTTTTACGTTTCAATCGTGCTTAAGTTGCAATATTTCCTAAACTTAACGATATACTATAAACTTCAACGCATAGCTATTTCGTTTGCGGGAAGTCGATAATGACCCGAAAATCATTTTTATGTTTGCTTTGATCAGAGAACAGCATCGAACGTCTTCTTTTATAGCGTAATAATATCCAATTCAATAACAAATTGGAAACAGGCTCTTTAGGAATGTTCTGTGAAAAAAAGTAATAGGTAGATATGTATTATTAAAAAAATAATACATGTCGTGGTTCAGAACGAACGAACTCCTACTACTAGCTGATGCCCGCGACTTCGTCCGCGTGGTTTAAGTTTTCAAATTCCCTCGGGAACTCCATAATTTTCCGGGATAAAAAGTAGCATAAGTCACTCTCCAGGTTCTCAACTATACCCATGCCAAACATCAGGCCGATCCGTTGCTCTGTTGCGGAGTGATTTAAGGACAAACCAATAAACCAACAAACTAACAAACAAACACACTTTCGCATAATTTATAATAGAATGAAGTATGAAGTATGATAGCTTAACCTAGCGATGAAAGTCTTACTTTTTAGCGTACCTAGGCATTTTTCCTGTGATAGGTAGAGCTAAAATAATTATTATAATATTATAAGTAGGTACCTAGCCGTTTTTTGAGATTTTTGGAATAGACCTGGGTAGGTAAGTACTTACTCTTGTGCAGAGTGGTTTTCTATAGGTAGTGGATTTATTTTATGGAAACATCTTTTATATTTTAAGTAGTAATATAATTTTATATTCAGACATTTTTATATTAAGTATATTAAATTAGGAACATATTTTTTATTATTATAATAACGTTTCCTAGGTTACATATTTTTTCTAAAATCTACGGTCTACACACTATGGTCAAAGGTCAAAGGAGTTTTTATTCAACACCTTCTCCTATTTTTTAAAATTTGTATGTTTACAAATTTAAAAATAAACTTAAAATAAAAATTATTAACTTTACTCGTTTTTTAATTTTATATCTATACCGTTAAAATAAAAACTAACTTTTTAAAACATAATAAAATCTTATCTTATCTAGAAATACTAACTTTTAACTTTTAACTTACATTAGAATTTTCGAACAATGTTTTCCAAATTTAATTTTACCTAACGGTTTTGTTAATATGTCAGCTGTTTGCTCATCTGTAGAACAGTATTTTACAGTAATATTACCTTTGAAATAATGTTCATGTATAAAATAATATCTAACATCAATATGTTTTGATCTCTTATTGAATGAACCTGTTTTAATTAACTGAATTGAACTTTGATAGTCAATATTTAACAATATTTTTATATTAAAATCTACAAGTTCACACAATAATGATCTTAAATACAATGTTTCCTTGCAACAATCCGCAGCTGCAATGTATTCAGCTTCAGTTGAGGATAAAGCAACAATTGGTTGCCTTTTGGAACACCATGCAATGAATTTTTAATAGTATATTGTGATACAAGGGTGGAAAGTAGGTTATTGCAAACGAGCTGTCATTAA
This sequence comes from Erebia ligea, assembly GCA_917051295.2. Lineage (NCBI taxonomy): Eukaryota > Metazoa > Arthropoda > Insecta > Lepidoptera > Nymphalidae > Erebia > Erebia ligea. The sequence continues at coordinate 9,119,572 of OU785233.1, read as the reverse complement.
TAAGCCCGAGCCGAAGGTGAGGGTTTTTAATGTCACGAGTTTGCAATAACCTTCACACCCGTGTATCACACGACGTTTTTCAATACAGTTGTGGGAAATAGTAATAAACAAATCAAAGAATTACAAGTTTATTTCAACATACATACGTTCATAGTAGTTAATTCTGAAAATTGAGATAGTTTTTAACATGGAATAACTTGACTACAATGTAGATGGTTTATATTTTCCACTCAATTCATGAAAATAAGCTAACAAAACATTTTCTGAGAATGACTTACTTAGTTTTTTTATGTTTTTTCCATGAAATAAAATTATTGTAAGCCGTCATATATCTTTCTCGAGATTTTGGGGGCAAAATTCCATCTTGCGCAGTTTTCGCCTCAGATAAAATATCTGGTGGAGTTAATTCCATTTCATCATAAGTACTAGAACTCATATTAACAAAAATATAATCAATTTATCACATAAAAAATAAAAAAAATCTGCAAATGGCGCGTATTTACACCTGGACATATTTTTTTTTTCAACGAAACTAGGCTACGGGTTCGTACCTACGCGTATACAGCCTATTCGATTTTTGTCAAATGTTGAAAATAATTAAATTAAAACTGGTAATTAAATATAATCAACAACCATTTAAAAGAATTTTGGAAATACAATGCTAAAACGTACGGATTCATTCATTTTTCCTCGTAAAAAGCCTATCCGATTATATTCTATGTATGAAAACTCCTTTCTACTAAACTTTTTTATTTGACTTGGAAAATTTAAAAATAAACTGCAAAAGTAAGTGTCGAGCTTGTAAAAGTAAGTCACGACCGTGTAAAAGTAAGATGCCTATGCGAAAGATTCAATTTTCGAATCATAACTACAGCCTCTGAAAGTGCGCCATGTTTGACAACTGTATTGAAAAATAATTTATGCCCTTATCTTTTGTACCCTTTAAATATTTCAAAATCTTTTTAATAGCTATGACATCATTTTTACTAGGGTTTGCTATTTTATAATTATAATTATAATTATTATTTTATAATTAATTACTGACATAATTAACCGCTTGAGCTGTCAGGTCTTGTCCTAGATCTAGATACATTTTTTTTTTTTTTTTTTTTTTTTTTTTTTTTTTTTTTTTTTTTTTTTTTTTTTTTTTTTTCTTTTTTTTTAAATCAATACCTTTTTGCTCAAAACCTCTCAGTACGAGACGTGCTTTATACATACCATCTTCCTTCACACGAAATACCCATTTGTTACTTAATATTTTATGTCCTTGTGCTTCTTGTCTGTCAACTAATTTCCATGTATTATTTTTATACAGAGATTCCTTCTCTAAATTTATGGCCTTCTCCCAATTTTCCTTTTCGTTACCTGTAATGGCCTCATTATACGTAAGTAGTACATAGTCATCAAATTTGATTGGTTGAGTTCTCTTTCTCTGAGATCTTCTTAACTCTTCTGTAACTTCTTCATTTTCTTGAGAACTTCCCAGTACTTGAGAGTCTATTTCTTCTGTATCATAATATTGAACATCTTCTTCTTCTTCATGTATTTCTGATTCAATATTAGTTACGTCTTCTTCTGTTTGTATAACATTTTCTATTTCGTCCATTTGTGTATCTTCTATTTGTAATATACTATCTCTTTCATTTTTATCTTCATTAATTTCTATGTTACTTTCTTTTTTATTGAGAATTACTATATCTCTATGGTATTCTACTCTACGACTTTCTTCATTCCACAGTCTATATCCATTGTTAGTATATCCTATCATTATTAGTTTCTTACTTCTTGAGTCTAGCTTTTTTATTTGTCCTAGTTGTTTAGCATATACAGTACATCCAAATATATGTATGTTGGAAAGATTTGGTTGTTTTCCATTCCATATTTCATGAGGTGTTTTGTTATTAACTGTTTGACTGGGTAATCTGTTAAGGAGGTAAGTAGCACAGTAAACAGCTTCACCCCACATTTCATTATTCAATTTTGACTCAAATAACAATGCTCTGACTTTTTCTAATATTGTTCGATTTAATCGTTCGGCTTTCCCATTATGTTGAGGTGTGTACGGAATTGTATAATCTAATTTTATACCTTTCTTTAAACACCATGTTTTAAATTCATTGCTTGTATATTCTCCTCCGTTGTCACATCGTATACAAGACACTTTTTCTTTCTTTTCTCGTTCTACTTCTTCAATATAATTCTTAATTACTTCTGAAACTTCACTTTTATGTTTTATAAGATTAGTTTTAATTAAATGACTATAATCATCTAAAATTGTGACAAAATATCTCTTTCCATCATGAGTTTCTGTTTCTATTGGTCCACAAACATCTGTATGCATTATTTCTAGAATTCTTCCTGCTCTCTGCCTCTCTGTTTTAAATGGTAGTCTGCTCTGCTTTGCTTTTATGCATATTTCACACGGTTCTTCTTTACTATTAACTCCTTCTATTTTTATACCTTGAGCTACATTGGGTAGGAATCGCAAAATATCTTTTCCGGGATGTCCTAGTCTCTTATGCCACTCCAAAGCTGTATCTTTCTCTTTTGCTAATAGTGTATGCTCTTCACAATTTTCTTTATTTATATTAATATAATATAAACCATTTTCTTTTTTACCTTTTAGTATCAATTTTTTATTTTTAAATATTTTTACACTTTCTTTTGTAAACAAAACAGAACCATTATTTTCTGTTACAGCAGTAACTGACATTAAGTTGTGTGTTAGATCAGGAACATATAAGGCTTTATTCAATGTACAGTTTATACCTTGAATTGTTCCAATTCCTTGAGATTTAATCGTTTCATCATTTGCCACTGATATTTGCGACTGAATTTCTTCAAAATCACTTAAATTATTAATATTATTTGTCATGTGTGACGTACTTCCGGAATCAACCACAAGTTTTATTATTTCGTTTTCTTTGTAAGTATTACTGGTTGTTACCAAGGCTACGTTCTTGTTGTTATTATTTTTATTATTTTTATTGCGGAAAAAACAATTTTCTGCTTTGTGATTGTTTTTCTTACATATATTACAGCCTTTATTTTTATACCAGCAATCCTTTTCTAGGTGGTTATTCATTTTACATGATCTGCATTTGAACTGTTTTTGTTTATATTTTTCTACCTTTAGCGCTACATTATCACATTTTTCATTACTTACTCGCGTTTCCTCGAGCAGCAGTCGATTTTTAAGATTAAGTAAAGTTTTTTCATTATCTGAGGTACTTTCCCATGCGGTTGTGAAAAATTTGTATGAATCTGGGAGACATGTTAGTATCTTTGTCATTACAAGGTCTTCACTAATCTCATGACCAAGATTTTTTAATCGTAATGACAAATTCTCTATATTTACTAAATTTTCGTTCATAGACAGATTATTATTGTACTTGAAATTAAAAAATTCTTGTAGTAAATTAGATTTGTTTCTATTTTCTGACCCCTCAAAAATGGTACAGATTTTGTTATACATTTCATATGCTGAATTACAAGTTAACAAATGATATTTGAATTTCTTATCAATTGATGAAATTATTAACTTTTGTGACTTGGCATCTTTTAGTTCATCAATATTTTCTTCACTCTTTATTAAAGTGTGCAATAACCCTTGTGCTTTCAAATAAATATTTATCTCAAACTTCCACATCTGAAAGCTCTCGGGTCCATTCAATTTTTCAATTTCAATTTCATTCGAAGCTTTCGCCATTTTTAATTTTTGTGTGTAATGTACTTACAGTTTTTTATTTTATGCGATTTCTATTTTTCTCGCGTCCACTGGGCCCATAACCTCTTGTGCAGAGTGGTTTTCTATAGGTAGTGGATTTATTTTATGGAAACATCTTTTATATTTTAAGTAGTAATATAATTTTATATTCAGACATTTTTATATTAAGTATATTAAATTAGGAACATATTTTTTATTATTATAATAACGTTTCCTAGGTTACATATTTTTTCTAAAATCTACGGTCTACACACTATGGTCAAAGGTCAAAGGAGTTTTTATTCAACACTTGCAACACAACGACTCACAACGTCGATTTTACACAGTCGCATTTTTGATCATTGCTGCTGAATCTGCGAGCCTTTGATTATAAGCTGCGAGCTTTCTGCGAGCACGTAAACAACTAAATGTTTGATGAGTAACCAAATTACAAAAAGCTATAACCCAGAGCCACAAGATGAATCTATTAAAAAATTAGACTTTCACTGTCACTTCTGTCAAGTGTCACTGTCAAGTACCTGTCAAGCAAAGTGTCAAAATTTGCATTTTTTTAAGGCAAATTTTAGGAGGAATTCAGATTGTTTTAGACACGAAATAAAATCTAAATTACCTACATAATAGTTAAATGGAAATAACACATAAAAGAGAAGAAAAAAGACCACAATTTGGAAATAGATTGCTGGAAAATGTGGATGAAGTTTTCAAACATAGCGCTTGGTACTATATTCAACATTGTTATTCGAAATTGTAAAAATATTAAATGTTCTGAAATTGAAAACGCAGTGAAATTGGAAGCTACGAGATATAGAAAGAAACCACCTGGCGGTAATCGTTATTTAACAGACACAAACCATCTTTATCAATTTAATGCTTGGTTAGCATATTGACCTTAAGTACTTCTTAGAATACAGGTTTGTTCTGTGTGCCGAGCCTTAATTTTATCAATATGTATTTTATAGTCACTTTTTTAAAAGCTGAGTGCTAGTCTACATTTTACTGTCATTCCTCCTGGGCCACCATATAAACATGAGCCCACCAAGCAGAGGTCATCATGAAAGTTTAGTGCCTATAACCAGATCATCTCCAATGGTATCATCTCCAATGGTTGATGTATAGGATAAGAGACTATTGATTATCATTTCAATAAGTATGGTAATTGGTAATATCCCTGACATGTTGTATAGTGTAGACTATGGGTGCGTTCCGAAATACACTGAGAGCACTGAAAGTCCCCAGTAAAGAGCACTGCCAGTGCTCGCAGTGCTTATAACGGAACACACACGATATACCTACTTAGACTAAGGGATAAAAAGTAGCCTATGTGTTATTCCAGACTATAAACTATCTCTGAGCCAAATTTCACCTAGATCCGTTTAGCTGTTCTGGAGTGATTGGGTAACAAACATCCATCCATCTATCCATCTAAACTTTGCGCATTTATAATACCAGTATAGATTAATTTTGTTTCAATTACAGGGACAATGTTGAATGGGATGCAGATCAAGAAAAGGCAGCTGCAGAAAAAGTCCAACAGAATTCTGTTGTTACTTTGTCAGAGGAATGCTTGAAGGACTTAGGAGAAAATGCTGATAAGCATTGGGATGCCTTTTATAATATTCATCAAAACAGGTATTGAAAACTGTAGAATTTCAAATTTTATGTGCTAGAGTCTGCCTAAAAAATCGTGCAATATCTGTGATACTGGCAAGTGGCAACAGGGGTAGTGGGCCATACAAAAATCAAGGCAAAACAAACAAAACACATAAACAAAAGTACATTCAGGTTTTTTAAATTAACCCCATTTTTTTTAATTCCTGCCTTTTTGCAGTCTCAGCTTTCTCTACTAGTAATTTTAATGTTGGTAGAGCACCTGGCTCTTCCTTCATTATAGTGTGATTCCACCAAAATCGTGTGTATAAATAGAGTAGATACTAGATAATGTAACTCTTACACATACACTGAAAGATCTTAAATATACATATAAGTATAACCAATTATGACAAAATATGGATAAAGAAATAGCTGGAACCCAGTGCAGGCATATAGACATACATTTCATCACACAGAAAATCTAATTTTATAAATCTAAGTCCAAGAAGATGAAGTTGCAGGCAATCTACAACCTGAACAATTGTTGAATAAGCCAATCTATTAAACCTAATATTATGTTATGTATTTGCTCAGAAATTACCTTTACATCTTTTCAGATTTTTCAAAGATCGGCACTGGCTCTTCACTGAGTTCCCTGAACTTGCACCTGACAATAGTTCTGCTCCAGTAAGAGTATTTCCTCACAGTGAATATAGTGACCAACAGTGTAAAGAAAGTAATGAAGGAAATTGTACAGATACAGATATTCCTCAAGGGGAACCAAGTCATCAATATAATAAAACAAATGAAAAACAAAATACACATGAAAATACTAAACAAAATAATACAAAACGCCTAATCTTTGAAATTGGTTGCGGTGTAGGCAACACAATTTTTCCAATACTACAATACAGTCGAGATTCTAATTTGTTCATCTATGGATGTGATTTCTCATCTAAAGCAATAGATATTATGAAACAGAATGAGTTGTATGATACAGAAAGATGTGAAGTGTTTGTTTTGGATGCAACTTGTAATGAATGGGCAGTTCCGTTTAAACATAATTCTATGGATATTATTATTCTTATTTTTGTTCTATCAGCTATAGACCCAGCAAAGTAAGTAACACACAAAAAATATATGAATATTGTTTCAGAAATTATACTGCTGTATTCTTCTTTGAATGCAGATTTTATTTTCTTTTAAATTTTGTGGTTAATTAATGAATAGTTTACTTTCTCAGTGATCATTAATCACTCACAAAAAATTATCCATAACAAGGTACTCAATGATGCAATCTAAATACTAGATTCCTTTCGACGACCTCCATGGCGCAGTGTGTAGCGCTGTTGTCTTAACGTGCGGAGGTCCCAGGTTCGATCCCCGGCAGGGTCAATTTGGGAATTTATAATTTCTGAATTTTCCCTGGTCTGGCCTGGTGGGAGGCTTCGGCCGTGGCTAGTTTCCATCCTACCGGCAGACGTGCCGCCAAGCGATTTAGCGTTCCGGTACGATGCCGTGTAGAAACCGAAAAGGGGTGTGGGTTTAATATAACTGCCATGCCCCTAACAGGTTAGCCCGCTACCAGCTTAGACCGCATCATCACTTACCATCAGGTGAGATCGCAGTCAAGGGCTAACTTGTAGTGGTTAAAAAAAAAAAAAAAATCTGAACACTTCAAAAACCATATTTAACGTCACCCAATCTGATACAGCATTCAGCAGTTTCTTTATTAAATTGTTTGATTTCTTATTAAATACTAGGTTTTATTTTTGATTTTGAATTGTGAGTTTGTTTACATTTAGTTTTTCTTTTCTTTTCCAGGATGTCAATTGTCATACACCACATTTATAAATATTTGAAGCCTGGAGGCTTAGTTGTATTCCGAGACTATGGAAAATATGACTTAGCCCAACTAAGATTCAAGAAGGGTCGTTGTGTATCGGAAAACTTTTATGCACGTGGAGATAATACAATGGTGTATTTTTTCACACAAGAAGAAATTTCGAAGCTCTTTAAAGATGCTGGATTTATTGAAGAACAAAACTTGATCGATAGAAGACTTCAAGTTAATAGAGGCAAAATGTTGACCATGTATCGAGTATGGATACAAGCAAAATATCGAAAACCATTGTAACATTGGGTATTCATTTCATATATATACTTATAGATAGGTAATAATTATTAAGAATATTATATGCTTTTTAAAAGATTAAGTTTCGTTTTATAACTTACTTTATTGAAGTTGTTTTCTCAATCAACAAAAAGTCTTAGTTAAAATGTTTGGAAGATTTAATATCAAGCCAAGGATATTGTATATTTATATAAAATGATTACATAATATATTTGTTTAATCTTTATATATCTTTGCCATAAATTCTAAATCAGTAAATGCATAAAAATAATAATTTTACTTACTAGCTAAACCTTAAATAAATAACTGATCCAAACTCTTTGATGGATCGCCTTGTTAAGAAAGGACCCCCGATTGGTTTAGTGTAGCATTGGACACACAAAATTGCCTCAAGAAATAGGTCTGTTGTATTCATTAGTAGTAGATCAGTAAATGTCATCCATAAACATTGTATTTTTAGGCTTTAGTTTCGAACTTAAAACAATATGGTTTCTTAAACGAATTCATAACTCTCGAAATTACTTGGACCGGTGGTCCTTCCCACGTGACATTAAAGTCGCTTAAGAATCTTCTTATAAAAACTTCAATCTCCAACTCTGCAATTCTTCTTCCGATGCAAGACCTTACACCAAACCCAAATGGCAATGTGACCATGGGATGACTGTTACCATAGTACAGGGGATCTGAATTTTCCACGAGCCATCTTTCGGGGATGAATTCCTTTGCTCGAGGATAGTATCTGTCCATCCTTGATAGAAACTCATTTGGTGCTATTACGTCAACCTGTAAATTGTACATTTAAATATTAAACTGCCCTCACTGCCGCTATAATATCTTTGAGAATAAATGGTCTAAAAACTATAATATGTAGTATATTAAAACATTCGGATAAAAAAGACCAAAAACGCTGTTTTTGGTCTTTTTTATCCGAATGTTTTATGTTTTTTTAGCCACCAGCTTAGATTTCAGAGTTATGTGAAGATACTAATTTAAAAGCCAACGGATCTTTGTGTAATGATGTTACCAGTGGCCGTTTATAGTCTTCTTAAAAATCATAAATTGTTAAGGGATCAAGACCAAAAAGAACAACATAGGATAGACACCAAGGGTGGACTTAGCACGGAAGTTATGTATTACGTTGCGATAGTCGCTCACAATATTGTTGTATTTTCTTGGTTTTGCTATGGGGTTTTAAATGGGTTCTTACTCCTTTGGGTATATGATATCCAGCAACAAAATGGTCCTTTGTAGTTCTCCGCAAGTTCGCCGGTATCACTGGGAATAGTCTAAGCGATTCTTTAAGACACGCTTTTAGGTATCGTTTATTTGGTTCCGATGAGCGTATTTCTTCACGTACTTTGTCTTGAACTTTCTGATTTATCGCCAGGTTGTACAGAAGGCCAATGGTTGTGAATGCAACCTAAAAACAAAATGGGGTTAAAACAACATAATACTAGAAAGGTGCTGCATGAGTTTATTGGCTTAACTGGCCTGCATAAAAGTGTGTCGTCGTTTATTTGATTATTAAAAAATTTGTCATATAAGAAAATCTCGGTTTACCGTATCAATTCCTGCAAAAAGCATCTCATTTGCCATTACGGTAGCAACTCTCTCATCAATGGCTAATAGCTTTTCTATTATGCTTTTATCTTCTTCAGGAATCTCATGAGGTCTATGATTTATTATTCTTTTTGCTTCTTCAATGAATTTGACACTTGTGCTGCAAATTATTTTGAAAAGAAAAAGAATCTTTGCAAAACACCTAAGTTATGGCTTCTTTTTTGTTCAAAAGAATATTAGCTGCATTTGTTGTTCCTTATCCCTTCACAAAAAAGCGTTTAAGGTTTCTTCAAAAAATTATAATTATTCCTCATAATATATTATTAGGATATGTACTTACTCCCACTGTAGATCGAAAGTTTTAATAATTTTCTTAAAATTTGTCGTTGGGTAATATTTCCATAAGCTCGGAAAGAATTCCAATTTCCAGGAAAGATTAATAACGTCTTGAGCACATTTTATAAGGATTCGCGCGGGGTGATCTTCCGTGAGGTTGTCCTCCAAACATCCCAGTCTCGTTCCAAGGGCAATAGCTGCTATGGATTCTAAGGACCACTTCGTAATTTCCAAATCTAAATTATCTTGCAGGTAGACGTCATTTTTAAGCCTCTGTAATCTATTATGAAAAAAAATTGTCATCATTTATACAAAGTGTACCTATTAAACAATTAGTGAGCTGAAATGTAAAACTTAAATAGGTGTTGTGGTTATAAGGTACCTTAATGGCGACCTCGCACCAAAATATTGAGTGTTGTACGTTGTGTGGCGACTACGGACGATCTCAAGTGGGATCTGGGATCTACAAGCAGCACAAGACCGTGGTTTATGGAGATCTTTGCAGGAGACCTTTGTTCAGTTCAGTTCAGTTGTGGCAGTTGACATCTAGTGGTCGAGACGACGAACACACTCAGTGTGACGGCATCAGCGTGGCGGGGCATCCGAACGCCTGCATGATGAAATTAGTTGTTTGGAGTTAACTGATTTTGGTGTCGCCGTTATCATACCAAGATGCAGCCCTATCAAGCAATTCCTCGAATCATATGTTTCCTGGTTCTACAAATTCCAGGAGCCTCTGCTGCCGTCGCGCATCGTTTCTTTTCTGGCCATGACTTCAGCTTTCGTTAACATCATACGTGTACGCGATTATCTAATTAGAAAATCGACATTAATTTCTAATGGTTATTATAAAAATATGAACTGTGTACCTTTTCACCATATTCTCAGCAATTTCTTCTAATACTGGCGTATAAAGTTTTACCAATTTCGGTTTTAACAGCGCTGGATTGACTTTTGTTCGGAAATCACGCCATTGCATATCTTGCCTGGAAGCACGAGAAATTTTATTAACCTGGCATGCCAATAATTATTCAAAATATCATCGTGATCATTATCTTTTATTAACTTACGCAGTAGTCAATCCATAAACACCGTCATAGGTAGACTTTCTCAGTTTAGTCCTGTAATAAACCAGGGTTTCGAATCCAGGTCGAGACGGGGCTACCAAATCTTCTGATCTATAAACCTTGCCAACATAAAGATTAAAATAGCTACATTCGTTATGTTAAATACTCCCTATAGGTAGGTAATGCTGAAAATATCATACCTGATCGAAGTGATCTGGTTCATACAGAAAAACCATGCATGCTCTTGCAAATACATCTAGTTTAACTACTGATCCGTACTTTTCATACAATACTTTTGATAATTCGAAAAAATTCGCACGAATTCCCAGTGATCCTGAAACATTCCTGTTAAATTAATATACCTACCTAGTTACATAAAGAAAAGTAAGCATTTAAAATAAGCAGCAAGTAATAGTACCAATTCCTGGTATGAAATGATGAATGGCCCCTATTACGGGTAAGGAAGAAAGACCTGGTATTGATTCAAAAGGCTTGGCTGCCGACATCGAATATCTGGAAAAAAAAGTGGGGTGTCGTGGGACACCAGATAGGAACGACCTTCCTTTAATTACATAAATACATATTAATTTCAAGTTCTAAGTAGTCGAGGTAAAAAGAAAATACATGCTCGCGTTGTTACGAAGAAAAAAGGTCTTAAATATAAATATACTACATTCGAAATTAAACTTTAATCCTTTATTGTTCAGGTTTAATTTCGAAAAAATCTTACTCCACGCCTTAGAATAACTACATATAGAAGGTATGTTTCCAAACAACGCCTTCTCAAAACGCAAGCTACAAATTCGCTATTTTTGCTGTGTTTACTTGCCTTGTCACGCACACAGACACAAACATAATGTTTCCAGTTTAAATGTTTTCCCCCTAAAAGTTGGGTAAGTAATTGGTTAGTTTGTTTGTAGCATTGTAGCTTCTAAAAACTAAGTTAACCAGCTTTTTTCGGACTTGACGGTGCCATTTATGGCACCAATTTAACGGCTTACATTTCGCGAGTGTACTTGGTTTCTATAGGTAGTTATTCTAAGCTCCACGCATTTTTGTTACGGACGTTTTTTGCCGGCTAGGGTAGGTAGGTACCCCACCGCATCGTCCCTTATGGAACTTTCGTTCCAAAACTAATTATAGCGTAGCAGGATAATCCTACCTAGCATACCTATTAATTAGTACGAAGGACTATCCGGATTAAAAGGACCCAATATTTTTTACTCGGCATCTTATTTTCAGCGATCTACCTACCCTGACAAGCTTAAATAAAATTAAAACATTGAATAACTACTTACAAATAAAATATTTAAATTAACGGTCGAAAAAACTGAATCTTGGATTTGGGTCAGATCGATAATACGTGTACTACCATCTAAAATTATTAAGACCAAAGAACTTAAAAATGTGTTATTAAAAAAATCTAGTTAATGAAATAGTAACGCCAACACCTCACAACTGGTAGGTACATTATGCAGTTCAGCTGTTCAATCATCAATTATGCCGATTCTGTGTACCTACCGGCAGTCGTAATTCCTTCCTCCAAGGTACCTACCTACTGAACACAATCATAAAGACATGGGTGCGTTCCGAAATACACTGAGAGCACTGAAAGTCCCCAGTAAAGAGCACTGCCAGTGCTCGCAGTGCTTATAACGGAACACACACATGGTTTAAGTTCTGTTTCTTTCCACGCATGTTCCACACTCAACAGAGAGTAAAATCACAGAATAGGTAATAGTAGTAAGAGAAAAGTTACTCCGCGAAGACCTTTTAACAATCAGCGACTCAGGTTACGTCGTAATAAAGCCCAATTCAGCTCGCACAGCGCTGCGAGTGAAAATAATTAAATACCTACCTCTATATATCTCTTTCTATCACGTAACTCTTATCCCTTCAGACGCGGCGCGTGTAGCCTTAGGATTGACTTCTAAATTCTTGTAATTACTAAGGGTCGGTAATCGGTTGCAATGATGACGAAAAGGAATTACTTTAAAAATAGATAAAAGATATATTATTATTATTAGATTTTGTATAAACCGATTATGGGTATGGGTTTAATATAACTGCCATGCCCCTAACAGGTTAGCCCGCTACCATCTTAGACTGCATCATCATCAGGTGAGATTGCAGTCAAGGGCTAACTTGTAGTGGGTAAAAAAAAGTCTCACGAGGCTCTCCTCAGAATGAGAGAAGGAAATCACGAAATCGAGTTTTGTTGGAGGTGCGTTCCCGGGATCGAACCCCAGACTTGGAGGCTGAAGTCTACCCATTAGGCTATCACTATATTATATTGGATACTACCTATGGTTTATATTTACTTTTGTTTAAAACTGTATCTTGTCTGCATATAAAAATAAAACTACCCACATTATGCATTACTTAATATTATTAAAATTAGTTTTGTTTAGAACTCTAAGTTCTATAATATGTAGATACATATAATATGTAGATAGGCAAATAATACACAATTACCTTTCAAGGTCCTTAGGAAGTGCAAGTTAGGTCTTAATAATTAGAGTTTAAACGACCATAAGCGATGCGATATCGTTTACTGATCTTTCTTTGTTTATCCTTAACGAGAACTTGAGTAAAAGTCAAACGCATAACTACGGTTCGCGCGCAACACTCGACTGATACGAGTGCCGTCGCCCGTCCACGCAGTATGCGTAGAGATTGTGTACAGCAGAATAATTATTAGCCTCGTTAATGTGTATCCTCTTTCCTTCCACTACATTGCTGAACAATTCAAATTGATATAAACATACTTACCGTATGAGTCTTTGAATTTGACTTGAAAGGGTAATTTTATAACAACGTTTTATCAGAAATTCACTCATTATTACACGCAGAACACCCTAATCTCCTAAACTCTATGAAGACGTGTGGAGCCAAACAATACACAAAAAATTGTGACTTCATATTATCTTCGTCTATGAAAATGACCTTGTCGTTATTTTAGTACTAGCTAAGTAGTTATATCGGCTTATCGATACTGTACTTAGGTATGTGATTGCTGAACCTACTCATATTACTGTTTTTATTTTGAAATCAAATTAGGTACTTACCTAAGTACATATTTATTGATAAGACGAATGAATAATAAGTCCATAATGATATTATAAATTCGAAAGTGTGTGAGTCTGTTTGCTACGCTTTCACGGCCTATCTGTTCAACCGATTTGGATGAAATTTGGTACCTACCTACCTAGTGATGGATTGTATCCCAGGGAAGGACGTAGGCATTTTTATCCCGAATATTAGAGTTCTCGCGGGAATCAAAAGATCTTAATCCACGCGGACGAAGTTGCGGGCATCATCTTGTATTATAGGTACTTAAATGCGAAGGTTTGGGTGGATATGTATGGATGGACGTTTGTTACTCTGGATCTGGATGAAACACAAGCTATTTTTTTAATAGGTAATTTAAATAACACGCTATTTTTTTATCCGAAATACCTCAATCCACGCGGACGAAGTCGCGGGCATCAGCTAGTTAAATATAAGTAGTTAGGCATTTTATTAGTTCTAAAAGATAGACATAGAAACATTGAAATGCAGTAGAAAAGAACGATATTTAGGGTGTATTAAGTGGGAAATTCTGTTTAACAGTGGTATAACACCACTGACCAGAAAAAGGTTTACTACCTCTGGTATAACCATTGAAATAGAATGAGTTAGATACTAAAATTCTACATCAATGGGTATAACACAATCTTTAAACCACAGATGTACCTATAATAAATCTAAGTGTTTGTCCTTTTCTTTTTTTATCTGTGGTTTATTATTTTGGGTGCGTTCCGAAATACACTGAGAGCACTGGAAGTCCCCAATAAAGAGCACTGCCAGTGCTCGCAGTGCTTATAACGGAACACACACTTTGACATTTCATCCATAGTGGTTAAAGTCTCTTGGATTTCATCTTTTGTTTCTGGTCGGTGGATTTCGTGGGTGTTCCGATATATAAGCACTGCGAGCACTGGCATTGCTCTTTACTGGGGACTTACAGTGCTCGCAGTGTATTTCGGAACGCACCCTTGATCATTTTGACGGTGGTGGTGTTTGACAGTTGGCTTGACGGCATAGTTATGTATTGCTCTCCATGGTATTGCTTGACGGCTAGGTTATTACTTGTTTCTGGGCTTGACTTGACGTTTTACGAGGGAGGGTAAAAATATAATATGGTTGATTACTCTATAATTTTGTATTTGGAAACAAAACCAATGCAAGTGTATCTAAAATTGTTTAAAAGTATATAGCAAACACTTCATATTTTCTGTCCAGTGAAACCAAGTCACCTTTTCAATTATGTTATAAAAATATAGAAAACTCAAGAAACTATCTTTCTTTGTCATGAAAATAGTTTTTCTTTACTATCGATCGATTACGAAAGACTATTCAACTTTTCGTTCATGGTCTGTACTTTGAAGCCGATTTTATTTTAACTAGATCCTGTAATAAAATCGTGCGTACACTGGTGATTTAAGAATCGGCATAGGGTTACGGAAATTGGTGTGCGAAACGTGGTAAAATAATGTGTTTACGGCCTCGTTACTAAAGCTTAAGCGTTCGATAAATTATTTAAAAAGATCGCGGTTTAAGGTGAGCTCACGGCACTTATATCATGAGATAAACTTACTGAAGTGTGCCTGGAATTTACGTCCATGTATTGTTGTTCTTTCCTGTGAGTATTTTTCTTTTTATCTTACAAAACCTATTCACTTTTGATTTTATTTATGTTTTTCACTAAGCTTTATTCAGTAAAACTTTAATGTGAATGCTTGTTTCATACTCTTGCTATATTACTTATTATTTTTCTACTCATATCTTTTGAACTGTCATATTTCATATGTACCCTCAATCATATTTACTGAACCTGCTCCCATTAAGTACCTACCTAGTTATAAACAGCCATGCATAAATAATTACATAAAAGCTATATTCATTAACTATGTAATTACTCACTACCAGTTAAATATATATTTATAATTTTAAATTAAGTACCTAAGTATAAAATAAAATGTAGACCATACAATATATTAGAACAAATTATGTAACCAATTAAATTACCATAGTTAGTTGAATGCATCCATACTACGTAAGTAAGGGCATCATTTTTAAATATAAAGGGCAATTAATTCTTGATTGTCTTCCATGAACTACAAGTCTACCAACAAGTTCACCTAAGATGATGATTGCATTGCTTAATTTATCACAGATATTAAGTAGTTCCATCTAGATCTGATTATTTTATTTTATTTTGTTCAGAAAACTTACAGCTACAACAAAAGTGGATACTCCAATTAAAAGTTTTCACAGAATTTACATGAGATAGAAATAGCTTGCATAGGTGGAAAAAGTAAATATTAGTATATGCTACATAAGAAGTAATAAAAAAGCTTATAATTAGGAAGATGAGTTAATACAAGAATAAAATAATATTTGGGTTAGTTTAGAAATGATTAATTATTAAGATTACTAGCCAGCAAACCACTTCAACTCAGGCTGTGAGAGTCAAATAATTCACTGGCTAAAATCCTATGCATGGAGGTGGCTGTGGTGCAAAAGAGATAGCTTGGTATTCTTGTTTACCAGTTTATTGAATGATAAAGAAGATCTTGGCAAATAAGAGTTATGATGAATATACATGTATTGAAGATTCCAGATTTGTGAGGCATATTCAAGATTACTCCTCGCTAGAGCACAATAAGGCCAACCCGCATTGGAGCAGCGTGGTGGGTCTAAGCTCTAATTCCCTCTTTCCTATGAGAGTGGAGGCCTGTGCCCAGCAGTGGGACGTCAATGGGCTTTACTGGAAGAGCACAATAGAGTACTTAATTTAATTGTTTTCAGTTTGGTGAAATCTTTAGTTGACCTGATTAGGAACCCTAACATCTTAGATGCCTTTAGATCTTAGCGATTAAGAAAAAAATATTAGAAAATAACAATAGCTGTTGAAGCATTGTTTTTGCTAAGCATAATAATTTTATAATGACAAAAAACTATTTTCCTTAAACTTAGCTACAAGCTAATTATTATCATAAATATCTGATCATAAATAGAGCCAAGAATTATATTGAAATAATACATCTTAGGTTTCAAATTCAGGATGGCAGTACATATCTTGATACTGAAAATGCAGTGGTATGCACTCCCTTGACTGATAAAACCACATTCAAACTGTTAGTCTGCAGACCAAAATCAGACCTTGGGTCACACTTTTCACTGTAATTCACATTATTTGGACAATTTGAAATGATATTTGTGACAAACATCATTCAATTGAAGCCAATGAAATAAATCAAGAGCAATCTGCCATGATTGGTGAATCACAAATTAAGTACTGAGTACAGTGCTGGTGCATATTATCTCATAATATGCACTGAAAACAGGTTACATTAATAATTATAATGAAATGTTCTCGTGTTTCATTGGCCTGCCTTATCTCACAATCTGCAAATTTTTATCATTAATGTTAATTTTAGTTTTGATATATTCCTATAGTTCATTATGTTCCTGTGGGACTTCATGGTAAAAGTTTATAGCAAGCCACATATCCACTTAATTATGTACAACATTTAAGTAGGTATTTAATTTTTTTTTAAATACAGCCAATGATCCTTATAGTGTAAAGCAGTAAAGCTGTTGGGCTATTGAGACTTCTAAAGTAATTTTCAAATCAAATGCATGCTGCATGTAGAAACTAGTAATTACAACTTCTAAACTTGTCTTTTTTAACTTGCATTGAAATGTCAACTTATTTAATTTTGGAATCCTGTCCTCTTAACTAGGAAGTCCTATATTGCTTTTAAAATGAAACCAATGTTTATAATTTGGTTTAGGAATCTTTTTTAATGCAATACTGTACAAATGAATGAAACTCCCAACAATGCAAAACTATAGAACATTGTCTGCATATTCATTTTGCAAGTCAAACTTATTAAATTACATACAGCTCTGCACTTATGATTATTATATATTTTACAAACACATCATATTTACCTAACCTAAAACAGAAGGTATTTTCCTTTTATTATCATTATTCCGTTGAAACTGTGGTATTCATGACATATTCAACGTCAAAGAAGTTTATGAGGATACCAATTTGTTGTCTTGAATCATTGAAAATTGGAAGTGTAACATTGTTAGTAAAGTAATATGTTAAAACAAAATGCTTGTAAAAGTTATATATTTAACATTAATTATGCTGTGTTTACAATATGTACTAGTTAATGTAAGGAAGTTTGATAAGTCACAGTTGCGTGTGATTTTCTACTTTGTGGAAGTAGCTCTATATTGCCTTTCGTTGTCATGGAACAGCTCGCGGCTGGGCGTCGGGATGGCGAGCATGAGTTCCACGCTCGTCGAGACCGTCTCCATCAACTACGAGGACTTTAATGAGAGCTTCCTCACTTGTGGCACCTGTTTATGTTAGTACACCCTTTTTACTTACCACACTCCATTGTTTGAATTGCTGTCATCCACAGCACATGATAACAGTGCACGTTTTATGTTTCAGTAGTTTTAATGTCCAATTTTTCAGTCTGCATCTGACTGATCTAGCTTTTGACCGCGGCTGCGTGCGCGTCGTTCTAAATTTCCCTTTATTTTCTCAACTTACTTAACTAGGTATCCTGTATCTGGGATGCAAGCTATCTTTGTGTCTCATCAAAACCAGTTTAGTGGTTGGTTGATAATGTTGGTGTATAAAGTTTACTTGAGTATCTGATATTTTTGTGTGTGTATTAACATGAAGGATGTTCTTATTAAATAACTAGCCGATGCCCGCGACTTCGTCCGCGTGGTTTAAGTTTTTTTTTATTCCCGCGGGAACTCCTTAATTTTCTGGGATAAAAAGTAACCTATGTCACTCTCCTCAACTATACCCATGCCAAAAATCACGTCGATCCGTTGCTCTGTTGCGGCGTGATTGAAGGACAAACCAATTAACCAACAAACAAACACACTTTCGCGTTTATTATATTACTAAGATTAGTATACTAAGATTAGTATAGTATATTACTAAGATTAGTATAGTATACGTTTGAATCAGCATACGTCTACTTACCAGTTCACTGTAACAATGTTTTTTTCTTGCAGGCACTTACGACGGCAGTGAACATACCCCGAAACTGCTGCCTTGTTCACACACAGTGTGCCTGCACTGTCTCACTCGAATAGCTGCATCCCAAACAAGAGATGCAGGGAGCTTCAGATGTCCTATATGCCGCGAGCTAATCACCATTCCCCGTGGCGGAGTTGCGGCGTTACCTCCATCGTTTCTTGTGAACCAGTTGTTAGATTTAATGGCCAGACAGAGGAGAGAGGTGATACCGCAGTGCAGTTCGCATCCCGGCAGGGAATTGCTTTTCTGCGAGACCTGTGACTGCGTGTTCTGCAGACACTGTGCGGACGGGCCCCACAGTGACACGCCCTGTGATCACACCGTGGTGCCGTTTTCTATAGCTTTAAAGAGAATGTCTGAAATACTTTTGTATAGAGCCAATGAGTGCCTGAGTAAGCTCGGCTCGGCGAGGGAGGCCGTGGCGAGCGAGTTGAGGAGGTTAGAGGCGGCGGCGACGGCTGCGGACGAAGCGATAGATAGACACTTTACAGAATTAAAGGCTGCATTGGATAAGCGTCATAGTGAACTGAAATCGGCCGCGGCAGCTGCGGCCACGCATAAACGGAAGCTGCTTGAGGAACAGTTGAAATTGATTGATGCTGAGAAAGCAAAGGTAAGCACCGAGGACATATTGGTCTAATACTTTTTTGAAAAAAATGTGTATCTCACCTTTTAAATTTCTATAAGTATGTTTTAAAAATTGAAGCATACCAGCTTTTGATGAAGAAGGTTACTTCACAATCAAAAGTTTTTTGTAAAAGTGTGTAATGCGTCATAGTGCTGGAGTTTGGTTACTATGTACATTTCCTCTCATCGGCGGCGTCTTTAAACAGTTATTTTTCTATTACAATTTCTAGCAACCTCGTTGGACAGATTTCCGCGGCGCCTTGTGTGTCGTTGCGTTCGTTAAATCTACCAATAGACAATCACATCCGATTATGTTTCTATTATATTTAAGGTGGAGGCAGAATGTTCCGGCCTTCAGCAGCAAGTGGAAGTGAGGGAAGTTAGCAGTCGCGCGGCGGCGCTGGGCGCAAGACTCGGCGATGCGGCCGCGCTTGCCGAACCCAGAGAGAACGCCTTCCTAGCTGTGGACTTCGCACATAACGATGCTCAGCAGAGGTTTGCAGACGCCTTAGCCGAGTTGGGTCGAGTGCGTACTAGTACAACCTTCCCTGGGCTGTGTACTTTGCAGTTGGGTACGTACATTTTACCTTTAATGTGGTATTTACTGATATGTATGTGTTTTGTATGTGATCTTTGTGAGGTTTGTTACTTTTTACCGCTAGAACGCTCCAGAAGTTTAATCAATTCAATAATAATTATAGTCCTACCAACTTATTTGGCCCGGCGCAGTGGCTGGAATTTTAACTAATTTTTATGCCTGTTTAGTTTTTATTTTATTTTTAACTAGATAATGCCCGCGACTTCATCTGCGTGGGTAGAGTTTTTTAATTCCCGCGGGAATTCCTTAATTTTCCGGGATAAATAGTAGTCTATGTCCTTCCCTGGGACATAACAAAATTTTATCAAAGTCGTTTAAAAAGATGTGTTGTTAAAGCGTAGCAGACAGACAGAAATACTTTTACATTTATAATATTAGTATGGATTTTTTGACATGAGCAACATTCCTATTGTAGCTATAAAATATAATTTGCAGAATCGGGGTGCGTGTGCGGTCTGGAGATGGTAGTAGTGTTGCGCACTGTGGACTACCACGGCGAGGCGCGCAGCACGGGCGGGGACCCCGTCACCGCCGCCGCTACGCTGGACGACGCCCCGCTGCCTTGCACTGTGACCGATCTCGACTCCGGTCTCTATAGGTACGAAGTCTCTTCATGCGTCGTTCCCTCAACTTTGGGGATCGTGACACCCCTTCGATAACACTCTTCTCACGATATTGTTCCATTTCCCTCTGTTTCCCGCCGCGTGGATGGCCTCGCAGATCGGTGTGTGTCAACTGCTTCCTTCATTTGGTCTGACCAACATCTCGGGTTACGTCTAAGTGCGGAAAATATCCCAGGATACAAAGAAAAAGAAGAAGTCTCGTGCTACGTCCGCAGGGCCTCTTTCCTCCGATCTTACCAGTGACCATAAGTTTTCGATTGTACTGGCATTCTTCCGTGAAATGTGGCCGAAGTAATCGAGGGTCCTCCGCAGACAGATATTGGAAAGCCTCATTTTTATTTTCAGTTTATTTAATATTAAGACGTTGGTTCTATGCTCGGTCCATGATATGTGGAGCATACGTCTCCAACGTCACATTTCAAAGGCGTCTATTCTTTTCCTATCGGCGGCCTTAAGAGTCCATGTCTCAGCTCCGTAGAGAAAAATAGAAAAGGTACGAGTTCTAAAAGCAACTTCTGAAGTGTTGCCTGCAGTTGTGCTGTAATATGTTGGCTACAGCAAAGCTATCGACTGCGGGTATGTCCGAACTCTCTTCAATTCAGCTCGATATGTTGGCTTTTTGGACTATGCGCTGATAAATTAGTAGGGCGCCTCACAGATGATCGGTCAGCCGTCTGCTCGTACTGTCTGCATGGCAATGAATCGCTCCTATGAGACTGCTACATCTCCCGCTCCACCTGGGTAGTTCGCGCGAACCATCCACGTTGCACTGTGAGAGGCAAGGGCTGCTTACAATTTATGAATTATGTAATATAATTAATATTATATAATTTATATTATTAAAAAACCGTGAAGGAACACTTGTTGAGTCGATGCTATTATGAATTTCTGAATATCAAAGTTGTATGGAAGCAATCGACTTTGGGTCCAGCACCCTACGGGATAGTGTAATAACTTACACTACTGTATTTAATTTATATACCTACGTATTGTAATATCTTGTTTTTTAAAAAGAGCAACTAATGAGTTTCTTGCTGGCTCTTCTCAGTAGAATCATGTTTCACGGAAATCATTCCGAACCGGTGGTAGAGTCAAAACATGACGTAACAGAAGAGACACCTGTATGTTATAAATAAATTGAGTATCGAGTATGAACTCTGGTTACAGAATCTCAATGCGTCCGTGGAGTGCGGGCGCGGTTTGCGTGCGCGTGCTGGTGTTCTCTCGCGGCGTGCGCGACTCTCCGCTGCGCGCGCAGGTGTTGCCCGCTGCGGCGCCGCTGCGCGTGTGGGGCGCCCGGGGCTCCGGCAAGGAACAACTCAACCAGCCCGTCGCTGTGGCCAGGTACCAAATTACTAATATGCTGGTGTTCTCTCATTCCTCAGTTATTGGTAGTCTAGTACAGTATTTCAATGTATAGTCCCACCAACTTATCTGGCCACGTGGCCAAAATTTTAACAAATTTTGATGCCTGTCTTGTTTTTAATTTTAATATAATTGTAATTTGTACTCGCTGTTATTATGTGACTACAAACAATACCTTATTTTATTCTTATAGTTTTCCTAAGCCAAGAATTAGTAGATACTAGCTATCCTAGTAGCTCGAGAAAATTAATTCATACTACATCAAACTATACATATATTTCAGTCGCAAATATCTATAATCTCTTTGGGAATACTTATTTATAATCTATCTATTCTGGAAGTTCAAAAAGGGTGTAAAGATAAAAAAGTCTGTAAATTTTCAGGTGTCCAAAACGTCGGGAAATATATGTCCTGGATGCTGGAAATTCAAGAGTCAAAGTGTTGGACGACGAGACGTTTGCTTTCAAGACGCATATCGTGAATGACGGTAAGGACACAGTAAACTGATACAACCAGTATGGAAACTCCCTAGAAACGTTTGAAACAGCTCACTCACACACATGCGCATCCCCGACACGTCATGACGCGTCACTCAGTACTGACGGCACCGCGACCCGTGCTTGTAATTTTGGAGTAAATCTTCTTTGGTCGCGAATTGGGTATTTGACTAATAGTCAAATCAGCAACTTTTTTTCAAATGTCAAAACGCGTCCTATGTATGGGATTTATATGAAATTCTAAAATGTGACGTCATTAAAGTTCGACGCACTTCTTTACTTTAATCGATTGTTTAAAATGGTTATTCAACATAAAACTATCAGGGGACGTGGATATTACGATTTTACGGATATTTAATAATCACTAAAAAATTATTTATTTGAATAGTAGTCAAATACCCAATTGAGAAAAACTCAGATCATTTCCGTCCATATTTAATATATTCGCCAAACAAAACTAAACCAGCTTCCTAATATTTAGTACATTACAAGCCCTTTTTTCTACTTACTAAGACTCACTTTCATGACTACTAATAAATGCTTTAAAATAAAATAAAATCGTAGTATCGCACTAATCCATACTAATATTATAAATGCGAAAGTGTGTCTGTATGTCTGCTACGCTTTCACGGTCCATCTGTTCAACCGATTTTGATGAAATTTGGTACAGGAATAGGTTGTATCCTGGGAAAGGAGATATGCCTCTTTTTATCCCGGAAAATTGAAGAGTTCCCGCGGGAATCCAAAGAGCGAAAAGCGGACAAAGTCGCGGGGATCATCTAGTGTTTTCACTTATTTTTTAAAATATAGTGGCGGCTATTTTATGTACATTGTTGATTGTTGTAGGGTTAGCGGGTCGAAGTTGCACAGGCATAGCGGTTACAGCTGAAGGAGTGGTTGTTGTTAATTGGCGGACGAAAACTCTCACCGAGGTATGTTTGACCTCAAGTTGACCAAACGTTGATTCCGCTCTAAATACGACATCGTATTGTGTTTTTCATAGCCCTTATCAAGGGCTAACAGGATGGATGGACTCAATAATGTAGTGTGTGACAGTGTGTGAAAACGAAAGGGGGCGCATAACCGCGCATTCTAGCATTTTAATAGGGCAATATACTCATGCCCTTTTTCCATATTTAAGAGTGCTACAACTACAAATTCACAGTTTCACGTCAACAATTATTGTGTATTTGACAACTAGTCAAATCGGCAAAATTTTTTCAAACGTCAAAACGCGTGGTTATTACAGAATTTTGTATGAAATACACAAAGTCGTTACGTTTTCAAAGTTCTACGGACTTTTTAACTTTAATCGATAGTTTATAATCGTTATTCAACATGTAACTAACAGGGGATGTGGATAAAACCTCTACTTAATAATCACTAAAAAATAATTTATTAGACTAGAAGTCAAATACTCAATTGTTTTGTGTTGTAACCTGTTGGTTATCCTAATAATATCCTATCCGTGCCTCGGAGAGCACGATATAAGCCGTCGGTCCTGCGCCTGATCTCTCTCTGGTCAGGTCGGATTTTCCGTCCCATCGGGCTAACAGAGAGTGCACCTGTGTGTAAGTGAGAGTGTAAGTGCACACACTTTGCACTATAATATCTCCCGCGCAGATGGGTAGGCCGCCGTGGCCGAAATTCGGTCGGGAGGACATTATTATCCTAATAATATTTAAATTAAACGACTAAAACTGGGCATTGTAAACAGATAAACAGCGAAGGTGTCACGGTGCGCACGATTCGCTCGGATCGACTCGTGGAACCGGTTTGTGTGGCGGCGCACGCGGCCTCGCGGCGCCTCGCTGTGGCGGACAACGGCGCGCGCACGGTGTTCGTGTTTGACACTCACGGCAACATCGAGCGAGAGGTGAGAACTTTGACACACACGGCAACATCGAGCGAGAGGTGAGAACTTTGGCACACACGGCAACATCGAGCGAGAGGTGAGAACTTTGGCACACACGGCAACATCGAGCGAGATGTGAGAACTTTGTCACACGCGGCAACATCGAGCGAGAGGTGAGCCACGGAACCCTTAAAGTTGTTCAACGAATTCAGTCAATGCTATAAGCTAGTCGCCAACAGCTATCGCAAAATTAAAAACAGGACTCGATAAGTATACTCTCGCGTCAAGGTCAGGACTAGAGCTGGGAGCGTGCGGGGTATAAAGAGACGGTCGGGCGCGGTGCGCACCCGCCCGTTTAATTAATCACTGTCGCAACAAGAATAATCAGTACTTGGAGGAATTTAGAAATTAAACAGCTATTTGCACACACAGGAAGTTTTAAGTTTAGTACTATTTATAGTACAATATAACACTGCTATCGCAAAATTAAAAACAGTACTCGTGTAGCGTACTCTCGCGTCAGGCTCTACACTAGTACTGTGAGTGTGCGGGGTATGAAGCGACGGTCGAGTGCGGTGCACACCCGCCCGCTACCTCAGCCCCCGATTCCTCTGACCTCGCGCGCGGACTATACGTTCGCAACGTGATACGGCTTTCACACTCGACGTCCACGAGCGCACTGCGAGCGCCCTTTGGTTCGCGTCAAAACCCGACACTAGTCGGCTCGCTGCGAACCGGGAGCTCCTATTGTTAATCAATATTTTTACATTCCAGGGTGGAACTACATCCCAAATGGTGCTACCACCATAACAAATAAGAGTATGTGGCGCGTCTTCGTGGATTGAACTATCTTATAATTGTAACATGTATCGTGTGTTTGAGCAGGTTGGCAACGGCGACCTGGGCATGGTGGGCGGGCTGGCGCTGACGGAGCACATGCTGGTGGTGGCCGACGTGGCCGTGCGCGTGTACGACGCTGAGGGCACTCTGCAGACCACACTCGCGCCCATACCCAAAGGTGACTGCTGATTATACATCGATATAGGAATGTCATGATTTTCTAGTTTTATATTCTGTGGTACGACATTCGCAATAAATAGAAGGCCATAAAGGACTTGAATCCCGGGCCGTAAAATAAATTAATTAAAAAAGTATGGTATTCTGATGACCATTCAGGATGCTTCCCTATTAAGGTGGACTACACGGGTCTGCTCGCGAAATTCAAATTTAATTTGGTTTTTCGCAATTTATAAATTAATACGACAAAGTAGGCTTATGGCATTCTAATTCCGCCAATGGCAGTATCATCTTCACAGGGTTATATAAAAATCTTTACTTGAAAGTGTCCAGTTTAAGAAATTAGTTAGACTATCGAGTTGGATGTGAGTTACTCACAAATTAGTCGATTATCTGATTAATTACTTAAAACTGGACACTTTCAAATAAAGATTTTTATATAACCCTGTGAAGATGATACTGCCATTGGCGGAATTAGAATGCCATAAGCCTACTTTGTCGTATTAGTTTATAAATTGCGAAAAACCAAATTAAATTTGAATTTCGCGGGCAGACCCGTGTAGTCCACCTTAAGCGCAATGGAAAAAAAAAGAAAAACTAATTAATAAAAGATTGTACAATTTAATCAAATTAGGTACTATAGAATATAATATTATTAGAAGGAATAAAGTATATAAACGAACATCGGGTTTTGATTTATCGAAAAATATATGCACTGTCCGCGCGCGAGCTCCGAGGCTTCGGGGGCTGAGGTAGCGGGCGGGTGCGCACCGCGCCCGACCGTCGCTTCATACCCCGCACACTCACAGTAGGTACTAGTGTAGACTTTAACGCGAGAGTACGCTACACGAGTACTGACTTTAATTTTGCGATAGCAGTGTTATAATTGTACTATAAATGGTACTAAACTTAAAAGTTTCTACGTGTGCAAATAGCTGTTTAATTTTTAATTCCTCCAAGTACTGATTATTCTTGTTGCGACAGTGATTAATTAGATTTTACTTTCATTTTGTACAGTTCATTATAATTATTTTTTATTGTTCTTTCTTCCTTATTGCTAACCTAACCTAACCTCATAGAATCCGCGGATATTCAAGATGTGTCATTATCGATAACTTAATATCAACTAAATCACAACTCTATCTCATTACGTCAACATTCCTTAAAAGTTAAATAAATCATAAGAAACTTCTGGCGCCCTTAACTCTCTAGATCACGAAAAGCGACTGAGACATCAAAGAAACCTGTTTTTCCTAATAGTTGCTAATATTTAAATTGTCCTTTTGAATAGGTCGCGGGGGTTACGGCGGTATAGCGGTGGAGCACACGGAAGACGGTTGGCACATAGTGTGCACGCGCTCCATACGCGGCCGACCAGCGTTGGTCGTGCTTGAGGCGGACGGCGCTGGTAGATTGCTGGCCGCCTGTGAACTGGCCGACAAAAAGCCGCGGCGAGTCGCCGGCCTCGCGCTTTTGCCGAAAAAACGAGCTCTGTTGGCCGACCTCGCGGGTGATTGTTTGAGACTGCACACCTACTGGTGAACGGTGAGTCGCACTTCGACATTTGGCAGACAGAACTGGCCGACAAAAAGCCGCGGCGAGTCGCCGGCCTCGCGCATTTGCCGAAAAAACAAGCTCTGTCGCCCGACCTCGCTAGTGATTGTTAGAGACTGCACACCTGTTTGTGAACGGTGAGTAGCACGGCATTTGGCAGACAGAACTGGCCGACAAAAAGCCGCGGCGAGTCGCAGGCCTCGCGCTTTTGCCGAAAAAACGAGCTCTGTTGGCCGACCTCGCTGATGATTGTTTGAGACTGCACACCTACTGGTGAACGGTGAGTCGCACTTCGGCATTTGGCAGACAGAACTGGCCGCCAAAAAGCCGCGGCGAGTCGCCGGCCTCGCGCTTTATCCGAAAAAACGAGCTCTTTTGGCCGACCTCGCTGGTGATTGTTAGAGACTGCACACCTGTTTGTGAACGGTGAGTAGCACGGCATTTGGCAGACAGAACTGGCCGACAAAAAGCCGCGGCGAGTCGCAGGCCTCGCGCTTTTGCCGAAAAAACGAGGTCTGTTGGCCGACCTCGCTGATGATTGTTTGAGACTGCACACCTACTGGTGAACGGTGAGTCGCACTTCGGCATTTGGCAGACAGAACTGGCCGCCAAAAAGCCGCGGCGAGTCGCCGGCCTCGCGCTTTATCCGAAAAAACGAGCTCTTTTGGCCGACCTCGCTGGTGATTGTTTGAGACTACACACCTATTGGTGAACAGTGAGTAGCATTTTAATAGCAGACATAACTGACCGACAAAACCCCGAAAAAATTTTAAAGGTACACTTGTACTTACTTCACTTATAGACGGAGAGCTGGCAACGAATTTCGGGAAGGTCCTTTTGGCAAGCTGAAATTGTGGAAAATATAACTTCGTCAATTGACGAATCCGGTCCTGCCAGTCTGGTAGAGCGTTTGCGGTTATTTCGCTACTGCAAATAATTTCGCAACAAACATTTGCAAAAAAATAATAAAAAAAAAATTTTGGCACTTTGTTTTTTTTATCTTTTTTATTTTTAAATTTATTTATTTTATAAAATGCACAAACAAATACAAAATTTTGTTTCTCGCCAAACTACACACGTAGATTGTTGGCGAGTTCGCGCTCAACTAAAACTACTTATTTTAGTACTTATGGAATTCGAAAGAAAAATCCCAGACGTTTCTGTCGGTTATAAAGTATTACCAGACCTCTTCAAAAGTATTTTATTAAAATTCCCAAAAAATATACTTTTGGTACTCTGAAATTTTAATCACGTATTTATTGAGTAATTTCAATAATACCTGCAAATCGCCAGACAAATTTTGCGGTTTTAAACAATTCCCAGACGTGAATAAAGTTTTCAAATGAGTACGACGTACGAAATAACTGCAAACGCAGACCAGACTGGCAGGACTGAATTCGCCAATTGACGAAAATCGAAATTATATTTTTTCACAATTTCAGCTTGCCAAAAGGACCTTCCCGAAATTCGTTGCCAGCTCGTGGACCATTACGCTCTGTATTCAAATTCGGCACGAACTTTCTGTTGTTGAACCAATAACTATCATAATAATTAATATCGTGTCACAAATCACTTGATACATAAGTCAAAACTATTTTTTCATGTTTCCAGGTGATCCAAGAACACGGTGGTAAATCGTGAGAAGTCAGGAGGCGAGAGAAAACGAATTTCATGCTAGTCCAATATTGTAACTGAGAATCGAACTTGGCCATAATCCGGACTGCGAGCGCCCTCGTACCAAAGTCAGTAGCGTATCATACGCTATTACGATATTCTTAGTACTTACAGTATTTATTTTCTATAAGTGTCCTTTAGTTACGTATTATTTTTAGGATTTTTTTACGGATTTCGATGTCGAATTATTCGATATTACTTTTACATGACTGATTTTGTTTTCTGGTTTTTTTTTGTGTCGCCTAAAATGCGACTATTTGTCGTTTTAGTCAGTGATTTTTCGTCATAGCTCCTATGGGGTCTATATTATTTTAAATGTAGGCAAATTAAACTGATTGCGGAATATTGAGACTAATTTGATTGTGCCATTTTTTTTTTGAGTTTTCTTAAACATCATTTTTCCAAAACGGCTCCAAATTAAAGAGAGGAGGCGCTGTATTATTTCAAAAGTTTAAAATTATCATAAAATAAATCATTTGATAGGAGCAACGACTTTAACTTTTTACGTGTCTTTATTTTTTAGTTGACAGAATGAAGTTTTAATTTTAAGTGGAATAGGAAATCCCGTTGACTTAAAATAAGCTGTAAGTATTACAATAAAAATAAAAATCAGTTTAGTCACAACAAAACGAATTTTTCGATATAAAGAGTAGCAACACTGACAATAGCACGTCAATTTTGGACATCCATCATGTTTGAATAGTACCTTAACGTCGCGACTTCATCTGCTATAAAAATTTAAAAATTCTATCAATAGGTACATTTTGTAACTGTACGTAATATTACAGTCATTAGACTGACCCTAAAAATGTTTTTTTTACACAAGTTCCACTACAAGTTAGCCCTTGACTGCGATCTCACCAGACGGTAAATGGTGATGCAGTCTAAGATGGTAGCGGGCTAACATGTTCCCTTATCGGTTTTCTACTCAGTGATGAGGTAGTAAGGGGTGTAAATATTTTGGCCTGCGTACCGTTACGCCATTTTTTTTTTCGAAATAGCGGACACGCATAAAACCTATACAAATCAATAGCCGGCATAAGCAAATAATGAGACAAAATATTCTAAAGTATCAGGTTTCCGGTTAGGTTAGGTTAAAAGCTATCTAGTAATTTATGGTTTTCTCGATGGCGCCACCCATACAGCTTTGATAGCTGACCTCACATTTAGAAAATTGTGTCTTAAAATACTTGCTTGTATTTGATGCCAGATATTGATTTATTCAGGTTTTATTAGTAGCCGTTATTTAAAAAAAATGAAAATGGCGGAACCGTGGGTAGACCCAGGCTCCATACTACAACATTCAAACCTCTTTACAGTTCTATACTATCGGCCGTTCAAAAGTTTTTACCTCGCGAGCGTGCCCCCTTATCGTGATCCCAAAAAAAAACCTCTCTTGAAAAAATATAATGTATTAGTACTGCCATAAACGCAAGGGCTTCGTGCCTATAATATCATGATCTGATTAAATTAACTAGTTATTATTATTAAGTATTATATTTGGAATTTCCTTTGGAGAACTGATTGGTCATAAAATTGGCATTGGCCTTATTTAATTGCAAAATTGTAAGAAATTTTATTACAAATTACCTAATAAATTCCTGTACTTAAGTTCTGGTTTAATACTAATTTGCCAAAATGTTCCTAAAACCAGAAGTTATAATAATTACAAACCATTTAAAGTTAAACCATGTATTTTCAATTTATTGTCGCATGTAAAGATAATGAAAATTCTAATTTTCCGCAACATATTATGTTGTTAAGAGTAGCCAAATATTTCCAAAAGCATGAGAAATATTGCGTACAGTTGACCACTGCAGTATCACGACTCGAAACGGTCAGTGCACTCCAAAAACATACTTCAAACTCTACTGTCTACTGTAACTAAAATATTCGGAAAATGGCCCAACAATTTATTTCCTGCGATTGGAAAACTGCAACTGGAGCAGTTGAAAAGGGTTTATTCTTTAATCAGAGCATTGATAACTTCATACAAGTACCTAAGTCTTAAAAATATTGAAATATCGGAACTTAAAAAATCTTGCTAATTAATTAAGTAGGAAAACTTGGCTAATCGGTGATAGTTTTATAATTCTTGTCTAAAGTAAATAAGTAAATAGTCAGACAGATTAATATTTTTGGAACCTAGTATACGAAAGAGGAGGAAAAATATCATGTGCCACTACCTATGAGCTTGAGTAGCTACATATATAGATTATGAATAATTCAATATTAAAAATCAACAAAAAAATCTGGTAAATGTGTGACACTAGAGTGTGTGATACACACCTGGCTATTTGGTGATATAGGTACACATGGCTATTTGGTGATATGAGTCAGGTTATATTGTGTCATTGCAATGAAAAGATAAAAACTGCAACAAAATAATCATACAATTTAAGGAACATAATAGAAACAATCCTTGTTAAGTTTTACTTAGTTTTAGGAACTTTAGACACCAGTATTACCTCAAAATTAATATTAAAAATTAAAATCAATTGACACAATAATTTAATCTATAATAACAAAATTAAAAATATTAAAAACTAAATTAAATCTAAATTAAAAACTAAACATTAAACACAAAACTAAAAATTAAAAACCTAATCTAAAAGACCGCTACCAGTTGGCAGCGTGCCCAGAATGCTGGCAGCATTGCCGCGTTGAATAGTTATACTCACTCGCTGAGCGAAATATATACCAGCACTCTGGTCACGTGTTGCCTCGACCAGGCGCGCGGAAAGTTCCTTATAAATACCGCGCGCCCCAGCCCCCCAAGGCCCTAGCGTCTCGACCCCAAAAGGCGCAAACATATAACCACTATCTAGTGTGCTATATTTACGCCTCTTGAGGCCCTCCGCTGATTCCGCCGCCGCACCAGCCCTAATGGCAGTGCCTGGAAGGTGGGACGGCGCCAAGGTGTCTACACATGTGGCATCCCACACCAAGGGCCGCCCCAAACTCCAAGGAACTAGGGTCATACCATCGGGCCTCTTGCCGTCGTCTCGCATGAGCCCAACTGGCTCCAGAATAGCCGCATATCCGGCGGTGGCAAAGGCCCGACGGATTATATCATTCAGGCTGGCGTGACGGGGGATACGCCCTGCGCTGCTGACGCAGGAGAGACCATGGTGACCGAGTCGGCCGACGGCAGAGCCACACTGACAGCGGTGTGGAGCGCAGCACGATGCGCCAAGGCGAAGCGCCGCAGCTATCCGGAAAGCAGAAGAGTCGATTAAGGTTCCTGTGTTGGGCGACGGGAGGGCCTGCAACCACAGACCGGATTCCCACTCACCCACGGCCAGAAGGCGGGCACGATCGGCAGAGCTTGAGCACGTATCAATAAGTTTTTTCCGCGCTAGCTCGCAGATCGGCCCATCCCATTGCCGTTGTGACGAGAGGGATATGGGGAATTCGCGGTTTGGGCAGGCGTGTGTCCACGTGTACTTGGCCTCGTCCATGAAACTAATGACGAAATCATCTAGAGAGGCCGCAAGAATCTTTTGGGATAAATTTAGGGTGCCATGGACTGAGGACAAGAAAGCGGGGAGAGCGACACCAGAGATAGATCTGATTCCCAGGCCACCCAGTCGCACAGGAAGCGACGCCTGCATCCACACTCGCTCTTCCAAGTTAATATTTAAAATAGATGCCAAACAATTTCTGACCATGTTGTCAAGGCTGTTCAACAACTCAGTGTGTTTCCACAGCTGACAACACCGGATAGTGTAGGTAAAATTTGGAACAAAAAGACAGAACCGGATGATTGTAAAAGCCATATGGACGTTAATTTTTGATAGCCGGATGGAACACTGTGTAAAATTTTGAATTTTTTCCTCGAAGAAAGAAGGGAATGATTCATCAAGGATAGGGGAGCCCAACAGGCGGAGGGAAGATTTATCGATGATCTTAATGTTAGGTGCCAAACATTTGAATTTTTGAATAACCAAATCTTTCGAGGTGCATAAGTCCGAAACAAAGAGTTCGCACTTGGCAAAGTTTAATTCCAAACCAATCGCCTGGAACTCTTTGACAAGACTGGCAAGATCGTCTAAGACGGTTTCTGCATCACCACCCAAGGTCCCATCGTCCAAGTACCAAACATTAAGTTTAGATTGAAGGCGTTGGACGATAGGATGGATGGCGAGACTAAACACTGCAGGTCCTAGAGGATCGCCTTGCTGGCAGCCAACAGCAGATAATACTTTGTTGCCAAAATATGTTAATTTTGAGGGACTACTATAACACTGCCAAAGGAAATTATATAAATTTGGGATTTTGTTTTTCACCTCAGTTAGCAGGACACCCCTATCTACGGAGTTAAAAGCATTCTTCACGTCCACCTTTAGCAGCACCTCACCACAGTTTTGATCTAAAAAGGTCCTGACCGAATGGACGGCGGCTTCACAGCCACCCCGCGAGCCAAAGCCTAGTTGGACAGGCTGGAAATAATCAGTTAAGGCTGGCGCAATTTTTTTGCAACAAATTTTAGCTGCGAGGCGGCGGTAAGTTGTGCCAACTGCGATAGGCCTAATGCCGCCATCTTTTTTCTTCAAGGCACAGAGATTTGCACCGTATAGTACGTCAGTAATTTCAGTGCTGACTCGTCCGGACAACATTAAATTCACTAGCGCTGTCAGGTCCCTAAGAAGGGCCACGCCGGCTTCACCGTTTCCACAGCAAATGAGATCTAAATGTTGTGGTGTCTGAGCGTGAGTCTGAGTCACCAGCGGAGCCCTTCTGAAATGACATAACAGCTTCGTAAACGTCCTGGCCGATAATTTCAATATCCGTAGCACCGTCAGGCTGACATTGTGCCGGGGGGAGTTGAAGAGAGGCTGCTGGAGGTGGATGTCTTTCTTCCAGAGCTGAGAGTGTTTCTGGTGATGCAGGAGCCACCGTGTCACTGGAGAAGAGGATACGTGCAGCACCTTTAATATCACCATCACTGAGTCTGCTTTCCACAAGTTTGTAAGTTGCAGACTCAGAGACAGGTTTTGTGCAAAACCTTAAATTTTGAACGTGGGCCGAGACACTGTTCATAGAAGGTATTTAATCTGAAATTGGACAATTAGAACATAAGAAAAAATTGAGATCTATCACATTTTGGCATTCTACATGATACCATGTCTTACAAAACTGACACTCTATCCAGTCTTTTCCATTCTTAGCTTTTACGTCAGTTGCAAAATTTCTTCTACATGTTCCACATGCATTTACATTTATTTTCTTTTTTCCCTTATCTTGCTTTTTAACATTTTTTTCGTTTATCTCTGGCCCATAAATCTGGCCCCTTCTTACTTCAGCTGTCTTTTTTCCACCTGCTTTCATCTTGGGTTGTGGGATGGTCAATATGGAGTCAGCTACACGAGAACAGCTTGGTTGGAGTGCATTATTTTCTTTGTCATTGTCATTTAATAGAAGCTTGTCTAAAATCGGATTGTGCTCAGACATATTATTTTCATTTTGATTTGTATCCATGAAGCTTGCCGATGGAGCAACAGCCTCATCGGGAACAGCATTAAAATCAATGGGAAAAATTCCAGTTTTTTCTGGAAAAAGCATTCTGGATTATTGATCTTGTATCAATTGTGGAGCCAGTGGAGGTGTATGCTTTTGAAAACATTGCCAAAAAATTATATCTTGTTGGTTTTTCTCCCGGGTTTTCAGCTTAAAATTTATCAAGCTTTGTCCACCATTTCAGTTTAAGTGGCCGGAACACGCCTACGTCTAGGGGTTGAAGTAAATGGGTAAGATGTGGTGGATATGTTACAATATAAATTTGTTCTGCAGTTGCAAGTTCCAACACTTCAGGTGCTAAATGAGATCTATGTGAATGTGAATAGTACTTGTGGGCGTGCTACGGGTAAATTTTCAATAAAATGTTTAAGAACTCTAGAAAGAGATCATTATTAATCCATCCCTTTTCACTTAGTTTGATAAGACATGGGAAATTAGTTTTTCATCCCATCTTTTACCTTTAAAGATAATCATGGGTGAAATTATTGTATTTCCTTCTGCATTCACACAAGGCAAAACTGTCGTTGTTCTACCTTTTTCTCCGAATGTTTGTTTATAGACATACTTTTTCCCTGTTAGGGCCACAATCTTGCCTGATCGCATCACAAACATAAAACCTGATTCATCCAGGTTCCATATCCTATCAGGTTTATCCAAAATGTCTAACTTTTTATATAGATCTTCCACCATTTCATAAAAATCATTCAAAGCTTCACCAGTGTGCTCTCACTCATCATCTCAATGTGTGGATCTCAGTAGATCTATTAATTGTCAGACTCTCCGATGTCCTCACACTGAGATTGTATCGTTTCTTAAAACTGTCCGGCCAATACCATCCAGCATAGTCCTTATTTTAGAAAATGGGTGTTTTATGTTGGCTTGTTCTGCCAAACGATATGTCACAATGCAAAAAGCAAAAAGTCTATCTAAAGAGGCTTTTTATATAGCTTATGTATTAATGTTTATATTCGTGAGTACACAAGGTAACCCATTTTATTTAATTCCACTTTCTTTATTGAGCACTTCAATTAATACTTTACATTTTTATCACATAGGGTTTAGCGCTTGAGCGTGTGGCTAGAGAGAAGACATATTTCAATACCACAGACACACATAGACATTTGACATAAGCATATCATAGACGACAATAATTATGGCCATACACAATATATATTTAACACACCCTTTCAATGTTAATTGTATTATATATATATATTATATATATTATAATTGAAAAGAATTAATCATTGCTATCAAAAAGTTAAACAATACAATTGCTATAATAACTTACATATAGCTAACAAAACATTAAATTCAAACATGTCGCAGTTACATAACATTTAGGTTATTCGTAAAATTATTTATGTTTCATTACACATAAAGATTTAGTTAACAAATCAGAAACATTTTCCTCAGTTGGTATATTCTATTCCCCTTTCTCATTACAAAACAATTGAATTTTTTTATTTTTCAATTCGCTACCATTGCCACACCGTATTCTATTAAAGTACTCGCTCCTGAAAAAATTTGAGCTCCTCGTCCTCTTTGTAGGGGTCTCCTAGAAGTATTACCACGATGACCTCTGTAGGCACGCTGTGACCATGTAGGCAGGGATCCACGTCCTTGATTGTAATACAAAGTTTTGCAATTTTTGGCCTTATGTCCTGTTTTTTTACATCGATAGCACATGATAAATGCATTCTCATCTGTAGTATCCGTAGTATTTTTAGAAGTTATTTTCAATTCTTCATCAAGAAGCCTCGCTTTCACATTTTCAATTTTTAAATCATCTTTGTTCAACGTCTCTATAACAGTAATTACAGTTTCGTACTTCTGTGGTAATCCAATTAAAAGATAGCAAATTTTGTCCAATTCGTGTAATTTTTCATTATTGTATTCTAAATCTTCTACTATACTACTGAATTTTTGAAAATATTGTTCTTATTTTTCGTTTTCTTGGCATTTAATACTAAGTAGTTTTCTTCTTAAATAAACTTTTGAAATGACTGACTTACGTTGAAATGTGTTTTGTAACTTTTCGATCATTAGTTTGCTCGTGGAACATTCCTTAATAATTCCTAGGTGTGTATCGGAAAGACATGAAACTATGATGTTCTTTGCTATTGCGTCTTTTTTGTTAAAAGAATCATCTTTTGTTCTGGAGTCCGACTTTCCATTTTCTATACAATATAAGACTCCTTTTTCCTCCAAAACAGCTTTTAAACGAAAGAGCCAATTGTTAAAATTATCGGATTTTAAATTATGTAATTGGATTGCGTAGTTGACCGCCATCTTGATGAGTAGCTAACTTTCCTTTGTTCCTTGTAAAACAGAAAACTTAGAAGCACTTTTATTATACTCACGGTTATATAATCGCCCATAACCTATTTAATGTTTATATTCGTGAGTACACAAGGAAACCCATTTTATTTAATTCCACATTCTTTATTGAACACTTCAATTAATACTTTACATTTTTATCACACAGAGTTTAGCGCTTGAGCGTGTGGCTAGAGAGAAGACATATTTCAATACCACAGACACACACATAGACATTTGACATAAGCATATTATCATAGACGACAATAATTATTATGGCCATACACATTTAAATAACATTATAGATTTATAAAAAAACAACTAATTCTCGAACCTCTGATCATTAGCGCGCAAAGTTCCATTGAAAGCTGTCAGAATGACAGAAATTTCGGTCTTGATAATTTCTGCGGTATCGTTCAGAAACATATCGTATACATTTATACGCCATTTTTTTTAAACTAGCGCCATCTGGCGCTATTAAAAACTGGCATATTTAAAAAACCGCTACTACTGTAACTTTGCTATTCGCAATATTCAAGGTATCACCGAATTACTATGTATCACCGATTAGCCAAGTTTACCCTGCAAGACTTAAAAAGTGGAAATAGCACATTAGCTTCATATCCAAGTGTAAATAAGAATAATTTACACATTTTATACAGAAATATGGGCAGTGCGCTTTAGGAGTCGGCCCAAACCCTCAAGACCTGAAATATTTTGATTGTTTCTTCAAAAAGTCACTTCCTATAATCAGATTTTATTTATGCAACTAGGAATGCCTATTATAGAGTTGGAGTTTAAGGGAAGAACAAAGAAGGTGAAAGAGATTTTGGAGACTTTACAGAAATTTACGAGGTTTCTGCCAACTGTGAGTCGTCATTTCAGGGCAAAGGAGGATAAAGCTTTGCTAGGAAACGTTACCTACATGAAACAGTTACTTGAAACTCATCTGTACAAAGTGAAAGCGGTATTAGCTACGAATAATTGTTCCGATGCCTTTTGGATGGGTATCCTCAAAAACAAGAACATCGACGGTGAAGTGATTGCGACTCAGCAAATGGAAGAAGTTGATGAGTCGGCAGAGGATTGTGACGAGCAGCTGCCAGAGAACGCTAGTGATGATTCAGATAACGAAATGCTTAATCCTTATTCTAGAAGTGTCAGTGATATTGTTTAATTATTATGATATTTACGTTAGCTAAATAAAGTAATGAAACATTGAAAATGTATATAAGCTAACTAATGTTTACAAATATACCTACTACTGTTACTTAAAAAATATAAAAGTTTTTTTTTATCACCACTTGAACCTCTCATAATAATCCACTGGAGCTTAGTTTCTATTCATTGCATTTCCACCAGAGAAGTGCTTCGTTGCTAAGCTAGGGCAAGAAGGAGCGCTTCATTTTCATAATGTTAGATCAATCGCTCCAATTGGTGGGTTTGACACATATCCGTAGCTTATCGACGTAACGTATCATCTCTGGTGGAAAGACAGCCTTATGGTAAATAGGAATAGAATACTAGTCTAGAAATATTGTATCCATCGATGGGGGCTGATGAGTAGAGATCATTTCTATGCCAAAATTGTAGGAAACTATTACCTAACCTGCCTGTAAACCTTGAAGCCAAAGGGTTTAGTTTGTTGGCCTAATGGTGTTTAAATCTGCGATTATGCTTAACAAACGGCTTAGGCCGACTTGCAAAATACTGCCTAAACTTATTTAGTATTTGATGCTGTCACTTTTTAATAGGTTTTCTCCGGAGTTGTCATGAAAAGAACAGATATAGAAAATTTAACTCAAAACACATTATGGGCCCTGTGTAAGTTGGCCTAAATAATACGACTGATATTTTGAACTTGGACATCCCAAAACTTTTGTGAGAGGTCGACTAATTTAAAAATGAACGCTCCTCACTAAGCGTTGATGTCATTTGTGACTACATGACCAATGTCGACGAGCAATTTGTGTGTAAACGTCCAATTGATAACAGTATACAACTGCTTTGCATTTGAGCGTAAACACACGTTCCGTTTCAGATTAGACTACATCTTCCAACTATAACATACAGTTAGGACCAACTTTAAAAACGTTTAGGTATACTGAATTTTGTTTTGTGCGCTGTCCTATAAATTTCGTCCTTTGAACAAAATAAATAAATAATTTAGCTATTGTCAATGAAAAGTATCACTTAGCAACGTTATTCACACTTAAAAAAACACCGTTTGATCTAACCACTATCATTAGATAGGCTTGCTTATAAGTTCTCTTTTATACCACGTTTAAATAATTTTGCTCAATGAGAACATAACATCATATCACATGAGAATGCTTCCATTTTGCTAGAATTTAGAAATTAAAACGAATTGTTCAGCATTTAAAAAAACTAATCATGGTTAAAGTTTACTTTTAGGAATTCTTTAGCTCTAATGAAAATGTTCAATGTTAAATCGTGCCTGTAGTGAAAAGGTTCTAGAATATTTTATAATCTATATGAGCTTAATAAGAAGGTTAAGCTATAGCAACCACTGTTCTATATTATGACCCTATCCCGAAAAAGCTGAATCAATCATTGTTACAATATCAATTGTTGTGATTGGCTGAATTTATCGGCTATCAGGACTAATTGGGATGGTTACAATGTAGCAATAATTTAACCGTATAAGGAACCAGATCCTCAATGAGTCATGACAAGCAAAAGTAAAGCTAGAAACCATGCTAGTGCAGAAGTGGTGATTGTCACATTGTGAGAAACGGAATCTCTTAAAAATGGATAAAATTCAAGTAACATTTTATCCAATAACTAGCTGATGCCCGCGACTTTGTCCGCGTGGTTTAAGTTTTTTTGTTTCCCGCGGGAACTCCTAAATTTTCCGGGATAAAAAGTAACCTATGTCACTCTCCAGGTCCTCAACTATACCCATGCCAAAAATCACGTCGATCCGTTGCTCCGTTGCGGCGTGATTGAAGGACAAACCAACAAACAAACACACTTTCGCATTTATAATAGGTATTAGTATGATTTTTAAGATTGTCAGCTAATCAGGCGATTGTAATTGTTACATTGTAGGCGCCTTACTTACATGCTAGTCTACTGCAGGTCACGATCTATTCCGCCACTACCAATATATGCGACCAATTTATAACTATGTTATTCAACCAATTTGTATAATTACCAAAAAATACTGGATTAATGTGCTTAGGTTTTTGTATCATCTTATATCATTGTATTGTGTCGGAATAATGTACTGTTGTAATATCATAACTAAAATGGCATATCTGGAGAAATTCTGTGATGTCTAACACGCCAACGCAAGAAGCGTGGTGGATCTTTGTTTTGCTCTCCTTCCCATGAGTTATAAGGCCTTTGCCCAACTGTGAGCCAGTAATGGACACACTTAGGTACCTCCGGTTTCTGAAATGTTATTTCAGGATCCAATTCACGAATCGGCCTATTTACAGATCATCATTTCAGATATACTGATCAATTTACAAATGTTTTGATTAGCCTTTCAGAAAGTGGAGGTCCATAAATACCATATCGTTACATTTTGCCATTCACTTACACCCATGATAGTAAAAGGTACACAAAGCAAAACGAATGTTAGCGTGGTTACCAGCTTCATATCATTTTAGCGAATGATTGTTATCTTATCTTTAAGCAACGATTTAATGTTTTGTAAGTTTGTTCCTTTTGATTGTGAAGTTTGTTAATGTTTTCCTATATGCCATTATTTTTTATTAAAAACTTAAATATGATCTAGTTTGCCTGAAATTGATAAATATGTAAACAAATAAGAACTCTTCCTAAGCACAATCCTTAACGAATGTTCGCGAACTTGTATCGATAAAGCTTTTTTGCGTCAGTCATATGTTGTCGGACTGTTGTTGATGTACTGTACCAGTTTGAGATGTTTTTTTTTTCAGCTTTTGACTGTCGTCAAACTATCGTAAGAGATATCCAATATAAAC
Source organism: Erebia ligea (assembly GCA_917051295.2). NCBI lineage: Eukaryota > Metazoa > Arthropoda > Insecta > Lepidoptera > Nymphalidae > Erebia > Erebia ligea. The sequence continues at coordinate 9,079,410 of OU785233.1, read as the reverse complement.
CGGTTAAACTTACTATTTTATCGGAGTATGCCCGACAATAAAACGTGAGCTCAACCGGTTTATACTTATATACAATTTGTTTACATAGTTAATGATTTCCATAAATCAGAGTTCACACTTTACTTGTCACAAACAGTTCACGTCACTGCCTTTAGAACTACGCGCATTTAATATCACTTAAGAACCTTTTAAAATATGAATACTCGAGAATCAGCGATTGGTACAAACGTAATTTGTGATCAAAGAAAAATGAATTATTATTTTCTATAAAATTAACGATTAATTTTTCCTGCAAAAGTTGAAAATGTTCTATTTTGACATTTAAAATGTACTATTTTTTGTATCATATGAAATCGATGGAATTAACGCCTAGGCTGGACGCACGTTGGCTACTATCGTGTGCGATTGATTCTTTTCAGCAGCCAAGCGATTGATTTATTTTTAGCATCTTAGGACGATTGAGATGGTGAGACGTGTTTGCCATGCGCTTATGGCTGCTAGAAGCTAGACGCTCATGATATAGGTAGAAGCCAAAGTGCGCCTCGCCCCAAAATTAATTTATTGGTTACATTAAGTATATTCATGAGGCGAAATTATATTTATCGAAAGCTGTGAAACTGTACTTAAATTATAACCACAGAGTATCTCAGTGTAATGTCGATGATGTCACATAAGCAAAATAAAGATAATATTTAAATCTTGTACAAGCCTTTCATTTCTTTTTCTTTGTCTCCGATAGGTTCGTGTCGAACGCCAAACGCCTAGCGTTCGGCTTCTTTCCATAGAGAAATGTATGAAACATTTTCTTTTCGCGACATAAACTATAAACATATTTATTTGTATGCATAATGTTCCAGCATATGGATAGAGGACTAGGTATATAAGCCCCACTTTATTGTTAATTTTCAAGTTAAAATATGCAGCGGATCTAGCTTTATGGGTTCCTATCCGGACCCCATTTTTCGTCATTTTCAGCAGATCTTGCGTTCGTAGAAACGGATTTATGCAGAAAATTTGTATTGGAGTGTGCATTTTTATATGGTCAAACGAGAGATGAAGAAATGACCTTTAATTTGATTCCATAACATCCCCACAGCTGTGATTCCCGTTTCTTTAAAGTGTACCTGGAAAAGGATGACATCGGTGTATAGCGCCTTAAGAAAGGCAAGGAAATAAAAAGTGAAGTAAATTAATAGTGAATTATTGAAGTGATAGTAGAAGATCCGAATCTAAATCGAGACGTACCGGTTTGATAAGAGAATCAAATTTATTTTATAATAAATTTCATATATTAGAAAATAAATTAAAAATGGGTAGACAACAGAAATCCTGGACAGAATATTTTTAATTACTTTTCGAAAAATGATTTTTCATAAAATGTTGCAAAATGAAGATAATAATAAAATTTTATACTGGACTTAAAGTATAGAGCATATAGAATGTGCAATCGTAGGGTAGACTGTTATTTCCATTATTTATCCAGGTAAATAATAGGGTAGACTATTATTTCCATTATTTATCCAGGTAAATAATAGTCTACCCTACGATTGCACATTCTATATGCTCTATACTTTAAGTCCAGTATAAAATTTTATTATTATCTTCATTTTGCAACATTTTATGAAAAATCATTTTTCAAAAAATAATTAAAAATATTCTGTCCAGGATTTCTGTTGTCTACCCATTTTTAATTTATTTTCTAGTATATGAAATTTATTATAAAATAAATTTGATTCTCTTATCAAACCGGTACGTTTCGATTTAGATTCGGATCTTAGACCATGAATTTATAGTGAATCAGTGAATTAATAGCGAGATATTTTTAGTGATTTATTATTGTGAAGAATAATTAGTACTTATTGTGTTTGTAACTCATTAATAATACCTACCTAAAGTGTGAGTAGTTAGTCACGTACCTATTTTTAGAATACCAATTACCAACCCCCTAGTGCAGGAAAAAACAGCTTGTATCGGTATCTTCAAATAAAGTTCCATAAATGCTTTTCGGAAAATATCGAAATAAGTGTGAACTTCGGACCGAATTTATTTTTACTGAAGGTGCTCATTGCTCAGTGGTTAACAGAAGTTTTACTTCAGAAACAAGCGTGCGATAGATGAGCGCGAGCCGCGAAGGACGAAGCAAGGGTGCGTTTCCACCGGAGATGTGCGAGGATGCGTAGGGCTTCTGTCATCTGTGCATCTCATTGTTAAATATAATACTTCAACCTAGACCTCATCATTGCTTTGTATTAAGCGTGATTGTCGTCAAGCGCAAGCCTGTCTTGTAACGTCTTCCCTGACGCAGTGATGAGCGTTGTGATCTTGTAAGTGGGATATCCTGATTCCTGGGTTCCCAGTTGGGTCAATTTTAGAACAGTTTATAATGCCCCGGTCTGGTCTGGTAGGGACTTCGACGGTCGCTAGTTGAGAGTTGAGACCTTACCGGCAAAGTCGTACTTCTAGAAGAAGCGTTCCGGAATGCCGCGTAGGGACCGATATAGGTACGGGTAATCCATACTAATGTTATAAATGCAAAAGTGTGTCTGTCTGTCTGCTACGCTTTCACGGCCCAACCGATTTTGATGAAATTTGGTACAAGGATAGTTCATATCCTGGGAAATTAAGGAGTTCCGTGGGAATTAAAAAAACTTAATCCACGCGAGCGTCAACTAGTGTCTAATAAATGCCCTACCCCAACCAGTTTAACCCGTTACCATCGATGACGGCATCATCGCATACCTACCACCAGGACAGATCTCAGTCAAGAGCTAATTTTGTCATTCATCAAGTAAAAAGTTAAACATTGCAGTGTTGTCACATCTGATGGTAAGCAGCCTGAGGTTGTAAGAAAAACTGCCCCAAGGTCTACAAAAGAAACACATCAATGAAAAATAAATGCAGTTTTATTAATTACAAGTTGTACCACATTCAATTCAATGTTTTTGAAGATAATCCAATTAATTAATATTTTATCATTTCATCCAACAAATACTTACATAATTCATTAATTTATATGTATGACTATTTTGGGAAACCTACTACTTACAATGAATTTCTTAAATTATAACACTTTCATATGCTTGTAATAATTATACAATGTAAAGTACAGGAACTGTTATAAAATACAGGAACTAACAAAATTATATATCATGCAATATTATGTTATAAAGAATAGTAAGACTTTATAAAAAGCAAATACTATAAAATATTTTAAAGCAATATTTTATGCATATTTATGGTGAAAAGGCTGCCTGAACCAAACGTTTTTCAAACATGCTGGCACATGCGGCGCACCAGTACCAGTATACATATAATTCGGTCATAACAAAAATAAACAAATTTCCAATTACTTAAGAATAATAATATATTTAGATTACATTACTTAGTGAGAAAATTAACTTATCAAATCATTAGTCAGCCAAATTATTTTAGAACTAACTATCCAGTCTTTAGTTAATTTTCCTAATTTTAATTTTACTTTTTTTTTTTTTAATTTTAATTTAAAAAAACAGAGGAACCGCCAATGTCTTGCTGGCTTTTGAGAAATTTGTTTATCCGCCCCTTGAAGAGCCCCATATTATAATCATTAGGGAACACAGAAGATGGAAGCTGGTTCCACAATTTGCAGGACCGTTTTGTAATGCATTGACATTGTATAGTTAATATTAATTAGCATAAGTCATTATTATACATTTAAATAGAATGCCTAATAGTAATAAATCACATTGATACATTTTGGATCAACATTACAACAAGTGAAAAGTTTGTCATTTATTAACAACATTATGCTGGTAAACAATTACTCACTCTTAATTTTCTAGCTGACTTTATACGTCAACAAATCACTGAAAATCACGTAGAAACGTTTAAACAACTTGTTTAACTTTATAAAAGGAAAATAATTATTTTATCCTTAATTATTTGTTAGTCATGTTTGCATGAATACCATCATATTTCCTTACATGGATGTGATTATTAGGAATAAATAGATAATATCCTTAGAAAAACATATGGAAAAGGCGAATATCTACGTAGTACGTATGCATAAATAATACGTACCTAAAGCATGCAAAATAATCAATCGAGAATGGCACAAGAATGAATTAGAAAATTAATTGATATATTTTTATTTAAATATACTTAAACTTGGTTCAGTTAATAATAATATAATTCGGTTCTTATTAAATGTTCCTTTAAGTAAGTAGACTTGGGATACATAATATAGGTAGAGAATGATCCTAAGGGGGCGCGCACGAAAAATTTTATACTTAAAGAATTCGAAAAAATAAATCCCAGACGTTTTTGTCGGTTATAAAGTATTACCAGACCTCTTTCAAATTGTTCCCGAAATTCGTCGCCAGCTCTCCGACTAGTCGCATCGCCCCGCTACCGCCGTCGCCCCGCTACCGCTAGTTTCGTGCCCGTACACTAAGACAATTTATAGATTAACTCAGTTTACCTAAAGAACTTTACACATACATTTTTTGTTTCAAGTAATAATTATAATAAAAATAAATGCAATTGACAATCTTATACAATAAATTATAATTAAGTAATTAAGAAATTGCTACAATAGATCAACATTTTATCAGATAATGTACAACTTATTTTGGGTTAGGTACTGGGTAAAATGGTGGACTCAATACAGTTTCTATACAAAATGACTGTGATATAGCAATATTTTTGGTAATTCAAGATTAACTATATTTTATAATACAATAGTTATCTTTTTCTACAATTAATAACTACACATCAAAATATAGTTAGGTATTTAATTATAATGTTTCAAAAATTGGGAAAAGCTTACATTATAAAATATCGTCAAATGTCATCGATGTTTTGTAAATCTAAATTATATTATCAAAATATTTTTTGTAATAAGTAGGTCCAAAACATCGACAATTATTAATATAAGTAAAAATAATCTTCTGTTTTCACTAAAAGGTGAATAAAACGTAAAACTTTGTAAATTAGTAAGTATAAAAAGGAGATTTAATTTTCCAGTTTTCCAGAAAACAGGAAGTCTAGCTTTCCAGCGAAGTATTCATATATTATTTCATTTCCTACCTCTTTTGTTGGTATGAGAATACAAATCATACTTTTCAAACTTACATCTTACGTGACGAAGAAATGGACGTGCATAGGCCAACATACATTGGTTTGCACTTGAATTATGCGTGGCATTCGTTGTCATTTGTCAAAGGGATCGTACATTAATCACGTGAGGCTCGAAAGGAGAGGGTTCGGAAAAAATTACGAAGAATCACAAGGCGGGGAGGAGGGATGTAGTGAGTCATCACGTCATCACGATTTCTGAATTTTTTTTAAAAGTTGCTAAAATCATTACGTGATTAATGGACGATCCTAAAGCTCTAATGACAAACAACAATGACAATGACAAGTGAACAATGAGCCACTTTTTATGTACACACTTATACCTACACATAGTTACACACGTAACTTTTGTGCTATTAGCGTAAATTCGTCTAGAGATTAGTCTGTTTTATTTTGGTTAATTTAATTAATAAATAAATTTCTGTTTTGAATATGTGAAGTAGAATAAATAATATACTTAAGCCGGCCATACACGACGTCGCAACTGCTCGAGCGGTTCTATCATCCATGTATGTGTGTGTACGTACAAGACTGTAGCATAGTACAATAAGAATAGTAGGCTAACTAAGGCCGATCGGCGAGTTAATTAAGTACCTACTCCTGCGTTGACGCCTAGGGTTGTCACTTTCAGCGTAGTCTAAGTAGTACGGCGAATTACATACGTATTACGTACAAAACATCTCACATAACACCCCTGAAGTATAAGTATTATTTTTATATTCAAATGAAAACTTGGTCAACTAACCCCGGTCTCCCCTACTCCATAACTTAAATAAGTAAAAGATTTCTCTGTAAAAATTGATATTATTCTCCAAAATCTAAATCCATACTATCTAAATCCATACTAATATTATAAATGCGAAAGTGTGTCTGTCTGTCTGTCTGTCTGTCTGTCTGCTACGCTTTCACGGCCCATCTATTCAACCGATTTTGATTAAATTTGGTAAGTATAGCGGTAGGTTACATCCCGGGGAAGGACATAGGCTACTTTTTATCCAGGAAAATTAAGGAGTTCCCCCGGGATTAAAAAAATCCTAATCCACGCGGACGAAGTCGCGGGCATCATCTAGTTATTAAATATATTAATAGGTACCTTAGTACATCCAGACACGGATCCTGGGCTAGCACACATAGGAACCTACCGACACATAATTTTATATTACAAAAATTTTTAGGTACTTACGTTTCTTGTTCAGTAGGTAGGTATATTGAAGAATGATAAGTCCGGTTTGTTGGAGTCGTTATTGAGACACCCGAAGACACCACAATAAATTTTGGCTTTTTTTGAAGTCATAATTGTTATTAATAGGTAGGTTACTACTTTTATTGAAAAATTAAACAAACAAAAAAGAGCGAGCGTGCGACGTAATACCATGTTCGCAATTGCGCGCGATTAGCACGGCGGCGCGGCCCGTACCATCCCGTACTGCGGCCGATTTAAGCCGGTTACGACTATGCGAATGTGTGCGTGAAACTTCCGTGCGTACACTGCGCCCGCTGCTCACGCATACATTCAAACCGGCGGCGGCCATTTTGTATGAAGTTAACCTACTATTCTTATTGTACTATGACTGTAGGTAGTTCACTATGCAATCGTACTATGGCCTGTATGGACTGTAGTTCACTATGCAGTCGTGTATGGCCGGCCTTATTGTGTTTCTTTTTACCCTTAATCCAGGTTTGATGTTAAAAATAGTTTTATTCACCTTATATAATAATTGGGTATTTGACTACTAGTGAAATTAATTCTTTTTTAGTGATCATTAAATAAAGAATCTCCCTGCTAGTTTTATTTTGAATAACCATTTTAAACTATCGATTAAAGTAAAAAAAGTGCGTCGAACTTTGAGACGTCACAACTTAAAATTTCATACAAAATCCATACTAAGCACGCGTTTTGACGTTTGAAAAAAAAGTTGCTGATTTGACTAGTTGTCAAATACCCAATTGTTTCACTGTTGCCTAATCTTACTTATCTTACTTTCCGAACTTTGCTAACGTCGCCTTGCAGTCTTTGATGGTGTTGTTGAGTCGCTCAACGGTGGCGGAGGTCTGTTTGGAGCCCAACAGCCGGGTGCAGCTGTTGATGGTGGTGAAGTAGCCGCATACATTGTGCAGCACACGCACCGCCTTCTCGCCGCATACGAACAGATACTTGCCGGCTGGGTCGAAGCTCATCTGATTTATTCCGTCTGGAAAAGGATTTTATAATTTTAGCTGGCTATATTTATAATGTCCTCCCGACCGAATTTCGGCCACGGCGGCCAATCTCCAGAGAGATTAGCCATCTGCGCGGGAGATATTATAGTACACAGGTGCACTCTGTTCCTTTACTCTCATAGCCCGATGGGACGGAAAATCTGACACGACCGGAGAGAGATCAGGCGCAGGACCGACGGCTAAACGTCCTCTCCGAGGCACGGGGGTGACACACCGCCATCTTCCTAACTCCGGGCTAGTACCTACTGAGAATTTCTTGTCAGAAAAACTCAGTACTTGTTGTGACCCAGGACTCGAACCCAGGACCTCGTTGGTCTAGTGGTTAGCATGTTCAACTGCGGCTGACGAGGTCCCGGGTCGGGCCATAATTAAGTGTTGGGTTTTTCTAACTAGAAATTCTCAGTACTAATTCGGAGTTGGGAAGATGGCGGTGTTTCACTCCCGTGCCTCGGAAAGCACGTTAAGCCGTCGGTCCCGGATATTATCACTAACATGATAGTAGTCGTTAAAGCCCGCCAACCCACATTGGAGCAGCGTGGGGTCTAAGCTCTAATTACCTCTCTCCTATGAGAGTGGAGGCCTGTGCCCAGCAGTGGGACGTCAATGGGCTGTAGTGCTAGTGGATACTGTAAGTTGTCGTCATACCTTATGTTTAGGCATTTTCTAATCGTCAAAGTGCACGGGGCTACATACAGTAAAACATGACGTAACATACGTGACACACGTAATAAATAAATTGAGTATTGTGTGCTTTAGTGACACGCAAGTGATGGGCATAGCCGTCTTAAGTGCATTATATTATCTACTTCTACGGTAATGTCATGGGTAATGTATAAGAATGCAGGCAAAAAGCACATGGCACTTTAGCGTAATTTGTTTGACAATCCAGGCCGGGGCCCGTGCATTTTCGACCAAAAGTAACTACTTAAGGGACCGGCGACCACCGCTCGCAACTTCTACTCGAACCGCAAATATAAATTTGCCGGTATATTGCTATCCCTATTTGGCTGAAGACACATGATCGCGTGCAAGCGCGATAGCAATATGAGCGTACAGAATTTGTTATATTTGTTAGTCTTGTTCCGTGAATACCAAAAATGATGAATGAAAAATTGTTGTGTTTTTAACTTCGTGTTGTTATTCTGTAACTTGACAATATAGGCTATGTTCCTGATCAATTAGTACGTGAGATATCGTTGGTTTTAATATGAAACAAATAAGGAGAAAACATGTCGTTTATGTCGCAAAAACATGCAAAACGCAATGTGCTTACATTTAATTTTGGGAAAGTATTTTGGAAAAATAATTATCCAGGGACCTGGATAAATACAAGTTTAATCTTAATAATCGCATAATATGGAGGAAATATGCTCGAATTACTAATTATTTTGGTATTACGTTTGTATGAGCAATTCACCCTCCGCTGGCGCCTTAAGTAAATTTATGAAACTAAAAAGTCGTCGATTTCTAATAATGGCGCGGCTTAGGTATTAGTTAAATAGATGATTCCCGCAACATCTACTGCATGGATATATCAGGATTTATGATTTTGGACAATCCAGTCCAATCTCAACTCACTGATTTTCCTGGATAAAAAGCCTTATCATGCGGCTCTCGTATTAAGAGCGTAAGTACTATTAGTAGTAGTATAGTGTACTAGATTCAGTTGCAAATTTTCAATTTTATTCGTTTTAAAGTTAAAAATTAAAACCTTTGTTAAAACCTACTAATTTAATAAGTTTTTCTACAGAACTCTATGTCAGTACAGTAAGTAATCCGTAAGAAAACACATTCACTTCAAGCTAGATTTAATGCTTAATAGGATTGAGAGTTCATAAGACCCCAGCTGCAACGCTACGTGTAGACAGGTAAATCGGATTACACTACTTTGAAACGATCACAGGGCATTGCATTACCTATGAACGCTACTACGATCTCCACAAATCCATATAGATTATTCTATCACCCCTAGCAACGAAGTCAACGATAAGTCTGACCTTGTACTTATGACTTTTAAATAATGGAAAGTCCCAATTAAATTAGTTCAGTAGTTTTTCTGTGATGGCCAGATAATAAATCTGAAACCTACAACTTCAAAAAAAGTTGTGCCCCTATTATTCCTATATGACTGACTATTTAGGGGATTTTTGTATAATATCAAATATACATAGTATATACTTATTACTTACATATTTCTTTACATAATATACAGAGAAGGCTACCAGTTTTACCGTTTTATTAAAATTATAGGTTTATAGGTATACCACTAGATGAAGCCCGCGACTTCGTCCGCGTGGATTAAGTTTTTTGATTCCAACTCCTTAATTTTCCGGGATAAAAAGTATAGCCTATGTCCTTCCCCGGGATACAACCTATCCCTGTACCAAATTTCATCAAAATAGAACAGATTGGCCGTGAAAGCGTAGCAGACAGACAGACGGACAGACAGACACACTTTCGCATTTATAATAATATTAGTATGGATATGGATTAGGCCGGTTTGTAATGGCTGATGAATTAATTTAAAATAAAATTTTACTAGTTTTTTCGTAACTAAAAGTTTAAGCTGTGCGTTGATAGATCAGTCAGTCAGTCAGTCTGAGTACAGTCACCTTTTCCTTTTATACTATATTTAGATATATTTTATCGTCTTCGCATGCCTTGGCGACCAAGGCAATACAATAGTATATTAGGTATAATAGTATATACCTAATATACTATTATATTGGTAGTATTGATTAAAAGATTTCTATGGAAATTAAATTATTCACGCCAAAAACCCAACTACTAAATAATTTTTGACGAATCATCATTTGAGCATCGACGTCCTTAATTCTGAGGGTCGTCATCTTTATCACGTTAAACCATCCTATGAAATCTATATTCCTTATTCTATCGAATTATTATTCTATCCTTATTATATCAAATTACTTTTCGAACCGGTGGTAGAGTCTAGACTACCACTTGATAAGTGAGTTGTCCAGTAAATCATGTATCATTTACAATGTCTTAAAATTGTAGGTACTAACGCATGTAGCTAAGGGCGAGATGTATGAAAAAATATTGAAATAGGCTATTAGCGAATACTCGAACGATTCCAAACGAACGCATCACGTATACCTTAGGACGCTATCGTAAGTAGGTGATCAATAAAAGCTCTAAATAATTTATAGCTTCCCTTAAGCGAGGCTACTATAAATAGAAATAGAAACCAATAACATGACGTATACCGTTCAAAAGTGAGGGTTATATTGAGTAATTGTGATACGAACTAAAAAACCTATTTAGAAAAGTTTCATTGCGTTTATCGCAACTGTTACATTGATTAGAATCACAAGCTATCATTTTTATGCAATGTTGAAATAATGTATCCTTAAGGACCTTTCCACCATATTGGAAGCAAGACGTGCGTGAACAGCTCAAATAAGATCGCCTTATTTTCAAAGCCCATGTCATATCTATAGATCATTATTTTCAAATCCCATCTCATATAGATCAATGAACTGAGCACAGAACAAATGAAGACTAAATAAGCCAGATTCCTATTTCTGGGGAACTGAGCTTATTTTTATAAAATAAGGCGAACGTATTAATTGGTTTTACATAAACCATTTATTCCTTTGCACCGCATAACTTCATATCCGTATTGAAAAGGTTGTCATGATCCTAAACACCAATGAACAACTTATAATATCCATTTATTCATGTAAACTGTTCACTTATGCTTGCGTTTCACGTCACGTCGCGTCTGTGAATTTAAATTGCTAAGATGAACCATCGACAAGGATAAAATCTTTTAAATAAATAAATAATCCGTCGAGAATGTATTCAACATGAAAACGTTACAAAATCAATTTTTAATGGGGGCAATTTACTCGTTCAGTTTAAGACGCGATACCCAATAATTGAACGAATTCATATTCATTAGTTCAACTTTTGGACCTCAATTCTTAAACTGAACAACGCAAGATTTCATACTGAAATAAAACCTCAAAACACAAAATAATTTGTTCAACTTTTGGTAACTAAATTCCTAAATAAACTAAAATTAATTTGCGTTTTTTTGTTTCGGTCTCTAAGCATTCATATAAATGTTATGACCTGTGTAAGAATATGCCATTTCTCCATTAGTTGAACGGCGTTCATCTATTGGATCAAGCTTACGAAATCGAATCCATTACTTGAACAGTATTTTTTTCAAAAAATACGGCGAATAATGTGTATATGTATCATTATAATCAAAGACAGACATATCAAGATTTACTTCAACCAAAACTACTCAAATCTATCGTATATAATTGCTTTAAATTGCCGAAATCCTTAAGTTTGAAAAACACTTACCTTAAGGTTTCCATATAAAACAATTTTTTAGCGGGAAACTCTCACAAAGCGTCGAACTACGAGCGCGTCGAAGCTGTGACTGTTGATTTTGTTAGGGAATCGGGAAGAAATAATGTTGCCACGTGCGGAAAAACATAATGCACATAAATAAATAGCGGGATGTTTTATTTTTTTGAATTTTCGCTCGGCCGTTCATCTATTGGGTGTCGTTCATCTTTTGGTTCCACTACCCTATAAAATGTAATTTGAGATTGTTTTATTAAAAAACTAGCTGATGCCCGCGACTTCGTTTGCGTGGATTGCAGTTTTTTGGTTCACGCGTGAACTCTTTAATTTTCCGGGATAAAAAGTAGCCTATGTGTTATTCCAGACTATAAATATCTCTATGTCAAATTTCAGCCAGATCCGTTCAGCCGTTCCGGCGTGATTGAGTAACAAACATCCATTCATCTATCCATCCAAACTTTCGCATTTATAATATTAGTATGGATAATCCTACATCTGTGAAATAAGTTTAAAATAGTAGATTATTAACCAAGGGGATAAAGCAGTGTCTTCTGTCGCGGGTGACGATTTAAATCGCGAGCGTAACGAAGGACTCGAGGTTTACTCCCGAGCGTAGCGAGGGTGTTAAAAACTTAAATCACGAGCGAAGCGAGGGATTTAAGACGAGTCCTGAGTGTAGCGAGGGATTTAAGTTCACCCAAGACTAAGACAGCTTTATCACCGAGGAAAATACTCTACTTTTCGTACCATTTGCGAAAAAATTAACACAATAATAATATGAGATAAGCATTTATTAAAAAAAATGACAATTAAAAGTAAAAGTTAACATTCGAAACATTGGTCCAATTATTGATAGAGAGAGTTACATTTTTATTTGGTATATTTATAGTTTTTAAATAATTTTCCTTGGATTTTGTTGGAAGCAAATTATTTATAATTGCGGCAGCATTTGCACTGATGGAATCCGACAATTCACTGTCACTGTCGCTTTGATTTAACATCGTAACTTTTTTTTAGAACATTAACTTATTTATAAAAATAAATTAAAATAAACTTAACGTTTATGTATTTGAAGAAAACAAAAACGCGGCAAATTCCTAGACTACCTAATATTTTTTTGTCGGAAAAGCAAAGGCATCAAGCTCATACGGCCTCGTCGGTTTTCGTCTTTTTATTTTAATGCCACAGCCACAGGTCACAGCCGAACATAAATTCGAGTTAAAACCATTGACTTATATGTGTTGAAACAGGATATATTAAAAAAAAAATATGGTGTAGTGTAATAGTAGAAAAACTATCGCTTTAAATACTACACGACTTTTATGTGTAAGTATAATATTTTTTTAGGATATTCTCTTAACCTAATCCCTTTAGGTACTAATTGGAGAAGATGAGGAGTGTTTACTAAATAATTAAACGTATATACGATACTTCTTACTAGCATGGTAGGTATATCTATAAAGGAACCGTCGATTCTACACGACGGAAAAGACAAAGGGCAATTAATAAAACTGAAGGACCTACGCAAGATGCAAATTTCCCGGATGCAATCAACTTGGTGTTGACAATTTTCTTTGTTACTAACGATCCACCGTCGAGCGTCGTTACAGTTTTTCGCGATTACCATAGATCGAAGGTTATCCGTAAATAATTAAATAGGTACACAATACACATTGGGCCCATGTGTAGGTACAGTTTGTTTGCAAATTGCTCCAAGATCCCTTGATATTGGTATGGATTTATGAAACCCACAAATGTCGAACAGACAGGCCGCAAGCGGGAATGGTTCACCCAGTGGTCTCGTATTTGTTCGCAGATTGCATTGGCCGACCGCGTTGGTTCAATGTGTTTGAGGCTCTTTAGACGACAAGTAGGTGTAGCACGGCCGCGGGTCACGACGTGATCCTGGATCCGTCTCGTTTCGTGATTCCGTGTCCAGTTTGTTTTTTATTGATGAGGATGTTAAGCTACATGCACACGGTGCAGTCTAACGCAATTTTGTATTACTTATCTTATAACTTAACACCTTTATAGTGTAATAGATTTGCACTGTAATTACAGCTTTATGTGTAATATAGATTACACAGCCAGACCTAGCTAAATTAATTCTTATTTCCCTAAGACAACTGGGAATTTAAACTCTACCTTGGATTTGATGGGTCAGTTTTGCAACGACGTCTTTGATTTTTGATAAACTTAGTCAACGACAATAATACAAAATTACCGGACGAAACGCACGCAGCATATCGTCAGATTCGTCTGCATGAATTAGGTTTTCTAAAAATCCCGTAGGAATTAGGATAAACAGACAGACACGCTTTCGCATCCATACTAATATTATAAATACGAAAGTGTGTCTGTCTGCTACGCTTTCAGGGCCCAACTACTCAACTGATTTTGATGAAATTTGGTACAGAGATAGTTAACATCCGGGGAAGGACAGGCTACCTTTTATCCCGGAAAGAAGATTTCCCGCGGGAACCAAAAAACATCAATTCACACGGACGAAGTCGCGGGCATCAGGTAGTTTATAATAAGTATAAGTATCAAAATGAAACAAACCTGTGAAAACATTTTCAACTGTGTCATACAGTTTCCCGGTGTATGTGTCGTAGAATTCCACGTCGTTGTTGCACGACACTGCCAGCACTTCTGCGTTGGGCGACAGCGCGATCCGCGGCGGTCGCGCCGTCCGTGTGTACGTGCCCGATTCTAGGATGTGGGGGGATTCCCCGCGCGTGTACTCGACTGAAATATACATTTAACTCGGTTAAAAATAGCTCATCCATTATGTGATAAATTATTACAAATAGTTCGGTTCAATCTATATTAATATTAATATTATAAATGCCAACGTTTGGATGGATGGATGGATGGAGGTTTGTTACTCAATCACGCCAGAACAGCTTACGGATCTAGATGAAATTTGGCAGAGAGATAGATTATAGTCTGGAATAGCACATATTTAGGCTACTTTTTATCCTGGAAAATTAAAGAGTTCCCGCGGGAACCAAAAAACCTCAAACCACGCGGACGAATTTGTGGGCATCAGCTAGTCATGAATAAAAATAGATGTCTTTTAATTCGTTCATCACGTTCGATTTATAGAACGTGTATACGCAATCCGCGGCGGTCGCGCCGTTCGTGTGTACGTGCCCGATTCTAGGATGTGGGGGGACTCGCCGCGCGTGTACTCGACTGAAAGATACATTTAACTCGGTTAAAAATAGCTCATCCATTAAGTGATATAAATAGTTCGGTTCAGTCTATACTAATACTAATATTATAAATGCGAAAGTTTGGATGGATGAATGAATGGATGGATGGATGTTTGTTACTCAATCACGCCAGAACGGCTTAACGGATCTGGATGAAATTTGGCACAGAGATAGATTATAGTCTGGAATAGCACATCCACGCGGACGAAGTCATGGGCATCAGCTAGTCATTAATAAAAATAGATGTCTTATAATTCGTTCATCATTCTGATTTATTTATTCGATATGTGTTGGTAAGATGTTTTATAGAACGTATATATACGCAAAACGCGGCGATCGCGCCGTTCGTGTGTACGTGCCCGATTCTAGGATGTGGGGGGATTCGCCGCGCGTGTACTCGTCTGAAATATACATTTAACTCGGTTAAAAATAGCTCATCCACTAAGTTATATAAATAGTTCGGTCATTAATAGAAATAGATGTGTCTTTTGAGTCGTTCATTATTCTGATTCAGATTTATTTATTAGATCATATTGTGTTGGTAAGATGTTTTATAGAACGTATTTTAATTGAAATCATACTTATATTATAAATGCGAAAGTGTGTTTGTTTGTTGGTTTGTTGGTTTATTGGTTTGTTGGTTTGTCCTTCAATCATGCCGCAACGGATCAATGTGATTTTTGACATGGGTAGGTATAGGTCAGGACCTAGAGAGTGACATAGGTTATTTTTTATCCCGGAAAATTAACGAGTTCCCGTGGGAATTTTAAAAACTTATTCCACGCGGACGAAGTCGCGGGCATCAGCTAGTTATTTCATAAAAATAGTCCTAAAATACTGAAAAGTATTTAAAAAATATTTTATTAAAATAAAACATAAATGGACAAAAGGCTCAAAATAGAAGGCTAATAAAAATATACGTTAGAGTTATATCCTTAAAAAAATGACCTGATCACATATTGCGCAATGCCTTGGTATTAATTAACCTGTGCATTGGTAACTGTGACTTGTCTATAAACGTTAACCACAGACTTAGTTAATCATAAACACACATCTGAATTGACAGCAGCCTTGTCCTATATCGGCTCCGGGAGCGGGAGCCAAATCAAATTCCCAAATCGGAAATTGCCTAATCCGGCAAGAGCGACGCAAATAGGTTTGCATAATGCATTTACAAGAGATAGGTCTGTACTATGTAGTCCTATCAAGTAAAACCTGCATCAATAATTGTTACAATCTCAATTGTTGTGTTTGGCTGAATTTTTGGTATTCTATATGCGAAAATGAATATTCGCCAATAGCGAAAAAGTGACACAATAAAGTACGTAATAAAGCCCTATTTACAGCTGCGCTTAGCGTTGGGAAGTTACCGTTGAAGGAGCCTATCTTAGTATGTGGGATATACATTCACTGACCCACCACAGTACACATAGAATGTATGAATAGCGGAGGATCAGTCTGGAATAAGTGTACATATCCCGAGTATAAACGAAGCTAAAGATTTATTTACTGGGAATGATGGCACTAATGTTGAGGACTCGTTATTTTTTACAGTTTGAGTGAATTTCCAGCATGATCCAGCGCGGAAGTAGGAAGGTACATATACATATTATCTGTATCATTACCATGTTCATTAGCACCTTAGTTAACTTTTAGCGAATTTAATAATAATAAAGCCTTTATTGCTGACAGTTAGTACAATATTTTTCCTTATCTTCTAAATTCTAAATCTATCTTAATTAATATTTATATTATAACTAAAACATTTTTCCTTATCATCTAAATCTAACTAAATTATTATAAATATTATATTATCGGTTTGTCCAGCTATCAGCGTGTCCTCCCGACACATAGGCCTCTTCCAGCGTCTTCCATTTTTCTCTTTCCCTCGCTATCCTTTTCCATGTTGGTCCTCCTACTTTTCTTATATCATCTTCCCATCTTCTATATTGTTTACCTCTTTTCCTTTGCCCATCTCGAGGTAGCCATTCAGTTATTCTCAGCGTCCATTTCTCATTACTCTCCCTTGTCATATGCCCTGTCCATCTCCATTTTAACTTTTTGACTGTCTCAAGTATATCTTGCACTTTAGTGGTATTTCTTATGTCACACGCTCTCTTCCGATCCTTTAAAGTGAACCCTAGCATACTTCTCTCCATTCCCCTTTGACAAGTTCTGAGCTTCTGAAGGTTTTTCTGCGAGAGGGCCCAAGTTTGGCACCCATAAGTAAGGCAAGGGAGAATGCAAATATTAAATACTTTCTTTTTGGCTGCTATAGGGAAGTGTTTACTTTTCATGACTTCTTTTAGTGACCAGTATCTTTTCCAGGCACAAGTTACTCTTCTTTCAAGTTCTAGGTCAATTTGGTCTTTGAAAGAGATAGTTTGCCCTAAATAGATGTATTGAGTGACATAATCGATGATCTCTCCATCTACCTCTACATCTATTTGCTCTCTGTTTGCCAGTATCTTAGTTTTTGACTTGTTCATAGTAAGACCAATTTCCTTACTCTTCTCGGCTAGCTGTTGGAGCATAATTTGGAGATTTGAGCTGTTGGTAGATATTAAAACGAGGTCGTCTGCAAATCTTAAGTGGCTCAGTTTCACGCCGTTTATATTTATCCCAAAATCATCCCAATCGAGGTTTCTAAAGATCCCTTCTAGAGCTGCTGAAAAGAGTTTTGGAGATAGCGGGTCTCCCTGTCTCACTCCTTTGGTTATTGGAAACTCTTCTCCCCGCGATTCTGTCTTAATTTGTGCGGTGCTGTTGGTATACACATTTCTAATAATTCTCACATACTTTTTATGTACTCCCTGCTGTAGAAGAGTCTTCCAGAGTAGGTCATGTTTCAGCGAATCGAATGCTTTGTTATAGTCTACAAAAGCGATGTATAAGGGTTTCCTGTATTCCTGACTCTTCTCGATCAATTGCTTCAAAACATGTATATGGTCTATTGTTGAGTACCCCGCACGGAAGCCTGCTTGTTCTCTTGACTGTTGTTCGTCTAAGGTTTTTGTTATTCTATTGAGTATCAGTTTAGCGAAGATTTTGTAACAGGAGCGGAGGCGCGAGCGGTCGTACTGCGGATGATGCCCGAGATTTGGTTTCTGTGAATTTAGTTGTTTTTTTATATACGATACGCGAAAAGGTGATAGGCAGACAGACCAGTAAGTAATTCATTAATTTTCCGGGATAAAAAGTAGCCTATGTGTTATTCCAGACTATAATCTAGCTCTGCCAAATTTCATCCCAATCCGTTCAGTCGTTCTGGCTTGGTTGAGTAACAAACATCCATACATCCATCCATCCAACCTTTCGCATTTATAATATTAGTATAGTATAGATTATTATGAAATTATGGATTTTAATGAATCACACGCACAACATACGTTTTAAGCTAAAGTGATAAAAGCTTGAGGGCGAATTCGCCCCTTCTGGGCAAGGTCTTATAGCCAGTACTCGCCGAAAGTCTTGAACTAATGTGAACAAGAGCCATAACATAAACTCAGGAAAACTTATTTATATCTGTTCTGTGGATCAAAACGCGACGGCAAGTAGTCTCGTCTCTCGACCGTAATAAAACTTCAACGAATCCTTCAGCAGTAGGTACTCCAAAAGATAAATAAAACTCATTTCCTCACCGTCAAGGAAAAGTTAAATAAATATCGAGTAGATTAAAATAATTATTACTCCAAAGAGTGTATAAGTGTAAAGATAAAATAACACGTGCCGCAGGAGGCAATTGTAAACGAAAATAAGGAAATAAAGTTGTATTGTCTAGAAATTAACCTTAATAACCTACTGTTATTGTGATTAAATTCAATAAAACATTGAAAGAAAAGGATGCGTTATCAAAAGCAATACATATCGAGAATATTTACTTTTTCAGGTTGGTTACGCATAGAGCAAATTTGGATGATGCAACACTGTATACTATTGATAGCGGCAGCTCTATAAATTGCAACATTATAGGATTCCATGGTATTATAAGGGCCTTGCACACAATACTATACTCGAATGATTTGCCAATAACAACATTGGAGCCAACTATCCGCGTCTTTCGGAGCAATCCCTGAACACATTTCAATCTTGTTTATTATCTACTATACTAATATTATAAATTAGAAAGTTTGAATGGATGTAGGTATGGATGGATGTTTGTTACTCAATCACGCTAGAACGACTGAACGGATCTGGATGAAATTTGGCACAGAGATATATTTGACCGAGCGAAGCGAAGGTCTCTGAGTCTACTTGAGTGAATTTTCACTTGTCTGTCCGTCCGTCTGTCAGAGCCTTATAACTTCTGAATTACTGAACGTAATTACTTTAAATTTAAATACTTATAATATGTAAACCGATGGCCTCCCGCCGAATATGGCTTATATATAGTTATAAAAATCTTTATTTCAAGGGGGGCTCTCATAGAAGCGAATGCGAAGTAAAATATTTTTTATAGCGTTACATAGGGTTGCGGTATATCATTTTAAATATAATTAGGAATAGAGTCCAATAATATATATTTTTTTAATTTTTCCCCTAAAATTGACGAAATGGGGGGCTTTCAAAGTGGCGATTTTCTAACGTCCAAAGTTGACCTCAGAACTCAATTTTCTGAAAGGCTGAGCCTGAAACTTATCAATTATTTGAATTATATCCTGTACATGAACAACAAATACTAAATTTAGATAAATATTATAAGTAAACGAAATTATTTAATTTTTAATGTGCTTCAGTATTTTTAACAGAACTTCACAATTATGTCAATAGATGGCGCTCTGTACAAGTTTATGGATACCGCGAGGTCTCAGTTCGGGGCGAACCACTAGTATAGTCTGGAATAACACATACATAGGCTAGTGGCTACTTTTATCCCGGAAAATAAAAGAGTTCCCGCGGGAACCAAAAAACCTCTACAGTCTACACACTCGGACGGATTCGAGGGCATCAGCTAGTCTAATATATAAGCCGTATCTCTGAAAACCCTAATTAATTCATGTTGATGAATTGAAAGAATAAGGTAGGCAATTAAATAATGAATGTTTGAATTAGTAAGGAAATAGTCGAACTTCATCATTTTTATCGTTAAAAGCTTCAATGTCTTTTCGCAAATTTACGTCATGCACAAATACCGCCGCATGGCCATCGTGTGTCAATACCTTTACAAAGCTATAGGCATTTAAGGCATTTAAGAGCAAGGATGTAACCAGTTCAGGCTGGCGCAGTTTTTTTGCTGGTAAGGGTCAACGTACTCTATGCTTCGGTTGCGGGCAGCTGTAATGTTCAAGTTCAATATAAAATGTCCAATATATTACTTTAAAATTAACCTGATAATAGTATTAAGTTTTCTGTGCTTAAACTATAGAGCAATTTATAACAGGTGTTTTAATGACCTTACGATCACACTACCGCAAGGACCAACGGCTGTTTAAATTTTCAAGATTAAGGTTGCACTAACCGCGCGCTTCTCGGTACAAGCTTATAACTCAGATATTATAATCTATTTAGATAATATAAAAAAGGTGACTGACTGACTGATCTATCAACGCACAGCTCAAACCACTGGACGGATCGCGCTGAAATTTGGCAGCTTTTATGACGTAGGCGTGTGCTAAGAAAGAATTTTTGAAAATTCAACCCCTATAATAAAGGTTTGATATGAAAATCGAACTTAACGGTAGCGAAGCTGCAGGAAAAAGCTAGTATTGTTTAAATGTTTTTTCTAGATCTAAGACAAATCTATAAGCCCGATATGGAATTCGCTTATTCTGATATTTTTTTCAATGTAGAGCCCATTCCCAGTTCCCAGTGCCGCGGCTGTCCAGTTTTTATTTCGCAGGCAGGGCTTTTTATTAGTAAATACCCGCAAAATCAAGTGATGGCACATGAGTGTGGACACATGTCCACACGGATTAATCTTTATGCTATTTTTCACGGTATAAAAGCAAATCGGAAAAAAACGAAACTAAACACTCGTTTAAATAATATGTAGGTACTATAACATTAAAAATTTTGCCCTAAAAATGAAAAGAGTCTACCTAAAATTAGTTAAATATAAAGTTATCAAGTCTCTAAGTGCCTATAACATATTATATATAGTACATATAACCATTATAATATAATATGATACATTAGGAAAAACCCCTTAAAACTTGTTAGATTATGTTTTGTATGAGTATAGGGAACGCCCTATATCGGTGAATCACTACGGCAGTGTAGAAACGATGTGTGATTGTAAAGTAGGTTTAACATTTTGTGATTCATCAATTTAGTAACGATGGATCTTTATATAATATACCATAAGAAATGATTTTACTTTAGCTAAAACCTTTCGGAGAAAATGTAACGGTCGCGGTCGTCTCAAACACTGTACGTATGTATAGCTACTGTAGGTATAACTATCAATACTTACTCCTAGTATGATACAGCTTCCAAGTTCCGTCCTTCGATATAGTGGCTATGTGCGAGGTGTCTACTGCAAAAGCGACGTCATACACACCGGACGTATGCCCCGTCAGCTCGTACGCTTTTGTAACATGCTTGTATTCGCCGGTTTTCGAAAAGCACACTTCCATGACCTTTATGTCTGGGGCGAAACCTGTGGCCACCACGAACCGGCCACACGGCGATATTTTAGCCGTATACGTGGTCATGAGGTACGTCTCTAGCCGTTGCAATTGTTGGCCTTTTAAGTCCCATATTATCATTTCGCTGTCATTTGAACAGGACATCATGAATTTGCCATTGCTTGCAATGCCGAATCCAACGACGTCTTCTTTGTGAACCTGTAAGAGAAGAGAAAAACTGTATCTACGCTGATTCATCTAATCATCTGAATTATCTTAGATAAGGACGTAGAGAGGTCGATGCCCAGCTATACTTGAGAATTTATTCATCAAGTTTCCGATGACAAATGAAGAATGAAATAGGATTTTTGACAAGTGAATTTATAGGTATCACCGTGACTCGTGAGCCACTGGTTCGGAATGCTTTTTAGGGTTCCGTACCCAAAGGGTAAAAACGGGACCCTATTACTAAGACTCCGCTGTCTGTCTGTCTGTCTGTCTGTCTGTCTGTCTGTCTGTCTGTCTGTCTGTCTCCAGGCTGTATCTCATAAACCGTGATAGCTAGAAAGCTGAAATTTTCACAAATGATGTATTTCCGTTGCCGCTATAACAACAAATACTAAAAATTAAAAAAATATATATATTAAGGGGGGTCCCCATACAATAAACGTGTTTTTTTCGTATTTTTTTGCTCAATATTAAAAACGGTAACAGGTAGACGGTTCAAATTTTCACAGAATATTAACTTGTATATTACCTTTCAAAATAAATAATTAAATATCAATAAAGTAAATATTAAAGGGGGGCTCCCATACAACAAACGTAATTTTTAAGCAATTTTTTTTAATAATTTAAAACTTACTACAGGTTTGTACGGAACCCTCGGTGCGCGAGTCCGACTCGCACTTGGCCGGTTTTTCTACTAAGATGAAACTCGGCGAAGACTGCTTTCAAAATTTCGTTATTTTAGCCATTTCGACGTATGAACTATGAATACAGTCTGGCTTAAAATATTTTAACTTTTGCATTGTTAAATCCATGTCAACTCTTTGTTGGAAACTGTGGAAACTTCGATTTTCCAAGACAAATCGATTCATCACTGTCAAAATGAAACAGATACACACATAGAACATAAACAATATTGTTATACATGAGATTTAATTTTCTGAATGTAATAATCTGAACGTAATGTTTGACGTTTTCTGGTTTTTCTACGGAGAACAGTATAAAAAAATTACGTAACGTTGTTCACTTTATATACCTAGTTCATTCTTAGTTACTCATTACCCTCTAATATTATAATATTTTCACAATAAAATAATATATACATTCAACTTATGAACAGTGAAATAGAAATTAATTGATGTACTAATACGCGAGACTTCACCGTCTAATATTATTCAGACACACGCATTCAGCCATAGTAATATCAAAACAATAGAACAACAAAAACAGTAGTAATGATGTCTAGAAATCAAAATATTGCGCAATATCTAAATTAAATAAATTGCACGTCATCTAAGAAACAAATCAAAGTAAACAAACGTCGCGGTGACGTCTCAATCTCGCCACAGATTATTCGACATCAGGGGCTATTGCACTTGAGAAAAACAAAATACTTTAGCGGATCAACGCCACGGCGTCGAATAATATTAGGTATATTCTTAGTCCCAGGGACGACCAAACAGCAGTAGCACATGGTAATACATTTTTAATAGATTAACGGCCGGTTCGATTACTGAAACGTATTAAAGAACAATAAAAAATAAAAAGTAATCAAACGTAATTACTGTGATTGTCTTGACAATGTTTTTGTACAGTTGTTTTTGGGCGAAAAGTTGAAAAATTCAGTTGAAGTTTTCATATTTGTTATCTGTTTCTTTTGTGTTTTGTGGTGTACGAATATACGAGTACAATACAATACAAAAATTTGAGACTACCAAAAGACGCTTTTAAAAGCACGCAGAATTTTTTCTATTGGCTTTCAGTTTTTTCAACAAAACATACAAGCACCATCAAAATTTTGCAAACATCATAGAAAATCTGGTGGTTTTGGTAGTCATGAGCATAACTCATAATAGCCTACATCGGTAGGTACAGCTTTCGTAATTACACGTGTAAACACACAATGGTACAGTTAACGTTCTAGTTTTTTATTTTTAAGTCATTACAGTAGTTAAGGTAACGTGAACATTTTGATATAATACAATAGAACTTGTACGTATCAATTGTTTCATTATGAAGATTGAAGAGACAAGACACTATTTACGGCTGTCGAAAGTTATAAATGGTTAATAAAATTGGTATTTCACGCTGTTGAGTTTTTAAGAATTTGTAAGTTTACAACTTACAAATTCGATCGTGATTTTAACAGTCGTCTCTTAATGTCCCGAAGGAACTACAAGGACAATAGGTAAATGAGCCCAATAAATTCAAATCTGCTTTCATATTATAAATGCGAAAATGTATTTCTTTGGCCTTCAATCACGCCGCGACAGACCAACGGATCGACGTGATTTTTTGCATGGTTATAGTTGAGGACCTGGAGTATGAGATAGGCACGGAAAATTGAGAATTTAAAAGAACTTATTCCACGCGAATGAAGTCGCGGGCATCAGCATAAGTAATCAAATATAAATATTATAAATGCGAAAGTTTGGATGGATGGATGTATGGATGTATGTTTGTTACTCAATCACGCTCCAACGGATGAACGGATCTGGATGAAATTTGGCACAGAGATAGATTATAGTCTGGAATAGCACATAGGCTACTTTTTATCCCGGAAAATTAAAGAGTTCCCGCGGGAACCGAAAAACCTCAATCCACGCGGACGAAGTCGCGGGCATCAGCTAGTTATGAAATATTTTATTATTAAAATATTTTATTTTACACAATGGCAGGATTTTTCTTACTGGACTTTTTTTACTGTGGTTTAATAAACACAACATGGTTCATGATGTTTTATGTAGGCACGCTCTCGAGGAAATATTATGACCGTCGAACCTTCCTGTAGCTAAAAATATATGGTCGAGGCTGCGCGTGCGACGATCCGAGTATAACCGAGTATATCAACACAATACAAGGTACGGTAGATACCGCCATTGTTCCCGAGGAAGGTCGTGCGGCTGATAACGAGTAGAATGGCCGCCTGACGGCTTGACGACTCTCTTCACTCCAAAAATGAGCCACGGGCAAAGCAATATGACCAAATCTTGCAACGCGACATTTTATTCTGTCTTGAAAGCTACAAGACTATAGCTAATTCAGAGGGGAAATGTTATTTCTTCAGACACGATAGGGGTTTGAAATTTGTGTAACGCAACGGAGCAACGGATCGACGTGATTTTTGGCATGGGAATAGTGGGGGAGTACCTGGGGAGTGACATAGGCTTTTTATCCCGGAAAATTAAGAAGTTCCCGCGGGAATCAAAAAAACTTAAACCACGCGGATGAAGTCGCGGGCATCAGCTAGTCAGCTAGTAATACATATAAAGAAAAACTTCTGACCCACTGACTTGCTGACTTGGACGAATAAATCATTACTCGTCAACTAGCTCACTGACTGTCAGCTGGTTCATCAAAGCCCAGCCCAAACTCTTGGACCTAGAAGGCTGAAATTTTGCACAGAGATTCCCTTTATAGCTTATGTAGACAAGGATTATTGCCAGATTTTAAGAAATTCCCATGAGAGCGAAGGCGCGGGCGATCGCTAGTAAGGTACACTCTCCATATCTCCACACTCTATCTAATAGAGTTCATAAAAGAAATAGAGCGTATAAGTTATAATTGTATTCCAGAGTACATATTGTATGTTTTATTATTTGTATTTATTATGTCGTTAAAAAACTGCAGTTTAAATATATAACTGAAATAGAACACGAGAACTTATGTTATCGCCGCAGGAAGGAACTCCTTTGTGTTCGAGTGTTTGCAGATCTTCGAAATGTATTCCGAAGACCTTGCAAATGTTTTTTGTCTTGTTTAAAGATTCTGTCTGCGGCTGATAAACTTTTCATTGGCTTGGCAATAATAACATATACTCGTACCTAATGGTGATTAATTTAAGTCCATCGTCCAATTTAATTACAAATAAGAATTTATAATCATGCTTTAGGATAATAATAGACTTGAATACACAGAATAGTACCTATGTTTTAGGTTTATTTTCATGAAGATCATAGAAGAAAATGGTATCTTTGTTATACATATTATATTGTCGTAGGCGTTGTGATTATACGCCTACGCTACGGCAATATAATATAACAAAAATATCATTTTCCATCTAGTTATCTCAAAATATAATAATTTATCTAGATCAAAATAAATTGAAAATCTAGCATTACCCATAAGGCTAGATAGTTGTTTGTATGTTTAGTTATTTTTATCAAAAGAAGCGTAGAGAGAATATTATCTAGTTCTAGCAGATACGGCTATTAACGGCTAGACAGACATAAAAAAGTTGATAAGTTTTAACTAAATTAGTGCGTACAATTTATACGATTACCACCTATCGTATTTATCAATGTTAATATTTAGGCTGTTACCATACAAAGCGTATCAGATACAACACTAGGTCGGCTGTATAGCAATAAAACAAATTTTAGGCCGCGCAAAAATAGCTCTATACACTTGTCATTTCAGGCTTAGCAATTAAGGCTGATTGTTTAGTTATCATAACCGATATATCTCTATCTATCTATACCATAATATTTCCGTGTCTATACCTATGTATAGATATCTATATTCAGGTTACATGTTGCTTTGTTTTGTTTGAAACTAATACGATAATCACGGCACTGAATTGGTTTACATGCCGTGACCTGAATCACTGATTGTATCTAATAGATGTCAGTAGTATCAATTAAGCCTTTACATTAGTAATATTAATTGAAATGATTTGTCTGGCCTGTTATCTTTTCAGGACCTATCTGTTTAACCGATTTTGACGAAATTTGGATGTACTGTACACAATATATAGGTTGCATCTCGGGGACGGACGTAGGCTTTTTATCCGGGATAATCAAAGCTGTTCAAAAAACGTGACTGCACCGGAGGACCATAACCGGTATAGGTACCTTCAAATCAAGAGTGAATAGGCATCTTCTAGGCAAGCGCGTTCCACCTTAGGCTGCATCACCACTTGTAAGCAAGTCTGATTGCAGCCAATTGCTAGCCTATATATTTAAAAAAACCGGCCAAGTGCGAGTCGGACTCGCGCACCGAGGGTTCCGTACAAACCTGTAGTAAGTTTTAAATTATTAAAAAAAAACTACTTACTAGATCTCGTTCAAACCAATTTTCGGTGGAAGTTTGCATGATAATGTACATCATATATTTTTTTTAGTTTTATCATTCTCTTATTTTAGAAGTTACAGGGGGGGACGACACACATTTTACCACTTTGGAAGTGTCTCTCGTGCAAACTATTCAGTTTAGAAAAAAATTATATTAGAAACCTCAATATCATTTTTGAAGACCTATCCATAGATACCCCACACGTATGGGTTTGATGAAAAAAAATTTTTTGAGTTTCAGTTCTAAGTATGGGGACCCCCAAAATTTATTGTTTTTTTTTTCTAGTTTTGTGTGAAAATCTTAATGCGGTTCACAGAATACATCTACTTACCAAGTTTCAACAGTATAGCTCTTATAGTTTCGGAAAAAAGTGGCTGTGACATACGAACGGACACACAGACAGACAGACAGACAGACAGACAGACAGACAGACAGACATGACGAATCTATAAGGGTTCCGTTTTTGCCAAATTTGGCTACGGAACCCTAAAAAGGAGGAAGTCGTGCGCGTCATCTAGTAACTACATAGTTTATGTAATTAGATAAATAATAATTATTATGAAAAGCCCAAAGACAATGTCTATTTATTTTATTATATACTGAGAAAAAGCATGGCGTAAAATTGAAATATGTTAGGAGATTTTTGTCTGTGAATTTATATATAATTGTTTCTTTCACGTCTATAGTAGCATTAGTTGCTATTAAAAATGCAAATGTGACATAGAGACGGACGTAGTCGCATCATGAGGGTAAGTTTTTTTGCCATTTTGCTACGAAACCCTAAAAACAGGATGCTATCAATGTTTCTATGATAACAGTAACGTTCCTATTGTAAATCAAATCAAAAACGTTGTACCCTCAGTTCTAGCCGCTCAGAGGTTTAGCAAAAACGCCTTTATCAAGATAGCAGCTCACACGTAGCAACGATTCTAAATGAACCAATAAAAAAATCGTGCAAAAAAATTGAGAACAATGGTTCAATCGCTGTCGCTACGTAACCAGTTGAGACCTGCTGTTGGACTAGGTATTTACTGATTTTGTAATTCCTTTTTCAGCAGGTAGCGATTAAAGATGGAAACATACCTATACTTATTGCATAAGCTAGGCGAAGCTGACTTGACCGAATACCTACTATTATTTGAAATGGACTAAAAAACCACCTTAAAACGCTCCTACGTCTACCTGAAATAGAATATTATTTAGAGATCACCGCTATTATTTACGACCAAAAAAAAGACAAGACATTTTACTGTAATTTTAATGTTAAATGGTAGTTGAATACTGCGTAAGTATTTTTATCAGGTCATGATTAGTAATGAAACGACAAACAGATCACTACAATAGCCAGTGAAGTGATACAAAAAGCACTTAGTTAGCGACCATCTCTATTCTCTTCTCATATACAATAAAGTTTCATATGCAATTCAATTTGACATGAAATACATCAATATCGAGTTTAATTTACTGTTATTTCTTGTATACCATTGTGTTCGAATCGAAAAAAAAGTCATTAGCGTGGTTTTGCTCAAACAATCATGGGAAACGTTGCGTTCGAGACAATCTTGAAAGTAGCGTATCTACTGTTAGCGAAATCATGAAAACAATCATTTTTAAATATTTTCACACATCAAATCATTAAGCATTTTATTATATCGCTTTTTTCTGAGTCAGTCATGCGTAGCGGCGTAACTGAAAAGAAAATCGCCTAGTTACTCGCACACTTTATTAGGTATAAAGAAAATAAGCTGATATCTTGCCTATAGCTACCTAGTACCTACTGCTATAATTAATTCATAATTATATTTTAAATCTGTATTTGATACAATAATAATATCTTTTAATACATGTTTTCTCGGAGAACAACCAAGAATTTACGTGGTACCTACCTAAGTTTTTTAATTTTTAGTAAACGTATACTTATGCACATGATAATATTATTTCATAATATTGTACTAGCGACCTGCCGTGTTTGTCCACTCGGGGTAGAATTCCTGAAAATCCTGTCTACGGTATAGATAAATCCTTCATATAAAATCTCAAGTCTCTAAGCCTCTTCATCTTGAGCTCTACATCGTTTTATACAGTAGATTTTTTCTTTAAAAATCCAGTAAGAGGGTTTCCTTTGGATAAACAGTCGCTTATGTTTGAGTTTCAAATTGCACTGCAAGGATTTCGCAAAAATTGGGATGGTCCGTGAAAAGTTGAAAACCTAACTGACAATCAGACAGACAAACTTTCGCATTAATAATATCATCAGTCATCATTATTACGAATTGTAAGTATTATATTAGGAAAAGGAAGTGGTAGATGCGAGTAGAGGATGGAAAATAGCTACAATAGGTAAAGCAAAGTCCAATTATTGTATTTTAGTAATTGCAGTCTGCACTTAGTGTTACAACAATGACTAACTGTTGGCGCGTGACCACGCGTGTATGAAGCCATTTATAAGAAAGGAACAAAACAATTAACAGCAATAAACGTAGACACGTTGGAGTTGCCGTCCTGTTGCAATCAAACAATTAAATTAACAATTCGAGACTTGTTATATTTTACTACTAAATGATGATACCCACGACTTCGTCCCTGTGGATTAAGGTTTTTGGATTCCCGCGGGAACTATTTAGTTTAGCGAATTAAAATATAGCCTATGCCCTTCCTCGAGATAATAGGCTATCTCTGTACCAAATTTCATCAAAATCGGTTGAAAAGATGGGCCGTGAAAGCGTATAAAGACAGACACACTTTCACATCATACTAATAATTTAAATGCGAAAGTGTGTTCGTTTGTTGGTTTGTCCTTCAATCCCGCCGCAACAGAGCCACGGATCGACCTGACTTTTTGTATGGACATAGTTGAGGACCTGGAGAGTGACGATACTTTTTATTTCGGAAAATAAAGGAGATCAAGTGGAAAATAAAAAACTTGGTCTACGCAGACGAAGTCGCGGGCATCAGCGAGTTAATAACACTAAGTATGGATAATGTGTATTATGATAAAGCAATGTTTACATTTTAAAGATTCCCAGAGTGGACGATACGACTTACTACGTAGGCGATTAGGTACGTGGGCGTTTATATAAGTAAGAAAAGGTGGGCGTAAAATCAATAAGCATTGAGGAATTTAAATAGAAAACATGTAGTACCCACGACAAAAGCTCGACATTTATTGAGCTCCAAATTTTGTTTAAATAAAATATCTTCCCGTTTGTATATACCTACATACTAATACTATAAAGAGGTAAAGTTTGTGAGTTTGTGAGGTTGTAGCGGGTAATCTCTGGATCCACAGAACCGATTTTGAAAATTCTGTTACCAATAGAAAGCCACATTATTTGTGAGTGTCATAGGCTTATGTATTAACCTGAAAAATGAAAAGACTCTTTCGTGGTAGTCGGATTTGCAAAGTAAGTCAGAGAAAAAACGGTCGAACGAAAACGTTTCTTACGAAAAGCTCATTCCACGCGGACGAAGTCGCGGGCATCAGCTATTATAATATGAAATAGCAATTTTTAATTTGGTACCTACTGTACAACGCTCAGTTCACAGTGCAGTTTATGTTCACAGAAACGCAAAGTGCGAGAAAGGTAAGTAATTTTTATTAAGAAAGTGAAGCCTTGTTCCACTAGAGATATTTGTTCAGAAAACGATATTATTAGTAACAATCGGGTTAAACAACAAAAAGAAATCATGCTCACAAGGCATGTTGTAGCTACGAGTATGCCTCGAGACCATGAAATTTTCCCTACAAGTGGCAATGGGCGGGGCACATAGTTCGTAGATCCGATAGGCGTCGGGGTCCCAAAGTGCATGAATGGCGGCCTCTCACCGGAAAGCGCAGCGTTAGACGACCCCCCACTAGGTGGACTGATGATCTCAAGCGCGCAGCTGGGAGCCGCTGGAAACAAGCGGCACAAGATCGTGCTCTATGCAGGAGACCTTCATCCAGTAGTGGACGTCTATAGGTTGAGACGACGACGACGACGACGACATGAACAACCAGCCGCCAAGCTTCTTTAATGGCGCAAGCACACTCTTTCTGTTTACTTCTTGCATAGAAAAGTACATATACGTTCATGTAATCAATATTCGCTAACCTAGATCTAGGAAACTATCTTGCTCGTTTCCTTGTACCAATACTTAAGACGATTTGCGAATCTGATTCGGTATACCTACTTATTATCGATGGTCTCATACGTCAGGGATGTCTCTAGAACAATTAATTTATTAGTGATCTATACAAAGCTTTGCCAAAGTTCAAGAGATCGGTATTGTAAGCGGTAATTGAAGGTCCTTACTAAATGCGACTTGGGCCGTATCCTTCAATTTATTGCGTCAGGAGATTAGATTAAATAAAGGTAATGATCTATTCGGAGGAAATCTCAGATATTAAACTTATTTATTTCCCATGTTTTAACATCCTTATTGGTTGGTAGGTATATACTTACTATAATACAATTATTATACGATATTTATATAAATACCAAATAAAATTGTTTTCAAGAGGTGCTTATCAATACTTAATAGCAGGTACTTAACGCAGATTTTAAATTACATACCAAAAATAACTTTCAGCTGCAAATGTTCTAACTTTGAAAACTACACTATAAGGCATATTATGTGAAACGGTGCGTAAACACTAGTAACACAAACAGCACTACATCCAAAACCCAGCGACGAATCCACACAGCACGTGTGTACCTATCGTTCGCGCACGAGTTGAATGCAGAGCAAATGTATGGTGACACATACATTTACTCTGCATTCAACTCGCGCGCGAACTGTAAAATTATTTCAGCAATAAAGGTCATAAGGGCATGGCCCATCAGATAATGTTCCATATCAAAATATTAATATAATCAATACTACTAGTGGTTCGCCCCGAACTGAGACCTCGCGGTATCCATAAACTTGTACAGAGCGCCATCTATTGACATAATTGTGAAGTTCTGTTAATAATACTGAAGCACATTAGAAATTAAATAATTTCGTTTCCTTATAATATTTACCTAATTTTAGTATTTGTTGTTCATGTACAGTACCCTTACTCTGAGATTGATCGAATTTAAAATACGGTCTCACTAAGTGAGGTGAATTACATATGCATCAAACTAAAATGAATCTTAATCTTATTAATTTAGAGCTCAATTTCGTGTATGCATTCACAGCTAGCGCTCCAAACGATACGTTTCGAAATTTGAATCGGTTGCACTGAATTTGTGGCTTTAAATCAAGAGTTTTTGGGTCCATTTTAGTTTGACTCAAATGTGATTCACCTCACTTAGTGAGACCGTATTTTAAATTCGATCAATCTCAGAGTAAGGGTACTGGATATAATTCAAATAATTGATAAGTTTCAGGCTCAGCCTTTCAGAAAATTGCGAGTTCTGAGGTCAATTACTTTGGACGTTAGAAAATCGCCACTTTGAAAGCCATTCCCAATTCTCCATTTCATTCCATTCACTCCATTTCGTCAATTTTAGGGGAAAAATTAAAAAAAATATATTTTTGGACTCTATTCTTAATTATCTTTAAAATGATATACCGCAACCCTATGTAACGCTTTAAAAAATATTTTACTTCGCATTCGCTTCTATGAGAGCCCCTGAAATAAAGATTTTTATAACTTTTTAAGCCATATTCGGCGGGAGGCCATCGGTTTACATAGTATATTTAAATTTGAAGTAATTACGTTCAGTAATTCAGAAGTTATAAGGCTCTGACAGACGGACGGACGGACGGACGGACGGACAAGTGCAAATTCACTCAAGTAGACTCAGAGAGCTTCGCTTCGCTCTGTCAAAAATCTCTATCGCAATTACGAGTAGACGAACTTATAGAAGCAAGCGCGTTAACAACATGGAGGGCCGCCAAAGCCTGTGAAAAATAACCGAATAAATTCGCAAACTTCATTGTTACAAAATATTTAAAAACAATACACAACGCTGTAAACAATGGCATGAAAACGATTGCGAAATGCTTAAAAGCCAATGTTATTTCTGAAAATACAAGTGATTAGGTATGTGCAGAGTGCGAATACAATGCTTTCTTATCTTTCGTCTGGACTCTGAACACTAACATACAGCATACTGATAAAGGATCAAGTTGATGTGAGAAATGGAAATTTATGCGTCTAAGATCTTCTTCCACTTAGCATGTTCCCGCTTCCCGGTATTTTGAACGAGACCTTCTTAATATTCTCATCCATA
Source organism: Erebia ligea (assembly GCA_917051295.2). NCBI lineage: Eukaryota > Metazoa > Arthropoda > Insecta > Lepidoptera > Nymphalidae > Erebia > Erebia ligea. The sequence continues at coordinate 9,046,440 of OU785233.1, read as the reverse complement.
TTTGACAGGCAAGTAGGTAGTTAACTGTTTGAGACACACAACGTGCAAAGAAAACTTTCCTTCGCGGCTTCAAATAATTTTAAGAAACGCAGTACACTTCCTTGCACGCTAGGAATTGTTACGTACTACTACGTTAGTCAACTAGTCTACGTTAATATATAAACCACGTAGTAGGTAATTATATTAATTTTATGGAAACCACGATGCCCCATACGCTTATAACTTACTCGTAGTTTCGATTCAGAAATATGAAGTTGGCGGACGAACTTTGTTTTATCAGTCAATTTATTTCTTTTACCAATCACATGCAATAGTTATCTTATACTAAACAGATAAAGTGTGGGGACTGGTGCTTGAGGTAGGCAACCACCTGTGTTTCAAAATACCAGGCCCTTATAGTTACCATGAAGCATTTACTTTTCGCAATAATGCTTTTAGAGCTTTTATATGGCTACCCCATGTCTGAACGCCCCAGGGATATTTGTTGACGCTAGAATAGAGTGCTTCCTTGAGACCAATAATAACCAATTTATGATCACCTCGGTACAAAAAAATATGGGAGGGGTTTTCTTAGGATGACAATGGGGTGGGCACTCACATTATTTCGTAGGTAGGTATAATCTATCATAATAAGATCCGAGGATCATTTAAGAGCCGAGGATTTGGCGATATATATACTAGATACAGCGAGAAATTCTTATTGAACATAGGTGAACGAACTGGAGTTTAACATTTGTGATGGAACGGGTGTATTGCTCTACAAAGCATGTGTCCCAGACAACCTTGAGCATAATCATTTCTTTAAAACTAGATAATGCCCACGACTTCGTCCGCCTGAATATGTGAAAATCCTGTAAGCTCTTTCATTTTCCGGGACGAAAGAAAGCTCCTTTTCTGAGTTGCATACTATATCTGTACCACATAAATATTGGTTGAACAGTTGGGCCGCCAAAACGTAGCAGACAGACAGACAGAATATAGAAAGGCACACTTTGGCATTTATAATATTAGTATGGATATTCATCTGTATACAGACAACTCAAAGATGTAGACATAGTTTCAGGTGCACTTATGAATTGCCAAGGTAACTTCACTGGATATTCTTACGGTATACTTACCAAAGATTTTATCAATAAAGAAAGCCGCTCAGGCGAATACTGAAAGAAACTACTGATATTCCTTTATTTTCCGTCAAGTATAGAAAGTTTTGCATTCCCGATGATGAACTGATGGTCGTGTATTCAGATCACGAACAAGTTGGCTGCACAGGTATCCAAAGTCGTCAATGCGTTGTTATGTAGGTAAGTATTTTATCGATCATTGACTTCGACATTGGTTTTGACTTTTTGCACATGTTTTGTATCGTTCACAATAATGGTGTTTGCATGCGAAGTTGATAATAGTATATTGTGATACAAGGGTGGAAAGTAGGTTATTGCAAACGAGCTGTCATTAATAAGCCCGAGCCGAAGGTGAGGGTTTTTAATGTCACGAGTTTGCAATAACCTTCACACCCGTGTATCACACGACGTTTTTCAATGCAGTTGTGGGAAATAGTAATAAACAAATCAAAGAATTACAAGTTTATTTCAACATACATACGTACATAGTAATTAATTCTAAAAATTGAGATAGTTTTTAACATGGAATAACTGTGTAGATGGTTTATATTTTCCAATCAATTCATGAAAATAAGCTAACAAAACATTTTCTGAGAATGACTTAGTTTTATTATGTTTTTTCCATGAAATAAAATTATTGTAAGCCGTCATATATCTTTCTCGAGATTTTGGGGGCAAAATTCCATCTTGCGCAGTTTTCGCCTCAGATAAAATATCTGGTGGAGTTAATTCCATTTCATCATTAGTACTAGAACTCATAATAACAAAAATATAATCAATTTATCACATAAAAAATAAAAAAATTCAGCAAATGGCGCGTATTTACACCTGGACATATTTTTTTTTTCAACGAAACTAGGCTACGGGTTCGTACCTACGCGTATACAGCCTATTCGATTTTTGTCAAATGTTGAAAATAATTAAATTAAAACTGGTAATTAAATATAATCAACAACCATTTAAAAGAATTTTGGAAATTCAATGCTAAAACGTACGGATTCATTCATTTTTCCTCGTAAAAAGCCTATCCGATTATATTCTATGTATGAAAACTCCTTGCTACTAAACTTTTTTAATTGACTTGGAAAATTTAAAACTAAATTGCAAAAGTAAGAGTCGAGCTTGTAAAAGTAAGTCACGACCGTGTAAAAGTAAGATGCCTATGCGAAAGATTCAATTTTCGAATCATAACTACAGCCTCTGAAAGTGCGCCATGTTTGACAACTGTATTGAAAAATATATTAATTATACTAAACCCGCTCAGAAAGTACCCTCTTGCTTTTGTCAAAACGAGGTAGAAAGTACGTCATTGCTACAGACCAAATATGCGGGAGGAAAACATGTATGAAATTTCATTTCTAACGTGCTAAGCGGGGAGAAAAAGTGTATGAAAATCCATTTCTAACGCGCTGTTTTGTTTTAATTTTGAGTAAATATGGTATCCGGACGTTGAGAATTTGGATATGTCTTACCTTATGGATATAATATTAGAAGCAGCTTCACCATATTTGACATAGAAAAGTCAAATATGGTAAATGTCGATTGTCGACATCGATGTCGATTGTCGATATCGATATCGATAGCGATTTTGATGGTCGATATCGATGTCGATTGTCGATGTCGTTTGTCGATATCGATGTCGATTGTTGATTTCGATGTTGATACGCATATCGATTGACGATATCGAATATCGATGTCGATGGTCGTTATCTTTGTCGATTGTCGGTATCGAGTCGATTGTCAATATAGATTGTCGATATAGATGTCGATTGTCTATATCGAAATCTATATTGCAATAATCCTCAAAATGTAGCCTAGTTGTGATAGTGAAGCTTCGAATGAAGCGACTGATATAATTATAATTTATGATAGAACTTGACTTTGCAAGTTCGTTTAATCACTAATTATTGCTTATTTTCCTCGCAGGTGTAGTATAAAGCACTATGTATCACTCGGTAGAAAGTACGATTCCTACCTCGCGTGTATTGCGGCCCTTCGGCTACGCCTCGGGCCTCAAACTACACCCTCGATAGTAATCGGTCACTTTCTCCCCTCGGTGAACAATGTACTATTGCCATTCATTGAATGCCTATTATATTTATTGTTAAATCTACAATAATAGTTTGTCATTAATTCAATAAAATACAAAAACAGTTTATTGAATAAATTAGTTGTATTTTGAACAATTAATAAATGGCAAATTTTTCGTGTACTTAGTAGTCAGTATTGTAAATACTGAAAAACTAATCTATGTATGTTATAGTCCAAATCCGATGTGCGGGCGCATCGCGATTGGCCTAGGGCCTAGGCAACTATCAGAAATGGCCGGAGCGCTAGGTCCAACTCTAAACCTAAAACTTCGGCTTATGCCTAACGATTTTTCAGGCCAATCTCGACGTGCCTAAATTTCTAGTCAAAAGCCGAAACTCCATTTTGCTTTGAACTCTCCATTTTGACAACTCCAAAACGTAGAATAAACAACTGAAGATACCTACCGTTCATAAATCTCAATATATGATTGTATGTTAATAAAATGTTCATTATATGCAAAGTGCACTTGCCTACGTATTTATAGAAAGGTTTGCTTTCAAAAAATCTAGAATGTATTTCTGAATACTATGAATGTCGCGACTTTTGAATAATTTTAAATGATTTTATAAATTATAATAAACTTGCCTATTGTATATTATTCAGTAGGTACGAATTGAATAGGTACCTGAAGGAGTGCAAATTACTTTAAATGAAGCGTGAACATGACTAATTAGGTAGGTACCTACTACCTACCTATTTGCAGGTTCATCAGCCGCTACAAGTTCAACCACCGACCTCCCGAGGACGATACCGCCTCGATTCCACGAATACTACTTTATCTTAGAGATGGACGTAATAAAAAATAAGTAAAGATAATGTTTTAACAAAAATAAATCCGACTTCAATAAAATGCTAATCGGTATTATTACATAATAATATTATCTCGCTTTATTATTTTATATTTATCTTTCCAAACCTTTTTTCGATTCGATTGATGCAGTTTAAATAAGATTCTGCTACTGGTTTAATAATTACCTACTTAAGAGGATCGTCTAGTGACGAAACGCGACGCGAGTAGGTATTTTCAATAATGCTATCTGTTTCACAACAACGCTTCGCTGCCTTCTCCGTATCGTGCGATAGAGAAAGTTGCAAGTCCAGTAGGCATATGCCTACATTTTATTCTTGAAATATTGTTTCGGGTGATAATGTTTTTACCCACCCAAACGTTTACGAAATTAGACAATTTTGGTCTCATTAGATTCAGTACACCTTAATCTAGGCTCGTACGTTTTATTTTTTTTGTATTTTAGTTTAGTTAAATTTAAAAAAATTAAAATACTTGAGGAAGTTTTTAGGTCAAAAATATGGATATTTAGACGCTAATAAGTTTTAACATAAGCAATATTTCTATAAAATTAAAACGTACGAGCATATATAGTTCTTCATTGTATCTGCAACATTTCTAAAAATTATGAAAATTGGACAACATTTACGGGAAGAAAAACGTTATCGCTTTTTGTATGGAGATTTACAACTAGACGATCCTCTTAACTGCTTCCGTCATACTGACAAATTTTTGGAATCAGGACTCCTACCTACTGCTCGTATGACTGTGTTGTAATCGCCAAAAATTAAACAATATTCAAGTTAATTGTCGAAACAAAGTTAAAGGGTAAACGAAGTGAGGACAGGTAGATATACCTGTCCTACTAACCTAATAGCAATGATATTTAATACTAGATGATGCCCGCGACTTCGTCCGCGTGGATTGATATTTTGTGATTCCCGCAGGAACTCTTTAAATTTTCCGGAATAAAAAGGAGCCTATGTCCTTTCCCGGGATGTAACCTACCTTTTTACCAAATTTCATCAAAATCAGTTGAGTAGTTGGGCCGTGAAAGAGTAGCACTTTCGCATTTATAATATTAGTATGGATATAGATGTACAATTATTTTAGACTAGCTGATGCCCGCGACTTCGTCCGCGTGGTTGAGGTTTTTTGGTTCCCGCGGGAACTCTGTTTTATTTTTCGGGATGAAAAGTAAGTAGCCTATGTGTTATTCCATACTATAATCTATCTATGTGCCAAATTTCATGCAGATCCGTTCAGTTATCAGTAGTTTTCATCCATACATCCATACATATAAACTTTTGCGTTTATAATATTAGTAAGGATATTAGTAGGTACTGCCTAATTATTGAGAAAAATATTGTCGTGAATTTTATACGCTCTGAGCTGTGTGACCTCCAGTATTTATCAAAAATTCGTAAAAAGTAAATACCCACCAACACAGTTAAACAATTCGTTACGTTTTTTTTATATCTTCTGCAGACCTCAGTAATAATTTCCGCATACGTGTCGACTACGGGTACGGCCAACAGAAAAAAATAGAGGTTGCAGAATTAGGTAGACGTGTTGCAGACAGTGATTTTTTAGCAAGTTGCGGGCGGTCTATAATAATATTGTTTCAGTATATTTACACTCCGTTCGTATGCCATTTCTGCAGCACCAGACATTAATTATTTCCTCTCCCTAAAATATCTAAGACTAGATGATGCCCGTGACTTCGTCCGCGTGTTAGTTTCTTTAATCCCGCGGGAACTCTTTAATTTTCCGGGATAAAAAGTAGCCTATGTCCTTCCCCGGGATACAACCTATACCTGTATCAAATTTCATCAAAATTGGTTGAACAGATGGGCAGTGAAAGCGTAGCAGACAGACAGACAAACACACTTTTGTATTTATAATATTAGTATGGATTTAGAATATAAAAAGTATAAGAAAGTGAGTATAAGCATCGAGCAATTAAAAAACTGTATGATTGCGATATTCTTCTACTATTGATTCGATTAGGTAAAACAAAAAAATCGATAGCACATCACTAAAATATTGCAATAATAAAGCGTTGAACCACCTTATCGGGTTCTATCGAGCGTCAGATTTCACTTTATCAGTTGGCAGAGCGATAGCAACACCCGATTGATAATTGCACTAACAATTGTGGATCTTTCGTAATCCATCGAAGAGAAGCGATTAGGCTTACGACAGACTTCAAGGCTAGACCGGACATGTAACTAGACAACGATTTTTGAATAGTCTTGGGATGCTTCCAGTCCGTCGTCCATCTGTGTGTCGTGCCACCTTAAAAAGCATTTACAAGAGCTATTCAGTTGAAATTTAGTTCAGCTGAAACCTGTTTACCATGTTCGACTGCGACTGACGAGGTCCCGGGTTCGAGTCCCGGGTCGGGCCATATAATGAGTGTTGGGTTTTTCTGATTAGAAATTCTCAGTACTAGCCCGGAGTTAGGAAGTTGGCGGTGTAAGGTGTTCCACCCCAGGCGTCGGTCCCGGTTATTATCACTAACATGATAATAGTCGTTAAAGCTCGCCAACCCGCATTGGAGCAGCGTGGTGGGTCTAAGCTCTCATTCCCTCTCTCCTATGAGAGTGGAGGCCTGTGCCCAGCAGTGGGACGTTAATGGGCTGTAGTGTGAAACCTGTTACCGCTACTCAGAGACATATCTATCTATCATTTCGAAGACTTCCCTGACACCATGTTGAGCGCTGTTGATTTATAATTGGGAGGTCGTAGGTTCGATCCCGGCAGGGTCACGGATTTACCGCCAAGCGATTTAGCGTTCCGATACAATGCCGCGTAGAAACCTTTTGACGACCTCCGTGGCGCAGTGTGTAGCGCTGTTGTCTTAACGTGCGGAGGTCCCGGGTTCGATCCCCGGCAGGGTCAATTTGGGAATTTATAATTTCTGAATTTTCCCTGGTCTGACCTGGTGGGAGGCTTCGGCCGTGGCTAGTTACCACCCTACCGGCAAAGACGTGCCGCCAAGCGATTCAGCGTTCCGGTACGATGCCGTGTACAAACCGAATAGGGGTATGGGTTTAATATGACTGCCATGCCCCTAACAGGTTAGCCCGCTACCATCTTAGACTGCATCATCACTTACCATCAGGTGAGATCGCAGTCAAGGGCTAACTTGTAGTGGATAAAAAATAATAAAAAACCGATTTGTGGTATGGCTTTAATATAACTGCCATGCACCTAACAGGATGCCATGCCACCATCTTAGACTGCATCATCACTTACCATCTGTGCTTACCATCCATTGCAGTCAAGGTACGCGTTTGATAGTTCTATGACAGAGTCGCAACTGTACTCAGTTCATGGGTCCACGAATTAATCCATACAAGACGTTGCCACACTTAAACCCCTGTCGGGGCCAAAATGTCTATGAAAGCTCACGTACTGAACGTAATGAACCCCGCACATTAAATCCATGACTTTGTGAGAACAATATATAATAATCACATTTATAAAGCTTCCAATGTACCTACCTACTCGTATCTATAATTGGATAGGATATTTATAATCACGTCTCGATGAAAAATTATCTGTCGACAGAGGCAAAGAAATCTTTAAGGTTATATTGCAATAGGGTTACAATATCCACAGTTCAAAAAGCAGGACATGTAGGTTTTTTAAGGATACTTTTAGGGGTAAGGATTCATGAAGTTTAATGATTAAGTACTCATAGTAAATACAATTCAAGTCAGTAAAATACATAGAATTGAACCTAAAGAGCAGCAAATAAACAGTTATTATTTGACTTTTGAGACTTGAATTAGACAACATTTTTTAAACAAATTATTTCTCACATGGCATAACTCACATACTTCACATAATAATACACATAATTTGATTTGGTTGGTTTGGTAGGTAACCTACCGTAGGGATAGGTGGAAAAAAATTCCACACTTCCCCCCCAGGGGGGATACGTTGGTAGGGACTAGTGGAACAGCCCCCCAATCATGTAAGAATGTCCGATGAAATCGATAGACTTCTGCGGGAAATTAAGTAAACCATAACAGCATTAAATTAGAGCTCAATTTCGTTTACCCATTCTTATACGTTTAGGTATGTACGATACTCAAACGTTTAGGAATGGATACACGAAATTGAGCTCTAATTCAATGCAGTTATGGTGTATACGCTTGGACGCTGAACCTTTACCATTTGATGGACAATTCTTACATAATCGGAGGGCAGGCCAGTTTACGAGTAAGTTGCAAGGACTATTTACTGCCTCTGTAAGTGCATTTTTCGAGCAACTGTATTGAAAAATATGACAACACCCATGGTATAAAATCTGGCTATTTGTCTATAATTTATACCCACGTGCCTGAACACGAATCTATGGGAGCGTTTACACCTTGCCCGCACGTGTGGCATCACGAGCTAATTTTTCGGACGGAGTGAACTTCGTGGCCTCGTGGTCGAGGCAACATGTGCCCGAAAGTCCCTGAGAGACTTCCATATTGACCAAGAACTTGAAGAGGCTTCCTCTCAAACTTTGCGCTATGTTGTCTTCGGCATGCGAAAAGACGCATTACAACATAAAAAAATTAAACATTCGTTTATTTAAAAAATAAGTAGAAGATGCCTGCGACTCCTGTGAACACCCCGTAGGAACTGTTTAATTTTAAGGGATAAAATGTCTACGCGCTTTCCCGTGATGTAACCTACCATCTATACCAAATTTCGCAAAATCGGTTGAACAGGATGGACTGTGAACGTGTAGAACACAGACACACATTCGCATTTATAATATTAGTTTGGATTTGAATACGTTGGGTACCAAATATTTCAACTGCTTAAAGGTGAGCTCAGACTATAGAAGATTTAAATGCTTATTTGTTTGATGAATCTGTAGGTATCTATTAATAAACAGATTAATTTGCAATTCAAATCGGACTTATATTCTCAGATCATTTTTCATAGTCTCAGTTGACCAATTAAGAAAATTATACAAGTATTCTCTATCAATATTTGAATAAATAATAACGGTTATTATAGTAAAATATGTCGTAGTAAGTTTAAAATTCGAAATGTCGTTGTACGACTAAGTATGAAAAAAATAAAAATAAAATACTGGTCGAACAAACTTAGTTAATAACTAATAAGCAGAGTCAACTAAGATGGTGCATTTTATAGCCTTATTTAATGATTTTTTAATATATATAGCGAGCAAACGAGCAGGCAGGTCACCTGATGGTAAGTGATTACCGCCGCCCATGAACATTTACAGCACCAGAGGAACCGCCAATGCGTTGCTGGCTTTTGAGATGTTTGTTTATCCGCCCTTTGAAGAGCCCCATATTATAATCAAGAGGGAACACAGAAGATGGAAGCTGGTTCCATAATTTGCAGGTAGGTACGTGGCAGAAATGACCTGGAATAACGGGAGATGGAAGAAGACCAGGCATCCAGGTGGTGAGGATGAAATTTGTTTCTGCGACGAAGTGTGCGACTGGAGAACACGGAAGGTGGTATTAGATTAAATAACTCTTCAGAGCACTTGCCATTGTAGAGACGGTAGAAAACACAAAGAGAGCGTTAGCCGACGTTAGTCTCTTCGGTGCTCTAGGGACTCCAGAGTGCAAGTAATTTTGGGATGATTGTCTACGAGTCGAACTGCCCGCTTTTGTATCCGGTCAAATGGAAGGAGCTGGTAATGGGGTGCTCCGGCCCAGAGGTGAGAGCAGTAATCCATGTGGGGCCGAACTTGCGCTTTATACAGCAAAAGCCTGTGCTGAGGCGCAAAGTATCATTTCGCTCGGTTAAGCGCCCCGAGTTTTTAGAGGCTAGTTTGATATAGATAATTTGATAACAATCCTGTTGGAATTCATTCCAACAAAAATTTCCAACAACAATCCAACAAGATTTTCCAGAAAAAAAAGTAGTAAAAAGTAGTCTAATGTCCATTCCCACGACATGCAACCTCTCTACCAAATTCCGACAAAATCAGAACTGGACCTTGAAAATGTCGGTAACAGACAGACAGAATGAATAATGTAAGTATATTTACTTTAAGTAATATATGTAGATATATAATATAATTATGTATTAACATAATGTCTCTGATTCTCTCCGGAGACGGAAAACATATTGCAGACCACTATCAAACATTTCGCAATGACGAAAAGGGGTCAAAGAAACCTTGAAATCATTTCAAAAGACCTTTCCAATTGACACACAAAAATTTCATACATTTTGGTAAAAAAGTGTTGGCAGAAAATTCGTTAAGACCGGGACTTCCGGATCCGATAATGTTCGTACGTACGGAAAAAGAACTTAAGAAAATTTTATGAGCCGTTAAACGAATAAATAAGTAACGTACTTACTTTTTCCTACAAATAAATAGTTATATTCATGACATATCATATGATTTAATAGCAAGCAGTTCAGTTATGCCTCATTAAAATGATTTATCCGAGAAATGTTGAAAGTGTTGAAATCCTATTAAGTGTGTAGTCACTAGCAAACCAACAGCAATAGTAAGACGTTCCGGGCATTCTGCAATTATCTATACCTCCTACTCGTTCATAAGGGGCTTGAAGAAAGGTTCCATACATCCCATCCATCCATCCATCTGCCTGTATTCATCCACTGCTGGACATACGCCTTTTGAGGAGCGCGCCTACGGTCCACCTTCCTCATAAACTCACTTCCCGCCACCTTTTTGAGTTCGTCGGTCCAGCGGGCTGGAGGTAGTCCCACACTGCGTTTAGGTTCGAAAGTTTCAAAATGAAACATCTATTTTGGAAAAAAATCAGGATGAACGAACTCTCACCAGTAATGAAGTACCTACTGAGTGAGGATGGTATGTAGAGTAGCATTAGTACAGTTCATGGGACAAGATATTGTAATATAAGCAAAGAGGAAACCGCCCATAATTATAATTTAAACCTACACGGAAAACTTCCTGCGCAATGAAAAAGAAGTGTTTATGAGAGATTTTCTTCCGAGGCCAACGCTCTAAGCGTGGGTACATTATGACGCCCACTATTTTCGGCGATGCTATTTCTGAAACACATTTTGTTCGATCAATCGATGCCGACTCGGCCAATTGACCGTTAAAATCAGAAAAACTGGTATGTACTGATTATCAAAATCGTTTTTTAATTAATATAATAATTATGGCACTATAAATATTGCGCCATTTTCCCGTTATCTTGCTATCTAAAATACTGTTATTTCGCATAAAATATTTGGAAACAAAATAAGACGTACGTATCGACGGTTTTTTTTACATAAAATTTAAATAAAATAAGGTGTAGGTATTCTTAGTTTTTACTCATTGGCTAGGTTTTCATATTATAGTGTACAAAGCGGAGTCGTTATTTTAAAAATTTATTAATAAATTAAATAAAAAAAATTGCGCGAAAAATATCAAACAAAGCCTTTTGTTCTCTACTCTAAACTTCCAAATGATGTAACAGAATACGTCAAACAGACCTACCCAGTTTTAAAAGTTTACATTATGTCGTATAGTTATACCTATCGTATCGTATATTTTTACTTACGTAATATATAAGTACCTACTACCTAGATATGAGTCAAACATTATTATTCAATAAAGCATAACAGGCCTCCGGTGCAATTAACGTAAATGCTTCCAATTTTGATACGAATTATTAATAGAAATCACGTGCAGCATTATTAATTAAGTATTATCAAAACAAACCTACAAGTACAAGCGTATAACGCACAACGCGTGGCGACAACTTTAGACAGTAGAGCTGGACGCGCAATGAGTGTACGATGACGCATGTGTCCGCATAAAGTTTCCTTGCATTGTTATCTTCTAGTTCGCGTTGGCTAAGTTTCCGTGGCGCGTTCTGTTTAACTGAGCCTTTAAAAGCGTCACATTCAGCTGTCAGGTAATCATATTTCTTATAATTATCTACTACAATGCCTACTATGAGCTATGAGTTGAGCAATATCGTTTCACTTTTCGTTTAGTGCGTAGTGTGTAGTAGGTATTACGATAAGAACATTTGTTTAGTCTGTATTGACAGTATCGTATGACTGTTCGTTGGTGCAGCTGCATTCTGATAAGGGCTTGTTATGATGATTCGAATATGTACCGAAGTGCCTGGTATTCAATTCGCAGAGTCTCAGTGTCCCGATAGTAGGTACATGGGATTGATGGGTGAGCTCTGAAAACTTAGGAAGCTCAAATTATAGTACTAATTACCTACCTGCTACCTAACCAACTAAAGACCTAGAAAGATTGACTATCAACCCGTAGTTAATATCTAATTTGTAGGCTTATTTTGTTGTTGTGCTGTCCACAATCTCTAAACTACATTGATATTGATACAATGAAATTGACAATAATAAAATTAGACTTGTTATTTTAGAGATAGTCAGGGCCCATACACATTAAATATAATATACAGTTATAGTACAACCGGTGGGGATTATGCAGCATAATAAGCACTTCTTGGAGTAGGTGCCTATAGCCTACTGTAAGTGCAACCGGTGCGATGGGATGCATAATCCCTTCGTTCTTGTGTTTTAATAAACCACGATGCTAATAAATGGCCATTAATAAAACCTAAAAAAACCAACGCTAACAGATATTAATAACATATTAAAACTACTTCCGTGTGTCCAGCACTTAATAAATCCATTTGTAATAAAATTTAACGCACAAATTAAGTTTCTGAACATCAAAACGGCAAAGTTATGTAAATTTAGACGAATATAATAATAGGGAAGTGTTTTGTGCATCACAATTATTATAAAATTAAAACTATTTTGCTAGCAAATCGTACCAGCCTCATAATATATCATACTGGCAAAACCAGTGTATGTAATGTTATATAATATCGTAGTCGCAATACAATGCTTCGCATCTTCGCATATCGCACTGCTTTTAGGGTGCTTTTAGGGTTCAGTATAAAAATAGGGAACCCTTAGTTTTGTTCATTCCGTCTGTCGGTGTGTCAGTCTGTGTGTCACAGCTATTTTAAAAATTTACGAACATCTGTTTCTGTGGTTCATCAGATTTCCGAAAAGAATAAATGTTTTTTTCAAGATTAAATATTCTTTTAATATTAAATTATGAAATACATGGAGCGCACTATGAATCGCTATATCGCTGCGTATATGAGCGTACGCAATATGCATCGCATCAACGCATAACTATTATGTTACGTTAATTTACTTGAAAATTTACACTAGGGACTCTTTATAAATATAATGAGATAATCTCGACTACCACTCGCAAGTCGCATGTCTCCACGGCACACGGCTAAATAGTACGCAACTTGGCACAGTGAAACCGAAAGTATGTCAAGAAAATGCAATTGCATAAAATAAATATTAAATGTGTAGTTTCATACGATCGGTGACCGTAAAATACCAACGTTGGGCGGAAAAACGTTTAATGCACAATTAACGAAGCCACCCGATCGTTTTTCCGTACTTACAAACCTTTTTGGAGTGTGCGTTTAACTTTACGATTATTATCTCAGTTTCACAGGAAACATGTCACAAATAAACATTAGTTAGAGGTTCACGATAATATTTTTCAAGGCGTACAACGTCAAGGCTGTTGTTATTGTCATTGTAACACATTGATGTAGAATTTTAGTACTTGTAACATAACTTTGAAAGAAAGATGACATTTTCGTTCGAAGGCATGGCATTTACTATTTACTGCAATAATCCGATACATAAATAATTGTGCCTATACGAAACACTCAACTTGCACCGGAAAGCGCAACACTGGCAGACCCCTACGTGGAAGGACGACGTCAAGCGAGTCCCAGGAAAACGCTGGAATCACCCAGCGCAAGATAGCGGCGTGTGGAAGTCCTTACAAGAGAACTCCAGCAGTGGACATCTAACCGTTGACGATGATGACTGCGATGCCAAAAAAGTGAAAACACGTTTGAACAGTGTCACAACTCAACAACAAAGTAATACAGAATCTGCTTTCCGAACACGCGTCTGGCGCTGTGGCATGGTGAAGCCACAAGTTATAAGTTATTTGAATCTTATTTATATAAAACCTAAGTAAAAAAAAATAACCAGACTGATCACTTTAGTATTATAAACAAGTCTTTTTTTCAAAGGGTCACCTTTCCATGGGTTTTCCCGTGGTTTTTTCCTATCTCGTGATAAAATCAAGTTAAAATGCGTGTTCACCTTGTAACGACTAGAGAAACTAAAGAGCATTCATTTCTTCATGCTATTTAAGAGTACAAGTATTTCTTACTTATATATTTTCATTTGGAAACTGCACTTTCATCATTATGTGCAAGAAAAAATGACAGATTGGGAAAATTGTCGAAACATAAACATTAAGCCAACTGTTCATACCGAGGAAATGAAATAGATATCTATCATATTTATTTTATATTTATCGCGTTTAACAAAATGCGTTGTCAATCTATTTGTCTTAAGATTGAGAACCATTAAACCAATTCGATGCGGTTTCCACAACTTTACTAAGCAATTTTCTAGAAAGTCCCTTAGCGGAGCTTTTACTTCAATAAAAGTGGGCAGTCCGAAATATACATATAGCTCGAGGGGGTAATCAAAAATGATACACCTTTTTGAAACAGGTTTCTAGTTCTACTAAGTTAAATTATAACTTTACAGCTCTCGTCTTTTTTTAATGCTGGGTGAAAATATTATAAGTGTTCCCTGTTTTAGTACGGAACCCAAACAAAAGTAAAACAGTTGTTCAGGACATGTTCCACATAATTAAAAAAAACTGGCAACGATTCAATGCAAAAAGGCTGACCAAGAATGCAAAGGCAAAAATGCAAATAGAGGCTGACAATGATGAGATATTAACGTCCTACCGGAAAGATTGAGAACTATACCTTACCTTATCAAAGGTTATAACCGGATGAGCAGCTCCTATGGTGCCGTCCTTCTTCTTTTCGATCTTGTACACCACTATATGATTCTCCATCACAGTATGTACGCAGAAGGCCTTCGAGTCGGGACTCCAAGCTATGTGTGACGCGTAATCAAACTCGATGTTCACTCGTAGATTCTTGTGCTCCTTCATATTTAAGTCTCGGATGTCCCAAAGGATGACTGATCCATCTGTTGAAACAAAACAATTGCTTGGTTTACAAGTTTGTTTATTCCTAAACCTTTATATCCACTATATAATTTTGTGCAGATCAATACAATACACAAGTCCTTAGAATAAGGATTGATCTCAGATGTTAGGGGCGCAACAGAGATCACCAACAGAACCATAGGCCCAATTATTGTCTGAGCAAATCGATATCATATGACAGCTTAAAACGTATTACTCGAACTGTTTAAGGAGTACATACATGCTTTTAGACGTGCAGGCATCTATGAACTCCTTAAACAGCTCGAATAGGGATAATGACAAGTCAATCAAATCAGCAACTCTTTATCAAACTTAAAAACGCACTTATAGTATGGAAGTTGAATGAAATTCGCAGTTGTGACGTCATAAAATTTCAACGCACTTTTTTTATTTAATCTATATTTTAAAATGGTTATCAAACTAAACTCACCGAGGATGTGAATTTTAGGTCTTTTGAAAGACCCTCTATTTAATAATTAGTTAGAAATAATTTATTTTTGATATAGGCATCATCCCTATTATCTGTTTGGCAAACGATTACGATAACGATTTCCTTACTCAATCGGGGGGCATAACCTCACGCGTCATGGCGCGCTTGAAATTCTGAGGGTATAATTATTGTGGGGTACTGCTATCTACTGGAAGTTAATAGACTTTTGCTTTCTAATATATTATCTGAATCAAGATCGCTTTATCATTAGCAGTATGCGGTATTAACAACTAATTACAATTCAAAGCATTAAACTAGAGCCAAAGAATACTATTTATTATAAAATAATGTTAAGTAAAATAAATTTTTAGTCATCCACTCCTGACTATATTATTTTTCAACGAAAATCAAATCGCAATGTGCAATATATATTTTAACTAGCTGGTGCCCGCGACTTCGTCCGCGTGGTTAAAGTTTTTTGATTCCCGCGGGAACTCCTTAATTTTCCGGGATAAAAAGTAGCCTATGTCACTCTCCAGGTCCTCAACTATACCCATGCCAAAAATCACGTCGGTCCGTTGTTCCGTTGCGGCGTGATTGAAGGACAAACCAATAAACCAACAAACAAACACATTTTCGCATTTATAATATTAGTATGATTAGATATAACGCGGCCAGCTCTTATGGCATTATGTAATTCGCAGACTCATTTAATACACGGTTCCCTCAACTTAGTCATGATGTTACGACAGATAATTATATATACCTACCTAAATCATTGCATTGGTACTAGTTTTTTTTTTCGTAACCTAAGCGGACCAATTTAAAGCACAAGGATGTAGACAACCTTTTTGGTTTTTTAATCATTTACACTGCATATAGTAGGTATATGCCTCTTCTACCATAGGTACTTATTTTGTTTATCGCCTGGCCCTAATAATATAGAAAGAAGGCTCCAAACATTTGCCATTTATTCTCAAGTGCATCATAGTTTTTAGGGTTCCGTAGCCAAATGCAAAAACGGAACCCTTATAGATTCGTCATGTCTGTCTGTCTGTCTGTCTGTCTGTGTGTCCGTCCGTATGTCACAGCCACTTTTTTCCGAAACTATAAGAACTATACTGTTGAAACTTGGTAAGTAAATGTATTCTGTGAACCGCATTAAGATTTTCACACAAAACTAGAAAAAAAACAATAAATTTTGGGGGTCCCCATACTTAGAACTGAAACTCAAAAATTTTTTTTTTCATCAAACCCATACGTGTGGGGTATCTATGGATAGGTCTTCAAAAATGATATTGAGGTTTCTAATATCATTTTTTTCTAAACTGAATAGTTTGCACGAGAGACACTTCCAAAGTGGTAAAATGTGTCGTCGTCGTCGTCGTCGTCCCCCCCCCTGTAACCTCTAAAATAAGAGAATGATAAAACTAAAAAAAATATATGATGTACATTATCATGCAAACTTCCACCGAAAATTGGTTTGAACGAGATCTAGTAAGTAGTTTTTTTTTAATAATTTAAAACTTACTACAGGTTTGTACGGACCCTCGGTGCGCGAGTCCGACTCGCACTTGGCCGGTTTTTTAAAGAAATGATTTATATGTATTCAATTGGACAACAAAGTCCATGTACAAATATTCAAGTTATATGTAGTCTGGAAAAATTGTATGCTTCCAATTAAAAATAAAATACAAAATCTGCAATTATCAAATTGACCTGCAAGACCTCTAATTAAATTTAATGAACCTTCCATTAAAAAAAAGTTAATTAACTATACTTATAGCGTTACATAAGAAGTCATAATCATTGCCTACATGTTGCAAATTACGTCAACCAAGTTAATGTATAATAGAAAAACCTGTACCTATACCTAGTCACAAAGTTCAGTCCATAAAAATGTTAACCGGAAAACAGCGGTAACTTTGCCTCATTTTAAGTTCAAAGAGCCTTTTTAGACTTTATATGGTATCTTGACTCACGCCTAATCGAGCCTTAGATCTAAACGGGGCCTAACCAGCAACCTCCTGGATATACCTTTACCGACTAGGTATACCGATAAATGTAGCGTGATGAAGAAAGCGAAGCGAAGGCGACGGCGAGGGCTTGGGCGAGGACGAGGGCGAAGGCGAATGCGAGGGTGAGGGCGAGAGCGAAGTCGAAGGCGAGGGCGAGGGCGACGGCGAGGGCGACGGCGAGGGCGACGGCGAGGGCGTGGGCGAGGGCGAAGGCGACGGCGAGGGCGTGGGCGAGGGCGAGGGCGAAGGCGAATGCGAAGGCGAGAAAAATTAGAAAATGGTTTAAAACCGGTAGTAAATATAATAACTCTGCTTAAAACCATTGCTTTAACAAAACGCAACTGAGGTAAAAGGCACCAAAAAAGGCACAAGTAAGTTCTTTCGAAATTAGTTTCTAAAATACTTTTTGCTGAAAAGTTACGCATAATTTTGTTGTCTAACAATTTTGGCAATGCCTTTTAACTGTCAAAAAAAGGATTGCTAAATTCATGATTACGAAGCCCCGACTTTACCTGTGTGTAATTTTTGAAAATTGGTGCTATAAATTATATTCAAATTCTTAATTTATTTTGCATTTACAATTGACATGTTACCCGTTAAGGGATATGCAATTTTTGAGTGACACTTCAAAATTATTATTGAGCACTTTTTAGTAGGGGGTAAACTTGTGGATTCGCGTCACCGACACCTCGCTCCGACATGCTCGCGTTGTTACGAAGACTCCGGTCTTACGCGTTATAGATATACTACATTCGTAATTCACTTCTATCAGCAGTCCCTATGACTGCCAATTTTTTTTATATTTATTATTAATTAAGGGTAGGCAATAATGTCGAATAGATAATCTTAAAGTCGTCAGAATAGTTTGCCATTGAAAAATATACTTATTTTCATACAAATACTCGTATTAGTCCCCTATATGGCTTTCACTAAGAAGTAGGTAAATACTTACTAATTTTGTTTTTCCTCCATAAATTATATTATTATTTCTGTGCATCTATAAAACAGTGTATTTTATTATGGTATAAAATTTCCTCCGTCTAGAAAAAAATCTTAGTTTAATATAAGCGATGCCACTCGTAATATCTTCCAAGGTCAAACGAGTAGGAATATATTAAAAGGTATTTTTTTTAACATAAACATTTCATGTTCGGGCATCTTTACGGCCGTGACTACAAGTGGTTTCATTGTCAACTTCATTTTGAGTTTTGACTCACTCGACCACGTAGGAAGCTTTTCACCCACTCGTGACATTGAAGAGTCAAAAGGGCAAGACTAACTAGGTGGTCACAGTAGGTATATTTATTTCACCTGAGCACGTTCTGACATTTCTATAATATAGCACGTTCCGCCATTCGACGTACAAAACCTATAATTCACACGTGGTCTACTCTACGGAAGCATTCATTATCACACGAACCTTGTAGGGATCATCATAGGATTATATTCGCCGTATAAAGCAATGAAGGCGCTGGTGATTTAATTTCATAAGGCATGGTACACTTATACTTACTTAAAGCGGTGGCTACGTAAACTGAAGTATCTAGGTAAGCGCACAGTACCTACTGCGGGAACCGGTAAAAGGTCATGAGAGCACTAAGATATCGAAACTGAGTCAATGTACCAAGGCCTTTGGATTTCAGTGATTATGAGCGTAGCACCGAAAGCAGCGAACGTAGGTAAATTAACCGACCGCATAACACTCTAACAGAAATCATTATTTAGTGTTTATAATGACGTATGCACGATATGCTATCGTTTGAACCAATGCATGTGATGTCAAGGGAATATCATATTATGTTTGGTTGATATGATTATGAGTGCTGCAAATTCTAGAGCATAAGAACAAAACAATGTGCGATTAAAATGGTTTATAAACAGCAATGAGTTGTATCTACTATAATAATTCTATAATACTTACCTACTCAGGTCAATTTAGGAGAGTTTCAAAGTATCTCATAGACGTTTTGAGTAAAAATATACAATACAATACCTTTATATACAATCAATACGGCTGCCGATAGTTTGCTGAATAGTCCTTATGTTATTTAGGTATATCTACCACAACCCGGAAACTGTACCATGAGGTCATCAATCCTTTAGCTATTAATAAAATACGTAGGTAAATAGAAAAATAATTAAGCTTATATAGGTATATTTGAGAAAGTTTTTTAAAACAACAGTAGGTATTTAAAATTACTTGTAGGTAACTTGTACTTAAATAACAAAGAATTGACAACACTCGAATTTGATGAAACAACCTTGAAACTTATCAAAACAACACTACGTGTCAACGAGACACGAGAAAAGTGGTTAAAGAACCTGTCCCTATGGTTTGTTTAATTTAGGATGATAATTTTGGCAGATCTGCCTTTTGCATAGTACTGCTTCAGTCTGTCTCACACTTGTCCTTCACTATTGCTATGTACACCTCTCATCTGTCAAAATTATCATCCTAATTAGACAAACTTATTAGGACCAACAAAAACTCATGATTGGTAAAGGAGAGATGACCAACGGAAAGTCGGAAATAACGACATCGCTGGCTGTTTCCGAAAGCCTAAAGGTGATGGTGAAATAAACGGAAAGTTTTATCAAGTCTATCGATACTCATAATAAAATTGATACAATGTCTTTATAATAGACCCAGGAAATGAAACAATGGTATGATTATATGTACATATAATAAATAGGGATGCCATCTCTAAATAAAGACAAAATCATGATAAAGTATGTTTAAAATAAAACTTATTTAAAAATAATTGTTTGCACTCAATGTACTAGTTCAGAAATGTCGAGATATGCAACAAGACGTGTTTCTATGCTTTATCGACTATGAAAAAGCATTTGACCGTGTTCAACACGAGATACTTATGAAACTCCTTGCAGATACAGGCATAGACACCAAGGACATTCGTATCATCATGAACCTCTATTGGGGGCAAACCGCAACAATCAGGGTAGACGGTGAAGAAACAGACGCCATTAAGATCGAGAGAGGCGTACGACAAGGATGCATTCTGTCGCCCTTGCTATTCAACTTGTACTCGGAACATGTCATCAAAGATGCTCTGGAAGATGTAGCATTAGGAGTCATCGTTAATGGGCAGGTGATTAATAATATACGCTATGCAGATGATACGGTCCTAATAGCCTCCACCCAGCAAGACCTCCAAGAAATTGTTCGCAGAGTGAACGAGTGCAGTGAAAGGATGGGGCTTAGAATGAATGTGTCAAAAACAAAATATATGGTTATTTCGGGCAAGCCACAGTTGACGTCCCAGATACAGATCGGACATAACATCTTAGAGAGAGTTGACAAATACAAATATCTTGGGTCATGGGTAGGTATTTTGTATTTATTAAGATACGATCAGGAAATAATATAAAAATATTTAATGCTCTTAATAAGAGCATAAGAGCCTCTTATAAAAAGATTTTAGACATTCCATCCCAATAAAGCCATGGTACCCAACCATACAAACCGAACCGACGCGATGTCTAGTAAAAGCATATAAACAGTCTGTAGTCTGTACAATTGCTGTAACTCTACCATTAAGTTCAATATAAGTCATTTGAAATAGTAGATAGTATGGTAGCAAAGCGTAAAGGGCAGAGAATTAGACTAATTGGCATCGAGAGTAACTGCACTCTTGCTCTAGTAATTAAAGGAGGACTAATTGAAGTCTCATCATTAGTGCTACGCGTACAAATGGTACTTATTCTAAAAATGGAACATGAGTAGCCTTTTAAATTCGTACAACACAGAATTCATTAATAAGTCTACCCAGGGCATAAAACCAGGATATCAAGAGAAAGTTGCACAGCTGTCAACCCTGCTTATGAAGCAACATTTTATGCATATGAAACAGTTGAGAGATCTCTAAGGGCATTATCAAAGAACAGCGATGCGCAAATCATGCATTACATAACAATCGGAACGTTTTAACTTTATGTTGTAGACATTTTACACTTTTCCAACATATTTATACAAGAGATATATTATTTTGTTTAAAATCCAAAAGCTTTTAGCTAACGGCACTATAAAAGGTTTTAAATTTATTTTCATTACATTGCCCCGAGCAGATGAATAAAAAATGCATTTTTAGGGATGTCCATAATTCTGATGCTACAACCATTTCTAATCCTGTTGGTTCATATGTAACATTAACAATAAAAAAAACTTGCAAATCTAAAGTGTAGATTGGCTTTCCTACATTTTGCACGTAGATTTTCACTACATACGAGTATATACGTAGCCCCATGTCTCGATTACAATGAGGAGAACCTTAACACATAATATCAAAGCTCTAGCGGAACGATTATATGTCACTCCTTTTTAGGGTACCGTACCAAAATGGTAAAAATGGAACCCTTATGGTGCGACTTTCTCCGTCCGTCTGTCCGTCCGTCCGTCTGTCACAGTCGATTATTTCAGTAACTATTAAAGCTATCGACATGAAATTTGGAATAGTTGTGTATAATAGTGGCCTAACATCATTAAAATAAAAAAAAAATCGAAAATTATTTTTAGTTTAATTAAAAAAGGGGGAAAATCGGGGGTTTGAAATTTCAAAGTATGATAACTATACTGAGTGGGATATGATATGAAAGGGCTATACTTCTACATTCTAAAACAGATTTTTATTTATTTTTGTGCATAATAGTTTTTGATTTATCGGGCAAAATGTCGAAAAAAATACCGTTCCCCCCCCCCCCCCTTATCTCCGAAATTTACCAATTGAAAAATCTGAAATAATTATGGTCAATAGAAGCTTATGTAGGTATATTTTACAGGAAAAATAAAACCAACGCTCTAACTAGCATAGTTTGTTTGATATTAACAATAAACCTCTACAAACAAAGTTAGTTTTGCGGTTCATTTCGTCTTGTTTTTAATACGTCATAAATCGTAAAACTTACTACAGGTTTGTACGGAACCCTCGGTGCGCGAGTCCGACTCGCACTTGGCAGGTTTTTTTCTTGTTTTTATTTATGAAAACAAATACTGATGTTGGAAATATTTTTTTTCAATTTTTGTAGTTTCAAAACCAACTACTCTCGCACTGTGCTCAATGGACTGAACTAGGTCAAAAATAAAATAATCGCGTATTTTTATAACAAACTAAATTATTATCTTTATTTATCATTTACTGGAATATTCCAAACATTATACAACCAGTTTAATTAAATGCACGATTATTTTTTGCGTTAAGATGATAATTACTAATAATATAAAATATTGTGTTGAATTGCGAAAATTATTTATAGTAATTCTTTAATAAAATACAAAACATGTTAGTGTGTTTTTTGAGATTTTTTTTTAATGGTAACACTTTAAATGCACCTCATGTAAGAAAACAAACTCAAAATATTAGAAAAACAATTATGATCTCGAAGTTTGTGATACACGCACGGTGCACGGTCACGATGAACACTCGACAAATTCTCGAACATTTAATAAAATTTAGTGTTTAACAGACAACAACAACTATGTTGTTTATTTATTTTGGACTCTACAACTGCGTTCTGCATTCTGCTATCGTTGTTTTAAGTAGGTATATTACTTACTATCTCATAATATTATGATCGCGCATGAAACTAAAACCAAATCAGGCTATTTGCTAGCCAACATTTTATTAAGAAAGCTATCTAAATAAGAATCAATTGCCGAATGCATGTAAGCGCATCACTTCAGATGGGCTGGACCGATTCTGGTAGAATTTTTCGTGTGGCGCTGATGGTCTTCTCGGAGAAGACCTCCTCCGGCCTCCTTACCCGGGTGGGGTAACGCTGTATCCCGGTGAGTATTTTGCCTTGTCGGCTTGGGTCTGCCTTGGAGACTACGGGGCCGTGGGTCTCTGGTGTCGTCGGAGTAAGGTCCGCACCGCGAGTGACAATCGTCAGTATCGGGTGAGTGGGTCCCGGGATGGCTTACATTCATAATTGGACCCGGTATAGGTTGCTCTGCAATCGGGTTTTCGGTTCAGGGCAGAACAAAGTCTGCCGGGCTCACTAGTTTTTGATATTTAATAATTTAGCAGAGTGTTTAAGAATAAAGATTTCTAGCGCATAGACGCACACATTGGGTACGAAACACATAAAAACTTCGCATTAGCCATGTATAGATATTATAAGTTGAACATAAAAACTTTCATGGCCATGGTCTCGACGTGATATCATATTATGGAAATATACTAAACAGTAGTTAGTTTAATAATTCTGTCGATTAGTATTCCAGATGTTTGCAAGAACCGAATTAATCTCAAATCAATTAACATTGATTGATAGAGTACGTCGTACTTCCATTCGTCCGTGTCGTAGATTATATTTTATTGGCTGTTTTGAATAACGTATGCTCGGTTTTATAGGTCAGTAAAGACATACGCGTTTATATCGTCGTTTTGATATTCAAGCGACACTATTGGAGAGCGTGACCCAGTCTCGACGGGCGTACGAACTTCTCTAATCGGAATAACAAAGATATACAGTTACTTTATACGCAGCAGTTTCTTGCGATGTTTTTGTTTTGTTACAATACAAATGTTTAAACAACTGCCAAATGTAGTTCCGTGTGAGTCACTTTTAATCATCGATGCATATAACCTATCACAGAAAAACTTTTTTTAATCAAATTTGTGTGGGACTACGATTACACATAAATGATTCAAGCTAATAAACATTGAGTTGCACGAAACAAATTCAAAAATGTATGCCTACTTTTCCAGTACCTATAATACCTAGTACCTACTTAAACTAATTTAATCGTAAGAATTGTATGAAGTCTTGTAATAAAATTAGTTTAACCAACACTTTTAAAAATTATTTCGTGCAACTCAGCTTTATGTGAACAAAAACACTCTTAAGGTGGAAGTGGGCACTTCAGATATTCAAGTAAAGTCATGGACACCTGCTATAATACAAGTGCGATGATAAATATACGAAAAGAGAAATTTTTCTATCCATAAAAAGACGTCCCAAAATGAATTATGAAGATGTCGCATCGAGCTATTATTTATTTTGAAGCTTGTTAATAAGCAGCGAAAATTTATGTGCGCGTTTAATTCTTTTGGTTCGTTGGCCTTTTCAAGGGAACAAGGAAGTATTGGCGTATCACACACTATGTACCTACCCACGATGGTCGTTTAGTAAGTCGTAACTAAGCTATATGATATGAATGATTAATTAAAATCGTGGTCGAAGTCACTCAAGAAGTCACTACACTAAAACTTTTTTAAAACATGGCAGGTTTACCGCTGAAAATAGAAAATTGTGTAAGTTGTAGCATGGAGCTATCAAAATGCTTTATGGAAAGAGAAGTATAAAGATGGAAACATTTGTATGTAAAATGAAATTTCAGGTTTATAAACATGAAACCTAGAACATAAAACTCCTTTCAACGTATGATTTGCTAAACATAATAATAAAGAAAGTTATGCAAACTATACAACGTACATATGAAAAATTAACTGTAGGTACATAAACGAAACCGTGTGTAAGAATTAGTATACTAATATACAAGCTTGCCGATCCTAAAAACACGGTCTTAGAACAAAAACTTGTCCGTGTCAGTAATGCTTGTACCAAATTCAAGGTCTCGTAGCATTGTAGATGATTCTAAACTTAACCTAGTTAGAGTTGATGTACTTATCCTTTTATATGTATTATGTAGAAATATTTTATACACACACCTGTTACATAATAATATTATTATGTATTTAGTGTACAAAGTAACATTTTTGCAAATTTAATATATAACAAAATGCTGATTCGTTTTGGGTGTGTAGTAAGTGGTTGTAAGTAATTTAGACCATAAAAACATTTAACGTAAAAATAAAAATATATATATATAGTTAATCTGTCATGTTCAATGTTCATATAAAAGATATCATTTTATTAATTAAACCAAATTCTAGGTCTAAAACCTAAAAAAAGTCCAAGATTTAATTTTAGTTAAATTTTCATTGGGGTTCTTTAGTCCTTAAGTGTGTTATGTCAACAAAAGCAAATGTGTGACACGGTGGCCCACCGTGTCACAGCATGGGGGGATTGTAGCCTGTAGGCGTGTCAACAATGACGAAACGGCTACTTTGTGCAACTTATTGTGAAAGAGTATTGACGCGGAGGCGGGCTCCGTGACTCCATGGTCAAATTGCCGTGTATTGTTGGTTGTAACTTGTAAGCCATTTCAGAACGAGTAAAGATACTGGAGAACAGTGGCGTGCACAGTATTCGGAGCCCGGGTAGGCATTGGTTACGTAGATAACTATAGATACTACCTACATCCAGGCAGGGAATGATGAAAATTATGCATTGAGCTTTTTTAACTAGTACGTTAGTAGTAGTAGTAAGCGGTAAGCAGTACCTTTACGCCTCTATGTAGTGCACGCCATTGCACACTCCTCTTCCTTCCTCCTCCTCCTCCAGATTCCAGATTCAGATTCACATTTCCTCCAGAACACTTAAAAAATTACACTATTTTTTTTTTAATCCACTACAAGTTAGCCCTTGACTGCGATCTCACCTGATGGTAAGTGATGATGCAGTCTAAGATGGTAGCGGGCTAACTTGTTAGGGGCTTGGCAGTTATATTAAACCCATACCCCTATTCTATATATTATACTATATTGGGGGGTGTTAGGTCGTATTTACAACTCTTAACTTAATTGACAGTTCTGTTCCCTAAGAATCGCACGAGAATATAGTACTAAAATACCTATTAATTTGTCCAGTATTAGTCGCACACCGCACCACTAAAATATGTTTCAAAATAAACAAACCAGTATGTCATTAGCATGTAAAACATAGGTCTTCTTATATACTAATAAATTATAAGTATAACGTCTTACTATTCAGCTTTTCCTAACCATTCCCATTATGTGACTGGTGTCTGGTACTCAGCAGTGGGCCAGCGTGGTATGACGATGATGTTAAATTATTCGCACCTTTATATTTAATACTAGATGATGCCCGCGACTTCGTCCGCGTGGATTAAGTTTAAGTATTCCTGCGGGAACTCTTTAATTTTCCGTTAATAAGTTGCCTATGTCCTTTCCCGGGATGCAATCTATCTCAATACCAAATTTCATCAAAATCGGCTGAAAAGATGGGCCGTAAAAGCGTAGCAGACAGACAGACAGACAGACAGACAGACTTTCGTATTTGTATCTAATATTAGTATGAATTGTGTATGTGCCGTTTTCCCCACGCTTTTATTGCCTTCTGGGCATTGTACTGCATTGCCAAATCAATGAAGTATAAGGCCAAGCATCGTTTGAACTATAGGTACTTGATTCCCAGACAGATTTTTCTGGGATCAAATGATTTTTGGGACAAATCTATTACATAAGAAAAGTTCTTCAAAGTTTTTAATCCACAATCGACTGATATATACTCGTACCTACGTTGTCGCAACTAGGTCACAAATCTCAAGTCAATAATACTTACTATGTACCTTCACCAGAATGAAATCCCTTGCTTGCCAAAGGAGTATATGCAAATTGCACCGCTGCTGCAGTCCAAAAAAAGTCCAAGTCCAAAACACATGTCTATTGTCCATCTATCTGATTGTTTGTTAGTAATATGTAGGTCATATTCTATTGATAGTACTGTATCTAATACTATGATAATAGCACATAATAGTATAGGTATAAGAAGTACATTCCACATTCAAAGATAAGTTACGCGTAATCTTGGAATAGATAACATATTCGCGGCTTCATTAGTAATATATTACCGTGGTAATATAAATATTGGATTAAAAAACGCCTTTATGTATTTAATTTTATAGAACTCCATAAAAATCAGTTTCGTAGCAGTAATTGAGAAATAATTTCTCAAAAGTGAATCAATTATAATAATACATAAAATAAAGGTAAAAAAAACTATGTAATCAAAACATAATATTAGGTCAAAATTATTACTTTTAACATAATGCCTGAATCATATTACGAAGAATCAGCATTTCAGTGGGAAATGCTACCAAATACCTTGGTATCTAATATACGCTTTTATAATATGATTCTTTAATCATTCTCTGATTTGCTATTGTATAAATTTAAACAATGTGTAAAATAACATTTATTTAATCAAGGCTATTATAGGTACTATCATTTCACGTGTTTGTTAATGACAAAGCTGCAAGGATGCAAATCGGCTTTGCCTTCAGCAGTCTACAGGATGGTTATATTAAATATTGGATATTGATAGATACATATTACAAGTTTTAATTGTTATTGGCTGGATAGGTATTATAGGTATGTCATTTTAATAACATTTTGAATTTTAACCACATTAACTGCAAAGTTTCTTGCCTGCTTTTTTCAGTACTCTGCTCGCACACACAAGTTGTCATAAAATGAAGTTATTTGGATAAAACTTGTTTGCTAGTACATAGTTCTGACTTTTGTGAGTTGTAACAACTCTCAAATCTTACCTACAATTTGTTAGTTTACACTTAAATAGGTTTTACATTTAAAAAAAATATTCATCATACATTTTGTTGAACCATACCTATAGATGTCCAGAAATCAATACCTATTACCTACTCTAATTTTACCAATCATTCTGCTCTAACTATGTAGAGCGGCTTTCATACGCTAATGGGCGTAGCGTAACATATAGGTAAAGTAACGGGATCGAAACATCGGACGGGATGATAACTAAACATGCCTTGCATAACCCGTCATGGACTAGGAAAATTCCCGTTACGTACGCTACGACCTTAAAACTGGAAGCCAGATTACGTAACTTGTGAAGTTATGACTATTGGAAACCGCAGTCATCCCAATCATTCTATTGGCTGACACCATTATGCCATTGGCTTATTCGCAGTTTGATGAAACGAAAATACCTCTGCCAATATCACTACCTATTTGCAACCAGCATAAATTGCGTAACCTCGGCACTAATACCTAAGCTATCTATGTAGGTATATCCGAAAAATGCGTAAAAACGATTAACCACCAAAACAGTCATTAGAACAAGAAAGCTATAATAGAATATTTAAGTATATTCAGTACAATAATTACATGGCTAACATCCTTTTTTAGATATTTGCTTTTCTTTGCGTCTTACATTTCATTGCGTTTTATCCAAGAATGCATCATTACTTTCCACAGGTATCTTAGCAATTATTTATTAGTTGAAAACGTATTGAAATGTAAAAGGAAGTTATTGCTTATTTACTGAATATTTGAGGTTATTATCATTTTGTGTATAAAAATACAAAATAATCTTTTATTTGTACATCTCGGTCTAAACTCTAAAGGCATGACATTATGTAGGTACTATGTAGGGCTTATAATCAAGGTAAACAGATTGTGCTTCAAGGAAAACTAAATTATTGAATAGAAATAATTTTTAATGATTATTCTATGAACACTAATTTCGTATTTAATCTGAGGCCCAATTATCTAAGCAAATCATTTGACAGCTTAAAACGTATTACTCGAACTGTTTTAGGAGCTGTTCATACATGCATTTTGACGTGAAGACATCTATGAACTCGTTATACAGGTCGAATTATACGTTTGACAAACGATTACGATTTCGATTTCCTTACACAATCGGGGGGCAGATCAAGTATAGCATTTATGAGTTTTACCAACCCAACTTTTATGAAAACCTGACCTTTTTTTTTGGTATCGGAGGGAAATCTTCATAAGATGCCTGATTCCTTGGGGAAGAAATCAGGTTATGTGAGATTTCTACTCACTAAAACCCCCTCGGCGGCCACCTGAGAGCGCAGTGTTGGGAAGCTCCGAGATCTCAAAATATGAACGCATCGGAGCGTCCCGTGCGCGATGCTCTTTGGGCTCAACCCGGAGGACGCGGCCCTGAAAACCTGACCTAGTAATATTATCATCATAGAGGCAACGCCGTAATGTCTGTGTAAAGTGCACGTTTCTATGTCTACGTTATCTAGTAATATACATAAATACTTACCGTAAATTGTTTGGCTACTGGAGGCTGGTTCGATCGAGTTTCGGCCGCTGGGTGACGTGGCGTTTGTATGGTTGCATTCTCTTTCCCAGTATTAAGCATGACTAACCAATCCGATATTTGATATTGAATGTTTCATTATTTGTTTACATTCAGAAATGACATACATAGTGTTAAATAATAATTTGTGTGACGATTAACAATTTCACAGTGTGATCACTGATCAATATGGTAGGTATGTAAGACATATCATGGTTGACTGATTTATTTTGATGATTCTCGTTCGTTAAAGCAACAAAGTTAAGCAGTTACAGATTTGATTTCTTTAATATGGTGTACAGCTATCATCCTTACTATTATTATAAATGCGAAAGTGAGTGTCTATCCGTCTATCTGTCTGTCTGTTTGCTACGCTTTCACGGCCCACCCGTTCAACCGATTTTGATGAAATTTGGTACAGGGATAGTTTGTATCCCGAGGAAGGACATAGGCTACTTATATCCCGGAAAATTTAAGAGCTCGCGCGGGAATTGAAAAAACTTAATCCACGCGGACGAAGTCGCGGGTATCATTTAGTTTTAATCTAAAGAAATTCTGATTCAATTGGCGAATCAGTGTGTTCAATTAGAAATTGCTGAGTAGCTTTTTGAAAATATTTTTCCAAAAGGCATCGTCATTTTGGAGGGTAGATAAATTTTATCTAAATATATAAAAGTGAAATACCACTCATTCACTGACTAATCACGACATCTTAGAAACTATAAAGCATACAAACTTGAAATTTGGAAAGAAAGTTCCTTGTATAACGGTTTTGAGAAAATTCACCCCTAAGAGGGTAAAATGGGGGTTGGAAGCTTACATGAAGGTTCTAAGCTTTTAAAGTTAGAGACTTAAAAATCAGCATTTTGGTAGTTAGTATTAAATAATAATAACCTGCATAAGCTATATATAGCCTCTATACAGAGGTTTTTTGCAGGAGGATTTCATAATCTCACTATAGGAAATCAGAAATTGTACGGGGACGAAGATGCAGGCGACCTCTAACTAATAATAGTTTGAAATGACAAATCAGCGGTGAATTGTGATCTTAGCACAAACTCATAGTAAATGAAAATCAATATTGACTAAACTAAATTTAACGCCCAATCATACGCGAAATTGACATTTAGGAGTACGTCTAAAACACTAGAACCAAATGGTTAACGCATACGGAATCGTACGATTGAATTGGCTGCAAATAGGTAGGTACATATAGTACGCATTAGTGTAACGTAGAGATAAGATAGTGAAGAACAGAAATCTGAGGCATTAATTGATAGCACAATAATTTTATCTCTATCAAACAAGGAAATGTAGAGCTATTCCGTTCCGAAAGACATACATGAAATTATTATTTCTTTGATAGCACACTTAACCGTGTGCAGGATCTAAATTTATCACGGTAGGTACATACAGAAATCGGTACTATGTAGATTGTAGATAAAACAAGCAAATATTTTAGCAACACGAGGTGTAACCAAAATACGGCTGCGTCCGGTCGCAAGGGCATTACTCTCTTAAATACACTCCAATTCAGTCTCAAAATGCTAAAAGCCAATAACTTGTTCCACTGCATGGAAGTCAAATTTGTCTACTTTATCAAACTCTAGCTGATACCCGCTGATGACTTTGTCCGTGTGGATTGAGGTTTTTTAGTTCCCGCGGGAACGCCTTAATTTTCCGAGATAAAAAGTAGCCTATGTGCTATTCCAGACTATAATCTATCTTTGTGTCAAATTTCATGCAGATCCGTCCAGCCGTGATTGAGTAACAAACATCCATACATACAAACTTTCGCATATATAATATTACTAGACTGGATATTAATAGATGATGCCCGCGACTTCGTCCGCATGGATTGAGAATTTTTTGATTCCCGCAGGAACTCTTTAATTTTCCGGGATAAAAAGTAGCCTTCCCGGGATACAACCTACCCCTGTACCAAATTTCATCAAAATCGGTTGAACGGTTGGGCCATGAAGTGAAAGCGTAGCAGACAGACAGACAGACACACATTCGCATTTATAATATTAGTATGGATAGTATAGTATAGATTTCTCTGTCGAAAACAAGTTTTTATGACAATGCATCCATTTATTATAAGCTTAAATGGGAAAGATCCCACACTTAAGTCCAAGGTGGAAGTCATTAAGTTCATCCACATCTACTTGACGTGTTACGTCACATCTTTATGTAAGCGGATTATATAAGGTAGCTTGGAATATACGGTCGTTTGTTAAGGCTTTATAATTGCACAAGAGTTGCCTTAAAACTACATTATAAGATTCGTTATGAGAACGGCTGTTAGTGTTAAAAAGTGTAACTTACTATAGCGTGATGATGAAATATACTTGAATAAACATACGATGATGAATGCCTGGTTGACGGCCTACTGAAAAACCGCGATACAATAGCTGACTCAGTAGAGAAAATAAAAATGCAACAAGGTATTTTCCGACAAACGGTGCTTAGTCATTTGGCAAGGCAGGTAGTTCGAAACATTAATGATTAATATCATAATTCTGGGTTGGATATAGATAACAATGTTTATATTATATTACTAGATGATGCCCGCGACTTCGTCCGCGTGGATTAAGGTTTTTTTGAATCCCGCGGAACTCTTCAATTTTCTGGGATAAATTACCTATCCCTGTACCAAATTTCATCAAAATCGGTTGAACAGTTTTTTTTTTGGTTTGCCGCGGGAACTCTTGAATTTTCCGGGATATAAAGTATGTTATTCTCCGGGATACAACCTATCCCTGTACCAAATTTCATCAAAATCAGTTTAACAGATGGGCCGTGAAAGCGTAGCAGGCAGACAGACAGACAGACTTTCGCATTTATAATATTAAGTATGGATGTTAATCAGCATATTATGCCTTAAACCTTTTTACGTGATGTCATTTTCCTCCACACACACACACACAGGTTTGACCCAGACATTTAATGATTCATCGTCTCAATAACATGAATTAAATTACTAGTTACTTGGAAATATCTACCACGCAAGCAATATTGAATTTATACCTCATATACACACAAAAGCGTTATATTATGTTCAAACTACATATTGTGTGTAAGTAAGTACATTATATTTTCTGACGTTTATGTACTTATAATTTTTCCACAAATTAAAGTTGCTAATTTCTAAATTATAACTGTACAGCTGTCAGTCAACCCCACTTACCCTATGCGCTGTTAACAATCGCTAGTTATGTACGAGTGAAATCCAGCGCAGTGAAAGTGTTCTATCATATGACGGAGACATAAAATCGTATGAGGTTTGCATTACTGGTGACATACTTTCTTCATATTTTTACCGTTGTCCTCGTAAGCTTGTGTGTATTCCTTTTGGCTTTGTTGTATAACCAAATTCAATAGATTTTTTGAAATAATGTCAATTATTATGGTAAGGCCTCACTTACTTGTTAAAGGGTAAAGAAAACCAGAGTTAAAAAAAAATATTACGTTTATTGCAATCCTGCAATTCGAAGGCACATACACAGTACGCGCGCTCCGTCAACGTAATAAAATAGAATCTTGACAATCGTCCACAAAACATGTCAGCAGTATTATAAAATACAAGTCGTACAGGAATTTTATTTTTTATCACTCGAAATTTAGGCGGAACTAATTAAGGGATCGTATGGTTGCAAAATAGGTAGCTGATTCGTAGTACGGGGTTTTTGTGCACGCTCGGAATGTACTTTCAATAAAACGAGATCCATGGCAGCGCGAGCGTCTTCAAGCGGCGAGTGTCCAGAGCTACTTCGTTGTACGCTTCGTCCTAACAGTTCTTCCGAGAGAGCGCGTAAGGACCGTCTCAGTGGGAATCCTCGTGAATGGGGATACAATGCGCACGTATCTACCACTGCACTATGTAATAACTTCAAAGCTCGTAAGTCGTTCTCCAATGCATGCCCAACAAGAATCGTATCGCTTCCTACAAATCCTAATATATCATTCTGAACATCTCGTAGCGTCTTGGTCGCGCGCGCCAAGTCGCGCGGCCTGATGCCTGAGAAGCGGGTGTTGTGATCGAGTACTTGTGAACTAGGTTTTACTAGTGATCTGTAGACGAGTCGACCGTCGGCTGCTATGACCGCTATACTAGCCAATTCAAGTCCTCCTGTGGTATAACACATCTCCGTGTCAATAGCGTATACGCCTCCACGGGGCGACCGTGCACGCACATATCCTTCGAGAGGTCCGTTCATACCAGGTTTCGTGCCACTCCAAACGTGAAATCGAGCCGTGCTGCAACCTTTTGAGCCCAACGGAGCGTTGCAGCAAGTGTGACGAGAGTCGCCGCTGATGCGACCCCAATGATACAGACAAGATTGTTCAACAACATATTCACCATCTTTCGTCATTCGAAACATTTTATCACAACGCACACACAAATGTTCCACTGCATCCGCTTCTTCATCACTTTCGGAGCGGGGCGTAGAGCCCCAAGATCCTCGTCCACTATCATTTTGGGAGCAGCCTGGTACAAACTCCGGCGCGTTCACGTCGAACGAAGTGATTTGCAGTGGTTTAGGCCGCGGCGGTGGATTGATGTACACCACGGCCTTCGACGAGTTGGGCTCTATCTCGAGCGGGTAGCCCAGGGCCCACATCCGCTTGGGCGAGAGCAGATGCGGGCGTAGAGCCTCCACTAGTTCCTCGGTGGAGATCCTCTGCGGCGTCGACGGCGTCGGCGGCGCGGCCGGGGGGCGGCGTCGATCGCGGGGCCGGCGCCGACGTGCTGCAGCGCTGGCAGGATCCACCGCCGCGTTGGTCTCTTGATAAAACCAATCGTGCCAATGAGTACAAAATTGCATGTTTCTTGGTGGGCTTGTATACACATAGAGTCGAGAGAGCGAGCGCGAAGCCGGAATCGGTAAATACGTGCAATCGCGCGCGCGGGCGCTGTACTAATGGCGCGCTGGTGGGGCAACCCACGCTTTATACGTCACGTAGGTAGCGCGCGTTCGTTAACGGGACATGCCAATCGACCGGCCTATTCTCATTTTTCTAAACAATAATAAAAACTACTTTCTGTGAAAGATAAGTTAAAGCAATTAGTCCTATTGCGACAACCTAGAATCGTACTATTCGACCCGTTTATGGCCTTGCCTACATTTTTAAATACACGCGTGGTTCTTTGTTTACTCACATCAGCTGATGCGTTTGCAGGGCGGCTTATCATTTTGTTGGACGCGCAATGTTTTGCCTACTTTTTTATTTATGTAGCGTTTTATGTATGTATCTTCCTACTGCAACATAATAGTAATAATTATATGTTGCGAGCTTGCCTTGACCTAGAGCCTTGAATAAGATGTTGTAAAATGAGATGGATAAGTGCATCTACAGTATAATCGTTTCGAGAAGAACTATTTAAAAGTGCATTTTTTTTAATTAAAAAAAATGAAATAATTTATCAGCAGGATTGCTAATGATAGATGAGTCGGTAATGTGTGGTAATTAAATATAATTACCGAAATAGGTCTTTACCTAACGATTTATAAAAATGATAAAAACAAAGCATAAAATTAAGTAATTTTTAAGAAAATGTTACCCAAATCATTAATTTATCATTTAAACAGTACTGATACAAACACAATATTGACAATGGAAGAGATCGCTATGTAGCGATAAGGCCGCCAAATTGTATCTATACTTACTTTGTTAGTAGCTAAGTTTTCTATTTTATAATTTCCTTTGTGGTGTACAATAAAAGTATATTCATTCATTCATTCAATATTAATGTGCCAGGGAAAACTTGGTCTTACGTTCCTTTGTATGATTATATCAACTAGCACTTCAATGGTTACTTTTTTTTTTAAACTTTTATGTGACAATATTTAGTCAGTTTTCCTCAATGAAGTATATTGTTTAAGGAAATGTTGTGTGTTTTTCTACTACGTATTGATTATTTTGTATCAGTCAGAACTCTTTTACGGTCAAAACCACTTTTCACGAACCTCTATAGCCAAAAGCATTGCGACTGTTTTTTTTTTCAGTTTAAATTAGTGTTGACCGCATAAAGGTAGGTAGGTAAGAAATTTGACCTGGATATAGTATGCAAGCCCAATTTCTTACCTATACCTCATATTCATATTCAACTTTTCTTCTTAACTATCTCATATCCATATCAACTCTAGTATAATAGTTGGTAAGTGAATCCATCCAACCATCAACCTCAATATGCACTATAAAAGTGGACGGAAGGGCGGATATTACACGGAGTCATAACGAAACTTTATTGCACGTTGTGCCATTGATTTCACATGATTTAATGCATCCGAGAAAGTAATAAGGCCACCGACGGCATATACCTACTGCGCAGTTTATGACATCAACAAAGAAGGATTTATCGAGCCTCAGGAGTCAGGATGCACGTTTGGGCACGTACACCAAAGAAGACACGTTTCATTTTAAAGCTCATACCGTCCGCGTCAGCGCTAATTACGCGTCTCGGCACTATAAGCTTCCATGGAAATAATACATGTATTATTGAAACCTGAGCTATGCCTGCCTCTGCCGACATACTTAGTTAGTAAGTATATCGTACTCATACCTATGGCGTGACCTATTTCCATGCATTGAACATGTTCTATTTTTAAAGGAGGCACAAAATTACGAGTGATGTCTAAAATTCTCAATACCTCAATGGTTATTTTAACATTTAAACTATAGTGAGTGATATTCATTATAAACTATTATATTATTTACTACATCTGTGTATTATATATATTCATTATATACTTCAATGGTTAGTAGATCAATCAAAAGACAGCACCGTCTTTAACCAAGTAAGTATGTGAAGAAATATCAGCCAAAAAGTCTATCACCAATTATATACCAACCAAATAAACTTGTAAAAACATTAAGTATTGGAAACTATTTTTAGACGTGCAAGTTGTTTAAAATCACTTCCACTTTTATGTTTTATTATATCTATAGTTTATAAAAAAATATACTTAGGTACCTATATTAAATAAATAATAAATTTGTTGTTAATATCGAATGCAATTAAATATAGAAAGTGGTTTTAATTTCATTAATTAATTGAAAATTGAAATACAATAACCCAACAAATATAATATATTATATAAGTATTAGTTCATATAACAAATCATGTGTCTACATAAGAGAAATTTTTGCAACAACGGAGCAACAATTGGTTATATTTATATTTAATTACTCGTATCAACATCCGTTTCCATACAGGCAACGATCAAGGTATTCGATCTCACGTACCCCTTTCACAGTTCATCGAACGCCCGTCAAGGATTTTACTTGATTATGTTTGAGTCAAATGTTCAATGAACTGTGTTCGTAGCAAAGTAACGCACTAGCCGTGTTTACTATACTAATTTATTAAAGATACCAGTCAATGAGAGCTGACCCGTTTACGTAGCGTCCAATTCGCTACTTCAGGGCTGGCAATAGGTTTCATGAGTTTTCACAAAATTATGCTTATTTTAAGTGCCGTGTTTCAATTCGAATGCTGAATATACATAGACAATGATGGAAACATATTGGCTAGCTCGACAGTTCTTATTTTATACCTTTTAATTATTATTATTTAATAGCTCCTATATAATATGTCACTAGCTACGTGTTTAATCTCACGGTATAATGGGTCTTTCGGTAAGAACTAAGAAAGTTGACATCAATGTTAATTATTCTATACTATTTATACATAATTTATGTTATTTAGTATATGTAGGTATATCGATTGCCAACTTTTTTATAATGTGTGTGTTATATACCTAAGTTTCTACTACACTAATAACCTGGATTGAATTCAAATTCGATTAGCTTCATCTGTAGAAAATACTGCCATATTGTTTCATTATTGTTAACTTTCGTGTTTTAAAATAATATTATAATCCTTATTTAAGGAACGTCAAGGTACGTGACATCAAACTGTCATTTTGCTTAAGTATTGCTTTTAAGCGCTGACACATCACACTAGGCTGTATGACACCAGATAAGTTTTAAGACTTATTGTGAGAGAGAGAGAGAAGAGAGAACAGAAAACCAGAATATGTTTAGAAAGCTTTTTAACCTTTTCGTAGCTCAGTTTATTGTACGAGCATTAGCGAAGTTATAACCTTGAGAAATAAATTTCAGCGAAATTTCAGGAGCGGAAAGTTTTAGAGCAGGTTCAGCCCTACGCTTCATCAATATCAAACGCGCATGTGTGAGGCAGTTGTTTGTATACAGGAGCGCGTGTAGGCGCGGCTGGTCGCTGACTCCGGCGATAACCTTCTAATCGATGTCAGAGCGCGCACAGAGTCGCCGAACGGTATCCTATCCGCCGAATGGAGTGAACTGTCTACTTAGACGATTCATAAAATTACCTCAAGAATAAGGCTATAATAATATAACAGGTGACTATAAAAAGAAACATGTTATCAGCGTGAGAAAAAATTCCGGTACATGACGGCTAATAAATTGCTCAATATAATAAACAAACATTCCGGCGGCGAAAAGAAAACATAAATCGAAACATTGCATTGTTTATTTTGTGTTGTTGAAATATTTTGTCAGTGCAGAGATTTTATTGTATGAACTGTTGCATGAAAAACGTTCCACGTGATTATTTCATTACCAGTCTCGTTACCGTATAGGTACAATATATTCTTTTACTAGTAAACTTTGTTCTCTCTTGGCCCGACACGCGATTTCAATTACATGAGTATGTACTTACATATTGTAAATACCTGCACAACGCATGAGTAATTAACTAACGCTGACATAAATGTTTTGCTGAATAATAATTAATAATCTCAATTCTGAAACATGAATGAGTAATTTATTAGTCTTCACTTGGATAAAGGTTCGCAATATAATATTATGCTGTCATTTTAATAATAGTTTAAAATGAATCATTAATATTATATTAAAAATTAATCCCATGGCCAAATTAGGGGAAATCTTGCAATACTACGTGCAATCACAATGGTAAGAGAAACAATGCCATACTTAAAATGAAACTTTATGAATATTAATTTTGGAATGATTAAGTTCTTCTCTTCTCATCTCTTCAGGAACTCTATAGGCCAAATTTATATGATCTTCTGGGTTCATTTGAGGTGTTAAAAGTTACCTTATATCTTCACAAATAAGCATTTAAATTATTTAAGTAATTTAAGGCTTCTCCAGTTGTATAACTTTGAGAATGGCATCTTTTGTCTCTCCATACAATAACAGTCTAGTAAAAAATATAAGGTCTTCTTATAGAAATAACAAGCTAGATGTTCAACAGAATCGCGGTCAGTACTCAGTAGGCCACGGCTAGAGAACGACTTATACCGGAACATTTGAAACGAACTATATTTAATACAAAACGGAAATATAATACGAATATTGCGTGTTCTTTGCCATATTGCGCTTTACTATAAAATAAAATAGCCCGAAGCGTTAGGACTAGGGAGACCAACTGAGGTAGAAAGTCAACATGAAACGCGTCCCAGGGTATGGCAGAACACAGTACCACAGGTGACAAGAGTAGGGGAAGTGCCTTAAAAGAGACCTGTGTGCATCCTTGGACGTCCATCTACTTAGAAAACGAGGATGACGAAAGATTGAAGAACTGTTTTCGTTTCAGTATTCATAAAATACTAGATGATGCCCGCGACTTTGTCCGCGTGTAGGTATTAAGTTTAAGTTCCGAGATAAAAAGTAGCCTATGTCCTTCCCCGAGATGTAACCTAGGTACCTTTATACTAAATTTCATCAAAATCGGTTGAAAAGATGGGCCGTTGAAGCGTAGCAGACAGACACACGTTCGCATTTATAATATTAGTAAGGATTCGCATAATAACTCAAATAATATATAAAAATTCATATTCACTAGGTAAGAAAGAAAACGAGTGTGAGCTGCCTCACAATTTGGCAAAGTTTTAGTTTCTAGTGATAGAAGTGTTAACTTACAAACCAAATTGAAAATATGGTTAGCCGAAAAAGTAGGTTACATAGGCAAGGAGAAACTTTTACACCATTAGTTAAATTCGAATATTTTTATTAAAATAAACTTTTACAAATGCTTTTGAATCTTTCACTGAATCTACCACTGGTTTTGAATGACATTACTACTAAGAAGAGCCAGCAAGAAACTCGGTGTTTTGTTACTTGTAGTTTTAGTAATACCCGATTGTAAAACATATATATCTGACTATAAAGCAATTAATTTAAACATAAAAACATAAGGGGAATGATAGATATATTATTATAAGATAGACTTAAACCAATATAGTATTGTTGTAATACCTTTTGGAAAATCTACGTAAAGAAAAGTTTAATAAGATATTGATACTCAAATACAAAGCGTGTTTCAATAAAACAGATATGAAATAACTGGTGTCCGACCGAACTTCTTTTGACACTAGAAATAACACAATGTCACAATACAATATGATTGAGATCGAGATCTCGGACATCAAAGCTCAAAGCAGTATATTGTCGCTTCTGTATTCGAATCCAGGCGACGTTTATTAATAGAGCATTGTTCAATAATATGTCTGTTCTGTATTGACAATGCGAGCAAAACTACCAGTTAAATCGACAACAGAGTCCCATATGATGATTCGAAACCTTAAAAATCTTAAAAAGTAAAGCTTTATTTCCGTGCACCTCCGCACGATCAAAGTGCAAGTTAATATCAAACACCTTCGATGTAATCAATGATGTTTAAAAGATAATAAGCAACATAGAAACGGAGAGTGAAACCCCAAACAATCGGGCGCCATTGGTGAAAGTTACCATCATTGGCACAGTCACAGCTGAGCACTACGATGTTTCGCGACCCTATCTAGGTCAAGGGGCTGCCGTTACTGCGCTTGGGCCTCCCACGTTGTCCGAACAGACGAAATGATCGACAATCGATATTTGCTAATCTTGTGTTGATTGGAGAAATATTACGCACTGTTCAAAACTATTGTCAGAGAAAAAATAAATCATTTTACAGAAAAAACATTAAATTAAATTAATGAAACGCCTGGACTTGCCTATGGCAAATAGTCATGGCCAGACCAAAACAAAAAAGATGGCAATTGACACTGAGATTTTAGTATAATGACAATAAATGTAGACTGAAACTTGAAAAGATACATTGATGAAAAATTGGTGACTAATGATAGCAGTATAACTTTGAATAAGCTAACCTGAAAGAAGTACTATAGGTATGCATTTTTCTGCTCCCACGTCTATAAATTGGCTCCTTCACGGCATCGTTTCTCTCAAGCTCTAAAAGAAAGTTCTTACTTCTCAAAATAATGTCACAGTGGTAGAGCCGTGGTTTTATTAGAACCAATTCCCTCTTGATAATAATTGTATTGATTGAAATTATGTTATTGAAATACAATTATTAACAAACGGAACAG
This sequence comes from Erebia ligea, assembly GCA_917051295.2. NCBI lineage: Eukaryota > Metazoa > Arthropoda > Insecta > Lepidoptera > Nymphalidae > Erebia > Erebia ligea. The sequence continues at coordinate 9,005,523 of OU785233.1, read as the reverse complement.
CATCAATTTCAAAACAGGATGGGGCACACCCAGTGTTATTGTTTCATTGTTGTTACTACAGATACGCAAGGAAATCGAATAAAGATTAAAAAATAACCAATATCGAAATCTATATATATATAAAATCGTTATCTAATCAACGCACAGCCTAAACCGCTGGGGTTAGAAACTTGAAATTTTGATAATAGGTTCCTTTTGTGACGTAGGCGCCCACTAAGGAAGGATTTTTCAAAATTCCACCCCTAAGGGGGTGAAATAGGGGGTGAAAGTTTGTATGAAAGTCCGTCATTTCTCAAGTTATATCCATGAAACTTGGTATACGAGCTATTGGTTAAAAATGAAGGAATATGTGTTTCACAATTTTTGAAAATTCATCCCCCGAAGGAGTGAAATAGGGGATGAAAGTTTTTATGAAAGTCCTTCATTTCTCAAGATATTCTCAAATTATATCAACGAAACTTGGTATTTTGGCTTTCGGTAAAAAATAAAGAAGTACGTGTGTCACAGTTTTTCAAAATTCTACCCCCAAAGGGGTAAAATAGGGGTTGAAAGTTTATATGATAATCCTTAATTTGAAACTTAGCATTTGGGCTTTCAGTTAAATATAAAGAAGTACGTATTTCACCATTTTTGAAAATTCGACCCCCGAAGGGGTGAAATAGGGGATGAAAGTTGGTATGAAAGTCCTTCATTTCTCAAGATGTTTTACAAGTTATATCAACAAAACTTGGTATTTTGGCTAACGGTAAAAAATAAAGAAGTACGTGTGTCACAGTTTTTCAAAATTCCACCCCTAAGAGGGTGAAATAGGGGGTGAAAGTTTGTATGAAAGTCCGTCATTTCTCAAGTTATATCAATGAAACTTGGTATACAAGCTACGTGTTAAAAATGAAGAAATACGTGTTTCACAGTTTTTGCAAAGTTAACCCCCGAAGGGGTGAAATAGGGGTTGAAAGTTTGTATGAAAGTCCTTCATTTCTCAAGTTATATCAATGAAACTTGGTATATGAGCTGCTGGTTAACAATGAAGAAATACGTGTTTCACAGTTTTTGTAAATTTTACCCCCGAAGGGGTGAAATAGGGGTTGAAAGTTTGTATGAAAGTCCTTCATTTCTCAAGTTATATCGACGAAACTTGGTATACAAGCTACCTGTTAAAAATGAAGAAATACGTGTTTCACAGTTTATGTAAATTTAACCCCCGAAGGGGTGAAATAGGGGTTGAAAGTTTGTATGAAAGTCCTTCATTTCTCAAGTTATAGCCATTCTTCAATTTTGGTTTCTGCATTACTAAATTAGGTTGCCTGCTAATACGACGGTTAATTTAGTTAACATCGTACTATAAATCCTCGAATCAAATAATTACTATTTTTTGTTTGCGGTCGAAAAATGACAATAAGTTAAAAATCCCTCCTAGTCATACAGGGGCGTACAGTAATTCTTTCACAGTTAAGGCTGTACTGCTTTGGAATGGATTGCCGAGCGACATTAGGCAGGCAAAGTCTTTAAACATATTTAAGAGTCGTGTAAAGGAATATTATCTTTCTAATGTGCTATAGAATATTTAAGTTTTTTTTTTTTAATGTAAGTTTATGTACTGCTATAAGTTATATATGTAATATGTGTTTATATTTATTAATTTAGTTATTTATGTATTATAAGTATGTATAGTTTAAGTAGTATATAATTATTGCATGTTTATTGTTGCACTTTCCCGCTTCTTTTTAATTTTCCTTATGAAATGGGTTGTCTGGAGGAGATCACTTTTAGTGATAAGACCGCCCTTGAGCACGTGTTGTTTTCTGTATTTTGTTTATAATTAAGTTATTTCTGTAATTTATGTGTGGCAATAAAGAATTTATCTATCTATCTATCTATCTACTATTTTCTAATACCACAAACAGCTAAAGACACCTATTAATTAATTGAACTACGAGGTTAAGGGGGTCATATGGCAACCATGGCGTGTGAGAACTGGTAAATAGTAAATACTCAAAATCTAGGCTATAATAATAAACCGAACCTGTTTGATTAGCGGGAATGTGAACACGCTGGGTCAGCGAAGAGATAAGCAACATAAGCCAGACACTGTTTCTATTTCTGTTCACGAGTATTTATCTTTGCACAAGTCGGTAATAAATATTTATATTGATTACGTAGTTGTATTATTGAGCTTCCTACTTCGCTTATAAAACTTATTTTTAGAATTTACCTACTACAGAACACTGGATCATACTAAAACTTAAATGATCCGCTGGTAATCCTATGAACTACCAATTTTGTATCAAAATTACGAACACTAAACAAATTTATTAAGGCTACGATTGCACTGCGAAAAATATAATTTTGATCCAGTATCCAAAATATAGTAGATAAAAATATCTGTTATAATATAATTAAAAATACATGTTAAGGCAACACAAAGTTTTGCATCTCATTATTAACATTTAAACGAAGTAATAATATAAAATGTAAGGTAGTTAATATAATGAATTTTAGCAACGATGTGGGAGCTAAAAAAGTTAATGAAAAACCGGAAAAACAATGTTCTCATCTCACGTTCAACGACATGAGTTAAACTCTACGAGACCTGAATACACCGAAGGGATACGCGGTTATTCTTTGTCAAACTGAGGAAGTTTCGCGCTGTTTATTTAGTATATTTATGTAACATACATTATGTATTTGCATTGTTCTGACTGCAGATAAGGATAGGCAACGGCGCGGACTGAATAGTGAATACGTTCCAATCAAAGACGCTCGATCAGTCTCAAATTCTCAATAGGCAATGTGATAGGTGTATTTATGTCATTATGGTCTAGTTTACGACAAAGTAGTAGTTATTAAACGTTACGTTATGAGGTATTTGATATCCAGTGGAAAACCATCCTAAAGCTAACAAAGCAGACAAGCGTACTGATACTGTGTAACAAACAGTATAAACGGAACATGCTGGTCTGAAAACCTGCGGTGTTGTGTGAGCCATATTATTATTATATTATATAGAGTGCCCACACTCCATTTAACGTGCAGTATTTAACTAAGGAAGCTATGATTTAACTGATGCCGAGTTTCTTGCTGGTTCTTCTCGGTAGGAATGGCATTCCGAACCAGTGGTAGATTCATTCGACTATTCATAAGCACTTGTAAAAAGTCTATTTGAATAAAAAACTTTTGAATTTTGAATTTTGAATTTTATTTTAATTTATCGTGAAAAAATAAAATATCAAAAAAATATCGTGTAATAATAATTGTAGATTTTATTTAATTCAAGATTGTCCAAACCTCTAAAACTGTACTTCTATAAAGGAGGTCGTAGACCTGATAGCGACACTATGTATATGTATATAATATTATGTTCATATCTATTTACTTAGAATTTTGATTATATTCACAACCATTTTTAAAAAAGGTTACCACAGTTCGAGAGCAAGTGTACTAGATATTAGTACAGGCGTACTTTTAATCGAATGTTTTTTATACAAAAAATGGTTAAGTAATAAAATATTTAAAAAAAATCAGTCATGTACAAGAAACACGATTAAAATCTTCGCTTTTTATCTTTACTCAATTATGTTTATGACATAACTACTAATAGCTTCTGTTATGAGATCTACGTACCGGTTGCTTATTGTAACCTTAAAAACATTGTCTAGTATTATAAATTTAAATAAAACTCCATAGCATTAAACTCAATTAAATATAAATACCGATAAATTAACCGTAAAAATTCTATTCAACTACATTTTCTATGCGACATACTTTTCAAAAACAAATGGTAGTGCTACGATGACTCACTTCTTTGTTCATATGAGCGTTTTGATATACCTGCGAGTAGATCCATAAGGTTGCGTCTACACCTGTACCTACTTTTTACATATGCTATGCATATAATGACCCCACGTGAATCATGTTCTTTGGTACACAAAACAATATATATATCATCGCGACGGAGACACGATACAGCAAAATGATACAATTGTAGGCACTAGGCCCAGCCTGATAGTGCTTTTAATGGAATACTGGTTTAAAGCAGGCAGTGACCTATATGCGACGTTGATGACTTGTATGTTTGCCTTCATTACTTTGACCGCTTATCTTTTAACATACTACGCAGTAAGAAATCGCTGTATTAACTTTATCGTAACTATGAGCGATGTAAAAATTCTACTTTCGCTATCTAGGACAACTGAGTAACGTCACAAGTGTTTTTCTTAGGTTTTTCTGAAAGTATGAGAGATAAACAGCTAAGTGACTGAACTCTACTACTACTAATGTAAGGGTGATTTATGTCGAATAGGTAGGTGAAAGTACCTATAATATGTATAAATTAAAAATTTATGTGGTATAAGTAAATAAATAAGAAATTGATTTGATGCTGCTCTATTTTGTAACTATAATGTAGTCTGTATAAACTTATAATCTATGTATAAGGAAAGCTTTTAGAAATTTCCTATCAAAACTTTACAATATTACGATTTATGGTTTGCTTGATAAATAAGAATATGCCTTACGAACAAAATTTATTTTGTAAAACAATACAAAGAATAAAGATAACAATAATTACGAAATTGTCGCTGCATGAATATTACATACTACATTCATCGACGAATAAAGAAGATAAGGCAAAGGAAAATGCGGAACCGATACAATTTTCCTGTTATTACGATGAGTTTAAAATTAGCGATGATTAGGCAAAATTCGTGATGGGCACGAGCCATCCGATTTTCGGCATACGAAACCGCTATGGACTCAGCGGAATCCCCTACCAGGCATTTTGCCAATCTGCAAATGCGTCATTGCATCCGGATCTGTTTATGAAATACAGTCAAAATATACTGAACCAACAATACCATCTGGCTTGAGAAAACCCAATATATTTTTCATCACATCTTAGTCTAAAATTAATCTAATTTAGAGCATTTGCCAGTGGTCCTATGATATCCTATTCATCTTAAATTCGGAAAACGAAAACGCTCGAGCTAACAATATATATCCATTTTATGAGTTTGGCGAGCAAAACTGTCTCTTGAGGATGATTGATAAAATTTTATGTCACAAGTTACTTCAGAAAACGAAAAAAATAATTATCTGCATAGGTGCACGAAAATGCACGTAAATATTTGTTTTCCAAGTTCTTTAGGAAGCCAGCCCATTAGATCGCGAAAGACGTAATACAAGTGCCTAAAGATATAAGGCTAAGCGAATGTTAACGACATCTACAGATATGTACGCTTTACAGTTAGGTACGACTCTAATAACTATTATAATAAATATTCAACTTGATTCCTCGACGAAAATGACCAATAAATAAAATCAGCATTATAGGACATACCAATTTTATCTTCAATCGCTGAGTAATTTAATAATTTAGTGTTTATAGAGATAACCAAACCAGCCAAATTTTCGGGGTATTCCTACTATCATCATAAGGTAACGAAATTACCACAGTACGCAAGAGCCACGCATATTCTTATCATTATTTTAAATAAGACATCCTCAGCGTTCCGCGAATCTCACGAAACACTCGACACGTTCGTCATCCGTCACATAATCATGCCAAAAACTTCTGTACTGTATTTAGAAATTATCAACTCTTTCTTGGAATAACGGTATTGTGTTACGTGTACCTAAAAGCTACCTATATCTGTAGATATGGGTTGTGATTTTAATAGAGCACTACAGAAGTGACCATTTAACGCCGGCCTGTCGGTCATTGGCCTTGTTACTTTTATGACGTTATTGTCGTTATAAATTTAAATTGGTTTGCGCTAATTCATAGAGTTCAATACCATTTACACGCCCACCTCAATATTGCATTCAATGATATGATAGATATGACAGCGGCAGCATGTTCGGGTAACAAGCACGCCTGGATAAGCGAAAGGCATTAATTTAAATTGTGTCGCTTTACTACGAGGTGCATATTTCTTATGATATTCAAGACCTTAAGTAAGCCTTTTTATACTAGTAGACTGTAGAACCATTTAATTTGAAGTAAAAAGAGAAGACCAGTAAATACATACTTAGGTAACATAGCCGCAAATTGCAATACAATGGACACAATCAAAGAGGTGTTAGATTGCTAAAAACTGGATTAAAAAATTTGATAGCTTTTATTCGGTACTTTCATTGCAATGCTTAGATTTTTTTATACAAATTGTTTAGTGCTTGTGTATAAACTCAGCCGGCTACAGGTCACGCTAACCTATAAATATTTGCCTAATTAATCATAAAGCAAACCAATATCTCCATGTTTATTAAAAAGAATCTCATAAAAACAAGGTAACGCAATATCAATACGAAATTACAACACCAGTTGTTGACGACAACTGAGATGGAATTGTAAAGGTCCCGCGGACGTAAAACGGCGTTTACAGACACTAAAGGATACAACGATGACTTGGTAATAATCCCAAGAGGTAATTACGATGTGTGACACGGAGATAAAACCGAGTTACGTCAGCTAACATTATGCAGAAACGTTGAGCGGAAAATACGAGCGGGTAATAATATTATAATTTATTCAATTCTCTAAAGCTATGATCAAAACACTGGGTCAAGAACGGCTTCGCGAACGTCACAAGATTCGTCGAAGCCTCTGTCATTGTTACAACGATAGTAACATATTATCATCATTGTGATTTGTGACAGTGCTGCCACCTATGCTGAGAGTAATCACTCAGTCAGTAATGAGGAGACTACCTTTACCGTCCGGCCCGTATCATTCAAGGCAGGCCCTAGCCGACCAGGCTAGAAGATAATCACCGGGGTATATAATTACCCCGCGCCCCACCCGGTCAAGGAGGTCAGGCCTCGAAGACCGTACCCGTCCACTACCTTTACTAATAAAGAAATGGGATAGTATTATATGGGATAGATTTTCACGCTCTGGAAATCTCAGCGCTTGACGATCATGACGACATCGCTTTCACAATAAAGCACGCAGACTTATAGTGAAGGATTATTATACTCATTTTAATATTTAAAATTATCCAGTTCGCTACTCTTCTGCTGATATGCAAATAAAAACGAGAACTGTTTAATTTAGTTTCTCTTTTCGATGAGATAAGGTCGCACCTAATATAATATGGAGACTTATAATTTATAGGCGCTAATATAAGGATTACCTAATAAATAATCTAGGAATTATAAAACATTTTATTTTTGTTTTGTTTAGAAAATCCTCTTGGCCCACTCCTACCTGATAAAACTTTTACTGCTATCCTGCAGAAAACCTGTTACCATAAAGTAAATATCCCTTTACGTATTTCCGACCTTTACACCTATGTACGTAGTAACTATAAGTATAGCTAGAAACGAGTAAACTAGCATAAAAGCAAGAAAGAAGCCTACACAACACGGAGATAAATAGTTTAGATTATAATTTAGGAACCGACTTTTGGGGTCAAACGTACATGGCACAATGGAAATATTTCAACAGAATAGAGTCAATAGTTCATGAAGCAGAGATGGGAAGTGATATTGCTCAGAGTTTCATAAAGATGCGGGTTAGTTATGGTAGCCTAGCATGCTTTGTTTGAGTCTTGTGTACGATGTGATATGCTACGTAAACGTGCTAAAGGATTGGTGCAACACAAAGCGCGATGACAGAAATTTGTGACGACAACTGCACAGCAAAACGTCATTCTATACGTGCGTACTACACGTACGCCTGTTACCATTTAGATGAGACTTGAATAAACGCTTTGCCAATTTCTAGTAACGTACGCCATTTTCGTCAATCAATAAAAATAACATTAAAAAATCAAACTTTTATAACTCGTGGTTATGACAGAATAAAAATATTGAAACAGTACTGTAGCGACTGCTTCTAAAGACGCGATTGGTGACTTGATGTCACAATGATCTGGCTGAAATTCACCACACAGAACTCCGCTTTAGTGCACAACCTATGTGCAGTATATGATACGTGTGTGAAGGCATTCATACAGTTTCGTCTACTAGCGCAAAGGACACATTTCCGACACGCGTATTGTGTGTCTGAGCATTAAATTTACAACGCTAATCCTAAACAGGCAATTTACATATTCTGAAATCCTTGAACCGCGCTGTCGCTGAATAACATTAGATACAGTAAAGTTCTTGTAAGAACTGAGTATATGAATAGAAGGCGACGTCACGCGTCGATGTTGCCTAACCTTACACACAGTTGGTTTCTAAACGGAAACACTGGGTTGCTGTTTGCATGAACGTTGAGCAATCAGTCATTCATGTAAAAGAGCGAAGGTCTCGTATGAAAACCTATACAATAAAACGTTGTTTGATGATAATTATGCAAGGAGGTTGATTAAATAAAACCTCCGTATGCTTATGCGAAGGTTGCGAACTAAAAAATAATGTTTTAAAGGGTTTAAAGTTTACAAACGTTTAAAGAGGACTGTTTTAACGTCCATATTGATCATTTTCTTTACCTTGAAGTGAAGTTAGGGAGTCATAAAAGCTGCTGAGGAAGATATTAAGATCATCATATTCGAGTGGAGAGGAACATGAAATTTTGTGAGATCCCAAAAAAGTTGTTGGAAAAAAAGTAGTTTCGAAAATAAGTTTGCTTCACTAAAGCCCAATCATGTAGAACCTACAGAGTACAGAGCTTCGATAAATAATATTAATGATATTTGTATTAGGGAATACACTGACGTTAACTATTAAAGTATTAACCTGCATCTCAATTTAATTATGGATGACCATTATGGTTAAAATCAGTAGGAATGCAGTTTATTAACTAACATTATGGTATTTAGTCGGCATACCTACCGTTCTATAGCAGTCGAGTATTGCAAAATTCAACAAGATATTTTAATAAACATTCCCTAAATGTTCATAAATGTGATCGTCTATATAAACCGCAAAAGGCACACGCAACGCAACGCATTTTCATGCGTGGAATCGTGAAAATTCTTGTATTGTCAGTTACAGATGCCTAGCTGACATAACCTCTTCTCTCTTGAAGCATCCTGATGCGCACTCTATGTTTCTGTTATTACTCGCTCTCTTGTACTGAAAATGCCACTTTCGTTGCGGCCCTTGCAACCGTGTGCGATCTGCGATCACCTTTAAGTACTACCTACTCAAATATTACTGTCAACATCAATTTCGTACCTCATTAATATCCAGTTTGCCCTAGATTCAATTGTAACAAAAACCGGGTAACAGAATCGTAAACGTAATATAAATGTGTAAACTGTTACGAATATCGTTCAACCAGTTAAAAATATACAGTCCGAAAAACGGTTTGCATGTAGCAACAATTAGAGTGTGGCGAATTCGGTTACGCGTTTATCACTTACTATTTTAAAATTATTTCATAATTTGCTCTTGCCTTGTTATTAAACTTTATTTTGATTTGAATCTAAACTAAGTAGAGCTTGTGGGAGTTAAGTTCCGGTGAATTTTGTTGCGGACTTCTTTACAGACTAGATCGCGTTTGGAACCTTCGTAGCTTCTTCCTATATCTTCGTAAAACTGTTATACTATAGCTAGACTTCAATAAAAAATATCACATATTTACTACCAGTTGATAGAACAATCCCATGGGTTTCAGTTTTTTAAAATCCCTTGGGAACGCTTTGATTTTCCGGAATTAAGTTTTCTCTAGGCAACATGCTAGCAACAGTCAAGTGAAGAGGTAACAAACAAACATACATAGGTGCTTTCGCAGACGTATTTAAGCATAATATAAGATCTTATGTAGGTACCTTTTAATAATTAACTAATGTCCGCACACTCAATCGCTCAAAACCCAATGAGATTGTGGTCAGCCGCTAATCGGTTTATTGTTTACTTCCTCAAAAAAAAAAATATTTTAGTAAGTACATGTTTCCGGTGCTAATGAAAACTACTATTAATGTGATTTTATCGGCTTTCAACAATATAGATTATTTGGCAGAAACGAAATTACAACGGTTCAATGAAAAGCGCCTGTAAACAATATCAAAAGCTTTTCTCGTCTTGGAAATGAATTTATATTATGGTGAAATTCTGCATCCAATCTGATGAAATACTTAAAGCGTATTTGCAACTTAATATTTTAATTAATTTTCGTATCTAGGTAGGTACTAGTAATTAACCTACCTTTTTGTAAATAAAAAAAAGAATTGAAAGCGGTAAATTCATTTTCTCACCTCCGGGCGGAAAGCGTCAATTTTCCTCCCGCTGCGCTAAACGAAAATGCCGCTTTCCGCCTCCGTCGAGGAGAAAAATAGTATACACACCACGGGCAGTAAATAAGAAAGCCTCAGATCACATGTTTATTGACCTCGGCTTCGCCTCGGACAACAATTACATGTGATCTGAGACATTTCTTATTTTACTGCCCTAGATGTGTAATGTACTATTACCTATTATATTCAAAAATATGTATTTGAAGAGTTCAACTAAATGAAAATTTTGTTTTTACTTTAATCTTTCAAATAGTCCCATCTCAGTTTTCAATTTTTGAAAAGTTTATAACAAAGACGTATTGCGTCGTAACTATACCATTAATCACAATCCCGTAAACCTTTGTACTTATAGAAAAGTTTGAACTCGAAGTTTGAACTATTACTGCAATAACCTCCTCCATTATGATTTATGAGTAGGTACCTAAGTCTACCTATGATTCAACTTCTTTAGTTATAAACAAAGTGCACTTATTAGGTCAGCCGGTTGGAAGTTATGATTTTCACTGTTTTTCGCTTCCGGTATATATAGACAATTAGTGATGACCGCGGAAATAACGGTCGGCCTTTGTTTGAAGATTTAATTGTATTATCGCCGCGACAATGAGAAACATGTGTGTACTAATTTGCATTGGTGTCACATAAAAACGGTTTGTTGTTACAATAACAGTAACAAATTTTAACGACCTCTCTTGTACAGCTGGTAGATTACCTACTTTGCAATAAAGTCTGTATTCATTGTTAATATGGTTTTATTTCGTTTATTACGTCTTGCAAAATCAGTAAAGTTATTTATTCGTAAAACAGCATCAATGCAGGTATGTATGTATAAATAAAATTATGTAGTGATAGTAGAATAATCTATTTTCCGAACCGGTGGTAGAGTCCTGACTCCTGACATAGGTCATAAGGCATAAAAAGGAAAAATTATATGAAGTGAAATCAACATTTTATTTCATTTCATATAATTTTTCCTTTTTCCGCTTATTATTCTATTTTCAGATAATCGTAGGTATGGACTACGCCTACGGATATACCATCCTCACATTTTTTTATTATACTGCATGTTAGCCCTTGACTACGATCTCATCTGGTAGGCAGGTTATGGCATTTATATTTAATGTAAGCCCAAACCCACCCTTTTACCTCATATATTTTCAAATTCAAATAATTAAAACCTACCTAACAACTACCTTTACCTAAACCTAACTACTCGGTCCATATAATTTGAATTCAGTGCCACATAAAACGGTTTGTTGTACTGTAACGGTTCACAAAATGTCTTTGAACGGTATAATTCTCGCTTACAAATAATTTATTACAGCTTTTGGGTTAACCGGGTTTACGTTACATACAAATATATAATTTGGTACCGTAGAGTCATTTAGGGCATACCTTACTCTCGTTATTTGCATCATGCGTCATTATGATATCACAATAGGTATTAGTAAGATAAGCTAAGTAGTTATAACCTCACTATATGGTGCTAATTGTGCCATTCAATAAACAGCTTCTACTTTTTTTTATTATTTGTTGTCCATTTAAATATCGGAAATAAAGTTTATTTTCTAACTAACTATACAATACACACTCGGTTATCTCATAAACAGTCCATTTTGGAATGAAAAGGGAAAATTATCCTGATTTGATTAATCCGGCCGGATTGAAAATGACACCGGATTGCAATCCCTATATGCCGCGCCGCATTCCGTTATGACAGCAAAGCAATACCAAGCTTTTGACATTATAGATTTAGGATCACTTGGTCCGCTGCGCCCCGAAGCGAGACCATCTTAAATCTATGGCTTTTGATTGCCAACCTTTGAGTCTAACTTCGTCATTCAATAGTATATTGTGTGCTTACGGGTGAAACAAGACGATTTCAGACGAGGGTGACATCACCCGAAATCTGAAATCGTGTTTCATCCCGTGGCGCACACACTAGTTTTCATATAATCTGCATTAAAGTGCGAGTTTTATTAAAATTGGATTTCATAATTATTTTAGTTGCTAGGTTGTTTGTTCACAAATATCATATCTGTCAGTTTAGTAAAATGACAATTAAAAAGGTTGGAAATAAACAAAAGATAGGTAGGTACTCTGACAGGATTGAAAGGAGGGCTGCTACCTCATTAAGTGGGAAGAAAACCATCAAACCAAGTGATGGTTTTCTTCCCGCTGAATGACGAATTCGTCTGAAATTGACTAGTTTTAGGTGGCTCAACAGGCATTGAAACTCGCACTTTCAATGCAGGTAATATGAAAAAATATCATATTTCTTAGATGGTAAATGTCTACGCTACGGTTAAGTAAAATAGCTATGTCAGTCAATAGGTAGGTAGATAAAGTTATAAAGAAATACTCTGTAATTGAATGGAATTCCCTTTGAAAATGAAGGGAAATTGGCATTAGCTTTGCCTTTTAGGTACTTAATCGATTTTTTTAAGTAAGCAGTGAACGTATTCCATTTACTTAGTTTTAAGAAGGTCACGCGTAAAGACCGCAAAAAGCCTATTTTTTAAGTTCTACAGTGGCATTGAGGTAAAATAGATTTTTTAACGAATTTTTATAAACGGCTCTGTGAAGGGACGTCTACGTGTAAAAACGGCATTAGTTGACTAAACTCAGAAATCCCCAGCGCTTTAAAAAAAGACACAAATAATAGGAAACTAACAAAAAAGTTCTCGCCTCTATGAATACACAAGCCTAATAAAATAAATCACTTATAAAATAAGAAAAATAATATAATTACATAGATAATATAAACATAATATTATGTACAAACATCCACCACCGTAAGTGTTAATAAAGCGTGTTAAAGTTAGATAAAATAACAAATATTTCAGGTTAGTTGTTTACTCTGTCATGTGTATTTTTGATGGTCCAAACAGTCGTAGAATAGGTACGAAATGATAAAAAATAATACAAAAAAAATATTTGATAGTTTTATCATGATTGAAAATAAAAGTAAAAGTTGGGCGCAGGTGATTTCTAAAATGGTCTTATAGTCGTCACATGCGTATTTAACGTCCGCATAATTAGTCAGGTTTTTCGAGCAGCTAATTCATCTAGATTCTAGACGTAAGCACGGCTGCAGGGAGGCCCGCGTAAAGGTATCTACACATTTACGGTTGGTCTGTGTACACATCGCACAAAGGAAATGATGACGTCGTTAAAACTGAATAAAACTTAAAATAATATTTATTACAGGTTGGAAGAATTGAACAGCAAACATTTGAAATTTACGTCTTAGATGATTCTCATAAAAACAATTGGCATAAAAGATAATTATAGAAAAATATCTAAATATTGTGTAATACTTAATAGGTCCTCCTGACCTCATCTGGCGTTGATATTATTTTTACGATTCTTATTATGGAGCATTTCGCAATGTGAAAGTAACATTACGGCACGACTGCGCGAGCGCAGGCGACGTCGTAGAAAGTAAACTTAACGATTTGTTTTTGTTTATCTGAGGCGCATTGATATTTACAGCCTACAGGCTGTAAATATGCCATCGATAGCCCATAATTTAATAATCTCTGCAAACATTTCTAAAGAGCATTTATGGCTTTTGATCTTTGCTATAAAAAAAATGCAACATATTCTTAATACCTATATACTAAAATAATTTATCAACATATTATTATTATGTTGTTTATATATTATGTTGATTATTTTTCAATATCCTCAACAATCTCAAACTACGTTGTTCTGGCATATTCTGTTATAAAAACAATATCTCTTATTACACTTCGCATTCGTCCTCCGAGATTAGCATGATATACTTGTAGTACCGTGTACGTACGGCCACTTTCACACGTTAGTTGAGGTAGCTGAAAAATAAAAACAAACGCTCCCTCTTAAAGGCCGATAGCAGGCCGCTATATATAGGCCCCACTCCTGCACAACTAGTCATTCGTGTTTTCGTGCTCAGCCACTTCGCACGTCCGCAAATTCGGTGAGTTTTTATTTTATTTTTAAATTATTAAATTAAAAATTAATATTTTTAGTATTTATTTTTGTGATAAAAACGTAAAAGTGATTTCGGAAATTTGAAATTAAACCGATCACGTAAACGTTATCACCGAATAAGTTTGTCATCGAGTTTTTTGGAGTCTTCTACACTGTTTTGTCATCGAGCTTTTGTTTTTGAAGTCTTCTACACTGCTTGTCATCGAGTTCTTTGGAGTCACTGCAATCGCCAACACTGCCACCGTCGAGTCGCAACATTGCTCGTCAGCCAACTTTCTAATAATGTGTGTTTGCGCATAGGATTTTTTTTTTAGATATATACCTAAACTCAAACCGAAATTCAATTAATGTTTCTTACTCAAATAGACTTTTACAAGTCCTTTTTGAGTCGTCGAGTGGAATCTTTCACTGGTTCGGAATAACATTCCTACATAAAAGAATCAGCAAGAAAGTCTGTTAAAATCTACCTGTCTAGACGTGGATATTACGAAATCTTAGCAAATCGGATTGCCTATGGCTACCTATTGAAGTGTGTTTTCGCATGCAATCTCTTGCCTACAAAATAATAGACTTACAATAAGTCGTAGGCGAGGCCCCCCAGGCATTGCTCTAATTTGAAGTACGTTTTCGCGTGCAATTTAATGCCTACAAAATAATAGACTTACAATAAGTCGTGGGCGAAAGCCCTCAGGCATTGCTAAATTTGAAGTACGTTTTCGCGTGCAATCTCATGCCTACAAAATGATAGACTTACAATTAGTCGTGGGCGAAAGCCCTCAGGCATTGCTCAATTTGAAGTACGTTTTCGCGTGCAATCTCATGCCTAATAGACTTACAATAAGTCGGAGTACGTTTTCGCGTGCAAACTCATGCCTACAAAATGATAGACTTACAATGAGTCGTAGGCGGGGGCCCTCAGGCATTGCTCAATTTAAAGTACGTTTCAATTTGGAGTACGTTTTCGCGTGCAATCTCATGCCTTCAAAGTAATAGACTTGCAATAAGTCGTGGGCGAAAGCCCTCAGGCATTTCTCAAATTTGAAGTACGTTTCAATTTGGAGTACGTTTTCGCGTGCAATCACATGCCTACAAAGTAATAGACTTGCAATGAGTCGTGGGCGAAAGCCCTCAGGCATTGCTCAATTTTGAAGTATATTTTCGCGTGCAATCTCATGCCTACAAAGTAATGGACTGGCAATGGGTCATGAGCGGGGGCTCTCAGGCGTTGTTCAATTTTGAAGTGTTTTTTTTTCGTACACGATTTCATGCCTATGAAATTATGCCTGTATTGCGTTAATTGTTTGAACTAACTATTGCAAAATCTATTTTTGAGAAGTGCGTCCTTTTACGCACTTTATTGGCACACCTTTTTTCTTACGACGAAAGTGCGCGCGCACGTGCTTGAATCTCAAAGCATCTTCGATCAGGTGCGAAAACTTATCCAAGCATTCATGTTGCCATAATATGCTTCACTATTGGGACTGCGTTCTAATGAACAATAATGAATGACTTATGTCATGAAGACCAACGATCTTACCTGCCCTGGGAGAAGTCATGATGACGCAGGCGCAAGTCCCGCCTTCACTCCCGAATCCCGACAGCAAGACGCCTTCGAGTTTTTTGTTATGATGTTTTGAGCATAGCTACTACAGTAGAGCTTTATAAAACGATACGGATCGTCGGATACAGCATCTATTAATGGACGCACGACGCTTTAATTACGACATACAGCGATTCTTTAACAAGACGTTTAATTGTCCTCAGGATTAGTTATTGCATATTAAAACTAATTCTTATTATTTAGCAAGAATCTTTCAGAAACTTACAAAGATGCTAAGGCGATAATTAAATAGAGCGCAGAGTCGAAACAGCCTCAAGCCCAAACCGCAAAGGAAGTTTTAAATCAACAGACCTGTTATGCGAGCATTTCGGCTAAGGACTTCTCATCGCAGCCATCGTTGTCCGAGATTAGGAACACTGGTAAATTTTTTAAAAAAATTTGGCAAAATTTTTAAAAAAGCAGTGGTCATCCATAACCGATGACCCTACAGTGGTTAGTTGTTTTTTCCTATAGTATACCTATTTTAAGTGTTTCTTGTTTTGCCTCGAAATTCATTCAAAAGGCAGTCGATGGTCCCTTAGCTATAGGAGCTATATCACAAAGTGAACCTGCAGTACATTAATTTTTGACTGCAGTACTCTTTTTCCGAGTCATACGGCAAGAACATATTTACTTAAATATAAAACAATGAAAGACATTTCAATATTTTTTCTTTATTTGAAGAATTTAGAACAATAATTGTATTAGTGAGAACTGCTATATGACCACAACCAATCAAAAAGATGCTTAGTTTTCGGTCCTAATACATGCAGACCAGAAAGGCAACTAAATTAATTGCGCTTTTGTTTGAATATAGTTTTCCAAATATACGTTCCACAGTTATTTGGTTTATTTAAACCAAACTGCAATATTTTTTGTATTTTTTCGCTCGTGGAACCTATCTAAAAATTTCCTCGAGGCTAAGAAATTAATGTTACTCCTTTTAATCATAATAATTCTTTAATAATCTTTACAGTTTGGCAACTTAACAGTTTTATTTTATAATTAATTTTAAAACAAGTAAATAACTTCCGTATAAGGAGTTCCGACACTACCTATAGTTATTGTTCGATGATGATTGATTCTCTTTTTAAAAAGAAATCACAAAACGAACGTCTCTATAACATAATACTAATAATAATTTCGTTTCTTTTCAAATGAAAAGAAACGATAAGTTGCCACCGAGCTCCTGCAACTTTATTTTTTGGAATACGTAATTTATTCTTATAAACATAATAATATTTTTTTTTGAACTTTGCTACATTATTTGGCCTTATTACTTCATCGTGGCCGGCTAAAACAACCAAGTTTTAGAAGGTGTAAATGTTTTAAATTTATAAAATGGTTATTAAGAAACAACGCATCTATATCCTGTTGTCCTTCAGATTTTGAGCGGCTTAATTCTGTAAACAAAATTGAAATGATGTAGAAATTGTCATAGGATTCTCAACTGCGGGGTTGGGGGCCGCTTGTGGTGACGAAACTGCTAGCACCCAACGAAATGAGGCATTTCACATTAACCAGTTGGAAATTCTGCCAGCTTACTTCGGTTTCAAGTATTTGTTGAATACTTACACATTTTTCAAAATCTTTTCAAGATCGCCAATACCATTGCAGTTGGTTTCATAACCTGCATGGCTGGTAGGTATTTCCCCTCTTGAGATGAGCCCACGAGATATATATTGAATAGATGCGATTACAAAGATGTTTGTATTACATATAAACGCTCTAGTCACGATACTAAAGCTATTAGATAATCAAGACGAATCCGTTCAAAGGTATTTAGTGGGAACTGTCCAAATAATTCGAAAATTCTCCTTTTTGCGTCCCAATGTTATACCAATTATAAAAATTAATATATTTCGTGTAAGAATGACTCAGATGCGTACGCCATTAATGCGTTCATGGGTTTCAATCTCTTGGGTTTCCACTCTTCGGTATTATCAAGAAAACACAAGTAAAGTTCATAATTTTTGTTCCTTTATAGCCTACCATCATATCGCATATTTAATGGTTTACTTGCTGTAATTTGTCTTCGGACCCACTGGTCCACTGGTCTTTGAACCATCTGACGTGGTTATATATATACATAAGTATATATATATTTTTATTTTTATTTTTATTTTTTTCTTTTTTTCTTTCTCTCTCGTTCCTGCAGCCGCAAATTACACCTCACATACCCTGGTTGGAACTACTGCTGGCTGCTCGCCGGTAGTCCTTATTGATAAGAGATTTCCCACTCTCATCTATAGAAATGATGAATACCTTTCAGTCAGTTTTATTTCTGTCCTTCTATAAATTCATTTAAACAACACGATAGTTGATCAATTAAGTTGTTTCAATTCGGCAATCAATACTATACATCTCTTCCATGGATGTCTTCAGCAAGCATTAATTCAATTGAATTTGAGTTGTTGAAATTTATCACAACTTTACCAATAGTTGTAGATCTCGTAATATTAGAGATAAGTGATCTCTAAGTATAATATGCAGTTTCATTGAAAAAATTGAACATAGGTACTATAAATAGATTTTCTAAATTTTTTTTTTAAATTCATACTGACTTTCTATGCTAAAATGTAACATCACTTGAGATCCTTGAAATGCATTAATTTTTTTTTTGTGTTTTGTTTTTCTCAATCAATGATCTGATGAAATTTCAACTATAAAAGAACTTTTGAAGCATTAAATAATTTAATGAGCTTCAAGAACATTACATAGAATGCAAAAGTTTTTCAAAATTGTAATAATAATAATATATAACATAGAACTTTCCTTCGAAATTTCTCGTCAATCTAAATTTTTAATTTTTAATTAAAACTTTCTGAACAGGTTTTTTCCGTATATAATACAATTTTTACATTATCGTAAGTGTAACCCTCAATAGTTATCTTGACAAAATTAAACACCTTCGACACAATATCGGACTTATCTGTTCCTCAATACAGCGCGGCCTCAAGAGCCCGCCATATCCACAAGAATATTTTAGTGCACTTGGCATATCCACAGACTGGTCCTTGTTTTTGCCCAAAGTACACGACACTAAGTAGTTGCTCGAATACTTTTGAAATTATAATTTTCCTTATCGAAAATTCAGATTGTTGAGTTGACTCATTTCTTACAAATACTATGATCCTGTAATAATAAAATCGAGCATTATAAAAAACAAAGTTATACAGTACCTCGTAAATATCTATCAAAATAAATAAAATTGTTCATTAAATAAGAACATAATCATTATTATGTATTAAATATGATATACCTGATGGTTAAAGTGCGTTTTTCGCACAATAACTACGAGTAAGACCTGTTTTCATGACGAGTCTCTCAATATCTACAAGTATATCATGCTAATCTCGGAGGACGAATGCGAAGTGTAATTAATGATTAAACGAACTTACCTGTAAGTGAAGTTCGATCATAATTATACGAGCATTCGTCCGAAGAGATTAGCATCCCACCCTCCCACGGGTTACCCCAGTGTCATGAAAAGGTCAAATTTCAAATTCAAGGTAAAATTTGTAATATATATATGTGTTTATGAAAGTGTAAAAAAAAAAAAAAAAAGGTCAAGCTCCGAACTAAATGACTAGTTGTGCAGGAGTGGGGCCTATATATAGCGGCCTGCTATCGGCCTTTAAGAGGGAGCGTTTGTTTTTATTTTTCAGCTACCTCAACTAACGTGTGAAAGTGGCCGTACGTACACGGTACTACAAGTATATCATGCTAATCTCTTCGGACGAATGCTCGTATAATTATGATCGAACTTCACTTACAGGTAAGTTCGTTTAATCATTAATTATCTGCACTACAAGCTAATTAATAATGTTATCATTCTATTATTTTGCAATGTCGTACAATAATAGAATATATTATATACTTCAAGTTTCGCAACCTCGAAGATGGGTATTGTGTACTATATTTTAATAGGAGGTGAATTGCCTGATAATGAATTTATCTCTAATTATAAATTTCCTAATGTCTATAATAGCTACCTGCTATTTCCTTGAAAACATATATTTTTAATTTGTTTTCAAAGCGAAAACTTTAAAATTTTCTACACTTACCTTTAAAATTACCCTCTATATTATATTGTGATTTTATCCACCGTTCATACCCTATATTAGAATTAGAGTTATAATACAGTCTATAATATACCATCTATGCATTATTTTAATTAGGAAAATAATTATTACTGGTAGATAGGAAATTCCCGCTTATCCAGACCAGAAGTATGTATCCGTATTAAGTACCTAATAGTAGAAGATTTTTTTAACGTGATCCTATCTTAAATCATGATAATTTTGTATAATGCCACATACAAATACGCCTTCAGTCATAAAAAAAATTGTTATTAATATAACGGGCAACCCAATCAATTTATCACTTAGCCTTTGTCCTATATAATAATTATCAATGCGAAATGGCAAATCTAGCAAGACATGAGTGTGTTCTGCGCTGATCTTTGTTAAGGAGTACCGTAGCGGTATAATTTGAGTGCAGATACTTTATATTTATATTGTTAGACGCATGTGTGTGGATTAACTATATTTATATACAGAAAGTTAAACATATAGCAATACCGCGTTATAAAGACTTGGTATGATTTAAATCCGACATATTAATTTTTATGTTACATTTTCTAACTTAAATTATCGAATGATTGAAGATACCATAGATTTAATTTGGTCTCGCTGGCGCTAGGTTATAAATCTATGGCAGATACTTAACAATGTGAAATCCTTTTAATATTCCCCGTAATTGGCAGAATAGTATGATTTAATTTTGATTTTGTGAAGGTAAAGACGAAAAGAGTCGATTCGCAAGATAAGTACGCAAGAGATACAATAATAGACTCACAGCCTCACACACCACAACTTTCAATCGCAACGGTCAACGGCAATCAGAAGTCAGCGCTGACATGGCCTCTGCTCACGAATTTCTTGCTACTAACGATCTCGCATTTTTAAAACTTATAAATGCATATTTTGCGGGTGCTGTTGCCATATGCGATTTCTTTATAACATATACCTATTATGGTACACAAATGAACTCTTGAAAGGCTGACATAAATTATTATGCCCAATCCTTCAATCATATTTCTATTGTGTAATGTTTAAGATTGACATGAAGGCCCTCAGAATCAGATTCAATATTCAGTTAAAATCGAATATTCTAGACAAACGCCAAGGTTGCATTTAATACATCTTCCGCGCGGGGTGACGCCGCCACTGTTTGGACAGAAAAGACCTCGACGCTTAACTCTTTTCCTGATTCTCATATAAATACAATGCCCTTGACTGTAACCGACAGTTTTTTTCAGTAATAGCTACTTTATATCTACGTGAATTACTGTTTTTGGCCATAGAAGTCCATGACCGCTATAATTTCCTAAATTTATTTTCGCTACGTAATCTAAATCCTTTAAATCGTTTTCTTTAAGAGGCCGAATTCTCGCCATCGATCTATTTTGAATCTGTAGGTATACCGCACAGTAGACCGGTACGCTGCACTGACACATAGACGACATAGGCCGGTGAAGATACTTTGATACTTTGCGTAGTCAAGTTCGTACTTACGTGCGGTCGTACGATCTGCAGTACCATTTTACACGTGAATTTGATCAGACTTTGATAATATTTTTTGGTCATAAAAGTATTTTACAGAACTTTATTTTTTTACAATTTATGTTATATAAATACTAAACATTCACGGTAAATTTTATTTTATCAGAAATTTCGCTAAACTTTTAAGAAATACAGGTTATTGTGACGCGTAAATTTTGATAAATCGTGCACATTGATTTGATTTTTTTATTAACTAATTTTGTATATGAACGTATAAAAACGATTTGCAACAGTCCAATTTTAAGAGTGTGTTTATCATATTAGTATTTTTTATAAGTAATTTATTATAATTTTTCGTGGATTTATATGGGTAAAAAGTGTCACCCAAAAGTGTAAAATGGTAAACGTATATTGCAAGAATGAGAATTTCACTATTGTATTTCAATAAAATTAATATTTTTTTGCAACAGTCTACTAAGGAGGGATTAATCTTTAACGTTTTAATTTTCTTTTTGTTTTAATACTAATATCTCATGCACAAAGCTCATCAAAAGTTCTTAAAATGTCGGTTTACGCGGTTACGGACTGTTAATTCGGTAGTCGGTACCCGCGAACTTTTAATCCAATAAAACCAACCATAAAAATATTGTTACAAAATAATCGTTTATAATGTGTGTGAAATCCTGCTAAACAAAAAGTATTGATGTTGCTTTTTCTACTATTGGCGCCATCTAACGAACGATTGTTTTATTACAATCAAACCACGTGGTCTAGACTAATAGTTTACATACATTATACTAGATGGCGCTGTGATCAACTAAAGATGACAAAATTCTATTTCTGTTAAGGTTAGTGACCTTCATCTTATTTTACTTCTATAAATTATTGCTTCTAACAATCTCGGTATTTACGTAAATAATATTTTAAAAGCAACCAAATACCTATATATTTGGCAAAATTTGGATAATTTAATTTGTGTTTGATCTGGCAGCATAGACTTATTATATTACGACTAGTCTGGCAGGGAAAAAAGTTTGTACATAGCAGTTCTATAAAATACCTAGCACACCTAAAATATAGGTTTGCTAGGTATTTTAGAATGCCTAAGCTGAACTAAGCTCTGGGACCTACGGGATACAAACTTTCCTCTTGTTACCTCTTTATTATTTATTCAATTATAACTGAGCAGCTAGATGACTCTAGATAAAAAATGTAAAAAAGTTATAATTTATGAAGACACTGTGGGAACTGAAACTGCAGTTATTAAAAACAAAATATTATCTCAAATCAATAAAACTACTTGATTTAAATGCAGAAATCAGTGTATTTATATAAACCGCTCGCTCAAATCAACATTACGCTACGATAACACTATTTCCGTATTAAATAATGAGATAGCGCGTAAAATATAAAACGTCACTCGTACAATATAAACAAAACGACACAAATACGAGCGCGACTCGGCGAATAGTGGTCCGGCCACGTGGTGGAGCGACATACGCCATCACCACGTGTTGATGACTGAGTAGCGCTATATTATATTAGTCATGTCGAAAGTCTATTCGAGGTGATACATTATATCTTTCGGACACAGAAAATTGTATTAATTATTTCGAGAATTTTTTCATTGAGGATAATTCTTGGACGGCCGATGACATGACTAGAATTATTGTTTGAGAAAACGAGTGGCACAAAGGTAGATATACTAACTACTATTGTATGTTATTTCGAGTATAATGATGGATAAATACAAAGATTTTAGCAAGAAAAATTTACAATTATTTTGCTATAATCCGCCTACAGAAAAAGTCACTTTTTCTGTAGGCGGATTATAGCAAAATAATTGTAAATTTTTCTTGCTAAATCATGAACTTCCGCAAAGTAACGCCTGATTCTATCCAATACAAAGATTTTATTTTATTTTGTTCAGAAAACTTACAGCTACGACAAAAGTGGATAGATAAATAAAGAATAAGTATAACGTCAATTACAAGTTTTCACAGATAGAATTTGCATGAGATAGAAATAGCTCGCAAAGGTGGAAAAAGTAAATATCAATATATGCTACATAGGAAGTAATTAAAATATAAAAAGCTTATAGTTAGGAAGATGAGTTAATTCAAGAGAAGAACCAGAGTAAACTAATATTTGGGATAATTAAGAAATTATTATTTAGATTACCAGCCAGCAAAGCACCTCAACTCAGGCTGTGAGAGTCAAAGAATTCACTGGCTAAAATCCTGTGCATGGAGGTGGCTGTGGTGCAAAAATAGATCTACGAGTAGCTTAGTATTCTTGTTTACCAGTTTATTGAATGATAAAGAAAATCTTTGCAAATATGAGTTCTGACGAAATCTGGTATGCGCAGATGGTGGGCGGAGATTAAAGCGGGCACGGGGATCGGTATGGTAGGCACTTTGAGGTTTGATTTGGGGTTTAAAAACTCTATATTTAATACTAGCTGATGCCCGCGACTTCGTCTGCGTGGTTTAAGTTCGTTTTATTCCCGTGGGAACTCCTTAATTTTCCGGGATAAAAAGTAGCATAATATGTCACTCTCCAGGTCTTCAACTATACCCATACCAAAAATCACGTCGATCCGTTGCTCTGTTGCGGCGTGATTGAAGGACAAACCGACAAACCAACAAACCAACACACTTTCGCATTTATAATATTAAGTATGATGAGGATTTAGGACGTTCGAACTTCGAAGGCTAAAGGAATATATTGATATTGACAACTGATGTTTAGGTACGCAGATTAGCTGATGAATCGTCCATGGCGTTATATCCGTCGTGGATGATTCATGAATTGATACTGACTACAACTGAAGTATAGGTACGCAGATTAGCTGATGAACATCCATGGCGTTATATCCGTAGTGTATGATTCATGAATAACTGGACGATAATAAAATAGGTCACAAATAAAAAATCACAAACAAGGAAAATATCAGACCACAAAAATAATTATATTAGCAGCGACTTCACGTTACAAAATCGAGGAGATATTTTTAATTGTCATTGCGACTGCTGCAATTTTATTAGGTTTTTGATTTTATATATACATATTCTATTATTATAAGAAGTTAGTACTTAGTATTATTATAATACTAGCGCCAATGAACATCTGCCTCAGCATGACAGGGACGCCATTTTCTTGCTAGCTTCTTATCCGCCCTTATTGTGGGTTTAAGGAACACAGCAGGTGAAAGCTTAATTACTGAATCGGAATGTGTGTGTGGTATGAGTACAGTAACTTGGAGTTATAATTATTTATGATAGGGCTTGTATATAAATATGTTTAGCTAATAGTTATTGGAAGTACTGCATCACATCAAAATCTTGGCATTTTTCTAATACTTATCCAAAACCGTTCAAATATTAATTTACGTAGACTTTTTGTCTTTTTAGGGTTCCGTACCCAAAGGGTAAAAACGGGACCCTATTACTAAGACTCCGCTGTCTGTCTGTCTGTCTGTCTGTCTGTCTGTCTGTCTGTCTGTCTGTCTGTCTGTCTGTCTCCCTGTCTCCAGGCTGTATCTCATAAACCGTGATAGCTAGAAAGCTGAAATTTTCACAAATGATGTATTTCCGTTGCCGCTATAACAACAAATACTAAAAATTAAAAAAATATATATATTAAGGGGGGTCCCCATACAATAAACGTGTTTTTTTCGTATTTTTTTGCTCAATATTAAAAACGGTAACAGGTAGACGGTTAAAATTTTCACAGAATATTAACTTGTATATTACCTTTCAAAATAAATAATTAAATATCAATAAAGTAAATATTAAAGGGGGGCTCCCATACAACAAACGTAATTTTTATTTTTAATACGTCATAAATCGTAAAATTTACTACAGGTTTGTACGGAACCCTCGGTGCGCGAGTCCGACTCGCACTTGGCCGGTTTTTTATTATATATTTTAGTGGATCATAGCCAGAAAAACAGCTAGGTACAGGAGACCATTCGGTGATCATCAGTATGCAAAATTAAATACAGGCTGGTCCAAATAGTGAAGACCATAGAAACAATTTTTTTTGTGTGAACATGTTTGTTATGAAGTGTACTACTATGCATAAAATAATTACCATTTTAACACTAACACAAGTCGAAAATTTTTTGACTATTTGGACCAGCCTGTGTTTGCACATATATTCTGTGCAAAAAGCAGTAAATTTGCAAATAGAAACGCAAGGATAGGAAAATAATTGCATTTGTTGGCACGACGACAACATTTCATGAGGGTGAAAGTGGCCCGACCTGTTTAGACTTAGTGCAGATTACGCATTTCACCGAGACCCCGAACTTTCCAAACTGCTAAGTGGAAAGGATAATCACAGGATTATACAATGATCAGATGTTGATCACGCAAAACGTGGTTAAGTTTCTTAACAAGTAATACTATATTTTTCTTCTCGTTCAATAAGTAAATGTAAAAACATAACTTTAAAAGTTGGTTGATCACGCAAAACGTGGAGTTTCTTAACAAGTAATACTATATTTTTCTTCTCGTTCAATAAGTAAATGGAAAAACATAACTTTAAAAGTTGACTCGCTCCAAGTCATTTCATAAATAATTAATCGATTTATAATTAATATAGTCAAGTCTTCGCAATATAATTATATTCCAAACTTTTAAAATAAATTACCTACGTTAGGGCTCCCACACAAAACTGCGAATTCGCTTCGCATCGCAAAAATCTGCGAGCTCGCAGGACGCATCGCAAAAACTTGCGATTTGATTTGCATCGCACATTCTTGCGATGTTACGTCACACTTGGTGACCCCATTTTTAGTCCGCTCTGAGACAGCGTGTAGGCAAGGCGCCGCCGTCGTTGAGTGGAAAAATGGATGGAAATGGAAAATGGAAATGGAAATGGATGGATGGAGTGGATTTTTTAATAACGTTAATTGAGGAGCGCCCCCCGTCCATTGGGACAATTTTATTTTAATTGGGGAGCCCTTAATGACATAGAGCTAAATATTGACTTATTCATTGATGGCTTTGGAGTGCTCACAAAAGTGACAGGACATGAATGCACTCTGCAAATTTCACCCACGGGTCACGCGGGAGGTTGAAAAAAAAAACAAAATAAAGTTATAATTGGAAGAAAATATTACTAAAGGCATTTTTACCCCTTAATATACTTGACAAGAGATTATAATAATTTATAACTACATACTTGGCAAGGATACCGGCTAGCGCAGTTAGTTTTGATAGACGTTTTATAAAAAAAAAAGCTCGTGAAAAGAGGAAAACTCAACGCCTTTGTATGGAAATAAAAGCCGGTCGATCAGTTACGGATTTGTTGTTATTAATTATTGTCAAAAATGATGTGGTTTGTTTTGGCAAAGAACAACTTTGCGAAGTAGCCATACCCAGTAACCTATCCAGAAATGGCAGATTGATTATTTTTTATTATTATTAATTTCGGCCGTAAGTAACGTAGGTTTAAGCAGGCGCTACTTTGCGGAAGTCCATGACAATGAAGGAACTAGAAGTTTAATTCGCTATAATCCGCGACAATGGGTAAATCTATGTGGTACAGTGTGTCTCCCGCACTTATAGCGCGCGATATTCACCACACCACAGAAATAATCCAAACTATCCTCAACGTACGTTTCACTCCGATACCGGAGCATCTTCAAGAGATGTTGACTCGACCATGCACGATTGTAAAGTTGTTATAATTCAGGTTTTGGTAAAAATCTTCCGAAGAGACAATGAATGTCAACGTCAGGGGCTTTGTGAATGCACTGAACTGTAGAAAGTGTGCAACAAGACAGCTTTCGCGACCGAATTCAAGAGAAAGTAGTCCGGGGCGCACCGCGCATACATTATATCACCTTATCCGTCGACTTGGTATTATATAACGTATAAAAACATAAACATAAACAGCGCAAATTCCCTTTTTTATTTATAATAAAAAAAGTTTACGCGTATGTTATGCTATCGTAACAGACTGTTGCCAAACGGAACTCTGCCGGACAGACAAGCGTAAAGAAGACGTTTTTTTTAGAAACACCTTTCGCTTTCGATTTTCTATATACCTAATAGTAGAAGCGCGGAAACGCGCGACGTCCGTGCGCGCCAAATTAGCGTATCCATGTGTTAACAATTTAACATGCCTATTTACAGAGCGAACAATGGAAGGTCAGCTCCGACTGACTATACATACAAATGAAGATTCCGTTGACGATAGGTTCCCTTAAGATGTGGACAAATATAATCAAATGCCTATCCTCTGTGATATCGACTAAGGGCTGATTTCAACTGCCAAACAATATTATGCTTTGACAAACCCGTCCTAAATAAAACATAAATAGATATAATAACCTAACCAATGTATTTCAATTCATTTAACTTCTAAGAACTTGTTACAGTTTTCACTTTCCTTCAATCGTACAAATATACGAGTAAGTACCTACATAGCTTACTGACTCGCCTCGACAATGTAGCCTTCTCCTATTTTTAATTTAGGGAACTTTTCTGATCTTGAAAACCTGAATTTATGCCATTCAGCATTTTTGGGACTAGCGATTTCAATGAGAAATGGCGAGTTGACGTTATACGTTGAAGATCAGCCCAAAGGATTCGATGTATCTAAGACAAAATATTAATCAATGTATGTACAGTTCTTCTCAATGGTACATCATAAGCCCAGATACATAACACGATGACCTTAGCGTAGCCAAGACTCGTCATCGCTGATCTCATAATGATAACTCATGCTTTATCATAGAGATCGATTTCATATCAAGTAGAATATCTCGATCAAGTAGAATATAAACGAAATCCCAGTGATCATAAAATATTTATGTATGAAGACTCTAATGTCAGTTATTTAACACTACAGAAGTAAACGCGAGTAACACTCTATTATGCAAAAATATAGGTTTCTATTGTACAGGTGTTAAGTCTGCTAAAAATAATAAATTTAATTCTATAAAATTTCGTTTTTAATTTACTCACAATATTATGTAATTTATAAACGGAAGTAACTTTGAAAAGGTTTTATTTTTTCGATAATTAGTATGGTTAATGATTAAATTATTATCTATTTTGTTTACTTATGTATGTTAAAACGTAATCAGTTAATGCATGGTTAGCAAGCGGAACTTTACATCCGGTATAAATATAAATAAATAGGTATTTTATATAAAGAACGATAAATTATTATAGCTAATTCTATAATAAAATAAGAGCTAAAAATTGATTGTGTTGATTTACACTGAAAAAACTGAACAATACTGATATTGCACGTTCAAGATACATATATATTATATCATTATATTATGGTTTCATATTTTTATTGAAAGTTGATCATTAAAATAAACCAACACTTAGGATTCGTGAAAAAAGAAGAAATGAAGCAAATAATGCAAAATAATTCAAAATTACGTGAGTGGTAAACACTACATAAAAACTTGGCTGTCTCTAGTCGATGACCTTATATACTAGTCATTGTTAACCGAAGTCGTCAATCGCCGTCATTCCATAATGACAAAGTATAAAGACAAGGTTAGTCTTCAAATAATATTTTATCTTTGGCATCTCTACATTTTAAACATAGATAAAGCACGTAAATTTTAAAAAGTATCAAAATTATTACATCATATTGTGCAAGATTACTTCGCATCCAATGAAATCATTGGGAATAAATAGCTATTGTGATCACTGACTTACCAATAAAATTGTGATCTAGAATCGGTATACTTTTTTTACTGGCCAATATTTTACAGAAATTCCACGAATACAAAGAGGATTGCAAACCTCTGGAAAGCTAAGTTAATTATTCCCCGGAATTAGAGATTCACGATTTAAATCAAAATACAACCAACTAAAATAAGTATCAAACCTTTAAAACAATAAAATGTAAAAAAAAATATATGCCAAGGCTCGCAACTCTCTCTCTACACCGTAAAACGGTATGAGATCTCATAATATACTTAGAGCCAGTTAAATCGCCAGTATAACATTTTTTTAAAATAAATTAAGTACGTTTCCTATTTAGTTACAATTTTTGTAAATCTAATATAATTAATTGTACTCCTTTGTTTATACAAAAAATGCTTCGATGAAGCAAAGAAAATGTGTCTCAAAAACTAAATACATACTTCCACAGTCATCATAATAAACAAACACTGCATCATGCAACGCAGTTACATAGATTACAAAATTGTCTTGTTAACTCTACCTGTAATGCGTTACACGAAGAACTGTTCAAATATAACACATACGCGAGGATTACGAAACAACAAATAGGTTGCCAATTGGTTGCCAATTATCATATAACCAGGAAAACTTAAGAATTAGCTTCGCACGCCAAAAATTTGAATGTTAAATCGCCGTATCATCAATGTAGAGTAAAATATAATACTTAATCGTGTTGTGTACTTGTGCAGTCACAAGTTATAGAATAAAATTGTATACAGGTGGCGATGCCAGTTGAAAAATCTATACTAATATTAGAAATGCGAAAGTTTGGATGGATGGATGGATGGGTGCATGTTTGTTACTCAATCACGCCAAAACAGCTAAACGGATCTAGATGTTACTTGGCACAGAGATAGATTACAGTCTGGAATAGCAGATAGGCTACTTTTGATCCCGGAGAATTAAAGAGGTCCAGCGGGAACCAGAAAACCTCAATCCACGCGGACGAAGTCGCGGTCATCAGCTAGTATTACATATTTTATGATCTTAAAATTGTAAGAAACGATTTGCCTAAAATACTAATTAGTATTACTTACTACTATTTTCTATTCTGTATTATACAATAACAAACACAGAATAATCTGGTAAGTATATTGTAGCAATGTCTCAGATAGTTACCTACTTAAAATAATACAATGTCTAACCGAACAAATAAAATAATTGTTTTTATTTTATCTTTTGCGTTATGTAATAAATTATATAGTTATGTTTTTGAGTTGTTCTGTACGAATAAATTTTGAAGGTGATCGTGAAAAATATAAACGCTCAGTAATATGATTTTTCGAGTATCAGCTTACCACTTGTAAAATATTATAGCCATAACATTTTGATCAATTAATATTGCATACCTATTTATGTCAAACTTTATAATTATTATAAACTAGATGATTCCCGCGGGAACTCTTGTCCTTGGAATGTCCTTCCCCGGGATACAATCTACCCCTGACCCAAATTTCATCAAAATCGGTTGAGCAAATGGGCCCTAAAAGCGTAGCAGACAAACAGACAGACAGACTTTCGCATTTATAATATGCTAGCTGATGCCCGCGACTTCGTCCGCGTGGATTTAGGTTTTTCGGTTCCCGCGGGAACTCTTCAATTTTCCGAGATAATGTGCTGTTCTGCCTATGTGCTATTCCAGACTATAATCTATCTCTGTGCGAAATTTCATCCAGATCCGTTCAACCGTTGGAGCGTGATTGAGTAACAAACATCCTTACATCCATACATCCATCCAAACTTTTGCATTTATAATATTTATATTTGAAGAATGGATTCAAGTGCATATTAAATATCAATGTGTACAAAATTACAACAGCATCATTCTCCAACTATAAATACAAGTAAAAAGGAATAAAAATGGAAGAACTAATAACGATGTCGCCAATTACATAATCTAGATTATATCTAGATAAAATGGATAAAGTACTTTTCGTAATAATATTATGGTCACACCTCCATGCGTGTTCAATTTAATTATTCCTTATCGCTAATAAGTTGTGATGTAATGTTACTACACCTATGCCTTGTATCCATGCTGTAGGGCGATTGTGTAATTTCTGCATCAATCTTATCATTGTTACAGTATCAATTGTTGTGATTGGCTGAATTTATGGTATTCTTGCTGCGTCAATGGATTTTGTCCAATAGTGGAAGAGTGTTAACCAATCAGAGGTGATTGCGATCGTTACACTGTAGCTGTCATTTTTAGCCGATTGCACTGCAGATATTACAAATGCGAAAGTGTGTCTGTCTGTTTATCTGCTACGCTTTTACGGCCTCTGTTAAACTGATTTTTATGAAGGGGTAGGTAGTATTATATACAGTCATTGCTTTTAATATCAAGAAACCAGTTTTGCATCGTAAAATTTCTTAAAATAGAGGGTTAATTAATGGTAAAGGTTTTTAAAAGAGGTCAAAATCTTCACTCTGAAGGTGTCGATAATATTCCACTTTTCAGAAATAGTTAATTTTATAGCTTTATCTGTTCTAAGGAGTGACATTAACGAAGTCACTTCGCGTGCCTGACAACTCGATCGCTCCGTCGTTCTTCAGTGCAACTTAATAATGAGCCATTGTATTCCTTCAATAATTGAGCTAGGCCGTGAGCAAAAAATATACTTCAATCAATGTTTTAAACCAATTAAAAATGGCTGAAGAGAGGAGTTTATTTAGTAGTAGTTGTGACTTTTTTAAACCCATAGCTGATAAGATATCAATTCTTGGTTGTTTTCATATCAATGCTTCCTTTACAGATAAAAGTTTATTTTTTATTTTTATATATTATTACCGCAGTTTTTATACATTACATAAAAAACTACATATTTTTGGCGTAAAATAAACCTTTGTAATATTACTTATAAAATAATACTGTAAAAAATTATATATTTGGCACATACATTTGTATATAAAGTACATAATTTGCGTACGGGTACTAAAATAATACTTAAATAAGTTAAATCTGAATAAAGTAAACGTGATTTGAGGCTTCTTTATTTTAAACAACCATCGTGTTTATCATAATCTAGTAACTTAGTAAGTAGTAACAATGGTACTTAAGACGACGCTCCTGAATCACGAAACAGTTAAAATATATCAATGCCTGATTTGAATGAGTTCATCAACGCTGGCAAAACAGATTCTGTAACAAAGTCATTCTATAAGAAAATCTATTGATTTAGAAAAGTAAAATAACCAAACGCTAAAAATGTTAATTATCTCTAGTTAGTAGTGAATACAAATCAAAATCTTTCAAAAAGGCATTATTAAGTATTTAAAAAAGAAAACAGTCGAACTTTCGATAAAGGTATGAAAATACCTGTACATATATGATGAGGCTTGTTTCAAGGTTTAGAAACACAACATTTTTCGCTGGCAAAAGACTGAAGCTCCTTAATGTATCTAACCAAGATTACACTAGCGGCACGCTATGATGGCCGGTTGACACATTACAATAGGTCAATTTATTCTCGAACAAAAAACAATTAAGTTTTTTTAAATTTATGAATCTCTGCACATCACTATCGTCATAGCTATCGTCAATAAAGTAATACAATTATTTCCTTCAAAGTCGTTATCAATTAATACGGAACGTTTGTCCAACCGGCCATCATAGCGTGCCGCTAGTGTAGAAATAGTTATTACCACGATGCGTACATTAAATTTATTCCTATGAGTAAAATGTAAATACATTACGAAGGGTAGGTGAAGGTCGAAACCTACAGCTTAGGTTACAATGTCACACACTCATAATGTGCACTCTATTATATTATGTATAAAGTAAAAGATACGTAGAGGTCAAGAATGTATTATTTACTAGATGATGGCCGCGACTTCGTCCGCGTAGATTAATGTTTTTCGATTTCCGAAGGAACTTCTTAATACTCCGAAATAAAAAGTACCCATGTCCTTCCCGGGATGCAACCTACCCTACGTCTGTGCCAAAATTTCGTCAAATTCGGTTGAATTGATGAGCCGTGAAAGCGTAGCAGACAGACAGACAGAGAGACAGACAGACAGATAGACCGAGAGACAGACAGACACACTTTCGCATTTATAATATTAGGTAGTATGGATTTTATTAAAAAATAAAAACTCAGGTCTTTAGTAATTGCAAAATAACAATGTGAATGTTTATTTCCCTGAAATTACCGTTTAAAGAGTTAAACGATAATTCCAGGCTTAGCTTAGTTATTTACTTTCTTTATTTACCAGAAATCTGTCCATCTCCAATATTATTAATATTATTTTGTAAGAGACCACTACTCACTAGGTAGGTACCACACCAAATAAAATAACGACAAATTACAAATATAATGAATGTTCATTTCAGCCGTTAGTAAGAAGATTTATTATCTTGTCTTAGGGATACAACAGACAGCCAGGTACGTATAACGCTATTCCAACGTTTAATATGTAAGTGCCATAAGCTGACTTTTCCTTCAGGACCTTCAAGCCCTGTTTTCCAGAAGAACTCTCTCGAGTCTTAACAATTACTTCATAGAAATGTTTTGCAAACAGATACTTAAAAATCCGGTTTCGTAAACTCAACTGAACTGAAGCACACGATATTATATTTAATCAATATGTATACAGGCACTGTATTTCTTTATAATGTGTTTTGAATTAGTCATACATTGAGCGTCTCGCGAATTTCCGGACCTGTGTTACGACTCATCCTCATGGGAGCCGACGCTTTATAGGTTTTTTTAAAGTATTTGCATTTTGTAGACGTCAATAGCGTGCATTCAGTAGACGCAATTTTAAAGCACTTGCCTCCTTATCAATGGAAATTATTATTAAAATTAGTATTCTCCGACCACAGTTTCTATTTAGTAACTAACTACTATACTTAGCTATATTTAATCTGATCTTTAAAATTAATCTTTTCGTTATATTTGACAGTGATGGACATTACATATACCTAGTTAAAGTAACATTATATATGTATGCAATACTAATTTTGCAAATAATACGCATTAAGCTTTATTTTGATATGAAATGATGTCACTAAATATCCATACTTCCATACTAATATTATAAATGCGAAAGTGTGTATGTCTGTCTGTTACGCTTTCACGGCCCAGCCGTTCAACCGATTTCGATGAAATTTGGTACAGGGATAGGTTCTATCCCGGGGAAGGACAGACTTTTTATCTCGGAAAGTTAAGGAGTTCCCGCAGGAATTAAAAAACCTTAATCCACGCGGACGAAGTCGCGGGCATCATCTAGTTTATAAAAGCTTCGTGAATATTAACATAAAACGATATTTGCCGAGATGGCATATAAAATATAATTATATGCAGTTTTATTCTAAGATGATATTTTGTGTACCGTACTCATTTGTACATTTCTATCTTTTAAATATTATATTGTATAGTGACGTAACTATTGTTTTTGTCATTACTTTTATGGAATATTTTCTGTTATATTCATTACCAGTATAGGTGAGTGAGTACAATCACCTACTAACATGAAAAAATACAAATAAGTGCATACGTATTGTATTTGTTGCACAGCTGCAACAGTATGTCCTTTTAATAATAGAAGAATATAAATATTAAAATGATTAACGACATTTATTCGTAATATATTGCACATTGCATACGTAATAGGTACCCACTAAAACGATTCTTATTTTATTTTTCTTTTAAAATACGATATTAAATAAGATATTCACTTGAACAGTTAATATTTATATAATACTAGCTGATGCCCGCGACTTCGTCCGCGTGGATCGAGGTTTTTCGTTTCCCGCGGGAACTCCTTAATTTTCCAGGATAAAAAGTAGCCTATGTGTTATTCCAGACTATAATCTATCTCTGTGCCAAATTTCATCCAAATCCGTTCAGCCGTTGGGGCGTGATTGAGTAACAAACATCCATCCATACATCCATCCAAACTTTCGCATTTATAATATTTATTTGACTAGCTGTTTCCCGCGACTACGTCCGCGTGGATTGAGGTTTTTGGTTCCCGCGGGAACTCCTTCGTTTTCCGGGATAAAAAGTAGCCTATGTGTTATTCCAACCTATAATCTATCTCTGTGCCAAATTTCATCCAGATCCGTTCAGCCGTTCGGGCGTGATTGAGTAACAAACATCCATCCATACATCCATACATCCATCCAAACTTTCGCATTTATAATATTTATTTGATTATATACTAAATACCTACTATGATTATATTTAAAATTGTTTATTTATGTTAAATATAACATAAAACGAATTATATATTTTACAAAATAACACATTTAAAATAGGTACTTAATTTATTATTGGTAAAATTTTTTTCCGTAACTCTATCTTTTTTTTAAATATTATGGCATGTTAATTGTTAGCAAATAACTGTGAGTGCGATTCTTGTGCGATCCGATAACTGTTTCCGGGTATATGTACCGAAAAAATTGTTAAAAAACCGGCCAAGTGCGAGTCGGACTCGCGCACCGAGGGTTCCGTACAAACCTGTAGTAAGTTTTACGATTTATGACTTATTAAAAAAAATTGCTTAAAAATTACGTTTGTTGTATGGGAGCCCCCCTTTAATATTTACTTTATTGATATTTAATTATTTATTTTGAAAGGTAATATACAAGTTAATATTCTGTGAAAATTTGAACCGTCTACCTGTTACCGTTTTTAATATTGAGCAAAAAAATACGAAAAAAACACGTTTATTGTATGGGGACCCCCCTTAATATATATATTTTTTTTAATTTTTAGTATTTGTTGTTATAGCGGCAACGGAAATACATCATTTGTGAAAATTTCAGCTTTCTAGCTATCACGGTTTATGAGATACAGCCTGGAGACAGACAGACAGACAGACAGACAGACAGACAGACAGCAGAGTCTTAGTAATAGGGTCCCGTTTTTGCCCTTTGGGTACGGAACCCTAAAAACTACGTAGAGATACCGTATCACCTTATGCAAATAACACACGTATAAAAAGTTTGTTTAGATGAGATTGTTGGCCATGAGAGATGGCAACATTGTCATGTTGACAATAAATTGTCACGAGTAACCACAGTAACGCACGCAGTGTGGGACGACCTCCAGCCTGCTGGACCGACGACCTTAAAAAGGTAGCGGGAAGTGGGTGGATGAGGAAAGCGGAGGACCGTGTGTGGTGGCGCTCTCTCCAAAAGGCCTATGTCCAGCAGTGGACGAATGCAGGCTGATGGATGGATGGATGGAACCACAGTAAATTGAGTCACGAGTAGCATCATGGAGCATACAGCACGGACCAATCAAGTGTGACGCGGCGTGACCGTGACGGCGTGACGAGACCTAGGGCAAGCGTCCTCGACTCCGGCCGACCATATCAAACACTTTGTATAGACTAATCATACTATTACATAAACTCTAAGATATTATGAACTTGTAGTTACATTTTCGGAGTGACTAGTAGAAGTTGCAATTAACAATATCCCTAATGAGCAATCTATAAAACTGTCTACCAGGGACCATGTATGGTGACAGTTATACACGCACACAGCTAACGTGACCCTGGCACCACCACATCAACTGTTCAGTCTCTGTCACTCGCATCATACTTCATACTAATATTATAAATGCGAAAGTGTGTTTGTTTGTTGTTTTGTCCTTCAATCACGCTGCAACGGAGCAACGTGCATTTTTGCATGGGCATAGTTGAGCACCTGGAGAGTGACATGAGTTACTTTCTATCCCGGAAAATTAAGGAAATCCCGTGGGAATCCAAAAAAACTTATTCCACGCGGACGAAGTCGGCGTTTCTTCACAAATACGTATGCAATACAAGAAATAGTTTGTATTTTGTATATCAGCAGCCCCCTGCCCCACAATAAGTTTCCGCACTACAGAACACTGCGGAAATAGGCAGAGTAGGGAAGCTTTGCTTTTGCAGCATCGGGAAATTGAATGATTTACCTGACTGCAAAGCCACAGAGCGTAGGTATAGAATACGACTAACTAAAGTCGTATTCTATATGACATTGACAGTCACATTGATTCTTACCATACAAGGTCTTCCGAAAAATCTTAAGAGTTCTCCATTTTCAGTTAATACAAACACTAGTCATCTAAAAAATTAGTTTTCTCCGAAATCTCTTTTCTTTTAACTTTAGGTATACTACGAGTAGTACAGACTACATAGGAGAATGGGGACTTGTGTCCAACTCCAGTCCACTCGCCACTTCTACAAAAACAGTACCTTAAAGCTCAAGCAGCTCCTAAATACGAGTAATATATCATATAGTTATAATATATAAGATATCCTTTTGGTATGTAAACAAACGTTTACATACCAAAAGGATATCGTCCGAAAGCATAATATTTGCATTGCAAATATTACAAACAATTAATAAAGTCCGAGTGGTTTTCGCTTCTTTAAAAGTTGAAAATAGCTTTGCACCTAACGGCATCTTATATACCTAATGTTTTGTAAATGCTAACACGGTCTTTAACCCGAACTGAGCGTATCAAATCCAGATCAGATTTCTAATGAAAAATAAATTTTAAAAAATAACAAAAACCAATAAATTCAGGGTCCTTAACCTATACTTGTATGGCATGAATTAAAGTTGTAGGTGTATAAAGCGCTTCTAAATGTGACATAAAACTTGATTTTTATGACAACGGTGGAGGTCGTCTTTTATGTGGGAGGCTCCGGGTTCAATCTGGGAATTTATGATTTCTTTATTGTTCCTAGTCTGGTTACTTACTACTCAACCAGCAAACACATTCTAGTGCTAAGCGATTTAGCGTTCCCGTACGATGCCGTGTAGAAATTGGAAACCGTTTAGCTTCGTGAGTTTAACATAACTGATCGACCCGTACCTGGTTAGCCCGCTACCATCTAGACTGCATCTTCACTCGCCGATCAAATGAGAACGTCAAAAGCTAATTTGTATAGAAAAAAATTTTTTTTTGCTCCAGCGACTTCTGCGCCACTTGCAGATCTGCATCTGATAAACCACGTGCAGCTATACGCATTGATGTAGAATTTTAGTACCTATGTTATACGGGATCATCAGAAGCTGGGGATTTGTAGTATGTATTTTCTACGTGTAAATAAATAACCTACATAATGTCCTCAGCTATACCAACAGCAACAGCACGTTGAAGTCATTGATAACCGAAGTGCTCATAAAT
Source organism: Erebia ligea (assembly GCA_917051295.2). Lineage (NCBI taxonomy): Eukaryota > Metazoa > Arthropoda > Insecta > Lepidoptera > Nymphalidae > Erebia > Erebia ligea. The sequence goes on along the minus strand of OU785233.1, from coordinate 8,967,342 downwards.
CACGATTGATAAATGATATTGATAAATCCTAATACATTAAAAATGTAAGTATCGTTATACTGGTTTCCGACCTAGTACTTACTATAATATTATAAATGCGAAAGTGTGTTTGTTTCACCTTCAATCACGCCGCAATAGGCCAACGGATCGACGTGGTTTATAACATGGGCAATGTGTATAGTCGAGGACTTGGGAAGTGACAAAGGCTTTTTTTTATTTTAAGGAGTTCCCGTGGGAATTAAAAACTTAATTCACGCAGACGAAGTCGCGGGCATCAGCTATTTGATAATATTTTTCAGCTTGCTCGCTACACGGGGTAGTTGATAAGGTGACAGACATCGGAATTAGTTAGGGATTTTACCGATATCGATTTTATTTATTGGCTTTATCTCAATAGTAAATCGTAAATAATGAATCCTATATGGAATGCAATAGCCGCTAAGCTGAAAGGGGTGTGGCAGTTTTTATGGAGCGATTGATAGACATGCCTCTTAACCGATTTTAAGATCAAAGCTTAGTGAAAGCTTGTAGTTTCTAGTGGGTTGATCATACTGGTGGACCTGCTTCATCTTTAGAACTTTAGACTCAAATGTAAAATGTTTAGAAATTAGTAAGTCTATGTAGTTTATAAAAATTGTTTCTGGGATTACTATTTAATTATGATGAAACCCGCAGTTTAATCGATAAAGAAGTTATAAGCGATTACAAAGACAAACGGGAATTGCTATATTTTTAGCCTGTTTAACTATGGACGTTTGGTTCCACAGACCCCGCCTTGACTTTACATAGGTACGTGTACAAGTTACTTTTATGCAACACGCAGAATCCTCACTCGCTAAGCGAGCGCTATGGTTGCAGCTATTGAGATGCTCGCCCGCAGGCCTTGGTAGGACACAATATGCTATTATTAGAAATCATCAAGTGCCAAAGGTCTGTGGGAGTTGGAGTGGAGTTCTCGGTTAAAGATTAAAAGAAAAGTAAAACTAGTTACCCAAGATGCCCATCGACGCAACTAGCGCTTTAACGCGATTATACTTGCGAGATGGTACGCATCATTGATTCAAAAAAAAGTGTACTATCGTTTTAGATTAATAGCTGTACATCACTATACTTAGGTACGTCGCAATGCAAATTAGAGCGGGAAACTGATTTTCCATATCCACGGTTACATTTAATCTGCTAGTTAATTCAAAGAGCGTTACGCTTTACCTTCGTTACATAACATTTTTTCCCGACTACCTATGTTCTTTATGTGTTTCTAAGTTCATTGGCTGGCCCCGCCGCCCCCTTATAATTGGCTAACTACTGCCCCTCGATTATGTAAGGAAATCGTAATCGTAATAGTTTGTCAAACGGAAAGTTCTACCTGTTTAAGGAGTTCACCTTTGATTATAGAGTTCACAGATGCCCTCACGTCAAAAAGCATGTATGAACTCCTTAAACAGTTCGAGTAATACGTTTTAAGCTGTCAAATGATTACGATTTGCTTAGACAATTGCAAGGCTAATACATTTTGTTTAATGACATGTCGGTCGTCGTTTTAAAACAAAATACGATAGCATATTATATAAATTAGGTAAGCTTCTTTTAAACCTATATATTATGAAGTCTGATGTCATGACATAAATATGTAATTTTAAACTTTTTGGAAATGTCAATAATAGGAATCACACTTATTCAGCTCGTTTCAGCGTTTGTCCAAACTCGAAGGTCAGCTTACGCAGCTGAACAGCGCGGTAGGTATATATTTTAACTAGCTGATGCTCGCGACTTCGTCGGCGTGGATTGAGGTTTTTCGGTTCCCACGGGTTCTCTTTAATTTTCCGGGATAAAAAGTAGCCTATGTGCTATTCCAGACCATAATCTATCTCTGTGCCTAATTTCATCCAAATCCGTTCAGCCGTTGCAGCGTGATTGAGTAACAAACATCCATACATCCATACATCCATACATCCATACATCCATACATCCATACATCCATACATCCATCCAAACTTTCGCATTTTTAATATTTATTTGATTAAAAAGCTTTGTTTTAACAAACTAACAGACTAACACTAACTCCAGTGGCGATTCCGAGGCTTGGTTACTCACAAACATCACTCAAGGCTTCGAACTAATTAGTAATTTACTAATCACTTAAGTACCCAAACCCTAAAATTGGGTGTTAATAAGGCCATAAAAAGTCTTAGCGGTCATGAAAATGAAGTTCCCCGCTCTTATTGCAATGCAACTCAGAAATGGCGCCAAGCGTGAAGCGATAGATCCGCAGAATGATAGTCGCGATGCCGCGGGGTCGCTCACCTCGCCCGAAACGTCGGCGACCAGTACATGCCAGTACGCTTAAGTTGTTTAAGTTTTAATTCGATGAAAGTATGAGAATTCGATGATATTAGCGTCAAAGTAAAATGGACCCAAGAACGATTGATTTAAAGTCACAAATTGAATACAACCTGTTTTAATTTACGATACGTTTTTGGAGCGCTGGCTATGAACACATACACGAAATTGAGCTCAAAATCAATGACTGTAAGGTTCATTTTACTTTGACGATAATGTTATCGAATTCTTAAACGATCAATCGAATTAAAACTTAAACTAAGGCGGCCGGCTGACTCTACCGGGTAGCTAAGGCCGGAAACACACTACTACAGGTAATAACAAAAGTATGAGAAACACGTTGTATCATGTCGCGCTGGTCTGTGCAGGTAACAGAAAAGGACGCGCGCAGACGTTCATTATTTATACTTGACCATACATCAAAGTCAACATTTACAAGCAGGATACTAATAACTAGTAACTTTAATTTTCGCACCTCAAATTATATTTTGAAAAGAGACGTGAATTTAACTCAAAGAATTAAAAAATACGACTGCCATAGTTAAATTATATTTTTTTGTGAATCACTGGATATTGAAATATAGTCTTATATATTTTTGGAATCTACTTATCATTTTCTTGATGATGACAATATTATAGTTAATCTCATTTTGGAAAAAAAAATATTCAACTTTAGTCTTTGATGCGGGACCAATGGTCACCATATCAATTTTTTTTTAAATTTTACTAGCCTATGTCACCCGGAATAAGCTAAGGATTCTAACGATACCTCATTCAATCAATATCCGTTCAGGCGTATAGAAGTTATGGTGGAATATACAAACTCACATACATATATACATAACCCTGAAAACAATATACTCCTTTTTTCAGGCAGTCGCATAACTAGGTACTTATCAATCGACGTGATTTACTTTGATTTGATTTGCATGGGTATAGTAATGGAAGACCTGGAAAGTCACACATGCGTCTTTCATCCCGGAAAATCAATATTTTCCCACGGGACTTTTAATACGTACAACCACGCATAGTAATTCCTGCACACTTACTTAGTAGCACTTTTCACATTATTACTGTGTCATCCATTAGTCATGGTAATCGGCAGCATACAAATAAAAATCACTAGACATTTTTAAATATGTAGGTGTTAGGTAAATCGTGATCCCAAGAATCGACGCGACGCGTTAATCAACGGGCGATGAGCTCATATCCTATCTAACGGTAAAACTTCTTATAAAACTAATAGTGACTTGGCATTTGCATATTTTCTACTAGGCCGCGACCAGAACTGACAAGTGAATGGCCTACGCCACTGTCGTAACATTTTATAGACATTTTAGTACTTATATATCGACGATCAATAGATCAAACTTTATCTGTAATGTGATTCTTTCGTAGCTATTGCCTGTAGCAAGACTGCATAGTGGACGATGCCTAATAAAAGTCAAAAGTCTGCTCCCAGACGTTCTAGGTAAGTAATTTCCATTGAGAGCAAATCAATAGGTCTTTGAAATCACTTCTAAGTCTGTAAGTTTTATATTTTTTGCATAGGCAATAGTCTATAATACCTATAAGAGGCCCTAAGAGTTACTTAGTATGGACTTATCACTTAACACTGTAAACAGGTCAAGGTAAGGTCAAAAAATGACCTAAATTCTAACATGTAAGTACCTACTTATTAATTATAAATATTGTGATAAAAATGTATTATTATATTAAAATAAACCTAGTAATTGTTAGTTTATAAATGATTATTTACTTACTTAGTATTAAATAAATGTATGGAACACATAACACATTGTAAATTTACCGACGACGGACCTCTAAATTACACATAACAGTTCGAAATCGTACCATTCAAGATGATATTGATTTTCTCATGCAGTTGTTACTTGTTACTATAGATTAAAGAGAGGATATTTATTTACTTTTAATGTTTACTAAATAACCATGTTGAGTGTAAAAAGCTAATAACTGCACGAGAAAGTGATATTAAAATTAAGCGACATTTAATTAAATTAAAAGCACAGATATCATAATACGATATAATATTATGTAAGAAAGCAGTTAACATAATTCTTGCAAAGTAATACAAAAATGTATTATGTATGTACTATAATAAATTAATATTAAGTATTTAAAAAAATCTAATTACGAACATATTATATAGATCGGAAAAAGTCAGCTACGAATTAAATAAAAAGCATAAACTGACTAGAAGACTTTGCAAGACTATTTCGTTTTATACATATATCTTTCTATTCTGGTATTGATAGCACATTACAGGACCGTTGGACGGCTGCCGCAAAATAAACGCGTGCGTTTTGTCAGAACTAAAATAGCAGATAACTTTATCAGCACTGCGTTTATTCCGCACGTACAGCTGTGTTAGCTGAACTTGCGGATATGCGGCTATGCGTTGCGAGTTACGTACATGCAATGTGCGATCAGCTTCAATCACTTTTGTCTTCATTACTTGCAAACGTAATTGAACGTTTTTGCTCAGCGCAGCAGGAAGCCAGTTAACTAACGTAATATACACCAGAGCAACACAAGTCAAGCGAGTCGGAACTATCGGAAAGCGTTCGATCAACCGTCTTGTTATCTAATGACATCTTTCACCGCTACTTTGATTATATGTTGCCTTAGTATTTAGTAACCAACTTCCTACCGCTGATTTCCTTAATGCGTGTTCACGTCAAGCAGCGGGCGCGATAGCGGACGCAAAACGCTCTTGCGATATGTCTGACGTAAATGTGTTCACTGTTAACTTACGTGTCACGTAAAACTACAGATAGTCACAACGACACGGTCGACGGTTACCAGTCGACAGTGCGTAATGGCTCTAATTTGCTCGAAATTTTATAAAATCTTGACGCGCCCGCGACGTGAAAACGCACGCATTATTGTCAAAACACACACGACACTTACTCGTAACATCGAAGATCAGCGATTTTACGACTACACTATGCTGTCGCTTTTAGAAGATTTTTCGCTTTCGATTGTAGTATCAAAATGATAGGGAAGAGCCTCATTAAATCGTTTCGAATAGTGTTTGAACTTCGAATATCAACGTATGCTTAGTGGATTATTCACTAAGCATACGTCGATGATCAAATCGTTGATGTTATTTGATAAGTATCGTGTGTGGCTGCCCTTAGCGTTTAGTAATCTTCCGGCCGCTAAACCTTATCTGACAATATTTAAGATAAGGTTTAGTTAGAAAGAGGAAAATAATATAATTTTCCGCTTCCTTATAGCGGTAACAAAGTATGACCCCTGAGAATGAGGACACAAGAATTATAGAGAAGGACTGTTGGTATAATACTTATTATACGAGTAGTTCAACAATCTACAGAGTAAAGCCTGTATACATCGCGTCGGGACACAAAAATTAGTAGATCTATAACAGTTTTAGGGTCATACAATTTAGTTGTACACAATCACTAAACTAAATGGACAGGTCTCAATAAATTGCTCTAGTTTTCCGAATGGAGTAATAATATGAAAGGGGTTGCAATTAATTTAAACACAGTTTAGTTTAGAGAGGGTTTAGGTACAACAGGATTAGCCACATTATGTAAGACTACTTTTAATTCTGAAGCCAAGAATTGACATTTGTCAATTCTTTGAGACATTAGAATAAGATTTCCAATTCCAGATTGTCAGAAGTCATACTTGCGCATTAAAGAATAAAAGATATAATAATTAATCTTTCTAAGTTATATTAAAACACACATTTATGATTTATCAGACTAAATAATAAGTAATTAATTAAGCAAATTATGAGTGTTTTTTAGTAGCAGCATTCACTGTGGTGGTAAAATTTTTTTAGACACTTACCATTACAGGTTGCGGCCATAAATTTTCCGTTCGCAGAGAAGTCCATAAGAAGAACTGTGCCGGGGTGCCCTTTGAGATTCTTTAGTAGCCACGGGTGACTGAATTCGGTTTTTGCCTTCCATGCTGTTCGCTTCTTGTTCTTTCCTATTGGTCGGTTCTCGGTTGCGGTAGATTCGGTTGTCGAATCGGTTTGAGCCACTAAAACGAAAAAAAATCAATAAGTATTTTTCTTTCTCGATGGTGAATATAGTCCTGCGCAATTAGGCCTGGACCACACACACCGTGCGACGTTAACCGCCGGGCACGACGTAACATTGAACGCGCATGCGAGTACTAGTTATAGACCCGTACTATTTTTCTATCTTGTTTAGCCACGGAACTAAAATAAATACATGACTGAAATATAGATAACAATTTTAAACAGTTAAGTATGTGCGAAATTAGTTACGTCATTACAGGTTCATTCATTTGGTGATATTGATAAAATAATAATATAAATATAGACTAACTAGCTGACGTCCGCGACTTCGTCCGCGTGGTTTAAGATTCCCGCATTTCTGTTGAAATTTTTCCTGAATTTTCTTTGCTATAAACCTCACGGAGCCCGAGACCTTTCCAACGAATGCAAAACCGTGGAAATCGGTTCGTGCGTTCTGGAGTTATAGCGTCAGGAAGGAAAACCCGACTTTTTTTATATATTAGATCACATGACAAGATTTTTTCTTTGTAAGTAGGCATATGTAACAATTGATATTAAGTATTTTTTGGAAGTTATAACTCAACTTTTAATTTTAAAGTAAGCAAGTACTAAACTATCTTTTAAGGCCAAGCTTATAATAAGTGATATCAGAAAATTGAACTTAGATAAAAAATGCTAACTTTATTTACTAAACCAATGCCAGTGTTGTTAAAACAAGTAAGTAACAAGTGCTCTTTCTAAGTATAATCTGCTAACCAGTGGTACAGTTCAACATAATGTAAGGGACCCAAGTTGTCCCACATTAAATAAAACATTTCAATGTTTTACAGTACAGCAAGATGCATATTAACGCAAGGTTCAAATAAGTAAGTACAATAATGGTTTGTGAATGTTTCAAAAATTTACTTTCACTTCACTATCTGGTGACTTGCCTTTGCAATTTGATGTTAAACAATATGGTATTGTGACAGACCCCCGGAGCGGGCGTTCCGCCAGTGTAGCGGATATTCCGCTACACTGGCGGAACGGAATGCATGAATCATGGAGAAATCTTTGGAGAAAACATTTGACATTTATAAAAATAACATACTTACATTTTAATTTGTAGTAAGTACATAAGTAATACTTAAAATATGTACTCATAAGTTGGCAAAGGTCTAAGGGCAGAACTAGATGTTTCTTAAGTATGGATAGTATTTCACTTATACTTAAAGAAGAATAAGAAGTGTGTCTGTCCTTCAAGACCCATCTGTTTAACAGATTTTGAATAAATTTGGTACAGAGATAGGATATCGATGGATCTTGTTCCCCCTTCACCTTTCTACTATTGTACTGCAAGGCACCGTGTCAGGGTCCATTTATAGTTGAAATCCAATGGACATGAATTACTTAGGAAGCAATACGAAGTGATTTGCTTCATAAGTAATTCAAACTACTAGGATATGAAACCCCCTTCCAGCTTCCATTTTTAATATTGGTATCATCAAATCAAGAGTGAATAGGCATCTTCTAGGCAAGCATGCTCCACCTTTAGCTGCATCACTAATTCCAACAATTACTGGTTGCAGCTAAGCCCTAGTCTATAAATTAAAAAAATATCACATGGATGTACTTAGTTGCAAGCATCATTAGTTTAACAAAAATATTATTTGAAAATCTACTATGTACTGTGAATCATATTCATAACCAATAGCCCTGAATAGAGCCTGTTGTATTATATTTTATTTATTTTGACTAAGTATTTATTTGTTCAGTTGCTTGTCAATGCATAATAATAATGTAGAGCAAATTTTTGCATACAAGTTTTGCATTTTAACAAATAATATTTATCTCATTACTTTTAAGTATGTGACATACTTAATAATTTTATAACACAAAACTTCAATTAGGTACATAAGTAAGTACTGTGATTGTTTTACAATCAAAATAATAAATTATGTTTCCAAAATATACAGCTATTTGTATATTTATTCCCATTGATATTATTGTGATAATAATGGTTTATTTACCTAAAAAGTTAGTTAAGTAGGTAGGTACAAGCTGCAGGCACTTTTACTACAAAATCCAATCCTAAGCGATTAGAAATATATTAAGTACATATGTCATGTAGCAATCATTAACAGTAACCAGCTTGGCGGTTACACTTAACTGTATATATCACATGCGGCTATAACCGCTAGGTCCGCATGTCGATTTTAGAAATTATATTTTCGTACCTACTAAATATGAATACTTGTACTAATTCATGGAAAGATAGAATATGTTTAGATGAAATGTGTTTAATCAGTTTTATCGTAGGAAACGACAAAACTAATGATAGACTTACCTACATAAAAAGTATTTTAAACCTACCTGTTACGCTCTCAGTTTCATCACTTCGCACTTCGGATTTTCTATTGCGGAAGATGGTTTTGTAAAGGTAGTGTAGTATTACACATATTAATACTGTGAATCCAGCCATTAGGTACACATTCATCGTTAGTCCGGCTTCAAAATTTCCCATTTTCACTGATAATTCAATTAAACTTTTTTTATTGGTACCGATATTATTATCAACAGCGGCAATAACACTCACGCGGTTCCAAATTAACTGAATTGACGGACCCACACTATGACAGTTGACACTGACACTGACAGAATATGAATGAATGAATTGATTCAGGGTATGTTCCGAAATACACTGCGAGCACGGTAAGGTGCTTGGTAAGGTGTGACGTCATTATAGTATAATGCGAAGCCGTTCCTTTATAGCTGTAAGCTTTACTGGTTACTGTTAAAAACGGAACGCAGTCCAGCAGTAGATCACGTGATCAAAGCAATGAGAGCACCTTACCTTACCTCGAAAACGCCAGTGCTCACAGTACAAAAATGGCGTCGATTAATGACGTCGTATTATATTTCCCTAAGATACTGCGGCAGTTTACTGTCAGTCATAACGGAACGAATTTCTCCACAGTAAAGAGCACTGAACAGTGCTCGCAGTGTATTTCGGAACACAGCCTCAATTGAATGGAAATAAGCTGTGTTCCGTGTTAGGATAGTAGCCACCACAGAGGTAGGTAGCCACAGTGGGATGTACAGTCCACAGAACACTTAAACGTACAGCCCCATAACTCCCGGTGGAATTTTCATGTGACTTAGTTTTTGTTTTTATTTTCTTTTTCATATAACTTATAGCAACGCTGACACCGGGTCAGATATGTTTGACGGACTTTAAGATCATAGATTTATTGTATATGACGGCGCAGATGGAGTAAAACTAGACATTCACTGATGCCATAGACAATTAACAGACGTCGGATAAGAGTGATGTTTTTTTTTAATAACTTGTCACTCTAACGGAGCGTCGCATTGGTGGTAGCGTGGCGGGAAAAACCCAACTTTTTGCCGCCGGCGCACCGCTTTCACGACGAATCGTATTTATCTGGCGCAATTCTAATTCTTTGTTTATTTGTAATAATAATAATAGTTGTTTCATAACTCGTGGTTGAAATTAATAGTTTGGGTTTAGTGGATTGGAGCAATGAATACCGACGAGAGCCATCCTGTGCCTACATACAGTGGATTTCATTTATTGCGACCTTGGTTGTAGCGACCATTTACCTATAGCGACGTTAAATCTTAGTCCCTTGAATTTAAAGCATACTTTAGTACAAAATTCATGTGGCTATAGCGCCTTTGGATGTAACGCCGAGTTCGGGTGTAGCGACTGTTTTTAATGAATCATTTGTAACAAATTCCTAGAAATCCCATGCAGATATTGCGACCGGAGTCGGCCGCCAAAGACACAAAGATTTCTTTCTTTCACAAACATTTCTTATCTTTTGTTTACATCCACACAGATGGTCAGCAAGTGTGGAGACCTTTACCTTTTGTTTATAGATATCAGGTACGCAGGTAGGGAAGCGTGTACGTTTCGGAGGTAAATTGAAGCAAACTAATATTACACATTTTTTTAAATGTACCAGTGAGTAATTATGTGTGCAAATATTTTCAATTATAAATGAATATAATATACACTATACATGTGTACGTGTCTGTATCTTTACCTTTGCCTGTAACAACTCCCGTATATAACGACGAAAATAGAGTGGTCCCTTCATCGTCGTTATACCCGAAATCCACTGTATATATAATTGCGTATTATTATTAAATGTACCTCTATGCATAAGATTGAGCCATTCGGAGCTATGCCCTAAATATTTATTCAAAGGGCCTAAGGGCCAAAGATTCGGAAAAGGATCGAATGCCGCTTGTAAAGGCCCAAAGGTGCCGCGTGATTTTCAGCTTTCACTAGCGCTGAGACACCTGCCGAGCGATCGCGTAACTTCTGCATCAATCATTGATACATCGCAATCACCTCTGATTGGTTAACACTCTTCCACTATTGGACATAATCCATTGACGCAGCAAGAATGCCATAAATTCAGCCAATTACAACAATTGATACTGTAACAATGATTGATACACATGATTGATGACATTCTCAAGTAATAATGGTTGGTTGGTTCATGGAGGAAGGAATTACGACTGCCGGGTTGGTTGGTGGTTTATTACTCAGGACTCAGGAGATGCTAGTGGTTCACCTCGGATTAAAACCTTCTTTCTATCAGAAAATCAAAAACATTGTAAACTTGCACGGGACCGGCTTGAAATATTGATATCCGGCTATTATTGTGATAAAAATAAATCTGACAATGTAATGTATTATGCACAATATGATTGGTATTCAATCATGAAGTCCCTTACAAATCCATTAATATTGTAAAATCATCAAGGCTATGCCCTTTCGCAGAGGCAGGTAGGTAATTTATTTAATCATTATTTTTCTTTCTTAAGCAACAACTTCAACAAAAGTTTACAACAAAAATATTCGAGAATCCGGAATCGATTATTGATAATAATATATTGGTGCTCGTCCATCCGTTGCGTTGCCATGTTTTATTTTCTATTTCATATTTCATCATTCACTCCATGTTGATAAAACCATAGATCTAGATATTTACATTGTACTGGTAAAATTACTATTTACTGCAGTAAAATTAGAAATCCATAAAGAGGATGTTCTAGAAATCTGGCGAATGAACAATAATGGGTGCGTTCCGAAATACACTGAGAGCACTGAAAGTCCCCAGTAAAGAGCACTGCCAGTGCTCGCAGTGCTTATAACGGAACACACACAATATTAACATAAATGTCACTGTCACTCGTCAGTCATTCTCATTCGTGACGTGATTCTACATTCAGATTTCTCATTTCAGTGGAAAAAAATTGTTTCTCCGTTCGCGAAAGACGTTGTTTTCGGGAACGATAGTTTTCAAAAGCATTTAAAAAGTGATAAATAATTAATAATGCCTCGACGTGGACGTTCAGCAAGTCCGCCTCCCGCTCCTCAGCGAAGGTAAATATTATTTAAGTACTTTTGTACGTATCTTATATTTTTACTGCATCGGATATCCTGAGGTTAATTTTTCAGGGCTGCTCCTCCACCGCAACGAAGCAGTGTACCAGCCCATGCGCCTCCATCATCCCCGGCCATGGCTTCTGCCCAGCCTCAGCAGCCTTCTTTGTTTGGCCAAATGGCAGCAACTGCCGGCGGAGTCGCCATAGGATCAACTGTGGTAAGTTCTTTTATTTAGTTACGTAACATAAATAATGTTTTTACGTATAATCTGCTAATTCCATTTCAAGGATAGTATTATACATATGATATTGCGTAACATTTTGCTAATATTTCTTGAATAATTGTCTTCATAATCACAATATTTATTGTTGGCGATAATCCAATGAAGTCGTAGTCGTACGACTCACGTGTTTTGTTTGACGTTATCTTCACATTCATGGATGTATGTAAACATGATTTGCACGATATTTTTATAAGCATAGGGCATTTCAAATGTTTTATTAGAATAAGGGCTTGATCCACCATCACCAAGTAAACTTTTATCTGACGAATAAATTTCATGTTTTGACAGATTTTGTACCTACATAGAAATCCTGTTAATATTTCAAAATTTGTCTGTTAAGGTTTACTTGAAGATTGTGAAACAGGCCTGTGTAATCTAACACCTGTATCCACAAACATTACTTCCTGGTTGATGTGCCGGATATTGGCCTTTTAGTGCTCCCATCAACTTTAGGACATCAGAAAAAAATATTACATCCTTAATATTCCTATGCTCATTATGTTAGGTGAAAGCCCATATACTGGAGTTTCTTTTTTTAGAAACCGTGTTGCGCTTGAAGCTATTAGTTATTTTTATTTTTTATGTAATCCGGAAAAACGCTAAAAGGGGTTGTTTCATCTTGGGCCAGGTACTTGTACAGTATTCCAAAAAATAGTATAAAATCATATAAAACTAAATAAAACATGCTTTTTTCCAGTTTTACAGTGATTAAGAGGTACAAAAATAAAATGTTTAGTTAGGTACATTTGTAGAATAGCAACTCTCGCAGCGCATCCATCCATCCATCTTACTGCTGTTGGATATTTTAAGGTTATTTCTCATTTCTCAGGTTATTTTTATGTCAAATGTCATCATGACACGTGTAATATACGTCAATGTCAAAATGGACGCATGATGTTGCGCTTTTATTTTGCAAAATAATTTCGTATTGTACCTCGTAAATTGAACGTTTTAGTAAGAAATAAAGAAAAAAATGTTACTATTTTACGACCCCGAACATTTTAAAATACCGTACAAATACCTGGCCCAGGCTCCATATAAATTTGAAACAACCCCTTTCAGTTTTCGGCCATGGGGTATTTATTTTTCGGCCACTGGATTGTGATGGATTTAAAATGAATTTATAAGTTTAAAATTACATTAAAACACTTTTTTGTAAGTTGATCATTGTTTTAATGTTATTAAAAGTCTTAATCAACATAATTCAAGAAAGTTATATTAATAAAAAACTTGGAACCTTTGTTACTCACTAATTACCTACAACACCTTTAAAACCTTTCAAATACGTTCCTATTTTTATGTTATTTTTGAAAGGAATATAATAAAACGAGCAAATAAAAAAACAATTTGCGACTGATGATGACATACTGTTTTAATAACTTGAGTGGTATGAATTTGAGTAAGCGAAAAATTAACTAAACTAACGACGAATATTGAAAAAGTGGATTGTGATTAATCCATTTCAGATATTAAAATTTTATCCGAGCGACTACATTACTAAGTGAGCGACTGGAAATACAGAGAGGGCACGATTTTTCTGGACCAGAGCGGTTTAATACTTAAGTGTCAAAAGTTTAGGTTAGGTTAGGGTTGAACATGAATATTCAGGTAGTGCCCTATACTAGGTTCTTTATGGGGTTAACATACCGAACTTAAGTAAAATAACATTGGAAAGCAAACATGTATTAGTGTATTTTTCAAAGTGGTTTTTGTTTTCAAAACACTTCATTTAAGCTAAAATGCCGTTCAGTAAATAAATACATTTGCCAAATATTGAAAAAAATGCAGGACGTAACGTTGACACTCAAACAAATATTAGGTCGCTCAAATATTATGAAGCTGCTCATTTTGTATTTTAAGTAACTCAAATTAATGTTTGTAAGTTGCTGTTTTGTTGATTTCTCGTCACTTGCAGTCAGTCGCTCACTTATAGTAATTCTTTAACCCAAATTAATTAATTTTGACACTTAAAAACTGTAATTTACAGTCACTCGTTTAATTACTACCCTTTTTGAAATAACAATCTTGGATAATTGTGCATATAAATAAATAAATAATATTTGACTTGGTCACAAACTCTCGTTCCCGGAACCAGATTAGTCTGATCGATTCTTCTGTTACTCGTGCTCTGGCCTTGTTTATTCTTAGCTTCTGGCCTTATTATTAGAAATTAATAACATAGGTGCTTATGTAATGTTACTTAGTTATATTTAAAATAAAAACGTTAACTCAAAATTATTATTGACTTTAAACTTTGCAATTTTATGGCCGAAAACCAATATTCAATTTTCACATGATTTCCATACAATTGTAAGTTATGCCGAAAACTGAAGTAGGTACTGTTTCTTCTATGTTGTGGTTTTCGGCCACCCCCAAAATGGTCTTCACTATTAATCTTTATTCTATAAATTGACGGCCGAAGTCTAATGGCGAGGGTTTTCACATCAGGTACAATAATAAAAGAAAGAGTCGTGACATATATCATTTCAGCAATTGAATAAAAGAGACAAAAGCGTGGAGGACTTGATGCGCCACATATCGGCCCCTAGGCCGAAAAACAAAGTTTTGAAAAAAATTTAATGTTAGATCGCGGCCCCCAACATTATCGTTGTTTTGTTAAAAATATTCACATAATCATATTAAAAGTATATTAATAAGTTATTTTGGAAGGGTATTACATGCCTAATAACATCATTCATTCAGAAAAACAACAAAACGCTTGCAAGGGAGTGAAACGCGCGGCACTATTTTTTTTCTAATTTCCGCAGGTTGCGTTACCTCCGATGCCCCCCGTCGAACTAAATAAATTTACTAAAATCACTCGAAGATGTTACCCAACTAAAATTGTTGTCAGATACAAAGCAAATATTTTCTAACTAGATGATGCCCGCGACTTCGTCCGCGTGGATTGAGGTTTTTTGATTCCCGCGGGAACTCCTTAATTTTCCGGGATAAAAAGTAGCCTATGTCCTTCACTGGGATGTTACCTACCTCTATACCAAATTTCAGCAAAATCGGTTGAAAAGATAGGCCGGGAAAGCGTAACAGACAGACAGACAGACAGACAGATAGACAGACAGACAGACAGACAGACACACTTTCGCATTTATAATATTAGTATGGATGTCTGAATAAAGATTACGATTAGGCATCGAGTACGCGTAAAGGCCGAAAACCGAAGGAGGTCGGTGAACCGGCATAACAACCCTATAAGGTATGTTGGGGTAAGAACAGACGGATTTCAGACCAATTGAAAAGGTTTTGTAAAACTCAATTTTCTCGATATTTGTTGAAGATAAGTTACTAAAATATGGTGCATTTGTTTAAATTTTAAACGTAGCTTAGGTTTCGATTTTGTTTATTTTTTTAAACTCAACAGTTTCTGCTTTATACGCATGTAAAAACAAGACATACTTTTTTATGGCTATGGTTAAAAGATTGTCCTTCGGGGGCAAGATCGGACGTACTTTCAAACCCGCTTCTATGGCTTTGAGAACAAGGTGTATAAGAAAAATAAATCCGATCTTAAACGCACTACAATATATAAAAAAATTACGTTTGTGTAATTAAAAACATGAATGTTCCAATCGATTTTTTTTTTTTTTACTTAAAGGCATCCGATCTTACCCCCAGTGATAATTTTTTTACATTTTGTGATTCTCAAACTTTGCTCTCATCATAAGATGAATTATCCTGATCCGCGGGAAAGATCGGATGAATACATTTTTAGCTAGTTATAATTAATGATAGCTAATTTTAACCTTGAAAAAGGGACAGAAAAAGTTTTCAATGTCCGAACTAAAGACATCAAAAATTCTATCTGTCCGTTTTTCAAAATTGTAACGTTGATCCCAAGCATGGAAATTGCTTAAAAACAATTTTTTATATCTATTATAAATAACATAAATAAAAATAAAAGACAGAAATATAAAAAGATAAATAAATAACATAGTAAAATAAATGACAAATAAAAATTAATGCTGTAAATAAAAAAATAAAAACGATACCCAAGATATAAGACGAACATATACAGACATTTTAATGTTATTGGGCTCTTTTCTATATCTGTATGCTTCTGAACACATTTCCATCAAAATCTCGAGATCAAAATAGAATAATCCTTACACTGTATTTTAAGGTGAAAAATATTCATGTTACAATCCCTGCCTCATTTTGTACAGGTAAAGACCGGATGGTTTTAATCCGATCTTTACCCGAAAGGGGGAACATCGGATATCTTCTAATAGACATCCTAGGCGTATTCTGATCAGATCTATCTAGCTATTACTACTTAAAACCTAGTATTAAGGTGAAATATTAGCAAAACAAGCCGTATTTTCGCCAAAATATGAATCTAAAAGGGAAAGGGAAAGATCGGATAGAAGAAAAAAAGACAAAAATTATCTTGTTTTTTTTAAATGCACCATAACACGTCCGGTCCGTCGGGACTCGGGAGTGACTGGCGCGAACTGAAATGATACCATCATTAAAAAATATGGTCTCATTCGCGGGAAATTTGATGTATACGGTCTTACCCCCTTTCCGCTCTTACCCCAACATACCTTAGTAGCAATGCTAGGATAAGTAAAACATTTCTCTGTGGGTTAGATTTGAGATTTTGGAATACTAAAAGGACTCGTTATTGTGTGTACACATAGATTGAATTGATTGTTAACAATACAAACATGTTTTCTTTAGAGATTACTCTTGAAAGAGCGACCTATAATTATTGGCCGCATGAAAAACACTCAACGCTCAAATCTAAGCCTGCAACTGCAAGTTTGACCCTGTCCCTGCATTTTAAATCTGTAATATCTTCGAAAATATTCATTCATCATCATCATTCATCCTTCAATACCAGTATTGAAAAGTCTGGGATCCCGGTATTGGAAGCCCTAGTTGTAACCTATTTGTACCAAATTTCATCCAGATTGGTTAAGCCTTCTTACATGCATGGATTTTGGTTCTTAAATCTAGTAGGAGATCTTTGGGATATAAGGTATTTATTCTATGTGCATAGATCCTTACATCTAGGATGCAAGTCATCTCTATGCCAAATATTGTCAACTTATCTAGATCTGTTCAATGATTGTTTTACTAGATAGAAAGACATCCTATTGCATTATATTATAAAAATAAATATGGATTAGCCAACTATTCCATTGTCATTTTGATTTATTAATATGTTTTAGCCATTTTGTCTCCCACCAAATTTGTGTCACAGTAATTACCAATGTAACAATTTTATCGGCTTCAATGGGTTGGCTTTCTTTTGGCTGTACAGTTGCAGCATAGATCTCAATAAATAACTTAGCCAACCATTATTATTCGCAATATAGCTATTATTGTGAGTTATGCTGCTAAATATTAAGTCTTGTACACTGGAACAGCTACTGTAGTCTACACTTTTTAGGGTTCTGTACCACAAAAGGAAAAAGGGAATTCGTTGTTTGTCTGTCTGTTAACTCCCGTTTTCTCAGGAACATGTGGAAGTATCATGTTGAAATTAATATCAAATATTTACTAAGGTCTATCTATTTTGACGCTTGCCAGTAAATTGAAATCTATCTATGGTGTCTATCTTGCTATTTACTAAAAAACAGTTATATTCCCTGCGGGCGCGCTTCAACCTAGACCTCATCATTGCTTTGTATAAAGCGTGATTGTCGTCAAGCGCAAGCCTATCTAGCAATAAAAAAATATTGTGTGGTGGTACGGAAGGAACCCTTTGTACGCGAGTCTGACTCTCACTTGACCAGTTTTTTATTAAAAATTTGACATATTCTCTTAGTATTCACAATAGTTATCTCTTGTTCTAGGGTCATGTTGCTGGTAGTGCTTTAACTGGCATGTTCAGCGGAGGTGGCAGCAGCGAGGCTGCACAACAGCAACCAGCGCAGCCCGCCCAGGCTTCTCCCAACCAATACCAAGGACAACAGCCCCAGGGACCTTGCGCCTGGGAAATCAAGCAGTTCATTGAGTGTGCCCAACAACAACACGATCTTACCCTGTGCGAAGGCTTTAACGAGGCTCTGCGTCAATGCAAACTCAACAATCACCTCTAAATCAATAAATACTTAGGTGTCTCATAAAAGTAATTCCATCTATCATATTATATTATTGTACCATACAATATGCTGATAATATCCAACAAAACTCTGTTATTATTACTTAAATTATACTCCCGTAAGTATAAAAGCTTCCAAAGCTACCTCAGTATCCAGACGTTCCATTTTCTCACCATGAGACACCTGCCAAGTCATTTTTATTCCTATTAGATATTTATCAAATAATAATGTTGATCATTGAAATTTTTAGTAGATTTAATTTTATTACGATGACGTAATTTAGTAATAAATTCCCATTTATTTTACATTTCTAGTAATATTTTTAATTATAAATAAAAGACCATAAACCAAAACTAGTGTTTTATTTCACTACATAATAATTGTTTTATGGAATACTAACAATTATTTAATAGATTCACTGATTCATTATTTGATGTTTATAATATATTTAGGTAAACTGGTTTCAGACAACTTCAGCAAAAATGATAAAGGAATTTAAATACTGATCCTTAAACTTTTCAATGTGCAACAGATGTAGTAGCGGGTGTGTATTACATCTTACTATCCACATTATGGGTGTTTCCTCGTGCTCCATCACGAACATAATTCATACAGTTAATACAATCAGATCTATCCTTAGCACTGACTGTAAATATAGGAAATCTAGCTCTGTTTTATAATACGCAGCTACAGTAAAGAGCAACGTTGCCATCGCACTGCACTATACAGTTCTAACTTAAATTGCGTATGTACAGTCGACGTCAAAAGTCCATACAGAATAGGCAAACAAGATGGCTTCTTAGTCATTCTCAAACGTACATAAATAATATTCATCTTGTAGGTTGACATTGTTGTAAGTAAATTTATGGCAATAATCTAAGTAGTATTAAATAGTTTGAACCTAATCTTAGGTAATTGTTAGGTAAGGTAAATATTTTGGACAGATTATGTTTGTGAGTGATTCAGATTGCTTGCACACAGTTTTAGCAGTTAAGCTACAGTTCGCGCGCGAGTTGAACGCAGAGTAAATGTATGTGCCACCATACATTTGCTCTGCATTCAACTCGTGCGCGAACTATAGGTAGGTATGTATGGACTTTTGAAGTCGACCGTACCTACCCGTAAACCTTAATTTATGATGCAGTCCTAGTCGGAGCAGCAGCAGTAGCCGCTCCCGCTACTCGCGCGCAGACCAACATGCGCCGGCGCACCCTCCTCAGATCATCGTGACACCGATGCCGCGCCGCTCCATGTTTAGAGATGCGGCTGCGGTAGCGGGGGGTGTCACTGTCGGCACCACTATGGTAAGATGTTCTAATGAATCCACAGAGAGTAGATTTATCGTAGAAATCGTTGTCCTTGTACCTGCCCTATAGGCAATATACCTATCGATGATGTAGACATAATATCCTCTCCACCGTCGTCGCCCAGCGGTTTTTTAACGTAAAACGTAGCTTTCTAGGCAAGAGTGTCATAGGCATCTCCTAGGCAAGTACACTCTAACCTAGACCGCATAATCAGCTTTCTATAGAACTAGTGTCCTGTCTATCCGTCTCGTTTTTGGGGTTCAACCGTTGAACCAATCTTGACGAAATTGGACACGGATAATTATCTACCTACCTACTTATTATCCCAGGAAAACAGAGTTCCTATACGGAATTTTAAAAACATTTCTGTCTCAAGGTGGCATAAAGGGCATGCACCGGTCTACGGTCCGGTGTTTTATTTTGACGATTCTACCACCGCCAGCTCCGAAAGCGGAACGGAATTTACCGGTTTCTCAGTCAAGTTCAAATAATCAAAGAAACTCAGCAAGTAGGTACCTATTAGATACTGCTTTTTTTAGGGTCATCTGGCAGGAGAGGCGATCTCAAGTTTATTTACTGGTCGACGCCGAGAGGAGGTAGTGCACTCACTACCGCAAAATTACCAACTGGGATCAGAGCCCAGCGGACCCTGCGCGTATGAAATAGCCCAATTTCTGCAATGCGCTACAAACCACGAAAACTTGCAGGAGTGTGAAGCATTCAATGAGGCGCTCAGGGAATGCAAACGGCGAAATCGTATGTTGACTTTACGTCATTAGATCACTGATGTTTACATGTATGCAAGTTTTGATGTAGGCATATTGCGCGTCCTTTAATTGTGATGGCGCATCGCGTTTCCGCAACGAGACGCACAAAAAAACTCGAGAAGTTTGTACTTGGACAAGCTAGGTACCACCCTACCGGCAAAGACTTGCCGCCAAGCGATTTAGCGTTCCGGTACGATGCCGTGTAGAAACCGATTAGGGGTATAGGTCTAATATAACTGCCATACCCCTAACAGGTTAGCCCGCTACCATCTTAGACTGCATCATCACTTACCATCAAGTGAGATTGCAGTCAAAGGCTAACTTGATAAAAAACAATCTATACCTACCTAGATTTAAAAGGTCGGCAGTCGGTAGGCACTCGGTTCTCGAGATATAGCTACATAAGTATTTTTACACTTGAACAAGTTGACTATTTTATTACCTTATCTTGCTTCGCCTGTTGACTTTCAAAATTATTTTTGAAAGTTATTAGGTAATATTAGTTATGTAATTCTTTTATTTTCAGGTCTGCCTTGAGTCCACTTTCCCTCTCTGATCTGTGACTTTCCCCCATCCATCCCAAATGAAATACCTAGTAGGTACCTACAGTCAACATTACCTAACATACAACCACAATAAATTAATTTCAAAGCTTGTCGTTGTTTTTACTTTGAATTAGGTAGGTAGGTACCTACCTATTTCACTCATCAGTTTAAAATGTAATTATTATCAGTTTTAAATTAATAATTAATTATTAATTATTATTAGTTTTTAACGAACGAAAGTCGTGATAGACTTTCGTTTCATCAGAGACAAGAACCTTACTAAGTACCTACTACTTAATATGATAAGGAAAATGAGCTAACCTCTTTTAACTGCCATGCCCCTAACCTGTGCCCTAACAGGTTAGCCCGCTACCATCTTAGACTGCATCATCACTTACTTACCATCAGGTGAGATCGCAGTCAAGGGCTATAACTTGTTCCTAGTGAATAAAAAAAAATTACTTTACTCTCTACCTGCCTGCAAAATTCCTGATAAGTACTGACAGACAAAAAAGGAGGATTAACTATATATGGCGCCCGGTATACAGCCAATCTGCACCGCGATCCAGATTGACTGTGTACCGGGAGCGAGGTTACGTTTGCAACTTTGCACCATTGATCTGCACGATTTATTATCGGGCGCCTATGGGTTTTATAAAAGTGCATTCAATTGTAATTCAAAGTGTAATTCATACATTAGCAAAAAAAGGCGAGTTGAAGGACGAAACGTCTGTTCACTCCCATTTATTTCCGGACGCGTTGGCAGAAGGCAAGATAGAACGCAAAGGCGAATACCTATGTAAATGGGCGTATTTTTTAAAAAGAGTAGGTAGGTAACCTACAAAAAATAAAATCGATACATTTTTTTTGACCATGTTTTGTTATTTTATTGATAGATTTGTGTTTCCTAGTGAAATATTATGTTAAATTAAAGTAAAAATTTTAAAATGAACTGTCGGAGAATTATTCCATTGAGAAACAGAACAAATATTATCTCACATATTATGCACTTACGAATGAAAACCATTTTAGTTTAGTTAAGATTCACAGAAGTTTTTTTATTAGTCTTACCAATCACGCCAATCAGAACAATGGCACAGCAAACATAAAATAACAGAAAACCATCAGATAATTTTAGTTCTTTTGACTAACGTAATGGCAAATTAATGTCAATTTTTTATAAATAACTTCTGAAATAGACTGCTTTTTTGATCTAGTCACGACGCAAAATTATAATTAACTAAATAGGTAACAACAAATAACTTTGGTATGAGATCGATAAAATATAATAGTAAGTTTACCTAGGTAGGTAGGTTAGGTACCTACTAGGTAGGTAGGTTAGCTACCTACTAGGTAGGTAGGTTAGCTACCTACTTACCTTACCGTAACAATTGCGACATATATTATAATGGAAATGGAATTAAGTATTTCCATCACTGCATTTCAGACAATTTAGTTTAACGCAAACCCACAGACATATGAAGAGAAGCGCAAACCATACAAGTTGCCATTCGTGTTTGAAACAACGACTTATTACAAAAAGACGAGGCATACGCGAACATCATTGCACTAAAAAACGGCGTAAATATTACGTACGCGGGGAAAGGGAACGAACATAAAGGTCAACATAAGCTATACCTGTTATTAGAAAGAGATGAATATAGATTCTAACTTACACTGTTGTTAACTGCAATGGCGAAGTGCAAGTGGCGGCAAGACTTGCCGTCACTTGTTAAAATTTGCACTTAAAAGGCACTTAGTGCCTTCTTAAATTATTGCCAAAATAAAGCGCGGGGAACGTATCTAATGTTTTAAATATCACAGGTTTGAAATGGTATGTTTTGCTTGCATTGGTTACACTCTCGAGTACGAGTGATGATAGTTCTTAAACCTTTCAAACTCCTGAGCTGACCCTGTTCATTTTCTTTAGTTGCTGGTGGTTCAGTCTTCACTTGACAAAACTTTTTTGGTGCAGTGGAGTTTTCATCTAAGTACGTTGCATAAAATACGATTTTTATGCAATCATTCTTTTTCAATTTGTGAGGGTGCCTCAAATCCGAAAACAACATCACTATGAATTTCAAATTGGGATACAAATTCTATTTCAAGGCATGGACAGTACAATTTATCCTTTATGACAACTTCTTCAGCAGCAAATTTCATTTCAGGAGATGGACGGTACGATATATCCTGTATGATAACTTTTTCAGCAACAAATTCTATTTCAGGGGAGTAATGGTACGATTTATCCAGTAACACAACTTCTTCAACGACGGCATTATGTGGAGAGAGCACTAAAGTAGGTAGAATTTAAGTTTTCATCGAAAATTTTCACTATTCCAAAATCTGTGTTTGGCATCCGTCCAATACACCATTCCTGTATTAATAAATATAAAATATTAATTAGTAAAGCACGCTCACAAAAATACTTAGTATGTATGTGGAAACATGTAAGTAGTTATAATACCCACTACTTAAGTGTTTTAGTAAATCAAAATATTGCCTGTGTGATGGAGCGATAACTGTTGTTTTGATGCACCCGAAGTGCATGGATTGAATTTCGTTTACATGATTACAGCTGTATTTATCGGAAAAACATACAAAATTAGTGCCTCCTTTGCATTCAACGTATTATGGCACTCTTGGTATTTTAGCTGCTGGTGTTTCCAATAGTGCATATTGAAAGCGGGAATGCGTGTTTCCAATGTTCTGATCAAAACTCCAATGATCCCTTTTTTTAGCACTTTATTCTTCTTTCTTATATTTATGGTCAACACGCTCCCACTGTACCCACTCCGCATTTGAAGGTCTTCAGCTAGGTGAAAATCAAGCTTCAGTAGCTTGCATTTTTTACATTCTCCATTCATGCATTGATGAGACTTTAGATCGCAACTTACTTGTAATAAGACGTCAGACGTGGCAGTTTTATAACGCTGCAATAATTTCCAAAATTTCTTCTCTGGCTTTCATCTTATTTAAAAGTACTTCGTATTTTTTGTTTTTTAAATTTGCTCTGTATAACATTTTTTTAGTTGTCTGTAGACATGTATTTAGGTGCTGGATTTTTTTCAGGGCTTCTTCATATTTTTTCGCTAACGTGGTCGAGTTCTTTTTTTTCTTTACCGTTTTAGAAGTAGGTTCCGTAGAAATTGACGGTTCACAACTTGCAGATTTACTAGAATTTTGTTTTTGTTTGTCTTTCTGATTGCGTTTTTGTCTTCTCCATTTCTCCCTTTCTTTTTCTTTTTCAGCTTCTGATAGCTCAGATATTTTTCTTCTTTTAGATTTTACGAGGTCCAAGTGTTTTTTCTTATATTGTTGGAACTTTTCAGGATCCTTCTTTAATTTCTCTCTATGTCGCCTTGCTCTTTCGGCAGATGTCAGCGCCATTGTTACACCTGAATAATTTAATATATAAAAACACTCGTTTGCTATGCAAAACCTAAACTTCTGAGTGAACTCTAATAACCCTTACGAAACCTAGGTTCTATCGAAACCCTTAAAAATCTCTACAAACCTCTACTCTAGCTCTATGAACCCATGCAAACCCATACAAAATAATAAAGGATAATGGGGAATATCAAGGGGTACCTACGCATAAATAACCGCTTGAGATTGTTACAATGGAGAATTTGACGACCCCTGCGCAGTGGTGAGTGCTGTGGTTTTATTCTGGGAGCTCCCGGGTTCGATTAGTGGCAGAGGGTATGGGTTTAATATAACTGTCATACCCCTAAACCCCTAACAAGTTAGCCCGCTACCATCTTAGACTGCATCATCACTTACCATCAGGTGAGATAGCAGTCTAACTTGTGGTGGAATAAAATAAAAAACGTAGAATACATGTGAATACAAAGACTGCCTAGTTTTTGACTCTGTTGTTATTCTCCAACTCGTGACCGTGTAGGTACCTACCATTAGAAATCCATTGACTGACAATTTCGTAAGTTATTCAATGGACCATAACGAATTCCCGGCAGCAATATTGTGTTGCATTTAATGTATTTCAAGTCATACATTTTTGACCTTTACTACAAAACAAACCTTTACTATATTCTAGTAAAATATGAACTAAGCTATGTTAAAAAAAATGACGTATGAAAGATTAATTCAGTAAGTATTTACCTTCAAAAACAGCTGCTTCTCAATGGATGGGTTTTGAGCACGATTGCAGGACAGAACACATATACTCCTGGCGGAAGACTTTGGGAAGACTGAATCAGTAATCACCGACGGCCGACCAGAAGACTATTGGTGCGTTCCGAAATACACTGAGAGCACTGGAAGTCCCCAGTAAAGAGCACTGCCAGTGCTCGCAGTGCTTATAACGGAACACGCAATGAATAAATAGGTAAACAAAATCGAATATGGTGGCATGGCATGACAAGTCTGACAGCATTGAGTAATGTTGCCAGCAACCAATAAAACCTTGTGCAGTAGTAGTAATTTTATAATTCCTGACTAAATGCGCACGTCAATGGAAATTCCACATATCTTTTTTTGTTAGTAATGCTGTAATTTATTAAATTTATGTGAATCAATTAAATTAAATTATTGTAAGTAGTTAAGTTATAGTGTTGTAGTGTAATTAAATTGAATTATTGTAGTCGAAAATATGACTGTATTAAGAAGCAACGTAAAAACATGTTGGGATCGACATAATCTAAATGTGAGAAAAAAAATCTGAAAGTTGAAGGACAGGGCAAAAATCATTTGGACACATTTAAAAAAATACGCCCAAATGCACATACAATGTAGATTGTAGGGCTGCCTCGTTGGTCTCCTCCGTGCCTCGAAGAACACGCTAAGCCGTCGGTCCCGGTTATTATCACTAGCCCGCCAACAAGCATTGGAAGCACGGTTGGTCTAAGCTCTATAGGGTGGATATTTCAGAGGCTCTAAATGGATGTCTCGTCCTTTTTCTCCACAACGGAAAAGTATTTTACAACTAAAGGTCTTGATTTTACTACCTAAATAAATAATAAAAAAGCAATTGAGACCGTTTTGAGTTTCAATCACTCGTAAAAAAGTTATTGAGAAAATACCTACCAAAAACGTCATTATTTCACATGTCGCCTTGGTAAGATTTTCGCTGTTTCGTGGTATAAAAAAATCACTATTAGGTTGTTGAAAACAATGTTTACAAACATTGTACATGAACGAATAAACAATCTATTCCGTTAAAAATATTTAAATATCTCTGACTGGATTTTGACCAAAAACTGTGTCAAACAATGTTCAAAAAATAATCATCATTGGTGGAACAATTTTTGGTCTTAAATATTTTGGGAGAACGGAACGCATTTAGAAGCGTCGTCTGCGATTGATGTGATGGTCCCTGCTCCTCAGTAAGTTAGTCGGCATGCTTCGATTAGAACGGACGCTACAGCATTTTGCACAGTAGGTTATTGAATTTGATTCTCCACATTTTGTCATAAAAATCGTCATTGTTATTTTAAAGTATATTTTTCATTTATGCATGTTAAGATGTAAATTATCTAATTACGAAGAAGTCCAGTGTTGCCATTGGCGGCTGGAGAAATAGAACGTCGGGGTGTCTGAAAAGGAACGAAATTCGAGGTGAGGGAACGAAGAACATAATATAAGTTTTTAAATCAATTTTTTTCCAGAAAATTTAATTGTGCAAGACTTATAGGTTTATATAGGCATTTATATTCATTTATTAAGGGGGATGAGCACATCCGGCCCGCGAAATTCAAATTTAATTTGGTTTTTCGCAATTTGGAAGCTTATAACACATCGTAGGCTTATGGCATTGAAATTGCGAAAATAGCAGTATCATCTTCACAGGTTGATATTAAAAATTATGCTTGAAAGTGTCCAGTTTAGGAAATTAATCCGAGTATCGAGTTTGACGTGAGTATAGCCATGCCATGGCCATAAGCCTACGATGTGTTATAAGCTTTCAAATTGCGAAAAACCAAATTAAATTTGAATTTCGCGGGCAGACCGTTGTGCTCAACGGTAGTACACACTCAGTGAAAAAACTTCCCAACTCCCAAGCTGCAGCAAATCAAAAACTTTGTTTATTTACCAATTTAGATTTACTCCGTGACCCGTGTACTTCACCACAGAACATCACACACACAGTCGCCCATAGAGTATATTGAATATAGTGCAGTCGCCGGAACGGCGCGGCGGCACTCGGCAGTCGTCTCGCTCGCCACAGACTAAAGAAGCGTATTTTTTTGTTATGGCTGCGTTCGTACTTGCTTAGGAAAGGGTGGCAGTTTTGGGCCGGATGGAGAAACGAAACGCTGATTCTTGAACACAGATTATGTAGTCTTGACTTCCTTAATTATTTTCTAATTTTGTTTTCGTAAAAGAACGAAAAGAACGGTTGAAGTAAGGGAACGCCGAGGGAACGCTTGATCATAAAATAGAACGCTTTTCGTTCCCTAGGGAACGATCTGGCATCGCTGAAGAAGTCTAATCGGGAGACTGATATAGATAAATGCATTTGTTTTGTTCTAACTTACTTGCGTGTCTGGACACGAATTTTTTGGAATTCGTCATTATTGGCAACGTCATGAGACGTATCCTATTCTCTATGGCTGGACGCAATCTCCCCCCCCTTACAAAATAATTCTAAAAGTTTAATTTTTTGGCTGAATATCTAAGGAATCATCGTCGCCAACACTTAGTCATTATTTTCTTTTAAAATGTCATTATTCTCCAAATCTGTCATTATTAGCAACACCAACGTACTTTAAATTTGAAATATTTTGAGAGATACTTAAGTTTTTAAAGTGCCTCCAATATCTGTGCCTCCAATATAAAATTTCATGATTTCTTCGTATATTTGTATATTTATATTTATTCTTCGCTTAGACTTATAAAAAGCGCTTACGAAAGTCAAATCGATTATGTACTCGTACGAGTACAATACAACATTGATAAAAATTTCCATTGACTCGTATGTCATAAAAATTAATAAGTTACCCAAGTACCTTTTATATAAATGTTATGTTATTTACAAATTATAATGTCGCCGCTTCGTAATAAAATGTCATAATTAATATATTAAAATAAAAAAATAAAAAATAAATAAAAAAAAGGTACTCAAGTACATAATTTTCATGTCATAAAATAAATATAGTCACAATATATTATATGAAAAGTACACAAGTACATAATTTTTATCCTTGCTCGTTGAATAGCGTGTGCAGTGTTATATTTTCCATGCGCTTTTATCATCTAAGTAATCATTAATCATGTAATAACTTTTTTTAATTAAAAATTCTTTTATTTTACTTTTAAACTGTCTGTCAGAAAGATCGGTTATATCCTTTGGAATCCTGTTGTAGAAGCGTATCGAGCTGCCCATAAATGATTTGCTGGTTTTAGACAACCTGAATGTCTGCCCAGTTAACTTATGTTTGTTTCGTGTATTATAGTGATGAGAGTCAGAGTTCTTCTTATACGATGTTAGATGTTTCCTAATGTACATAATATTCTCAAATATATAAAGTGAAGGCATAGTCAGTATGCCGATATCTTTAAACAAATTTCTTAGAGAATCTCTGGGCTTCATCTTATAAATGGCGCGAATAGCTCTTTTTTGGAGTATAAAAATAGTTTTCCAATTAGCAGCCGAGCCCCACAACAAAATTCCATAAGACATCAAGCTATGGAAATATGCGAAGTATACTATTTTAGCAGTTTTCACATCTGTTAATTGCCTTATTTTACGAATTGCAAATACCGCTGAACTTAGTTTATATTTGCTAGATTAATAATGTGCGATCCCCATTGTAATCTAGAATCAATGGTCAGGCCAAGGAAAATAACGTCGTCTACTATATCTAATTTTTCGTTGTTCAGAAATATCTCAACATTTCTTTCACCACGGAAGTTCGATGAGGCAAAATATACACATTTCGTTTTTTTACTATTTAATGCTAAGTTATTGACCGAAAACCATTGCGAAAGCTTGGAGAGCGTTTTATTAAGTTTTCCCATATCGGAGTTTTTCCTGTCGATTTTAAACACGAGAGAAGTGTCATCTGCAAATAATACGATATCTGCTAGTTCTTTTACTATACTAGGAAGATCGTTAATATAGACTAGGAACAAGAATGGACCGAGAATTGATCCTTGCGGTACTCCTAATTTGATTTTTGTTCCCTCAGATGTTTCCTTATTGACACACACTCTCATTTCTCGATTAGTCAAGTAAGATGAAATTAGATTTAGGGCCTCATCAGTAACTCCATAGAACCTCAGCTTTCGGGCAAGTATTTCGTGATCTACGCAATCGAAGGCCTTTGAAAGATCACAAAAGATGCCAATTGCATTTTGCGATTTTTCCCAGGCTTTTAAAATATTCTGCATCAGATCAGCTCCAGCGTGGGTTGTAGATCTGCCTTTCGTGAACCCAAATTGTTGTTTATGTAGAAATCCATTGATGTTAAAATGATCACTTAATTGCGTCAGTAGCACTTTTTCTAATATTTTACTAAAAACGGGCAATATAGACACAGGTCTATAGTTGGTTGGATCAGATTTACACCCAGATTTATAAATTGGAACTACTTTGCTTAACTTCATCAAATCTGGAAATACACCTTCGTCAATACTAATATTAAATATATATGCCAGTATAGGAGCAATTTCACCAATAATTGGTTTGATTGCTTTAACCGACATTCCCCACAGATCTTCACTTTTTTTTACATTGATTAAATTAAAAGATTTTATAATATCTTTATGGGTAATGTGCTTAAATTTAAAATTTGGTGCTACGATTTCTATACTATCCCTTAAGAGAATCACCGCCTCATCAGATGAGGATATTAAATTTTTTGTAGTCTCAATCGGAATACTAGCAAACGTCGATTCAAAAGTATTAGCCACACTCACGTTGTGAGAGGTCAAGTATCCACTCACGTTTAAAGATATTGAGTCATTACATTTATCTTTGACTT
Organism: Erebia ligea; assembly: GCA_917051295.2. NCBI lineage: Eukaryota > Metazoa > Arthropoda > Insecta > Lepidoptera > Nymphalidae > Erebia > Erebia ligea. The sequence goes on along the minus strand of OU785233.1, from coordinate 8,937,638 downwards.
TTCCTGTTGCATTATTTACGATTTGCCACGTTGTTTTTATTTTATTATTTGATTTTTTAATTTTATTACTAATGTAGATTTGCTTTGCATTAATACAGACAGATTTAAAAATTTTGGAATATTTTTTTACGTATTTATCAAATTTTTCACTCTTATCATAAGATCTTTTAAGATACAATTCATACATCTTGTCTCGACTTATTCTGATACTTTCAGTGGCCCAATCACTAAAGTTAAGTTTAGACGTAGCTACAATTCTAGCTTAAAAAAGGAACTCTGGCACAAGGTTTACAAAAAGCACTTAATATTTTGTGGAGAAACGCCCTATAATTCCCTCTCCTATGTGAGTGGAGGCCTGTGCCCAGCTGTGGGACGTTAATGGGCTGTAGTGAAATGTAGGTAAAATAAAACCACAAAATACAGGTGTATACATATAAACTTAAAATTTATTTACACCTTATTACATACATGTTGTGACGTTTCTATAAGTAAAGAATCATAGTATTTTTTTTAACTAAACAAAAATTGAGGTTTCCTGAGTTACAAAATAATATATTCGAGACTTATTCACATTAATATTGATCATCAAGACAAATTATAATTATACCATTAAGCATATTATATTTAAAGGGATATATATATATATTATATTTTAAGTAATGTACAATGTAACATTATTATTTCTCTGTACAATGGAAGTTTTTTTAATTTACAGTTTGGCACATACTATTTTTTTTTCAATTTCTTTTTGTTTTGTAAATATCTAAATACAATATGTGTTACGGAATATTTTTCATCTTTAGGCGCATTCAGAGAATGTTAATTGTTATAAGTTTAACAGAACTGAAAAATGATATACAACTCTTGTTTTCAGTCTATAATGATGCAATGTTAAATAACATATCGTAGCTCTAATAAGGACTATACATAAAATACACATAAATAAAAAGAGATTGTTATATTATACGACAGATTATGAAAAATTATAATTTAATAGGTTATAGTTAAAATACAAAGGTGGTCTTTGACAGCAAATACGGTCATATCTCACCATATGAAAAAAAAATTACTTGTCTTAGCAAAAGTTAGGAAGGAGGTAGGATATTCCATCATCTGAACGACTACTTTTTAACAAAAAAGTTACCTATAAGGTAAGCAACATGAATACGAATGACCTTTTAAAAGTCAATGTCTTTGGATCGCTTGATAGCCGCCGGGTACACAATCGATCTGGATTGTGGATCGCGATCCAGATTGATTGTGTACCGGACGCCATAGATATTTAGTTTCCTAACTTGAGAATTCAAGATAACAGATATGTAGGCACTAACAGTAATAAAATTATTACATGCAAACGTTAACTTTGAAGAATTTGGTTTAGTTCTAAAAGCGAGTGATTTTACTTAACGAGGCAATTATAATTCACGAATAATACGTTATTTTAGTATTTTTAAAAACGTTATTCTGTTCACGTAGGTTAGCACCTGCACCAGTTTGATAAAAATCACTCATTTAGAACGAAACTTGTAAACATATTGATAACTAACTCAGGGGATGTCTAAGCTAATAAATAGCTATTAACTAATCATCACTTTGTGACAGAACAACCTTTAGTTTTGTGCAACATTAAACATCAAGAAATTCCACACTAACATGTATTCGAAACATAAAAAGTAATATTTTGGTTAGATTCTTAAAGTTTACTGAAAGAACATCACCCAAATTGGGCTACCTTTTTTGACGACCAACCATTAAAAAGGATATTTTATATTCATATTTTTTTTTAATTTTACAATTATTAACTACATATTATATGCGAAAAATGTGAAAGAAACCACCACTAAAAGAAACCGTGTTACCTGAAATATTCTAACAAAATTTTTGCCAGTACAATAAAAAGTAGCCCAAAATTGTCCGAAAACTGAATGATGCCCCTCAAGAGCTTTTCGTTCGAAATGTCGTACATTCGCCTTACAGTTTAAATTTAACTAATAAAATACGTTTAAACGCTTAAGCTAAATCAGTCTAATTCTTAAAGCGACATAACTATGTCTAACAATAAAGCTTAAACGAATGCCGTAATCATAATCACACACTGGAATATTTAAATACATACAACACAGATGCCCGTGAATTTGCTTAATGGATCCTACACACCATCAAGCTTATCTTCTTAAATGTATGATAGCTTGGCGCTATAGCCTAACAACATTTCGTCCAAAGTACATCATTGCACGATCAAGACTTCAAAGCCTCATGCAAATTGGACGATATGCGTGAGGGTGTGTAAACTGCTTAACATTTAACATCCAGACAATAACTACACTCTATAATACTTATCTATTTATAATAAAAAAATAAGGCCACTATGCTTCTCTATTGAAAGGTTAAACAAATTAACCAGTCGAAAATTAAAAGTACAATATTAATTATTATAATCGAAATATTCTTTTTACAAGTTATTTTACATTAATTGTTTATCAAATAATTACACGTAACCAAATTATTCTACTGTTAATATGGCGGTTTATTCATAGTTAAAAATAAAAAATACATTGCCATAGTATAATCAACAATTTTAACTAATTCTCATTGTGAACAAAATTGGAAAGATTTGTTCAAAAACATTGACTTATTATTTCAATAATAGAAAGATACTGAGCAACTGTATGTCTGTATGGAAACTGGGATGCAAATTTGCAGGTAATAATAATTGAATACTGCGAAATTTTAACCGATATCCAAAAAAGGAGGAGTCTGTCTGAGATAATTATTTTATGCAAGTAATCATACTAATATTATAAATGCGAAAGTGTGTTCGTTTATTGGTTTGTCCTTCAATCACGCCGCAACGGAGCAACGGATCGACGTGATTTTTGTCATGGGTATAGTTGAGGACCTGGAGAGTGACATAGGCATACTTTTTATCCCGGAAAATTAGGGAGTTCCCGATTGAATCAAAAAAAACTTAAAACACGCGGACGGAGTCGCGGGCATCAGCTAGTAAAAGATATAAAGATAGGAGTTAATAATGATTTTTAAGTTAGTTAATTAAATTACATAAGTACATCTACAAATTGTTCCAAAAACTGTCTTCTATAACATACCTACTTCTATTTCCATAAGGGTATGCCAACAAATGTATAACTAGCAAAAAGTACATCAGTAATAATTTCTCCATTCAGGAATTTACATAACATGAATATAGTAATCAAAAAATCACAAAAATAATGCACCTGGACGTAATAATTACATACTACAAACCATTGTAAATACGGGTCACAAACATTATAGGCCCTAACATCCAAAAATAATTTAAAGCTCATCACAATATTTACACTCTGTGTAAATTTTATTCATTCATAGTACTCTTTTAAAAGCGGCTACATTCAATTTAGGCACGGATCGTTAACGCAATCATATGACGGTAGATATGTTAGCAATGTTATAATAAACTGTATACGGTTTCAACATTGAATTTACAGTAATGTACAGGTGCTCTGGTTATTTACAATTTGTCATAAGAAGACATCATAAGGCTTTATCAAGACAAGATTAATATTATAATTAAGACAGATTGACTGTCATACAGTGCACACAAACTAGTGGCGTACCGTTGACGATCGATCAAATAAAGCGCGGCTCGAGCATGGAAAAACAAACGTATTTGTATGGCGTTACAGTCTAATTTACGTCGCTTTGGATTTTAGAGATAAATAATTTTTTTGCATAAGTGAGTTACAAAAATCGCCAAAACCAAGAATCTAGGACAGCAGATACTATTTCTACTCATATTATGTACTAATATTATAAATGCGAAAGTGTCTGTGACCTTTTCAATCCGTCCATCCGTTCCACCAATTCTGACGACATTTGACACAGACTATTTAATTTGAAACAGGACATAGGTTGTCTCGCTTTTTATCAAGGAAAATCAAAGTTTCCACAGAAATGGAACAAACAATCCACGCGAAGTCTACCACCATGTATAACTATGATCGCCTCCTGTCGCATCACGATTCAGGCAGGACTCTACGTCATTGCATGTCTACACTTTTAGTTAGGTAATAAAGTCTATGACATAGCCTTAAAATAAATGCTTCGATATTCTCATGTGGAAGTTCACAAGCGTAATACTAGAAATTTACATGCGCATTTCCCATAGGATGAGATGAGCGTCTTTGGGGTTGGGGTCGGCTGCTGGCGTGGGCCGCTCAGCCGCGTCTGCTGTTTGCCTCCAGTCGACGTAACCTCGACCCCCTACTACCGTTACGACAGACCGCCTCGCCATACTATCGCCTACGATATAATCAGCACCGCGAAGACTTCGAGCCGCGCTTTTGTTTTTGGCACGCAATTCTGGAGCGGCTGTTGCGGAGTCGCTTCGGGATATTGACCGTTCGGAGGCACTAGATTTCCCTGAGGAGGAATCCGGCGTCGAAGCAGCCATAGGGGCTAAATTCGCAGCACCCGATGCGCCTGAACTTGTTCGGGACACACCGCGTAAAGCCATAGATTCTTCACTACCGGATGACGTGCAAAGACTAGAAGCTCGCGAGTCAACCGACCAACTAGATAAATCTAAGCTCCGCGGTCTACCCGCTCTCATCCTTAATCGTCTATCCAACGTACTGACGCGGTATGGAATCGCAGCTAACTCGGGATCGCTCCGCCTTAAAGTATCACCGCCCGAACCACTAACATCCGCCTCACCCACACAGTCTTTAACGAACATAAGATCTCCGAATAGTCCGTAAACATCGCACGCGTTCAAATTGGCACACTTTGGTAACGTCTTACTTAGCCTTACATCTCCGGGTTTCTTTCTACGTACAACTGCGGATTGGACGCGCTGCGGTCTGTATGGGCTCATTTCTTCTGATATCCGCCTTTCTAGCTTATGCTTATCGTTGTCTTCTTTCGCCTCTTCCTCTTTGAGCTCTTGGACTGTTTCGGCTAGCGCTCTTGCGTTGGATAGATTGCGTCTGACAACATTGACGTCCGCTTGCGTTTCCGCAGTCAATGATAACAGGAATGTGACAGGACCAGCGTGAGCGTGATATGACACGGCAATGTGACCTCCAATAAGCGGGAGTCCTTCTAACTTTGGTAGCGGCACCGTAACACTAACACCCGCAGTAGTTCCAACCCAAAGGAGTCCTTGGCCAGCTAATAACGCTGAAACATAAGCTGGTTTGCTCCCCTCTCTAGCACCAATGGTTTTAGCCACATCAGCAGCGATATCAATATTCTGCAAGTGTTCGAATGTCTCCGCGTGATATAAGCTCACGTAGGTGGAATCAGAGAATGCAGCCCATAGCCCTACACCGGAATGCGCGAGGTATTTAACAGAGCGATCGCCCTCGCCTTTTAATTCGAGGATTCGCATGATTTCGGCCGTCAACGCGTTGATGGCGAAGACTCTTTTGGCGCAGGACGCGTATATGATTCCGTCGACGGGTAGGATGCAGTGTACGGGTTTGTCGCCCAGTTCTATCGCTAGCGGTTCATCGAGAGCCCAGGAGTCGTCGTGGTTCCGCCGGTACACCGCAACTCGGCCGTTGGCGAGGCCCACAAACATGGAATCACAATGGTATTTGATCTGCGTGACTGCGGCTACGGTGATCACCTCTGTCAGCTTTTCTTGCTTCTCGGGTTCGACGCCGGAGAAGATGATTATTCTTTTGCATTCGGTGCCGAGCCAGACTGTGTCGCCGCACAGCGTGTTTACTTGTCGGAGTCCTTTCGCGTACTCCATTGACGTTACCTGGAATTAAATAGTCAGATAATTACGAAGCCTTATTGTAGTTGTTTTTGGAAAAAGCGTGCTAGTTTGGTATTAAAAGTCGAAGAGGAAAACTTATACTGGCGTCGCGAGTTCAATTTTTCTTTTCTTGTGTACCTATGTAATGAAAACAATATCTTGGGTCGATCTATGCATGGGTGCACGTTGTAAACTCAAGTGTAAAACTCTGGGCTTAGTCAAATCCCAAATCAGAAATCAACTACTAAACTAGCTCGTTGTGGGTTGGCTATTGTAAAACCACCCTACTAGAAAAGACGTACCACTAATCGACTTAGTGTGACAGTACGATGCCGTGAAGAAAAAGTGCAGGGGTATGGGTTTAATGTAACTGCCATAACATTATCAGATTAGCCCGCTTCCATCTTAGACTGCATCATTACTTATATCCAGATGTGATCGCGGTCAAGGGCTAACTTGTAGTGAAATAATAAAAAAAGAGGTCTCTTCACCTTAGTGTTGGCAAATCGAGCGTGACGAGAGTCTTAAACTGCCTGCACACAGCTTAAGCAGGGAGCGCACGCGTTGCATCGTCGCACCGCGTGGACTGCACGATGACGTCAGACGTGTAGTAACGTAGCACATCTCTGGTGGCAACGCACCTTCATGGTATCTTCACACTCACCTTAGTGTCGGGCAAATCGAGCGTGACGAGGGTCTTGAGTTTGGCAGCGCGATGCGTCAACACGGCGACGTGGCTGCTGCCGTTGCCGCCCGCACACAGCCACAGCAGAGAACGCGCGCGTCGCATCGTCGCGCCGCGCGGACTGCCCGATGACGTGTAGAAACAGCCGCAACGCACCTGATATAGAAGACGAGTGTAAGATATTATATTATACTTGCACTACGCATGGGGAAGCTTTTTTGGAAGAATATCTGGAAAGCAAGGTACCAAATTTTATCAAATTTAAATAGATACCTTTTATTTAAATAGAGATATTTTATAATATTATATCTATTAGTATGATTGTCGTATGGATAAATCGTAATGTTTGTGAGTTCATACTCTATATTCGCGAATCCTAAATCCAGTTGAGTTCAGTTGTTGTTGACAATGGACAAAACGTAAAATAGGTGATGCACGAGCGCCACACAAAGAATGTACTTGTAATTAAAAAAAATTTAGCTAGCCTAAAGTTCCGTAGCCCAAGCTGGGTTCCATAGCTCTTAAACTGTGCCAACTGAGCTAGCCTTAATTCTGCGGCCCACGCTCTTCGGGCGTAAAGAAATACCCAAGAAAATGCTAACCTCTGTCAAATTATTCGAAGAGTACACAGGTGTGGCCGCCACAAACAACGGCATCTTGTGCGGCAATGCATGAGGCGATGGTAAAGACGCAGGCAACCTCCAAGCGGGACTGTTCGCTCTCGCCTGTGCCAACTGAGCTAGCCTTAGTTCCGTGGCCCACGCCCTTCGCGCGCCGGGTTCCGTCGCTCTAAACGTCACCGCGTCTTCTCGACCGCGGATCGTTAGTTGTAAACAGCATGAGTCCACCCATGCCATTTCGTCGTCTTTTTTCTGTAACAATTTATTTAAGTGTTAGTACATTATATTCGTCTATAACTCTAATAACTATCTAAGTTACTACTCCGTCCGAAAATGTTATGATAAGTAACAAACCTTACGAGCTTTTAAAAAGATTTGTATTCATACTTGTGGCAAAGCACGTAAAGCCGTCTGTCCTGCACCTGATCCCGTTCGTGTCAGATTTTCCGTCCCATCGCGCTATGAAAGTAAAGGAACAGAGTGCACCTGTGTATGCGCACACACTTGTGTACTATAATATCTCCCGCGCAGATGGCTAATCTCTATGAAGATAGGCCGCCGTGGCCGAAATTAGGTCGAGAGGACATCATACTATCATACTAATTACTAATATTATAAATGCGAAAGTGTGTTGGTTTGTTGGTTTGTCTTTCAATCACACCGCAACAGAGCAACGGATTGACGTGATTTTTTGCATGGGTATACTTGGGGACCTGGAGAGTGACTAGAAGTCGCGGGCATCAGCTAGTTACTTATATCTGTTAATACGATGACGACGACATACCTGTATACTCTGCTGGATATTCTGCAATAGCGCTCGGAACATTTCGGGCGACAGTTCAGGACAGGGCGCTTTCAAGGAGGCAGCCAGGTCCGCCATCCTCGACACGGCTTCGTAGTCGTGCATGAGAGCGGACATCTCGTTGCAAAGGGAGTCGCCGGTGGACGTGCTGCCGTGGCTGCTTATACTTGAACGGAGGCTTCCGCTTCTGTTCATACCTGGAGAAATTTTACAAAATATAATTGAAAAATTTGTTGACTTTCTTTAATAATTATCAAATAACTAGACTTCCTCCATGATTAAGCATCCCGTTACTAGATGAACCGCCAGTACGTTGCCGTCTTTTGGGGAACTTATTTCCACCCCTTGAATAGCCCCATTTTGAGGGAACACTGGACAGTGGAACCCGGTTCCATAATAGGGATGATGACAACTCAATCAAATCAGCAACTCTTGGTCAAACTTAAAAACGCATTTCTAGTATGGAAGTTGTATGAAATTCACAGTTGTCACGTTATAAAATTTAATCGCACTTTTTTAAATTCTATAGTTTAAAATGGTTATTAAACTTAAAACTAACCGAGGCTGTGAATTTTAGGTCTTTTGGAAGACCCTCGATTTAATAATAATCAGTTAGAAATAATTTATTTTTGATATAGGCATCACATCCCTATTGTTTCGTGTCATACCTTGAGCCAGCACCCGGCTAAGGGTAGGCGAAGTCCCAGTGTCCAGGACCTCGACATCTTGCACCGGATGAGCCCACTTCAGCCCCAGCCGCTCGGTGTCGTCACCACCCGCACCCACCGAGACACACACCACGAGATCGTTGAGAAGCAGCAACCGACGGGGCTTGCACTTCGTTAGCGTTCCCGATTGGTTAAATTCCTGCAATGTTTCAAGGAATCGTGAGTCTTGTAGCAAATGTTGAGCGAAGTTGAAAACGTACTTGTTAAAGGACACACGGTTCAAGGAATCGTGAGATATGTAGCAAAATGTTGAAGGAAGTTGAAAACGTACTTATTAAAGGACACACGGTTCAAGGAATCGTGAGATGTGTAGCAAAATGTAAAGCGAAGTTAAAAACGTTCTAACGTGTCCTATAATACAAGATTTTTCGAATAACATAAGTAAAACTCTTTTAGGCAAAATCTGTCCGAAAAATTACCCGAGTTTCTTTCAAAAAGTTTTACTTCAAAGATAACGTTTAATTAAGTTTTAACTTACCAGCTGTAATAGGTCATCTTGTCGCAACAGATGCCGTTTGTCAGCCCTTGAGGCCAGAAGCCTCGCGGCCCCAAACCTAGCGGCGCCCCCTCCGCCGCCCGCGCCCGCCACCCCGCCGCGGGTAAGCCGCCTAAGTGCTGCTCGAAAGGCCTACGAGAAACACAGATATTAAATATAAAACATCATCATCATCATCATCATCATCATCGGCGCTACAGCCCTTTATGGGTCCGGACCTGCTCCAGAAGATTTCTCCATCTATCTCTATCATTCGCGCTCGTTCTCTAGGTTCTTAAACCAATCAGTTTTGCATCATGGCCAACCCCATCCAACCATCGAACTTTTGGTCGACCGATACTCCTACGCCCATCTGGGTTTGACGACATCAGTTTTGTTGTAATGAAAAAAATACGTTGGTTGATATTGAGACCTGCAGTTTGCGTTCATTTGATTAGCTTGCAGTGAAGCAAAAGCAGAAAGACATTTAATTTTGTGTGAAGAAACGTACCTGTGTTCGTTCAGCATCACGTTTCCTCTCATTGAGGGCTTCAGCTAAAGCTTCCAATCTGGTCAATGCTCGCTGTAGAGCAACGCGATCTGAGTGACCAGGCGGCGTGTGCTTTAAGAGATCCTGCAACAAAGAAAAGTTTGAGATTAATCTACATAAACATTACCAAAACTTTCGGAACACGCTGCAAAAAAAATTGTGGGGAGAAAGCTGATGAATCTCGCGCTCGACTGATGAAGCAATGAGGGCTTGACAGTTTTGGGAGTTAGAAAAAACCGCTTAGTTATATTACATCTGCAGGAAAACTTGGCGGAGCCAAAGCTCACCAAGAGCACTTTGTTGACGTTGAAGATGCGTTCGGGGAACGTTTTATACCCAATCTCTGTGGGAATGATTGGTTGATCGCAAGCTCATCACGGGCTGTAGTGGTAAATTGAAGGAGATTTTTATGGGACGCCTTTTTAACAAACTTAATTCATTGCGTTTATCCACATAATGGATCATCCAGGAGGGTAATACCGATGGTGTAAGGTGGCAACAAAGAGTGTAAAATATCTCACCTGTAAAAACATTATGAATTGGGGAAACCGCTGCACCGGTTTCACCATGAGACCAAAGAAGGAAAGCCTGTCGTGAGCACTGATTTGCTTGACTTTGAAGAAATCCGCCAGCGCCGATTTCCTCTTCGACTCCATCTTAGCCAGCTCCATAGCGACCGAGAAGTTGTTGATGAAGTCGGAATAAACGTCCAGCACCACTGCCTTCGAGAATGCGCTTAGGAAGACCTCGCCTGGAAATGGAAAATTGGACTTGGAGAATCGTTCAATTTTCTTTCTTTGCATCATTTTTGCATCTTAAAAATTTGTGATGTGTCAAATGTCAATAATATGCAAATAAAATTTCGTTGCAAATTAGATAATGTACTCCAAATGAAGATTGGAATTTGTTTTTCATCAAAGATTATTTTTAAAAGCCTTTTTTTAGAAGAATTAGCACAAAAATTATACAGCATCTTAGAAAAATTGTCTCAAGTCATGTCTTATTAATCTCCGACTCTAAAATACGAGTGTTATACTTATAAATTTGATCACTGTCTATCCGTGTGACCATGTATATAATATGTGTATTGTGTGTTATGGTAGAGCTTGAACGAATAGGACGAATCAATTGCGGTTTTTTGTCGCTTGTCATTAAATAAAATTCTCAATTATTAATTTATTATAATCATTTTATTTATCATAATATAATAGAATGATGGGTATTGAGATGCTTTTTCCTACGTGTTGTTTTACTCAACTACGAATATTATATCTACCTGCAGGTGAACATGATTTCTGAACAGTAAGGCGAAACTCATTATTTTGGGGCTGGGACGTACCAATTTTTTCGTCGCGGTCCCACGTGCGTGCGCAATCTGCGAGCGCGGTGCGGAAATGCAGGTGGCATTGCAGGATGTCGGGTAAGCGGTGGAATAGTGTTTGGATCTTGCTTGCATTCAATATTGCTGGACTGCTGTCTTCTAGAGGCTTCTTGTAATCCTGTGGAAGCACAATATTATTTTATTGTACTACTCAAATTATTTATTTATATTTTTTTGTTAATCCGTACTAATAAATGCGAAAGTGTGTCTGTCTGGATGTCTGCTACGCTTTCACGGCCCATCTGTTAACCGATTTTGATTAAATTTGGTACAGGAATAGGTTGTATCCTGGGGAAGGACATAGGCAAGAGGACATAGGAAAATTCGAGTTCCCACGGAAATCAAAAACCTTAATCCACGCTGACGAAGTCGCGGGCATCATGTAGTTTAGTTCTAACTCGAAGAATGATTGGATGAACTGGTAGAGAATACAGTTCGCATTTTGAACACAGTATAGGAAAAGTCTAAGAAACGTTAAAATTGTTGTATTTTTGGGATTTGTTTAGGTACCTAATCTTTTTATTACTATTGGATTGATCTTGGGTTCTGGCAAATAATGAAAAAGAAAAATTAAATATTGCATTGTTCATTTTAAGATTATATTTTGCGTTTTAAATAACAAATAGGTATTATATTTCACATAGTTTGACCTCAGTAGTTTTGATTATATTTCAAAGATATGAATACTTATGTGTACTTATTTTCATGAAATATGATATTCAGAATTTTGAAAATGACAGCTTAAATGGCCCAGTTAACCTTGTCGCTTTAATACGGAAATAAAATCTCTTATAAACTCGTCTGAGCTAAGTGCGTCATCTCTTGGAATACTAAGCGTGTTTATTGACTGTGAAAACATTAAACTACCTTACTGTTAAGCAAGTAAAGCCTGCAGAACACACAACACACGACGGCATCATGTCCAACTCTGTTCTCAGAATATGTAAATTGCAATACAAGGAACCGAATCCATTCTAATACTATATTTTTGCGTATGTGTGTTTGTCTGTTACCTTTTCGCTGAATAAATGAATAACGAAATATGGACAAAGTTACTAGCAAGTTGCAACTCAGAGATAGACGTAACTGGTTGCTGGCTACGTACTAATTATTCCGGAAATTCAAAGGGTTCCCGAGGGATTTAAAGAAATTCAAATCCAATGCGGACGAAATCACGAGCAGCATATACACGGTGGATATGCAGCTCGTGAATTCGTTTTCTGTGGTATACCTACCAACTATGAAGGAATAGATGATGCCCGCTACTTCGTCTAGGTACGTGAACTTAGGTTTTAAAAAATCCCAGTAGGTACTTATATCCGTCCCGAGACGCAGCCTTCCGTCGTGACTCGCGAGTCTTGTAGGTTTGAGCCTTTATAATCATAGTACCTGCTGCGTACCTAATGGATTTTGAACTCTACGTTTTATGACGTAAGGTAAGTCTAGTTTTATGAAGAACATTATGTCTAAAAGCTTTGTTCTAAGGATTTAATTTTTTTGGTATCATCAACTATCTACAAGGTTATACTAATAGCCCGAGCGGCGAGATCCCGCTGCATGATTGTAATGCCGCGTCCATACGCTTGCCAAACCTCAACAAGCCATCACAAATTTAAACGTGTGGATAGAGTGTTTGACTTGGTTGGTGTAGGTTTGCAAGCGCTTGTAGCCGATCCGGCGAGTGTCGGTTTTTTGTTCACAAACCAAAGGGAATTTGCCGCAAGCGCTTGCGACGAGTCCAGTGTCCACACGCTTGCGCGGACCTCAGTCTCGTTCGTGCACTGGCGGCGAACAGACGCGTGTGTGACGTGTGTAAAAAATGAGTTATAATCTGAATCTCGGAAACGGCTCCAACGATTTTCGTGAAATTTAGTATGCAGGAGGTTTCGGGGGCGATAAATCGATCTAGCTAGGATTCATTCTTAGAAAAAGTAAAAAAAAAAAATACCGAGCAAAGCTCGGGCACCCAGCTGGTAAAAGAATAATACATTGAATTAAATACACACATGAAATCATAAAATACCTCTAATCAACGTTAGATAAAAGGTTTCTATGAATTTATAACATCAACCATCTTTTTTGTCGTAATTTTCGTTTTCTTTTACTTAGTTTCTTCTTTTTATAATAAAAATAACTTAAGCCGAATGAAAGCCGACACAAGCTCGATGTCCGTCATGCTTGCCTGTTCAGAACATACTAAGGCGCTCGCAAGCATGTGGATGGCGGAGTTTGATTCCCAAAATCAAGCCAAACGTTTGTAGAGGTTTGGAGTTTGCGGCAAGTGCCAAGCGTGTGGACGCGGCATTACATGAATCGAGTAGGTACGTGATCAAAAACTATTTTTATGTATAATAATTATAAATGGGGGAATATATATATGCCAGGTTGCCAATCAAAAAGTGGCCGCTAGTATTTTGAATTAAAATAATTGTTTGCGTCTAAGTAATTTAGTTTACTTTGTGCCACCTAGATGGCACCACTTGTACTCTGTCTCGCGTTTAACGCGTATTTTATTTGTATCGCGCGTAAATTTGGAAGTAGGAAGTTCTATAAAACAAATTGACCACAATTCGGAAATTAGGTCAAATGCATGGCTAGTTATAAAAATAATAGAATGCTAGCACCAGTTTAGGACAAAAGCATGCGATGCGATTGTTAGGGTTGTCGCTTGATAAACATTTGAATCAAGCATAACATGCGTAGAACTACATGGATATACTTGAAAGTCTAAAAATACTTAGCAGAAAATAGCTAATTCTATGACACGAAGTCCAACGAATAGACCATCATCTAAATTAAGTAGATAAGCTTTCCCATTTCTTTATGATATTATGTTACAATATATTCTGTGATTATTTTGTTGTCGTCTGCCAAGTGGCAACTGACAACCCTAATACAATATGTTGACCTCGGTCAGACATGCCAATTGCCAACAGAGCCTATTAAAACTGCCCCACTTCCTAATATGCAAATTCATAACATGTAAATTGTAAGCGAACAATACAAGTGGGACAGCCATTTAAAATACACACATTTAAGCTCTGGTCGCATGCGGCTTTTCATATTCTAGCAGTTGTACCTACGAATCCATATGTACAGCGACTATGTAGAGGCGCAGTACGTATGGATTTAAGACCATACAAAATTTAAGAAGGTATAGAAAATGTAAAAAGAGTGCTATTTCGCTTTTCGATTTCGTTACTGTAATGGTGATAGAGTATTTTCTTGTTATAGGCACAAGTTGGGTAACGTGAAATAAATGTCCGGAGCCACAGTTGATAATGGCCACTGCATATGGCCTTGCAGTCTCGCTCTATATTTGACCAGAGCTTTATGTTGAAGAATTTTTACTCATTCAAGAGGCGTCAATGCCTCTTCATTTTTTTACATGAGTTTTAAAAACATGGATTTCCCGTTAAGGAGAGAAAAATAGCGTTAAACAAAGGATAAGAAACTTTCTGTAGAATACACAGCTTATTTAAAATATGGATGTATATTACAAGTTGAATTTTTGTTACGTTTCAAATATAATACTAAATGTAGTTTTAAAAAAAAACATAATTTTAAACACGAATAATAAAATAGACACGTATGCGCTAAAATTGAACCCATCCAAAACTGAACATAAACAAAAAAATACAAATGATCATAATATTATTGGCAGGCAATCATCGCCCAAAACAAGAATTCAAAGTCAATAAAAATGACGATATCATTAACATTCACTGCCAAAAATAGTTTGATATGGATTGATTAATTTATAAGAGAGCCGTAAAATTTTATCGACTAATCCGAACACCTTTCACCCTGTTTGCAAGTAATCGTCTGTAATAATTACGTAACCATAGTACATTACACATCTAGGGCAGTAAAATAAGAAATGTCTCAGATCACATGTAATTGTTGTCCGAGGCGAAGCCGAGGTCAATAAACATGTGATCTGAGGCTTTCTTATTTACTGCCCGTGGTGTGTATACTATTTTTCTCCTCGACGGAGGCGGAAAGCGGCATTTTCGTTTAGCGCAGCGGGAGGAAAATTGACGCTTTCCGCCCGGAGGTGAGAAAATTCATTTGCAACATGCCTCGAGTCGCTCTTAGAAGTTACAACTAATCTCATTAATAAACACTGGATTAACACTACCCAAGAGCCAGTTTTGCAACTGTCAAGTGACGGTTTAATCAAGCCCCCTGTTAAATCCGTGTGTAAGGCGCGGTTTATACAGAGGTTGTGGAAACGTGGACCTGTCTTCACTTCAGTCTTGTGATATAGCTAAGGTTAGGGCCTCTTTACTTTCTGTTATTACTGACTAGCTGATGCCCGCAAGTTCGTCCGCGTGGTATAAGTTTTCTCGCGGGAACTCTTTAATTTTCCGGGATAAAAAGTAGTTTAAGTTTGAGTTTGACAAACCAACAAACCAATAAACCAACAAAGAAACACATTTTCGCATTTATAATATTAGTATGATTTCTAAATGTTGCATTCTTTGTGAACCGGTGCAAGGGATCGTCCACCGCAGTCCTCTTTAGGTCCATCTGAAGAGCAATCGGCCTCGTGATCTGCAGCTACAGTGTAACGATCGCAATCACCTCTGATTGGTTAACACTCTTCCACTATTGGACATAATCCATTGACGCAGCAAGAATGCCATAAATTCAGCCAATTATAACAATTGATACTGTAACAATGATTGATGCCGAAGTTACGCGATCGCTCGGCTGGTGTCGAAAACTCTTCCTTACACCACAAGATATTTGATGGAAATATTATCGTAATGGTTAGATACGCGACGAAAGAAAGAGAAAATGCAGACCTCTATCTTCCACGGTAACTGTATAGTTGACATGAATGAAACCCGAATGAAAATGAAATACCACAACATGACATTTCTTGCTTTCCCTACAGGCTACAACCTATTTAAGGGATCATTATTCATTACGTTTAACAGATGACCAATCAATTTCACAACTTCTGCATACACCGTGCTTAAAATAGAAAGAAGTGCATTTGCATCAATTGCATTAGATGGATGACGTAATTTGCGTTTGAGAATATCAATTATAATTGCTATCAATTTCAAAGCTCGACTTTCATCACGACTGCCTTTGTATAGCTAGATTTTGAAATGTCAACATGTTTTCTTAGTGTTTTGATGTTCGTAAACTTTCACGTGCATTGTAAGTGTTGGACTAGAGGATGTACGTATTTAGACATAATAATATTAAAATACATTTCATTTTTTAATGAATTACTGTGTAGACTGCCTCGTTGGTCTAGTGGTTGGCATGTTCGACTGCGGCCGACGAGGGCCCGGGTTCGAGTCCCGGGTCGGGCCATAATTGAGTACCTACCTATTGGGTTTTTCTGACTAGAAATTCGTAGTACTAGCCCGGAGTTAGGAAGTTGGCGGTGTTTCACCCCCGTGCCTCGGAGAGCACGTTAAGCCGCCCGGTTACTATCACTAACATGATAATAGTCGTTAAAGCCCGCCAACCCGCATTGGAGCAGCGTGGTGGGTCTAAGCTCTAATTCCCTCTCTCCTACGAGAGTGGAGGCCTGTGCCCAGTAGTGGGACGTTAATGAACTGTAGTGGTGGGGGGACTGTGTAATTGATATCTGATTGCAGAAGAAGTCCCAGTAACTATTAGAGATACTATAAGCATTACCTTTGTCCACTTATTCCATTGTAAATATTACACGTACATAATACATTGTATACAGTGAAATTCGCGGCGTACACATACGGCTGCGAAACAAACACGCTACGCAAGCAACGGCTACGCGTACAGCATCCCTACAGCAGCCTGCTAAGAAAGCTGAGAGTCACACAGTCAGAGAGTGGTTTAGTTTAAAGGGTACTTGGGAGTATCTACTTACTATCTAGCTACGTCATCAAATCTAAAGACGGATCACGTTTATCCGTACCTAGTTTCCGAAGCTGAAATGACTACGGTGGACGGTGTGATCTGCAGGTGCTGCAAAACTCACCGTGAGATTGGATGGGGTATAAGTTAAGGAGGCTCCCAAATAGGTAGATTTCAACAGATCCCACCGATGTGGGAGCCGCTGAACGCCTGCGACAATACCGTGTTGTGTAAATCCTTGTGGAGAGATCAATGTTCAACAGTGGATCGTCTATCGGTTTGAACGACGAAAAAACACTGGTTACACAATATCTATTTATTTGTTTATTTTATTTTATTTATTTTGTACCAAAAAGTTATACAATGTGTAGAAAAACAGAAACATAGTGGACAAGGAAACACTTATCTATATAAGAGATCTCTACCAGTGACCCTTGGCAGTGTGAAACCACTACCTACCACTATGATCTACCACTATGAATGGTTCGCTTTATTGTTATCATAATAGGTAGGTACCCATCTTAGTATTTAGGACAGTACTTACATAAATCACTTTTAGCATTGCGAATTGCGGTCTGTGCCTATAAATGATAACTTGTTAATAAATAATGTTACAAAATCCCTTACTTGCGTTGGTATCAATTAAAACCTAATCAAAATAAACATTGAATTTGCGATCTCGGAGTCGATACAAAAATTAATTACACGTTTATCTTACTACGGCTAAACATCCAGCAATTACAAGGCCGTATCGAGTTTGCTTTACGCAATCAATGTCAATTGAAATTACCAAGCCTCCAGCTGACCTGGCTATTGGCAAAGTGCAAACACGCCTATTTTTCGGTAAAAGCCTGCAACAAACACAACGCTCGACGGCAACGTCAGCCGGCAGCTCGGCTGCCAGTTCACGACTCGCGTGCTGGTTTCGATCGGAATTTGGCTTGAATTTGGCTGTAATTTGCGCGAAAAATAATAAACCGTATCTCTGTACCTACTCTAAATTACACTTCTGTTTGTAATATGCAAACGTATGTAATATACAGTATCAGTGTGAGCGTAACGTATGTCCGCCGCGCGTTTTGTATGTCTTGCCCTAAAACGTAACACGAACCTGTTTTCGTTTTATTTTATTTTTATCCAAATAAAATCATGTAATTAAGGAGAAACTTTCAAGGTCTAGAAAAATAAAACGTTTAAAGTAATCAATCGATATTTAAACCGTTTTTCGCCACTTTTATTTTAATTACCTTCAAGCATTTGAGTTTCTTAAAATTTCGTCTAACTGCAATTATTGCAAACACATAAATAAAAACTAAATTTAAATGAACCGAAAAATTTTAAATTACCATTGAGCTGACAATTTAAATAACCATAATTGAAATCCACTTCACTAATTTGTCTGTCTGCACCTGCGGCATTTTATTTTTCTCATCAAAAATACGTGAAACGAGCAATGTCAGAGTCGACTTTTGATATTTTTACAGAAGAAGATTCTTCAGTGTTTCTTCGATGCGACCTAATCTTACTACTAAAGAAACAGATATTTTAATTTTTTCCCTCCTAATGAAAAATCGCAGTAGGTAGGTAGGTATATCATCTTTAGACTTACCTTCTATTAAGAGCATAGAACAAAAGAATAATAAGTAGATTCCTTGTTCTGTGATTAAGAGTTTCACGTGTTTTGTTTCAATCATCCCTTTGAAACCAGTCGGTTAGTTTGGATCTTAATTTAAAATGCAATTTTTATTATTATTATTCATTTATTTCAGGCAACAAGGCCCATATTATATTATTATTTAAAAAAAACTACTGAGTAAATATTAACGTAAAATAATTATATAGCTACGCAAAATTTCTCACAGCTAGCCAAAAGCAAACCTCTAGATTTCTCAGAGGGTCATACCATATCCAAGACTCCCAGACAAGCTTTGCAGTGTACATGTTGTACTTGTAAGTAGATAATATATTAAACAAATTAATTGTAATTGTGATTCACAGTATTTTAAGGTAAATGCAAGAACGTTGACCCTAATACGATGCATCAGACCTGAGAGACCGTAATAATATTATAATGCTCTTACGGTAAAATAGGTATCTTATCGCAATAAGATTTGAAACCGACTTCCAAAAAGGAAGAAGTACTCAATTCGGCGCGTATCCTATTTTTCCGTTTATTGAAATTTAAAAAAAAGAGGATTTTTACTACAATTAAATTTAATAAAGCCGATTATCTAAAGGTCTGGTACTAGTTCACGGATTCCATTTTCACTGTATCAAATCCTGTATGCAGACTTAAACACTAGACGTAGTTTAGTTTAATATGTAAGTATACTAGAAGACCTAGACATAGAATATCTAACAAATAGGATATAAGGACCAGGATCAAACGGATTTTTGAGATGACGACTAAGTTCCAGTAATCTGCTTCCTACTTCTTTCTTTCTTCCTTTTTGGCAGGTTTCCGCAATTTGCTAAGCATGAGTATACGAGTGGCTACAAAAATAAATCCTCTTTTAAACCAAATATAATCCATGAAAAAACTAGAAGTCTAACTAGCTCACTAGTAGTACTAATTGTGAAGTCACAACCCTTCACGTAAGAGGAACATTATTATTATTAAGTGCATTAAAACTCGGAGGTGGGCGGTGGCATCTGCAGCACAGTTTACACTATGGCAGTGCCACCCTTGCCAACTATTGTAAACCATTTTTATGTTCCAAATAAAGATTTTTGATTTTGTTTTTTTTTGACAATCGTGCATTGTAGAGTCAACATCTCCTGAAGATGCTCCGGTATCGGAGTGAAACGTACGTTGATTGTATTTTGGAAGATTTATGTGGTGTGGAGAATATCGCGGGCTGCAAATTGAAGATACGCACTGTACCACATAGACCTTCTGTGGCGGATTATAGCGAATTGAACTTTTAGTTTTTCCATTGTCATGGACTTCCGCAAAGTAACGTCTGCTCCTATCCAAAAATATAATCCTATATTAGCATTAACTAAAATTTGTTTGTATTGAACCGTTTCTGTAAGTGACCCAAATACTATGAAAGAATGCATTCACTACGGCCTACGGGCTTATGTTATTCCAGTTATGGTAATATAAAATGTATTCAAACTGTTTGATAGTTCTTATAAGGCGTCTTATGAATTTTCATTCCTACAAGTTATCGGTAGTTCTATCAAGTTACTAAATAGCACATAACCATAGAGGTATTATAGTAACAAATATTATACCTCTATGCACATAACACTGAATACCGGTTGGGATTCAACAAGTTTGTCAGAAAAAGATTTGTTTTTAAATTGTGTGCAGTTGAATTTCAGCTGTCTTTTAACTAGAGTTTAAAAAAAGTTGTTTTACTTAAATTGCTTTACTTAAGTACTTACTTAATTGAGTACGAAATTGGCCTGTGATTAATCGGTTAGGCATCACGAGGGGTGGGTTTCTATAGCTCATCAATTATTATTGTTATTCTACAAGTCTACATCCATTTTACACTAAGAAAAATAGAACAAACGAAAGTAATTTTATTCAGTTATTATTTCCCAGTGCGGCAGTGGTCAGATTGGTGGTACTGGTAAGACTAGGTAGTCTGACCACCGGGAATATTTAAATTGCCGCTGGTCAGATTGATTAGACATTAGATTTTAATCCATAAGGAATTCATTGAAAAAAAGTACAACCGCAATAAAAAAACTTCATACAATTTCTGCAGTTAATACGCGAAATGCAGATGACGTCAATAGACGAGTAAAAAGCTTTTGAATGAAAAATCAACCGATATACCTACTTTCTGACGCGACTAAGTACATAAGAATTATTGTTAATAATGCTCGTAGATAGATGCAGAAGGCTGCCTGGCTATTACTTTGCTACTTTATGACGTAATTCCTGTTATGTTAATAGCCCGTGTTTACGTACTTTAATCATTTCAATAGCTCTGTATTGCCGATTATAGCAACAGTAAGTTTTTCTCAGCCTTTGAATCAATTATATTTCACAATAATAAAATTATTATCTTCCATGTTTTTATGAGGCATATAAGTAACTACTGCATCTAAGCGTATTCTCTGATACTTGCAGCTGGAAACTTGAATAATAATTAAATCAAATAGAAGCATATACCTACTCAGTAACTAGTAGGCTAAATAAGTGGCTTGCAAACCAACACGTATTGCAAGGTATTCCCAGGATTTTGATGAAATCTATCAGTAAATCAGATTGAATGATCATTTCTTTTCATATTGACCATCCCCTATAAATCAATAGGTACTGTTAGGCTCAATCTATCATGGGCATTATCTGTTGCATCTACACCCTGCATTGTCGAAGGTGGCACAAGTCTAGGATAGATCACTGTGTAAAATGGCGTGGACTGCGTTGTTTGTGTGAATTGCTTGCTTTACAAGTACATATTTCCCTTTTAAGTGACAGTACCATAAATAAAATTCAATTGAAATTTCGTACCCATCTGGGGTCCTTTTTATGTGCTTTTTATACAAATAAATTGAGAACAAAAAGATTTAGTACATCATTGTTAAATACTTGCAAAATGCAAATCTGTTAGTTTAATTGCTGTTGGTCACTCTTATTCTTTAAGAGAAAAAAACTTATTTTGCAACGACATAATTCTTATATATAACTAAACTGGAATGTCACGAATTACTTCAACATAAAGGAATCTGTCCTAAGTGCTTCTCGTTATGGTAACTCGTTAGTTTTCTCACGGTTTCAATGTATTATACCGTTGATCTACCTATTAAGGCTCGCTTATGTTTACTCGGACCGCGCCGCAACTTAAAAATCAACATGTAGTTAGATTAATTTTCATGAATTAAGTCCTAACTTCCTACGTATGTTCTGAAAATGCTGAATGATGGGCCTAGTCACTAAAAAGTCAAACTTGCCATAGGATTGCGGTGCACTTTCAGCGATCAAAAATTATCTCTTGGGCTTAGACAAAATGATTTTCAGTTGACTTGAACTGCACAGAAACTAACAATTAGCCCGCGAGCAGTAATAGTAGATTAGTAGCCAAGGGCTGTAAGGCATCAATTGCAGCCCGAGATATTTAGGCGCACGAGCGCAGGGAGGGCGCCTATAGTTCGAGGGTGCAATTGATGCTTACACCCGAGCTAACTACTCTGCTTTACATCTCGATTGTGAGGTAAAGTAGGTCCTTATTACCCCCAAATGGAGCTTGTAGGTGACCAATTAGCGCTCTAGGGTAATAATGTAGCTAGAAAAGTCCGAGGGCGGTAAGTAATTAAAAAAAAAACTCTTCACTCTTTCAAAAAGTTCGCGTACTTCTAACCATCATACTTTTTTTAATTACTTACCGCCCTAGGGCTTTTCTAGCTACATTATTACCCCAGAGCGCTAATTGGTCACCTACAAGCTCCATTTGGGGGTAATAAGGACCTACTTACCGAATATGAGAGATGTAATAGTAGATTATTGCGGAAATTCTAGTTACAAAGTAACATATTGAAATCGACAGATAGAAAGTATTATTTTAGGAATGCGCTATTTCTGCGTGTACAAAACGACAACAGTAATTAGGTACCTAATATAGAATTCTGTTCGTAATTTTTCCATTTCCTAATCTAATCATGTCTCCTCTAAATTTCACACTAGGCGCACTTCATAATAATGAACTAAGCTCCTTTGTGTTACGCTGCGACCCGCGGTTTCTGTATATCTCTATATTGTCATACGCGAGGCGACATGAACTCTCGACAGGTCGTGTCGGCCGGTAGAAAGGAGTAAAACGGGTTATAAATTCTAATCACTGTACTGTGTAGAGATTAACAGATTTGGACGGTCGGTCGTGAGAATTGGTCGGCATTATATTCGTAATAATTATACCGTTACCATCTGTGACATAACGCCTTTAACTAGTGTAATTATGTTATTAATGTAATATTTCCCTCTTGATTTGTTATGGTTATTACCAATTATTGTAATTTTACCTAAGTACGAGTCTATTAGATTTTTGCACTGCGATCAGCAGACCGAGTGGGAGTTTTTTTACGCATTTGTCAAGCACTTGACAGCTTGCGCTCGATCAATTTCCATATATAAATGGTGTTAACGTTGCCGCGATCGAATGGGATGAAAATCTCCCACTAGGCACTCGGTGCAGTTAGAGAAATGTAATCTATATATTTGCAATAGGCACACTTGCCAATTAAATAGGAATGCCAATCAAATGGACAGGTATGTTGCAGACGACATAAATGCCCTTTGTCCTGTCTATATTACTTCACCTACCTAGAGTGATTACCGATCATCGTCAATGATCATGAATCATGTCATAATATTCATGATTATTATATTATCCTTACAAATCAAGACATTGTTTTATGTAATTAAGGTTTAAGATTCTATACCTAAGAGCTTGGAGAGTCAAGAGCTGACTTGACCAAGTCACAGCCCAGGACTTTACAGCTTACAATTTAGATGATCACGATGATACAATAGATATAAAGGGAAAATTAAGTAGCAAGATAACTTACGTTAATAAGCCTTTGCAGCGTCGAGACATAGGAGTTTTCACTGTGTATAATGGCAGCAACTACATGTCTTCGTCTTAGCTGGACCGGCGTAAGGGAGTCCGGAGGTATGCCCAGTGAGGGCTGAGGGACCCTACCCCCGCGCACCTCGCCGCCACACGAAAACATATCCTCCTCCAGCTAGAAAGGAAAAACATAATGTTACAAATAAAGGATGAAGTTATTATCCTTCCTCCATACCACACCAAAATAGATTGAATGTGATCATGTAGCATGAGTGACATGACGTGGGCCTACGGCACTTGAAGCTCTTAAGTCAAGATTTTTTTGTACCAGCATCTAAATTTTTTACATGAACCTTTTTTCTATCGATGATGAACATGTTTTATGCATTACAATTTGAATAGCTTATGATGACTAATTTTGTGCCAGGATTAAGAATTCGTGACCATATTCATACCTATTTATGTATAGGTATATATAGGTATAACAAATTCAAGAGTTTACATACAATAATTATGTGATGAATTTATTTATAATATTATGAAGTGCTAATTTTACCCACTCCAAATCACGTTTAACCTATGTATTTTGATGTTTCTGACATACATTGTACAGTAATTATGTAAAAAAAAAAAATGTATTCCTTGATTAAGGGCCTGTTTCACAATCGCCAAGTAGTTAAACTTTATCTGCCGAATAAAGATGTTTTGACAGATGTTGTATAGGAATCCTGTCAAATTTTTTTTATTTGTCAGTTGGTTTACTATCATTTCAGCTTAATATTGCTGAGAGGATCAGCTGCTAACTTCACTTACAATAGGTAATTCTGATGTGTGTAAAATTCAGAAGTAAAGTGAAGTTAGTAGGAGATGTGTTAGCATCAGAACAGAGAAACAGAAGGCTGCTATAACATCTGTAAGTGTTGCAATTGATGTAAGCTATACGTACTCAGTACTCACGTAAGCTTACAGATGTAATTTCGGCCTTTAGGTAAATTAATTAACCCAAAAGAGAACATGCAGCAGTCACGTCAAAGATGAATTACAAAAAGGAAGAAATTAGAGAATTATCTTCTCACAAGGATATAAGAAAGTAATGATATTATCCAGTAGAAACCATACAACCACACAAAACATGTACCTATACATAGGACACTCAGAGATGTGCTCTGTGTAACCAACATTTTTTCTCAAAGGTTGTCTGTAAGAGCCATAGAGCGTACGAGCTGTGTGTCTTGGTCTGTCTTAACATCAAGTACGCCTTTTCTTTTTCTTTTCTTTCTTACGAATATAATCCTTTATAAGTAAGAGTAATAGTAAGATTCACCTATCTATTAGATTCATTCATTTAACCATAATGTAACAATATTTTTTATTACATAAGGAAACTATTTAATTTGCTGAGTAATAAAATCCGTGTTAAAATTACGCAAGTAGGTACAAATGTATTATCCCTACGGGGATTTTGGTACGAATAATAATGAAAAACAAACACCGTACAAACGTAATTCGCAACTACAGGCAAGCTGTTTAAATAGTTAGGTCGCGTCCAGACTGATAAGAGACTTTATCATGCGAGATGCTCGTAGAAACGCATGCAATGCATCAGTGCTATGTGCTTTGTATTAAGGGACGAGACATTTAACTAATTGTTGGCGTTGCATGACCGTCTGACTGCTTTAAAACATAGTAGAGATACATTATGTTGCCTATACATTATATACCTAGGTAGAGTAAAGAGATTCTTGCGTGTTGTTATGTTGTAACTTCTAAATAAATGTTCAACTTTTCCCTGCGATTTCCGCGTGGATAGTTTTTTAAAATCCCTTTGAACTATTTGATTTACCTGGATATAGAGTTGCATTATTATGCAACACTATATTCAGGTAGAAATATTTCTCTCAGATGGACAAAAGGTAACAGAGAGAAAGACAGACAGATGCACTTTCGCACTCATAATATTATTTATTTATTTTTATTTATTTATTAAATCTTTATTGCACACAAGAACACGAAAATAAACAAGACATTAAAACAACGAACTAGGACTACACAGTACACAGTATGCAAAGGCGGTCTTATCGCCTAAGGCGATCTCTTCCAGACAACCTTTGGTGACAGGATAAGAGAATACAAACGGGATGGTGCGCAAACTTTAAGTATAAAGGTACATATTAACTACAAACAATATTACCTACATATATAATATATACATTCATAAATAAATATTAAGTATACTATGTAATATAATAAATATGAATAAATAAATACTATACTAGGTAAGTACATATAATAAATATAATACTATATATATAATAAACATGAATAAATAAATATTAACATAGAATGACTGACTATATAACTACTGAGATAGATAAAAATCCTTCAAACGACTTTTAAAAATATTAAGTGATTTGGATTGTCGGATATCTGCAGGAAGAGAGTTCCAGAGCTTGGCGCAGCTTACCGTGAACGAGTTGCCATAAAACTCTGTTCCACTGAGGGGTATTTCAAGCTTATTATCCACACTGGAGCGCAGTAAAAACCTGGTAAAAACGCACTATTCGCTCCAAGAAAGTGAAAACGTTCTTTTAAGTAGACTGGAGTTTGTGCATGATACAGTACACCGTAGTGAAGCGATAGAGGGTGTAAGTTTCTCCGCTGGCTGACTGATAGCCATTTTAGTTGATTTCGGTACTGAGATACGTGATCATACTTTCTTAAATTGAAAATGAAGCGAATGCACATATTCTGCAGCCTCTCGAGTTTGTTTAGAAGCTCCTGAGTTAGATCCGGGTAACAAACGTCTCCATAGTCTAATAATGGTAGTAACAAGGTATTTGCTAGGGCAATTTTAGTTTTGATGGGCAGTAGGTACTTCCACCGCCTAAGATAGCCAATTGTAGCAAAAACCTTGCGACTCACTTCTGCCACTTGCGACTTCCAAGAGAGTGAACTGTCTAAAACTAGGCCCAGATCCTTAACAGTGTCACTAAGCGGCAACAGCACCCCATCGAAACTAATAGCAGGTAAATAAATTATTTAACCTAGATATCAATTTGGGGTTACCCAAAATAATGGCTTGAGATTTAATGGGGTTAACTGAGAGGCCATACGATTTACACCATTCACAGATTCGCCCTAAGTCTGAGTTCAAAGTGGCAATAGCAGCAGCGATATTATCAACAGAGGCAGAAATATATATCTGTAGATCGTCGGCATAGAAGTGATAGAAGGAAAAAATTACAGAAGTGATGGAGTTAATGAAGATGGAGAAAAGGAGGGGTGAAAGGACACCACCCTGTGGAACACCGGCAGAGAGAAAGGAGAGTGCAGAGCACTTATTATCGAACCGGACACGTTGCTGCCTACCACACAGGTATGTGCGAATCCAGTCAACGACACCTGGAGAAACATTGTAAGATTTAAGGTTAGCAAGGAGTAAGTCAAAATCAACGGTGTTAAACGCATTGCTAAAGTCAAGGAGCACAAGCACTGTAACCAATTTATTATCCAAGCCTAGTCGGACATCGTCACAGACTTGCAGTGGCTGTACTGTGACCCAGTCTAAAACCAGATTGAAATGGAGACAATACATTATGTTTGTAAAGGAATAGACTGAGTTGCTTATTAACAATGCGCTCCAGGACTTTAGAAAGAAACGGAAGAATCGAGATAGGTCGTAAGTGAGAAGGAGTCTGTGGATTAGATGTTTTAGGAATAGGAATTACAAAAGCTGTGCGCCACATATCTGGAAATGTACTGGAGGAGAGCGAAAAGTTGAATATGTGACACAAGATAGGAAGGATATTGTCAAGGACCAACAGTATCATCCTACGACTGATTCCATCACTCCCAATTGCATCAGATCTAATAGAAAGCACATGTTTTTTTATTTCGTCCCCAGTAACATCAGAGAATTGAAAAGGAGGGTAATCGGGACTAGGCAGTGAGCACAAATGACTAATGGTGCTTTGTTTCCTTTGAATATTAGTACAGATGTGGATGAAACTGTCATGAACTCATGATGAATATTATAGTCTGAACATGACTTTATACTTAACAGTCGGACTGAAATCGTTAAATAATAATTAATATTATAAATGCAAAAGTTTGGATGGATGTATGGATGGATGTTTGTTACTCAATCACGCCCGAACGGCTGAACGGATCTGGATGAAATTTGGCAAATAGATAGATTATAGTCTGGAATAACATGCATAGGGTACTTTTTATATCGGAAAATTAAAGAGTTCCCGCGGGAACCGGAATACCTCAATCCACGCGGACGAAGTCGCGGGCATTAGCTAGTTGTTAATGATTATTTTATACATAAAGAAAGAAAATACGATACAAATACACGAAGGAATGTATTCAACCTTGAAAACGTTTCGGGTGCACAGTATACGTCTTCATTCTTCCCAGTATAACTCGTGTTATCGCTCAAAAGAAACACTTTATCGGTAAATTACGTGTTTAACTCGTGCGTAGCTTGTACAGTTCTATTTGACAGTATCCAGATGATGCGATTTCAGAAACATGAGCGTGTTGTGAGGAAATTTCGCCGCGGTGAATCGTGCAACCAACGTAGGTACATCATATACGTATAATATCGTCAAATTGCTGTTCGATCACGCCAACATTTATAGCTATGCACGACATAGCCGAAACCGGTTCATCTGGAGGGTTAACTCTCGTGAAATATGGTGTTATGAACGTAAACGTCAAAAGCCAAACCGCACCCGATACATCCACCACGTGACTTACGTATACATCGAACGTTGACATAGAATATAGAGCTTTCTCACTTAACAACTTTACACAAAACATGGCTGAATGCAATCCTCAGATTATCGGGAAACAGAATTGAGATACACTTTTGACATTTACGTACAACACGTTAGTCATGCCGTCACACTAAAAATATACTGAAGCAAAAAAATTACAATCGTAAACATCAGTCCACTATGGAAACTCAATGTGCTGCGGCGATCGTACGTCATTGTATCACATGTTTAAATTAACTTTATTTATTTAGCACGGCTAACTTGTATGTACGCGTTGATGAGGATTCCACATCATAACTGCGGTTTGTTGTTGCACACCGAGACACTAGAGCGGCTGACCAGTGACCATGAATCATCATTTAATGTGAATCATGTATCGTATATTTCATTGTACGGTTCCTTTAGTAGCCGCTGGAATTAAAGATGGCGAGGGCCAATGAATTACGTCTGTTAATTCCAGAAATTATTATTGTCAATGGGGAAGTCAATGACCAATATAAAATTGTGCTGTTTATTGGGTGTCAGTTTAATTCTAGCGTTTATAAACTGGATATGATTAGACTATAACTTCCAATGTCAGGACTGAAATTGGCTGAAATTGACTAGAGAACAGATATTATAGTTTATTGATGCTTGCTATAAATTTGTGATGAATTGATGAAATTTTAAGAATAACTTTATGGTTTATTTTTTTAACTTGCTATGTAACATTAAGCAACTAACGTTTTTATTTTTTACATCGGATTTGGTTTCATCTTTGAACAAATTTCACCTATTACTCATTACATAAGACGACAACTTTTGTATATTATGCTACATTGGGCTAAGTTAATTCTACGCACGGTTCACAGAAACGACTAGGATTTCCTGTGTCAACGGTCCGAAAATACCTATACACGAGACCGAGATGAATACCAAATTGATTCGCGTTCAAATGTACTGACTACTGACGCGGTTAAATAATATTGTGGCCAATTCTGTATAACACAATCTCTAAACTAAACTAAAATGGCAGCTTTAAATCTACTCCTGTCCCTTTCCGTAGGAAGTATTATGAAAGGGTTAGCAATATTTGTAATTCTCTAATTTTAGTTTAGTTTAGAGATTGTGCACTACAGAATCAGCCCCATTGTCTAGTTTGTTAGTTTAGTTTGTTTTTATTTTATTTTGTGTCCAGTTTTTATTTTATTTTTTAAAATACTTTTTGTAGCCTGGGGAGACGAATTGGGCACTGTAATGTCTCCCCAGGCGTGTTTCATGAAATAAAGAATAAATAATAAATTAAGTTTTTAGAAAGGCGATTATTACCAATCACACAAATGCTATGTTAGCATTGTAAAAATCACAACGTTCATGCTGAGGCTGCTCGTGATTACATTATAAAAAATTTATGATACTATGATACGCGACTTCATCCTAGAAGATGTAAGAGCATTTTCAAATATCCCGTGGGAACTCTTTGAATTTCTGCCAATGTTCGGATGTGAGTACCAAATTATGTCAAAATCGGTTACACTGATGGGCCGTGAAAGGCTGATAAACAGATATATTATACAGACGGACACACTTTCCGTTAGTAATTATGTATTCGTGTATTATTTTCATCCTGCTTTTTCTATGAATTTTGAGAATTTTCTTTTGTTAGTGAAATGAGCGGTTATGACTATGAGAGATCGCAAAGTTAATGCTGTAGAATGCAGCCCGCATACACGGCTAGCTGAGTATCCTGTTGCGATCTCGCGCCGCTGTCGGAATACCGAGCCCGAACCGGATTTGCATACAAACTGTTCGTTGCAATACAGCTGGTGCTTTACGGGTCCTATTAAAATATCGAGTTCACTTTGAAACTAAGAATTCTGAATAAATTTCCTTGTGGCTGAGAATAAAATAGCGTAACTACTTGTTTGAGTTGTCACTTGTCGTTAATGCAAACAAAAATTATTTTCATGCAACTCTAGCTGCTTTATTTCAATTGCTCAATCTTGCTAAGACGGTGAATTTATAGCTTTTAATAAGCCAATTTTTTTTAAAAGAACGTTTCTGTTGATGTGAATGATGTGTTTGGTAACCCAAAAGGTCAAAAATTACTATGGTGATTTACAAAAACTGCGGGAACAATTATTGGTATTGCACTTGTGCCTTGCGGCTTGCCTGCGCCATTGCTCGCAAACTCCCGTGGCTGACAACATGGTCTGGTAAACAACGTTTGGCTTGCCAGACATTGGCAAGCGCTTACTAGCGTTGGCAACGCAAGCATACGCAAGCACACGATCTAATTATGTTTTTAGTGCTTGGCAAAGCTTCTGGATCGATCAATAGAAGTAATACCAACCTCAGGCAGTTTGGGCATCTTGTCAGTCTCGTGTGTGTGCATGTCGTACTGGTGCGTGGAGCCGCGGCGCACGCTGAACCAGCGCGCGAGCCGCCCTCCGCCCTCGTCCTCGGGCGGCTGGGCGGGCGGCGGGGGCGCGTTGCCACCGCTGCGCCATCGCTCGCACAACTCGCGCGCCCGACTCAGTGTGTTCCGGAGCTGGCCGGTACTCCTGAGACAATACAAAAATATAATGTTAGCAATAGACGACTTCCGTGGCGCAGTGTGTAGCGCTGTTGTCTTAACATGCGGAGGACCCGGGTTCGATCCCCGGCAGGGTCAATTTGGGAATTTATAATTTCTGAATTTTCCCTGGTCTGACCTGGTGGGAGGCTTCGGCCGTGGCTAGTTACCACCCTACCGGCAAAGACGTGCCGCCAAGCGATTTAGCGTTCCGGTACGATGCCGTGTAGAAAGTAGAAACCGAATAGGGGTATGGGTTTAATATAACTGCCATGCCCCTAATAGGTTAGCCCGCTACCATCTTAGACTGCATCATAACTTACAAATGTACCTACATGTAATCAACATGTAGTGGACAAAAAAAATACAGGCAGAATTTGGCTTATTTTTTCGACAAGCGCTGGTAGCCTATAGTACCTATAGTAGTTTTAAGTTTTGACTCCCGGCTTCGTATTCGGGTTGTCAGGGTTTAGATCCCGGGCACGCACCTCTAACTTTTCGGAGTAAATGTGCGTTTTAGAAATTAAATATCACTTTTTTTAAACGGTCAATCCGCACATGGCCAGCGCGGTGGACTATGGCCTCATACTGAGAAGAGACTCAGGCTCAGTAGTGAGTCGACAATAGGTTGAATAATAATTAATGAATTATTAATGATGATGATGTTGGTTAAAGATGAGACGCTTAGGAAAATGTATGTACCTACTACAGAAGAAGTTGTGTGAGTTAGGTTGAAATCGAATGAATAGACACTAAGGGCGCCTTCAAATTTGCCGCAAAGCGTAGCGCGGCTGCAGCGCGGCTGCAGCGCTGCGGCCGCGCTCCTGTCGCGAGGTTCGAACATCATAGGGTTGTACCCACAGAACATTTAATAAGAGGTTAGAAAGGCCCTAGTGCAAATTTTGTACGGAAACCGCTGTCGCCGTTTTGATCCCACCATTCTTCACTACTACTAATCTAAACGAATACACACGAGAGTTCCCATGTGTGCGTGAGGCAGAAAAAAGCGCTGCGATTGGCGAAGCTACGCACACTAGTGAAACTTTAAACTTGCGCATGTTGTCGTGTAAAACAGCAACATACGCTAGGGATTGACTAAAATATTTTTTATCGATGTTTATTTTTCGTACGGTCGACAGCATGTCAATATTCATATTGTTAATAAGTTGGACTCTATGTCTGTAGATTTTACTATTTTATTTTAAACTAGCTGATGCCCGCGACTTCGTCCGCGTGGACTAAGTTTTTGCGATTGCCGCGGGAACTCATTAATTTTCCGCGATGAAAAGTATGTATGTATGTATGTATATTCTTTATAGCTGATGCCCGCGACTTCGTCCGCGTGGAATAAGTTTTTCAGTTAATTTTCCAGGATAAAAAGTATCCTATATTACTATCCCACGGTATAATCCCCCTATAATGGTGAAACACGTACTTCTTCATATTTTAACGAAAGCCCAAATGCTGTTTCATGGCTATAACTTGAGAAATTAAGGATTTTCATACAAACTCTCAAATTCCTATTTCACCCCTTCGGGAGTGGAATTTTGAAAAACTGTGAAATACATATGTTTTCATTTTCAACCCGCAGCTCATATACCAAGTTTCATGGCTATAACTTGAGAAATTAAGGACTTTCATACAAACTTTCAACCCCTATTTCACCCCTTCGGGGGTAGAATTTCGGGATAAAAAGTATCCTATGTCCTACCTCGTAGTATGGGCTCAAATCGTGCCAAGTTTTGTTTGAATTCATTCAGTAGTTTCGGCGTGATGCGCGGCCAAGTTACAGACAGACAGACAGACAGACAAAAATGAAAAAAATTACAGATTTGGCTTCAGTATCGAATAATGAGTGACCTCCAAAAAAAATTTTCAAAATATCTTCAATGTACAGAATTGGACCTGTTACAGTTTTATTATAAGTATAGATTAAAAAATGTATGGAGACATAATGATATTTCTTTTGCTTATAATTACTGTTTCTTTATAAGAAATAAATAAAATAAAAAAACAACTATGGTTTACAAATGGTTTTTATTTGAATACATCAACAATATTTAAAACACACTATACAACAAAACCAACAAACACAAAATACTATAACAACATTTCAAACATTTATGATTAAAATCTAAATCTGTAACTATCATTAAAAGTTCATAATAATAAACTCAGAAACAAATAAACTATTTATCGATACGGTGGAAAAATGCTACTCAGCCCTATCGACAAGTTACTCTTATTGGGTAATACCAGGTAACAAGTGGAGTTGATCGTTCATACGCACTACGCTTTACATTGCCGCTCGCGTACATGACTCTGTTGGAGCGCGTTGTTCGCACCAGCGATGTACATACAAATTTGCGATCCAGTCACAGTAATGTCTTTAGTATTTTCAATTAAATCATTTAAAATCAAGGTTTAATGTACTTACCGATGAAAAGATATCTTGCCATTAGTCACATTGACATTTTGGCTTCTAGCTCTGCAGGTTATTACCGCGCAAGAAGGCATTATAAACACTTTTTTGCGCGTAAAACTTCCCAAGACAGTCCGCGGCCGACTGAGGTGTGTTTTTGGTACGTTTGAACCATAGATGATCGTTCGCTCAACATAGTGGCGCGCGTGACCCGCCCACATCGCCTTTCTAACCTCTTATTAAATGTTCTGTGGTTGTACCTATATTTATTTTCACGATGGACTCTGACGAAGAAACACTGCTTTGTTACTATTAATACGAAACAACGAAAATATAAAGTAGTTGTGTTAACAATACATAATATTATACTTACATGCTTCATTTTTTTTCACTTGGAGTCTTAGAATAACTACCTATATAGAAACCTAGTACACTCGCGAAATGTAAGCCGTTCAATTGGTGCCATAAATGGCATCGTACGACGCTCGCGCAGTCCGAAAAAAGCTGGTTAACTTAGTTTTAGAAGCTACAATGCTACAAACAAACTAACCAATTACTTACCCAACTTTTAGGTGGAAAACATTTAAACTGGCAACATTATGTTTGCGTTTACGAGGCAAGTAAACACAGCACACATAGCGAATTTGTAGCTTGCGTTTTGAGGCGTTGTTTGGAAACATACCTTCTATAGGTAGTTATTCTAACCTTGGAGTCTTGTTTGTGAAATTGTCAATAAAGGACATGTCCCAGTTCAGTATGGAGGGTGGTTTTTTATTCTGAGTGTCAATGAACCAGAACCAAACTGCCATCACGTGAAAGAGAAAAAAATATAACATTAAACGCCATTTAAATAATAATTTAAGAAAACCCCGTTTTTTTAAAAAATAATTATGAAAAATATCGTTTGTAGAAAATATTTTTCGATGGATGGCAACACTAAAACTTGGGTAATTCGCATTAATTGTGATTATTAATATTATCCATTTCGATAAACTACCCATTTTCCACTACATAGGTAGTACATACAACAATATAAGATTAATAAATAATAATTGAGTATTTGAGACATTCGTAAAATAATTATTAGACAACAATAAATCACCAATAAACTAAGGGTGTGGTCCGAAATACACTGCGAGCACTGTAAGTCCCCAGTAAAGAGCACTGACAGTGCTCGCAGTGCTTATATCGGAACACCCACTAAGATAAACAAAACTGACAGTGACATTTGACAATCACCCAATGACCTAAGTGACAAAAAAAATCAAGTTTTTTTTTTACTGTTGATAAAATTCAGACAAAGATCTAAAAAAGCCACAAAATAAAAATATATTTTTCTCCAAATTGGGGTCCTTTAAAAATGTGTAAATAATTCTAAAAGCCATAATTTAGGATCTCTAATAATTCACGTGTATTAAAATCATCTTGGTTCATGTTCAAGGCCCAATCTTGGACAAGTCCTTTAATGCATATTTCTTCCCAAGCCTTTTTCTTTTCGATTTTGTTGCTGTACCTACTTGTCGGACTTCGAATCCCATATTGCTGGACGACTCTCAACCTCATCGATAAATTCTTCTACCTTATTTTCGTTCATGTTTAGACTTGAACAAAAATACGTGCGCAGTCCCGTCACTAGTCGATCGATGAACTGATGCGCGGCTGCAGCGCGGGTGCAGCGCTGCAGTCGCGTGTTTTTTATTTATATGGATTTACAAAGCAGCGCGACCGCAGCGCTGCAGCCGCGCTGCTTCCGCGCGGCACTTTGCGGCAAATTTGAAGGCGCCCTAACTGCTAGTAATAGTTAGTATTCTATGTTATCTACCGTAAAAATATTTTCTAGGTATAGGTAAATACTAAATATGTACCTACGCCTGTTTACAAATGAGCATCTTATCGCTGTTACGTAACAGTTTATGTAAACAATATATTATATGTTTATCTACTATAAGTTAATTAGATTTACTACAATTACTTACTTTAAAATATAGTGTTTGTAAGAAGTCATCTGTGCTACCGAAAAGTATTGTCTAGGTAAGTACGCCTGTTTACAAAGGAGCATCTTATCGCTGTTATGTAACAGTTTATTTAATATAATATTGTGTTTATCTTAATTAGCTTCACTACAATTACTTAATAGTGTTTGTATAAGTTGCAACTTGCAAAGTTATGTTGTTTGTAGTTTGATCCCAATTAAGAGTTGTTTAGTTACCTTACTAGGAAGGTTATGCTTATCGGTGGTAGAGTCCTGACATAATATTATCGTTAGTGGCACAAGTGGTCCTACAATTCATATCATTACTGTCATACCTACCTAATGTTTTTAGGGTTCCGTAGCCAAATTTGGCAAAAACGGAACCCTTATAGATTCGTCATGTGTGTCTGTCTGTCTGTCCGTCCGTATGTCACAGCCACTTTTTTCCGAAACTATAAGAACTATACTGTTGAAACTTGGTAAGTAGATGTATTCTGTGAACCGCATTAAGATTTTCACACAAAAATAGAAAAAAAAAACAATAAATTTTGGGGGTCCCCATACTTAGAACTGAAACTCAAAAATTTTTTTTTCATCAAACCCATACGTGTGGGGTATCTATGGATAGGTCTTCAAAAATGATATTGAGGTTTCTAATATCATTTTTTTCTAAAATGAATAGTTTGCGCGAGAGACACTTCCAAAGTGGTAAAATGTTGGTCCCCCCCCGCCGTAACTTCTAAAATAAGAGAATGATAAAACTAAAAAAAATATATGATGTACATTACTATGCAAACTTCCACCGAAAATTGGTTTGAACGAGATCTAGTAAGTAGTTTTTTTTTAATAATTTAAAACTTACTACAGGTTTGTACGGAACCCTCGGTGCGCGAGTCCGACTCGCACTTGGCCGGTTTTTTGAATATTTAAATAACCAATTAATTAGGAAATATTCTGAAGGATCTGGGAGCCCACCGCTTTATGAATCAATGGAATTAGGCACGACCAATGAAGATAACTATTAACGACATACATAGAGAGAAAGAGAAGATTTACAAAATGTACTAAAACAACTACAAACGCATTCAAAGCCGGGTGATTTTTAGTAACTAGTTCCTAAACTAAAGTGCGCCGTAACGCTGCCATTATTGACTCACTTGAGCTTAATTAACACGATTGGAAGGATGCAGGCAATTATTCGACGCGGAAGGGCATCAATTGAGAGAAAAAGATAAATCAAGCACAAGTATTGCCGGGGAAACTAAAAAGAAACTGCTTTGGAAACTGCACTGGTTGGATAACTTTCAGAAAATTATTGCAGCTTTTCAACTCCACACGGCAGTGTCCAATGTAAGTAGTTAGCATATAGGCATGAGATGGTTCATTCATTTTATATGGATAGCCTAACGTCGTGATTTGACATGTCATCACTAGCCTGGGGACGTCCACTGTTGGACATAGTTGGCCTTCCCTAGTGATCGCCACGGCTGCCATCAAACCCGGCCCTAACTCAGCCTTCCTTATCCAACCACTTCCCGGCAACTTCTTTATATGTTCAGTCCATCGTGTATCGTCCAATACGCTTGCTTGTACGCGGTCTCCACTCAAGGACTTGCCGGCTCCAACGCCCCAATGACAATTATGGCCTGCAAATTGCCACTTCAACTTGCAAATGGTTTGGGCTACGTCAGTGGCATTGGCTCTCCTGCGGATCTGATAACTTCATATCATGTACCAATTTGGCAGATTAACGTGACTGCTGCATCACGAGTCACGACTCATGTTTCTTCATTTGAAAAATTACACTCTAGATTCATCCTTCAGTTGACTTTAGATACAGACCAACTTGTGAATAGAAGACAAAAAACGTTCTTACAAAGATAACTTTGAAAATCACTTCAAACACCCACCCACTAAGTAACTCATATTTTGTAATTTGTACTTGTAGAAGGTATAGTTAGTTACTCAATTTATGCAAATACAGAGTTGACTATATTAGGTATACAAAAAACAAAGCAACCTTAGTCAAAATAGGTCATCACCAAGGACTTGGAAGGACTTGGAGTAGCATTCCGATGAAAACAAGTCTTAGACTATGGATTAACTATCATAATTTTATTCGTATTATATTGACAACAAATCCAAAGATTACCTTCGTTTCTTTTGGGTAATCTTTTGCAAAACAGCCTTCACGCGGTTATATTTCTTCAATAATAGGACAAGTGGCATTTTCCAGTACAAGAACAACTAACTATACCGATTGCTGGGTGAACTTAGTCAGAGTGAACGATCAGTACTGACTAGAGATATTGCACTTATAGCGCAGTACAAAGTTTAATCATTATGAGCGCTCTACACGCTCCGTATGTCGCTGTTGAAAAAAAATCGCGCTAGGAAATATAGTATGTTCTCCTTTAAATCGTTTTATTAACGTCCCATTCGAACAGAAGATCAAATCGTTCCTAGTCTTTAAATGATTTTCAAAGACCTTAAAAGTTAAATCTACGCAGACGATGCAATTCCTGCAATGTATTTAGCTCACACACAAAAAAAAACGTATAGTGCAACGAATTTCGCAGTAGGTACTTATAAGTTTTGTTTAGAAACTTGTGCTTAAAAAAACCGGCCAAGTGCGAGTCGGACTCGCGCACCGAGGGTTCCGTACAAACCTGTAGTAAGTTTTACGATTTATGACGTATTAAAAATAAAAATTACGTTTGTTGTATGGGAGCCCCCCTTTAATATTTACTTTATTGATATTTAATTGACCGAGCGAAGCGAAGGTCTCTGAGTCTACTTGGGTGAATTGGCACTTGTCCGTCCGTCCGTCCGTCCGTCTGTCAGAGCCTTATAACTTCTGAATTGCTGAACGTAATTACTTCAAATTTAAATATAATATGTAAATCGATGGCCTCCCGCCGAATATGCCTTAAAAAGTTATAAAAATCTTTATTTCAGGGGGGCTCTCATAGAAGCGAATGAGAAGTAAAATATTTTTTATAGCGTTACATAGGGTTGCAGTATATCATTTTAAAGATAATTAGGAATAGAGTCCAAAAATATTTTTTTTTGAATTTTTCCCCTAAAATTGACGAAATGGGGGGCTTTCAAAGTGGCGATTTTCTAACGTCCAAAGTTGACCTCAGAACTCTTAATTTTCTGAACTCTCAAGCCTGAAACTTGATCAATTATTTGAATTATATCCTGTACTTGAACAACAAATACTAAAATTAGATAAATATTATAAGGAAACGAAATTATTTAATTTTTAATGATGATGATATTTTTAACAGAACTTCACACTGATGTCAATAGATGGCGCTCTGTGAAACCGCGAGGTCTCAGTTCGGGGCGAACCACTAGTTATTTATTTTGAAAGGTAATATACAAGTTAATATTCTGTGAAAATTTGAACCGTCTACCTGTTACCGTTTTTAATATTGAGCAAAAAAATACGAAAAAAACACGTTTATTGTATGGGGACCCCCCTTAATATATATATATATTTTTTAATTTTTAGTATTTGTTGTTATAGCGGCAACGGAAATACATCATTTGTGAAAATTTCAGCTTTCTAGCTATCACGGTTTATGAGATACAGCCTGGAGACAGACAGACAGACAGACAGACAGCGGAGTCTTAGTAATAGGGTCCCGTTTTTACCCTTTGGGTACGGAACCCTAAAAATGAGTTTGTAATTTGTTCATATTTAATAATTAACTATCTTTTGAAATGTCTGATGCACCTACCTATTAGTATGTGGGTACTGGGTATGTATTTTTTTTACTCCAACAGCAGATCTTCTAGATTAATTGTATCTAAGTAGATAGGTTTTAATTTATTCTATACCAATAAAATTAATGCGTCATAATAAAAAAGTAAGTATGTATAGTTCGCGCGCGAGTTGAATGCAGAGCAAATGTATGGTGACACATACCTACATTTACTCTGCATTCAACTCGCGCGCGAACTGTACCTACCTACTACCTAGTACCTACCTACCTATACTTAATATGTCATAAGTCTTATGTCATAAATATTTATTCAATTTAGGTACTTAGTACTTACTTAGATACACTACACTTATTGACGTCCAGTTAGGTACATAAAAAACCGGCCAAGTGCGAGTCGGACTCGCGCACCGAGGGTTCCGTACAAACCTGTAGTAAGTTTTAAATTATTAAAAAAAAACTACTTACTAGATCTCGTTCAAACCAATTTTCGGTGGAAGTTTGCATGGTAATGTACATCATATATTTTTTTTAGTTTTATCATTCTCTTATTTTAGAAGTTACGGGGGGGGGGGCCAACATTTTACCACTTTGGAAGTGTCTCTCGCGCAAACTATTCAGTTTAGAAAAAAATGATATTAGAAACCTCAATATCATTTTTGAAGACCTATCCATAGATACCCCACACGTATGGGTTTGATGAAAAAAAAATTTTTGAGTTTCAGTTCTAAGTATGGGGACCCCCAAAATTTATTGTTTTTTTTCTATTTTTGTGTGAAAATCTTAATGCGGTTCACAGAATATATCTACTTACCAAGTTTCAACAGTATAGTTCTTATAGTTTCGGAAAAAAGTGGCGGTGACATACGGACGGACAGACAGACAGACAGACAGACAGACATGACGAATCTATAAGGGTTCCGTTTTTGCCAAATTTGGCTACGGAACCCTAAAAAGTGTTTGATTGTTCTTGGCTCTACTTTATTAGATTGGCTGGCCTGGGAGGTACTACCACCGCTTCAAAATGACAGTTTTATGTCACGCACCTAGACTTTCCTAAAATAAGGATTAAAAAACTAAAACACGAACGTCAACAGTAGTCTCGTCCTAAAAAAATTACTCGTATCGGGGATATCAGGTACGCGGTACCAACTACGAACTACGAACGTAGATTGTAGAGCGGGCTTTTAAAGAGACGTATAGGCGACTGGGTACATTAGATTAAATGTCAGACCAATAAACGATATCGTCATCGCCGGAGCAATTGCTCGAGATATTTGCAAATAGGTACGACTTATTGACTAATGGAACATAATAATAAACGATACAACAATGGACCAATTATAAGTTTGTCAAAATACTAAACAAAGGAACTGACGAAGGTTGATCGAATGACACAATGAATTATCTTTTTATAAGGTACTATTAAATGCTCAAGGTTTGTAAAATAATTAAGATCCAGTTAGATCTGATTATTATAGGTAACTACATTGACAAATTAATGAAATATTTTTCTCGGTCATGATTTGCTCTACATTAATTAAACATTTTAATTGCTAGATAGGCTAGCGTTTGGCTACGATCATGCTTAATGGAAAGCAATGATGAGGTTTACGTTGGAAGTTTGAACACGTTTGCCTCAATCATGCATATTCTCTCTTTTAGTACAAAATCTATTATTGTTTACCTCTTCTTCTTGCCCTTGTCTTAGTCGATTTATTACTATTCAGTAATAAATCGACTAAAATTAGATAATACGCACCTCAAATATGCATGTTCTCGCTGATAATACAAAATCTATTATTGTTTACATTTATTTAGTAATAAATCCACTATAAAATCATATAATACGCACCTATGTGTTACTTGTGTTAAGGTTATGGAATAACCAACAAAATTATTTCATCAAATAATGCAACGAATACTCAAAGTACTCAATAAGATATTCTATAAGCTAAATTATTAAGTTTTGTAAGAGATGGCACTAATTTTATCTTTATTATTACTCATTTATATTATTATCATGTAAGAAAAAGCTCCCGGTGTTATTCTCAAACAAATTCTATTGCTTCTGTTGGTAATAAGTAGCACATTATATAAAGTTGCTTCATTAACAACTCCAAAGGTGTCTTGCAACACTATTCGGCAGTCATTCATGTCATGTCATTGATTGATGATTTATTAATTCATGTATTGAATCTTCATAGTACAAAACACTACGACAAAGTGTGACACGAACATTGAACAGCGACAAGCTTGTCATAGGCGTAAAACTAAAGGTCTTGATCTTCTGTGCAATTGCTATAACCAATAGGTATAGCAGGTAACTGAACTGAAGAACATCATGAGGCAACGTGAAGAAAAGCAATAGTTTTCCGCAACACTATTACGCGCAGCGATCTTTCATATTATAATAATATACTAACAGATGCCCGCGACTTCGTCCGCGTGAAATAAGTTTTTTAAATTCCCACGATAACTCCCTAATTTTTTGGGTTAATATATATAGCCCATGACATGAGGTTTGGTAGATCCCGAGTCCCGACATTACCCCCTACAACCTCACAAACTTTACTTCTTTATAATATTAGTATAGATGATTACGTGTTAATCATGAATACATAGTGCATTCGTTTATAACCTTTTTGTGATTACAGTAAGTGTTAAGTGTCAGTGGGTACTGGGTATACGCAACAGGGACCTTAAGGCGCCAGCGGAGGGTGAATTGCTCATACAAACGTAATACCAAAATAATTAGTAATTCGAACATATTTCCTCCATATTATGCGATTATTAAGATTGAACTTGTATTTATCTAGGTCCCTGGATAATTATTTTTCCAAAATACTTTCCCAAAATTAAATGTAAGCACATTGCGTTTTGCATGTTTTTGCGACATAAACGACATGTTTTCTATTTGTTTCATATTAAAACCAACGATATCTCACGTACTAATTGATCAGAAACATAGCCTATATTGTCAAGTTACAGAATAACAACACAAAGTTAAAAACAACAATTTTTTATTCATCATTTTTGGTATTCACGGAACAAGACTAAATGTATAACAAATTCTGTACGCTCATATTGCTATCGCGCTTGCACGCGATCATGTGTCTTCAGCCAAATAGGGATAGCAATATACCGGCAAATTTATATTTGCGGTTCGAGTAGAAGTTGCGAGCGGTGGTCGCCGGTCCCTTAAGGTGAATGGTATTTCTAATTACACAAAAGAGACAGTTTAATACAAATATGTAT
Organism: Erebia ligea; assembly: GCA_917051295.2. Lineage (NCBI taxonomy): Eukaryota > Metazoa > Arthropoda > Insecta > Lepidoptera > Nymphalidae > Erebia > Erebia ligea. Next base: position 8,895,523 of record OU785233.1, on the reverse strand, counting down.
GAATTCACGCTTAATTTACAGTAGCATAACCTTTTGTATTGCGTAAGTTTACGTTTTAGTTTAAGTTTACTTACTATTAAGTAAGTAGTTTATATGCCGATTATAACTTTACAGACTTTTTTAACGCCATAGGTATCCTGAGATTCAAAAGGCACTGAGCACTGTAAGCCTTAGACTTGTATAGTTCAGCCTTTAAAAGAGTAGAAAAATCGTAAAATTTCATGATTTATTGCCTATCATGATTTATCGCATGGTGGAAACTCACCCAAGGCGCAAATATACAAAATGACACTTACGAGTACGATGGTACCGCGCATCATACTTTTTATTTATTTAAATCTTTATTGCACACAAGAACACGAAAATAAACAAGACATTAAAACAACGAACTAGGACTACACACTACACAGTATGCAAAGGCGGTCTTATCGCCTAAGGCGATCTCTTCCAGACAACCTTTGGTGACAGGATAAGAGAATACAAACGGGATGGTGCGCAAACTTTAAGTATAAAGGTAGGTACATATTAACTACAAACAATATTACCTACATATATACATTCATAAATAAATATTATACTATATAATAATATAATAAATATGAATAGTACAAAAAGCCTTTCTGAGATACCTATACAAGCGTGTCTATGGATATTACCCTTACCTTTATCCCACAAAGTTTTTGTTAGGTCATTTGGGATTTAATGCACTGGAAACCCGGCGAGCTTGTGACCAACTCGTCACTATGTATAAAGTGCTCACAGGGAAAATAGACTGCCTGGAGCTTCATAACAAGGTGTGCCGCATATGGGCACCTAATAATTACACCCAACAGCGTCAGTGCCGCTGTCGCCGACTTTTCGCTGTCCGGCCTTGCCGCACTGTGTCACGTGCTAGGTCCCCAATACCGCGCACGCTGACCGCACTGAATATGTTGCTGACCGAGTCTCCCTGTGATATATTTGCAGACCCATGGAGCATGGTTGTGAGTAGGTGCTTGAAGTTTTGCGAGGGTTACAACTCGCAAACCATGCAGCTCTCATAAATAATAATTGTTAATTTTATATTACTTATTATTCAAATTTTTAATTATTTTTAATTTTAATTTTGATTTTAATTTTTAATTACCGATGTTATTAATTTAATTTGTGTGTGCCATTTTTCAACGAATTTTATGTGATTTTAATTATTTTAGTTTTTAATTAATTATTATTATTGTTATCAATTGTATCAAAGTTGTGCTGTGTAATTTTAAATTAATTAGTGTAATTGGCCTGTGCCGTACTAATTAAAATAAAAATAAATAAAATAAATAAATAAATGAATAAATAAATATAATACTATATATATAATAAACATGAATAAATAAATATTAAAATAGAATGACTGACTATATATAACTACTGAGATAGATAAAAATCCTTCAAACGACTTTTAAAAATATTAATTGATTTGGATTGTCGGATATCTGCAGGAAGAGAGTTCCAGAGCTTGGCGCAGCTTACCGTGAACGAGTTGCCATAAAACTCTGTTTTATATACTTATATATTCTGTTTTTTGTATGTGTTATATACTTCTGTTCACAGTCACACACTTGCCTGATGATTTATTCCAACGTGACAAAGATTACGTAATCGTCAATTTATTACAATTCATAGACTTTGCACTGAAGCTTTGCATCGTTAAAATCCAAAGTCGCAAATGTTTTTGCGTTAGCGTCAAATATTGATTTTGTTTTAAGGTGCTTTATTTTCCTACCTGATAAATACCTATAGCAGGTGTTGTATTGGATCAAATGGATGACATCAGTTGTGATCTTTCAAGGCCAGTTTTTAGGGTTCCGTAGCCAAATTTGGCAAAAACGGAACCCTTATAGATTCGTCATGTCTGTCTGTCTGTCTGTCTGTCTGTCTGTCTGTCCGTCCGTATGTCACAGCCACTTTTTTCCGAAACTATAAGAACTATACTGTTGAAACTTGGTAAGTAGATGTATTCTGTGAACCGCATTAAGATTTTCACACAAAAATAGAAAAAAAAACAATAAATTTTGGGGGTCCCCATACTTAGAACTGAAACTCAAAAATTTTTTTTCATCAAACCCATACGTGTGGGGTATTATCTATGGATAGGTCTTCAAAAATGATATTGAGGTTTCTAATATCATTTTTTTCTAAACTGAATAGTTTGCGCGAGAGACACTTCCAAAGTGGTAAAATGTTGGTCCCCCCCCCCGTAACTTCTAAAATAAGAGAATAATAAAACTAAAAAAAATATATGATGTACATTACCATGCAAACTTCCACCGAAAATTGGTTTGAACGAGATCTAGTAAGTAGTTTTTTTTTAATAATTTAAAACTTACTACAGGTTTGTACGGAACCCTCGGTGCGCGAGTCCGACTCGCACTTGGCCGGTTTTTTTTAATTTTTTATTTGTTTTCAAGGATTTAAGTTAAGTTTAAATTAATTCAACAATATTTTTTTTTTAATATACTTTTTAATAATATGTATATAGGCTAGCGCTGGGCTGCAATCAGACTTGCTTGCAAGTGGTGATGCAGCCTAAGGTGGAGCGCGCTTGCTTAGAAGATGCCTATTCACTCTTGATTTGAAGGTACCACTCTGATTAATCTTTAAGAAGCCAGAAATAATTTATGCATAGCGAGCCCGATTCAGCAAATCCAACAAAGTAGTAATTTGAAATGTTCCAGGCCGCTTTTGCTTCGGCTTATTTGAGTTTGAAGCGGTTTTCACACCTTGAGAATCGTTACTTATCATAATCCAGGTGTGAACGAGTAGGTTCTATCCATTGACTTACCATGGTTCTATCTTCATATCTCCAAGCGAAGCTTACTGTGCAACACAAACTAATATACTTAAGACCCCAGGTGAATGGCAAATTACAAAGCAAGCCAACTATTAAATAATCAGTGATAAACAAGACTGACGACGCACTGTCTGTGGCCTCACCAGCCTATCTATGTGACCTATAGCTTGTGTCATAGCGCAACCGCAATAACATGCATGAATTATGCTCTTATTGTTCATCCCTATACTACTAAGTATTGGATCACTCAAAATGTGTCTACCTAATCTAACAAGCCTTATATCATTTAAAAACCTTTTTGACAAGCTTTTATCGTTCGGGACATTGAATTTAGTGTGACGTCTCTTTATTTTGCGTATAATTTTCAGAAAATCCTTTTAATTGGTACCCATAATATCATGGGGTGCATAGAAAATAACTAGTCCGCCATATTGGATTTAGAATGACGTCACTTAGCTACCCATGCATTGCCATCCAAACTAAACGTACATGCAAAATTTCAGCTCAATCTGGTTATAAATTAATTTGCAATATTTGACCTAAACAAACTCACATACCTTACAAGTTAAATAAAAGCTTGTACTAAGTAAGAAAAAAGTGAACGCGTCAAACTAAACGTTCGCGTCATTTATGCTTTATTCACTATAACCAACAGTCCCGACAGTAGAATTCATGTCATAACGGCCAATTTGTGTGCATTGGCTACTTTGCATGTGAATTGTGAGCGCATTTTAAGATTAGACACCTTGTCATTCTTTATATAAGTACATATTTTTAAGCAAAACTGAGAATAGCCAATTTTTGGAGTTCGGCAGACGCTTCCAACTAAATACCTATGATACGCAGTAGAAAAATATCAGTCTCTATATTAGACACCTTCAGGCCAAGCAGGCTAGACTTGAGGATATTGAGGCTTATTGAATAAGCTTGTCCATCTCAACTACTTAAATACACAGACCACGGTCAGACTTTGGACGGAAGAGTTTTAAGCGTGAAAAATTTGTCAGAAAATAAGTATGCAGTTTGTCATCGTAGTTTTTAACTTTATCGTCTAACCTCTACTTTTCATTTCAAATGTAGGATTGTCAACGTAAAGGCCAATTTTGCTAACGTAAAGGCCAAATTTTTACGGTTCTAATCTATTAACGCAACGTTAGACGAAATAAAAACTTAACTACTTATTTAATTTATCCCAATTTAAGTCAATAGACTTTCATCTAATAGTTATCATCGAAACCGATTAATTAAAATGAATGGTTTAACGGCCCCGTTTATTTATAACTTTTAGATCTGATAAATGTATATACAGACTTTACATTTTTCAGCTTCTTATAGGATTGAAATAACGCTTCATGCAAGCAAATAAAAGGAGCTATTTAACTGACGAATTAGGGTTTTAGCTGATCGAATAGTGCAGCGGGCACTGAAAGTACCGCGTTTTTCTGGAAAATAAATGCTACTTGCGTCACACGCCAAGAAATGCGGACGATGTCACATAATTTTTTCGGTAAAGCGTAAGTTAAACTACTGAAAACAGCCCTCAAGCTTTGGTCTAAGAGCGAAAACAAACTCTGTCTCTCTGCGTCGTGGTCCCATTCCATTAATCACATAATGGCAGGGGTTTTCATGGGATAATAATGCGGTGGGTTCCTAGGTCCTCCCGCATAGGTACAACTCGACTAAGAGTACTATTTCGACTCTTAGGTTACTAACGATTATTATCAGATGTTAGTGATAATAACCGAGACCGATGGCTTAACGTGCTCTCCGAGGCACGGAGGAAAGGAAAAGGACAAATTCAGACTTCTAAATTCGGTCACCCATCCAGTTACCGACTTGGGTCAACGTTGCTTAACAATCGCAATCGACTGATATGCGTTGTCGCAACTAGGCCACTCGTACCTCAAACAAACTAAGACAGGACAAAGCTCCCAGCCTGCTGAGCAATCTGCACGAGCGAATGCCTTTAAATTCGCACGGAATTCGTTTCAGTTTGACTGAAGTTTAATGTGCGATATATTATAATACCTTGAACATAGGATTAACATTATACCTAACTACATCATACATGACACAAAACACAATAGACTTATTAACCTATATTGCGTTGTCTTGTAACAAAGCCATTTAAGGCCGTAAGTTCAGGTATTATCGTCTGGTTAGATATACTTAACTACTTCAACATGTATAAAACTACACAGGCATGAGGTAACACTGACAATAGGGGCCTGAATAATTACCCTGTAGTTACTTAAAGTAGTGAATTATTTGCCATTATCACTGACGAATACAGTATGCTAATTGTTCGATGTAACCTTGACATTCTTTTGACGACTAAAGTAACGTCAACTTGCCAATGTTACAATCTATTTGTAGATGATTAGGCAAAGCATAAGTGTTTACTTTGCATTAGATTGTTATTTCAGTCGTCTATGAAGTAACATAGACTGTTACCTGTTACATACTCGTGAACTCGTGATATGATACAGAATGAAATAGTGTGAACTGTGAAGGACATGTTCTCAAAAGCCAAATAAAGTTTTTGTCTGGTATGTTCACCACTTAGCCTTCATCAAACACAAAGTGCGACGACAGCGTATCTATTTTTGTATAACAAGTAAACGAGCAGATGGTTCACCGAAGTTAAAAGCGATTGCGGGAATCGCCCATGTACATTTGCAGCACCAGAGGAAATCTCTCCCTCCCTATACAATTTCTAGTAGTTCCGGTTCCTCAATGCGTTGCTGCCTTAGCGCTTTGAGTCTGTTCAGGACTTTACACCTACCACGTCTCATAATGATTAAAGAATTAAAGATATGTATAGAGTTAAAAATAATGTACTTAAATTTTAAATCGTTTCTTGCTCAGGCTAAGTTGCAGTACAACCTCTGATTAAGCCCAAGTTCGACAAGTCAGACGAAAATGCGTCAGAGCTTTTTTGGAAATGTGTGCCGATACGCGTCAGGGGTTCAGAATTATTTTGACAGGCCGTATTATACGGCTTATGACTCAATTTAGAAAGCGTGTATGTTTGGCGTTTTACTTAAATGGCAAATACAACATCGTTTCTGTAGGAGTGAAAAAATAAAACAAGTAGGAACTGCTTCGAACTGACATAAGATTATGGTAATGTAACAACCTGTAATAAACACGTCTTGCTGCGGAATATCGGGTATTCCAAGTGTCTACCTCACCCAGAGACTATAACATTATGTGATACAATGATAAACAATGTTTCCCGACATGCAAAATATAGGCTCAAGCAAAATTCAAAAATACATATTTTATGTAGGTATGCCTATTTGAGGCTTTTATGACGTGAAGAATTTTCAACGGGTTCGGAAGAGCCAGCAGAAAACTCTAAAGCCTAGCTCAGTTTAGCTCTGGTAAGATTTCAATCAATTTTCAAGTACACATCCGTTGCTAGATGCTACTTTGTTCATCAAGTTTTACAAAGAGTTAGTTACCTTTGTTCGTTGATAGACAAGCTTTGTCTGTAATTGTTACGCTTAAAATAGTATTATGTTGCGGTGACGAGTCACCACGGAGGCAGTGCCCCCTGAGCACAGGAAATTCGTGTTAATTGTTGTACGCGACACCGCTAATTGTCGGGCGAGAGACCACACCGCAACGGTCACGGGTTTCGAAAGTGTGTGCTAACCTCATCCGATACCATAATATTAAAGTTACGATTAGTTAATATAACTGGAATGTTAGCTAATAGCAATGTGGGTCAAGTCACTACGGGCGCACTAAAAATTAAGGTCAGGGTGCTGAAAAACGTCACTTACATGTAATAAAACATCGAGCTTTCACTGTTTTCAAAGTTTCCAAATTTAACAACGAATAGAGCGAAACATCCGATACATTATGTGGATCATTCTAGCGAACGCTCAAACATACAGCTCTCTTAAAAAGATGAGGACCAGCGGCGGTGAAACAAATGCCGGCTTGGCAAAAAATTAAAGCAATTTTTATAGCTTGCTATAATGCTCGATACCTTACTGACCAACAGGCAACAAGATAAAAGAAGCATTATTATTTTAATTTAGTTACTCGTTATATCTTAAAATTGAAGGCCCTACTTAAGTTTTGAGCGATATATGTTAAAATACAGATTATATGGTTTTGATTATAGGCTTTATACTTGGTAAAGACCATTGAACAGGAAATTTCATTCCATAAAGACGGTCGGGTCCTGTCTTGTATTAGCAAAGATGACCATTGACCACAGAGAACAACCTGAATCTATTACCGTCCACTTTAAGTGACCACAAGCAATACTCTCGAGCTATCGCATGTATTACATTATTATAAAAATATTAAACCTCTCGTAAGTGTTCGATACTTTTTTATGGCTACTAAATATAGTTTTAAGTGCTATTTCGAAAGTCAAAGCTCTCCAACAGCCTTAAATGTGGGTATCAGTTGCAAGCTCCCCCATCTGTACGAATTGGATCCAATTCCGGAATAGGCATCAATCATACTTAGTAAAGACAGTCCGAACCTATTTCCTTCGTTTAAAATGATAGTGATGTCGTGGGTTGAGTGATTTTCACTGTTTTATAATACCTACGGCATATAGTGCTTTATCGTTTGATAGGCCACATCGGAGAAGTTTAAAACTATTGCAAAATGGTATTCTGGCTATGAAAATAAGGTAGGTGTGTCTTATGTTCACGTTTCATCAGTAGGTATACAAGACAATTTTGATCTTTTGTGAACTTTGACACGGTATGCACAATATTCTTTGTAACTATCACTGAGCTGGGAATCTCATTGTTATACCTATCGGTCTATGTAGTTAAATAAATAAATAAATAAATAATCTTTTATTTAGCCAAAAAACAAATTACATAAAAGAAACATACGTATATGGAGTACCACAGCTCTCCTGGAACCAAGGTGCCAACCAAGATTTAAGCCACCTTGGTTCCACGAGACCTGGGCAATCACTCCTTAAAACTAACTTAGAATCTATATTATTGGCTAAACGAGGCGCTGCCTCAGCTTGATGCTGCAGCCAGTCGACTGCAGCGCTGGTTTTCAGGCATGACCCCTAGTGAGTTACACTTAAATATTTTTTTTGCAAGTACTTACTACGGATATTCACTGTAGAATAATATATAATTATAATCAACGAATAATTTTGACGGTTGCGTAGTCGTTCTGTTCCATCATGCCTTTTGAGTAAATCCTTGGTCAACAAATAAATAACAAGAAATCTAAAAACAATCCCTGAATTCAAGATCCCTTGAAATATTGGGCCTCTTGCCAAGTGACAAATAAAATTAAATGGGCATTATATTTAAAAAAAAAGATTTATAAGTTTGTCACCTCAAACAAACGTTCCTGGAGAAGGTTACCAAGCTAATTCATGATAATTTATTCGACGATTGGTATATATATTGTATATATGCAGAAGTAATATTTAAATACGAATAAATGATATGATAACGACGATTAGTTACGGGGATATATTTAAAGTAAAGTAAATAAAATAAAAAACATGACAAGGCAGGAACACCGGTCACTGGTTTTTAATAACTATAATCATACTAATATTATAAATGCGAAAGTGTGTTTGTTTGTTGGTTTATTGGTTAGTCCTTCAATCACGCCGCAACGGAGCAACGGATCGACGTGATTTTTGGCATGGGTATAGTTAAAGACCTTAAGGAGTTCTCGCGGGAATCAAAAAACTTAAACGACGCGGACGAAGTCGCGGGCATCAGCTAGTAACACAATAATTTTACAAGTAGGTAAACACTTAACAAACATCGATACTAAATTAGTTTAAAAGTTTATACTTACTAAATTTATAACTAGCTCCTGTATAGAGTCATCGTGTTCTGAATGTTCCGTATCTCTATTTTTAGGGTTCCGTAGCCAAATAGCAAAAACCGGAACCCTTATGGATTCGTCATGTCTGTCTGTCTGTCTGTCTATCTGTCTGTCCGTCCGTATGTCACAGCCACTTTTTTCCGAAACTATAAGAAACTGTTGAAACTTGGTAAGAAGATATTCTGTGAACCGCATTAAGATTTTCACACAAAAATAGGAAAAAAACAATAAATTTTAGGGGTTCCCCATACTTAGAACTGAAACTCAAAAATTTTTTTTTCATGAAACCCGTGAAAAAAATGTGGGGGTACGTGTGGGGTATCTATGGATAGGTCTTCAAAAATGATATTGAGGTTTCTAATATCATTTTTTTCTAGACTGAATAGTGTCTGCGAGAGACACTTCCAAAGTGGTGTAAGTGTGTCTGTAACTTCTAAAATAATGATAATGATAAAACTAAAAAAAATATATGATGTACATTACCATGCAAACTTCCACCAAAAATTGGTTTGAACGAGATCTAGTAAGTAGTTCTATTTTAATAATTTAAAACTTACTACAGGTTTGTTACTTTGTACGGAACCCTCGCATCGGTGCGCGAGTCCGACTCGCACTTGGCCGGTTTTTATTTCTAAGTATTTAACGAAACGTAAATAGTTGCTATAGTTTAAAATATCGTTACGCAGGTATACCAAATAAATGATACGATATACAAGACAATTTTGATTTTCAATTTTGAATTTTGAGGTGGGTAGAAGATTTCCTATATCACTGGTTTTAAAATGCATATAATCTGGGGCTAGCTTAATCATTATTCCATAGCCTTTTAGTACCGTTAATTCTGCCTTTGCGCAAGTCTTAGGGATAATATTTCCCCCTAAACCAATATAGGTTCAAGGTTGGTAGAATAAGTAACTTTTTACTTTTTAGTTATAATTTAAAAACAATGTAATGATTGAGCAATCAGGACCGATCTCCTGCCGCTAATAATTGCCTGGCGATAGATTATATCGGTCATTGATATCGATTTGGAAGAAAGTAGACTATCCTTGATGCAAATTTCGATCTTCAGTCATGTACCTATTATAAATTATAATGATTGCCTCAAAGAGTTTCTTCTGAGTCTTACTGAGAAAACTCTTCAGAACTAGTATAGCTCGTTAGTATAGGTTTTTACTAGTTATGGCACGGATTTGGATTAAGCATAACTTATTGCAAGGAGATAGCGCCAGCGCGCCGCCAGCACTTGTACTTACTATCCTACTATATAGTATACCTTACTTACCAACCTTTCTTATAATACTACCTTCTGCTCACCTTGAGTCCAGCGTGGAGTTGAGCCGTTGCGAGCGCCTGAGCGGTGTGTTCCGCACCGCGCTCACCGGCTCCTCCCAGCTGCCTCCTGCCGACCGGTGCTCATCTGAGGAGAACACTCCATTAAAACTCCGCTGACAAGTATCAAGTGACATTGTACGCTGTACAAACAATGTAATCCATTAGAAGTTACGACAGCGTGTTGGAGCATTGAACTTGGGATAACGTGTACTTGGCGCATTAAGCTCTCATATTAAACATAAGAAAAAATAAATTTCCCAGTAACTACCTAGTTAAGGCCACGAAACTTGAGAGTGCGCGGTTTTTACGCAGGGAAGGAAACTTGGCGCTCGCTTCGCCTTCGCCCCACGGCAGTTTTACTGCTTTGAACAGAAACTCTATTATTATTCTAGACTTACCGCCTTAGCAAACAAAATTAAACAAGCTTAACTGATGACTAAACTGACGTTTTGACAGTTTTTGTATGGGAAATCTGCATTCAGGTTCATAATAACTAAACACGCATTCAACGGTTAGTTTTAAATATTAATATCATAATATTATAATAGTTAACTTTACCTATCCATTAGCTTTTATTTAGTTTGCATATTTTACAAACACGTTGCTATGGATTTCTTATAGGTTTAAAGCATGGTGGGCGTCTTTTGAAATCTTTTTGAATGAGTTATTGACATCATAATGCTCACACGTGCTTGCTTTTCGTGATTCGAATCCTTTGGTTAATTAGTAAATTGTGCGGGATGTATTAACTCAAGTAATTTGTTCCTTGTTTCTTGAAAATACATACTTAAATATAAGCTACCACAAAAAAATAAAGGTATAGTGATAAGAATCGAAATTGTCGATGCATGTAAGTTTTTATGGTCGTGAGTAATTCACATAATAATTTCTATTTTAGAGATAATACAACTCACGTTGATTAAACTTCATTTTTGATTCCGTGAAACGAAGCATTAGACAAGAAAGAGACACCCATTAATAAAATTAATCTAATGTAGAGACATTTCAAGATAACAGCGAAAGATTTTTTATTTAATACAGATAGGTAAGTTTTAGAGGCCGATATTTTTAAATATCAGTCACACTAAAATCAAATTAGCTCTACCTCTAACTGGGTGTAATAAATCGGAAGCACATAAGTAAGCAACATCAGACCTTGAATTCGCAAGCGTGGGTGTTGACGCGACCAGTTTTGCAACACCCCGCATATATTATTTACTTAACATCAAAATAATTTGATTATTGTTACCCGGCTAAACAACTTAGTTATGAAATAAAATCTATGAAGGTTAAGTGTAAATGTTTACGAACTGTTGTGGTATTTCTTTATCAGCTTGTGCTTAGATTTTGCGTGTTTATTCCCGGACCTTTTTGAAAGTTTCATAATTTTACTATAAATATAAATCTTTATAAAGTTATGATTAAAAAGGTTAAATGGTCTTTAAAACTATACACTGAACACATGCTAACACAATACGGCAAAAGGTAGAACTAACTAAACGTAAAAGTGACGTATTATCCCACAGACCCACACAAACGTAAATGGCGTCACAACGTTCAACGCATACTAAAATAAAGAGCATGACTATCAATTTGCCCCCGGCTCGGGTGCTCCAAGTTTTAATAAAATTAATTAGCTATATTATATCCATACGTATATTTAGTTTAAGTTAGCGGCTCCAAATTGTAACAATATTTATAGTTCGCGCGCGAGTTGAATACAGATCTTATGTATGTGTCACCTCAGGCCCCGACGGCATTCAACTCGCGCGTGTACTATAGTTTTACAGAGTTCTATACTATCTTTCTATCTTCTTTACTATTCTTATTCTTTTTATATTTCTATTCTTCTTTATTCTCGTAGGTACTTCATTCAACATCTCAAATATTATGCAATGACTTCAAATTAATACGCTTGTCGGTCAGTTTAAAAATAATCCTTCTACAGCCGCCTTATTTTAGTTTTAAGTTAGTTTTTCAGTAAAATATTACATAAGTATATATATTTCAATTAATTCACACAAAAACACTTTTTTTATTACAATGTACATCAAAGATTAAGTACATATAAGTATATTGGTATACTAATGTTTCACTAGTACAGGGTTCATGACCCATTAACAATTCAGTTTGCGACATCACAAAACTAAGTAGAACTTTCGCTCTTGTAGCAGCTTTTTATAAAGTAGAGAATTGTGTGTCATTACTTAAATAATCATCCGGTTTCCTTGCCTCTGCACAGATGCCTGTGCAAATATTTGCACAGATGATTGCTTTAAGTGTACCGAAAACAACTGTTGGCCGACTTGTGCTAACAATTATTACTTTGCTAAATGTTTAAACAATAATTAAATAACTACTGTGGGATGTGTGATGAAATAAATATTTTTTTTGCTCCTTTTGATGTTTTTTATCTTCTTCTTCTTCATGTGCCTCTCCATTACTAAAGGTCAGCGGTCAGTTTTCTAAACTTCTTATCTAGGCTAGGCAGAATAGTTCTTAGACTGTTTTTATTCCAGACTTCTTTCTTTTCCCACCCATCTTTTCTCTTCTTCTTTACCAGCGATTTTCCCTGTCATTATACATAATTTGTATTGCAGGCGGTACCGTGTTTTTTAAAATCAAAATTAGGATATTTTTAGAAACTCCGTCGCGTATGTAGCTTTCTATTTGAGAATGCCATCTTCCTGAGGTTAAGTATCTAATCACACAAATTACAAGAGGGAAAGTCAAAGAGTAAGTACAATACCATTGAATAGAGAGTCAATCCTTCTATTCAATGTGCAGTACAATCACGAATGCATTTAGGTACATCTGTTATCGTGAGTAGATACTAGAACTGGATAGTAGTTGAATTAAAACGTCCGTAATCCATAACTATAGTTAGTGAACAATGTCGACCTCTATTCCGAAAATGAATGATTTTTTTTCTGTGTGTTTGAGTGGGTCTCGGGACGGTTTATGTTCACAATTGGACCCGGTAGGGGGCGCTGCAATCAGGGCCTAGGTTCAGGATAGGATAACATCTGCCGGGCCCACAAGTTATTACTAATTATGAAACACCTGACAGCTTGACGATTGCTATCACTCACTATAATAGTATATACATATTATATACATTCACATAAGCACAGTTCACTCTGATATAGGTTTTAACTAATACCTAATCTGTTGCTCGGGGCCGATGACCTGATTAGATAGCCTGACCTCAGTGTAAACAGCAAAATTGCAGGTCCAACGCGGGTCCAACACGAATCGATTTACGGTCGGTCAGTGCCGCTTTATCTCTAGGCATCGTATCGAGATCACAGCCGCCGCCCTGCACGCCCCGTCACTCATACACTCATTGTTTGAACCTAGGTTTGCATGATTCATGCCGCCATATTGCAAGTTTTAGATAAGAATGCAGCAAATAGGGCGTTGCGGGCAAACAACTGAAGAGTTATTATGCCTTTGACACAGATACAAGGACTGGGACCCGGTTTTGATATAATATTATCAGGCTATGTAACTAATAAATGATCAATACATAATTAGTTATCACACATTTTATGGACGTTACGTTTTTTTAAAAGATAATAATGTACCTACTTACTTACTTAATTATTTCATTCAAATAAGATGAGATTTTTTCACAACAGAAATGTACATAAGCCTATACTTGTAACTAAGAGCTAAGTAAGTACATAGGTATATTGTGCAAAATTATGACTACTTACGCAGCCAGTGGAGTAACAAGAATAACATACGAGTATATAAGTAACATTTATTGGAATAACCAACAACTATCCACGGACAACAAACAAGCTAGCTATTGCAAACTTAGTTCTATACGTTGACGTCAAAAGTGATAAGTTGTCATCGATTCATTTTAAATAGCCACAGTGAATCGTCTCAACAAATCTAACCGCAATGAGTAACTTCAGGTATAAATTCCCAGAAAAGTTTGACAAACTCGGGAAACTGAACAATGACATCCTATTACATTTTCCCACATATCCATACTAATATTTTAACGTTTAAACTAATATTAATATTATAAATGCGAAACATAATAATATTATAAATGCGAAAGTGTGTCTGTCTGCTACGCTTTCACGGCCCAACTACTCAATCGATTTTGATGAAATGTGGTAGGTACAGAGACAGGTTACCTCCCAGGGAAGGACATAAGCTTCAATTTTCATCCCGGAATGAAGAGTTCCCGCGAAACCAAAATACACAATCCACGCGGACGAAGTCGCAGGCAACATCTAGTTAAGTATAAGTTTGTTATATTGTAGGACAAGGGTAGTGTTTAATATATTTTGTCGTAACTTATTTGACAACTTATTTAGTAACTTTTTCGAAATGAAACTTGTATTAGTTAAATAGGAGCCAGGGGCTAGTCTATACTGAGTGAAATATGCGTGTAATGTGTGTGGGTAGTGAAGGTTATGTATGTGTTTTTTTAACCAAAGAAAAGCTATGAAAATGAATATAACTAGTAAGTTAACTACATATCAAGAAAACAAGCAATACTTAGTATATTAATAGCGAGTAAATTCAACACAGTCAACCTATCCCAGATTCCAATATTTTTATTTTTTATAGTTATATATATCAAATCGTAGACAAACCTTAACTGAATATACTACTTAATAACACAGATTTCAAATTCAAAGATAACCTAAACGAAACATATTTTTTCGATTCATAGCAAGTGGATGAGGGCAATGGGTCGATAGGAAACTAATTTAATATTTATTCAGTTAGCTTAAAAGGTCAGTCATTAAAGTGCTCGCGCTTAGTTACCACACTAGTTACCAATATAATTATTATAACTGTTTTATTTCAGTTTCTATAGAATTCTCGAAATATACATGACATATTATATCACATATCTCCATAATACCTTATTAAGTAATACACAGTACCGTTCTTAAAAATATTAATTTTAAAAATTACTTAAGTACAACTATTACTATAATATTATCATAGAGAAATGTCAGTACTTAAATAAACGGACATCATTCTACACTTAAGCACCTACTTAGTTAATTAATACTACTACTGCAACTGCGGCCATAATATTATATCATTATCTTTATATACTTTAGAGTTACTGAAACTAAATTTCAAACTAATAGTTTCCCAGGATTTGCATGCATGTTGTCTAAGCTCTATCTCTAGAAGTATAGATTGCGCCCTCTATCAGACTATTTTATTAGCTGTCATTTAAAGGTTATATACTTTAAGTTACTGAAACTAAATTTCAAACTAATAGTTTCCCAGGATTTGCATGCATGTTGTCTAAGCTTGCTATCTCTAGAAGTATAGATTGCACCCTCTATCAGACCATTTTATTAGCTGTCATTTAAAGGTTAACTCAAGCATATCTATAGTCAATTTACATTACCTACTGGTCTTCTGACCTATTCGATTCATAAGTAATAGATTCAATAATTTTATTAGTTACCTACATAAATTGAACTTGCTTGTTTAATAATTAATCTTTAAATGTCATTTAAGAAAAACCAGAGTCATTTAAATATAAATTAAGAATTGCAAACGAATGCCTATTTTATCTTTTGCCGGCAACTTTATTAGGTAGGTATAATGGCTATAATAACTAAGCAGCAAATGTCATGGACCATGGTCTACTCACGTTATCATTTTATTATAACTAAGTAGGTCTACGTACCGGCTCCTACTAACTGTAGCAAATTGATGAATGAATTAATCAGTTGACTCATAGTTTACCTTTCCTCATTAATTCATTAACCGGTTCAATATGTTGAATTGAACGGTTTTATTCGTCATTCACAAAATATATGAAATCGAAGACACGTAAAGTAACTGTCTCTATCGTAAGTTGGTGATTGATGACGAGTTTTATCGCACTAGATCAAATAACTTCCACTTTTTTATCGGTTTGCGCTTGATTGCTTTCATCTGGACTGAATGTGTAATTGATCATAGTTACTGATCATTCTAGTTATTTATGTTACATTACAGACCACAGGCATTCACTTTCATATCACAGAACCTGGAAGTTACAGACATGTTAAGACTTTTATCCAAACTGGATTGTAATATTTAAGTATAGTTGACAGTGATAGTTAAACCTTAAAATATATCTAAATTCTTCCCTTATACATGATATACGTTTTCTTACAACGCAAATTGCGAATCTTGTTAACGAAGATCGCATTACGGTTAAAATAAGGTACAAATAACAACTCTATTTTAAAATTTAAGTAAATTAGGCAAAATAATCTAATCTATCCATTTCTATTCTATCGTCGCGCGAAGCGTCGGCCTATGACCGTTGAGTATTTTGGAATCCGTTCGTGCGACGCGCGCACCGAACGGAGTTCTGCTTCAGTGTTCAGTTTTATTCAGGTACTGAGCAGTTCCGTTCGGTTTGTTATGCGTCGCGCCAATAAGCTTACGAGAAAATATTACTTAAGTATGTCCTCGAACGGGTCCTAAACTTAATTTAATTTTATAGTATTAAGTCTGGCATATATATTCTGATTTCTGACGCAAAAATATGAAGCGTAATAAGCATAGCATATAATTAAAAAAAAGTCTGACGTACCTATCAGCTTCAGGGGTTCCTCTGTAACAGGGCATAACTTAACTTTGTTTACAACAATGACCAGCGTAAACTGCATCGTGAAACTGAACACTGGCACAATCACAACGACAATTCGGTCCTCTCACATTACTGTAACTTATTGGGCAATGCATCGTTCGCAACGTGCAACGCACTGCACAGACAGTTTAGAACTAAGCCGGATTTGCATAATAATTGTTGCCAACTGTATGACAATTGGTAAGCCTACCAACTAACTGAGGAAAAAATATCAAACGGCATTGCTCGTCGGTACAATTATTAAGTTCACGAAGTTAATTGTGAATGTGCGCCTCCCGCATCAATTGAGAGCGCGGCAGCGCAACGGGGGAACTTTCGAGGACAAATATAATCTCAATAGTTAGTAGCTATTTCTGTGAATTGCAATATAACGTAGGTACTTAGTAAAATCAAAATGGCATCTTGAAGTATGAAATTCGGCACGAGATAATTAAATTTAAAACAACTCACGGCTTTAATTTCTTGCTGGATTATCAAATAACTAGTCTAAATTGTAATAATAGGCTACACTGCGCAGAAGCTAATGAGAAACTGGCATCTGATATCAGTGATTATATCAATTTGTTTAAACAATCACTTGACGTGTTCCACATTTGGTAGGTACATGTAGAACCAATTGCAAATTGTTTACAAACATATTGCATCACAAAAAAACATAAGATTACGCAGTAGATAACTACATAGGTTTATGTTCAGCTACATAATATTATACAACGTGTTTATGAGCAATTCCTATAACTCTAGGGTTAGATTCCTTAACGAAAAGTAATCAAAAATGGCTAAGGAACATGTGTTCTAAAATGGATATTTTCGGAGAAAATAATTTTTCTTTTATAAATAGATCCAAAATTGTTTCCCATATGCCGCATCCTTGTTTTTGCGACGTTGCCAAACTTAAATCATTGAATAATGTCCTACGGTGTAACTAGTGATGTGCCAGTAGAAGCTATCTTGTCGGCATCGATAAAGTCTTGCCGCAAACGATAAAACATAAATTTTCCTCAGATTTATCTTTTACAGTTTACAGTTTGGCGATATTGAAAATCTACTACCTGATAATAAAAAGACTACACCGCTATTCATAAAAGGTAGGTATTATACCTAAGTAAAAAATGCTGACTCGAAATTAAATACGATTTAAATTCACTCAAGCTTAAATACCGGCGTATTTACTTACCATACTCGAAATTAAAAACATACACACAAGTCAATAGTAGGTACAATTCCGTCAATTTTTTTGACTCCGCGAACGTAGGTCAGCAAGTTCCTACCTAATTAATATTTCGCTTTTATGTTTTGTAATACTACTAAACTTACTTAACTACTTTTCGTTTAATCCCTTGTTTGGTATTCGAACCGGAACCCAAGCTCGTAGACAAATTCTATTCCTAACCGTAGTCCCTAAAGTTCATAACTGGGTAATTAGGTAATAAATTAAGTCCATCAGTAAGATTCTCCTATCTCGATATTGTTAAAAATAGCAAAGGCGCACCGCAATCCCTAGTAAAAATGTTGCGACGTTGTCGCTTTTTACATAAAGGTGTGTATAACATAAATAGTCGGAAATATTTGAATTACTTTGTATGAAAACTGTGTTTTTTTTTTTTTAAATATTAAAAAATATTTCTTATGCAGTTCGATTCTTATAAGTGGTCTGCTCAATACCTCGAAGTTATAGGAATTGCTTATAAACACGTTGTATAAGTACATTTTAAAATGATGGTGCCAGAAAATAGTCGTCGACGAAGTAATGGAGTTAATTCTAAAAATATAGTTTAAAGCGCAACACATGCACAAATGCACTCGAAAGTCTGGTGTAAGCTTCGACGGCTAAGATTGTTATTTGGAGGGGTGATTTTATGTGTAAAACATTTGGTCTCAGATGTTATTTTAATGACTGTAACAACTTTGTCTTAATTATTCCGGGTATAGTTATAATTCAATCTCATAAAAGTTCAATGTTTTAGATTTTTTTTTCTTAAACTTCTGGCTTTACATTTAAAGATTTTACTTAGCATCGACCATCAACATACTTAATACTTATTAGAGCCAGAACTTATTTTTCCTTAAATCATTAAGTAAGTACTTATGAAATTCAATTTCTTGGTCCACTTTTGAGTCAATGCCGCCAGATTGTTTGAAGAGTATGTCAGCTAATATAAGGGTTTCTATTT
Source organism: Erebia ligea (assembly GCA_917051295.2). Taxonomy (NCBI): domain Eukaryota; kingdom Metazoa; phylum Arthropoda; class Insecta; order Lepidoptera; family Nymphalidae; genus Erebia; species Erebia ligea. Next base: position 8,876,706 of record OU785233.1, on the reverse strand, counting down.
TTTTAACCACCAGGTCAGCAGGGACAGTTCTCCAAGCAGGTTTATTCTAAAAGCACCTTATAATGCAATTCATTAAATGTGATAATAGTCACTATTAACCACTAACAGGTTAACCTTGCGTACGACCTAAATTTCTAAAGCCCTATCAGCGATTAAAGCTTAAAATTGGAGTGTCGTGGGCAGTGCGTAGGATTTGTCTCAGTAATCTATGGTTGACGTAAGGATTGCGATAGTAATTTAATTGGTTCGATGAATAATTAGAAAAACCAAAACTGATCTGATAACTAGGTCTGGGGAATGAAGTTTCAGCTGCGTTATACCTATTATACTTGGTTAGTTACTTCAGTTATTCTATCGTTTTCTCATCAGGTTTCAAAGACTTGTCGGTCGTCGACATGTGTTACTTCTCACATCTCGTAACTTCGTTCCAGGAATAATTAGATTACATAGTTAATAAGAGCTTAATTAAGCTTTGGATCACCCACATGGTCATGCGAAATAGAGGAGTCATGCTGGTAATAAAATTACTTACGACTTACGGCAACGTGGAGCTCACATTGTGCCACCGAAATTACTTACCTGCTTGAATAATGTTCATGACCCAAAGTGAAACATTCGATTCGCGCGCGTGCTGCTGTTTCTACGCTCCTTTATCATTTTTATAGGTACAATTTATTACTAGATGATGCCTACGACTTTGTCCGCGTGGATAATTTTTTTTGATTCCCGTGGGAACTCCTTAATTTTCCGGGATAAAGAGTAGCCATGTCCTTCCCCGGGATACAACCTATACCTGTACCAAATTTCATCAAAATCGGATGAACAGATGGGCCGTGAAAGCGTAGCAGACAGACAGACAGACACACTTTCACATTTATAATATTAGTATGGATATGGGAACAGTGATGAGAGGTAACTTACATTTGATGAGTACGACCGAGTCGTGGGGCTCGCACTGCACCTGGGTGGCGTTCATGGCCAGCAGCCCGCCGCTGCCGACCCCGCCACCCGCTCCGTTCGCCTCCCTGTGAAAACATAAGCTTTTAATAATTAGAGGATCACGGAATCTCAATTCAAGTCATAAGCTATGTTTTAGTTTTTTTTCTTTCGAGAACATCTCCGTTAGGGCTCGATATAGCGCGACTTCCAGCGACGAATCACAGTGGAGTGTGCAAACACCCGGGCGCCAGTGGTCACTTATTAACAATTGACTCTATCTCGAGTACTTAAATCTAAAACTTTGGTATTATTTAATTATATAATACTAGATGATGCCCGCGACTTCGTCCGCGTGGATTGAGGATTTTTTGATAAAAATTTTTTGATTCCCGTGGGAACTCCTTAATTTTCCGGGATAAAAAGTAGTATGTCCTTCCCTGGGAAGTTACCTACCTCTATACCTTTCAGCAAAATCGGTTGAAAAGATGGACCGGGAAAGCGTAGCAGACAGACAGACAGACAGACACACTTTCGCATTTATAATATTGCCAATTAGGTATAATATTGATAAGTAGGTACCTAAGTACCTAACTACTAAGTATTATTTAATAACAAGTTATTTACGAATTTTACATAGTTATCTAGTTACCTATTGGCTTATCCGTAAATAACACCATCTGCGAATCTAGACTCTGACTCACAACGGCACATAAAATGATGAGAGTTAATCATCATAACATTAGATTTAGGATAGAAATAGCAAACAAATGGGATTGCAAACAACAAAATGGAAAAACTAGGGCATCTGGATTCTGAAATATTTAGCAGCCCAGGAAAATACCCACAGCAAATTGTGTTATGGTAGGTAGGTGGATTGTTTATACTATTAATTTCTTGAAAGCATTGTTAATTAGCTACATAGTTAGCAAATTTTTAGGGTTCCGTAGCCAAATTTGGCAAAAACGGAACCCTTATAGATTCGTCATGTCTGTCTGTCTGTCTGTCTGTGTCCGTCCGTATGTCACAGCCACTTTTTCCGAAACTATAAGAACTATACTGTTGAAACTTGGTAAGTAGATGTATTCTGTGAACCGCATAAAGATTTTCACACAAAACTAGAAAAAAAAACAATAAATTTTGGGCGGCCCCATACTTAGAACTGAAACTCAAAAAATTTTTTTTATCAAACCCATACGTGTGGGGTATCTATGGATAGGTCTTCAAAAATGATATTGAGGTTTCTAATATCATTTTTTTCTAAACTGAATAGTTTGCGCGAGAGACACTTCCAAAGTGGTAAAATGTGTCCCCCCCCCCCCCCCCCCCCCCCCCCCCTGTAACTTCTAAAATAAGAGAATGATAAAACTAAAAAAAATATATGATGTACATTATCATGCAAACTTCCACCGAAAATTGGTTTGAACGAGATCTAGTAAGTAGTTTTTTTTAATAATTTAAAACTTACTACAGGTTAGTACGGAACCCTCGGTGCGCGAGTCCGACTCGCACTTGGCCGGTTTTTACTAGTTGCAATTTCGGTTCTTCATCAAGTTACTAGTTAAGTAAGTAAAACTACTTTTATTGAAATCAGTAAGTACCTATTTTTAAACACTAATGGATATCAGTTTAATATATTATATACCTACTAGATGATGCCCGCGACTTCGTCCGCGTTGGTTAAGATTTTTCGGGATAAAAAGTAGCCTATGTCCTTGCCCGGAATACAACTTATCCCTGTAACAAATTTCATCCAAATCGGTTGAACAGATGGGCCGTGAAAGTGTAGTAGACAGACAGATGGTCAGACAGACAGAAACACTTTCGCATTTATAATATTAGTATGGATGTTAATTTTTTGCTTTAACTAGGTATTTAGCAAAGTAGCTGGTAAGTAAGTTGTATATACTTACCTAGTTAATTATTTACTTAAGTACTTAAATCAAAACACCTTGAAGGTTAGTACTTAAGAACTTAATGAGTTTAGTACTTAAGTATGTACCTACTTGCTTAAGTATAAATTGAAAAAGTAAGTAGATAATATCATGGTTATCTTATTTGCAGATATAACTGGTTTAATAGTAATTACTTACTTGTAACTAAACATACCTAACTATCTAGTTACCAATGTTAAGAAAGTTATTAAAATTAAGTATTTACTTACTTAACTTGATTAAAATTTACAAACAAATCCACAACACAAGGAATAGTTACTACAACAAGTACTGCAGTAACTACAATCCTATATATACATATATGTACTTGAAGCAATTTTAAGTTCTGTGTACAAAAAAAATACTCAGCGACATCTTATGTCACTAGTCACTACAATTTTATCTATCTGTCTATCTACATATAAAGTTTATCTTTTAAACAGTTATTTTACTTAACCAGATCAGAATAAGTTATGCTAGTGGTAGCAAGGCATTGTTTTACCTAAGACAAGATTATTTTGTCCATGACTGTCTAACTGGTTACATAAAATATTCAAGACATGCCCATTCTAATTATTAATAGACCCATCCAGACCATAAGGTATAATCTACTGATCGATAACTAGTTATAACTTAATATTAAGTAAGTATAAGTTATGCGAAAGTGTGTCTGTCTGTATATCTGCTACACTTTCACAGGCCACATTTTCAACCGATTTTGACGAAGTTTAGTACAGAGATAGGTTGCATGACAGGGAATGATAACGCAAGAGCACTGATCAGTGACCTATCTCCACTCCATAATGAAAAACCTGTTAAGTATATTAAACAAATCACATACTAAAATTGTACTTATTGCAATGCTTCTGATAGCTAAAGCGCTCTACCTTAAGCCGCATCACTACTTGCAAGCAAGTCTGATTGCAGACTATAACTAGTCTCTTATCCTGGAAAGTTAAAATGTTCTAGTGGGAAACAAAAACTTCAATTTACACATACTTACCTACAGTCTAAGTCATGGGCATCATCTAGTAAATATAATAACACAGTCCTTTGTTAGGATTTATTCCCAGCAGTAACTTTAGGCCGCACACCTTTGGTCAGTTGTTGTATAAGTAAGTACTTACTTAAGTATATCTATTATAATTTGGCTTTTGATATCTCTCACCGACTTGATGAATGCCTTCTTCATAATGCTTTAATAGTATGTGTACAGTGATCACAAAACAATTTGTCCAGTTCGAACATGAGGCATATGGCCTTTGGAGTGTAAAAAAAACATATAGGTAGTGTCCTATGGCTGTATCTGCAACTTCAGATAGGACTGTTTGTTTTGGGAACACTGTATGTTTTAACCAGCAAAAATAGCTTGTGAAATTATCATATTGTAGCATATCCTATCCTATATTATATGACCTTGTTTACATTTAAGTACTTAAGTAGTTAAATAAGAGATATATATACTTCTATTGGATATAGGTAGGTACTTAAACAGTTAACCTTTTTTTTTCTTTATCTTAACCAGTGCACTAAGCTGGCTGTCTAAATAACAGATGGTTAGTTACTTTGGTTACTTACCAGTTCAATTGTGAACAGCTGAACACCAAAATAGTTTTTTCTCATAACTATTCATAAGACAGAATAATGTTGTTTTTTTAGCACTTTCAAGTGATTGAATCCATCACTCCACTGAAGTATAATGATTGTAATGGTTTACAAATAGAATGTTCAACATCTAGAATTTTCTTAAAAAGATTAACATTTAACCTACTTACTTAAGTAAGTTCTAAGTACCTAAGTAGTTAATAATTCAGAAGAAAGTATCAGATATGAAATTTATTCACTAAACAGTTTCATTTCGCTTCACTGGTGTATTTTGTATCATGAAAAAGCTTTTTCGTCTTATCCTCAATCCTGACATAGCTGGAATACAGTATTAAACTATAAGGACTTGGAAATGACTGATGATTAGTATCCTGCCTAGGTATTCTTTGGCATGTGCATGTATTTTTACTAAGTAGGTACTTACTCAGTTTAATTATCTGCAACTGCAAAAAAAATAGTTATCCTGGTGTAGCATAGTATATTTTTATGCTAAGCCAGAAAGAATTAGGTACTTACTTAACATATTGTGGAAGAAATACTGGGCACAAAAAGAAATCCTAAAAGGAAACTACAACTTAAAAATAAAAAGATAATAATGGATTCCTACATCCTCCCTAGCTTAACTTATGCAAGCCAAACATGGGTATTTCAGTACTGAAAGAGTTAAGAACTAAATCTTGTCTTGACAACAGTCTTGCTGCTATGGAAAGAAGTATACTGAAGCTGAGAAGAATTCAGAAAATAAGAAACATAGACATTCGAAAGAAAACTAACTTAAATAGACGCTCTTCAGTATGCTCTAGAACAAAAATGGAAATGGGCAGGACATTTAGCAAGATACAAAGACAATGACAAAGGTGGACCTGTTTAAGTAATATCAAAATGGCAAGGCTCAGTAGGCAAAAGGAGAGTGGGAAGACAGGAAATAATGGACGGATGATATCATTGATATACTTAGTAGGAAAAAATTCAATGAGTAGGTACATATTAGGGCTTTCGAATACCGGTTTTTCTCAATACCGGTATTAATACCGGAATGATTTTTTTCAATACCGGGATCCCGGGATCCCGGTATTGGAAAAAATTTAAAATGTGGTAGATGTTTTTTAACTTAAAATTAGTCTTTTCTGAAGCAAACGGCACCATAAAAACAGATTTTTCATAAAAAAAATTTTTCACCAAATTAACTCAAAAAAGTGCCTTTTCTGCATAAATTCAGTGAAGAAAAGCCGTTAAGTAATTCCTGCACTCTATTTTATATCATACAATATTTTATGAAATTGTATTTTCTTTAAAAAAAATCACCAAGTATTGATTTTTAGATTTATTTGTATTTTGGGTATTGAGATAGTTATTTACGCGTTGACTTAATTCTTACGAAACTATCGTTTGTTTCATGTATGTACTTATAAGGTGAAAATTACGGACCACGTAATGTTTTGAAACTCCATCACATCATTTTAAATGCAATCTTATTAAGTAAGTAATACTTATATTATTATCATATAATCAATTTCTTATTCATATCAATCAGAATATCAACTATATGATTTTTAAAATAGAACTACGAATATTTTTGGATGAATTCTTACGAAAATATATATTTTTAACCTCCATTGAATTTTGAACTTTTAATATAAAGTATATTTGTGACGCACTTTTTCAACGTACACACAAAATTAAATAAATATGGCAGGGAATTTTAAATAATTAGTAAATTAGTGTCGAAGATTGTAATTTAAACTACTATCGTCGTCGTCATCTCAACCTATAGACATCCTGGACGTAGGTCTCCTGCATAGATCGCCACAGAGCACGGTCTTGTCCCCCTTGTTTCCAGCGGCTCCCAGCTACACGCTTGAGATCGTCCGTCCACCTAGTGGGGGGTCGTCCAACACTGCGCTTCCCGGTGTGAGGCCGCCATTCAAACACTTTAGGACCCCAACGCCTATCGGTTCTACCAACTATGTGCCCCGCCCATTGCCACTTAAAGCTTGGACTCTTCGAGTTATGTCGGTTACTCTGTTTCGCCTACGGATCTCCTCATTTCTGATTTGATCACGCAGGTATACTCCAAGCATAGCTCTCTCCATTGCCCGCTGAGTGACCCTGAGCCTTATTATCAGGCCCAAAGTTAGCGACCATTTTTCGGAGCCGTAAGTCATCACTGACATCACGCACTGTTCGAAAACTTTCGTCTTCAGGCACTGAGGAATTTTGGACGAGAAGATGTCGCGGAGTTTTCCGAACCCTGCCCAGCCGAGTTGGATTCGGCGGTTGACCTCTTTCTGGAAATTGGACCTACCTAACTGGACTGTATGTCCCTATATAGTCCTCATCAACAATTTCGAGTGCAGAATTCTCTACTAACACAGGTTGGGGCTGAACGTGTGCATTAGATATGATCTTTATCTTGCTCATATTCATTTTTAGGCCCACCTGTTGAGGAACTACTAAATGAGTAATGAGTAAAACGATATTTTTGTAAGAAGTCGATCGAAGTCGAAGAAAACGATAATTTTGTCAAAACACAAATGAATCTAAAATCCAATAGTTATTATTTAAAAGAAAATAATATTATATCATAATAAAATATGCATTAGACTTTATAAATCAGATTTCTGAACGTTTTGAGAGAAATAGAAAGCCACTATGCCGATCTAAATTCAAACACTATTTTTTCCCTCTGAGTGAACAAAAACGACTTTTCTTCACTGGTTTTAAGCAATAAAAGCGCTCTTTTTGAGCTAATATGCTTAAGATACAAGTTTTAAACTTAGCCGAATAAAATACAGTGGCATCTACCAAAAAATATATGCAATAGTCACTGTTTTGTTTATAGTGTCACCAATACCGGTATCCCGGTATTAGACATTTCAATACCGGTATTGAAAACCGGCGAAAAAAGTCCGGGATCCCGGTATTGGCCAATATCCCGGTATTGGAAGCCCTAGTACATATTGCTACCAATAGACAAAAATGGAAAAGGATGGAGGAGGCTTTTACCTGCAGGGGACCACACATCAAAACAAATCAAACTATTTCATAAACACAATATAGAAATTAGAAATAAAAAGTTTTACTTAAGTAAATACTTAATCGTTTGGGAAATAAAGCTATAGTAAGTAATACCACTATTCTGTGGTAATACTGCTTAGCCAAAATTTACATTAAAAAGATGTCATAGAATGCTGTATTCTATTCATTAAGTAATGTTTATTTTTCATATGTAAGTAAGTAAGTACTGGTTGGGCTTTAGTATACTGTCGGTGACGGAGGGGGAGGGGGAGCGGGGAGGGGGAGGGGGGGGAGGGGATATACCCCCCCTCCAAGTAAGACGTTCCGAATTTTATTAGTTTCCGAGATATTAATTTTTTAAAATTTTGAGGTTAGGTTCTCAAATTGGGTAAAATTTAGTATCGTTTGGCAGGAGGAGGGGGGTGGGGGGGTTTTGGGGGAGGAGGGGGGTGCCCCCTACCCCCCGACACTACTCCCATTACAAGGTAATGCACCGTTTTTTTTCTATGAATTTTTAAAAATCTCATTTTGAGGTTATGTTTTTGTATATTTTTTTGATATCATGAACCTCATTTATGGAGGAGGGGAAGGGGGGGAGGGGTAGGAAGGGAGGGGGTGAACCCCCCCTCCAAAGGAAAAAGTACTTTAGAGGGGGAGGGGGAGTTAGACTTCACCCTCTCCCTCTCACCCCCTCCAAGGCCGGTCGACGGAGCCCCGCTTCGCGGGGCTCCTTTTTCTGGGACGTAAACAAAGTAAATAACCACAGAAGAGGATGGCGGGGTCTTACAGACCCCGCCATCCTCTTCTTAACCTAACCTATCCGAGTCGGAGTGCCCCCAAGTCCCGAGCTCGCTTCGCTCGCTCTTGATAGTGGGAGCGGAGGAGGAAAAAGTACCACCGCTATGCTGTCAGCAAAGCAAGGAGAAAGTGGGGACGCTAGGAAAACTCCTTAGACTTCACCCTCTCCCTCTCACCCCCTCCAAGGCCGGTCGACGGAGCCCCGCTTCGCGGGGCTCCTTATTCTGGGACGTAAACAAAGTAAATAACCACAGAAGAGGATGGCGGGGTCTTACAGACCCCGCCATCCTCTTCTTAACCTAACCTATCCGAGTCGGAGTGCCCCCAAGTCCCGAGCTCGCTTCGCTCGCTCTTGATAGTGGGAGCAGAAGAGGAAAGAGTACCACCGCTATGCTGTCAGCAAGGCATTTCTGCCGAGCGATCGCGTAACTTCTGCATCAATCATTGATACATCGCAATCACCTCTGATTGGTTAACACTCTTCCACTATTGGACATAATCCATTGACGCAGCAAGAATGCCATAAATTCAGCCAATTACAACAATTGATACTGTAACAATGATTGATGCAGAAGTTACGCGATCGCTCGGCTGGGTGGAAGATTTGAAATTTGAATTCAATAATGTCATTTGTCAATTTAGCGCAAAAAATTTTGGCGCGTTCCGTTTTTGGTACACTATCTGTGTTTTATTCGAAAACGTCAAAAAAAAGGGACTTTAATGACAGATTAGGTACTTTAGGTACTAGTTTACGTAAAACGAATCTCTATCACGCCAACTAAACGTCAATGAGTCTGTAATCTATGGCAAATGTCGTACGAAATAGTGAAAAGTGGTGAAGAATTGCGAATTTTCAAAAAAATATTTCTCGAAAAGTATTAGAATTCGGAGTAAAATATTTTAGTGGAAGGCTAACCACATCAAGGTCTTTCTGTAAAAAAAATATTAACGTCCAACTCAACCGACAGTATTCTAAAGCTGAGCCCCCATCTTTTATCTTTGCTATAAATGGCTCTAGTTATTTTAAATGAACATAAGAGGGGCATGTTATTTATTATTGTTTTCCATAGGTTTATCTGGCTGTAACTTCCTATTTATTGAATGAGTTGACATTTGACACTTAAAGCTTCGACTGCGGTCTAAGCATGTTCTTTTAGGTCAAAGTACGATGAACTTGAACGTTTGTACTCACCGTAAAATGCTTATTGCCGGCACTTGCTTCCCTATGGAATGCATGCAGGCAGAGCCCGCATTCGGTAGGAAAGCATAACCCACTGTTTGATGCACGTTTGGAAAGTATCCTCCACGGAAACCGGCCACGACAACAATCACTGATCACACTGCTGGGTTCACAGGCATGTAACCTGACAGGAACGTACCGAAATAGCACCACTCTTGTTTTATTCACTACAGACAAAAGGCACTGGTATCCAAGTAACACCGAACAGCGACACAGGTATTCAACGACCGATGCGGTATGTTTTCAGTCAGTTCATTACACAATCGCATCTGTGAACGTATTTTTTTCACACGCGCATGCACAGAAACTTGTTTCTGTTGCTTGTTGAACGAAAGAAAATAAGAATGAAGCGTCAATCTCACTACGATAACCGAAAAATACAAGCAAGCAAGACAAACGCGCAGCTGGCTAGCCGCTCGCGGCCGCGGGGTGCACCATGTACGCGGGTGGAGGGGTGAGCCCCCGCCGCCCCCCAACCTTCCTGCCTCGTCTGACGTCTCGCAAGTCATTTTCATTTCATTTTATTTTGAAACTTGCATGCGTTCACGATCGGAATGCAGATTTTAAAATGAGTTTTATCGCCAATCCTAAGTACCTATATTTTATCATTAAACTAACAAAAAATTAATCGCTTTAAATAGAAGGTAATTTTTAAAAACTACTTACCTAAGTACTTAGGTAGGTACCTAAAATGTTTAATAATTAATTAATGGTGCTGGTCCTTCGAACCAGATTGACTGAAAATTTTGACAGTTTTTTTTGTGGTGAAATGAAATTTAGTCATCGTCAAAGTCTTTAAAGGCGCGATTCCATTAGGCAAGTTACTTGTAGGTATGCAAGTTGCAAATTGCATGCAACTTGAACATACCTGCATACAAGCTACAACTTGCATGAGGTAAAGTTTGAACTTGTACATGCTTATAAAACCGTGTAAAAGTAAGTAAAACCGGAATGCAATTTGCACACTCTCAAAAATATGTTTCCAATGCAAGCAACTTATACGCAAATGTGACGTCATACTTGCATGCAAGATTTGCCTAAGGCGCGATTCCATTAAGCAAGACGTTACTTGTATGCAAGTTGCAAATTGCATGCAACTTGAACATACCTGCATACAAGCTACAACTTGCATGAGGTATAGTTTGAACTTGTACATTCCTATAAAACCGTGTAAAAGTAAGTAAAACCGGAATGCAATTTGCACACTCTCAAAAATATGTTTCCAATGCAAGCAACTTATACGCAAATGTGACGTCATACTTGCATGCAAGATTTGCCTAAGGCGCGATTCCATTAAGCAAGACGTTACTTGTATGCAAGTTGCAAATTGCATGCAACTTGAACATACCTGCATACAAGCTACAACTTGCATGAGGTATAGTTTGAACTTGTACATTCTTATAAAACCGTGTAAAAGCAAGTAAAACCGGCATGCAATTTGCACACTCTCAAAAATATGTTTCCAATGCAAGCAACTTATACGCAAATGTGACGTCATACTTGCATGCAAGATTTGCCTAATGGAATCGCGCCTTTAGTTACTTAAACTTAGTTGTCCCACTTCTCGCATTTTAACTAACGTCCTTTGCTCTAAATCGGAAGAAGAAGTAGATACAGCTAAGTAGGTTTTCTGTATGCATTATTATATTATTATAATTAAGGGGCTGTAAGTACCTAATTGAAGTTGAAAAATGGTACTGTCTGTAGGCATTTTACTTAATAATATATATCACAGGAGAAGAAAGCTAGCACTTGCTAGTATACTATGCAGTCAAGGTAACGACTGAAAATTATCCACACATTCCATAATAAAAATGGCCTTTTCACACGACACACTTTCGTTCAATTTTCGAGAAAGTGATCCATCAATGTTGATCTATCAAGGGGTCTCGGAGTTTTCTCCGTCATTGGCGAGGGAGCTCGGACAACCCCTGTAATTACGTGCACTTTGCCGGCAGATGAGTAAATGCTTGAAATTCTGGGTTGCAGGGAAAGTGAAGTGTTAATGCGACAACATGATCATAGCATATCGCTGGTGCAGGTCCGCGAACCGGGAAGGATTCCGCGAAGTTTATAACTACCGCCGATTTAAATTGTTTATAGCTTAATTGCCAGCTTAAATAATCGTTTCGCACACCACCTGCATCATAATAAATAACATAAACTTACTTGTCCATGGACAACACATCTGCTTCTGTTTTTGTTAATAATGTACGTAAGTAGGTACCTCTAGTCTCTCTACCCACAGAACACAAAAATTACTTCTAATATCTGTGTCTCTACCCTACTCACCGGAAATGGGGTGCGGCTGGGTGCGTCTTTGAATGAGCGAGCGAATCGAACTGTTTTGATTTGTTTATTTTTGGGCAATTTGACGAACAGTAGGCAATAGGTTATCAACAATTATTAATAATAGGTAGGTAAAGGTTCTATAAATATTGTAGGTAGGTATTTACTTAGGCACTAGGACGATGAGCGAGAAGAGAGTAGAGTTAGAAACTAGATAAAAAAGTAATTTAATAAAACAAAAAACCCGACTGCTGGGATATCAAAAAGTATAAAACAAGACATGAATTGAAGTATTTCATTATTATCAATTTACATCGTATAATATTAATAAAATTGATCAAGGCGCAGTCGCACGTCCAATAGCTAACCTTAACCTTAACGTGCGACTGCGCCTTGATAAATTTATTTACCTACTGGATTCTAATTTTTGAATCACTTGCTGCGCTCGTGATTCAATTTTAGAATCCTTCGCTTGCTCGGTCATCAAAATTGAGCAAGCGGTTAAAAAACAACTTTTCACTCTTGTATAACAAATAACTATTTATTAACTTTAGGTGAAATAATAACTGTAGATAGATAGCTTGGGAATTCACTGTACAAACGGATATCCTTTCTATTTAAGTCCAAGGCAAATGCAAATCAAGTAGGTACCTACCCTGCATAACTCATGCTTCGTAATATTTTGTCTCTTTGTCATCGTTTCTGAGCTAATAATAGTTCGGCTAAGCCAAGTCATAACTTTAAGCTAAGTTGTATGGGCTGTAAGCCTAAGTACTTGTGATGTATTTGTTTTGCACATTTCCTACATAAATGTTTATAAATATTAGTAGAAGATCCGAATCTAAATCGAGACGTACCGGTTTGATAAGAGAATCAAATTTATTTTATAATAAATTTCATATTATACTTATTAGAAAATAAATTAAAAATGGGTAGACAACAGAAATCCTGGACAGAATATTTTTAATTACTTTTCGAAAAATGATTTTTCATAAAATGTTGCAAAATGAAGATAATAATAAAATTGTATACTGGACTTAAAGTATAGAGCATATAGAATGTGTAATCGTAGGGTAGACTATTATTTCCATTATTTATCCAGGTAAATAATAGGGTAGACTATTATTTCCATTATTTATCCAGGTAAATAATAGTCTACCCTACGATTGCACATTCTATATGCTCTATACTTTAAGTCCAGTATAAAATTTTATTATTATCTTCATTTTGCAACATTTTATGAAAAATCATTTTTCAAAAAATAATTAAAAATATTCTGTCCAGGATTTCTGTTGTCTACCCATTTTTAATTTATTTTCTAATATATGAAATTTATTATAAAATAAATTTGATTCTCTTATCAAACCGGTACGTTTCGATTTAGATTCGGATCTTAGACCATATGTAGTTCTAACAGCTTACTAGCTGGTATTGTAACGGGGTTATCTCTAGTGTTATCTTTGTTGATTTGGCATGTAACTTTATATTTATTAATGTTAATACATATTTTGACTGAAAGCGTCTCTTATAAACTGCACCTAGGTATAACCTATTATCACACTATTATACCTGCTTAGCTCATAAATAATGCCTCTCAGAGTTCTCAGCTATGGTTGTGTTCTTGTAGATAGTAACTACTTAGGTAGGACTGTTTAACTAATTTGGCATAAAATAAGGAGAGATTGGGATTAGGAGGATATTTTTGACCGAGCGAAGCGAAGGTCTCTGAGTCTACTTGGGTGAATTGGCACTTGTCCGTCCGTCCGTCTGTCAGAGCCTTATAACTTCTGAATTACTGAACGTAATTACTTCAAATTTAAATATACTGTGTAAACCGATGGCCTCCCGCCGAATATGGCTTAAAAAGTTATAAAAATCTTTATTTCAGGGGGGCTCTCATAGAAGGGGGGCTTTCAAAGTGGTGATTTTCTGACGTCCAAAGATGACCTCAGAACTCCCAATTTTCTGAAAGGCTGAGCCTGAAACTTGATTAATTATTTGAATTATATCTTGTACTTGAACAACAAATACTAAAATTAGATAAATATTATAAGGAAACGAAATTATTTAATTTTTAATGAGCACACGTATTTTTAACAAACTTCACAATGTTGTCAATAGATGGCGCTCTGTACAAATTTATTCGTTTGTGCTTAAAAAGAAAAGGCTGAGCCTGAAACTTGATCACTTATTTGAATTATATCCTGTACTTGAACAACAAATACTAAAATTAGATAAATATTCTAAGGAAAGGAAATTATTTAATTTTTAATGAGCTTCACTATGTTTAACAGAACTTCACATAGATGGCGCTCTGTAAGTTTATGGATACCGCGAGGTCTCAGTTCGGGGCGAACCACTAGTATCAAGATCGGTCACATTTAGTTACTCTTTGTTCCATCACCAAGCAATTTATATCTTTCTAGGACCATTACATTCCTACTAATCCAAGCTAAGCTAAGGAAGCTGAGTAGAAAAGGAACAGCTTACGGACAATGGTTCTACTTAAAGGTTTTGCCCCGCGTATTTTTGGTTCTTTTCCTTGGTCACGTGTTAGGTAAGTATCTGCGCCTTACGTAGGTACCATAAGGTTTATAATGTTTCCGGCAAAAGCAACATGATTAGCGAAGTACTTAAGTAGGTAGGTACTTAGGTAATGTTTTAAAGTAAAATATTTATTTATAGATGCAATGTATATATATCTATAGATAGGTACAATACGCTATGCATACTCAGCGTGCCTCGCTCGAAATATCGCGTTGTCCCGGCGACTTCCGTCGATTCACCGCCAACAGTTGTCCATGTAGAGCGCTTTATCATTATTGTACGTCATAACGGACTTTTTAAAATACTTAATGAAATTTTAAAAAATTAAGTACTTACAAGGAAAGCGATTCGAGGGTAGAAAACCAAAAGCAGAAAATCACAGTGTCAACTCTACCACTCTCTACATTCTACATCCATTTTTATTTAAAACGAAAAATTTACTTGACTTAGTAACTAATAATTGTTCACTTTTAAGCCACTTCAACCACAATTTTATATGGAAACCTGATGAAGAATTTTTCCAACGATGTGGCTAAGAGAGAGAAACTTATACTTACTTATCTTTTGTAACTAAGTACAACTACTTATGTTATCTTTGAAAATATATTTGTCTTATTGCTTGCCTACTTTCATATAGGATGGTTTATATACGTACGTCTACTTGGTACGTGATTTTAGTTCTCTTGAAATGTCACAAACAGAGTTCTACTTGTGCCTTCCATTCCAGTCGTTTTTATCCACGCGACGCGACGCATGGATTTAAGTGCTTGTTTAGGTAGGTACCTATCTCTTACATTAATTGTATTTTGTTGTATATGTGGTGGTAAAGGTAATAAAGTCATTCTGACTTATCCCTTTCATTTTGTAAAAAAACAGCCACGTCGTATAGTAGAGCAGTGGAAACGCATCGAATTTTTTTTGTTATGTTTTTATGTGATCATTGTCCCGGGGTTTTAGACGGCGACGGGCGAAGGATGAGTTATCGGAACATGGTGGTTGAAATGAGTGGCGGCTCTTTTATTTAGATTCCGGCTCAAATTGTGTGGCAACCTTGGAAACAACACTGTTTGTTGTATGCCTCGTTTTTAGCTTTATACCTACATACTGTAAGAATGAAGATTACTTATAGAGCACGAACCCCACCTCATTAAAATTATCTACTTATGCATTTTTGGTTTGCCAAAATAGATTTTCCTAGAAGAAATTAATTCTTCTCAAACGAGAGACTCCAGCAAATATTGTTAGGAATGCAATTGCAGAAGAAGAATTCAGAACTGATTTGAATTAGAGTAGGATTTCTTGACAAACGTGGAAAGGACTTAGGAGATATTGTACCTACCTATCTACTTTCGACTAGTTATCCAGGTTCATAAAGACTAGCTGACGTGCTCAAGGCTTATGCACACATGATAATGATGACTGACCTAAGAAATGGACCAAAATATTATGGTTTTATCGAGGTTTTAGGTACATCAAAACCTAAGTAAAATAAATTCACTGAATAGGTAGTTAGGTACCTAGTTACCTATTACGAATGAAACGTTCTGTATCAGGAAACTGTAAGGATTTGTTAAAAGGTTAGCAGACAAAGTGTTTACTAAGTGAAAACATCCGATTCACTTATAGTAGGTACTTACAGACATTGTTAATGATTTTATGGACTTTAGATAAGGTCTAAAGTCCATAAAATCATTAACAATGTCAATATTAACAAGGTCCAGAGGTACCTACCTAGTACTTACCTACTACCTACCTAGTTGCTTCAAGTAAAAATTAACTCAGACTAATAATAATTTATCAATAATAAAAAGCCTAGGTATTACACCAGTAAACATAATATTATGATCCCCCCGTTCATTTTTATTGTAAATACGAGGCTTAATTTATATTCAATTGATGCTGCTGCATACAGACAATTTGTGCCGGATACCTACTTTCCGAATCACTCAACCAATTAAAGGGGTATTAGCGAATTGAATGGTGTGTATCAAGAGGCATTGTTGTTGGTCATGACGCCACGGCCCATTTGACCTGCTCGGTATCAACCTCGAGGTCAACGCACCTTGTCTGTTTGATTTTGGAACCCACGTTATCTTTTTTTCGGGTGCAGCCATGTTTACGTATTGTACCATGTCAAGAAGCGAAATCTAAACAAAGAGGCTTTTTATCAGGTAGGTATAGCTGAAAAACACGATAGTCCAACATTAATTAAGTAATAACGTACCTTTCCTACCTATAACAGTACGTGTACGTTGTAATTGGTAGGGACGTAAATATGAAAATATCTGCTAAATATTAATCTCTTGGTACATCTTCGTAAACAAAGGGCTATATTATAGGTACCTACCTACCTATGGAATTAAAAGCTAGAAACTAGAAATAAAACTAAAAAAACCGGCCAAGTGCGAGTCGGACTCGCGCACCGAGGGTTCCGTACAAACCTGTAGTAAGTTTTACGATTTATGACGTATTAAAAATAAAAATTACGTTTGTTGTATGGGAGCCCCCCTTTAATATTTACTTTATTGATATTTAATTATTTATTTTAAAAGGTAATATACAAGTTAATATTCTGTGAAAATTTGAACCGTCTACCTGTTACCGTTTTTAATATTGAGCAAAAAAATACGAAAAAAACACGTTTATTGTATGGGGACCCCCCTTAATATATATATTTTTTTAATTTTTAGTATTTGTTGTTATAGCGGCAACGGAAATACATCATTTGTGAAAATTTCAGCTTTCTAGCTATCACGGTTTATGAGATACAGCCTGGAGACAGACAGACAGACAGACAGACAGACAGACAGACAGCGGAGTCTTAGTAATAGGGTCCCGTTTTTACCCTTTGGGTACGGAACCCTAAAAAGTACCTACCTAAGGTGAAATGCCTAGAAGTTGCAGAATCTTACTAGGTAATTAATTTTTCATTAATAATTATAGAGTAGGTAGGTATAGTTAAGTATAGGTACCTACTTATATACCTATTAATTAATCTATAATTAATTCTTCATTAATAATTATAGAGTAGGTAGGTATAGTTAAGTATACCTATATACCTATTAATTAATCTTACTTGATTAAAAGTACTAATTGCCGTTCATTAAGTAAAGATTATAGATGCAGTCGTCAGCTGTGGTAATGATGTCTTGATTAACTTTGCTTGGTATAACTGCTCATGAGCTCACTGTGGCTTTAATAAAGCGCTTAAGTAGGTAGATACCTATAGCATTAAAAATGTTTTCCTCCATTCTTGTTAATTATTTTGTACATAATTGGAATACATAATTTATTCGTGTGTTAAACTGTATGTGTACGCTTTTTGCGGGAAGCAATTAAGTAGGTTCAACTGAACCAGGACTATAAATCACGAGTGCTAATGATAACATTAATAAATTGTCCTGATAATATTGAACAGATACGTACCAATGGCGGTTTCCTTTATTGATACTAATTTTTTACTATATTTACAGTGGTAAAACTGGAATAGCGGAACTTTTCTTCTATAATCGTTTCTTCTCTGACTATGGTAAGTTTTGGGTGCGATCTCTAATGATATTATGGTAAGTTGTGGTAAGTTTTGGATGTGATCTCTAACGTTGAAATTATTTTTACTTACTTACATATTTTAATTGTCGTCTCAACCGATGGACGTCCACAGCTGGACGAAGCTCTTGTGCGTGTAGGATGTCCACAGAACACGATTTTGTGCCAGCGGCTTCCTTAAAGGTACTCGCTTGAGATAGTCTGTCCATCTAGTGGAAGGTCGTCCAGAGTCTGTCCATCTAGTGGAAGGTCGTCCAGTGCGAGGCTGCCATTCAAGCACCTTGGGACCCCAACGCCAATCGGTTCTCTAAACTTATAATGTGCCCGGCGGCGCATTGCCACTTCAGTTTAGAGACATCGTCCGGGTTTTTTGATCCCCGTCGGAACTCTTAAATTTTCCGGGATAAAATGTAGCCTATGTTGTTCCCCGGGATACCAACTATCCCTATACCAAATTTCATCAAAATCGGTCGAACAGATGGGCCGTGAAAGCGTAGCACACAGACCGACAGACACACTTTCGCATTTATAATATTAGTATGCATTTCGTAGTAGGTATTTGGAATAAGTAACTTGGTAGTAATAAATAATTATTATTCATTTTTTTATTTTGTTCTATGGCTTTTAGTAAAGCCATACTAGCACAATGCACTTCCCAAAGAGTTTAGTGTGAGATGAGCTGGTGCTAATGAAAAGTAAAAAATAGAAACACGGACGATTTCATGTACAGTTCGCGCGAGAGTTGAATGCGGAGTAAATGTATGTGTCACCATACATTTGCTCTGCATTCAACTCGCGCGTAATAGGTATTATCTATGTACCTAGATAGGTTTATGATAATCACACCTGCCATGATCAGGCGAACATGGCAATGTCATAATAGCCACCATTTGTCACGAAGGCTTACGAAAGATACAAAGCCGTTGGTAAATTGATATTCTTTCATACCTAGGTACCTGTATGTTTGTAAAGCTCTTGACCGTCTCCTGACAAAATGTCAAACTTACATATTTCATTAAGTTTGACAGAGCTAAAGTCCTGGTAAGGCAGAAAGTTAAGTAATGAGTCATACCTAGATAGATTATTATTATTACAAAGCAAATGTTACACAGCCCACTACATAATATTGCGCACATAATCCAATCCCCAAATTAGGCAATAACAAAAAAATTGCAAGACATGACCTCAATGTTCATTTCAAAGTTTACATGAGTGAACTGTGAAGTTTATGTCAAGAACTTAGGTAGAATTGTAAGTTTGTTACTCTTTGAGTTATTGCTGGGCCGCTGCTGCTGCCGGCATGCTGCTGCGGCTTGCTGGCTTTGAGGGCCATTTTGAATGATAAAACTATAAACGTATACTTACAGGAAATGTTCAAACGCAAATCACGTAACCTACCTAATTAATGATGCCTCATTAAAATCACTTTGCGTCTCCTACTCTATATTAATCAAAATCGGCCCATTACAATTGTGACGCAGCGCGGCGCAGCGAGGAGTCGCGCACGGACAAAGTCCATCAAGGATGTCCGAGACTACGTCGTCGCAGAGATGAGTCACGCACGGACAAAGGCCAACAAGAATGTTCGAGGATACGTCGCACCGCGAGCCGTGTGCAAAAACCCCCCGCCGCGCTCCGCACCTCCACGGCCTATATAAGGCACTCGGCCTGCGCTCACCGGCAGTTCGCCAGTGACCGCTGTCACAACACGTCGGACCCCTTGGCTTCGTTACATTGGCCCCACGTTGGGCGCCAATGTAACGAAGCCAAGGGGTCCAGGATACGGCTGGCCGCGTGACTTCGTACATATAGGTAGGGAGGTCCTCACAAATTAAACGCGATTTATGGAAAACACACTTATAACCTTTTATTCATTGTTTCACACAAGTACTTAGGTCTAAACACCTATCACTATAATCTACCTACTTAGCGGTACGGACCGAGGCCCTGAAGGGACCTGCGGGGCGCGGGACGTCGTCGGTCAACGCGCGCGGTACGCGGACACAGAGGGTGTCCGCGGAGAGAGGGGCAAAGGGGAGAGGGGATCGGTAAGATGGGTCGTCTGCGGCCGAAGCAGCAGAGCGACCGATCTCGCCTGCGCCCACCAGTTACTACTGCCACCCGTCGTACTCGGATAACCCCAAGCCGACGTGTTGTGACAGCGGTCACTGGCGAACTGCCGGTGAGCGCAGGCCGAGTGCCTTATATAGGCCGTGGAGGTGCGGAGCGCGGCGGGGGGTTTTTGCACACGGCTCGCGGTGCGACGTATCCTCGAACATTCTTGTTGGCCTTTGTCCGTGCGTGACTCATCTCTGCGACGACGTAGTCTCGGACATCCTTGATGGACTTTGTCCGTGCGCGACTCCTCGCTGCGCCGCGCTGCGTCACACAATACAAACTGAAATGGTCACATAGTCAGCTCCAAATAATTTTACGGGCAAGGCAGAGGGCAAGAGCTATCTGATCTGTACCTAGTACCTATACTTTATCATTTCTTCAGATTAATCCGTAGATCATCGGGGCGACCTAAGCCATTTGACACCTCATTGATAAGTATGATTCTCTGTTCAGTGAGTAGTATCTACTTACTAAAACGTAAAATTTTTGAGCCTTCTAATCCAGTCTGGGCGATTAGTATCATAGCTTGTAGAGTAAGCAGACAAAGCAGTATTATTTTAATCTTGTTGACCACAGCAGACCCATAGATTAAATATTTTGGTCTCACTGGCGCTATGATAAATCTATGAGCAGACCAATTATAAAAGATCATTTTTGTTGAAGCTCTTTCTCCTTAAATTAGGGTCGTCGAGGTCGTCAGGGTACGTCATATAAAACATCAATTTTGATAGTAAGTAAGCCAAAAAACGTAGTGGTTATATTCTCTTTGGTAAGCCATAGGTGTATTGAAAGTCCCTACATTGTAATAGAGCCGTTTCATTTTATTTTCAAACGCATTTTACACTCGCAAAGTTGAAAACGTATCGGAATTCCAAATATGCAACATCCTCTTTCTTTCATCAGTTCCTAATCCTATCTCAAGATCTTTCTCACAAAACACAAAATAGCCTGTGGGCTTCTTGTTATATAAGTCCACTGTGACTGATTCTGTTTGAAATTTTATTTTCTTCGTAAACTCGCCGACATGATAGTATTAAAGACTTGGCCACTCACCACCAACGCGAGAAAATTTCTAGGAAAAACGCGTACTTTTCGAACTTATTTTCTCTTGTTTTTTAGAAGTAAGACTAAGAACATCTTAAACCGTGCGAGAAGCTTACGTATTTTTGCGTAAAGTGACGTGTTTACTTTTTAAGCCAGCTCAGGAAATATACATATGCACTGCGGATAGCTGTGAAGCTGGCTGCAAGGAGTTAAACATGGCTGTTATTGTGACCGTTGCGTTGCCAACATGCTCTACAGTGTTAATAGCTTCATAATTATTTATAATGGGTTTTTTGTTACAAAAAGCTATGCAAAATATTCAGTACCTATGTTATTTCGTCGTGCTGGTAGCCGTTGCGATCTTCAGTATGATATATTACTTAAGACTATGTTCAAAGTATACTTAGTTGCTTGTATTTCACGTGTTTCATTGACTAACTGCTGTGATACTGCTGTCGCGTTACCGTCACGCTCTGTGTATGTCCAGGCCTTGGTTCACCAACATAGCATTATTCATTAATTGGTTGGCTATTAACCATTATTTATGGGCGGCAAAGGTCTTTTACGTTGTCGTAGGCGGCTCCTTACGTAACGGGTCAATATTATAATTTGAGCTGTAATTTTCTCATAATCCAAGTAGTTAAGTATAAAACAGTTTAGTAGTATTATGCATTGGTAGGTAGGTTACTGAAGCCATACTTTAGTAACCTAGGTATTTATTATATAAGTAGGTACGTTGTTATAATCTATCTATACTTATAATAAAACTGTAACAGGTCCAATTCTGTACATTGAAGATATTTTGAAAACTTTTTTTGGAGGGCACTCATTATTCGATACTGAAACCAAATCTGTAATTTTTTCCATTTTTGTCTGTCTGTCTGTCTGTCTGTATCTTGGCCGCGCATGAATGAATTCAATCGAAACTTGGCACGATTTGAGCCCATACTACGAGGTAGGACATAGGATACTTTTTATCCCGAAATTCTACCCCCGAAGGGGTGAAATAGGGGTTGAAAGTTTGTATGAAGGTCCTTAATTTCTCAAGTTATAGCCATGAAACTTGATATATGAGCTGCGGGTTGAAAATGAAAACATATGTGTTTCACAGTTTTTTAAAATTCCACCCCCGAAGGGGTGAAATAGGGGTTGAGAGTTTGCATGAAAATCCTTAATAATTTCTCAAGTTATAGCCATGAAACTTGATATATGAGCTGCGGGTTGAAAATGAAAACATATGTTTCACAGTTTTTCAAAATTCCACCCCCGAAGGGGTGAAATAGGAGTTGAGAGTTTGTATGAAAGTCCTTAATTTCTCAAGTTATAGCCATGAAACTTGATATATGAGCTGCGGGTTGAAAATGAAAACATGTGTTTCACAGTTTTCAAAATTCCACCCCTGAAGGGGTGAAATAGGGGTTGAGAGTTTGTATTAAAATCCTTAATTTTTCAAGTTATAGCCATGAAACAGCATTTGGGCTTTCGTTAAAATATGAAGAAGTACGTGTTTCACCATTATAGGGGGATTATACCGTAGGATAGTATAATATAGGCTACTTTTTATCCTGGAAAATTAACTGAAAAACTTATTCCACGCGGACGAAGTCGCGGTTATCAGCTATAAAGAATATACATACATACATATATAGGCTACTTTTTATCCCGGAAAATTAATGAGTTCCCGCGGGAATCGAAAAAACTTAGTCCACGCGGACGAAGTCGCGGGCATCAGCTAGTACCTACTTATAATAAAACTGTAACAGGTCCAATTCTGTACATTGAAGATATTTTGAAAATTTTTTTTGGAGGGCACTCATTATTCGATACTGAAGCCAAATCTGTAATTTTTTTCATTTTTGTCTGTCTATCTGTCTGTCTGTATCTTGGCCGCGCATCACGCCGAAACTACTGAATGAATTCAAACGAAACTTGGCACGATTTGAGCCCATACTACGAGGTAGGACATAGGATACTTTTTATCCCTAAATTCTACCCCTGCCCCCCTAGCATGGGCCGAGACAATTTTGTCCCCGAGGAAAGGATAAAATTTTTATTCCTTAATAAATAAATAAAAACGCTAAATAACGGTGGATAAATAGTCCCCCGAGTCCCCGTGAAATGTCAAACGGGGATGAACTTCTCCTCTCCCCTGTTGCCGTGCTCTGAGAAGTGGATAAGTTAATTTTATCTCTTTTCAGTGGATAAAATCGGGGGATAAATTTTTTATCTCCGGCCCATGCTAGCCCTGCAGAAGGGGTGAAATAGGGGTTGAAAGTTTGTATGAAAGTCCTTAATTTCTCAATTTATAGCCATGAAACTTGATATATGAGCTGCGGGTTGAAAATGAAAACATATTATGTGTTTCACAGTTTTTCAAAATTCCACCCCCGAAGTGGTGAAATAGGGGTTGAGAGTTTGTATGAAAATCCTTAATTTCTCAAGTTATAGCCATGAAACTTGATATATGAGCCGCGGGTTAAAAATGAAAACATGTGTTTCACAGTTTTACAAAATTCCACCCCCGAAGGGGTGAAATAGGGGTTGAGAGTTTATATGAAAGTCCTTAATTTCTCAAGTTATAGCCATGAAACTTGATAAATGAGCTGCGGGTTGAAAATGAAAACATATGTGTTTCACAGTTTTTCAAAATTCCACCCCTGAAGGGGTGAAATAGGGGTTGAGAGTTTGTATGAAAATCCTTAATTTCTCAAGTTATAGCCATGAAACAGCATTTGGGCTTTCGTTAAAATATGAAGAAGTACGTGTTTCACCATTATAGGGCATAGGCTACTTTTTATCCCGGAAAATTAATGAGTTCTAGCGGGAATCGAAAAAACTTAGACCACGCGGACGAAGTCGCGGGCATCAGCTAGTAATTAATAAGAATACTTAAAGTCGGTTATTTAGTTGATCGAGTCGAATCAGTTTGACGCTTTGCACGACCAGTTAATCAACAGCGAATTAAGTATCTGTAATCTGTATAACTATAGGTTTTCTTAACAATACCGTACCAATAATTCAATAGGTACGCAATTATGTAACGAAAAACTATCCTATTCGTGAAATACCTACCTACCAACAAATAAGTTTTCTCTTTTACCTACAATAATTCAACTTACTTAAGTAAACTTACAAATTAGCGACATAAGTAGGTAGGTAGTAGGTACCTATCACTTCTTTTAATTTTGTTTGAAGTAGTTGTATGTAATTACTAATTACTACCTACTACTTTTTGAAGTAGGTACTAAGTATATTTTGAAATTTTAAATACATTCACCGGCTTTCATTATTCATTAGATGATCATTAGGAAAATAAGCGGAACATCTAATTTAGTTATATTTAGCTCATTTGAGTTCATTAATTAACTCTTTTTAGTCAGACACTACCTATGTTATTTTCTGGTTTTCGTTTCATAATTTTGTGAAAATGTACTTACTATTTACATTCAGTAAAATTGCACTAATTGTAAGTGTTTAGGTAAGTAGCGTACCTACCTATGTAACTTTGATTAGTATATAATCAAAGCTATGTAAGTAACTTAATACTGACAAAACTAACATTTGCATACGATTCGCGACTTACAAGACTGTTTACATTTCATAAGTTTATTCATTTAAGCGGCTTACTGACGTGAGTAAAACTTACTAGTGTAATCGTAGCCAGAGACCAGTCGTGCTAGTGTAATCTATCTCATTAGACACAAAGAAAAATTAAGTCCCCGCTTTCTTCGGCCACAAAAGGCGGACCGATTGAAAGTCCACGAGTTACAATGGTCGAACAAGCGTGATGACACTCGCATCTTATCTATCATCTACTCATATAGCTGACTCATCATCCACACAATATTCTTTAATTATTATAATTTCGTAGTCAAACTCATCCGCGCGGTAACCAGCCTGGAGTGAAAGTAGGCAGGTACCTACCTATTCTGGTTTCGATAATCATACGGTCGGCGTGAACAAGTTCAATGCCTTGATTATGACTGTTATGTATATTGGGGTTTATTCATACAAGCCCACTGGTCACCATCCATCATTCATAAAGGTGCACTCGTAAAACTGTTGTCGTGCGTCACTTTCTTTTGACGACCTCCGGCTGGGTGGGGCAGAGGTATCTTTGCAATTATCCCAACCCCAGCTATGATGGATCAACGTAAGGACATCTCCAGTGGATGTAAGTATGAATTTACCAAACTATATCATATACCTAAGCGAGAGGTCCCGGGTTGGATCCCCGGTAGGGTCAATTTGGGAATTTATAATTTCTGAATTTTCTTTTGTCTGGTCCGGTGGGAGGCTACGGCCGTGGCTATACTTACTGACAAAGACTTGCCGCCAAGTGAATTAGAGTTCTAAACTTCTAGTAAGCTGTCCGATGTCGTGTAAAAACCTATATTAGACGTATACCGATAAGTGGTGAGTATCTCCGCTACCACTTTAGACCGTAACATCACGTACCAGTACCACTAGGTGAGAGCGCTGCAGTCAAGGACTAACTTGTAGCGGATAAAAAAAAGGTAGGTAAGTACTTACTAATTTGGATAGAAGCAGGCGTTACTTTGCCGAAGTCCATGATATTGAAAAAACTAGAAGTTTAATTCGCTATAATCCGCCACAGAAGGTAAATCTATGTGGTACAGTGCGTATCTTGAACTGGCAGCCCGCGATATTCTCCACACCACATAAATCTTCCAAAATACCCTCAACGTACGTTTCACTCCGACACCGGAGCATCTTCAGGAGATGTTGACTCTACAATGCACGATTGTACGAATCGTGCATTGTAGAGTCTTAAACTAAATTTAATTAAACTTCTAGTTTTTTCAATACTTACTAATTATCTTAATAAATATACCTCAGAATATTTATCCATAAGTACTTATATTGTAAATGTCAGTCTGTTTGCTACGCTTTCACGGCGTAGTTAGTATTTCGGGGAAGGACATAGGCTACTTATCCCGGAAAATTAAGGAGTTCGTGCGGGAATTAAAAAACCTTATCGCGACGATGTTTCGGGCATCACTAAACTAATTTTCCATCATCTTCGGCTCCGTCACGACACAGCATAATCTCATAAAGAGTCTTCAAAAAAAAAAAACAGCTATCGACCGTCGTCTCTGCGAAAAACTTTGGAGTAGGTATTTCGGTTCATAGCTAGGAAAGGCGCTGCAAGCAATGTTTACGGGAAAAGCTACCAAAGTTGCCAGAGATGGGCGGGCAATGAAAGAAGCAATTGAATCTTCAGTTAAAATTCCTTTTATATACAAGGTGGAGATCAGAAAGGTGGAAGAACGTGAATCATAAATTATCTTTGCAATTATCCCAACCCCAGCTATGCCCCAGCTATGATGGATCAACGTAAGGACATCTCCAGTGGATGTACTCGTAAGTATGAATTTACCAAACTATATCATAATGAAAATTTATGTCATCTAATATTCGGTTATCAGTTTAGCCCAGTGTTGTTTAATAAGCGTATTTTTTGATACGCTTTCTTTGGTTTCTGGACCGCAATAAACTATATTTTCCTCAAAGATTTCTTCTGAATAGAATTCCGAAATAGCAATACATTCTAATTACTAATGAGTTTTGTTTTAATTTGATGACGTCTTTTACCAGTCCAGTAGGTATACCAGTTTTTTTATCAGTTGTAATAGTGTGAACTGTGTCAATACTCAGAGGCTTTCTTGAATGAACAGTGCGGGTGCGATAATGACGTAAGATGCGTAAGATTTTACGCCGACATTTGTGACTGATTTTCATTACCTCGTGTGACAAGCTCAATCATCCGGTTAATCACTAATGTATGCGAGACCCCACGTATAGTTGGATTATTCGGAACTCTTCGTGAATGGATGCTGGCAGCTGGATGCAATTAATACGGCATACGACTGTAACATATTACATACCTACACTGCTTTTTAGGGTTCCGTACCCAAAGGGTAAAAACGGGACCCTATTACTAAGACTCCGCTGTCTGTCTGTCTGTCTGTCTGTCTGTCTGTCTGTCTGTCTCCAGGCTGTATCTCATAAACCGTGATAGCTAGAAAGCTGAAATTTTCACAAATGATGTATTTCCGTTGCCGCTATAACAACAAATACTAAAAATTAAAAAATATATATATTAAGGGGGGTCCCCATACAATAAACGTGTTTTTTTCGTATTTTTTTGCTCAATATTAAAAACGGTAACAGGTAGACGGTTCAAATTTTCACAGAATATTAACTTGTATATTACCTTTCAAAATAAATAATTAAATATCAATAAAGTAAATATTAAAGAGGGGCTCCCATACAACAAACGTAATTTTTTGATATTAACAATAAACCTCTACAAACAAAGTTAGTTTTGCGGTTCATTTCGTTTTGTTTTTAATACGTCATAAATCGTAAAACTTACTACAGGTTTGTACGGAACCCTCGGTGCGCGAGTCCGACTCGCACTTGGCCGGTTTTTTTTATATCAATAAAGTTTCATTTGCAATCGTTGAATGAACAATGGTTAAAAGAAACATTAAGGAAGCGTACTCGGTTGTATATATTTAAAATACTTTTTTTTGCTTTACAATCGTAAACGCAAGTTATTTTACTCAAACCGGTATTATATAATGTTAATGTTGCTGGCAAGATCAGGTGTTATGTGTTAAAGACATTGGACTTGGAGAATGTGCTCGCTGATCACATAAATTTCTCTTGGAAGGATGTACACGATAATATCAATGATTACATAAGGTTGTTTGTGTCCAAACATTATGACAATTTTTTAAAGAGTGTCTAACCAGTTTCTTGTTATTTTTTTGCAGTAAGAACAACTTTCCTCATTTAAGATTGAGGTATTAGATACTAGGTACCATAGAACAAATGAAAGCTTGAAGATTCTTAATTCTGTGGAGATTACCAATGAACAGTCCTTTGTTTATTCACATTGATGTAGAATTTTAGTACCTCATTCTATTTCAATGTTTATTCAAATCAAAGAGCTTTTACCATGGAATTAGGAATCTATTTTTTATTAAACCTTGCCAATAGTAGGACTTTTTGTATTATAATAGAGTTCTCTTTTGCGTCGGCTTTGACGTATTGCATCGATCTGCTGTCTAATAGAAACAAACTAGATCTGTGTGAAAAAGTTTCATCTGCCCCGTTTTAAGCGACTACGCCGAGGCTAGCGGGGCCGATGGCACTTTTTTCCCAACTACCCCGTTAGCGGGGCAGAGCCAGCGGGGCGGATGGGACCAAGTCAAAATGATATTGTGATATAAAGAAAAATGTATTTTTCACATTTTCCCTCATACCTGTAGTTATCTAATAAATTTCTCTGATTTATTTCACAGAAATGAATTCATACACAGGATTTTTGAAGTGAAAACTTCTTTAGCCGCGTTGAGCACTTTTTGGTAGGGGGTAAACTTGTGGATTCGCGTCACCGTCATCGACATGCTCGCTCCGAAAAATAAAAAACAAAAAAAAAAAAAACAAAAACAATATTTTAAATATTCGTTTTCACTTCTATCGGCAGTCGGGACTTGACTTTGACTGCCATTTTTTTATTTTAAGGCTATATTATTATTAAATCTAGGTTATGCGTCATACGACGGTTAGTCCTTTCGTGTTGGAACGAGGTATTGACGTTTATCGTTAAGACGATACGGGAGGGCGGTTTCCCCCATACAATCGTATTAGTCTGTTTTCTCCGTGAATAATTACAATAGAGAAAATATTTTTGCACCATAAAATTTATACGAGTCCGTGTCATGTCCCTATGTTTTGCTTTTTTCAATAAATTAATAATTTTAAGAATTTGGAACCTTCAAAAATTGCAAAAAATGGCCCAGTTTTCGCGTCACCATCAGATATCCCGCATATAAATTTGACGAATAAAATCAAAAAAAGAAAAACATACCGACATAGCCTGAGTCCTTCTTAAATTGTTCTTGAAAAAAAAATTAAAATCGGTTCTGTTTTGGAGGAGGAAACAGAAAAATACGAGAGTAAGAATTCGACTGTTTTTCATAGGTATTATCGGTCCAAGTTGCAGTTGTCCCTATCGGGTGTTATGGAATTCTATTCGAGGAGCAGCGCGACGGCAATATAATTGTTCAATACCTATTCTCAAAGTTTCCCGTTCATCCCATATCCTCTTAAGAATCTCGGCCACTGGGACTATTCAATTCGTATTGAGGGAAACGCATGTGACTTCGTTTTAGCCAGGGTTGTCATCCTTCCAGATTAGATACAGAATATTTAAAATTAGCTTTTATCCTGCAAGTTCATCCAATCCCAATCTTTGCTTAATAGAGGTGTAGAATACAGAAAAAACCTACATACAAAATAAGCTGTAAATATGTCCGTCAATTTCTTCTTTTAAACATAATATGTTTTCTTATGGTATAGTTACTCGTAGGTACCTACTCCGTATTTGTAAGTTTTTTGTTCTTCATTAGCACAATCCTTACTTGCTATCGGATGAGAGTTTTTAGAGTTAAGTACACAGGGATCAGATACAGAGCTCTAAACCCCAAAACAAAATCATAAAGGTCACCCATCCAATAGGTATATTCCTTGTTTCCGTTATCTGTGGTATATTCCTTTAAAGTTGAGACAGCCCTGTTAACGCATACTGTTTAGCGACTTTAACATCTTCATTGTTTCTCTAGGGTTTTACAGTTAGGCACATAGACACTGAGCCTACAATCGTTGCAGCAAAATTCTATTTGGACTTCATTCCGTGGCTTAGTAACGGTAAAATAATACTTTATGAATTTACTTAAAAATTGCCTCCTCGCAACCAGAGAATGTAGAAAATTTTCAGGTCCCACAAACTTGTCTGACGGCGGCGCTAGTGAATATTAAAAATAAAATTAAAACAAAAACTGAACAGGCATAAAAATTTGTTCCAATTTTGGCCACCGGGCCAGTTAAGTTGGTGGGCCATAGAATTCTATATTAGGTATTATATATCACACCAGAATCAATAGATAACAAATAATACTAAAACACTAATCCCACACGAATTTGCAGAACATAAATACACACAGAGAACAAAGTTTTTCATTCTGTTTTCCCGTCGGGATCGCTTACAGCGATCGCATCGAGAAAATGTTGTGGTTTGAAATGCTTTCATGTTATTAAACGAATCGTTGTGCCGTGATAAAATAAACACGCATACCAATTGGCTGTTCGGTTTTATTTGCTGCAGCTATGTTTATTTCACAGTGATTGATAAATGTTAATTGGTACGTACCTATTACGCACCTACAAACTACAAATATCTACATGAACGCGGAAATCTTAAAATACCTACTTCAATGTGGAAAATATTGCGTCAGTAGATTAACGATAAAATGCGCATTAAATTGGGTAAATGAGTCGGAAAAGTAGCCTTGTCATTTCCCGGGTTGCAGCCTGTCTCCTCCAATCGAATAAAAAAGGCAGTGAAAAGGGCCAAAAACAGACATTACAGACCAATTTCCGATACCAGCCTACTCAATTTTCCCTTTTGACTGAAAATAATGTTATGACCTTTAGTTAGTAGGTACCATTATGCTTATGCACGCGACTTCGTCCGCATGCTTTTTGATTTTCCGAGACAGAGTGTATGTAATATGTATGTATGTATATTCTTTATTGTACACCACAAAAACACAAAAAAAAAGGAAAAAGAAACAGTCTATGTTTTTTCCCGGGATGAAACGTATCTCTACGCCCATTCAAATCGGTAGAAAAGATGATTCCTGAAAGCGTAGCAGGCAGACAGACAGACTAAAAGACATGCTTTCGCAAACATAATATAAGAATGGATTCTGTGCTCTCGGAGCATAGATTTAATTTGGTCTCGCTGGGGAGCGCAGCGGACAAATCTATGTCTCGGAGCCTCTAAACAAAAGAAGAAGAAGAAGGATTCTGTGCTCTAATTTAAAATATTGAAAGTTTCCTGCCATTTTTAGGGTTCCGTAGCCAAATTTGGCAAAAACGGAACCCTTATAGATTCGTCATGTCTGTCTGTCTGTCTGTCTGTCCGTCCGTATGTCATAGCCACTTTTTTCCGAAACTATAAGAACTATACTGTTGAAACTTGGTAAGTAGATGTATTCTGTGAACCGCATTAAGATTTTCACACAAAAATAGAAAAAAAACAATAAATTTTTGGGGTCCCCATACTAAGAACTGAAACTCAAAAATTTTTTTTCATCAAACCCATACATGTGGGGTATCTATGGATAGGCTTCAAAAATGATATTGAGGTTTCTAATATTATTTTTTTCTAAACTGAATAGTTTGCGCGAGAGACACTTCCAAAGTGGTAAAATGTGTGTTCCCCCCCCCCTGTAACTTCTAAAATAAGAGAATGATAAAACTAAAAAAAATATATGATGTACCTACATTACCATGCAAACTTCCATCGAAAATTGGTTTGAACGAGATCTAGTAAGTAGTTTTTTTTTAATAATTAAAAACTTACTACAGGTTTGTACGGAACCCTCGGTGCGCGAGTCCAACACGCACTTGGCCGGTTTTTATTTTAACTTTTAGAACCAGTGGTTGTAGAATGGTAACGATATTTAGCTGTGACCTAGGGTAACGGTAAAAACGGTTATATTGTAAATAATTCTGTTTATGTCAGAAGATAATGTTTGGCAACATCCCAAAATAGGCTGTCAACGTAATTCAAGATGAGATGGTTAGCCCGATTGCATTTAAGTCATGTGTAACGGTGAAGTGGGTACAGATATCAGCAAAAAGATGTGGTGGTTCGATATAAAGAACACCTATACAAAAAACTAATATCATCGCAACCGGACGAAGATAAAAGCATGGACCAGCCAAAACGTGAGGTTCTATGTCGCAAAGTGGATTGGTATAAAATTTGAAAAACGAGCGAAAATGACAAAGCTGTACCTATAGAGATAACTTTCTAGTTTCTGGGCTAAACCCTTGACCAGTGCCAAAAAAAATTTTCTAACGATGAACCGTCTCTTCTTATGCAGAAGAAGACGTTACGAATTCTTAATCTACAGAAGAAGATGTATGAAATGAAACATGTGGAAGAATAAGAGAAAAGTTCTGAGTGATCAGACTCACTCTCTAACTTATCATTGCCGAGTCCAAATCCTTGGACCTAGTAAGCTGTATTATCCATTTATAATGTAGTTAAGGAATAAGGAGGGATTTCATGAAATTCCCATGTGAGCGTAGCCACGGACGGTCGCTAGTTTTGTGATAAAATTGCAAGACAACTCGGCGTTGGTAATCAGGTTAGAAACTAAACTGATAAAGACAAATGCAGTTTATAGTTACTTAAATATTCAGTACAAAACCTTTGCTGAGTGTACACTGTACATGCACAAAGATAACAAGGTTAACAGGGCACCCTCCAGGCATACGAATGGTTACAATGGCGGCGAACACGAAAGAATGTCACGTTACGTTAGCATTACATTACATTAGTTTATTTTACACACGTAATTGGAAATGGGGATACCTACTATATTTAAGTGCGATTCACCCGATTCCTGTTCGACACGAAAGGGGTTTACCGTTGATTGCGGTGACTTTAAACTATTTAACGATTTCAAAATAAGGTTTCCTACCGACTCGTATCGTTTATATGTAAATATTGGAAATCCGTACTATTGACACAGTGTAAGTATATTACGTACTACATGATGCCCACGACTTCGTCCGCGTGGATCAAGTTTTGTTGATTCCCGCGGGAACTTTTTAATTTTCCGGGATAAAAAGTATCCCTGTACCAAATTTTATCAAAATCGGTTGAACGGATGGACCGTGAAAGCGTAGCAGACAGACAGACAGACAGACAGACAGACAGACGGACAGACAGACAGACACACTTTCGCAGCATAATATAATATTAGTATGGATCTCAGACTGCAGTACTACAATTATTACTATAAATTAAATGCGAAAGTACGAACATGTCTGTTACCTTATCTATTCACGGCCCATCCGTTTGGATTTGGATGAAAAGTAGCAATTTTTCCCTAAAAATCTTCAAAGAGCTCCCACCGGAATTTTGAAAACCACACGGACCAAGTCGCGTGCATCTAGCATCATTTTATACCTATACTTAAATAAATATTTAGTAGGTACAATATTCTGAGTAAGGTAGATACTAGATACGTCTGTCTGAATTATTATAATTTAGCTTTTTAAATGTTTCAGAAACGTCAAGTCGTGACGTCACATCCTCAGTGAGTTTTTTCAGACTTTAGCTTCCAGGCCAAGTGACTTCACTCCAAAACACTATATAAATTATTATGAGATAAAATCTTTATTTTACTCTGATCTAAACTGATGTACCTATTGAACTCTGATGGTGGTGATGTGTTTTACTGTGATTTATTTTGTCTGATGTATCTTATTTGACAATGTTACATAAAATAATATGTAAATTGAACTGTTGAAATTTCCTTCACAGTAAACGGGTAGTGTTACAAATAGCTGATTAGCTTGTAACAAGTCTTTGGTGAAAGTGTATGAACTAGGACCTGGGTCGGCTATTGTTGATTGTACGACAACGGTCACGCTTCGCTAATTTGAATGCTGACACGACTAGTTTGCCGGTAATAGAATTATCTCGTTAAAAGACATTATGTGCTGATGTACCGGGAAAGTTCTATGCTTCTATGTCCCAATTGATATTTTATCACCGCTATGTTCATTACAAATTTAATTGAAAATAGCGTTATGCAACCGTAGTCATAGTCAGAACTCGCAGAGAAATCATTTATGCCGTCTGTCCTCGGGCGGTTAAACGCTCTAGGCAGTTTTCTTTCTTCTGTTACGGGGATCGAGTCGTATTTAGCTAGACTCGGGTCATTGACCTCCATTTTATGGCCCAAGTAATTGAATGAATCGATTTTAATCGTCATAGTTTCCATGTGAAACTGTTCGGACAAATCTTGTGTGAAAAGTTGTGGAATCATCGTAACTGCACCACTTAAATCTTAAACGATCAATTTGACGAATTATGAAACACCTGTGTAGAGCTATTAGTTATTAATTGGTCGATTTTTATGCTTTAGAAATTTTAAATGTGTCGAATAACGAGAAATGTTTGTATGCAGCATTGATGTATAATTTTAGTAATGGTATACAGGTTTTCTGAATGAAAATATGCGAACGTATTACACACCCGCAAAATAAATATAAGTACCTACCTACTTAGAGTTAAATATGCTAGAGTTAACTAACTTTTCTTGGTAGAGCATTCAGCACTTGCTAGTTTCACTCTTCTAAACGTGTACGAGTACATAAGCACAGAAAATAATATAAGGCCATTACGACATAAGTCGGTAGAGTCGTGGCTGCGAGTATGCGGGAGAGTGACTTACCCCAGTTCTAACTACTCGTACTTTGCTCTACTGAATTAAAGCACTCTACACATCTACATTAGTATAGTTAGTATAACTCTACCGCACAACTATGCCCTTTTACACCCGGCTTGAGAGTGGCTAGGTGCAATTTTCAATTGATGCAGATGTGAACATCATCAATTCAATTTAAACGTCAACGTCCACCCCAATAGCAGCTGAAGTAAGGCTGATGTATCTTTGATACGCGCGATGCGCAGACTTCATGCGTTGACAAAGAAACCGCATGCACCTCTTGCGGCTTTTGCGACTCAAGCAGGTATGGTCTACAATCAGTGATCCCCTTTACTAGACATTCTAAATCTAGGTTTTCAATTTATTCGTGTGAGAAATAATTGAACTGTTTACATTGCCAACGTGTAACGGACAAACTGAGTCATTTTACTAAGTTATTAAGATCGTTGTTGATACCTCGAATGCTTCAAGGATGTGAGGGTCGTAGTCCACGGCAACGGACTACTATCGCTTGTAATTATAATTATATCGTAATGTTTTTTTTATTAATTGCGCTTAGCTAGAAAAACATTATATTGCGTCACAAGTAACGTGAATATTTTGAATTATTTTTTATTTTAATGGATAGCTGAATCGAATGGAAAAGTTAAAACTGACAAAATAATTTGTAGGTAAACTCATAAGTTTCAGTTTACTCAACACTAAATTATTATGTTTTCACCTCACTAGCTTGGATCTCCTGAGTCCTGAGTCCTTATTAAAAAGGATAGCACATTGGAGTAATTATACGTACCTATTATATGATTATATCATAGAGATATAATTATATTAAGATAACAATGTGAACTAATAATGAAGTACCCACGTTTATTTCATTTGACTATCTCTTTTGATTACAAGTCGGTGCCTTTTAGGACCTAGTTGGGTGAATAGGTCATGCCCCCGAACCTACCTAAGATTTGATCCGCTGCGTACATAAAGTAACTTTACAAATCACGTTCTTGAGATAACGAAGATAACCTTCTAGAGATGTCCATACACAAAGCTTTACGAGCGCAAATTAAAGTCTATGGAGCTGTAGGTTAGTATTTTTAAGGACCGAGAGCTGTGATAGCATGGTTACGTAGATTAGACACCCGACTACCTATTCGAGTGGTCGGGGGTTCGATCCCCGGGCACGCACCTCTAACTTTTCGGAGTTAAGTTTTTGCGAAACATTCCCGTGGCCTTTCGGGACGGGTCATTAAATTAATAATAATAATTGTTGTGTGATTTCGTCTTGGCGTCTTGGGGGCCAAGCCACGGGGAACGGGGAACCTTTTCTCGAATTATCTTTACACATGAGGTCTAAAGATCGCGATCCTTGGGCAGGATAATATACAAAACGCTTGAGTACCTACAACCGTACAAGTTACCTACAGATTACATAGTAACAAAATACTAAGCACCATAATGTGAGCAATTTCATCATCATCGTCATCATCAGCCAATGATAATAGCGCCAACGAGCTCTTTCTTCGGATTTTTGCATACAATAAACGCCAGCCACCCGCCGAATATCATCGCTCCACCTTGCTGGAGGGCGCCCTACGCTTCGTTTACCAAGACGCGATCTCCACTCAAAGACCTTTCGACTCCAACGTCCATCGGTCCTCCGACACACGTGGACTCCGACAAACCAGTACTTATGCATGTATCATAACTGGACATGCGTGGGTACCATTGCGACACACGAGTTTAGCTTTCACTAGATCACGATAACATGTCAAAAAGTTTGCAAATGACTTCTTTGTGTTGCAGTCACGCCATGGCTATAAGTTATTTTGGTGCTGTACCAAGGTCATGAAACCGGATGGCATTACAATACTGTACTTTCGTGCTCGTTTGTCGAAAGCGAATCCGACGCCTCCCGTTTTGGAGACAACTTTCTGAGTATATTCGAACCACTTTTTATCCTTTCCCAATCGGAATCTTGATAAACATCAATCGCACAAACTGTTCAGGTCCACTTTCCACAGTTATATAAGCTTTCGGCAATGTTATTGTTGCGGTATCGATTGCTATGTAATAACTTACAAAAGAAAGGTCTGTTAATTAAGGCGTAGCGAAGGTTCGGATGTCCGTTTCGGTCGGCATTGTTGTGACAATGATGCCAATTACAATTTTGAGATTCTTTGTCGCTGTTAAACAATTTATTTTGACAATTTATTCGATCGATAATATTGATGGAATTCGTTAATGTTTTATTTTGTAGCTAATAGTGACTTTCTCTGCGTGTAACAATTCACAAAGTTGTGACTTGTGCTTGTACCCCTTAACTACCCATCAGGTTCTTTACTAAAAAGGAGGACGGTAGGAACTTCCAATAATAAATTAGTGGCATATGTAAATATTAATAAAAAAAAAAAAAACCGATGATTTATTAAGACAAAACAAACCTTCATGTCGTTATTTTTAATTCGCGGAAAGTTTAGGTACGAGAACTGAATTGGGTATTTGACTACTATTAAAATAAATTATTTTTTAGTGATTATTAAATAGATGATCACCCAAAAGTCGTAATATCCACGTACAATAAAAGTTTTATGTTGAATAACCATTTTAAACAATCGATTAAAGATTAAAGTTCGTCGAACTTTACGTGACGTCACGTTTTAAAATTTCATATAAATTCCATACTTAGGACGCGTTTTGACATTTGAAAAAAAGTTGCTGATTTGACCTGGATTTGACTATTTGTCAAATACCCAATTTCATTGTGCTTTTCAGTAATGTGGAGGAACATCTGTCTACCAATTTAAAACTGTTATCATTCTCACTTCGAACCGCGTTAACAACCCGAGAAATTAAATTCAATCGTTTGAGTAAAGGATTAAATAATTTCCAGACAGTTCATATAAGATCATTTTAAGATAGGCGTAGTTTAGCAAAGTGTGGGCGACTAAAGAATTGCTGCTAATTACCTAATTTATAAAGGGAGACTTATTAATATTGCCTAAAAAATAAAAGAATTATTAAGTCACATAAAAATAATGGCTATTACTAAAGATTTGTGTAACAGTTACGTATCAGGGACATTTCGCACTAACATTTCGGAATAACAATGTGAGGCCGTTAGAGGCAAATGTTAATATGCTACAGTTTTATGTTTTTCACGACACACCAATTCATTCGTATAGGAGATCAGAGAGAACCAATTTATGTACAACCTTGGCACAATAACATTTAATTCGAGTCGGGAATTAGGTAATTCAGACACGCGGCATGATTGTATCGTGATAGATTAGTACATGCACCAATATCGATTTTCTAATATCTATGTCAGAGCATGTAGGCAGCTGCTGAGGTTATTTATTAAATAATGTTTGTAATATGGCCTACTAAAATGATAATTAATTCAGTAAGGTTATAGGTACCTGCCCCCCTAGCATGGGCCGAGACAATTTTCTCCCCGAGGAAAGGATAAAAATTTTATTCCTAAATAAATAAATAAAAACGCTAAATAACGGTGGATAAATAGTCCCCCGAGTCCCCGTGAAATGTCAAACCGCGATAAACTTGTCCTCTCCTCTGTTGCCGTGCTCTGAGAAGTAGATAAGTTAATTTTATCTCTTGTCAGTGGATAAAATCGGGGGATAAAATTTTTATCCCCGGCCCATGCTAGCCCTGCTGCCTGATAAATGGCAAGTCAATAATCCTTTTGAAACTTGAACAATATGAGTCCTTAGCTTTTGCCCGTGGCTGCACTCACATTATGTTAGATTTTTATACAAACAAACTTCTATTTTACTCCTTTGGTGATTGAATTTTCAAAAATCTTTCCTACTTAAGTCATAAAAATGCCCAGACTAATCAATTTAGCCAGGCCTTTTCCATTTATATTTAAAAAAAAGTTTAATAATTGTAATAGAATAAAATCATTTAAATAGGTACAATTATATTTATTCATTTAGGTATATTTATACCGTATATTTATATAGGACCGTATACCTAAAACAGAGAGATGAGATCATATTTTGGCATTTCGAATTAATTATTTCTTCCAAAACAAACGGGCTAAAACTAGATAAAACTCAACATTCCCAAATAAATCTGCCACTCCGTCACGGTCATAGATTTGATAATAGATACCTATGGACCTTGTACGTTGTTTAAGGCAAGTCCAGCTGGCCAACCCCAGCTGATTCGGTCATTCGGATACCGTTATGGCAATATTGGACCTGAGCGCCAATTTACTCTTAAATCTGGTAATAAAAAAATGCAAATAAAACTGAGGTGGCCTTTAAAACCTGCGGCTATAAAGATTTTAAGGTCATCAGAGTTAACATCGTGCGTGACACAGTTCGCGGATTCACAAAACAAAATGGCGGTGGGTGCGTCGAGTTCGAGGCTTGTCAGTTGTCGGGGATTATTCTTTTGCAACAATTCGGTAATCCGTGGGAGCACGTGTGGCAAGGTCGAGGTCAGCAGCAAATAATGTTCCTATCAAGCTGTTCAGTCGCACGTTTTGAAAATAATTGTAATTCATAGTTGCCGCTTGTAATTGACCACCGACCGTGGCGGCATCCGAACTTGCGAAAACTTTGTACCTTTTAATCCGCTTATCTCTGGATTACGTCGGTATTGACATTTTACTTAAACTTTCATTATGTTTATTACTTTATTTAAATAGTAAGATATGCCCGCGGCTGAAGTTGTGGTTGATTAATGACCCGCAGATGGTCCACTCCACCTATTTAGCGCGTGACGTGTGGAAGCTTTCAATGAAAGGCGCTTATGACGTAGTCCATGATTTCAGTAAACCGATTTTGTAAAGCGTGCCAATCGTAGGTAATCACGTTAATTTTAACACCGTTCATGGGGAAGTTTTCAAATTGAGTGGGCATGTATTCTTTAAAATTTATACTAATAATCTAAATGCGAAAGTGTGTCCGTCTGTATGTCTACTACGCTTTATCGGCCCATCTTTTCAACCGATTTGGACGAAATTTGGTATATAGACAGTTAGCATCCCGAGGATCCCGTCTCGTCCCGGACGATCATCATCTGGTTGTATATTCTTAGTAAAAAGTAAAAGTAGCTGAAAGCCCTCTAAAAATTTGGTCTCTGTTTACGAATTCAGTTTTAAAATAGGCTTCAGTGGCTTACCTGATACATACACACATTGCTTTCGAAATAGACAAACATTGAAATTTATAAATAGTTATTCAATTTGTAAGTGTAAACTAACGTACGTTCTAATGCCAGTTAATATTCATCGAGTCTATAAAAACGTTTTTCGTTAGACTCTACAAAGGTGACACCCGCCTTATGCAATTTTAAATCGAAAACTAAAACAATATGTATAATATTTATCTACTTAATTGAGAAACGTTCGACTATAATAATATTATGTTGCAGACCATTTAGTTAGAGCATAGTACTAACACGATAATATACTTATTGTACTTAAATCTGCCTCAACCTGCACTTAAAGGAAACTTAATGCCAATTAATGGAAAGTAGCTAAAACCTTCTAATAAAAAAATGAGCAACTGTTTTTTTTGCCGGCTCTTAGTAAAATCTTCTTTGCGAACCGGTCGCGGTGGTGGTAGAGTCGTGAGTGGTAGAGGAAAAGTTGTCCTACATGAAATAAGACATTTCATTTCACTTCATATTATACTAGCTGATGCCCGCGACTTAGTCTGCGTGGATTGAGGTTTTTTCGTTCCCGCCGGATCTCTTCAATCAATGTAAATTTTTATCAATTTTGTATTGTACTTTATCGATCTGATTTTCGTAAGCGCTTTCTATAAGTCTAAGCGAAGAATAAATATAAATATAAAAATATAAATAATATGAATATTACTACCTGATGCCTTCGTTCTGGCGTGAAAGAGTAACAAACATCCATACATCCATACATACAAACTATGGGATGAAACTATATAGGTACCGGTGGTAGATTCTTACGACTTATCCATAAGTGGCACAAGTTGTCCTACATGAAATACATCATTTTCATTTTCATTTTCATATACATAATATATAGGATGTATCTACCTATGGAATCTAGTTTCGGTAGGTAGGTAGGTATACCTATAAGCGTAAAGCGCCTAGCCTTAATGAAGTGAGAGGTGCGTGCAACGAACCCACTTCATAAACGTCTTACGGCGTCTGACGCAACAATCACCTGTGCTTTATAGAACAAAACTTGATTGCTACTGCATTCCATAACCATAAACGGCGTGCTCGCTTTAAAGTATTCACAAGATCTTTAATAAACAATGGCCTTTGTTTTAAATGAACTGAAAACGCGGAAATTAGATCGATGGTCGAGAAAATCAATAACAACGTAGACCTTGCGCCCGCTTGTCAAATGTCAACGCTACTTTGCATATTTTATCGTTACCATAATAAATTAAGATAATATTAGGTACTAGACGATGCCTGCGACTTCGTCCGCGTGGATTGAGGTTTTTTGGTTCCCGTGGGAACTCTTTAATTTTCCGGGATAAAAAGCCTATGTGCTATTCCAGACTATAATCTTTCTCTGTGCAAAAAATCTTGATCCGTTCAGCCGTTCTGGCGTGATTGAGTAACAAACATCCATCCACCCATCCAAACTTTCGCATTTATAATATAGTATAGATAGATAAATGCAACAGTCAATTAAATTGATGGAAAACAATAAAGGATTGACGGTGAAATACCGCTGAACATGGCCGATGCTTAAATACGTACTTACATAAAAGTAAATTAATATTATATTTGACCTACTATATGAATATTGCCAAGGATATGCGTGGTCCCATTTCTCAGGTCTCCACTATCTACATCGGCTCCGTTAAGTCGTGAAAGGCCAAATAACTAACCAAAAACATTGTCAAGGTGATTTGTGATGGGAAAAAGTCGTATCGTAATTTCGAACTACGTGAATGAAGAAATTAACACTTTCCCACGGTCGATTTCATTGGCAGTTTAAGCAATATCAGTCGTATAAACTACTTACTAGAATTTATAAAACTTGAATATTAATTTTTGTAAATTTGAACTAACAGTATCCTGGCTTAATGTTATAATTTTACCTTTTAAGAAAGTATAACGGATAGCAATTGAGATTGTGACTAAGCTCAAAGTTATCATCGTGAAAGAAATGAATTTATTTTACTTGGAGAGGCAAATAGAAATAAGTACTAATTATTTATTCGAGCATTTTTAAGCTTTAAAAAGCTCAATATGAGTGGTATGTGTTCATTATCAATATATTTTCAGAATTTTAGGCAATAAGGCAAATAGGTACAATCTTTCGTACGACCATAAAAATTTGTCCTCGAAAAATTGTGTTAATGTTGCAGTGAGGAAAACATAACTGTCATAAGGTACCTACTTAAAATGTAAATCTTGTAAATCATCAACTTTATAGAAATTGGAGAGACGTTTAGGCTGCATTTCCACTGACGCGGAGCGGAGCATGGCGATGTGTTCAATATACCAATAATTAAAGCTATTATAGACGACAATATGATAATTGTAGGACGTTTTAATTTTGTTGGTGGAAGCGCAACGTCTGCGCTCCACTCCTCTCGTCTCTGCTTCATTCAAAAGAGTTCATTACCTGTAACGCAGAGCAATATCATACTCTATTCGTTTTATGTATCTACGAGTACTTATAAGCAAATCAATAACACGATGCGAATCGCACAGCTGAGGGAGTTCGCGGAGTGCTGGACAAATATCTTCGCTACACGCACATACACTTGCACGTCATTGTACAAATGATAAAATCGTGATCTTGAATTTGAGATGTCTTAAGAGAA
Organism: Erebia ligea; assembly: GCA_917051295.2. Classification (NCBI taxonomy): domain Eukaryota; kingdom Metazoa; phylum Arthropoda; class Insecta; order Lepidoptera; family Nymphalidae; genus Erebia; species Erebia ligea. Next base: position 8,834,483 of record OU785233.1, on the reverse strand, counting down.
CTCGAAGCGATCGTTACCCAACACATCTCAAGTGCAATGTGAATAATATCTCTTTTGAACGTCATAGTGGCATGCATGCCAAGCCATTGTTTTGATTTCGCCGCATTTGGAGTTCGGACCATAGCGAATTGAGCAGCTGAATCGTTCAGCGGTCATATGTGGTGACGGACCGACATTAGCTGACCAAGGTTATTTCTACTTCTTTTATAACCGTTTTAAGGCGCCCCAAAATTAAAATTTATAGTATAAAAAAATGGTTTTGCAACGGTGTTTACGAATGTATTTATTCAAATATGTGGCATTGCTATATTATGTTAATGGGCGTATTGCATACTTACCGTTGAAGGAGTTATGAAAATCATACCTTTATGTTAAATCTCAATTTAAAACTAATTGGACTTAATTGTTCGGAGCAAAACATTTTAGTATCGCGAGAGTTAAAACTTGAATGTATTTAAATATTTTGTTCTTTGATTGACAATAATTCAGCAATTTAATTTCTAATTACGTCAAATTATTTCGTCTTAAGTAAAGGATATGAAAAGTAAAATTATCTAGAAAGTTTCCTTGTTAATCTATAGACAATTAACAAATTAATTATTGATTCATTTTATTCATCAGGCTTGGGAATTTATTTTATGAAACTTTAAAATTTTCGGTATGGTTATTGAGGAGATACATTAATAATTGTTTATTGGTCAATTAACAACTTTTTACAAATTAAGTATCCAGATTTACAAGATTAGCATTGGCTAAGTGGCAGAATTGTCTGCTATTCTTGACTACTTGAATTCTATCTGACTTTGATTGGATTTTTTTTTACCTACGGGAGAGATTTTAGCACGAACTATTTTAAAGCATAGTGTAGGTAAACATTAAACAACATGATTAATTTAATGATAGCCTCAATAAATGGACTGAAATACGAAAGCTTCTCGGTTCATACTCAATAATTCAACCCGTAGGGTCTACCTACTCCTAACACAGTCGTATTTTATGATTTTGTAGGTAAGTGGAAAAGATAATTATTTAAATTAATTATTTTATTAATATTAGTTACAAAATTTAGCTAAGGATGTAAGTAAGTAAAAGAAATTAGTAATCTACTCGTGGATGGCAAAGGACACCATCACACCAACGCGACGATTCCAATCTAACAAAACTCAAGAGAAAAGTAGAGTAATTTTGTATTATATGCCGTAGAGATAGTGTTTGTTAATGACCAATAACACAACAATGGTGCTCCCTTTTGTGTCGCAGTGAGTGACCCGAACTGATTATACCAGATAAGATGGTAGGAAATAAACGAACAGGCGGAGCGCGAACCAGCCTGGGTGGTCTGCGATATAATATGTTACCGTTTTACGATCTCACGCAGTCTTCTGCGATGTATCAAATGGGAGGAAATCATGCTTAATGATTTTGTCGGGGAGATATGCGTATTTTTGCGTACTGTTCAAAAGGATATTAGAGTTATTTTCAGCGACTGTTGATGTTAAAAGCTTATTTAGTATTTACTGATTAATATGTGCAAATACCTTAGTAACTAGGCACTGTTGGCTCTTTTATGATGCAATTCACAGTATTTTAAAATTCAAAGCAAGCAAGCAAAGCAAGTAGTATCGTTATGTTCTGTTATTATGCTATCTGCACTTAGTATGGCATTGGTACTTAGAAGAAACCTAATTTTGTTATAAAATCTAAACCGATGTTTGTTCGGTCAAGGAATAAGGATGAACCAGCACTTATTAAATGAATACAGATTACAGATAGACATTGATGTCATTCCATTTCGGTTTTAATTCTTTGTGGGTACGGAAACGGGTAGGTTCGGTATAGCCTATAGTTTACGTTTCGATACTCGGTCTCCTTCGGGAATCGAGTCGATCCTCGAGCACGCACTTGTTACCTTTTTTGAGTTATATGTGCGTTTTAACTTTTTTAAGCCATTATCACTTGCTATAAAGGTGAAGAAAAACTTCGTGAGTCCCACCTGCATGTGGGAGAGTTCTTCATAATGTTCTCAAAGGTGTGTGAAATTTGCCAATCCGCATTTAGCCAGCGCGTTGGACCACCTTTGTCGTGGGCCAAACCCGGCTTCTCATTCTGAGAGGACGCTCGTTTTTTTTTTTTTTTTTTTTTATCCACTACAAGTTAGCCCTTGACTGCGATCTCACCTGATGGCAAGTGATGATGCACTCTAAGATGGTAGCGGGCTAACCTGTATTGAAATCATTAGGTAGTGCCCCGTTTCTTTGGCTCGTCTTGGCGGTCTATGTCTATGGCCACGATTACACGTCTTATAAGTTTCTACGTAAGTAGATCACGTAAGTAACTTACATAACTAACATTTTCATGCGATACGCGACTTCCTAGACTGTTTGCATTTCGTAAGTTACCTACTAATATTACTCTAACTTACAAGACGTGTAATCGTATAGGCTATGGTTGAAATTGTGGGAACAATAAAACTAGATTTATTGATGCAGCCTACGGGCAAATTGTGATGAGAGCTCTCTGTAAGTCGTACCTATCTACCATTCACAGTTTATTCACATGTGACTGAGAGCAACTCCATACTGTCTCTGAGAAAGTGTATGTACGAAACCAGTCTTGTTTGCATAATTTCTATCCATTCATCACGGTATTCTAGCTAAGTTATCAAACAGTGGGTGGTAGTTTTATATAATTTTAAAATACGAACCTATTTATAACGACGCCTCGCGAACTCCAAATAAGGGACCCTCAACTGCCATGTAGGCTTGTGTTCAACAAAAAGTTAGATCCGGGTTTTCTAATTCTATGTGTAGGTATTTACATATATACACCACTAATCACAATTAGCTTGAAGGACGGGTTGATGGGATAATAGAAAGAAACATTAGTGAACCTATGAATGTTTTCTCAAAAGGGTAAGTACCTATAAAGTTTTTTAAAGATTGATTCAAAATATTCCAACTAGGTTCTCAAATAAATTAATCATAGGTAAATCTAGGGCGGACTTATCAGATTATAATATTTTCCATCCATTTTAACGCGACATTTTAAAAAATACCAAGAAAGTCTGTTTCCACTGAATTTTACACTTCATATTCCTAACTCAGATTCCTAAAGTACATTCGAATTCCAAGCAAAGAAGCTTATCCAGATTTATTTTTTGTAGACACATATAAATACAAGGCTGCAGGTTGAGATCCCTATCGGGTAAGTAAAAGTAAATAAAGATGTTCAATGTCCATTGAAAAGGTTAACTTGTGAATGGCGCTGTTATTTTTACCGGCCTTTATCATTTGTTATCGTTGTACCTATTTTATCTCACTGACCCAGATGTTATGCCATAAAATATAAATAATTGCAGGTTGTACCCAAGTAATCTTATCAATGTTTGTTTATGTTACCTTGCCGGAAATCCATTTTACCTGAAAATGTTCATTGAAATCCACCTGTACCTAAACATACCACGTAGATGGAACTTTGGACGGAAAATATATAAATATTATTTTGTTATATTTTTTTTTCTACTAGCTGACACCCGCGACTTCGTCCGCGTAGAATAAGTTTTTATCAATTCCCACGGGAACTCCTAAATTTTCCGGGATAAAAAGTAGCCTATGTCACTCTCCTCCTTGACTATACCCATGCAAAAAATCACGTCGATCCGTTGCTCCGAAAAAGCAATAAACCAACAAACAAACACACTTTTGCATTTATAATATTAGTATGAATAGTATGATTCCCAAGAACATAATATTATTTCAAGTCGCAACTCGCAAGCAACGTCGAAACTTAAAGCTATCGCGAATATGAGCTAGTTCATCTAATAATAGGCCTGCGGTGAAGCTATTACATTTCACATTTTACAAAAAGAAGAACAAACTGTTACGTGATGTCGCACCAAGTCCTATCCGGAATCCCGAGATACTCGTAATATGTTGTCCTTCGGTCTGCTCTGAGGTTTATTATTATCTCGGAATGAGTAGGTACGAGTAGCGAGCGAGGTGTGTGGCCGGGCTTGCAAACAGGTTTATAGTGTTATAACAGACGATCCAACTTGTTTACAGCTGATAGGAATGGTTGGGTGTCCACCCAACCGTACCTATAAGTTGGCTAAAAATCTACACTTCCATACTATAAATCAATCATCAATAACTATAAAAGGCTTTGTCTTGAGTGGCTGACAGACAACCTATAGGTACATCCCAAACGGCTGAACGTAGATTTTTGAAATTTTGAGAGAATATCTCCTTGAGAACCCTAGAAGTGTAGGCTAAGGAAGGAATTTTCAAAATTCCACCCCCAAGGAGGTACATAGGCGGTTCAAGTTATATACATGAAACTTGGTATTTCCACTTTCGGTGACAAATGAAGAATTTTATGTTTTTCACAGTTTTTTGAAATTATTTTGTCTTTTTAAGAACCTAATTCCACGCGGACGAGGTCGCGGGCAAACGCTCGTAGCCAACTAAAAAGCTTTGTGCTGGATAGCTTTGCAAGTTTGCACTGTGTAGACGGACATAAGCAACTTTTCACGAAATTAACTTTTAATTTGTGTTTTAATTAAATGATCGTGGTTAGATATGTTTTAAACAGACCAAAATGATAATGTGAATTGCAAAACTAAGAAATAAATTAAAATCTAAACTAAAAACTAATTATATTTACAAAAAATACACACCGTCCAAGTGATCGTTATTGGGCATGGTGCCCAAAACACTGGCGCTATTACCACGTTGAATGGCAAGGCTAAGCCGTTGGGCTAAACAAGCGCCAGCTCTTTGGTCACCAGAGGCGTGGTTTTTGGGACACGACATTTATAAAATTCTTCGTGTCCGATGACCATGGGCCCAGAGTCTCAAAAGCAAGCGCCGCAAAAACATAGTCCTTAGTAATGGCTGAGTATTTGCGGCGCTTAAGCAACTGAGCAGATTCGGCAGCTGCACCCGCCTTTAGGCACGAGCCCGGTAGGTGGGATGCTGCCAACGTATCAACGCAGGTTGCATCCCACACCAGTGCACGACCCATCGACCACGGTACTATAGTCATCCCGTCCGGCCTCTTGCCGTCATCCCTGAACAAACCGGAGGGTTCCAGCTGTGCAGGTATAGGCAGTGGCTAGAGCGCGACGGACTATATCATTGAGAGCACCGTGGCGATACAAGCGGCCTGCGCTCCGAATGCAACTGAGTCCATGATGACCAAACTGATCGACGTGGCTGCCACAAGGACAGTAATGAGGCTCACATACTTTGATTCCCAAGCGCAAGCAAACTGCCACACGAAGCGCTGTCCGGTCGAGAATCTTTCCCAGGCTATGAGATGGCAGAGCGTGTAGCCAGTGACCTGACTCTTTTTCGGATACGGCTAAAATACGGGCTTTACTTTTCACGAAAAATAATTCAGAATAATAATTAAGACAGAATCATATTGTGCAAAATGCAACTAACAATCGACATTTTCACAATCACATTTTAACATCGAATTTTTTTTAAGAACAGCAAAAATTGATAGATAGATAGATAGATGAATACTTTATTGCACACATAAAAGAATACAAAGTAAAGTTTACTAAAAACTAGGTATGCAAAGGCGGCCTTACTGCTTACTGAGAAATCTCTACTAGGCAACCTTTGGTGAGAGGATTGAACAGGATGTGTATGGTAGTGTGGCACAATAGAATATACGTTATTATTAATAGTAGGAAAGCACATAATAGATGTATTATATATTTATACAATATATTATATAAGTAAAATAAATAAATATAGATAACAATATATATTACACATATAAATAATACATACATAAGGCATACATAAATTACACATTAATTAGTTAATATTACATAAACATATTAACAAATTACGATAGAGATATTAGGTATTTAGTTATTATGGCATGGCGTAGTTGAGAAAATATTCTTTGAGACTATTTTTAAAAATAGGTAAGGATTTGGAGTCTCTGATCTGTTTGGGTAGAGAATTCCATACAGCACAGCATACACTGTGTACGATTTGCTGTAAAATTTTGTACGACTGCAAGGAGTTTTGATTTTATTATCCTTGGTAGAAAATATTCCAAAAGAGAGTGTCGACAGCCCAACTAAAGCCGATAACCTTAACCAAATTGGCTAGTCTGTAAAATCCATTACTCGCGGCAACTTTGCCCCTCGTCTCCATAAAAAACCATTCAAAATGTAACGACAGGCTGTAACAGTAACATGCATGGCAAGTCACAGCTTCTTTATATCGCTCAATAGAAATCTCACTTTCCATAGCATAGTGACATAGTGATACAATCTCCGCGGGTTACGTATGTTGCAAGATACAACTGTAACATGACCGTAACTTTAATCTGGTGGGACATTTATGCTAGAGTCATAGTCACATAATATAATAGTTCTTCGTAGGTACCATATAGGTAGGTACGAGCTACAGATCATGGGACAGAGTCAATGGTCGTAACGGTCTCGTGCGTTTTGTCGAGGATTGTACTCATTTATAAACGTGCACATTTAGCAGTTTTGTACTTACCTGCTGTATAGTTTTGTTGTAAATAAGTAACTACTTTAGTATTGATAATACCTATTTATTTGTAACGTAGATCCCCACCAAGAGTTCTCAGAAATTCTAGTTTCCACAACGAATGTTCTGAGTAAGTTACCAATTTTGGCGCAACAATCAATAATTATCTTTTGACATAAGTACTTACAACTTACTTAATTTTTTTTTAATTGGATAAAAGTGAACGAGGCCCGCAGAACGAGACTTATTCGGACTTATCGTCCTAGCCTGAAATCGAAAGAGTGTGTTTTGGCTTTGATCAGACTTACGACAGAATTAAAACGAGATAGATTTTTATGTAGAGATCCAGTATAGACTACCGGTAGAGATCTGAATCGTTTTTACTCTGTCGCGATCGTAAGTTTGAGTAAAGACGAAATAAGATTTAACAGCCTTAATGTCCTTCTTCTTGAAGTGCCATCTCCTGTTGGAGTTTGTCAATAAATAAAGGATTGGGTGCTTTTTCCATCCTCTACCGTATCTTCTTCCTCGGCTAGGTGGCTTACTGCTGGCTTTTTTCTTATGACCTATGCAAATGTGTACCTTACTTACCCGTAACTTGAGTAACTGATGCCTACCAAAATAAAACTGAAAGATAAGCAGAATTATTTGAAGTCTCCTTTTACGATTTCAATTTCCTGTTCCAACGCCATCACGTCATCTGCTCGCTTTTTTGCTATATCCATATGTTAGTATTCTAAATTCGTCGGTGGATCATAATGTTTGCCATGTACATTAACCCACATTTTTTTATGCCAATTGCTATCCCACAGTATCAAGATTCAAGATGTAGATTTAAGAATGTGCACCCACTCATCGGTAGATAATGGACACAATATGAAGTTATGTACGAATGGCTAAATGAGCCTTCCCATTAAATTCCTTTGTCCTTGATTATATTTGAAAACTAGCCGAGTTTGAAGCTAGTAATTCTTCTACTTGCTGGTTTCTTAACAGGGGAAAGGGTAGGAATTCTTAATAGGTATGTGATGGATTAGTGTTCGAAGCAGTTGGAAAAGTTGGTTTGCGAATAACAATCCAAATAAGTAAAGTGTAAAAAAAGACAATAATTTGTAGGTTCACATATTTATAACATTTGTAAGACTCGCCAAGTATAGATTAATTAAGTTATTTTACGATTAGAGTTTAGTTTAGAGCATAGAGTAAATGGTTTAGAACTTTAGAGATTACACAAATAGATTTTATTGTTTACAAAATAAGACATATTATTAATTAGATTTAAAAAGGTAAATTAGAGTTGTATTTAACCAAAAATGCCTAGCAGTTGTACAGTGTGTAAGATTAATTCTAGAAAAAATAAGGATAAGTATTTCCTTTTTTTGTACCCGAGAGATCAAGTGAAGTAAGTATCTACTATCTACCCTTTTACAAAGGTTTACAAGAAAGCGATATCACATTAATCATCATTAATTTAAGAAAAATGTTTGGGCCAAAATTACAATGCAGTTCAGAGTAGATTAGAAAGGTATCGGTTAAACAATATGTAAGCAGACTAAACATGGCGAGTAACTTGTAAGGATGGTTCAAAATGAACTTACGATGTTGAAACACCCCATTGATATTTGCGGTATTCAGTTATTAATACTGTTCAAAGTAATTGTACACTATTCAGCCTACACTCAAGATGGATGGCAGCGACATAAATGCAAATTCTCCTTTGATGTTCTTTATGCATTCCTTTGCGAACGCGCAATACTCGATCTCTGTAGTGCTCTCAAGTCTTAGGTATACCCACAGAACATATAACCTCTTATTATTATGTTCTGTGGGTACCTATAAAATAAGTGAGATGTTATATTACTAGAGCGAGCAACGCTCCTAAAATTACCCCATGCTATATTTAGGTGCCTTTTGCATCAATATTTTAATATTAAGTAAGATAGCTAAGTACAATGTGATTGATGCTCGCAGAAATCTCTCTGATTGGCTGACATTTTCGTCATGACCTTAGAATTAAATATAATGAGAACACTAAGGTACCATAAATTCAGCCAATTATAATAATTGATACTCTCGCAATCTGATTAACACGCCTTTTTTACACTACTACTTCATAAAGCTAATGATAGATTATAATTAACAATAGTGTCTCTCCTTACAGAAATTATAATAATCATGAGGTGCGGTCATTTATTTGACGCCGTATTATGAATAAAGTAAGTTGCTCCATGGGTAGATCTCGATGTCTACAATAACAAAATAAAGAATGGCGTTCCTGTGCTGGTCACGTGGAGCCGTGGGTCCGAGATGAAAGTGCAAGCGTGGGTGTCACCCATTGATAAAGTTTATTAAACGGTCGTGAGAATTGTGTCTTCTTTTATAAAGAAATGCATCCGTTATTTTGGAGGTTTCGAAATTTTTCTCTTTTTATTTCCGGCTATGCAAGTAAGTATATAATATGATTCATAATCGGTTGATGTACTCAGTGTTGATTAATTTATAGCTGGCGCTATTGCTTTTGGGTTGCTGGTTTATATTTTAACAAGATGAAGAACGCCGTTTCTTTATATCTCAAAACGCGATTAAGATCCATACCTGATAACCTAAAGAGAGTACAAATTTTAGTTCCAGTTATTTCGCAAATAGCTGTATAGGTACTAAGCAATGTTTTCTTGGCGGTTCACCCTGTGATAGCACTGCTGCCTATATGAACCATTTGTCACTTTTAAATTTTTTCTGGATGACTGTTCCTTGAATACCTCTCTGACCCCTACGTCGTATTTTTGATTTGCTGACGTACATTGTGTGTATTGTAATTACATCATGCTGTATTTAAGCTATGTTTTGATTTGGTTTTACTTGACGAAAAGCTGGGTGGTCGTCTAGCATGGTACGTATTTATAATATTAAATGGCGTACTGTTATGCGATAGTATTATACACGATATAGAGCAGCATATCTATCTGCTCTGGCTTATACCACACTTATACCTACTCTGAGACCAGAAATTAACCTTGCATCAACCTGACATACCTATAGTAGGTAGGTGCTTCACACCTCTTATCGAAAAGAGCAGAATAATGAGATTAAAATTGATAATGGTGACATATTTTCTTGCTGATTTTGTTACTGCCGTTCGTGATGTTGGATGCTACATCGTCCATTATTATTACACAATAAAATAATACATACTAAATACTCCAATAATACATGTTATGGGAAGGATATACACAAAGCAAAAAAAAAAATATTCATGACGAATTGCGATATTGCCGCAGAAGTATAATTGACGGCAGTAAAAATGTAGCAGGACTTTTACCACAAGCATTGCATATTTTTTTCAAAGAATCTCTCAAGGTAAACTCTTGTTTTACGTCAGCCTCATGGGTCAGCCTGCATACTTAGTTATACTTAGTTATTATATTAACAAAGAAAGATAATCTTTTTAATTGCTGAAATCAAGAATTTTAAGGTTTGAAATAAATTTCCGTTACGTCATTTCATGACTCAACGTTGTGTGTTTTAAACATAAACATAATACATTTATTTGAGTGTGCTGTGAACTCTAGAATTTTTTACTTGGCATTTTTTACTTCCCAAATTCACACTAGGTAGGTAGGTATATGAATTAAATTATTATTTTTGCTTATTTCACCGGTTCAGCGACCCAAAGAGGATATGTTGATATACCTACCTACCTACCGGTAAGAGGGTAGTTAATATCTACGCTGTCGACTTTCGATATAAAATTAAAAAAAGTTTTATTCAATTCAACTTTTATAATTAGAGTTTTTGAATCGTCTAGTCATCTAGTGAATCTACTACTGGTTCGAAATTTCCTGCCTGCCGAGATACTTAATGAGCCTGCAAGAAACTCGACTTCAGCGACCTAATTTAATTTTTTTCAGGAAGTCATCCTGACCACCTCCTTATTTACAATTTGCAACTGCGTAGCAATAGTAGATACAGTACCTAAAATATAATTAATAATTCAAATACATATAATATGTACTATATACAAGTATGTTATATTCCTATTGTGTGTAAATCGTAAAGAATAAGTAAGTGAAAATACATGTTTCTTTTTCCATGGAATATTTAAGGTGACTAAAAGCCGTTGCGGTTTGTGGCATGCGCAAAAGCTCATCAGACATGCGCGGGCGCATCGTGCTCTTGACCCTCGATTGTGACTCATTGCGTGACGTGCCGCTTAGCTTTAGATAATAATTATGTGGGAATACGAGATGAAGCTATAATTATTCATAACATGGTAATCGTTGGATAATATTATTCACTCGAAATCCTGGCGTATCAATAAATTCTGTTTGAAAGCTATTTTGTTTCGAGTGAACTTTCTTTGTATTATATAAATACGAGTACTAATGATGTCCGCGACTACGTTTGCGTGGTTTTAGGTTTTTTGATTCACGTGGGAACTCTTTAATTTTTCGGGATAAAAAGTGGCATATGTGTTAACCCGAAAAACAACTTACATCTGTACTTACAAATTAAATCAATATCGCTTAGGTAAATAGATGGGCCGTGAAAGCGTATAGCAGACAGACAGATATATTTTTGCATTTATAATACTAGTATTACCTGTGTTATTATAATGTAGTAAGTAAATGCACGCAGTGTAAAGCCACAGTAAACGTGGTAAAGCTCAGCAGCCATAAGGTAGATTTGGCTGCTCAAAATAAAACAGATGAAGCGAAATAAGTGCACCTCGTAGGCTGCGCCGTAGCCGTAGGTAAAGTTCTATTGGGGGCGAAAAAGAAACGACAAAATTCTGCTTTTGCTTCATTGGGTAGTTGAGTTAGTTTTTGAAATGTATTTTTAAAGGGATTTGGATCAAATTATCATAGCACAAGAGTACTACTTCAACTGCGTTCGTCACAGATTAAAAATCTAGCGATATTAATTTAAACCTGGATGTTGTGGTCAATTCTTTAGTGCAAAATCTTTAAACTAAACTGACAGGTGTAAACAATGGGTGAAAAGTTTACAGCTTTCCTGTTCCACATTTTTATTTAGTTTAGAGATAATGTACAACAAAATGACTCACATTGTTCTTTTACGAGTAAAAAGTTTTGATTAGGTATCTAAGTTTGTTCACAACAAGGCATCAAATCGTCTTCCTATTATTTTATCCGCATTACTTCAAATAATACACAACACATTATACACAGATAACAGCAGATGATAACATGTATAAAACGTATAAAAGGAATAATGGTTCCAAAGAGAAAACACGTTACTTGTAGATATACGTTTGGACATAGGTATGATTCTTGTATTCTGATTAATATACCGCGATATAGACGCTGTTATTAATATGAGAATAGCAGAAGTTATCGTTTGCAATAAATCTGTTGCGGATAGGTTATGGTACTCTTACCTTTTGTAAAGACATCAAATTTCAGTGAAAGTTAAATTTATAGCACAACTAACTGATGCCCGCGACTTTGTCCGCGTGGATTGGATTCCGCGGGAATTCTTTAATTTTCCGCGGTAAAAAGTAGCCTATGTGTTATTCCATAATATTATAATCTATCACTGTGCGAAATTTCACCCAGATCCGTTCTGCCGTTCGGGCGTGTTTAAGTAACAAACTCCATCTATCACAGCCATTCATCCATCCAAACTTTCGCATTTATAATATTAGTATAGGTAGATAACTAGTGTTTTTCCGCAGCTTCATCTAATAAAAACCATACTTATTAAATAGGTATGGTATTTTAACAACCATTGTTTTTTTTTGGATGATCTGTAATGGATAGTTCCGCAAATATGACGAAATTGAACCTACTAAAACCCCACGGTAACTTGGTGGCTGGGGAGTGGTTCAAATTTCGTTCTCGCTACCTAGCAAACGGCGCGCCGCGGCTCCCGCTAAGACATGTACCTATACCTAGGTAGTAGGTACCCTCCTTTAGGTTATAAGGTTAGGTGCTTAGGGAGGTGGTCACGCAGGCAGAGGTGCTCTAAGAACAGGAACGTGGTCCTTTCGACTCGAGGACTCGTTTTTCGATTTAGTTCAGATATCCTGAACTTTGTTGTCGTGCAAAATACCAAAGAATTTTTTTCCACGCTTGGTCTAATTCCGTGGCCGATTCCCCGCTGAAAATATATCTGAGCCGAGCCCCGGTTTCATGTGGGGTTTAGCTGCATATCAGATTCTAAAGGTCTGATTCTGTAGTTGTTTATAGTAATTTCATAAAGTCTAGCCTCTCTGTGCAAAATTTCAGTTATCCAAAGGTTTAGACAACACATTCATCAGAGAGAGTTAAGATTTTTCTTTTCACCGTATAAGATAGTAGAGACGTTACTATTCTATGGTAGAGAATAGAGACGATGAGAAAGAATGGCTCTTAGAATAATATTTGGGGGTTTTAAAAATTCTTCGCCTTTACAACAAAACCTAAGATTTCATCCAAATCTCAAAAAATCCATTACAACACAGAAAAACTTGTCTTACAATTTCATATTATGAGGCTTTATGAAGTAAAAATGTGGTAAAACGCCGTGTTTCCTAACATAATATTAGAATGTAACTTATACCTACGACCTACGTATGTCTATGGGAGCAGTAAATCTTCTAAACCTTCACGCGAAGGGCCTTTAAATTAAACATCTTCCAGTTTAACTTTCTTTTACAACTTTTTATGAGCACTTTTATTAGTTTTCACGGTTCATACTTAATCATAAGTTTGGTACCTAATTAACGTTTAATTGGAAAACAATTTCATATTAATCATCATAATCATATTATTCGAATTTAAGTAGGGCGTTTTATAAACATTTATGACATTACTTTTTTGTGTCCCTATCGCCTCAATAGATCTAAAGCAGAATACCGATTGCCGAAATAATATTAAGTATGATCCAAAATGAGGTAAAAGGCGGGCTGGGTTGGGTTGATAATAATAATATGATGTTGTAATGTACATACCGAGTAGGTGTTGCGTCCTAGCGCTGCTTGGTTAGTGTATGCCATCTATTTGACGACCTCCGTGACCTGGCGTGGCGTGGTGTTGCCTTAACGTGCGGAGGTCCCGGGTTCGATCCCCGGCAGGGTCAATTTGGGAATTTATAATTTCTGAATTTTCCCTGGTCTGGCCTGGTGGGAGGCTTCGGCCGTGGCTAGTTACCACCCTACCGGCAAAGACGTGCCGCCAAGCGATTTAGCGTTCCGGTACGATGCCGTGTAGAAACCGAATAGGGGTATAGGTTTAATATAATTGCTATGCCCCTAACAGGTTAGCCCGCTATCATCTTAGACTGCATCATCACTTTCCATCAGGTGAGATCGCAGTCAAGGGCTAACATGTAGTGGATAAAAAAAAACTACTTACCTCTAGGCAAACATAAAGTATTTTAGATACTATAGATGTGACGCGATAGATCAAGGGGTCAACTTTTTATAGAAAATCTACATGCTCTCAAATCTCAAAATTCTGTACCCAGTGGTTTAAGCTGTATTTACGTTAATATGTCAGACAGATGCAGTAATTTTACCGGAAGTAGTTATTGGAACTGTTAGTACCTCTACCTACTTATCAATTTTTAAATATTTATCCAAAGCAAACATAATTATCATTAGAGCTCCTGTGTAAGCACTAATTGTCAACTCCAGTAAGCGTTTCTTATAAATAGAGTTTAATGATCCGCTGTCAATTGGACTTCTTCAGCGCTTGTGGAATGTCCGGCTGCTGCGTATAAGGCAGGTCATTAGCGCTGCAGCGCTGGATGTCTGCGGAATGACACGACTGTGGTCTCATCAGTATGCTGGTGTGATACTGCTGTGTGACTGACTAATCGTGGCTTCTCGTGGCGTAGGTTTACTATGAGATATGAATTTGAGAGACCAAATATAAAATTGGATTACAAAACCAATTTAACAATGAAATAAATTAAAACTATAAATCAGTAAAACTTCATTTCAACTTCAAACATCGATTTTACTGCTTAGTGCCCATTATGCTAGCAACATTGCCCTTTTGGATGGCCAAACTTCTTCGACCAAGGTAGCTGCCAGTTCTTAAATCCTCGCTCGAATGTCTGCTTTGTTTTTATTTTAATGTTACTCGTAATAAGCTCAGGCTAATAAAATGAGACAAAAACACGCAATACCAGACTACGCGGCACTTGGAGGGTTTGTGTTTTCCAAGCCCAAGTGTTGTAGAAAATTTCCTGTTTCACAGAAATTATTGGCGTTGCTACTGACAAGATCTTTGTCGATGGACGTGTCGACACATCCCCCTTTGTGCCCCAGTGGCGTGTTCCGGGGACGGCGCTGCTTTTAGACCGCTTTTCATTTAAATGCTAATAAACTCACTTATATGCCTAGGTACTTGTGTTTCATTTAACTCATACAGCAGGTTTATTACGGCTTCGTAAAAACAAAGGATGGGCCGTAGTTTTGATGACCTCCATGGCGCAGTGATGAGCGCTATAATCAGCAGGGTCAATTCGGAAGTTTAGATTCGGGTTAAAGACATTTAATACTCAAAAAGATCACAATACTACTACTACTAAATAATACTAAATTTGAAAGTATACTGCCCAATGTACATATTAAAATTTAGTAATGTATTATTATCTAGGTAAGTGTCACAAGTGACAATTAAATGTTAAAAGTTTCAGATTATGAAGATAGTAAAAAAAAACTTTAGAATAAAATGTTCATAATATGCTTACAAAACTGGTTATGTAAGGGCAAGGTTACATTAACATTCTCTAAATTGTTACATCTGGTCTCTGATGGGAGACTTCAGCCGTAGCTAGTTACCACCATACACCAGCAAAGAGCGGTGTGACTTTAGGAAGTCCAGGTTCCGATGCCCGGCAGGGAAAATCTAGGAATTTAATTGGCTCAATTGACTCTTGTCTGGTCTGGTGGGATATTTTACCACCCTACCAGTAATGACGTCACCAACCGATTTAGCGTTCCTGTATGATGCCGCCCAGAAACCGTTCAGGGGTATGGGTTAACTGCCACCGAATACCTCTACCAGGTTGTGGCGATACCGTCTTCTAAGACCGCATCATAACTTACCAAATACCACCAGGTATTATCGCAGTCAAGGGCAGACATGTTGTGGAATAAAAAAATGCGTAGGTAATGAATGTCTCAGCCGGTAGACGTCCGTCGTCTACAACTCCACTTGTTGTCTAAAATTATTGTTCAAGAGGCCGAGGTATATTATGATATAATTATTATTTAACCGTAAATACCTCGATCTATTATGATAAAATTATAATATTTTTTCTAAACTATTACTATTAAGTGGAGCTTAAGCAAAAGTTCTATAACCATAATTAATATGCTATAAAAATATATCAACGTAAATGGAGCCAATTCGAGACCACATCATACTTACTCTCCTGCCTCTAGAAATAGATCAGTTCAATGACGTTCTTTAGTAGCAAAATGATTATAAAGACTACACATACGCAATACCAGTTTATGGCTAGTAATCATATAGTGGAGATAGATTATTTATTTAACTATCTCATAAAACGCTAGTTAGTGCCCTAAACTCCTGATATAGATTATAGATGAGTTAGAATTTTTCTAGCTTTGCTAATATCTTTACTAGCTGATGCCCGCGAGTTCGCCGGCGTGGAATTAGTTTTTTAATTCCCACGGGAACTCCTTCATTATCCGGGATAAAAAGTAACCTGTGTCACTCTCCAGGTCCTCAACAAAACCATGCAAAAATCACTTCGATCCGTTGCTCTGTTGCGGCGTGATTGAAGGACAAACAAACAAATATTAGTATGAAAGCTTATGAAAGTATTCCTGCCATAATAACATGGCAAAATATTTGACTTATTAATAGTTGTGGTATGATTATGATTTACCATAATCGGTCCATGACTGTCAAAATATATGGATTGTTATATAGAAATTTAGTTGTCAGACTAGATAATTAGATATAAAGAGTCTTCAGTCTTGGAACCGGAATTGGAATGGACGTTGGCTGACGTTCTCATAGGTACCTACATGGGTGCACGAGAAAGCAGCTGTCAATAGAGGAGAAGAGTAGACATGCATGCCATAAGCACAGAAAACTTAATAGTAATATCCAGATACGTGTCTTAGCACTGCAGTGACGATAACAAACGCCCAACGACTAAAAAGGAGAAGTAAAGAGACTAGTGGCGGAGTGCTAAATTATCTTTACTCTTTGAAAGCGTTATTGAAAAAGAAAGTTACGTTAGCTACCAACCTCACGAAGAATAGGAGTCTTAAGCTGTAATTCCTGGTAGCTATACAACCAGTTATTTGTTTGGAGACTTGAGATTGCGTGACAGCCAAAAAGCTTATAGTCGTAACTCATAAACCAGGCTAAAATACACGCATGTAATGTACCTACCTAATGCGCGTCCAGAAAGTAAACAGCTTCGTACGTCATTACAAAGCGATTTGTTGGCGTACTGCCGCCTCTACAATGTTCCGTGCTACTGACTAGGCGTAGACAAACAGGCGAACGATCCTTTCGTCCCACTTCCTTGATAGTTTTAGGAATCACACAGTTCGTTTGTTTTTATTGCCACGCCATCCTGTTGGAAATTAACCTTGTTTAGTTTCTTTATAGTAGAATTAAGGATCATTAAGACGCTTCAAGTGTCATTAAAGTTTTAGAGGATTGTAAGTGTTTGGAAAGCTAATAGGCATGTGTGAAGAGAAAAGCGGTGATAGTCTAGTGGTATACTACACGTCAGCCTCTTATTCGGGCGGTGGGCGGTTCGATCCTCGGGCTTGCAGTTTTAACTTTTCGAAGCGTTAGTGATTCAATTTCACTTGCTCTTGCGACGAAGGAAACATCGTGAGGAAAACTGCATGCCCGAGAGATCTTCATACTGTTCTCAAAGATGTGTGAAGTCTGCCAATCCGCAATTGGCCAGTGAGGAAAAAACCCCTTCTCATTCTGAGAGGAGACTCTTCATCGGTGGGCCGGCGATGATCATGACGATGCGAGTGAGAAGATCAATGTAGATTTCATAGAATAAGGTAAGTTGTCTGCTAAAGACTCCATAATGATCTTGATACATCAAGTTTCATCAGAGACTGCATCATCATATACCACTAGATTTATAGTCAAGAGCTTACTGAGAGGTAATTTAAACGACGCGGTATGTATGGTCATTGGTCGTGTATCGTCCAAGCGCTTGTAATATATTTGCATAAAAAGAGCAAATCATTTAGGTATGCAAACTCATTAACATTTTTTCTGTGAAAAGAAAACAATTTTGACATAATACAAATTGTATTCTCACTTGATTTTAATAACAAATTAATTTGTCATACTACAATGACATTTATATCCGGATAGTTAAAAACTTTGGTGGGTATAAGAATGTTTCTCTAGTGATTTTTAATAGGTAGGTACTTAGTAGGTAGGTTTGTTTCGGATTTCCGTGAAATCTTTGTTATCAAAATATAAAATATATATTTAAAATCTGTTTTATTGGAATTCTCTTTTTTTAAGACGTGATAGTACAGAGTACCTACAGACTACAGTAAGTTTACAGACCATTGCTGTGTGCTACATAGGTACCTATCAAATATAAAATCTAAACAGTGCAGAGGCGTAAGTAATATTTGTCGATCATACAATAAAAAAAATATTGCATGTTCATTAGGAAATTCTCGTATCTCGTAAAGTGAAAATTATCAGCAACTACTTAGATGATGCACGCGTCCGCGTGGATTAAGTTTTTTGATTTCCGGGGGAACTCCTTAGTTTTCCGGGATAAAAAGTAGCCTATGCCATTCCCCGGGATCTAACCTGCCGCTATCGAAATCGGTTGAATAGATGGGCCGTGAAAGCGTAGCAGACAGACACACTTTCGCATTTATAATATTAGCATGGATTGACTGAAAATAAAGTAACTTTTACATCTCTCATATTCGGTAAGTAGGTCCTTATTACCCCCAAATGGAGCTTGTAGGTGACCAATTAGCGCTCTAGGGTAATAATGTAGCTAGAAAAGCCCTCGGGCGGTAAGTAATTAAAAAAAGTATGATGGTTAGATGTACGCGAACTTTTTGAAAGAGTGAAGAGTTTTTTTTTAAATTACTTACCGCCCTAGGGCTTTTCTAGCTACATTATTACCCTGGAGCGCTAATTGGTCACCTTCAAGCTCCATTTGGGGGTAATAAGGACCTACTGACCTCACAATCGAGATGTAAAGCAGAGTAGTTAGCTCGGGTGTAAGCATCAATTGCACCCTCGAACTATAGGCGCCCTCACTGTGCTCGTGCGCCTAAATATCTCGGGCTGCAATTGATGCCTTACAGCCCTTGGCTACTAATCTACTATTCTTGTGAAAACTTCCGTTGCAATATTTTTTTCGTATGAAAAAAAACCCGTTCACTCTCAAAATACTTTTTCAATATCAAGTCCCTCTGGAAAGTTACTACAAGGGCTTTTCAGCAAAAGAAGTTACTTGTGAGTAAGTACTATGAAAACTTCCGATGCGCTTCCGCCCTTAGCCTGAATTAACTATAAGAGCTTCATACTCGTAGCTTAATTTATTCTATACGATACCACAATATTTTATCGATGTCCCCCGAAGGTGAGGTACCACTTTTGTTAAAATTGTGAAATTAAAAACATACTTTCTAACAAGTTTTTTGAGTTATGATTGTATAGTGACGTTAAACTTATGAAATCATTAGCTGATGCCCGCGACTTCGTCCGCGTGGATTGAGGTTTTTGATTCCCGTGGGAACTCTTTAATTTTCCGCGATAAAAAGTAGCCTAAGTGTTATTCCATACCATAATCTATCTCTTTGCCAAATTTCATCCAGATCTGTTCAGCCCTCCCTCTATCCATCCATCCATCCATCCATCCATCCAATTATAATTTATAATATTAGTATAGATGAAATATATATCTTATTCTAAATTAAATAAATATAATATATATTAATCAATTTAATTTTAATTTAATTTTCTAATAAAATCATTGTTTTACATCGTGGTATATGTACCCGTTTTAATACATAATAATATGTTTTCAAACCACGAAATAAGTCTCAAATCATTAGGTACATAGCGTTAAATCTTGAACCATGGTACGGGACCCTTCGTGTGCGAGTCCGACTCGCACTTGGTCGGATTTTCAATTACCTACATGTGCGGCGAACGACGGAGGCAGTGAGAGAACACCTCAATACAACGCCTTCTAGTCTATGAGTGACAGTTCTAGATCATGGGCGCCTGAGTTATGGAGCGTCACTTACTTTGTAAGTGATCGAATAAAGGAGATTGCTCATAGGCACAAGCTCCCCGAACCAACCAAAACATTACGCAGTATGTTCCGACCAAAAAATTACGCAGTTTGAAATTGCGAGAGCATGACGTTATCAGGATTTATTAGATATTTCCCAATTTCGCTGCTGACGTTTCAAGTATTTTCAGTGTAGAGTAGGAAAAAAAAGCGCTTTTTATATTAGGTTTTCTTTATAAGTAACCTCAAAACACGTAATTTTTACAAAACTTTAACGCGTCTTGGTGCAGCGGTAAGGTTCTTTATACTTTTCGATATTATAAGTGGATTTTTAAAATGTCTGTATTACACAGACGGAAAAACTTCTTCAACTACATAGGTACATCGTAGTTCGAGCGCTTGTGTAGAAGCCTGCCGGTTTACTCTTGTTTTAAGAGATATTCAAAATTACTTGGCAAGAAACATGGACTTCCGCGGCTCTTGCGTCTCTAGCGGATCGTTTTTTTGTATACGCTCCGTCTTTTACTTTAAAAGCGATCTACTTATGGGTATTGTGTTGCATTATGTATTTCACAGGGAACAATGGCTAGAATAACTTTAATAAAGACAATAGAGTTGAGCCAATTTATATTCAATTATTGGAATTTATTTGTCTAAAATTATTGGTCAAATTTGACTCGTCATGTAGTTCTAAGTTGCGGAGATTTTCTTCAGTAGCTACATCGATAGCTCGATTCATCAATAATTGATGTGTCCCTGTTATAATTATTGTGTTTGTGTATGTATATGGGTTTAATATAACTGCCATGCCCCTAACAGGTTAGCCCGCTACCATCTTAGACTACATCATCACTTAACATCAGGTGGGATCGCAGTCAAGGGCTAACTTGTAGTAAATAAAATATATATATAAAAAAAACATTTTTTCACGTTATCAAGTCGTAAAGCTGCCTTGCCATTGCCTGATCTCCGCCAGAAGTAGGTATACCAATTTTGAGGTAAATGGGTTATGTGGCACTGCTACGAGTAGATACGTTGATACTTAATTGATAAATCAGAAAATGGGCCGATATTCCGATATGACTTGCAGTTTAAGTATAACCAACTAGCTTGAATACCTACTCTCAATTTTATTTGCATGTTACATACGTTTTCTAAACATTCCTTTAAATTTTCTCAACATCGTTTCTTTTCCATTTCATTTCATCAGCCCACCCTGTTTGTGTCCAATGAAAAGTTTTTACTTTTTTATGGGAATGGACATTAAAGCGAACCCTTACAAGAAATTGTGTTGCACTCACCTTGTCGCATACCTAATCCTAGACCATTTAGAGATCGCACCACCCACAGGCACCACCAATTGGGCCACCTTCCTCATCAACCCGCTTTCCGCAACCTTCTTTTTTAGGTCAATGATAAAATTATGTGAAAGTTGGTGCTTTAAAGTAGTTTCAAAACAACCAGTAAGTGAAAATGATTGATCATCAAATCGATTCATCAGTAATACTTGTTCAATGAAGATCCAATTATGTATGTATATCAATTCTGCGGACCGATTTAAAAGGCAAATAAAACATAAATTCTAAGAAACGTTGCATCTTTGTATGTTTTATTTTTTAATAGGTACTAGCAAGGTAAAAGTGTTAATAGAAAGTTGGAAGATTTTAGGATAACATCTAGTCTGTTTTTAGTGGGAAATTGATGATGCTTATACCGATTACGTAGATACTAGATAGGCTAGATTTCTCGTAGTTGTCGTACGACTGTCGGCTGAGGCAAATGGTACATGGATGCCAGGATTTCCACAAAACTCTTGGTTGCTAATTTCTAGCGATTCGTTAAGCGATTAGCATAAGGTCATCTACTCAGTGAGGGAGGAGATCCCTGTGACAATATGCGGGAAGGTCAAGGCTGCTTGAGTCAGGCCGGGTTACTCTAGGAGTCTAGAGTTCCTACGGATCTCTTCACAGAAATGCAACCGAGTGTACCTCTATCGCCCGTATCTAGAGTTAGTGATCTTTTTTATCAAGCTATTTAGCGATCATGTTTATATGAGCCATGAGCCAAGATAATTCCATTCCCATTACACGCGACATTTTCATTAGTAACAGAATTGCAATCAGTTATTATCGCCCAGCCTTTTATTACACACTTGTAACTGTCACGTTTAATGTGCAACAGTGTAAAGCACATTAAATTCCGTCATACTTTTAGGCAAATGACATCAGAGCCGACTGCGGCGTGTCTGGGCGGATATTATGCACGTCCGCAGCTATACCGGGCCGTACTAAGTAGATTGGGAATTTCTTAATACGTCTGAGACCCTACCTCGGATCCCAGAGCGCCCCTCAATATCATACTGCGCGATTAAGAATACCTACCCACGGTCGTAACTAGGTATACGAGTTTGTCCACCAAATTTCCCGACTGGGCTGAGTTTTGATTTGAAATGTTTGGATCCTTATGTGGAAATAGAGAGAATTACAATAGGTTCATAAGGTTTTGGTATCATTTTCTTCCTACAGAATGACGTTTCCTTAAAAATAACATAAAACAACAAGTGTCAACTGATAATGGTCTGAGTTTCCTAGTGCCTGATCTATGCCGTTATAATATGTAGGTAAACTGGATGTGCTAAATATTTCATTGATTATTATAGGAATGCGGAATACGGTGCATGGAGTAAAAAGGTGTAAAGGAAGCAAAGATCAGAGTGTACCGATGGCAGCGAAACCGATAGTAATTGATGGAGTGACCTCAAAATAGCAACTTACGAGTATATCGGTCGTTCTACGAAATAATCCTCTGTAAACATAATTGCATTTTGTCGGTCATCAAAACTGTATTTGTAATTAAGTGGCGCGGCGAAGTGCGATGGCAAGTTCAGCTCTACATTGAAATGCTATTGAATTGGATGAGTCAAGGCTTCCCCCTTTCCCCACCACAACGTGAGTGCGAGCGCGGTATTCCGCTACACACGGGTCCTCCGAATTGGGGACTTATTATATATATATCATTATCATCCTAATATCATATAAGGTTAAGTAAGAAAAAAGAACTAAGTAGAAGGAAAAAGTCCACGAGGACACAGCCCAACGCCTTATCAAATCCATGCTGTTGGGAGCACAACATCAGATCAATTATAGCGCACGCCCGCGACTTCGTTCGCGTGGCATAAGATTTTGATTCCCACAGGCACTCCTTAATTTTCCGGGATAAAAAGAAGTCTATGTTACTCTCCACGTCCTCAACTATACCCATGCAAAAAATCACGTTGATCCGTTGCTCTATTTCGGCGTGATTGAAGGATAAACTCTCTATTTGACGTCCTTGGGGATAGAATTTTCAAAAACTATGAATCACGTATTTTTTCATTTCAAACCGAAATCCCAAGCACCAAGTTTCATGGCTACAGCTTGAAAAACCGGCCAAGTGCGAGTCGGACTCGCGCACCGAGGGTTCCGTACAAACCTGTAGTAAGTTTTAAATAATTAAAAAAAAACTACTTACTAGATCTCGTTCAAACCAATTTTCGGTGGAAGTTTGCATGGTAATGTACATCATATATTTTTTTTAGTTTTATCATTCTCTTATTTTAGAAGTTACGGGGGGGGGGACCAACATTTTACCACTTTGGAAGTGTCTCTCGCGCAAACTATTCAGTTTAGAAAAAAATGATATTAGAAACCTCAATATCATTTTTGAAGACCTATCCATAGATACCCCACACGTATGGGTTTGATGAAAAAAAAAATTATTTGAGTTTCAGTTCTAAGTATGGGGACCCCCAAAATTTATTGTTTTTTTTCTATTTTTGTGTGAAAATCTTAATGCGGTTCACAGAATACATCTACTTACCAAGTTTCAACAGTATAGTTCTTATAGTTCCGGAAAAAAGTGGCTGTGACATACGGACGGACAGACAGACAGACAGACAGACATGACGAATCTATAAGGGTTCCGTTTTTGCCAAATTTGGCTACGGAACCCTAAAAATGACGGACTTTCCTACAAACTTTCAACCCCTGTTTCAGCCCTATGGAGGTAGAATTTTCAAAAATTGCGAAACACGTTCTTCATTTTGAACTGGTAGCTCAAATACCAAGTTTCATGTATACAACTTGAAAAATGACGGACTTTCATACAAACTTTCAACCCCTATTTTACCCCTTTGGGGGTGGAATTTCGAAAAATCCTTTCTTAGTGGATACCTACTCTTCACAAAGAACACACCCTCCAAATTTCATGTCTCTAGGACCAGCGGTTTAGGCTGTGCGTTGATATATAAGTCAGTCAGTCAGGACTTTGAATATGTACAGTAATTCGTTCACGGTTCATTCACCCTGTCACATACCTATTATGCACAGTGTATACATATTGTGTTCGCTCGGTACCAAAATTAAAGTTAACAATGCCACAAAAGTGTGTTTTTGTCTACAATATACCTACTTCAACAAGCACCCAGTCTCCTACAGTCTCTTACAGTCTCCCTCATTTACTTCTCTGTTAAGTCCACTATGTATGTAACTATGTCCAAAAAACCAAGGTACGCGGTGCGACGTCTTCCACAACAAGAAATGACTAATTAGTCCGCGACACCCATCAATGAGTTATTCGACCTAGAGAAAGATCATGACGTAGGTACTACCTCAGCCATAATCAGTAAAATTGTTTGCTACAATATTATGGCCCAAATGTTAATAATCTTAATAAGTTTAATAATCCTTTATGTAAATAAGTAACTATGATGCGATAGTTCAAATAATTAAGAGACTAGAATTCCCCAAGGCCAGAGTCTGATGAAATAGAATGCAGAATTGAACAGTGTGCGTAGCAATTATTGGTATCTACTACCTATCTATTTAAATAAATTTAAATCAATCGAATCTATTTAAAGTTTAGGTACCTATAGATTTAAAGTGGACCTGAAAGGCTTGCAGTGTTTGATTTGTTTATCAGTCAGTGTTTCATCATTATTATTACCTATACCTAAAGTAGGTATTTAAATCCAAATTAATATAAAACGAAACAAATGAATACAAAATCTAACAAATCATTTATTTTCATTTACTCAAATTTGTCTGTTGTCAACTGGTCAAGGATTTCAACCGAACTCTTAAGCGGGAGTAAGTTAGTAAACTAAGCTTTATTTAATAGTAGCTCAGTCTAACCTGTCGGGTAGATCTATTGGCCGTGTGTACTGCAATGAAATGAGACCGGTTGAAGCGCGAATACATAGACCGTTGGCAGGTACGCAATCCCATTCTTTTGTTTTTGTTTTCACGCTGCATAGACTTAAAGACTCTGAGGAATTCGAAGGCGAGAGCGAATATCGAAACAGGTTATTAACAATGGTATCTAGGTGACTAGCAAAACCAATATACCTACATTTAACAATCAATCATACCAAAAATTACACTTTGATAAATAAGGTTGCAAGTTGCAACATGATAGCTCAATAGATTAGCAAGCTGAAGTGGCATTGGGCAGGTCAAGACGCTTGCTGTTCCGACGGCTGATGAGGCGGACATTTTCTGTAACGACAAGGAAGTTGGAACAAGGTTCCTGTATAGCAGAGACCGCGTGCTGGTAAGGGTTGTAGGTAACCCAACCCGCTGTAACGATGACCTCAAAAAGGTAACGGAAACCGGGTGGATGAGGTAGGCGGAAGTCCTTAGTTGGTGGCGCATTAGGCCTGTGTCCAGAATACATTAATTAAAAAAAAAATATTGATGATTATCGAATACTTGCATTAGAAAGTAGTACCGATAACGTATGTCACGTTATCGTGATGATGGTAGAGTTTGGATCAACAATCAAAATCCGCAGCAGCCAGGTTGTTTTAAAAAGGATTAAGATAATAGCAATCCAAGTATAAGCTTGGATTTCGTTTATCATAGGTAATGGTGCATGTAATCAGGCTTAACATAATCAGACTTATCATCAGTTTACCTTTAATATTCGGGTTCCTATATTATAACGGGTTATTTGTAAAAATAAATTAAGTGCGTGTCAGATGGATAAAAAGCTTATAAAATAACGTCTTAACGTATAGACTACCAAAGACAAGATTACGAGTGGATTTTGAAATAGCTTTTCAACGATTTTCCATTCAAGGGGGGTAGTCTACCCATGCCAAATATTTTTTGACGTTTCTTTTTTCATAGGGGGCGTAAATTCGTGTTGTCACGTCGCGTCTTCGCTCTTCGGTAACCCTACAAAACTAAATACATGTAGGTCGAGATTAATGAGTAGATATTTGCACTAAAGATGATGAATCACTATTAGAATAAAATTGCTATGTCAACAATAAACCACAAAACCAACAATCTTTCTTATTTGAACAATAGACAATCTTCACTCCATTTTTATAGTTATAAAAGGCAGAAATATAAAAAGCCACTTATATTGTTAGGTGTCACTTCCCATGAAAACAAAGCACAACAATTACTTTGACTTGAATGAAAGAAAAGTAAAAAGTGCTATCTAAATTTCCCTTTCGATTTACCACGTCTTTATGAAAGTAAACTTGAACTCATAGTCTACACAAAACTGAGAGACTTTAGGTATCATACAGTTTAAATTACGAATGACGATCTTAAAAAGAAATAAAATTATCTGCATCCTAAAGTAAAATAGCAGATAATTACCACTGGTAGACACTACATAATAAGTATTTTGTGTTAATTCTAAGAAGTTGAAGTGGCAGAGGGCAAGCACTGTGATGAATCTTTAGACTCAAAGGTATATAATAGTGAAATAGTGACTGTACGTCCAAACCTAGAGAGAAGTAAGCACATTGTGGGGCACGCTCTAGCAAGTATGACTGACAATGTAGTTAGTCGTGGACGGTGGACGGAAGATGCAGGATAAGAAAGACCCAGAATCGGGTGAGATGGTGCCTATTGGAAAGGGCTTATGCTCCAACCTAGACCTCATCATTGATTTGTATTGTCGTCAAGCGCACGCCTATTCTTTGATAAAAAAAACCATTTGACATCCACATGATCCGTACGCTTATGATGATCACCAGATATTAAACTAAATCATCTTGCCTAGCCTTTTGAAATTTCCTCGCCAATTCAGCACATCATTGAAAATTAACTCATTCAAAATTCGAAACACGCAACGGAATACACAATTATTATCTCACCGGCATCAGCCAGTGCCAGGAGCGTGGATAGCATTCGCACAGGTTAATTTTGGCCGTGCGTTGACTTAACAACCGGACGCCATAAAGCATACAGGATCCACATACATAAACGATCAAATACCTGCGACTTTAGTGATGTGAAATGTGAAACTTAACCAGATTCACTACGTTACTAGGTTTCTCACGATACTTGTTTAGTTTGAGCTAAGTTAATGGCAAATGATGCAGCCGAAAAATACAACGTTTAATGTTATTACTTACATAAGAAAGTGCATCAAGAATTTTAGGACACTGCTGTGAAATCGAAAGCATCTTACATCTTATTAATATAAAAGTGTTAAAGTTTGGATGTTTGTTAGTATGGATGTTTGTAACTCCTTCACGCCACAATAACTGATCCAATTTGGCTGAAATTTGGAATGGAGATAGCTTATAACCTGAATAATTAACACAAGTTACGTTTTATTCCGGAAGAAAGAGTTCCCGAGGAAAAAGAACTAGGAAATGATTTCAACTTGCTGTGGTGACGTTGCAGCAAGTTGGACAATGCTCTATAGTAAACAACTTCCTCTCAAATATAAAATGCCTGCCACCGCATGTTCCATACTTATTATTCCGTCTCCGATCCTCGGGTTTATAACCGCAAGCGAAAGCTTCCGAAAATCTTGTTCAAATCATTCATTATTATAATAGGCTTAATGTTTCATGTTCATCAAGTTATATGTAAATACTTACTATGGATATGGATTTTAGAAATCGTCATTAAAAATAAAATCATTGTAAGGTCAAGAAATTCTCCGGCATTGTCATAAATTTATCATGGTTTCACATCGAGAGTGATACGGACATGTTACATCACTAGAATCGAATACCCACAAGTACAATAATTATGTCATGGGTTAGCACTAATTGCGACTGTGACACAGAACAATTGAGTGTAATGGAACCTAATATTAGAGGTCATAGCGTAATTCTATGCAAAAATGATAATGCTAATAACCGTGTATTAAAACCGTGGGCGATGTGAGTCAGTGCAAGGTGGGTGCGAAGGCTGTATGCTACGTCTTGGTCATCGGAAGCCGTTCACTCATAGATTAAAAAGATCTCAACCTCGGGGTCCGTAATTTTGTTTGTATAAAACCACACGCCATGCTTACGGTTGTTTGTATAAAACCACATGCCATGGTGCGCTTACGTGGGTCGCCTGTAATCTCAGGGATCCGAACGTACAATTTGACATATTTACACAATACGATATAATAGATATGGAAATAACAGAGTGGCCCTCGAGAAGTGAATGCGTATTACGTCTGCGTAAATCCTTAATGAAAGGATACCTGTTAGGTAATACTAAGCTTTGCATTGCACTTGAAAATAATTTTCAAAAGGCGAAACGGTAAGCAGATTATAAAATATCAAATGCAATGTAAGTATGAACTAGTAAATGCACTTTGCTTTACGTCTAAGGCTGTACATACATAACTGAAGGTAGGTACATAGTTTTACTTATTATCATTATTTTGCTTTTAAATTTTTTTGATCCATTCATGTTATTACCTACGAAACATTATAGGTGGTCTAGATACCCTATTCTTCAAAGAAATCTTCATAAATGTTTATTGAAGAACAACAGTTCTACGGATGTATAAAATCAAAATGTTGAGAACAATAATGACGCAAGCGTTTTTCAATAGAAATGTAGATGTTTTTCTTTTATGTATGAATCATTCGAACAAAATTAGGAAAATCTGGCACTGGCTTTCTTAACGAATGCGGAAAAGGTGATAAAACTTAGCTGTTGGTACGATACCGAGTAGAAATCGGTCGAATCGTGGTACCTATGGGTTTAATATCACTGCCATACGGTATAGGTACCCTAATACCCTTATTAACAGCCCGCTGTCATTTTAGACTAACTTCATCATACTTTACCAGCAGGTGAGTGGATAAAAAAACTGTTGGGTTCATAAGCATGAATTATGTAAGCCTAGGTCCTCTAATATTTTTGTGGTACTATGCTAATCATTGGTATCTACCTTTCGGCATTGTATATCTATATCATATTAATACTTTAAGGAAGAAAAAAGTGTTACTCCTGCTATTTATGCAAAATTTCATCTGCTAACAGCTAATCAAATTATATTAATCAGGTCAACCGTCTGTTAACCGCAATAATTATAATCAAGTCCAATGTAAAAGTGTAATTGATGTGTTCAACCTAAAATCGGATCGACATATTTTTGATGAGGCTTGCGATTCGTCTGTGCAATGGCCCAGAACAGTCAGACATAAACAAATTGACGGTAGCTCAGATTTGCATAGTTGGCCCCAATCAAATAGTCATCTCAGCCTCCCTAGCATGGGCCGAGACAATTTTCTCCCCGAAGAAAGGATAAAAATTTTATTCCTAAATAAATAAATAAAAACACTAACTAATAACGGTGGATAAATAGTCCCCCGAGTCCCCGTGAAATGTCAAACGGGGATAAACTTCTCCTCTCCCCTGTTGCCGTGCTCTGAGAAGTGGATAAGTTAATTTTATCTCTTGTCAGTGGATAAAATCGGGGGATAAAATTTTTATCTCCGGCCCATGCTAGCCCTGCTGAAGGAGGTACGCAGTTGTTTGCGCAGTTTTCATACTGTCGAAGTCCGCGTACGACATTACGAGTAGGTACATATAGACTAAGAGATAACTGCAATTTTGGTAACCATCGCCAGAAAGGCTGATTCAGTGTTAGATGGATGTAGAGCTCTCCACTGATCTCAAAAGTGGCAGTCTGCCTGCATTTGGATGGCCCTTTCGCTAAATATGGCCGTTCAAAGACGGTTTATTGTTACCAAAAATTTTTTTTTTCTCGGAATAACGTTAGATGCTAAACTCCAATGGGGCCATCACATAAATGACTTGTCGAACAGGCTTAGTTCTGCTGCATACGCGGTTAAAAAGATTCGCCAGTTGACAGATAAAGAAACGGCGAGATTAGTTTATTTTGGTTACTTTCACAGCATTATGTCATATGGTATATTATTATGGGGTAATGCTGCTGATATTAATTCTGTTTTTGGTCTGCAGAAGAGGGCTGTTCGAGCCATATATAATATGGGACCAAGAGAGTCACTAAGAGATAAATTCAAAAAATTCAATATTATGACAGTGCACAACCAATATATATTTGAAAATTTAGTATACGTGCATAAACACATTGATAAATTCAAGAAGAAAAGTGATTGTCATAATATCAATACTAGAAATAAAAATAAACTTGTAATGCCTGCTTCTAGGCTTAGTAAAACTAGCAATTCATTTGTTGGAAAGAGTGTCCGCTTCTACAATAAGCTCCCAGAAGACATGTTGAAGATGTCTCTGAATAAGTTCAAAGTTAATGTAAAACGTAAACTCATTGGAAAATCCTATTACCATGTGAAGGATTACTTAAATGACAAGGAAGCTTGGCAATAATTTGCTCTAATGGCTCTGATAGTTCCTTATTTAAGATGATTTGTGAGATGGTGATAATGAAAAAAAAAAAAAAACCCCCCAGCTGAGTTTGTTGTGGGCTCTTCTCAGACCTGGGCGCGTTTGGAACCCTCGTAGCTTTAGTTTTAAGATACCGTAACAGATTATCACCATCATATTTTTATGTAACTGGACGTCAATAAGTGTAGTGCATCTACCTAAATTGAATAAATATTTATGACTTGACTTGACTTGAACGATAATTAGAAAAGCTGATTCTTGTACAGTATTAAAGTATGCGCAGTACCTATGTAAACAGTGTAAAAACTGACGCATTTGGATGGGGATATCTAGAAAAAGTCCCATCCAAATGCGTCAGTTTTGGATGGGACTTTTACAAGAATCAGCTTTTCTAATTATCGTTCATTTTTGGTAAATTCCCAAGGGAACTCTCTAATTTTTCGGGTTAATATATAGCCTATGACACTCACAAATAATGTGGCTTTCTATATTCGTATTAGAATTTTCAAAATCAAGATCTCACAAGTTCTTGGGATTTCCACTTTGTTATATTGTTCGCAATAGCAAACTCTAATTTGGTTGAGAATCGTTCTAAACTTTCATTTCGTTGAGGATCGATCGGTGCCATGGTGTCCATTTACGCAATCGTTCCATTTATCAGTGGCAAAACAATACGTCACGCGGCGAGCCATACAGATTTGCCACGCGATACGAGCCCATTACCCATCTATTTAGATAACAGTCCAAAGAGTATGTTCCTTTTGTACCTGTGAATAAACCCTCATTGAATATTATCACTACCTACGTATAAATTCAATCTTTAGTCAAAATATGGTTAACTGTTCCAGTCTTTCATCATCATCATACTCAATCATCACCATCACCGGACGAGTACTGAGCGTGAGTTTTCGGTCAGAATAAGAGGCCACCATGCTAGCTAAGTTCGAATTGGCAGAAAATACACTCCGGTCTGTAATGATTTAATTCTAAGGATTTAATTATTATTAAACTGTTGTACCCCTGTCAAGTTAACCCACATCCATCTTATTCTGCATTTTCGTTTACCAACAGGTGAGATTTGTCATCGATGATCGTATAAAAAGACAGAAAAATAGTAGATATAAAGTATGTATTAATCTTCTCCACGTTGTATACATAATAAAGAGCTCATAATGCTTATTGCGTTTTTATTTCAGCGGGAATACCTACCTATGTAGTCAAAAATTATTCTTGCCACTATTCCCTGTTGGCATGATGTTAAAGTTTAAAAGATATACATAACATGATAACATTTTCAGTTAAAAAAATAGTGATACTAATACTAATAATACTTGATACTAATGTTATAAATGTGAATGTTTGTATGTTTGTTACTCCTTTACACCACGACGACCAATTTGGATAACAAAAGAATGGAGATAGCTTAAATAGCCTAAGTTTAAACATACGCTGCATTTTATCAAGGGATTCATAGGGAATCAAAAAAGTCGAAGTAGTGGGCATCATTTAATAGGACACAAAAGGAACAAACTCAACAGTCGTTTTACTCCGTCCTCGATAACAGACGTGCTAACGATTTATTATTTTTCACTCACAGTGAAACAATGCTACGCCATCAGGGTTGATATCAGTTTCAGATTTCGAAACAAAGGCCCATTACAGCCGGGAGAGATCGTTTTAAACGCCCGTCCATGTTATTATGGCGACCAGTCCTCTGTCAAAATAATTTATTTCAATTTCTATTCCTATTCAAAACGGGTTTATTAATCATCTTTGAGATTTCTCAGAACGTTATATCTTCTGTAAAAAACAAGCACCTACTGGATTGATTGATAAAAGCTGAAGATTTTTGTGTGAAATTTCATGATGAAGACAAAAACGAACATCTAACCCTTCTATATTTTTCTTTTCTGATACAATCAACTCGTATTCGCAAAGGAAGATGTTTACCATTATTAAATACTGTGTGCATCCGGATTGAAGTATAGGAAATGAAAAAATCACATTCGTAGCTTGGCTCTTTGAGGAATTCCTACATAATAATTCAATACAGTTTCTTTTATATCCCTAGGGAACTCTTTGATTTTAATTAAGATGAGGTCTGCAGTGTCTTCGGGTCGAGATGTCAAGCTACGTACTCTCATTTCTGTTAAATACCCCAAATGTCGTCAAAATTGTGTCGAGGCGAGGGATAGGAAAAGATAATGCAGATACACTTTCACATATTAATATAATTATGGATAATGTTAGAGTCAAGTTTTCTTGAAGCGTGTCCTTAATATAAATCATCGTCAATATATAGGTACTAAAATTCTATATTTGAAGCAAATAATAATTGCTATTTCAAACTTGAAACCATCTTAAAACCAATGTCACTGAGAATTGGAGCGTTTTTGTCAAATATTCAGTTTATGTAACAAACGATTCGTTTTGCTCTTGCCCGACTTAGCTGGCGCCGTTGATAAATTGCATTGCATTCCAGCGGATTGCGATCAGTGACATAATGTCGCAACTGATTTTACTGCCTGCTAAGGTACGTTTTACGAGGACCGCCGTCGTTTATACGACTGATTGGTACGGAGCTTAAGAGGATCGTCTAGTGATTCAATAATGTTCACAACGCTTCGCTGCCTTCTCCGTATCGTGCGATAGGGAGAGTTGCAAGTCCAGTAGGCTTATGCCTACATTTTATTCTTGAAATATTGTTTCGGGTGATAACGTTTTTACCCCCCAAACGTTTACGAAATTAGACAATTTTGGTCTCATTAGATTCAGTACACCTTAATCTAGGCTCGTACGTTCTTCATTGTATCTCCAACATTTCTAAAAATTATGAAAATTGGACAAAATTTACGGGAAGAAAAACGTTATCGCTTTTTGTATGAAAATTTACAACTAGACGATTCTCTTAATATAAGAATTCTATGATCTACGAATTTTAATTAAAGCAACCTACCTAACTGTTCTATTAGAAACTAGGTATAAAAAGCTCCCACAAATTCCAGCCAGGTTTAGCGGGTTAGAATTTGAAACCTTTATTGGGAAAACTTTGTATACAGCACATTGGAATCATCTTTTTCATAAATATGGCACAAAATACGAGTATCATTTTTCCTCCAACAATTTAGGAAAGACGATTCAGTTATAGGAAAGACGTCAAAAATTAGATCTGAAAAACTATAAATTCTTGGATATCTATTCAGGCTTGAATGTCGTAGCTTTTTTATTCTGTACTAGCTAATGCCTGCGACTTCGTCCGCGTGGTTTAAGTTTTTTTGATTCCCGTGGGAACTCCTTAGTTTTCCGGGATAGTATAATTCTTAAGTATGTAATTTTCCAGGTCCTCATCTATACCCATGCAAAAAATCACGTCGATCCGTTGCTCCTGATCCTGTTGTTCGTGATTGAAGGACAAACCGACAAAACAATAAACCAAAAAACAAACACACTTTCGCATTTATAATATTAGTATGATTAACGTTTTCTATTATGTTCGTCTGAACAGAGAAAATGTACCTTAAATGCTATATGTTTATACAAGCATTACCACTTGTATATTATACGGAATGACAGTAAAATTACTTAATTTGATTTTTGTCGCTGCTGAGAGAAATGCTTAGCGTTTACATCAGAATGTCTATAAGTGTGCCTCTAGCAGAATTAATTTTATCGGTGTTGTTAAACGTCGTAACAGGTATTTGCATAAATTTACTAGTTACTAGTAGCTACAAAAATTAAAATGAATGACTAGACTTTAGACTAGAACCTACTCTGATAAAAATTAACATAATGTACGTAAGTTTGCATTGCATTACGTACCTAGAACCTACCTATGATATTGTGTCGTAGTCGTTATTTGTTGGTTATTTATTTGATTTTTTTTACTTAATTTTGGAAGATTCTGGGCCCATAACCATTGTTGGTGAAGATTTTATTTGAAGTAGAATTAACAAATATGTGACGCACTTATTTTTAAATACGTTCATTCAAAATATGAATATTACGAATACAAACTAACAAGGAGTTTCTATGTCTTCCTAATAATAATAACAACCCAAGGAACAATTTTTTTTTTTTAAACTTTTTAATAAACTTTAGCGCTTTACCATCAACAATTAGGGATCATCAATATACCAGAAGCAAGTTCAGAATATTTGGATTTTACCTACATGTAGAATTGCATTGTAAATAACTTGCAACTTGGCAACATAAATCCTTTAAGACGAGATTTACCTTAGAGATTGTGTACATACAACATAATTAGGTACAATATGTATTAGTGGCCATTTTACGATAGATATTAAGCGCGCTTTATTAACAGACACGTTTCTACGCGAATGTACTTATCTTGTAAGTATCTTAGGTTATGTATATCAATGACCGTTACTAATAAATTTACATACAAGTACACGCAGATTCACCTTTCTTCCAACATTACTCTCACTCAATGGTCGGTAGCAGAACGTAATTGAAATAGAAAGTGCGGTCCATTTCATTAAAAACTTTTTATATGCTCACGAGATGTTATATCATTACGTTGATAGTTGATACGAATTACCCTCTGTGGAATTACCAAGTGCCTGGGGGTAGTGTTGCCAGATTTTATTATTTTCCTTATAATATTGTGTTCTCGGTCTCCTCATGCAAGGACGATTGTAAAGTTCCTACTTATTTTCTATTTTCAGCGTTGGCATTTTGAATTGGTGTCTGCTACATTAAGTATCATTAGTCTTTGATTGTTGGGTTGTCCTTCAGTCACGCCGCAAAGGAGCAACGTTTCGACGTGATTTTATGCATAATAATATGTAGGTATAGTATCGGCTAAGGCCTTTTAACCTAAAACCTAGGAATTCCCCGGGATTTTTCGAATTAAGGTCCATAAGTTTATAAATAATAGAAGTTTCGCGAATTCACTGTTCTTATAATATACGAGTATGTAATAAGTTTTATAAGACAAATCTTTGAATCTTATATTGCTGCTGCTTAAAAACTTACTTTTAATACAGCGAAAATATCTTTTGTTGGCTACATCGCCTTGGAGCACTGATAATGATAAGCTGGTGCGGCGATGGCGGTGCGATGACATATGGGAGAAAACGTGGAAGGTGGAATACTGACACCGATCAGATGCGAATCTCAGATTTGACCTATGTTATTCTTATAAGGAATCCGCCCGTTATACCTACATAGGGTTGCTATTAACTTTACTTATTAAAATGCGTAGTACAGTGACGAGTGGCCTAGTTGTGACAACGCGTAGATATCAGCCGATTGCGATTGTATAGGTTCCCTTAGGGCTTAGGCTTTAGTTTTCATTCACTCTTCGAAGTATTTGAATTATACCAGTATGCTATACAAATATGGTACTTCTTTTTGCTCTACATTTCGAAGTCAAGGGCTATAATTTCACTTGTGCGCAGAAGTCGTATAGAAAACTTGAAAATTGGTGGGAAACATAGATTTTAAAAGATCTGAACGCAACGGAGACCAATCCTTAATCTATGGTGGGAACTGGGAAGCTTCGGCCTCCATCCGCGAATTGGAATGTTGCATATTATGTCAGAAACTAATTATTATTTAACGATAATTAAATAAAGGACCTTCTAAAAGACGTAATATCCTCTGTTAGTTTTATGCTTGATAACTTTTTAAACTATCGATTAAAGTAAAAAAGTGCGTTGAATTTTTATGATGTCACAAGTATTTCATACAAAATCCCAACCTACCTAATAAGCGCGCATTTTTCCGTTTGATATTAAGCTTACTGATTTGATTAAAGTTGTCAAATATCCAATTGCAACTGTAACAGCACTGTTGTTGTTGTAACTGGCACAGGTAAAGCTGTCCCTGCCAAGTAGCTGCCAAGTGATTTTGCGATGAGTATGGTGCGATGCCGCATCGAAAATGATTAGGGGTATGGGCGATTGCCTTCTTAATTCCCGATACTTCGAGGTTAATTCTCTTCCGTCCAAGACCTCATAAGTCATCGGTTATCGGTCATTGGTTTAAAAAAATCGTTTTGACAGCCCTAGCCCCTAGTAGGTACCTACTTGGACATTTATTTATAAGCGGCGCATAGCAAAGGTACCATCAAACGAGTGCAATCTGTAAAGAACATCTAGATTTCAGGTATGGCGAGCTGTGGGACGCCAGTTTTTTGTTGTGTCTAGGGACCGCATGGATAGTGACTCACCATTACCGATTCTATGTCAAATAACTGTTGTGAATGTAAATAAAGCCGGTTTTTAATAAACGTAGTCAGCTAATGTTTGTTTTATGTAAATATTTTATGTTTTTATTGTTGACTGGTTTGCCCATGACCAATATGAAATGATATAGGAAAAGTTAACTATTATGTTATTTAATCCTGTAGTAAAAAACAGAAAAAGGTAAAAAACACAGTTATAAACTCATTCTGAGCAATTACCTACTGATCGCTTTGCATAACTACTAGGTAGTCAAATTTTTAGATTTTTTAGTCAGCTTACATAAACATCTTTTAATACCTTTTAATACCTTTAAGTAGGTAGGTACCTACCTTCTAAAGACGAATTTGCTTCTGTATCGAACGGAGCTTTTTCTGTGACAGAATGAATAATCTGTAATAATTCTAATCGATATTATTAAAACTAAAACTTTATTAGTAATATCTCAGGTAGGTACATAAAGAGAAGACTAATTATTTTAAGTCACAAAATTTTCAGCGATGGAGGTACTTACCTACCACTAACGACCCGTACCAATTCCCGGCTGTTTTTAAAGGCAACTAGGTCCAAGCATTAATGTTGTAAATATAATGTATATGAACCTTTTCCCAAACTGATATTTTGTGAAAAAAAAAAATCTGGTACCAACATTGAATTATATGTACAATAGTACATAATACCTCAATGGGTACCAACAGTTTTTCAGGTTTTCTTACACTAGCGCCATCTGTTATTAAGCTTGAGAACTACCGCAAAGTGTGGTGTAGCCCCTAGCGAGTGCTGTGCAGTTTGGCGTACTGCCAACAGATGGCGCGTTCGAGCTAAAATTCATGCATCATAATAAAAACAAAATACATTATGAGCAGATTTCATGACAAGAAAACTTGCCTTTAATAAACGTCAGGATCAATGTCAGGCAAAGGTTTCGTTTTTCTTCTCTGTCTGCGGCTTTCGTAGATTTTCTTAAATCTTTTTTCTTAGGTACTTCGTAATTTAACACATATTTTACAGACTCGTTAAAATATTAATTATTATATCGCCGTGTTACTAATAATAGCTAAGAACTTATTTATTAGCTTATTAGTCGTTATTTCCATTGTATGTAACTATGTGAAGCAGTTCGAATCCCACCAGTTCTAGTAAATCAGGAAGCAAATTATTTATTTTGTTTCTATAAAAGTTCGTAAGTATAATATTACCTATTAGTTAATGCAGGCGAAGTGCCAACTTTTTAATATAATTACTAGATGATGCCCGCGACTTCTTCCGCGTTGGATTTTTTGATTTCCGCGGGAATTCTTTAATTTTCCTGTATAAAAAGTAGCCTATGTCCTACCCCGGGATACAATCTACTCCAGCCCCCCTAGCATGGGCCGAGACAATTTTCTCCCCGAGGAAAGGATAAAAATTTTATTCCTAAATAAATAAATAAAAACGCTAAATAACGGTGGATAAATAGTCCCCCGAGTCCCCGTGAAATGTCAAACGGGGATAAACTTCTCCTCTCCCCTGTTGCTGTGCTCTGAGAAGTGGACAATTTAATTTTATCTCTTGTCAGTGGATAAAATCGGGGGATAAAATTTTTATCTCCGGCCCATGCTAGGGGGGCTGTACCAAATTTCATCAAAATCAGTTGAGCATATGGGCCGTGAAAGCGTAGGAGACAGACAGACAGACACACTTTCGCATTCATAATATTAGTATGGAAAGTATGGATTTTAATTAAAGTTCACTTACATTTATATTACTTTGATCATCCAACTAAGCGGTAGATACCTACTTCAGTAATCACGTATCAATCAATCACAAACAAAAAAGCAAGTGTTCCAGTGTCCCACATTGGCACTTGCCCTAAACATTCCATTCCACGTAACAGCTTGTACAATGGTACAGATAATACAAGTGGCGGAAAAGCAGGAACCCACACACGTGTTGCCGACAACTTTGACAGAATCTGTTTCGCAGTGGCTACGCGTCCGCGCCACCATTAATCCTACATTCACGTTGCTCACACCATCCGTCAACAGACACGCGACTTGAATTATTATCAGACTGTACTGTAACATAATTTAGCCACTGAGATTTATCTTGTATATTCTATTTGGATTTGAGCGAGGGGTTGGATATGAAGAAAATGTTGCGCCTGTTGAGAATAAAAAGCAATATTTTGTCCCAAGAAATTACAGGAACTTTTTAGTACATTTTTTTATATAGGTACTTACTTTAGTACTTATTTGATTGCGTAAAAAGCACTTAATAATTAACACAGTATACAAACAAAAGAATGATATGATGAAGAGGAACGTAAAATAAAGAATGCTGTGCCAATCTAGCAAACAAGAAGGCTCGATTTGTCTAGAACTTACACGTGTCTCTTCTACAGACTATTAATACTTATTTAAATGCGTTATGTTACCTACCTACCCAAAACCCGGTACATAGTTATATGTGGCTAAACCTTAGACATTCCCTGTTTTCTGCCGGTACCCAACCTTTCAATACGTTGCAGCTTGCAGGCGAGCATTTTTCCCCAGCACTGTAAACTGCACCTCAGACCATTAGACCAAATTTATTAACACGTAGGTATGGCCTAAGTATTCGCCCAAAAATCACCTTCTATGTACAAATGTAGGTACATCATATAGGCCTGTGTACAGCACCTGCTGTGTTCAAGTGCAGTGTAGGCTGTGTTCAAGCATGCGCTTGAAGGGTGACTATATAGACACCGGAACACATACTGCTCAAAATATGGTAGATATATCCAACAAAAGCGAAACCTACGAATGACAAAAGTGGTTTGCAAATTATACGAAGTCGATACAGCATAACAAAAGATCAACCACAATATTATTATTACGTGACGGCTGACGCGGTCACAAAATGAAGAGGCATAGCACGGTATTAGGCACGCTAATTTACAGCCCCTCTCGTATTTAGTCGTTATGAACGGCCGGCCTTCGTTCCTATATCTTCAGCTTTTGGAACTTTAGTATACTAATATTATTTTCAAAAAAAACAGTGTTGTGAGCTTGGACACTGAAATAGTATTATTTATAGAAATGAGTTGAAACGAGTTAAATACGAATAGGTATTGGTGCGAATAGGTCTAAATCGGCGCGTGAATTACAGAATGTAATGTTTCTCCGGATTCCAATATTGATAGATGAGTGAGCGGAAATTGAGATGTGGCACCGGATATTAACAGGCTCGATCATATGGTTTAAGTGGGTACATATGGGATTACTAGGTATTTTCTAATGCTGTTTCTGCGTCAACCATCAGCAAGCTGAAATGAAGGGTCATGCTTCTCGCTGGGGCCACGGGGCGATGGCTGCTCGAACCGAAAAGTCCTAGAGTTCACTCAAGGGTTTTTTTTCAGCTCCACCAGCCGTATTAATTAGCGTAGCCTGGTTTTTTAAATTTCGCGGGATAAAAAGTAGCATAATATCATGTCCTTTCTCGGGACTCAACTTATATCTGTACCAAACATGACAATCTGTTGAAAGTTGGGCCGTGAAAGCGGAACAAACAAACAAACTCACATTCGCATTTATGATATTAGAGCTTGTGAGTTGTGATACCGTACGATTGGTAGGTTCCTTCTAAAATTTTTTTTTATTCACTTCAAGTTAGCCCTTGACTGGGATCTCACCTGATGGTAAGTGATGATGCAGTCTAAGATGGTAGCAGGCTAACCTGTTAGGGGCATGGCAGTTACATAAAAACCCATACCCCTAATAGGTTTCTACACGGCATCGGACCGGAACGCTAAATCGCTTGGCGGCACGTCTTGGCGCAGGCCAGACCAGGGAAAATTCAGAAATTATAAATTCCCAAATTGACCTTGCCGGGGATCGAACCCGGGACCTCTGCACGTTAAGACAACAGCGGTCAATACTGCGCCAGGGAGGTCGTCACTTATTTCTAAAAAGGCAAACATGAGGCAGCTAAGGCAACTACCTAATGGGTGATATTTTGAACCTCCACCCAATAGCCATTTTAAATAATATAGAGTTCTGAGCTTGTATTACCTTCTCGTTCTAAGAAATTTCTTTTTAAGTAAGTACCTAACTCCAAGAATTTCGTATTTCCCTGTAAGTTCTCGACTCACAAAGGTGCATAATAGAAGCGGAAGTGAAATGAAATTTTCAGTGTCGTCGCTTTGTTTGCAATAAAAACCTTTGAATTTTTCTTACTAAACTTTCCATTTAGCTCCTTGGAAAGTTGAAAATTTTATTTGTGTCTATTTCACACGGGAACAAGGCACTGGAATCTCATTTTGATAAAGGTGATCGCACACTAAGAGATTACTGGTAAGATCCGCAAGAGACACAATAACACAATTTTTCAATACGGAAATATGCGTGTGCTATAATAGATTCAGCAACACTACTTATTCTAATTTGCCGCCGCGCCAGTAGATTTAAGAGCGAAACATACTGGGAGCCATGTTTTGCCTTGTCGCGCTAGGGTGTGAGGATCCGGTGTGAGCTAGGGTGTGAGCTAGGTGGACTTTTTGACGCCAGACTTTTTGTCCTTAGCGTGTTTTCGATCTAAGAAATTAATATGCTCATGACGTGAACTCAGCAGTGGTCGACGCTAAAGTGAACAGTTGTAACAAGTAGGTATTGTTATATAGTGGATGATGCTCGCGAAAAGCCCTCGTGGCATAAGGTTTTTGATTCCCGCTGAAACTCTTTAATTTTCTGGGATAAATTTTACCCTATATTTTGTTAAATTCCATTGCTTAGTCTATGCCCATTCCAAATTTCAGCCAAATTTCGGTTTAGTCTATGTATGTTGCATGAAGGACGTCGAAACATCCAATCATATTTAAACTTACAAAACAACCGAACTTTCACATTCATAATTTAGTAATATTCGCATTTCGCATTCTGACAACGCATCCAACATCTTCAGTACCTTTT
Source organism: Erebia ligea (assembly GCA_917051295.2). Classification (NCBI taxonomy): domain Eukaryota; kingdom Metazoa; phylum Arthropoda; class Insecta; order Lepidoptera; family Nymphalidae; genus Erebia; species Erebia ligea. The sequence goes on along the minus strand of OU785233.1, from coordinate 8,792,952 downwards.
GAAAAGTCCTTGCGGCCTAGCCTTCAGTAGGACACCATAGTTTACTTCACAAGGATGACTTAAGATATGTCACGTCTAATATCTTAAGTTCAACCAAGCCGGGCGAGACAGCTATTGCTTAGTTAACTTGAGGTACAATCAGTTACATTTCTTACAGTTTGATCGCAGTTACAGCTGATTCGACTTTTTTACGCTTCAATCTTTCTCGGAAATGAGATCTGCACCGCTGCTTTTCTTTAAGTTTATTCAAGTGCATTTATGCTGCAAACATTCGCTTTTATTAAGTACCAACAATATAAATCAAATAAAATGTTCTATTAAAGTGCGCTTTTAATTTGGCTACTGAACGACCTCCAACACTTTTCAATTGATTTGTAAAGAGTAGTAGATTATATTACTTATATTAGTATTTCAATTATGTATTTTCAAAGAACGTAATCTAGTAGTTGCTTTACTTTAAACTTTTTTCACTTTACCATTTACACCATTCTTATAAACTTACCATTATACCCAGCTACAAAGTCTTACAAAACTTCGAGTTCTTTTAAGCTGTTTTTGTAGAAAACTTTAAACTTGGCTACTTTTACAGCTTTTCGCTCTATATCCACTTAATCAAAGAGCGGAACACTTTTCTTAGCTAAAAAGACGTAATTATTTTGCACTTGACTTCAATTTCTGTTGTAGTAGGTAGTGCTTTTAGATTTAAACTCTTTTTCTTGAATTTTGAATAGAACGGGGTACCTTGCGTAAGTCCATGATGTGATATGGATAGTCCAAGAAACAGCAAACTTAATTTGCTTCACAAACAGTCCCAGGTTTAATGTTTTTACATTTACTTATAACTACATAATATTATTATCTTCTGTGTTTAATTGAATATAATGTAAGAGACAAAGTAAAGGAGGTCCAGTGCAAAATGAGTAAATGAGTATGAAATGAGCAAAAGGGAAATAACTGAACAATAATATTTAGGTACCTACTGCTCGCTCCAAACGGATTTTCTACTACTTGCAGATAAAATATAGCAAATGAAAACATACACTCATTGATCTTCGCACCTTTAAATATTTTGATTTATATTCAGTACTAGCTATAAGTGGGTTCGATCCAAGAGGACAAAGTCGGCGGCATCATCGAATTTAAAAAAAATCAATCCCATTTTACATTATGTAACATTTGCGGGGGAGCAATAGGTACTATAGGTACGATGTTCTTGACAGATGGTTGGATGGATCTTCGCTGTAAATAGCCGGGATATAAATTGCTGTCTAACCGCGCGCCAGTCGGGCAGAAAATAAGATACAACGGCTAGAAACTAGAACCCTATACCGCTCTATACATTGAACTTAATGGGTGAATGAAATGGGCACGAAAATATTCGAAATTCGCCATACACTTACAGATAACATAATGATACAGTAATGTACTCGACTATGTCTGTGATTACGGTAACAAAACAGTATCCCAAATATCAAGGATATCGGATACTCATACTTTTCCTGCCATTAATTTGTGGAATTTCAAAAAAAAATCTTATTAAGTGCTTACGTCATAATGGAAACCTAAACACTATAGTGCGTTCGGTATCATAGTGTCGGTACACCCGCAGGGGCTGCAGGCACTTATTATTTTGCTTTTATTTTATTATTCTGCTTTTGTGTACCTACTGTGTTTGTTAACTAAATGTTTTTCTATTCTAAGAATAAAAAAGAATACTATTTTGTTTATTCTGATGGTTATTGTAATAAAATACGAATATAAATAATAAACACAAGTTAGGTAGAAAAAAGAATTTTAATGAAAAAGGTAAAAAGTACCTATACATAAACAATAGGTAGGTATATATAGCAGATAGCAGATTCAATAAAAACCACCTTTCACCGCGGCGCGGCGGCTCGATGTAATATGCGAAATTCTCCTGTACCTGTACGGCGGAAAGCGGTGAGCTTGATGTCATGGCGGTGCCTTTGACAAAATGAGGCACGTGCCCCGGCGGCACGGCGGCGGTGCGGTCAAAGGCGACCGTATGAAAACGAACAGACTTTACCTGGCACTACTAAAATTTCTCTATAGGAAACCCACGTCTAGCGGTTGACGACGACGGTGACTATTGAAATTTAAAGTTTCTAGCTTCTGCTAGAACTTCTAGAAGCACTTCTGTGTTAGCAGCTATTCAAGACAGTTATGTCATATTTTTATGTGTAGGTATAGATCATAGTAATAACTAGTGGTTCGCCCAGAACTGAGACCTCGCGGTATCCATAAACAGAGCGCCATCTATTGACATCGTTGTAAAGTTCTGTTAAAAATAGTGAAGCTAATTAAAAATTAAATAATTTCGTTTCCTTATAATATTTATGCAATTTTAGTATTTGTTGTTCAAGTACAGGATATAATTCAAATAAGTGATCAAGTTTCAGGCTCAGCCTTTTCTTTGTAAGCACAAACGAATAAACTTGTACAGAGCGCCATCTATTGACATAATTGTGAAGTTCTGTTAAAATACGGAAGCTCATTAAAAATTAAATAATTTCGTTTCCTTATAATATTAATCTTATTTTAGTATTTGTTGTTCAAGTACAGGATATAATGCAAATAATTAATCAAGTTTCAGGCTCAGCCTTTCAGAAAATTGGGAGTTCTGAGGTCATCTTTGGACGTCAGAAAATCTCCACTTTGAAAGCCCCCCATTTCGTCAATTTTAGGGGAAAAATTAAAAAAAAAAATATTTTTGAACTGTGTTCCTCATTATCTTTAAAATGATATACCGCAATCCTATGTAACGCTATAAAAAATATTTTACTTCTATGAGAAGCTTCTATGAGAGCCCCCCTGAAATAAAGATTTTTATAATTTTTTAAACCATATTCGGCGGGAGGCCATCGGTTTACATATTATATTTAAACTTGAAGTAATGACGTTCAGTAATTCAGAAGTTATAAGGCTCTGACAGACGGACGGACGGACGGACAAGTGCCAATTCTCTCAAGTAGACTCAGAGACCTTCGCTTCGCTCGGTCAATAATAATATGTATAATACTTATCATGTAAGCGAATCACATTCACCATCACGATGTAATATTTTCACGTTATCAAAACCCAAACAACCGTTAAAGTTCATCTGTTAAATTGTTTTTCCGAGATTTACTTTCTGGTAAGACTTTTGCAAAAATTTTTAGAGGCCTGCAAGGTGTGTAGGCTCCTTTATATACCGGCAAGACAATAATAGTTCCTTCAAAAAATTTCAAAAGAAAGTAAATAAATTCTTTTTTTTTACTAATTTGTATAACTTTAGCTACTAGCTGATGTCCGCGACTTCGTCCGCGTGGATTGAGGTTTTTTGGTTCCCGCGAGAACTCTTTCACTTTCCGGGATAAAAATGTGTTATTCCAGTCTATACCAAAAATACCTTTGCCAAATTTCATCCAGATCTGTTCAGTCGTTATGGCGTGATTGAGTAACAAACATCCATCCATACATCCATCCAAACTTTCGCATTTATAATATTAAGTAAAGATTAGTATAGATTTGTGTTTTATTTAATTTAGTAATACTTAATATCAAAACTTTTATTCGGTTAAAAGCACTTCCAGTCAGCTTTGTAAACTAGTGTAAGAGACCGCAAAACTTAGCGACATAGTTTTTAAACTTGCAACAGTTTCTGGTTCAAATGGGGACGTGCTTCAAGTGTAAAGTTCGATTTAAGAGAGCTCGCATTCCGTAATAAGTCACTAAAGTACACCAACTATCAACTAAAGTTGAAATATAAAGTTCTTCGCTTATAAGATTGTTTTGTCAGTTCCTCTAACAAGAAGATTAGATATATTGACTTCTTCAGCTTGAATTTAGGGTTTTAAAAATACCATAGGGATTCATTAATTTTCTGGGATATTCCGTAATCGCAATGCAACCGATTTCTTTACCCAATTCATTAACATCGGTACATAAGATTGACCGTCAAAAGCTAACAGCCAGACAAGTTAAATAGATAGATGCAAGTTCGCATTGATTTTATTATTATGGCGTACATCGTAAATTTAGAGAGTCAAATGTAGCTTTTCCATCTTAAATATGCGAGAATTGTGTCTCCACTATTCACCTCAGTCTCAACTCAGTGTCACTAGATCTAATAAACAGATGAATTAATCCTATTGGTGGGTTTCACACATTTCTAAAAGACTGTGAGCATCTTACTTAGTTTTGACGATCAAATTAATCAAATCACGCAGGTTATGCATTCCGAACATCTGATTAAAAAACCTAAGATAAGAAATCTCGTTCTCTTTGCGATTCATGTGCAGAATCTGGGGAAACTACAACCATTGTGTGAATAAGGCAAAGGGATCACAACCATCAGCCTTGAGAAAATATACGATGCAGAAATATCTCTTTCTGCATCGTATTTCCTTGCCTTGCACAACCCTGGTGGAAATACCGTACCTATTCGATTAGGTTTACTTACCTTGAGAGCGATCCAGTAGCTATTAGTAAGACATCACTATTCTAGCACCTAGGTATAACGAATTTCAAATAGGTTGACCACCACATTATTACGTGATTCGCTCTCTAAGCGGAGACACGGAGGCAATCTCTATAAAGAGGTATTTGGGACCCTAATTTACACCCCCTTCCGTAATACCCGGCATCTTGGTTATGAAGGTCCGGTCTTCGCTTCAACTTGTAACCTGCTTAGTCTCCCGGGGCCCGGGCATAAAAATGTAAAATATTGTGGAGGAAATTTTATCCTAAAATATTGTGCTCTTTTTGTTGAATATTATATTTTTCTTGCTGTTTGTCGTATTTGTAGGTTCTAATTAAAATTAATTATCATCATCACTTCAAACCATTGCCGGCTCCCTACAAGTAGGTAAGAGGTGCGTTCCCGGGGATCAAACCCGTGATTCGTGACTCGTATAGAAGGTTGGGTGTCTTAACCACTAGGCTATTACCATCTTATTATAATAATTACAGAATTAAATAGTAATTATTAAAATGTGGAATCAACTTAATGTAAGGAGTAAAATAACCTTGATTAAGTGATTTTGATTCTACTCAGGTACAATAAATCGAATAATAACTAATACAATACACAAGGGAAAATGAAAAACTATTAATACAGTGCTTATTTTTATAGCTTAATTATTATGAAAAATTATCTAGTTGGAGGCTTTGGCCGTAGCTAATTCTAATTACCCCTCTACCGATAAAAACGAGCCGCCAACCATGCCAAGCGATTAATCGCTCCCATACAATGTTGTATACCGATAAGGGGTGTTTTACCACCAGACAATATCACAGTGAAGAGCTAACTTATCATGAAACAAGCACTGGAACCCTAAGACCCTACTACGGAAAAAAATTTAGAGATCCCCAACTTTTTTTGGTGTTACATCCGCCATATCGGTTTCTGTCGTGTTAAATGTAACCTATGTCACCCGGACCACATTCACGAATCGATTGACACCTCAGTCATCAAAATCGACTCATTAGTTTAGGTGCTACGGTGGAACGTACAATACTTAAATACAAACATACATACATACATATACTGTTAAAATCATAGCCCTTCTTTTGGCTTTGACGTAATCGGATAAAAAAGGTCAGTTACACTCATTTAACACAGTTCTTTATAAAGTTTAAAAAAAAACATTTAAAATAATTAAAATATAAACCTTAAAACTAAGGCATTAAAGTTTAATTACGAATGTAGTATATTCATATTTACCTTTTGTTTTCGTAATAACGCGAGCATGTCGGTGTTCGCGAGCATGTCGGCGTTCGCGAGCATGTCGGTGTTCGCGAGCATGTCGCTGTTAGCGAGCATGTCGGAGCGAGGTGTCGGTGACGCAAATCCACAAGTTTACCACGTACCAAAAAGTGCTCAACGCGGTTAAAGAAGTTTTCACTTCAAAAAATGTTCAGTTACACTCATTTAACACTGTTCTTTATAAAGCATTGACAGTGCAGAAATCCTTTTTGAAGGATTCCATTGCTTTGTGTTGCTCGCTGGACTCGTCGTCGGCAATGCAAATGGAGGGTATCATCGCCTTTCACAGCTCCTATTCAAGCTTTTATTAAAGTCTGAAGTCCTAAGACGGTGATAAAAAATTTAATTAAATAGGTAAGTATTTCGACGGTTCATCCGTCCATTTTATACATCGGTATGTAAAGAATTTCTATTTTAGAGAAAGCTGGTATGTGTGGATCTAAACCTTTTTTGTCTCATAATCTTTGCTCGGAGATCAGTCGTGATTGATATCTCAAACGTACTTAATTAAATATTTTATACAAAAAATCTTTAAACATACTTAATTGAAATTATATGTACAGACTAGCTGTCTCTCTAGCTGTAGCTGTAGCTGAAACTTAAATGAATTTTTATTTTTGCATGCCTATAATGTTAAGGCGAAACATTGTCTATATTATTCTGTCTTCCATCTTTCGTAAAACATGTTTCTTGCAAACAAATGAATCTATAAATCTCGCCCCGGATTTGGACCGGTGGCTTCGCACGGTTTCTTTTACCTGTTGAGGAGTTCTGTTATAGATCTCCAAACTACTTATCTGAGTGCCTAGTGGGAGATTTTCTTCCTATTCGATCGCGAAAACGTTAACAACGATTTGTATATGAGAGTCAAGCGATTGACAGCTGGCGTTCGGTCAATCCATACTAATAATATAAATGCGAAAGTGGGTCTGTCTGTCTGTCCGTCTGTCTGTCTGTCTGCTACGCTTTCACGGCCCATCTATTCAACCGATTTTGATGAAATTTGGTATAGCGGTAGGTTACATCCCGGGGAAGGACATAGGCTACTTTTTATCCCGGAAAATTAAGGAGTTCCCCGGGATTCAAAATATCTATTCATCATCTAGTTTCATATAAATGATAGTTAACGTTGTCGTGATCGAATACGTAAAAAACCTCCCACTTGGCCTGCAGACAGGCAAGAATATACATAATCAAAGCAGGCAAGCGTTTAATTCGAACTGTTGATGCTTTTTGAAATTTGAGCACCTAAGAACTCTTTAAAAACTTAGAATTATCAGTTGGATAAACAAAGTTAATTACGATTTCCTTAGGTAATCGCACTACTGGGTTCGATCCCCAGATCCTCCGATAAAAAGGAATACGTCTAAACCTCTAGGTTCACAACTTCCAAGATCCGAGTTTAATACCCGGAAACTGTCAGGTCAAAGAAGATTATGATTCTTTGTAAACCTCACAAAGACGAAACGTATTCGGAATAAAAGTCTCGTACTCCACAGACAAAAGGCTTTTCTTTTCATATTAAGAGACACTCCGCCAGCAATACACGGACGCACAGTTTGGAATAACAACGATCTTGAAGATTTACCAATAGCGATGCCGAATATCCTTTGTATTGTGTCCGGTTCTCGGTCCTGCAACAGAATAAATAAAATTGCTTGTATATATTATCGGAGTTTATCTGAACTCATGCATTTAGGAGATCGGACTTTATGTGAATTCATTCATATCGTAAGACGCTATCTGCTACCCGCCTCTGCTTCGCTCGGGCGAAATTTCGGAAAATCCTTAGGGGGTGAAATTTTCAAAAACACCAAGTATTTCTTCAGTTTTAATCAAAATTTTGAAAACCAAATTTTATCTACATAACTTGAAAACTCATTTTTCTAGCTATCAGACTCGGCTATGAGAAAATGGCAGTTTGTATGGACTTCCATTTTCTAGATTTTTTTTTATTCTACTACAAGTTAGCCCTTGACTGCGATCTCACTTGATGGTAACCTTAGGGGTACGGCCTTATCGGTGTCTATACACGGCATCGTATAGATAGTATCGTAGAAGCTATAAGTCAACACCGAAACCCTGACCTGAGCAGACCAGAGTCAATTTACAAATCAAAAATGCTCACATTGCCCCATGGGAACCGAACTTTAGACCTATCTATTAACATAGCGCTCACTACTGGGCTGTGACGTCACCCGGGGTCACAGCTGAAAATCAGCGCCTTGCTTTGTATGCATTTATGGGCATATAACGCAGGGCAAAACGCTGAGCTGTACACCCTTTCTGGGTGGCGACACAGACGAAAGTGTTACATTTGTATCTAGAATTGTCTGTGACACCACCGGTGAATAAACTGTTTTTCTTTCTTTCTTTGTTGCTGCATCAGGGATATGGTCATTGGTCGGTTCGCGTGTATTTCGCGGCTTGCGAGTGTGAAGCAGGCTTTACGGTAGAAGTAATTACGATATTCGTACGTACGGATCGATTGCCAGCCGATAAATTACAGTACCAAATTAATTACCAGCTCTGTACCGCTCTCAGAGGACATGCGCATCTGTCGTGAATTCATGATGTTTCACCACTAAATTACATTTATTGGATTGGATTTAGTGATGTGGAATGTGGTTTGTCATTCCGAAATAACTTTCAAAAATATTTTGGCATAAATTATGTACAGTGGTTGCGTGTTCGTGTATTATATTTATGAGCATAATATAATAAACCAGTTTTAACGAAATATTAGTATTAAAATACTAATATTTCAATTACATAAATATGGCGTTACTCATCCACTGTTAGCTTTTATTCGTTAATAGCGAACAAACAATTACGCGGCTCATCTGATTTCAAGTGATTACCGCCGCCCAAGATCATCTGCAGCACCAGAGGCTAAAAAATGTCAGCTTTTAAGAAATTGTTTGTCCGCCTCTTGAATAGTCCTATATTGTAGTTTAGAGTGAACAAAGCAGGTGAAAGCTAGTAATTCCATAATTTGTAGGGACGTGGCGAAAAAACTACGCGACTAACGAGAGAAATCACGGTAGTAAAAACCAGCTAATAAAAAACCAATAACGATATAATCAATACAAATAAAAGTAGGCCTTAGCGCCTTAGGTGTTAAGACCGCCTTTGCATACTGTATAATCCTATTCGTAGTTTTAATGTCTTCTTTATTTCCCTGTACTTGTGTGCAAAAAAGATTTAATAACAATAATAAAATCTCCAAATATACTTATATCCTACCAAGTAGGTATAACCTAAAGCGAGACAACATTTTTATCTCAAATGTAATTTAACATTCCTTCAAGCCACGGTCCGATTATATAGATATCACCGTACACGCGTCCCCGTCTCCCCATATAATTCCTTCCCCAAGGATCCCTGCATTGCTGACGGAGGGGAATGGGAAAGTAAAAAATTGCGCGATTGCCAACAGCTGAGCCGGGCGCTGCATGTGCACTCCTTGCAATTTGATAAATTATTCCAATTTTATGCTGATCAGACTCAGGAAAATAAGGGCTGTTTATAGAGAAATGCCAACTACTCGTATCAAACGTCTTCTCTTCGAATTTCCTTTTATTTATTTTTATACAAGGGTCGCCTGTAAATCCTTTCTTGGTATATGGACGTAGTAATATTATTTAGTTTTCTGTGGCATATGGGTCTACAATCTACATGATAGAGAAAAACTACATGCAAAATATTAAATTTCTAGTCCGAGTGACATAGGAAATGCTAATTAACAGTGGTTTAAGCTGTGATAAGCCAGCAAGCCGGCTTTTGTAAGAGCTTTTATTTGAATAGGTTTGCCTACGATCTGACTTGGTGGTCCAAAATGGGAGCGGGCTAACTTGGCATGGGCACAGAATACTTATTACTATTACTTGGTATGGGTATGGTAGTTCTTTCGAACACCTATCTACTATACTCTTACGGTTTCTAAACGCAGCATCGTACCGGAACAATAATTGGCTGGCCGCATTTCTTACTACTAACTAGCAAAAGCCTTCTACTTATCAGACCAGAACTGAGTCAATTTATACCTATATCAATAAGTTCCAAATTGTCCCTGCCGGGAATCGAAGCCTGTCCTCGCCAATTATTGTTATGGCGCTCAGTTAGGAATGCTGAACCAGGAAGGGTCGTCAAAACCAAAAAAGGGGGTTACTTTTTTGGATTTTAGATTGAGGTTTTTCGGTTCCAGCGGGAACTCCTTAATTTTCCGGGATAAAAAGTAGCGTGTTATTCCAGATAATAATCTATCTCTGTGCCAAATTTCATCCAGATCCGTTCAGCCGTTCGGGCGTGATTGAGTAACAAACATCCATACATCCATACATCCATACATACATACATCCATCCAAACTTTCGCATTTATAATATTTATTTGATGATATTATTTAAAGTTATAAATTCATGTAAGTATACCTACGCCATACGTGATATTTAAGCATCAGTACGGCAAAATACCGCACAATATATTGTTATTGTCTTCCAAGTTATTGCATTTTCCATGATGCATTACTCAATATGTATTTAAACAAGGTACTCCCACGTTAATATCGTGAAGAACTTTTACTGAATCATAACCAATTTAGTTCTTCGGTGAATAAATCGTGTGTGTGTGTGTGTGTGTGTGTGTGTGTGTGTGTGTTATACGCACACACGATATTAATAAGTGTTGTAAAGTTATATTAATATTTAGGTAAACATTAAGATATTAACTATGTATTTTAAAAAGGATGAATCAGATTGTATTATACCTAAATGCCTGTAAGTCTGCCTACTACGCTTTCCGTCGTCTGTTTAACCGATTTTGATGAAATTCATTTGGTAGGTCAATATGTGGATTGGCAGACTTCACACATCTTTTAACTTCGAAAAGTTAAAGGTGCGTCCCTGGAGTTGAACCGTATAGGAGGTCGGGCGTCTAAACCACAAGGCTATCACCGCTTTAGGTATTGAATAGAATTAATTTACACCAGCAGAAAGCTCAGAGCAAGTACCCAAGAGTAGCTCTACCGAGTAAAGTATGCTCAGCTATTCACTCCTCGCTTAATCTAGGATTTAGACGTCAAGTGAAAGAAATCGTATTCTAATGAAATTTCTTTAAACGTTCCTAATTGAAATAACGTAGACTTTTATTTGCAAAATAAATAGTCAATAAAATATAACTTAAGGCAGCGTCTGTTAATGCGGAAAGGGCGAAGTGGCTCATATTATATAATTAATATAACTAGCTGATGTCTGCGACTTCGTCCGCGTGGATTTAGTTATTTTGGTTCCCGCGGGAACTCTTTCATTTTCCAGGATAAAAAGTAGACTATGTGTTATTCCAGACTATAAGCTATCTCTGTGCCAAATGTCATCCAGATCAGCCGTTTTGGCGTGATTGAGTAACAAATATCCATCCATCCCTCCATCAATCCATCCATCCATCATCCATAAATCCATCCATTCGTCCAAACTTTCGCATTTATAATATTAGTATAGATTTAATATTTGTGCGTTTTGGTGTTTGGGATTGTAAGGCGAGGATAACTAGATCCTTACGGATCGAGCATCCCATCTCACGAAGGTGATCGGAGGGCTGGAAGCAACCTCGGCCAACATTAAGCTTGGCTATTTAGGGTAACGCAGCCAGCGTTCTGGGCATATGTCCTCGTTCCAGCGGTTAAGATGATATTTTTGATTTACAGTTTTTATTTTCGTTTTAGGTTTATGCGTCATTTTATTATTTAGGTAGGTACTATACTATTATACCTACTATATAAATACGAGCCCAATAATAATTTTATATCGTAAATCAAATCTATATATATAAAATTCAAAGTCCTGACTGACTGACTTATATATCAACGCACAGCCCAAACCGCTGGTCCTAGAGACATGAAATTTGGAAGGTGTGTTCTTTGTAAAGAGTAGGTATCCACTAAGAATGGATTTTTCGAAATTCGACCCCCAAAGGGGTAAAATAGGGGTTGAAAGTTTGTATGAAAGTCCGTCATTTTTCAAGTTATATTCATGAAACTTGGTATTTGAGCTATCGGTTTAAAATGAAGAAATACGTGTATCGCCATTTTTGAAAATTCTACCCCCATAGGGCTGAAACAGGGGTTGAAAGTTTGTAGGAAAGTCCGTCATTTTTCAAGCTGTAGCCATAAAACTTGGTGTTTGGGATTTCGGTCTAAAATGAAAAAATATGTGATTCACAGTTTTTGAAAATTCTATCCCCAAGGACGTCAAATAGAGAGTTTATCCTTTAATCACGCCGAAATAGAGCAACGGATCAACGTGATTTTTTGCATGGGTATACCTACTTAGTTGAGGACTTGGAGAGTGACATAGGCTTCTTTTTATCCCGGAAAATTAAGGAATGCCTGTGGGAATTAAAAAAACTTATGCCACGCGAACGAAGTCGCGAGCATCCTCTAGTAAATATTATAAATGCGAAAGTTTGGATGTATATTTGTTACTCAATCACGCTCCAACGGATGAACGGATCTGAATGAAATTTGGCACAGAGATAGATTATAGTCTGGAATAGCACATAGGCTACTTTTTATCCCGGAAAATTAAAGAGTTCCCGCGGGAACCGAAAAACCTCAATCCACGCGGACGAAGTCGCGGGCATCAGCTAGTGATTTAAATAAGGTACGAGTATAGGTATACATACCGGGATAATTTATGAATACCCTTTCTTCGCAAGAGTGGGTTTATAGAATGATGTTAATGTATTATATAAATAAATATTTTCGTGGAAATCTGAATATTGGTGAAAACCATATTGAAATGAACTGAGAAAGTTTGAAACTATAAAAGCAAGAACTCACAATGTACAATAAATATTTCTGGCAGACAAAAAGCCCGTGTAATTCACTTTAATATGGTGCTGCACACACTGACGTGACAGGACGAAAGCCAAGTTTGCGGAGAGGCAAAAGTCGCGTCCGTCCACTAGGCTCGCCGAGCTGAGCCTGAGTCGAATCGAATCGCAATATTTTCCCAACTATGTATTTACTAAGAAATTGAGTCGATCGTTTAGCTTCTTTCCTAATCTGTATAAAAGAAATCACTTAAGAAATGAGAATTAAAAAGTTGAGATCAAGCAGATGAACTTTATAGTAATGGCGAGTTTTCCTTGTAAAATAAATTTCATCTTCGGGGATGCAGAACTAACAGCTAAGTGAGCAGAAGTTGCAAGAGGGAAGTCTAGTCAAGAAAACTAATTTGTTAAAGAACAGTTTAATACACCTACGTCGAATAAAGAACAGTTTTTGAGTAACCTACTTTTAAGTTTAAAATAAACTTGAAAAGCCGGCAGTTCTTTAAAACTAAACGTCTATGCGTTGCAGAAAATAATCAATTATTTTACTAAGTAATACGAGAATAAGAGTACAATCTAGGGTAATTTACCTAAATTGCGCACACAACGCAATGAAACGATAGAACTGTGTTTGAGTATCTGTAGTAGCAGATAAAGTAGTAGGTATCCATCGTATATACGAGTACGATAACTGCTTCACCTATCTTATTATATAAAGTGGTAGTTCAAGAGATATTTCATATATCTATAAGCAACAAAAAGTGTCTACTGTTTTTATACACGTTTACGTACCTACCTATATTTTGCGCATAACAATTTTGGTAAGACTATATGAGATTCCAAAACAAGTAATTATCCAGAATTAAGCGTAAGTAAGTATTTAAGTAATATTTAAATCGCAAAGCCAGTAAAATACGAAGACATTTAATTGAATTTTTCATTCCGTCTAAGAAGTTCAGGGTTTATTAAAGCCCTGAATAGGAGCTGTGAGAGGCAATCGTCCCCTCTATTTGCATTGCCGCGTCGGGCCGGGCCAGCTCCACAAAGCACTAGCATCCTCGTAGAAGGAATTCAATGCAGTCGACTCTGAAAGGACTTTAGATAGACATGCTTAGCTTCTTAAAATTTTGTATCTGATTAGGGTAATTTTATCGGACCTTAATTGTATCGCACCTTGGAATGTCAACATGCTGATGCGCATACTACTATAGCGCATATACTCTAGCATAATATACTCTAGCCGCGAACTGTGGCAGTTTCGCCATTAATTATGATATTGTGTTGTCATAGTGATCGGCTTTTTCATGCACTAGTGTCAATAATATAATTAGGGCAGAAAAAAGTACAAAGCACTCTCCCCTCGCCCCGCAAAACTTAGTCGAACGTGATCTCATACATTTTTCTTATATCCCGTGTTTATTTAATCCAAGACTTAAGCCTATATAGATTCACTGTCAAAAGCTTACAATCTACACAAAATAGCCCGCGATTTCGTCAGCGTGGATTTAGGTTTATAAAAATCCCGTGGGAAATCTTTTATTTCCGGGACTAAACTTACCTTAGTAACTTATATCGAAATTTTATCGAAATTGAACCGTCTGTTAAAGACGATGAAAGCGTATCAGACAAACAGACAGGCACACTTTGGCATTTATGATATTAGTATGGATTGAGTTTTGCAGTGGATGAGCTCAATGAAAATCCCTTGTGCTCATTTGCCAACTCTACACGTGTTTCGGTGTCACGTTTGTGAACATGTAAACTTACACCAGGGGTAGAGAAAATTCCATTATTTTATTTAATGGTCTGTGTGAGATAGCTTACGCAAAGCTTAGCAACTAGCAACATTTCGCTGACAATAGAAATCTAATCCGACATGACGACGGTGTGTATTGATTTGCCATTTTTCACTTTCGCATTACCAACTGTCAGTTCCATTGTAGACCTTTGTCAGTGTCAGTAAAATTGTACAAGAAATCATACAGTAGCCACTGTAAGGTTTTTCTTTCAAAATGTATCGCCGTTACTTTCTTGCTTTCTATAGCTTGATTGGTAACACAAAATACGTGTAAAGATCCGTCGTTGACTTGTTTCCCATAAGAAAAACAAAGATTAATACAGAAAAACGAAAGTCGTTTCTTTAGTCTTATCAAAAACTGCCATAATGTCACTTTGCTGTACCCAATTATAGACTCAATCGGACAAATAATCTTTAAAAGTGTAATTTAATTTAATTTCTATTCGACTGTAACTTGTAAGGTCCAAAGACCCGATAATTAGGTACTTATCACTAACATCAAATAATAATCCTTAGCCTAATAGCTATTAGCTAGCCTAGCTTAGCTAGCTTGCGTTACCGACTGCACACGGTGGTCGCTCAAATTTAGGTCCATGTATATATAAATCAACATCAGCCAATTACAGGTTTCCAAGTATCAGTCTTAAGCATGGATTGACCGATACTTAAGAAAGCGCCCTAAAACTTGAAGCCAAAGTCACTCGGATTATAAATTTAAAACTTGCAAGGACTATATTATTTTTCTTCGCAAAGTCGCAAAGCATTTTCACGAAGCCACTAACTTTGGTATAAATTGACAAGCTACTTTTTACCTGAATAACTGACAAGCGAAATAATTAATAGGCGGTTATCCAGCGGTTAACAACATAAATCAACACAATGAGGTCTCCGAGGAGCCGCGTCAATCGTTATCAGTCAGTCGTCCCCACACACCCTCAAAAGTCAGTACCCCCTAGACCAAGTTCCAACGAAAATCAATAATATTTTCCTCACATCTACCGTTAGCGAAAAGAAGTTTTGTAAAACAAAACATATTTCAGCAAGGTCCACTTATCAACAAGCTTTAGGTGTGCTAGGTTAGGTTTTACTGCGACTGTTTCAAGGACCTCATGATTATAATTATATTACTGGAACGTGAAAACCTGTACTAGGGACGTAGATGGCAACGATACAATCAAATCGCGCCGCGGGCAAACTCAATTATTGATCACTTTCGCATTCACAAGAGTTTGACACGTATTTTTTGACAAACGAATGTTTTTTGACTAATATAATAAATATAATCAGCCTTGGCTGGTAAATCGCCTGGAAAATCTCCACCTTCCGCCTTTCTTTAATTACTGATAATTCCATTTCGCAGTCGAAATAAAACATTGAAATAAGACAATAATCCCAAAACAAATTTAGGATAAACAAGATTAGAAAAAAATTTACAACATTAATATAATCGTCAGTCTACGAAAAGTACACATTTAAAGGTAACTATTTTCTATTTACAAAATAAACTCGCTATCGAGATTTCTTTAGAAAATAGGAAGAGTGTGCTAAATGTTTTGTGTAAAAATATTTCGCGTTAACGTTGAGTTTTACAGGAACAACAGCGAAAAGATTTTGTTATAACAAAGAATAAAACTTCCAGTGGCCATTTATATAACTGAAACATCTGTTTCGTTTCACATACTCATTGGATCTATCAACGAACACAAATGGGAACAATGACGGGGATTGTACAAATCCTTTGAATAGTGTAAGATAATACTTTTAGTATTGTGTGGAAAATGTATTTAAAGAATATCCTGCATACTAACATTATAAATGCGAAAGTGTGTTTGTTTATTTTTTCGTTTGCTCGGTCGTACGCTCGTTAGTTGGTTCGGTCGTTCGTTCGTTCGTTCATTCGTTTGTTTGTTTGTTCGATTGTTTAGTTGAGGACCTGAAAAGTGTTTAGTTGGAAAGTGGTAGACGTAGTACAGCCACAGACTGCCTCGTTGGTCTATTGGAGGTCCCGGGTCCCGGGGTCGGGCCATAACAAGTAATGGGTTTTTTTGACAAGAAATTCTCAGTACTAGCCCGGAGTTAGGAAGTTGGCGGTGTTTTACCCCCGTGCCTCGGAGAGCACGTTAAGCCGTCGGTCCTGCGCCTGATCTCTCTCCGGTCGTGTCGGATCTTCCGTCCCATCGGGCTATGAGAGCAAAGGAACAGAGAGTGCACCTGTGTATGCGCACACACTTGTGCACTATAATAATACCTCCCGCGCAGATGGCTAATCTCTGTGGCGATTGGCCGCCGTGGGCGAAATTCGATCGGAAGGACATCATCACAGCCACAGAATAGGTAATAGTAGTAAGTACAGCTTTAGTAGGTAGGCGGTAGCCTTTTATGAATTTATTTAACATACCTATCAGTTTTCCACTCCACTCTCCGCTTCCTTCCATTTCTATATATATATATATATATATATATATATATATACCTTTAGAAGAAAAATAAGGTCGATGCATAGTGTACCGATTAGGGTATGGGTTAAATATGACTGCCCTGCCCCTAACAGGTTAGCCCGCTACCATCTTAGATCGCATCATCACTTCACATCAAGTGAGATCGCAGTTAAGGGCTAACTTGTAGTGGATAAAAAACTTATCCATACTAATATTATAAATGCGAAAGTGTGTCTGTCCGTCCGTCTGTCTGTCTGTCTGCTACGCTTTCACGGCCCATCTTTTTAACCGATTTTGATGAAATTGGTACAGGGATAGGTGGCATCCCGGGGAAGGACATATTATATGCTACCCGGAAAAGTAAGAAGTCCCGCGGGAATTAAAAAAACTTAATCCACGCGGACGAAGTCGCGGGCATCATCTAGTATTTTATAATGGGTCGGCCTATTCGATTTCTCCGGTCGACACAATTTAGGAAACAATCCACGTCGAAGGAATAAAATTTGAACGGCTGAATATTAACGCAAGCGGATACATTGAGTAAGACAATGGAGCTCACGCTCGTAAATTATGCTTTAAAAATTACCTCCACCTATATTACGACGTACCTCCCTAAAATACGTTGTAAATCACGAACACGTATGCTATGTAATATCAAAGGCGTAAACTTGTAACATGATAAACTTATTATTTTTCCACATTCTTGGTCGGTAAAAATTTTACCGCACAGTTATTTTCATTTTAGCACTAGTGCGGTATTAATATTATAATGACCGCCCTCGCCATATGAACATCATCTGTTTCGAAGCTGTCATCTTAATCGAGGTATTTTATTAGTCGAGGTATAAAAATTAGTTCCAATTTTGGCCACCGGGTCAGATAAGTTTGATGGACTGGACTTAGTACATTCTATTACGTTTAAAAACTCTTTTCTTAATAACTTCATGACATACTAAATCTTGCTTTTCTTGTATTTTGCATGAGATTGCTACTCTAGCAACATATAACAACTCTGAGCGGATACAATACGGATGTTAATAACGGAATAAAAATCTCAACCCCTTGAATAAACCGTGCAAAAGGTTCAGAATTGCCTATTAACACGGTGGCAATCTTGGCCACTCTACCTCCAATATTTTTCTTTTATTTCTTTCCACTACTGCGCGGTTCCACGCTTATTAAATTCAACCACTCAATTGTGCAGTTGGTTATTAATTTTTAAATTTTTAACCCACCTTATGAAAATGCATGGCCAGTTAACTCAATTTCACCGTCAAGTACGACTCGAGCTGGCTTGTTCGGGATTCCGTATTGCCTTACAATTTAACAAAATCCTCAACAAGTCATCTAGACTTTTATTTGGATCTGCTACTTCGGATATCATATTTTAGTTTATGCGCTATTTAAATACTTCAAATAATAAAAAAATACTGATAAAACTTTTAAAAAGATTAATGGCTATAATTAAATTGTCATCATTAAATATGAAAAACAAGATTAAACCATTATCAAAAAATATTTAGTGTTGAAGTTGCAGAGGATAAAATTTTTAGCTGTCCGTCTGAATGGATAGGTAAAAATTATCTATTTGTTAAGAAGCGATGGTATCCAAGCTCAAAAAAAAAAAGTTTACCGCGTATGGAAGTGCCCATAGATAAGAGACCTATGCCCGGCAATGGACATCAGTCGGTTGATGACGATGAATTAAAGAAGTAGAGGAAATAAACTCAAATACTCGTAGCTATCTAGTCTTGTAAATATTTAAAACAATTAATTAAAATCTAAATTAAAACTAAACATTAAAAATATCATATATAATATCATAAGTTTTTAATTTTTTTAATTCCCACGGGAACTCCCTAATTTTTTTCGGGTTAATATATATATATATATATATTAACCCGAAACCCGTGTCTATATATACGTTTATATATATATATATATATATATATATATATATACTCGTATATATAGACACAAATAATTGGTACCAGAATTTTCAAAATCGGTTCTGTAGATCCAGAGATTACCCCCCACAACCTCACAAACTCACAAGCTTTAACTCTTTATAATATTAGTATAGATATTATTGAATTTCATAGTTTTAAACAATTAATTTGAATATTAACATGAATTAAATAGCTATCTAATTAGTGGAAAAAGCTTTAAATACGAATGGAGTTATACCTACGAACAAACAAGGTGAACCAACTAATAAACAGTAGATCCAGCGCTCGTATCGCCATAAATCATAACAATGAGGTCTCCGAGGAGACTTCAAACATCGTTATCAGCAATTTCTCACATTCACGTACCTCCTGAATTCACTTCATTATCAGCTACCTATAATTCAAATTCCACCGTATGCTGGCTTGATAATTCGAGTCTGAGGATGTACCTACTTGTTTACGGCTGGATTTTTTTTCTGTTTGCCTTTATTTCTCATTAGCTGATGCCCGCGACTTCGTCCTCGTGGAATAAGTTTTTTTTAATTCCCACGGGATCTCCTCAATTTTCCGGGATAAAAAGTCTAGCCTATGTCACTCTCCAGGTCCTCAACTATACTCATGCAACTCACGTCGATCCGTTGCTCCGTTGCAGCGAGATTGAAGGACAAACCAACAAACCAATAAACCAACAAACGAACCAACAAACACAATTTCGCATTTATAATATTAGTATGATGAAGTATGATACTCCATGATGCCTGCAAATTCATCCGCGTGGTTTTAGATTTATTATTAGATAAAATTTCTAGGCTAAATCTTATGATGACTTGACTTATTCTAAAAATATAAATCTAATTATCTAAACTGTTCGTTTTAAGCCATACTAATATTTAAATACTTAGATGTGTTTGTTGGTTTGTCCTACAATCAACCCGCAACAATCAAAGATTTTCCACTGGATTCCTAAAAAAAACAACATTGTCGCTAACATCATGTAGTAATCTATAACTATAAAGCCGTAGAGAGTTCTTTTTACCAGAACCCAACCTAACTTACGTTTGTAGAGATTTATGCCTGTTAATATCCGGTGCTTCGTCTCAATCTCCGTCCAATCACCCGTAGGTAAATACCTACCTGCCCGCGACTTCGTCCGCGTGGATTAAGTTTTTTGATTCGCGTAGCAGACAGACAGACAGACAGACACACTTTCGCATGTATAATATTAAGTATGGATAGTATGGATTAGTTTGTATTCTATTGGTAGGTCCTAACCATAGAATACTAACTATTACTAAGTACCCATTCTAGTAAATTGTATACTTCCAATAGGTATTTAGACATGAGCTGGGTACATCATGACTATTGTTACCACCAGTGTATAAAGGTGAAGCGAAACGGTTTTAATATACTTGCTTGAAAAATTTACAATGGCGGCCTTATTGCTTAAAATACCTACCAGTCTTAAATGCCAGACTGAAAATATCAAAGTGGAACTTAACAAGCATAACAATAAAATTAACCATTATTTCCCTTCAAAGTTCACGCTGCTGGCTCCGTTAAACATTTTAGTGATATATTGCTGTTAATTGAAGGCGAAAAAATGCTTAGTTAAATTTTATTATGGTATACAGTGAGTTCACAAACAGGCCTAGTGATGAGCACGAGTTTTCCCACGGAATGATAAGGGTTTAGGCCATAGTCTACCACGCTGATAGTACGTGCGGATTCAAAATAAACTTCTGGGGAACTCTCAGGACCGTACGTTTCCTCGAGATGATTTCCTTAGCCGTTATAGCTTATGATATTAAATAATTGCATCAAACGAAAATAATATGACTCCGAAAAGTTTGGAGTGCATGCCCTCTAGGTACGGAAGAAAACAAATGTGACTGACTGACAAACGGACTGATATCACTGTAAAAATAATAATGTTGAAGGGACGGGAGGAATGATGAGGGAGGTATGCATTATGCAGTATAATTCATACACTTCATAGCCATGCCCTGCGTAGCTGGGACCTACGGAGTGCGTAACGGTGCTACGAGAACATTGGAGGCCCATTTAGGGTGAAAACACATAGGCAGGACAAGACAGAACAAAACGCCCGCGCTAATCATCGGCGTTGTATGAGAAACACGTTTCGTTTGGTCGCGCAGATCTACTATAAATATATATCGTATATAAACTTCAGAGAACAGCCAGAGATTTTTTTAGGGGGAAAATACATTAGCGATAGGGTAAGAAAAAACGTCTGCGTCGGAGGGGAAAGATGTTTTCTTCTATCACGTAGTTAGTGCTTACTATTAGTGCGGACGGATGAGTACAAGAATACATAATAAAAAAAGATTCCGACGAATTGAGAACCTCCTCCTTTTTTTGAAGTCGGTTAATAAGAATCAGACATTAATATAGTTACTTAAATATAATTGACATTTAAACTTTTAATTTTATTAAGAAACCTTTTAAAATTATTGACATTGTAATAATTTGTAATATATAATAATGTTTGTATTGAACTAGAGACTGAAATATGTACTCACTGGTATTGGAAATAAAGGCTTTATCTATTTATTTATTAGTGCGGACGCACTCCTCATAAAAAGTGAGTGCGGAATTTTTGTCTACCTAGCTGGTCTGACTTTTTGTCTACCTATCCAGACATTTTCATTTTGCTTCTAGTGTGTTTTCGCTCGTAATATACACATAATGAAAAAGTGGGTATAGTAAGTTTTCACATAATTTTGTATTCGAATTTAGTTCCATAATACGTTACATATTTTCAGATACTAAGAGGGATGGAACGGATCGGACCTTCATAACCGAGTCACCGAATATTACAGAAGACGGTGTAAATTAGGGGTCCAAATGCCTCTTTATGGAGATTGCCTGCCTGCCCGTTTTAGGGAGTCACGTAATAACATTGTGGTCGATCTCGAGCTATTTGGTGTATCAAATAGCTTTACTGTCTTTCGGTAGCGAAGTTTTATAAAATGTCTTACAATTTTCATTAAAAAATGTTTTAGCCCGACTTTGTTAAAGCCCGAAAAAACTGTGAATGCCTTACCGTCACACGAAAATTAGGTTCTTCCTTTTACAACAAGAAGGGTGAAAAAAAATAGATAGGGCGGGACAAAACGTCCGTGCATAGACGTAATAACGTCCGTGCGTATGTCAGCATTGTATAGGAAACACGTTCCATCCTGTCGCGCTAGCCTGTGCAACTTAATTTTAAAGTGTGCGCACAGACTTCTTGTCAGCAAAGTAAACTTTTATGCCAGCAATGTGTTTTTATCCTGAGTTTTTGAGCCCACCTCTAGTCCGCTGGGCGCTAAGAAAGTGGCCACGGGACGTGGCTGGATGAGAGAGACGGAAGACCGTGTATATAATATGGTCTGTGAATAGTAGCGTGTTCTCGAAAAGGCCTTTGTCCAGTAGTGGACGCAAACAACCTAATTATAAAAGAGGTTCCTTTCGAAACTCCTTGCGTATCTTGTATTTCGTGAGCGTTGGTGGTTCAGTAAATTTTATTTACCTGTTAATTGAATAATCTTGTCTCCTATAAGTCCACTTGAGTCTTGCATCATTTCGTTTAAATTAAGTTTTCACACCTGCCCTTTTCATATCAACCCTGGAGTAAGCTACTGTAGTCAAAAAATGACAAAATTTTATTCAATCAGTTTTAACAAAACAAATCATCAACACAGATCATCAAAAACAAAAGTAAGTTTCACGATAACAATCCTGAAAGCTTCTGCGCAAAATAAATAGTACTTACCTAACACATTTTACAAACACAAGTATTGTTTGTGTAATACGAGTATACAGAAAGCTTATAATAATAGAAAGATTTCTACAAAAGATATACAAACCCCCACGATTAATACTTCAGTACATAACCGAGACACCTGTTCCGTTTCACACATTCATTAGATGAGCTATCAGGGAACAAAAATAGATACAATGGAAAAATACTTGAAAGCATTCGATTGTAGACTGCGAACACAAGTACACCATTTACCATTATTATTTACTAGACGATACACGCTACTTCGTCTGCGTGGAATAAGATTTTTCATTCCTGGGGAACTCCTTAATTTTCCGGGATAAAAAAGTCTGTGTCTTTCCCTGGGATGTATCTCTAGGTATACCAAATTCCACCAAAATCGGTTGAAAAGATGGGCCGCTACTGCGTAGCCGACAGCCAGACAGACACCTTTTCGCATTTATAATATGAGTAGGTATGGATTGTACGATAAGATGCGCGCGACATCGTCAGCGAAGATTTAGATGTTTATACCTTAGGGGGATTTTTTGATTTTCCGGGGTAAAAAATAACCTTTGTTATATCACTCTCCAGGTCCTCATCTATTCCCATCCAAATAATCACGTCCATCTGTTGCTCTGTTGCAGCGTGATTGAAGGACAAACTATCTCCTAATTGACTTCACCACACCGGCTACGCTCGAATTAATCTAATTGTCCTGGTAATTGCTCCTGTCGAGCAACAATGGAAAGAAAACATTTCGCCGCCCGAGAGCGGTCCGGCTCTTATTACAGCCCTTGCCAACACTCGACTCCCTATACTTGTTCCGTGATATTATTTTTTCATTTCCATCGGACGTATTTTAACTAGAAATATTTATACTAGTTTCTGGCCATCGATTTATTAACCGACTTCAAAAAAAGGAGGAGGTTCTCAATTCGTCGGAATCTTTTTATTTTTTTATTTTTATTTTTTATGTATGTTCCCCGATTACTCGAAGACGCCTGGACCGATTTTGAAAATTCTTTTTTTGTTTGAAAGGGTATACTTTCGAAGTGGTCCCATATAAATTTGGTGAAGATCTGATGAATATCTTCGAAGATAGATAATGGAACTCCTCAACGGATAAGAGTAAATTGCTCGCGATCAGTGTAATAGCTTAGTAAACAGTAGATTTTTAACCAGGCATAGCATATTTTTGACCGACTTAAAAAAAAGGAGGAGGTTCTCAATTCGTATGTATGTTCCCCGATTACTCAAAGACGCCTGGACCGATTTGGAAAATTCTTTTTTTTTGAAAGGGTATACTTTCCAGGTGGTCCCATGGTCATCAGGTCTGATAATGGAATCCTGGGGAAATCAAAGGAACTCTTCAAATTTTATAAGCACGCTTGAAGTGATTTGGGTATTTTTTTAGGGCTCCATACCTCAAAAGCAAAAAAGGAACCCTTATAGGATCACTTCCTTCACGGTCTTCGGAAGACTCTCCGAGTCGCTGAACTTTGTTTCTTTCTCTAAATTGCGCTTTAGGCGTTCATCTTTGTCCTTTTCAGACTCCTGTGTTCGACGCTTTCTCATACGAGATGTACGTAAGGAAGGCCTCCCCATCGTGTACCACATATTCTATCCTAGAACCTATTTTATATTTACACCACTAAAAAGCAAGAAATAAAATTATTTTTAAATAAAAAAAATACCGCCTTCAAAAAACGCCCAGAAACTAAAAAGGAAAAAATAATTGGATATATTTACCTATTATTTACATACGAATTCCTACTCAAACCCGTAATAAAATTTATTCTACAATTCTAGTAGAAAAATCAACTAAACTAAACACCCATTTATAAAATAAACACTTAAATTAATTACTATACAATAAACGAGTTTAATACTTAGGTATCTATGTAATTATATACCATTTCTTAATTTTTAAATACCCTATGAAGTCGGTGCCTCCTATAAATAAACTATTAACTAACCACCAGACGTACCTATGTGTGACTAAAATATAAACTAACCTAAACTTAAACAACATAATATACTTGATGTGTGGTGCCATCTATTGAGTAACTTAGGAACTAAAATATACGTATGGGAGGCACCGACTTCATAAGGTATTTAAAAATTAAGAAATTGTATATAATTACATAGTTAAGTATTAAAATCGTTTATTGTATAGTAATTAATTTAAGTGTTTATTTTATAAATGGGTGTTTAGTTTAGTTGATTTTTCTACTAGAATTGTAGAATAAATTTTATTACGGGTTTGAGTAGGAATTCGTATGTAAATAATAGGTAAATATATCCAATTATTTTTTCCTTTTTAGTTTCTGGGCGTTTTTTGAAGGCGGTTTTTTTTTTTATTTAAAAATAATTTTATTTTACTTAATAAAGTTTACATGTTTTTTTATAGTACGTCAAACTTATCTGGCCCGGTGGCCAAAATTGTAATTGTAATTGTAATTTATGCTAGCTAATGCCCGCGACTTCGTCCACGTGGATTAAGGTTTTTTGGTTTCCGCGTGAACTCCTTGGTTTTCCGGGATAAAAAGTAGCCTATGTGCTATTCCAGACTATAATCTATCTATGTGCCAAATTTCAGCCAGATCCGTTCAGCCGGTCGGGCGTGATTGAGTAACAAACATCCATACATCCATACATCTATACATCCATCCAAACTTTCGCATTTATAATATTTATTTGATATTTGATATTTGATGAAAAACTCACATTTTATACACTGTTTTTTTTAAAGGAAATGTAGTACAAGTACAAACTTAAATGGTAGGTAGCTAAATAAAAAAAATAACAACAAAAATAGTGTAGCTAAGGTTCCTGGCCTAGGAACTTAAAAACAAAAACTAAACAGGCATAAAAATTGGAACAAATTTTTATGCCAGTTTAGTTTTTGTATCCTACCTCTATGATTTCTAATGACGTTTTTCCATTTTATGGTCCAATTTTCTGTTCTGACTGTTCATTTTGGCGACCAGGGTGAGCGATATGGTCTCGTCTCGTGAGTGAGAAGTCCCAGGTTCGATTCCCAGCGAGCCAGCTAATTAAATTTATCATTATTCAAAAATTAATTATCTTTGTTCTGGCAAGAGGAATGTTTCAATGTAAAAATCACATCGATCCGTTCCTCCATTGCGGCGTGATTGAAGGATAAAGCAACATAAATTATAATCAAACACTTTTGTTGCTATACGAGTAACTCATAATTTAATAGGCACAACCGCAAAAGTTACCTTAAAATTAATCTAATTGTTCTGGCAATTGTCCGTTCCGGGCCACAATAAAAAGAAAAACAATGTCGTTTTCCGGCCGCGCATTATCCGCTCCTTATTACAACCCTTGCCGACACTTAGCTCGTTGTTCTCATTTCCCGCGAGTTATTGTTACGTCCACGCCCACTTTATTGTAAAAAAAAACAATTTTAATAAAAAGTTTAAATGCTGCACGGTAAGAAATTAGAAACGAGTTTTGTTTTATTTTAAAACTGTTTTATTTAAATCATAAAAGTTCTTCTTTACTAAAGAATTCCGGAATCAAGATAGATTTTCACAGAAATGTACTAGATATCCGGCGTATGATTTTGTACAGTTTTCCTGCTATAATAATATTATACAAAAGCTCTACTTAACTCGTAAGTACTACTTACAGAAGGAGGATTGGTATGTTTTAATAATGTGTAACTTTATAATTTCTTTACATTAGCAATGCTAATTCACTTAGAATGATGTCCAAAAAATATTATTCGCTGTTGTAATTTTTCAAGGTCCATAAACGGAGTGGAGTAGCGCGGAGGCATGGCGGCTTATTTTATTTATCATTTTAAACTCGGCTTATTTACTTTGAGATCCATATTGCCATACTAATATTACAAATGCGAAAGTGTGTTTGTCTGTCTATCTCTCTGCCTGTCGGTCTGCTACGCTTTCCTGGTCTATCTTTTCAATTGATTTTCACGAAATTCGGTTCAGAGGTTGCATCCTGGGGATCGACAAAAACTTTATGACCTTTATGATTTTTTAGTTGGTTCGTTTTACTTGCACATTAAATCGTGGATAATTTGCTGGCATCTTTTACACGCAATAGATATTATTTCTTTATACCTATAACGATAGGTATAGAGATATCGGATGATGACTTTATATTGACCTTTGCGAGCGTGAACTCGTAAGTAGGTAGGTGTCACATTTCATGAGTTTACTTTATCTCGAATGTGAGAGTAATTATACAACTGAAACTAAATAAACTAATTAGGACAAAGGTTAGCCAGCCCATTTGAATTATATGAGCGAGTTGCTTCGTTGATGATGTTACTTTGATAGTGAACTTGTTGTGGGCGCCCTTGGGATGAGATAGTATGTTTTGTATGAAATATATTCCTGGGATGTTATGTTTAACATTATGTTGCAGTAGGTTCTTGATTTTGCCCGGGGCTTAATAGTGTGGTTTTCCTTACTCTACGAGAATATTATCAAGAAGCTACAGAAATAATATTATTTGATAAGATGGAAAATATTAAATTAATTTGATATTATATTTCGGACCGTAGTTCATGTTGCTTGTAATTCATAAGGGGAGGTTCATACCATGCCGCGAGGCGATTTAGTGTTCCTGATGTTTTCCTTCAACGTTATAGCAAGTGATATTTCATTTCTTAAAACGCACATAGCTCCCATAAAGTAGAGGTGCGTGTCCGGGGATCCAACCCGCGTCCTACGACACCGGTTAGAGGTATAGGTTTGATGAAAACTGCTATACTCCTTCCAGTACAACCCACTTCCATCAAATGGTTCATCGTCACTTACCCTCGTTGAAGAGCGCAGTCAGGGGCCGATGTTAGGGTCTAACTAAAATAATAAGCGTAACCATAGCTATTATTTCGTGTTAAACAATAGTGTCGTAATAATGTGAACCAACTTCGTAATTTTCCGATTTACCGGTACACACAGCGGCAGCGGAAAATTCCGGAGCGACGTGATTTGTGCTCGGAAGGCGGTATAAGTGGATTGACGAGTAAATGTCCTGTGCTTTACGACATTATCGAAATTTTATGGTTATTTCTTATTTCCTCACGTTCACTTAGCAACTTTTGTAAGATTTGTTAACCTATCCCGGCTTTAGTTGAGTAGAACATGAGTAGAACTCATAATTATATTTTAACTCTATTGAGTTTGTTGTAGGTTCCTCTCAGACCAGGGCGCGTTTGGAACCCTCGTAGCTTTAGTTTTAAGACACCATATTTAATTATCATCATAACGTCTTAGGTCATACTTTATTTGATGACGTTCAAAAAGTGTACAGTGTACCAAATAATCAAAATTAATATTATAAATGCGAAACTTGAAAGTGTTTCTGTCCGTCTATCTCTCTGTCTGTCTGTCTGTTACGCTTACGCGGACCATGTTTTTAAACGATTTTGATGAAATTTGATATAGAGCCTGTACTATTATCTATTCTGGGATAGAGGTATAGGTCAAATCCCGGGAAGGACGTAGGCTATACTTTTATATTTTTATTTTAAAACTAACGAGTTCTCCGGGGAAGGGAATTAAAAAAAAAGTTGATCCACGCGGACGAAGTTGCGGGCATCATGTAGTAAACTATATTCTGATTCTGAATGCGTTTGTCTACTATGCTTTGACGACCCATCTGTTTAACCCATTTTGACGAAATTTTGTACAGAAATAGGTTCTATTCCCGGGGAATTTTTATCCCAGATACTAAAAGATTTTCCGCGGTATAAAAAACTTTACATCAACTCACCTTTTCTCAACTCAACTCTTCCTTGAATGATAAAAAATATTCAACGGAAATTTTGACACGTAAGTACGTGACCAAAGAAATGAAAAATACGAGAACAATGAAGGACGCTTCATCAATGAAGGACATAATTTTCGTGAAAAGTGATTAAACTTCATACTAGACGGATGAACCGATGAATGAATGTGGGTCAACCGTGTTTAACATCGGAAAATGTGATAAGTCTTTTCCGATACTTGACATAGATTCTTGTTAAATCAGATGTGTTTCATATGGAACTTTCAGGAAATACTACTATAAAATATTATCCGTAATGTTATTTTATTGTTCTACCCATTCGTAGCAGGTTTGTTATACCTATCCAGCTTTGATTATAAAATACAGCTTAAATAAGATAATGTTATTTTTAGAAATAATAAATAAGAATTAACTGTAAAGTTTTAGCAAACCCCATTTTCATTCAAGATTTTTCTGAAAGAACCTTCATGCATCAAACCTCACAAACTGTTTTTAAATTAGAGGGAATAATACATTTTCTGTAAAATTTTGGTTTTATGCTTTATATCTTACCAAATAAATACCATGCTTGACTCCTCTGCTTAGCTGTATTTATACAGACAAACCCATGTTTTCCGGAATAAGTAGGTAAGTATAATATTCACCCTATTTTAGAAAAGTTTGTGAGGTTTGTGAGGAGGAGGTCCTGTGATGTTTGAACTACTCTGTCAAAAAAACTGCAACGCCCATGGAGTTTGATGAAACTTAACAGTAATATTCTTATTTATGAAAATAACCTATTCAAGCTGTATTTTATATGAATATTGTGTAAATTGGCTTGAATTTCATGCGAATCAAGTCGCGGGTGTCCGCTAGTTTTAAATTACTATTATTAACAATAAATATTTATATCTTTCTCCTAATAAAATGCCTCATATCTGAGGTACGTATTTTCTTCTAATTAACTACAAGAACCTTGCGTGAAAGAGTTACGACTTCACTTTTGAGTAGGTGGACTTATCCTTGGTTATTTTCCAGTAACTGACTTTGGTTAACATTGATTATCCAAAGCAATCGTCCCCCACATTAAGAAGTTATTAAAACTGCTAGTTGTTTCTCATTACTTTTGAAGTGAAAACTTCTTTCCGCGTTGAGCACTTTTCGGTAGGGGGTAAACTTGTAGATTCGAGTGACCGACATGCTCGCGAACACCGACATGCTCGCGTTGTTACGTTTGATTGAAGGACAAACCAATAAACCAACAAACAAACACACTTTCGCATTTATAATATTAGTAAGTATGATTCGTAATTAAACTTTAATGACTTTAGTGTTAAGGTTTATATTTTATTTTAAATTAAAAAAAAAAAATCGTTTTCACTTCTATCGGCAGTCCCTGCATGACTGCCAATTTTTTTTTCTTTAAGAAGGTAAGACGTATATTATTAGAAGTATAGTCTGAGTGCTAAGAGTTAATTGAGTAGTTATATGAAAGGACACTGTTTAACATGGTCGTAATTTAATAATGTTGTAGCTACATTACATGAAAGGGTACACAAGCAACGAGCGGTTTAATCATAGCCAGGAAGTCCTTTATACGGTGCCTTACTATGGACGCTTTAATAGCGTGGTCCATACTGGTAATTTCATCTATTACAGCCGTAGCCTAAACTATGGAACAAGTAATTTCCTACATGTAAACACCTGTTTTAATGATCTTTAATCATTCAGTACAAATCTTTTGTAAAAAGATTTACCTTACTGTTCTCAGGGAACTTTCTTCATTTTCCCATGTTAACACTTGGGTACAAGAAGCCTGTCCTATCCCACTTCATACCAATCACAACTTCTAATAACTTGCAGTTGTTTGTCTAGTTAGCGCTTCCAGCAGGGAGGTTTCCTATCGGGCTACCAAAATATGCTATTCTCATAGAACAATCATTTTCTATCCACTTTATGTGACCATGACAGTGGAATTGAGCTAATATCTGTTTTATCTCTACAATTATAATATTGGATATGGAGGTCAAACGGGGTTTACATTGCAGACAAATTCACCACTTGCAAGCAAGTCTGATTGCAGCCAAGCACTGGCCTATACATTTAGAAAAAAAAAAAACCAGAACCTCAATGAGCAACTTACTATTTCAGAAATCTGTAGATACTAAGTTTTATCCCCGGAAATGTTGCAAATTCGAATACAACGCTTCTCGAAAACACGCTACAGTTTTCGTGCACACTTTATTAGCGAAGCCTACGTTTTACGAGCGGACAAGCGACCTAAATAATAGAAAACCGGTCAAGTGCGATCAAGCCACGCGTTGAGTAGGGTTCCGTAGTTGCCCGTCACAATATGCGGGCATTTTATACTTTGGTCGACTATTACTTGTAAACTTATAAAGTCTGTGATAGTTTTCCTTTTTACTTCGTTATGTACCTATACTAGCTGATGCCCGCGACTTTGTCTGCGTGGAATAAGTTTTTTTAATTTCCACGGGAACACCTTAATTTTCCGGGATAAAAAGTAGCCTATGTCATTCTCCAGGTATATACTATACCCAATGCTTAAAATCACGTCGATCCGTTGCTCTGTTGCGGCGTGATTGAAGGACAAACAAACACACTTTCGAATATTAGTATATGATACTACTTCCATGAATTTTTTTAAGTATCCAGAAACAACCGTGTAGCTGGCAGTAGGGGTGATACTGGACTTTAAAGCTTAATATTTCGCAAATGGATCCCTGAATCGAAAAATAGTTTTCCACACCCGCATTACTTTTGAACGACCTATACAACGACATCTCACACCGTGGGATAGACGAGAAGAAAAAAAAATCATCCCCACTTTACGTGTTTTTTTTTCAAAATTTTATGTGTGTTTAATTTTATTTAACACTTTGTAGGCGTGATTAATATTGTATAGTGTATATTCACTCAAATTACAGCTATCTAGTAACTATAAGGGTTCCTTGCTGACTACGGAACCCTAAAAATCGACAAATCTCTACTTATAGTTTTTTGTCTACGTTCGGTGAAAGCATTTTATTAGTTGAACCAGTCACGTAGTTAATGATGATGCAAGGACTAAACATAGGTAGGTACTCTATGAATAATTGAGGTAGAAAATTAAGCTTTTTAAGTTAACATAACCGACTGTTAACATAAATAACGAATAGAATGGAAAACTTCACAGGATATTTTCACGGGATACGTCCTTCCACGGAATACAATTAAGGTTTGTAATTTTACAATGATTGTGCATTGTTGAGTCAACATGTCCTGAGGATGCTCCGGTGTCGGAGTGATGCGTACGTTGAGAGTGCTGTAGAAGATTTGTGTGGTGTGGTGTTGTGGCGGTGCGTATTTTTTATTTTTTATTGCAAGATAGGCTTGCGCTTGACGTCAGTCACGCTTAATACAAAGCAATGATGAAGTCCAGGTTGAAGCGCGCCCGCCCTGAAGATGCCTATTCACTCTTGCTTTAAAGGTACCTACTTAAGTTATACGTGGCAGGGAATACATGCGCTGGAAGGGCATTCCACATCCTGTCGGTTCGAATCAAAAACGTAGAGCAGAACCGTTTCGTTCGAGCTGACTGGACGTCAACCACATAAGGATGCCAACGCAAACGGTTTCTTGCTGTTCTGTGGTAGAACGGTGAAGGTTGAAAAGTTCCTGAGCACACTCTCCAAAGTATTGCTTACTTGGTTGCTTGCTTTCCTGTATGTTTAGTAGGGGGAGGGTGGACGGTGCAAATCGCATGCTGCACGCTTTGTACTAAATAGATTTGTCTGTTTTAGCGGATTATATAGCGAATGCTATGCTGAAGCTTCTTGTTCCTTGATTATCATGGACTTCCGCAAAGTAACGCCTGCTTCTATGCAAACAAGGTTTCAATTAACACAATAAAGCATTTGTAGTTAAATATAAAATCTTGTGCTTTCAAGTAGTGTTCGTAGCGTTTGTTTATTTCTAGAATGCATTTTGCATTCACTCAATCTTGTTTGCATATTAAACAGTAATGCAAAGAACTGTTAACTATGCAAATAAAGAAGTCATGATTTATAGTGGTAACTTTTTAAACTCAACATATTTCAGTAACATATTTTATTGTTCTTTTTATTTTCTTTAAACACTAGCTAACTTACCCTGACTTTGCAAGGGTGGCTATAGAATTTTTGATGAGAAAATCTATCTTTTATCGTTCATATTGACATATCTTTTTACATTGATATGGAGAGCTAAGTTTTTGTCGTAGCTAGAAAGGCTGGGTATCAAAACACTAAAAAATCTTGAGATAATGTAAAATAGTATCTCAAATACCTACTTAGTCGTCAGTACTCTATGGTATATAGGTTTACATCCCGCGGAAGGACATAGACTATTTATCCCAGAAAATTAAGAAGTTCCCCCGGGAGTAAAAAAAACTTAATCAATCCACGCGTACGAAGTCGCAGGCATCATAGTAAGTTATAAGCTATATCCGAAGAGCGTAAACGTCGAAGCCAAAGTCTAAAATCAACGATAAAGTAATTAACATTAATAATTGGAATTCAATACAGGCAAAGCCGGGGTATGGGCTGATGTTATTTTAGGATTCGAAACAAATCTACAAGGGAAAGCTATTAACTGCTGGGGTACCAATGATTGGTCCTATAAATAAGCAGACATGGGCGAGTGATGATAACGGTGATCGCATAGGGTCACCAGATTGCTCTTTCAGTACTTACTGAAAATGGGAGTGACGCCAGGCGGCATCGGACTTTACGTATAAATAAGCATATTTTTTATTTATTTTATCTATTTCTTAATTTCTTGACTAATTAAGTTATAATTAAGTTCTTGACTGCGATACCACTTGGTGATATGTGTTAATGTTGTCTAATATGAAAGCGAAAGCTAAAATGGGAGGAGACTGGCAGTTTTTAATTGGTTTCTACGCGGCATCGTACCGCAACGCTAAATGACTTAGCGGCACGGCGGTGACTAGAGGTAACCGACGATTATCTGAAGTTATTCTGCGCACATGATCAGTATCTTATGATTTCTAATGATTTAAGACCTGCTGTAACCACGATTTTGCATCTGGGTCTGTCCATATCCGGTTATTACATTACATTGTCTCGCATTTTCAGTATGCGTGCGTATATGTGCGTGCTTGCGGCTCTTGCGCCCCTATGTATGTAGTACCAAAATTGGTTAGTAATAAGTATTAAAAAGTTGTACTTGTAAGTGTAGTATTTGTGCACATGAATTATTATCCAAATGTCGGTAGGTACTAAAATAATGCAGTGTGCGTTGACCGTTGTCTTAAATATACGCTCAGTCTGGAAACGTCGTTTCATTAATAGAACATTATACTGGCGATCGAGGATTTGCAGTGATTGTGTAAAATAAATAAGTGTAACAAAAACATAAAGAATGTCGCGGTCGTTCGGGAAAATAAGCGAATTCAATTTAAAATCAGGAAATTGGACCCTTTACGCGGAGAGGTTAGAAATGTTCTTCAAAGTGAACGCGATTGATAAAGATTTGTGGTTATCCATGTTAATAGCAGGGATAGGTGACGAGACATACGAGTTGCTGAGCAGTTTGGCGAGTCCCAAGAAGCCGGCGGAATTAACATACGACACCGCTGTGACGTTGTTACGTAATCATCTCCAACCTAAACCGTCCGTCATGGCGGAACGTTACCGGTTTAGACAAAGGAGACAAAGTGCCAACGAAAATGTATCACAATACGTCTCGGAACTTAAAAAACTAGCTAGATACTGTGAATTTGGTGGGAACCTGGAAGAAAATCTTCGCGATCAATTTGTGTGCGGGTTGAAATGTGACATGACGCGTCAACGACTTTTCGCAAAAGATAACTTGAGTTACACTGGAGCAGTGAGGTTAGCAACGGCGTGGGAGGCGGCCGAGCGAGATGCGGCGGCAATGGACCCGACAGGCGGAGCGATGGCGGCGCCGGCGGCGGCGGAAACGCCCAGCAGCAGCAGTGCGGTTGCGGGCGCGGTGCATGCGCTGAGCTCGGCGCGAGGCCGCGGCCGGGGACGCGGGACGCAGCCATCAGGCCCAGGGCGGGAGCCAGGAGGGTGCCATGCCTGCGGATCCAAAGGACACCGGAAGGAGGGGTGCCGGTTCCGGCACTTTATCTGCAGTCGATGTTCTGAATCCGGGCATTTGAGACGAGTTTGCCCCCAGCGGGGAGGTCAAACGGTTCGAGGGCGACGTGGGGTCAACCACGTGGCAGCGTCTCAAACAGTGGAGTCGGATGAAAATAGCCCATCAGAGTGGGAAGAAGAGCTGAATCAGCTGTCATTAAACAGTTACGGACCGGTGAGCATATCGTTGTGTATTGATGGGGTTAAGGTAGATATGGAAGTGGATACAGGTTCGGCAGTGTCTTGTATTAGTAAAGCTACCTATTTAAAAACATTTTCGTTTAGACCTTTGGAAAAATGTCAATTAGTTCTTAAGTTTTACGATGGTAGTAGGATTAAACCTTTAGGAATGATTAGGCCAACTGTGAGCTATGGTGGTGAGAGCAGGAATTTAGAACTGTATGTGATAGACGGCGGTACGACATCTTTGTTGGGTCGTCAATGGTTAGCAGAGTTGAAGATAAAAATTCCGTCACTAAGAATTGAGCCTAGTTTAAATAATTGTAATTTAGAAAAGCCTGTTTCTAATAGCTTAAAACAATTACTCAACAGACATGAGGAGTTGTTCAGTGCGGGGTTGGGAAGGTTCACGGGCGGCCGCGCGACGCTTCGGTTGCGCCCGGGGGCCTCGCCTGTGTTCTGCCGCGCGCGGCGCCTACCGTACGCGCTCCGCGGCCCCGTGGACGCGGAGCTAGACGCCATGCTTCGCGAGGGCATCATCGAACCGGTCGACACTTCGGACTGGGCGACCCCGCTCGTACCGGTACGTAAGGCGGATGGAGGACTCCGGATTTGTGCTGATTACAAGGTAACCTTGAACCCTGTCTTACTGGTCGATAGATATCCTTTGCCGAAGATCGACGATTTACTTGTGAATCTAAATGGGGCTCAGATATTTTCCAAAATAGACTTGTCGCAAGCATACAACCAGATCGAATTGGATGAATCTAAGGCGCTTACAGTGATAAACACACATCGGGGCTTGTTTAAATATAATAGGCTAGTGTTCGGATTAGCGTCGAGTCCGGGAATATTCCAGCGTATTATGTCGACGCTATTGAAAGATATACCGGGAGTGGAAATATTTTTAGACGATATCATTATCGGTACTAAGGGAGATCAAACAGATCATTTAAAAACTTTAGAGGAAGTTTTAAAAAGGTTACAATTAAATGGCATGAAGCTTAAGCGAAGTAAATGTCATTTTATGCCACAGGAAGTAAAGTATTTGGGGTATATCATTTCGAGCGAGGGAGTTAAGGTAGATGAGGATAAAATAGCGGCTATTTTGAAGATCCCGCGTCCGAGAGATGTACCCCAGTTACGCTCATTTTTAGGACTTATAAACTTTTATGCTAAGTTTGTAAAAAATATAAGTAGTTTATTGTCGCCTTTATATGAATTATTAAAAAAGGGCGTATCGTGGAAATGGAGCGAGGGATGTGAGCGTGCTTTTGTGAAGGTAAAAGAAATCCTAACTAGCGCACCGGTACTATCACACTATGACCCCAACAAGGCCTTGGTGTTAACGTGCGACGCGAGCGCAGTAGGTATCGGCGGAGTATTGACTCAGTCTGCGCCGGACGGCAGTGAGCGAGCGGTCGTGTATGTTTCGCGCGCTTTAACGAGCAGCGAAAAACACTATTCACAGATCGATAGGGAGGCGTTAGCGATTGTTTATTGTTTAAAAAAATTGCACCAGTACCTTTATGGGAGGCGGTTCACACTACGCACGGATCACAAGCCGCTAGTATCTATTTTCGGGCCTAAATACGGTGTTCCAGCGATGGCGGCGAGCCGTTTGCAACGTTGGGCAATAATATTATCTGCCTATACGTACGATATAGAATATGTGAATACGAAAGATAACGGAGCCGACGGCCTATCTCGGTTGGTCGTACCGGCCGTGAGCGATCAGTCGTACGACGTCCCGGAGCAGTCTTATTTACATTTTGCCCAAGACGCGCTGTTACTGGATTATAATATTATTAAGAATCAAACTATGCGGGACCCGTTGATAAGCAGAGTCTTGTGTTATATTAGGGACGGTTGGCCGGCTGAGAACGAGATAAGAGAAATGCAACCTTATTTTAACAGGAGAAAGGAGCTGTATGAGGAATTAGGGTGCGTTATGTGGGGTTATCGCGTTGTAATTCCAGAGGTTTGTCGACCGAGGGTACTAGAGGAATTACACGAAGCCCATATGGGCATCGTTAAAACTAAGTCGATGGCTCGCAGCTACGTGTGGTGGCCCGGCGTTGACGAGGCGGTGGAGGCGGTGTGCCGCGCGTGCGGCGTTTGCGCGGGCGAAGCGGATTCGCCGCCACGCCACGTCGTGGCGCCATGGCCATGGCCCGGCAAACCATGGACGCGTATTCATGTCGATTTTTTAGGACCTCTATTTAATAAACTTTATTTAGTAGTGGTAGATGCCCACACTAAATGGATTGAGGTATTTCCGGTCCCTAGTACTGCAGCCTGCCATACTATTGATAAGTTGAGGGAATTATTCGCCAGATTTGGGGTTGTTAGGCAGCTGATTTCGGATAATGGTCCTCCTTATCAGTCAAAGGAAGTAGCGGATTTCCTAAAAAGTAATGGAATAGAACACATCTTTTCCGCGCCTTACCATCCAGCATCCAATGGTGCCGCTGAAAATGCGGTGCGGACTATAAAGAAAGCTATAAAGAAAGCGGTCAGTCAAAATATGAATGTAATGTCATTTGTGAACACCTTCCTTTTACATTATAGGAATACAGAACACTGTACCACGGGAGTTAGTCCCGCTTCATTAATGTTAGGTCGAAGACTTAGAACGAAGTTAGATGTTATTAGGCCGGATAGGGAGAATAAAGTAAGGGAAAAGCAGGAGCGACAGAAAGAGTCACGGGGTGGCGTGGAACGAATATTAGAGCCGGGAGAGGAAGTATGGTTGCGACAATACGCAGGCGAGCGGAAATGGGTTCCGGGAAAAGTGTCGTTGAAGTTAGGGGCAACAGACTATCGAGTGGTTGACGATATCGGCAAAGAATCACATAGGCATATCGATCAGTTAAGGCGTAGGTCTAGCAGCCAGATACGGAGTTCCCCGGAGCCATCGCGTGCCGTTGACGGGGTGGAGCGCTCAGTTCCAGGTGATGGCCTAAAGGTGGACACGTCAGCACTATCGAAGCGAGGTTCCTTGGCAGTAGCTGAGGAGGCTCAGCAAGATGTTGTAGAGAACGGCGACGGACGTCCAAGCCTTGCGGTGGCAGTTCCACCACCTACCGAACCTTCCCGGTCTCGCCCGATACGACAGTGTCGTTTAAAGAATAAGCAGTTGTTGGATACTAGTTAAGTAGAAATAATTCCTTATTGTTTAATTAAGAATTAGTTACATAGACGTTACAGAAAGCGTAGTTAAGTACTTATACTAGTTTAGCATTTAAGTTAGAAGTCTTTAGAGTTATTCAATATAATATGGTAAAATGTATATATAAGAATAAGTGTGGAGGAGTGTAGTATTTGTGCACATGAATTATTATCCAAATGTCGGTAGGTACTAAAATAATGCAGTGTGCGTTGACCGTTGTCTTAAATATACGCTCAGTCTGGAAACGTCGTTTCATTAATAGAACATTATAGTAAGTTTAATTATATGGTTATGTAAAAAAAAAAAAATATTAATGTTCTATTTTTTTTTTCCTCGTAAACCGGTGGTGTGGTGTAGTATAGCCTTATATTGTAGTTAGAAATTAAGAAGAGAGACGCAATAAACGTTGAACTGTGAAGACGTGTGTTAATTATATATTTCCCCTCACCCCGCACACTTCACGTCCTGCAGTTGTAGTATACGGTTTCCTTTAACTATTGGAACTTTACTTAAGATGGACGCTTAGCATTACAAATATTAAAGGCGAGGTCAGCCAGAATTTATGAGGGTTTCCTTTCATCTCTTAGAGTACCCACATTATCAGATAATTATATACACCTATGATGGTGGGATTTCACCTTCATCGAACTGATTATTCTACTTCCTAGAAGTGTTTGTTTGACCTTCAATTACACCCGCGACGCAACAGAGTAACGGATCGACGTAATTTTCACAATACGTAGTGAAAGACCTGAAAAATGACATGGACTTCTTAACACGTGAGAGAGATTTTTTAAAACCAAAATCCACTTAGAGGCAGTCGCGGACTTCGTCATTTAAAAAATAAATTAAAGGAATCATTTGTTTTGTTGACTATGTTATAAGATCTGCCATTAGCTCTGTAAACATCTACCTACCTTCCTACATCAAGTGTAGACTAAATAACAGTACCAACGTCAAGAGTGAATAGGCATCTTCTAGGCAAGCGCGCTCTACTTTAGGCTGCATCACCACTTGCAAGCAAGTCTGATTGCAGCCAAGCGCTAGCCTATATATTAAAAAAAAAAACTTGTAAGTAGTGCTGCCTCGGCCTAAGTCCCCATACCATACCATTTTCGGACACGCTATAAGTATATACTCGTATTATACTCGTAGTATAATAGGTTCACATTTTACTAGCGGACTGTGGCCCGAATAAAAGACGAATCGCTATAAAGAGTCCTTGTGACAATTTTACGACGCGCAAAGGAAACCTTTCAGACTTTCTGATCCAAGAGCGAGACCCACGTGACTAGATGATGGCCGCGACTTTGTCCGCGTAGATTTAGATTTTCAAAACCCAGTGAGAACTCTTCAAAACGAAATTAAAAGTGGCTTACGTGGCTCGCCAGGTCTTCAACTAGATCCGTGTACAAAATCACGTCAATCTGTTGACTTATCCATACTTACTAATATTATAAATGCAAAAGTGTGTCTGTCTGTCTGCTACGCTTTCACGGCTCAACTACTCAACCGATTTTGATGAAATTTGGTACAGAGACAGTTAACATCCGGGGAAGGACATGACTACTTTTTATCCCGGAAAATTGAACAGTTCCCGCGGGACTAAAAAAACCAATCCACGCGGACGAAATCGCGGGCATCATCCAGTACTAAGATATGCGAGGTTTACACAGGCTCTTAGTGTGCGGGCACGAAATGAGCGGGAGCGGGGCGACGGCGGGAGCGGGGCGATGGAATTCGAGAGCTGGCGACGAATTTCGGGAAGGTGTTTTTAGGCAATCTGAAATTGTGGAAAAATATAATTTCGTTCATTGGCGAATCCAGTTCTGCCAGTCTGATAGAGCGTTTGCGGTTATTTCGCTACTGCGCAGCATATAAAATTTGCAAAAAAAATCCGAAAAAACATTTTTTTGACCACTTGATTTTTTTAACTTTAAATTTTATACTTAGAAAATTCGTTTTTGTCGGTTAAAAAGTATTACCAGACCTCTTTCAAATTGTTCCCGAAATTCGTCGCCAGCTCGCCGACGAGTCGCATCGCTCCGCTCCCGCCGTCGCCCCGCTCCCGCTCATTTCGTGCCCGCACACTTATTCCGATTGTTTCACCTCAGTCTGTAGTCAGTATAAGGGATTCGTTTTCAAAAACTCGAATTTCACTCACAAGTTACACAGAAGGAAAACACGAGCCAAACATTACCCCTTTTATAATCCGTTCCATGTAGTTTTACAATGCCCTCTTTCCAACTTTAGGGTTCCGTATTTTCAATTAGCAAAACCTGACTCAATGTCGGGAACATAGGGTAAACAAATACCGTTTCCCTATTACTTCCAAAGTTTTCGAAGCAATAATCCACTATTCACTGAAAAGGCCACTACTGATCAAACGCCTTTCTAAAAGAACGCTTCCAAACCCTGTCCTCAGCCTTCCTCATCCAGCCACTTTCTGCTACGCTCTTTATTATTGTCGGTAAATCGTGCTGGAGGTTGCCCCCCACACTTTGAATAGATATGAAAGTAAATAATCAGGCATCTATACTTCTATACTAATATTATAAATGCGAAAGTTTGGATGGATCGACGGACAGATAGATTATAGTTTGGAATAACACATAGGCTACTTTTTATCCCGGAAAATTAAAGAGTTCCCGCTAGAACTAAAAAAACCTCAATCAACGCGGACGAAGTCGCAGGCATCAGCTAGTAAATCATAATATCGGCAGTCATCGTGTCTATAATAACTATATTGTATCTAACAAAGTTGAAATATCGACAAGTCAAAACATCTATCGTAGTTATGAACCCGAAATCAATTTATAAACATGTTGTCTTAGGATTTATGTATTGAAATATATTATACGCAGGAAAACTTGTGAGGAAGGAATCATTGGTTCAATAAATTGTACGCAAACATGCAAGAAACATCAACTATTACAAATAGAGGCTTGGCAGGCGAATTCATGAAGGGCGGTTAGGTGAAATTTATAAGGGGTTCCGCTTGGTTTACTTTCATCTATTAGAGTACCCGGGCCAATAGAAAAGGGTACCTATCTTAAAAAAAACTCATTTACTTTTAGAACTATTTCATCTATTATGCACAAATGAAATGCGATTGATAAAAAATGTATTCAAACCAAACCAATCCAATCCAATCAGCCTGTATGCGACCACTGCTTGATTACAATATAGGCACCAATAACTCATCCACCCTTTCTACCTATTTCTTCAGGCAAAGAATAAATAACAATTACCTACTTAGCTAAAACCTAATAATTTATGATTATAATTATTTGTGCTATAATATTACCATGATGCTCTTTCAAATTAGGAACCTATGGAGCATTATATCATCCTATTATAACCTATTACATTATCATGCTTGTAAAAAAGAAAAATCTTATGTCATCCACTTATTAAAGCAACTTCTTTTCTCGAGCACGTAGTCAACGAAAATTTTGTAAAAGAAAAGTAAGCGAAAAAGAAAAGAGTTTAGTAATACCACAGATGAGTAATACTTTTAAAATTACAAATTTGTGCCCGTTTCTCACCATTTTGCCGCGGTTAAACACACGCAAGGGAAGGTTTACTATCGTTATAAAATTTCGTGTAAGTGGGCTTTATAGGAGGATTTGTGTGGAACTCTCGAGCTCCATAAAGAGTCTGTAATAGATACAGTGCGGTTATACAGGGTAGTGGTTCCAATTTGGGCGGTGCTTTCACCTATCTTGAGAGGGTTCACAAATAGGCGGTATATCGAAAATCCATTGGTGTAATTTGAGGCGAACCGAAACGATATTGTCGCTAAGCGATTCAATTCCACGCGGCCGTATTGGTTCTACACGAGATTTGGAATTAAAGTGATTCTATGCTAATGTTTCTAACCATTGCGAGTACTTTGTTTTATAAAGCTTTAAATGTGTTTTGGTTTTTATTTTAAACAGGTGATCGTTTTTACCGAAGTAAAAATTACTATATTTTTATATCGTGATCTTAAGAAGTAAGGACTTTATGATTTCAAATCACTACCGCTTGTCAACATACAGATGTAATAGGACCAGACCGTAACCTTACCTATTCTGTGCCGTAACCACAAGACCTTATATTCTAGTAGCAACTTATAATAATTTCTAGCAAGACTCACGTTAAATTGAAGAAGTTTAGCTATCGTGACGACGTTTTGACAACCTCCCTGGCGCAGTGGTGAGCCCTGTAGGTCCCGGGTTCGGTTCACGGTAGGCGGCAGGGTCAATTTGGGAATTTATAATTTTTGAACTTATCTGGTCTGGTCTGGTGGGAGGCTTCGGCTGTGGCTAGTCACCACCCTTCCGGCAAAGACGTACTGCCAAGCGATTTAGCGTTCCGGTACGATGCCGTGTAGAAACCGATACGGGTATGGGTTTAATGCTTGGATTAACTGCCGTGGATACCCCTAACAAATTAGCCCACTACCATCTTAAACTGCACCATCACTTACCATCGTGAGATCGCAGTCAAGGGCTAACTTGAGCGTCGTTATTTTTAGAATATCATTGAGTGTAGGTACATTTTTTATTAATATATGAACGGAAAAACTTCGTGGTTTAACTTGCAAACTTACAGGGGCTATGTATTTCCTGAGTAAACATGAACTGCAATCTGAATTTAAATATAGGAAACTGAAATTAAATTGTTGTTTTGGAACACTTAAAGTTGCAGGGAAAGAAGCTAAAGTGTACCCGCAAAGTATAAGTAAGTTTTCATCAACTTCATCGCGGCTGCCTGTCGCGAGTGGTCGGAAAACAAATTGAAAGTCCGAGAGAAAATTAAAATAACTTATTCATGTTTTAGTTGCAGTGAAACTACGAAATTGTATCAAACGCTAGCTAACGTCTGCTGAGGGAAATGTAAAGGCGACTCAACCTGATTTGTATCTGCAATGAGCTCTTTGTTCCGATAACATCTTGTAGCCAGCTACTTCAAAAGTTTTTTTTTCTTCAAAGATTAATAAGCACTTTAAACATAACTAATATTACTATTTTCCCTTCAACTAAGTCAAAGTCATAGTTATTAGTTTCAATGTGGGTAGCAATGTACACTTTTTGAATGTTTGTTATCTTTAACAACCTAAGCAGTGACGTCATCGTGTTAATAGCGTATTAGAGATAATTTTTCAGCCTAAGTCTTCACTATCTTACGCATTTTAATCCGACCTTTGAACCAGTGATGACGACACTTTTCTGATGTTTTTTTTAAATACAAATACCAATACTCATAATTTTAACGTTTAAACTATCGTGAGTGATATTCATTATAAATATACATAATATCCGGATAAACTCACGTGTTCTGTCGGAAAAATGCCCACCGATGTGAGGGGAAATGCAATGTTTTTCCGACAGAACACGTGAGTTTTTCCGGATATTATGTATAGTTATAA
Organism: Erebia ligea; assembly: GCA_917051295.2. Taxonomy (NCBI): domain Eukaryota; kingdom Metazoa; phylum Arthropoda; class Insecta; order Lepidoptera; family Nymphalidae; genus Erebia; species Erebia ligea. Next base: position 8,749,704 of record OU785233.1, on the reverse strand, counting down.
TACTCATAATATCTATAATAGTCTTCCTGCATAGGATTCCATTTTTCCAATGTTTATACAGACATGACTCCTTCCTTTGTTATAGAGTGGATATAGAAAATCTTTGTGTACACACTTTATTAGCGGAGCTCGCATTTTACGAGCGGGCCGGTGACCCAAATGAAATACGAATCTCTATATAAAGACCTTTTGTTGTCAATTTTACGGCGGACCGTAGGAAAGGTTTACGTGTCGATTGATAGTTTACTAGGTTTGCGCGTGCTTTAAGGGAAAGGTTCACGAATCAGTCACGTGGATTGTCATTTTGTGTAACCAAAAATGTGTATCGGAACCTTATTTATACCGTTAGTATTTGGTATTTTACACATTACTTTTAAGGAAGCTAAACGTGATGAGATCAGACTAAGAATGACGAGATCCGTTTAGAAGAACGAGAACAACGGCGTTTGAAGCTGAAGTGAATAGGTGGGGTCAAAGAACCGATATAATATATTGGGGTCCTAAAGAACTTGAAATGAAATTGTAATAGGTGAGAGAAAGATCTCAAGCAATTCACTGGCAGCCGCTGGAAACAAGACCGTGTCATGTAGAAATCCTTGTATAGCTGCTATAGGCTAGGAGCTGTGTATAGGATGTCTCACATTTGAAGCTCCGATGACGACGTAGCATTCCTTTTAGTATGGTGTTCCTTTCATGTCGAAGTTCTTTAAAGTATGTGCTTCTGTGTTAACATGAATTTGAGAATCTTTTAATCTTTAATTATGTACAATCAAAGGGAATTTCTAATGAACCTTACATCACGTTTCTCTTGTTCAAGACTTACGCCGTTATTGGATAGCATTTACAATTTCACGTCTGTAAAACCTTTTCGAAGCTGTGTATCTCAATTTGAATGGCGTCCGAACCAAGGCGGAATACTAAATAAACGCTTTTAGTTCAAGCTTAGGTTCCATTCAGAGTCTCCGTTCTCTGAATTCTGGGAATACTTCAAAATTTATCGCACCTAACGACTTTATTCGAGGATTATACTGATGATTTAAATTGTAAATGAATGCTTATCTCATTTTATAGATGCTCACGAGTATTTCGTATTCTTTCATTTATTTAACGACAGGTTTATCAAAAAGTCAATAGATAAACAATCAATTAATACAGCAGTTCCGAAGAAAATATGGATGGTGTTGATCTATAGGCTTGCGGTTTTCCAAGTACTTACCTACTCGATTTTGAGTAATTTTACAACACTAGACCCACTGAGAACAATCTGTGAAATTTATTTATTATATTATATTTAGAAGTAGATACCACGATTCCAGCGACGCAATGTAAGTAATTAAACGACGCGGTAAATATTCCATAGAAAAATATAGCATGCATGGAGTCGTTACCGTATTTTGTCGTGTCGTATAGACGTGGTAGTAGTGGCCCTTACTCATAATATAGAGGCATAAAGGGACTATACAGGAAGGTTTTAGAGATTTTCCACAACTGCTTGTGAAAATATTTCATTTGTACACCGTCGACCATATTATTGTATGTATAGTAGGTACCTATAGAACGGCCGAATTATCAACAGCAAAGTTGACTTTTAAGTTGAAGTAAGGAAACGTTTTATATTTTGGCCATCTTGGAGTTTCATTCGGTTATCCGGTTTTATTGGGGTGACAGACTTATTACCGATTCTGTTTTATTATAGTTGTAAAATTTTATTGAAGATTCGACTTTTCATGGAATATCAAATAAATATTATAAATGCGAAAGTTTGGATGGATGTATGGATGTATGGATGTATGGATGTTTGTTACTCAATCACGCTCCAACGGCTGAACGGATCTGGATGAAATTTGGCACAGAGATAGATTATACTTAGTCTGGAATAGCACATAGGCTACATTTTATCCCGGAAAATTAAAGAGTTCCCGCGGGAACCGAAAAACCTCAATCCACGCGGACGAAGTCGCGGGCATCAGCTAGTAGTTAATATGAATTGGTTAAAGTTAAGATGAAATTAATATATTTTGGGTTTATTTGTTAGTATTTATACTCGCGCCTCCTCCTCGAGATTAGTAATGTAGATATTATTATTTACACATGTAGTTACGCATAGATGTCACCACTCTGCACTAAGTTGAGAAAAAGGAAGGAAAAAGGTATTAAAAAAAAAATATTTCTTTTGTGGGTAGGTATCATCCATTTGTACTCCCAGCCGATTGTTGCCCGTCATTCGCATTCTAGTGCTCAACCACTCAAATACCTTTTAAGCGTTTTCGCACTGTTCGGTAAAAAATGCCGAAACGTAAAAAATCTAGGTCTCGTGAAGACGATATAAACCATTATAAAAATAAAATACGAAAGTTAGAACGAAAAATTCGTGAACGACAAATTAGTGGTTCGGAAAGTGTATCAGACTTGGAAGAAACTGTTGCTGCAATCGACGACGAATTTGGTGCAGGTATTTACATAATATTTGTTTATTGTCTTAAAGTGATGCACTCTCTCTTACCTGTACGTACCTACGTGTCTACGTACCGATAAAAATTATATTTAAATGCAACCTGAACAGTCATTGGGGCTGTTTCAACGCATTAAAATACGGTTGGCGTTCCTTCCGCTGGGGATTGAAACCTAACCTAATATAACTGACAAATTTACAATCTAACCTAGCTTAATAGTAATGTACCATAATCATATTATATTCTTTGTTTAAAGAATAATAAATTATGAAAATTTGTCAGGGACTTCTTGAGGTCCACTTTTTAAGTAAGCTATTTAGATTACTTACAAATTTTGAAATTATCATATCTATGATAAATTTTAGATACGCCCGCACTGCGACCAGATGATTGGCTACTAGAATGGCAAACTGAGGACAACACAGTTCAAAATTCTAACAACAACTGTGAACCTCAGCCAGGCCCTAGTACTGATGCAGATGTTCCCACCGAAGAGCCTATTGCTCATGATACAGATGTTCCTGATCTGGATACAGAAATTCTAGAAATTTTAGGCGATGACCCTACCTGTGATGATAATTATGGGCCAGAAATACGCAAAGAACTTGCTAATCGTTTATTACACATTGTTAAAGACGGTCTCAATAAGGAAGACCGTAAAAACCTAATCACAAAATACCTATTGCCAAAAAATTGTGCTCAACTTGATGCCCCTAAAATAAATCTCGAAATTAAAGCGGCAATTGCTGATACCGCAGTCAAACGCGATAAGGGCATCGAAAACAAACAAAAACAAATGTCTAGTGCAATAGCTTGCCTAGCTGTCATCATAAATTCTCAACTGAATTCGAAATCAATAAACAATGACATGTTGCAAAAATTAATGGATATAAGCAGAATCTTATGCGATTTACAGCATGCAGATTCCATAACACGTAGAAACTTTATTTTATTCGCCCTCAAGAATGACGTAAAAGAGCATCTTAAAAACACGAAAATAGATACTTTTCTGTTTGGCGAAAATTTATCCGATACATTAAAATCGGCTAAGGCTGTAAATAAATCAGGGATAGAACTGAAAGCTGAATCTGGCAACAGGACTGCGAACACTAATTATAAAGGACCGGCATCGAGAAATTTAAACCGCAAGGCTCCACCCCAGGCGCGCAGGCCGCCTGCGGGGCCACCGAGGAGCCGCGAGCCTGCCACGGAGCGCACTTCGTACTACCCGCCGCCGGCACACTACCCGCCGCCGACGCGCTACCCGCCGCCGACGCGCTACCCGCCGCCGCCGCACGCGCACTCATCGAAGACGTCGTCGCGGGGCCACCAGGCAACGTACCCCCGTCGCCGCTATTAGATACAGTTAAGTACGCAGGCCGTTTATCTCAATTTTATCAACAGTGGGCTACGATTACTAACGATATTACTATACTATCCTGGATAAAAGGTTATAAAATACCATTTATATCACCTGTTGTACAACAGATACTTCCTGCTAGCCCAACTTGCTCGGCTAATGAAAGACCTCATTACTTAGAAGCTATTAATAACCTACTCAATATAGGAGCCATATCAGAATGTTTGCCTTGTAAAAATCAATTTATCTCAAGTGTTTTCCTGGTACCTAAACCTTGTGGCAAGATGCGCTTTATTTTGAATTTAAAAAATCTCAATAAGTTTGTTAAAATGGATCATTTTAAACTGGAGGATTTAAGAACAGCATTAAAAATTGTAACACATGATTGTCAAATGGCGTCAATTGACTTAAAAGACGCGTATTTTTTGATTAAAATACATAAAGAATCACGAAAATATTTAAGATTCTTTTTTGAGGGTAGATTATTCGAATTTAAGGTCTTGCCATTTGGGCTGACTACGGCCCCATACGTTTTTACTAAAATATGTAAACCTATAGCTAAATTATTGCGCTCCGCTGGTCTTCTGTCTACCGTCTATTTAGACGATTGGCTATTGTTCGGTTATTCCCGTTCAGAATGTTTGACTAACATCGATCTAACTAAAGGACTATTAGTGTCACTTGGTTTCATTATTAATGAAGTAAAAAGCGTACTCTTTCCTTCAACCAAATGTAAATTCTTAGGTATGATCATAGATTCACACAAGTTTCAAATTAGCTTACTACAGATAAAAGATTACGAATAAAAGCGCAACTTGAAATGTTCTCAAAATTAAAGCGCTGCAAAATTAGAACTTTTGCTCAGCTAGGTATTAGGCTTATTAGTATCTTCTTGTCCAGCCATCGAATACGGATGGCTGCACACTAAGGAGATGGAAAGATGTAAATATCTCAACTTGAAAGGTCATGATGATTATAACAAAATTATGAATTTACCCGAATCACTTCAACCCGATTTCGACTGGTGGATAAATAAAATAGAAAGCTCTGTCCATCGAATAAAGATTGATGTCTACCAAGTTGAGATATTTTCTGACGCCTCAACGACGGGGTGGGGGGCCGCATGTGAAGGTAGGTCTGCAAGTGGTCCGTGGTCGAATAACGAACGAGAACGACACATCAATTATTTAGAGCTGCTTGCTGCATTTATTGCTTTTAAAATATTTGCAAAAAACTTTTTTAACTGCCAAATATTGCTACGCGTTGACAATTCAACGGCAGTAGCATACATAAATAAAATGGGCGGTATACAGTACCCTCACCTCACAAGAATTACTCGTGATATATGGGAATGGTGTGAAAGCAAACGTCTTTTCGTTTTCGCATCTTATATAAAATCTAGTGACAATACAATTGCAGACTATGAATCACGAAGAGTTCACCCAGACATAGAATGGGAGCTGTCTGATTGGGCTTTTGACAGTCTCACCAATACATTTGGTTATCCAAATATTGACTTGTTTGCAAGTCGCATCAATAACAAATGCGCCACATACATATCCTGGCACCGAGACCCAGACGCATTCGCTATAGATTCATTTACAGTTTCATGGTCAGATTATAATTTCTATGCATTCCCACCGGTGTCAGTCATACTTAAAACACTTAGAAAAATAATTACAGACAAAGCACGAGGTATCATGGTTGTACCATTTTGGCCTACACAGCCATGGTACCCCTTATTTAGGTCCCTCCTTATTTCGGATACTGTTACATTTTACCCTAAGAGCCATGCCTTATTGTCTCATTCCAGCTCCCGTTCAATACACCACTCGACTACCCTGGTGGCAGGCTTATTATCCGGGATGCATTTTCAAGAAAAAACATACCACAATCATCTCTTGAAATAATGTTGGCATCATTAGCACCTAACTCCGTGAAACAATACGACGTTTACTTGAAGAAATGGTGGTATTTCTGTCAAACTAACTCTGTAAATATTTATGATGCATCTATACCCACGGTAATTTGTTTTTTAACCCAACTTTTTAATGATGGTTACCAATATGGCACACTAAACTCGTGCAAATCTGCTCTTTCGCTGATACTAAACCCAGAACTAGTTAATGATGATAGCATAAAAAGATTCCTAAAAGGGGTCTTTCGACTGAAACCACCAAAACCCAAATATGATGTTACCTGGGATGCCAACCTAGTGTTAAATAAACTGAGCTCATGGTACCCCAATGAGGAATTAACCCTAGATAAGCTTACAAATAATACCATTACTTTATTAGCTCTGTCAACCGCACAAAGAGTCCAAACTCTCTCGAAGATAAAAGTTAGTAATATTCAAAACTTCTCTCATCGTATCACAATTAAAATTCCCGACATATTAAAAACCTCTAGACCTGGCTTTCAACAACCCATTATTCATTTACCCTTCTTTATAGAGAAAACAGCCATATGTCCAGCCACTACATTGCTACGTTATATAGAACGCACCTCATCAGTAAGAACATCTGATGAATTATTCGTTGGAATTAGGAAACCTCATAAACCAGTAGGGACGCAAACCCTCAGCCGCTGGATAAAGAAAACACTCAGTGAGTGTGGGGTCGACACGAGCGTGTTCAGTGCTCACAGCACGAGGGATGCCGCATCGTCGCGCGCGCACTCACTCGGAGTTAGCGTAGACACTATCCGTAAAACGGCCGGCTGGAGTAGGAATTCCACAACGTTTGCTAAATTTTATCAAAGGGATATTGTTAATAATGATGATACTACTTTAGCAGAATCAATAATTAATCAAACTTTATCATAATTGATCAGTCAATTACCTATATCCACTGAAATCACTCCCAAAGCATATTATACCTACTTACATTGTACCTAATACATGATTGTTTACATCTAGCTAAGATAGCTATTATAACGATAATAGTTAATTAATTAATCTTTAGTTAGTTAAGATACTCTTGTGAATCGAATTATTCTTAATAATCCTAGAAATACAAGTTCCTTATGTTTATTGATTGTACTAAAAGATATAACAATAAAATTCTAATTAGATACAAACATTTATTTTTCATTGACGATATTCCCGCAAAACTCTCAAAGTCTACATGTGTAAATAATAATATCTACATTACTAATCTCGAGGAGGAGGCGCGAGTATAATTAATGATTAACACGTTGAGTGCGAAACCAGGTCTAAACACCTTGTATGCGTCTACGCTTACAGTGCGGCTAAGAAAAGTATAGACTTCCTTGTCGCGCGGAAGGCCTAACTTTAACTTGGTTCGGTGTAGGAAAGAGATGAATATATATCTAAGATGTATTATTAAAATAGAATCCAATGGTGTACCTACCTTAATACCAGGTTTTTACACCTGGTACCGCACGGAAGAAATAAAATTTCATCATAATGCGAAACCAGATCGAAGCACCTTGTACCCCGCTCACCTGGTACCGCACCCCACGTTAGCTTCGCGCGACTAGTGTTGGCTTGCAATCGTGAGAAACGCACGTGTCGACATGGCGTCAAGATCAACAAAACGGTGCCGAAAAAATATATTATATGATTTTTGCGAGGACAGTGATGCAGTGAAAGTTAAATCTAATTATAGATTGATTTATCAGAGACAGGTGAGTCATCATTACTATTTATTTTACTTACATAATTACGTTTCTCGTTTAGTGCGTATTTAAGTTTACAAAAGTGGTCAAGTGCGAGTCGGACACGCGCATTGTGGGTTACACACATACACATACATATACACATCCACAATCCACATCCAATCCACGCTCACACGCGCACACACATTCACATACAAATAAATAATAATAAATTAATAAATTTATCTTTTCAGAACCCGCACGAAAACTTGACAAACACACTTTGGTAAAAGGTAACAAGAAGAGGAATTGTGTCGGATGTTACGCAAAACTCCGAACCTTTTTAACCAGTCGCCAAGCTGACAAAAAAGTAAAAAAAATCTTAACTAAATGTGTTCAGTGCAAAAATCTTTTGCTACCCATGTTTTATTGAAAAACATTAATTCATGTTTGTTTTTTTTCTATTATATTAAAACGTAATTACAGCTATCGATATTTTTATTTCACATCCTTAAAATACGCACCAGACTTCCCTTATTCAGTGCGGCACAGGGTGATTAAGCCCTGTATTCTGAATATAGCTATAATTTTTAAACTAAACAAGTTGTTAACGAACGCCTTCAGGTGTATGTCAATTAGTTCATTATTATTAATATTCAAAGCAAAAAACACATATATATTTTTACTTGAAGCCCAAAAAAGGATTTAAGTTTCTTAAATTTTACAGGGTCTATAAGCCTTGTGCCGCCACAATGGAAGTTTTATTACCAGGTGTATAGGCCTTGTACCGAAGGAATGGAAAGTATTGAAAAGTTACTGTCGCAGCAAACGTGTTAAACGAACTTACCTGTACGTGAAGTTCTATCATAATTATACGAGCGCCGAGTCCGAAGAGATTAGTAATCCCGCCCGCCCAGTGCTATGCATACCCCATTAGTGTCTCGGAAATACGTCAATGAATATCAGGATCTGTTACTCTAAACTAAATGACGGGCAACAATCGGCTGGGAGTACAAATGGATGATACCTACCCACAAAAGAAATATTTTTTTTTTTTAATACCTTTTTCCTTCCTTTTTCTCAACTTAGTGCAGAGTGGTGACATCTATGCGTAACTACATGTGTAAATAATAATATCTACATTACTAATCTCTTCGGACTCGGCGCTCGTATAATTATGATAGAACTTCACGTACAGGTAAGTTCGTTTAATCATTAAGTCTACTTCATACTTTTATCTTTACTTGACCGTGGCCAGTGGCGTGTGGCGACCGATAGTAGATGCCCGTCTTGTCATGATCATACTAATCATACTAATATTATAAATGCGAAAGTGTGTTTGTTTGTTGGTTTGTTGGTTTGCCCTTCAATCACGCCGCAACGGAGCAGCGGATCGACGTGATTTTTGGCATGGGTATAGTTAAGGACGGAGAGTGACATAGGCTACTTATTATCCTGGAAAATTAAGAAGTTCCCGCGGGAAACAAAAAAACTTAAACCACGCGGACGAAGTCGCGGGCATCAGCTAGTAGTATAAATGCGAAAGTGTGTTTGTTTGGTGGTTTGTTGATTTATTGGTTTGTTGGTTTGTTGTTCAATCACGCTGCAACAGAGCAATGGACCAAAAAGATTTTTTGCATGGACTTATCTAGTTGAAGACCTGGACTACCTACTTTTATCCCCAGAAAATTTAAGAGTTGTATCGGGAATTAAAAAAAACTCAAGACACGTGGACGAAGTCGCAGGCATCAGCTAGTCTTACCATATTATGCGGAAAAAAGGGTTGGCTTCTTTCAAGTAACTATGGCATAATATTTAAAATTATCAAATATCCACATTAAACAACTGGAAACAAATTGAAAGAAGTTAATAAAACTTGAGTTTTCATATTCTAACCGTAGTGGATCTTAAATTTGCTAAGTAAATTAAATAACTTAATTGAGTAACTCTTCCTCAAACAAAATCTAGTTAATTTGTTTGCACTAGCGTTCAGCTAAGTAGGCACTATAATATTACAATTCACTAAAGAAATATCATTTGAACTACCTACATACTTTTTGTCATTAATTTAACTATGTGAATCGCCCTGGTTTTGTTCATGCGGGCTTATTTTAAAGAAAAATTCTACCATAGGTTAGCCCTTGACTGCAATTTCATCCGGATGGTAAGTGATGACTGATGATGTAGTCTTAACTGATAAAGGGCTAACTTAGCGTAGGGGTATAACAGTTATGTTAAACCCACACACACACACACAGGGGTATGGGTCACAGATGACCCATACCCCTAAAAGCTAGAGGTCAGATTAACCATCTCTAATATGATGGTAAAAACTGCATTAAAATAAAGTAAGGATCAGCGCATACAGATAGAGTAGGGCTGAGCCTTCTTGATAACAACGTAAACTCTGCTTTGTGTAGGTACGGTAACATACCTGTAATGGTTTAAATTCGAGTTTAACGGAGGAGACTCAGATGTTGTTATCAAGAAAGACGCCGCGTCTCAGCTCACCTCCACCTTTACTATATTACCTATTCTATGCCTCCACGCGGTGTGCATTACGCCTAAGAAGTAAATCTTCCGAATTCTTACAATATTACTCTTCCAAAGATGAAGATGATGATCTCCTGAAGATGCTCCGGTGTCGGAGTGAAACGTACGTTGAGAATGGTTTGGAAGATTTATGTGGTGTGGTGAATATTGCAAGCTGCAAGTGCAAGATACACTGTACCACATATATTTGCCTATTGTTGCGGATTATAGCAAATTAAATTTCAAGTTCCTTCCTATTACTCTTCCGATAATTGATTTTTCAATAGTAAAGGAATAAAGGCAGATTAGACCAAGTATCAATTCAAATCTGAAGAGAAATCCACTACCACCACTACAGCCCATTAACGTCCCACTGCTGGGCACAGGCCTCCACTCTCATAGGAGAAAGGGAATTAGAGAGAGAACACGTTAAGCCGTCGGTCCCGGTTATTATCAGTAACATGATAATAGCCGTTAAAGCCCGCCAACCCGCATTGGAGCAGCGTGGTGGGTCTAAGCTCTTTTCGCACTGCATCCGATCCGAATCCGACAATCCTCGATCCGAAGTCAATCCGAAGTAGCCAAAGTACCTACTTTTTGTATGAGGGAAAATGAAAATCCGGATCTAGTGCGCAACCCTTCATACAAATAGTAGGAACTACGGCTACTTCGGATCGAGAGTTATTGGATTCGGAACAGATGCAGTGCGGATAGAGCCTTGGTCAGTAGTCATTTATTTTAGGATTATTCAGAGAAATGTAGAGGAAATATTAAGATAAGCGAAATTAACTTAACCCTTAATCCTACCTTCCTACCACTTCCTATAAATAGCGTGTTTCTTGAGATAAAAAGTGGAAAATAAAAATGATCTTTTATCAAAATAAAAGGAAAGGTATTGACTTCATCGATAGGTACCATGAATTATGGATCGGCAGCCGAGGTCCAGCTTAGTGTCAAATGAGATCACGCGTAGCCTGAATATTGGATTGTAGCGAATAAATGACAAATATCGTTACTGATATCCATGATAAAGTGAACTGAGTTTTTCCAAAGTTAAAATCAGATCCATGTTTTTTTTTTCTTTTTTCTATTTATCCACTACAAGTTAGCCCTTGACTGCGATCCCACCTGATGGTAAGTGATGATGCAGTCTAAGATGGTAGCGGGCTAACCTGTTAGGGGCAAGACAGTTATATTAAACCCATACCCCTATTCGGTTTCTACACGGCATCGTACCGGAACGCTAAATCGCTTGGCGGCACGTCTTTGCCGGTAGGGTGGTAACTAGCCACGGCCGAATCCTCCCACCAGGCAAATTTGGTTCTCATGGTATTTTTATAGAGTCTGTACCTCCCAGATAGTGACAGATAATATAGTGTTTCGGCGAATAAGTCTTTATTCTCTTCTGGCAGAAGAGGCCATTGCCTAGAATAAGCTGCTTCTTTAGCATTCTACCAGTAAAGCTCTCTACAAAAATACATTATAGCCGTGTTGGAAAGTCTTTTAAAATAAAATCCTAGATGTGGATGATGAAAATGAAAAAAAGGTGGAATGGCCCGCAGCTACAAGGTAAACATCGCCTCGTATTTTCGCTCCTTGTAATTGAATAACGACACTCACTGGCTCCAGCGGATGCTCGGAAAAAATAATTCCATTATCTTACGATCTCCCTTCTCGAATACTCGTAGAATTTTATAAATAGAAGAAATTTTCAAAATATGGATTGAAATTGACTAAAAATTTATTGGCTTTTACTACCTACTATAAATTATCTTTTTCACATTTTTTTATTAGGATCAGACTTAACTCGGATTCGGATCGGATGCAATGCGAAAGGCCCTTAGGGTGATGTAGTCGGTTTTACATATTATATTTATTTAACAGATTAATATTAGATAATTAATTAACACTTCGAAAACTTTTCCAATGAATGTTTAACAATCAACACTGTCTCAATCGACTCGCTGAAGTTTTATAAGAATATAAAACGTATTGTTATAAGAATAAGGAGCTATGAATAAGGCTAAGTACCTAATATATCATAATAATCTGTGTATATAAAAATTCTTTCCAAAAAACCGACTTCCAAAGCCTGACGCGTCAACTTTGCTATACTCGCCCGACTTCAACATAGTGTGTAGAAATCAAAATTATTTTTTGCTTTACAGTGACTTTGGAAGTCGGTTTTTTGGAAATAATTTTTATTTTTAACTTTTTAGTGTTCTCTAAATCCCCACGGCTTAGGAGTGCAGTACCCTGCAGCATCAGCAGGTTGTTGAGAGAGAGGACTTGGGTTTAAGTATGAAGTCGTTGCTTGACACCTACAATATGAATTCAACATAAAAAATCCTAAATCGCTATTTTTCAGGAGTTCTGTACCCTGCAGCATCAGGGATGAGGAGTTAGGACTCAGAGTTGAATCGTATACCCGTGACTTGATACCTACTATATGAATAATTCACCATCAAAATTTCCTAACTCCCTAGTTTTGAGGATTTCATGTAGTATGGTACACCTACAGCATCAGGATTGAGGATTTGGAGTCAGATATTTTTATGGGACCACCGCGGGAGCTTCCTCTAACCAATGAAAAAAAAATTTTTTAAATCGGTTAAGAAACCACGGAGATATGCACCGACATACATTAAAAAAAAAAAACATCCAAACAACAAACAACGTATGTTTTTTTTTTTCCAAAAAAGGAGGAGGTTCTCAATTGAGAACCTCCTCCTTTTTTGGAAGTCGGTTAAAAATACAAAAATTGTTTCTACCTATGTCCGTTATAGACTTTGAAACCATACAACCAATGTGCCCCAAACCTGTTTCATTAAAAAGGCAATAATGCGAAGATGGTTTTTTTTTTTCTTTTTTTAGCGTAGTAGCACACGCCGGGTATCCGCTAGTATTACAATATTTAAGCAATATAATATGTACTAATATATATTATACTATATTAAACAATTTTCATTTAATAAACGATATCGCATAAAAAAAATCACACGATAGTAAAAGTTTCAGCAACATTCATCCATCCACCTTATAGCTTTTAACAAAACGCTAGACAGCGTTTTTAAAATGTTTAATCGTTCTGTTATGAAAACAGAGCCTTGGGTTTCGCTGTCTGAAATAAAATTGCTAGCAATTAAGGAAAACAAGGTGGCCGTGCCTTCGGATTAATAACCTTAATTAACGGTTTAGGAGCTGAGGGGATAATTAAAACCGTCGTCAGCAGCTTCAGAGACATAAACTGAGGGCATTCTGCTGGCGTCTGAATACCTGACGGGTCTGCAAGTTTATATTAATTTTTACCTAAGGCGCATCATCTAGTTTAATATAAACTAGATGATGCGCGCTGCTGCGAGGCGGATAGTCGAGGATAAATTAATAATTTGATGATAAGGGCCAAATTTTAGCGACGGTGGCCAATCTCCTCATAGATTAGCCACCTGCGCGGGAAATATTATAGTGCACAAGTGTGTACGCAAACACAGGTGCTCTCTCTATTTCCTTACACTTATAGCTCGATGGGACGGAAAATCCGACACAAAATTTTTAACTATAACCACAGAATAGGTAATAGTAGTAACTATAACCATGCAAAACACCTCTGCCCGCTGCAGCGGAAAGTGCTGAAGGAAAAATTAGAAACTGATAAACAAACTTATAATTATAATATGGGTAGGGATGTACATATTACGAACACATTCCGAGTAATATTGTAAAATGATTTACACGTCTACTTAGTCCAATATTACTATTATTAGTCCAATATTCGTCACACGAATATTGGACTAATTTTAATAAAGACTGTGTATAGTCTTTATTAAAATTAGTCCAATATGAACAAAAGCCAATATAAATACCTAGTCATTATGCCTATGTGAATTGTTCGAATAATCCAACAAATTGTCGAGAGTATAATATGGCAAGGCTCATTAAGGAATTCAATCAAATAGTGATAGTGCATAATATTGGTTGATGTTATTGGTATGCTGTGAATAAACTGTTTTGAAAATGGCCAAAAATTTTACACAAATAAATAAAACTTTTTCAACCCATCGATTAATTCCATGAATAAAGATTTATGCTGCTAAAGTACTTTATTGAAAACTCGATTAAGAATATTAAAATGATTAGAATTACATTTGTTTAAAAATAATAATTATAAAAGAAGACTGGTTCTATCGAAATTCGTCGATAGAATTTCTTATAGGGGATTCTGAAGCAATTAAGTATAAAATTCTTGATTCTTTATTCTTAACGTTAATTTATAAAAGCAACGGCTTGGCCTTCTTTGTTATAAAAATGCTAGTAATTAGGGAAACAAGGTAGTCGTGCCTTCGGATTAATAACCTTAATTAACGGTTTAAGGGATGGAAGGATCATTAAAAGCGTCGTCAGCAGTTACTGCGACAACACTGCGACACAAACCTGACGCTTTACTCTTTGAATATACTGTGACAATATTTAAACAGTTTCTACAATTTCATCAATGTGTAAACATAAGTAGTCCCTGTCCTTAGCATTGCTGGAGCGAGTCAAATCCATGCTCTTTTATCATTTACGTAATCTTCAACAGTATAATAAATTTTTTCATATCATAAAGAGGAAAGCGATATCTATCGTAGATTTCAATTCAATTCTATTTTTTTGCCAAATGATGAATAAATATCAAGAGATGATTTTAATAAAGTCCCATTCACAAATTAAAGCTAGTGTTACCTGACATGTAGGTCCTTTTGAAAATCATGAACAAACTAGCATTTAAAGAGTAATTTGATTTTATTTTTCTTTTGTTTACTGTCTGAATGATTGATATCAATGTACAGCTACAGGTTCAGCTTTGCCTCTGGGTTTGCATGAATTTTAAGTTGTTTGAGTTTGACTTGAGTTTTGCATGGAGGTTCTAGAAAACGTAAAGTACTAAAATCAAAACTAGGAAAGGATTTTAATATAAGAAACTCTACGCGAGCGGAATCGGGCTGGGTTAGTAAGCGTTAAAGGTATTATCATGTTGTTTCCTGTCTATAATTAATTTACGTGCCTACGTCAAAAATTTCCGAAGACAAACAAAAACAACGAATTAAACGAAGCAGTACAGGAAATAATTATGTCGACGCAATTATTTAGCGCGGGATTGATGTCGTAAAAATAAATGGCCGTTTTTATGGCATCGGCGAGCCAATTTTATGATGTGGGAATTTCAGTAGCGCCATGGATGCATAACATTATCCTTATCTACGGCACTTGGAAGACGCCGAGGACTTGTTTATTATTGCCATATAAATCATCAATAATTTGCACAGCGATCTCAATCCATTTCCTCAAAGGTCGCGATGGATATAGCAATCATATTGGCGATTTGCATAACTTTCTTGAGTTCTTTTTTGCTATCAATATGCTTATTCTTTTTTTACTTATAAAGTTATAATATTACTAGCTGATGCCCGCGACTTCGTCCGCGGGGATTGAGGTTTTTTGGTTCCCGCGGGAACTCTTTAATTTTCCGGGATAAAAAGTAGCCTATGTGCTATTCCAGCCTATAATCTATCTCTGTGCCAAATTTCATCCAGATTCGTTCAGCCGTTGGAGCGTGATTGAGTAACAAACATCCATACATCCATACATCCATACATCCATACATCCATCCAAACTTTCGCATTATAATATTTATTTGATCTACCTATCAATATTTTTACGTCGTTAAATCCATATACCTACCTACCTACCCATATTTTATTTGAATTTTGTTATCCCGTAATCATTAAAACTTCTGGAATGACGATCTATAAAGATTTTTATTTGTATATGAATAGATATGAGGAGATATGTTGTAGGTACTATTTTCATCCTGAGAAATTAAATTGCTACAGGATTTCTGAAAAAATCTAAATCCACGCAGACAAAATCACGGAAAAAACTAGTACGAAATAATTTCTGAATCGTTCTTAAGCTCACGAGTGTGATTAAGGTTAGGCATGTGAGGGGATGGTACCACATTTCTAACTTTCATTCGTTAAATCCACCAGCCATAAGCTCTTGAAATTTTCATTATTTACGCACAAACGGAATTTTCCAACTCAACAAAATTTAGTAATGAAAGGTGAACATGAAAACATGAAAATGCAATTCAGCAGCAATAAAGGGATCAGTTGAACCATTAGCAAAATGCTTTGAATGAATCAAATATAAATATTATAAATGCGAAGGTTTGGATGGATGGATGTATGGATGTATGTTTGTTACTCAATCACGCTCCAACGGATGAACGGATCTGGATGAAATTTGGCACAGAGATAGATTATAGTCTGGAATAGCACATAGGCTACTTTTTATCCCGGAAAATTAAAGAGTTCCCGCGGGAACCGAAAAACCTCAATCCACGCGGACGAAGTCGCGGGCAGCAGCTAGTGTGAAATAAATTCAATGTTTAAATTAATTGCTTAGTTTTTTTTTTATTATTATTCCATTATTTAAATTTTTATTTACTTAGTTAATTATTTAAGCAATGCAACTCGACTCTATCCCTAAATTTGATAAAGTCAATCCCTTATTAACAGTGAATTAGTAATAAATTGTAATAGTGATAAAAAGCGTTTGTATTATTTCGCCTACTCTACCTTTCATTTTGTTCGTTTTCGGTTTGGTAGAACGTGAACAAAATTAATGAGTTATTTATAATTAACTAGATGATGCCAGCGACTTCGTCCGCGTAGATTAGGTTATTTTAAATCCTGCGGGATTTAAAAAACTCCTTGCACTAAGCATGATCGTCGTCAAGCTCAAGCCTATCTAACAATAAAAAAAATGTTCTCCCTCGGGATACAACCTATCTCTGTGCCGAAATTCATCAAAATCGGTTGAAAAGATAGGCCGCTAAAGCATAGCAGACAAACAGACAGATAAACACACTTTCGCATTTGTAATATTGTTATGGATTAATGTTCCATATCTAAACATATAAAACGCTGTCTGTATGTACTACAGTGTTTATTTCATAGAACTCTTTTATATTCTTTGGATTTAGTGTGTACGATGGCGATTTTGAAATTTCTGGAAGAAGATTCAAAGGAGACATTGGGTATACAGTTTCAAATGCCAGTGATAGTAAAAAAACACTTTGACAATATTATGTGAATTATTTAATCCGGTCGCCCTTTCGGATAGTTTGATCTTGATATGAAATTATTAATAGGTCGTTAATTTAATCATTTAATAGCAAAGGATTACAGAAACTACGAGTTAATCATATTTCACTTCAGTTTAGTGAGTGTCCATGATGGTAGCTGAAACAGAGATGATTGATTCAAAATTTACTCAACTTTGCAAGCCAAGTTGTACCAAACAAGTGTTAATTTTGCATTCAGAGTTCTTGCTTCCAACGTTGGCGGTATCAGTTCAGTAAAACTCTAGGGACGAACCAAAATTGGACGCGTGCCGAAAACCGAACTCAACAAAATCCCTTTGATGGCTGAATCATACAAAGTAACTGTCCAAATATTTGCTAAAAATATCCACCAACGCTTCAAATTGTTTGGTTTACTACGATGAAAATTGCGAATGCAGAGTTTTGTCGGTGAAAATAAGTTTGACTGTCATTGTGCTGGCCGATTTCATTGCAAACACAGCGAGCGAGCCAACTTTGCACGGTTAAATGCTATAAATAAACTTGATGACCGAGTAAAATGCCAGATATAGCATTTACATAATTTAAACCATTGCGGTAGGCGGGTAATCAACGGCTTCATTTGAAACAATACTTGTAATTTCTTAAATTGTGTGCCTTTGTTACATTATTATGATGTTACTCAAAGTTCAATTGATGGGACATTTTATTTCATAAATTTAAAATTATACCATATATTTTTTCAACTTTGTAAACCCATATCTTCAAAAATCTGTATTTGATTTCGACTATAAGAAACAACAAACAAACACACTTTTGGATTTCTAACATTAAAGTAGGAAACAAGTACGAGTAATTGATATAATAATATCATGTAAATGCAGATGCCCAGAAAAGATGTACTTAAGCTTAACTTTTAATTGAGGACGTACTCGTGCGAACAACAACTTGAAATATCTACCCACCTAAACCTTTTTGAAGCCAAACTCAAAGGCCTCTAGAAAAGTTATTCGGCATTTTTTTGATAACATTTTTGAGAGCATTTTAGTCCGAATAAAACCTACGCGCGAACGATACAGGTCATGAACTCATATTATGATACCTTTGATTTTTTGCGTAGACGCAGCCTACGTCATAACGCTACGAATGCTACGATGCGTCATCGAATTCGAGTACTACAAACCTTGTAAAACTTTAAAGATGAACTTATGACGCATTTATTATGAAACTCCACCTCAATTATTCGCCGGCTTTCAAATAACTACTAAGTCGTACTACTAATACCACGTCCACCTACGGGTGTACTACTACTAATTTAGCAGGTTCACATCTCTGCGGTTACGAAGTGGCTGGCAGAGTCAGTTCCTACATCTTATGCTTAAAACAAGTTCTTTAAGGGTTAATTAGCAATTATTAGGATGCACATTAGCTATTATCCCACTGAGCGTTGTATTCTTTTCAGCAGCTGATCATCTGATCGTTTGAGGTTAACAGGCATCCATAAAGATGCTCGGAAGGCCAGCTTAGGCAGAAAAATGGATGCGTTCGAGCAGTTTAAGATTCTATGACTGTTAGAAAGACTAGTTAGGCTATTATAGCGCCAGTCTAACAGAAACCAGATTTCGATAACCACCTCAATTTACCAGCCTCTATAGAATAATATTTTATGGGTACATGTTACAAATAGTCTGTTTATAATGCGGTCTTCGTACGCAAAAACATTATAATGACAAGTTGTTTACTGCGTGGTATCATTTTTCATACAGAACCTTCCTCAGAATATTATGGTGCTGTAGCGTGCTTGGTTTGCATAAATCTTTTTTATGAGTACTTATCTGATGGTGATAGACTTGTTTTAACGACGAAATAATTTGTATAATAGTAACCATAGCACCCTAGTAGTAGTAGTAGGTGAGTGATGTGCTTTTATAAATAGGAGTTTGATTCCCAGCTGGGTAAAATTGGGAATTTATACATTCAAAATTTTCTTAGGGTGTAGTCTGGAAGGCTTTGTAATTTGCAATTAGGATATGGCTACGTATATTAATACTGCCTTAGGTTATTCTGCTTACATTTAAGATTGTTGTGCCCATGTACCACGAATTGTGAAAAGTCAAGATAAGATTTATTTATTGCAAAAATACACGTGAAGAGTTCTTACAATATTTTTGGAAACAGTGTACTAACAAATATGGCGTGCAATTATTAGCTGTTTACAGCATAACTGTAACTAAGAACTATAATTTGTGATAGAATAAAAAACATGTGAGTTATACGAAAGACTTCAATGAAGAAAATAAAATCAGTCACTTTCTACACAAGAGTTGATGATTTTTTCTGTATAAATCCAATCGTAAAAGCTTTTGAGTACTTGCAGTAAAATTGACAAAAGGGTCCATACGTATTTCTTCTTTCATTTAGTCTGTTCAGTCATAAAATGAAAAGCCTACATAAAAAGTGCTCACAAAAAACTCCAATTCGATCGCCAATATAGAACCGAAAATTGTATTCTGAATAGTGCTCGAATTCATAGGTCCCTATTTTTCTACTGAAGGACTGAACTAAAGCCTTGTGACAACGTATATATTATGAGCCGGCAACGTTGACCCAAGTTGGTAGCTGGATAGGTGATCAAACCTCTAAATTTTGGAGCTGTGTTTTACTAGCGTACGAAACAAATTCAAAAATTTAAGTCGTAGTTAAACTTATTTAACTGCAAGATTTGTATTGTCTTGTGATTAAATTAGTTTCATCAACATAAGTAAATTTCTAAAACTACTTCGTGCAACTCATCGTTAAGCAATTAAATAATATCTTCTTTAACGGTAAAAGGAAACTTCGCTAAGAAACCTTTACGTCTGAGACATCTCCATATTTGTTTCAAAATATATTTGAAGTCTACCACCCCGCCATGGACGTAGTGCCCCCCGCACTAGGCCTGTATGGTGTTATGCATTGATGTAGAATTTTAGTACCTATGTGTTAAGCCATAAATTCTTCTATAAAAAAAATGATCCGTGCTCATCTGCTCAGTATGCCGTTGATGCTGATGACGATAGACGATTGTGGATAATAATTCACGAAGAATTGTAAATGTGAGCCTTCATTTTATAAAAACTTTTTTTCCAATAATCCATACTAATAATATTATAAATGCGAAAGTGTCTGTCTGTCTGTCCGTCTGTCTGTCTGCTACGCTTTCACGGTCCACCTGTTCAACCGATTTTGATGAAAGGTACAGGGATAGGTTGTATCCCGGGGAAGGACATAAGCAACTTCTTATCCTGAAAAATTAACGAGTTCCTGCGGGAATCGAAAAAACGTAGTCCACGCGGACGAAGTCGCGGCCGTCATCTAGTAATTAATAAGTCTAGGCGGCAGTATGGCAGAGATCATGAAGATAATGGAATTATGTTTTCATCATTCATCCGCGTAACCGACAGGGGTCGTTATTTAATTATAAGGGACAGAAAACTTTAGACGATGTTTACCTACGGGTTGCGATAGCTGCAGGACATTGGACAAAAGTTTTGAGGAAAATTCATTTCAGTTTGTTTATGTCTTACAAACTTGGCACAAACTTGATTTAAATAAAATGAAAAATAATTTAAAGAAGTAAGGGCTTTCGCGCCATTCGCTTGCAATTAAATTAAGTTTGGATTTAATTTGCGCAGAAGCACAAGTTAAATAGGTTTTGCCTAGGAATATTTTATAGTTCTATAAAATTATTCCGTGTGCATAATCCGCACTGTCGGATTGACTGCATTGTGATAAGTAGTAGCTGACGGTCGCTAATAGGTGTAAATTAAGTATAGGCATCTGGGATAATCCGACTTGTTTGAAAAGTAAATGTTCGTCCCAATTCGCCACATCCTGTAATATTGAGTAACATTGTTTGTCATTTATTCACAGTAATCCATTCTGGAAGCTGCGCGTGATCTTATTGACACTAAGCTGGGCTGTGAGCGATCCATTATTCATGGTGTCCGAATTGGTTACGGATACCTACTGTTTTACGTTGAAATGCCAGTAAAAAATATATGCACAAATGATTATTTTAGTCCTTTTCAATATTACAGTGCAAACTCAGAGGCCATCGCCCGCTGGATGACTCTGAGTTTTCTGGTTAACCCTCTAGTTAGGGTGCCTTTCCACCAGAGATGTCCAACATTTAAGTATGTGTGTCAAACCCGCCAATAGGAGTTCTTGATTTTCATAGCTTTAGATCGATAAAGATAAAGCACTCCTATAACATTCAATTCAATTCAATTCAAAAGTATTTTATTCAAATAGACTTTTTACAAGTGCTCATGAATAGTCGAATCAATCTGCCATTGGTTCGGAATGCCATTCCTACCGAGAAGAACCAGCAAGAAACTCGTTGGTTGCTATTTTGAAAAAAAAAATATTTATTAAAAAAATTACAATTAAATTAATGTAAAGATACATAAGTAACCGCAGTCCTAAACATTGCTGGAGCGAGTCAAATCCATGCGCTTTTGTCATTTTAATGTAATTTTCGACAGTATAATAATATGCTTTTTTCAGGAGCATTTTTTAATGGATTTCTTAATCTTGCGTAAAGGCAAGTTTATAGAATAGAATGCTCGTTCTCACGAACGTCCTTCGAGCTTTCTTGAGGCGGTGCGATGGAGTCACGAGCCTATAGCGGTTTCTAATATGGTGGGCTTTACTCAAATCCTTAGCTTATAGTAACGTAGCTCATCTCTGGTGGAAAGACACCTATATGCTCGAAGCCTCTCTTCAATAGTAAATCAGAAATGAGGAGATGACGTGTAAAATAACTAAGAAATAGCAAGGGCGGGGCACATAGTTCGAAGATCCGATAGACGTCGGCATTTCAAGGAGCTGAAATGGCGACGCGACGTCGCGAAATCAAGCGAGTAGGTTCAAGTCTCAAGATGCCACATGCAAAAATAAAATTGCAAAAAAGAAAATTGCAAAAAAGAAAATTGTAGATATGTTGAATGCGTAGCGTTGAAGCGTTCCGGTGCGATACTATGTAAAACTGCGTCATCAGTTAGGTAGGTACCTACCGCCAAGTCAAGGACTAACTTATACCGTATTTACGGTTATATATTTTTACATACATACTTTTATTGGTGGGAGTCTTCAGCCGTGGCTAGTTACCACCCTACCGGCAAAGACGTGCCGCCAAGCGATTTAGCGTTCCGGTACGATGCCGTGTAGAAACCGAATAGGGGTAGGTATGGTTTAATATAACTGCCATGCCCCTAACAGGTTAGCCCGCTACCATCTTAGACTGCATCATCACTTACCATCAGGTGAGATCGCAGTCAAGGGCTGACTTGTAGTGGATATAAAAAAAAATATTTATTACCTATCCTGTTCTTGTATGTTATGACTTCGAAACGCTGCATGAGTATCAAGCTTAATGTAAACTCATTACTGATCTAGAGTTTGTATCTCATTAACACATATCGTTAGTGAGGACCGCATTATTACGAGTATTATGACGGTAGGTTTCAATAGCGAAGCCGATAATCTAGCGTTTAATATGGATACAATGTTGATTAAAATCGGCTTTCACTGAAAATTAATTGGGATTTATCGAACAAAAATTAATTCAAGGCAGTTTTTTTTGTAAGTGTAATTTATTATAATAATTTAAGTAGCGTACTCCTACTTAGTAGGTAATAGAAAAGCACAGAATACTCAATAGTACCTTACATAACAGTTAGAATTTTGTAGTTCTGTTATGCGTGTGATGTAGATAATGTAGACACAACAATTAGTATTTTCCTTGGTAAAACATACGGCTACTTTGTAAAAATGTAAAAAAAAAAGTACATGACTTAGTTCCCTTTCTTCTTTTCGAAACACCTCACATACTCCGTATCGTACAATGAACCGCGCTGTTTTGGACCGTTTCAATTTCAGTATATTTATTGCCGCGCATTTTTTTGCGCACTGTACACAATTGTATAATTTAAATCCCCTACAGCACATTAATTTAAATTAAAGAATTAAAGAATTTAAATTAAAGAATTAATAATCGAATAAGTTCGTTAACGATTATACCTCATCCCTACTATGAGCTGTCACAATTATCATCCTAAATTAGACAAAGTATAACACTAGGAACTTTTGTACCACTACACTACACTAGATAAAATAAACATACGCGTGGAGTTACTCATGGATATGTGTAAGATAAAATAATACTAAGTATTTTCCCAAGAGTCAACGGAAACGTCGAGGGTCGTTATTCAATTACATGAAGTGATGTAGCGAGGCGATGATTACCTGTGTAGCTCGGGGCTATAACACCCCTTTTTTAAACGAAGTAATTCTTCGAGTTAATTCTAAAACAATTCTGAGATGGGAACAAAATGAAAAAAGTAGACAAATTGAGATTTCAAGATCATCTTGGGCTACTTTATTATAAAAACTAGCTGATGCCCGCGACTTCGTCCGCGTGGATATACCAAGTTTCATCGAAATAACTTGAGAAATGACGGACTTTTATACAAACTTTCAACCTCTATTTCACCCCTTTGGGGGTGGAATTTTGAAAAATTGTGAAACACGTATGTTTTCATTTCTAACCCGCTGCTCATATACCAAGTTTCATGGATATAACTTGAGAAATGAAGGACTTTCATACAAACTTTCAACCCCTATTTCACCCCTTCGGGGGTAAAATTTACGAAAACTGTGAAACACGTATTTCTTCATTTTTAACCGGTAGGTTGTATACCAAGTTTCATCGATATAACTTGAGAAATGAAGGACTTTCATACAAACTTTCAACCCCTATTTCACCCCTTTGAGGGTGAAATTTTGAAAAACTGTGAAACACGTATGTCTTCATTATTAACCCACAGCTCATATACCAAGTTTAATCGATATAACTTGAGAAATGACGGACTTTCATACAAACTTTCACCACCTATTTCACCCCCTTAGGGGTGGAATTTTGAAAAACTGTGACACACGTACTTCTTTATTTTTTACCGTAAGCCAAAATAAAAAGTTTCGTTCATATAACTTGTAAAACATCTTGAGAAACGAAGGACTTTCATACCAACTTTCATCCCCTATTTCACCCTTTTGGGGGTCGAATTTTCAAAAACTGTGAAACACGTATGTCTCCATTTTTAACCCGCAGCTCATATATCAAGTTTCATGGCTATAACTTGAGAAATTAAGGACTTTCATACAAACTTTCAACCCCTATTTCACCCCTTCGGGGGTAGAATTTCAGGATAAAAGTATCCTATGTCCTACCTCGTAGTATAGGCTCAAATCGTGCCAAGTTTCGTTTGAATTCATTCAGTAGTTTCGGCGTGATGCGCGGCCAAGATACAGACAGACAGACAGACAGACAGACAGACAGACAGACAGACAGACAGACAGACAGAAATGAAAAAAATTACAGATTTGGCTTCAGTATCGAATAATGAGTGCCCTCCAAAAAAAATTTTCAAAATATCTTCAATGTACAGAATTGGACCTGTTACAGTTTTATTATAAGTAAGTATAGATTTAAATAATAAAAAATAATGAATAGTTTGTCTTGCTATTGGCACAGATATAATAATACTACACGTACTATTGGTTAATGCCTTGTAAAATCTTTTAACTGCATGTGTATACACATAGAAGGCATGGTGGCATTATTTCGGCTTTTCATTATCGTGATTGGCCTTGGCAATCCGCAGAAATGGTTAGAGCGCTTGGTCACAAAACTTCAGCTTTTGCTATTTAGGCTTTGGATTTAGTATACAGGACATGGATATTAATCTGAATACTTTTCACTATCATTTAAGGCAAATTTTGTTTACAATATTGTCTTTGTCGTTACATATTAATTTATTATTTACAGCGTAATGTTTGAGATTGCCGGGTCGGCCGGAAACCGGCTACGTGTGGAAAGTTTGGTCGGGTACCCCAGTCCGGCACCGGATAAAATCGCACGGCACCTACACAAAGATCGAAAATACAGGTCGGATAGGACAAAATGTTTACGAAGGAGGGATTGAGGCTATGTCCAATCACGCTAAAGTGTGCTGCGGCATATACAACTGAGCTACGCGGACTTTTTGTCTGCGAAACAAAACTATTTGCTTTTAGTGTGCTTGCGTGCTTATAGAGTGACGCACGTGCATCATTTTCCGTCGCACCTTTTATTTGTTACAGGCTACAGCTGTCATATTATAACGCGGCAAGAAACACGAGGCCTTTGCCATCCTTGATTTTTTTTATCCACAACAAGTTAGCCCTTGTACCTTGTAACTGACTGATTGTGCTCACCTGATTGTAAGTGATGATACAGTCTAAAATGATAGTGGGCTAACCTGTTAGGGGCACGGTAGTTATATTAAGCCCATACCCCATTCGGTTTCTACACGGCATCGTACCGGAACGCTAATTTGGCTTGGCGGCACGTCTTTGTCGGTAGGATGGTAGCCACGGCCGAAGCCTCCCACCAGGCCAAACCAGGGAAAATTCAGAAATTATAAATTCCCAAATCGACCCTGCCAGGGATGTCGAAAACCGAAAATTTACTTAATCGAAATAAGTATACTTAAACAAAATAAGTAGGTACCTCCTCTAAAAATACACTCTCCTTTAAGTAATTCAATATTGGCTGGTCGTAAACAGGTGGCAAATAGGATTAGGGGAAAGCTAACACCCAGTGGTTTTCAGGTCATAGCAAATAGGGCAGATTAAATTATGTGTTTCAGTATATTGCTTTGAGAGTTTAAACTTTTATAGGCTTTTAACTTTGCCACCTGTGATCTATGAGAGGTAAAGTGCCTAAACAAATACATAATATAGCTCTTTTACCCAGCTATGGGATAATCATGTTAGGTTAGCGTGTTTGTAGCGATTATTAAATAGAGGACCTGCCAAAAGATGTATCCACGTCCCCTGTTAATTTTATGTTTGATTTGACATACCTCCATACTAATGTTATAAAGGCGAAAGTCTGTCTGTCTGTCTGCCTGTCTGCTACGCTTTCACGGCCCAACTACTCTGCCAATTTTGATGAAATTTGGTACAGAGATAGGTTACATCCCGGGGAAGGATATAGGATTTTTATCCCGCAAAAAATAAAGAGCTCCCACGGTATAAAAAAAAACCTAAACCACGCGGACGAAGTCGCGGGCATCAGCTAGTTTCATAAAAAATCCCATGCTAAGCGTGCCTTTTGACGTTTGACAAAAAGTTGCTGATTTGACTAGTTAGCATTTAGCAAATACCCAATAATGGCAGGACCACGGAACCCTACCCAATGCGTATTCTGACACGCACTTGACCATCTGTTATTTCTTTCGAGATCGTGGACTCGGCCGAGTTGATTAACGGCATTCGTGCACACCAGAACTCCAAGTATGTCTGCCGCGGAAAACGTGATCTCTTAGGTCAAAACGAAAGGAACAGGACGAAACGCAACGTATCGTCGTGTTGCGGTAGTCTGTGCAGCTTCAATTAAAAGTAAGCGCAAAGACTTTTGACTGCCTCGTTGGTTTAGTGGTTAGCATGTTCGACTGCGGCCGACGAGGTCCCGGATTCGAGTCCCGGGTCGGGCCATAATTAAAGTGTTGGGGTTTTCTGACTAGAAATTCTCAATACTAACCCGGAGTTAGGAAGTTGGCGGTGTTGCACCCCCGTGCCTCGGAGAATACGTTACGCCGTCCCGGTTATTATAACTAACTTGATAATAGTCGTTAAAGCCCGCCAACCCGCATTGGAGCAGCGTGGTGGGTCTAAGCTCTAATTCCCTCTCTCCTATGAGAGTGGAGGCCTGTGCCCAGCAGTGGGACGTAAATGGGCTGTAAGCGTAAGCAAAGCGTAAGTTGGCTGTAAGCTCATTTTTTTGTGTCTACCTGCCATAGCTGTGTCCATAGTGTGATTTCACCTATACTCTTTCTCACGCTCGA
The DNA here is from genome assembly GCA_917051295.2 of Erebia ligea. Classification (NCBI taxonomy): domain Eukaryota; kingdom Metazoa; phylum Arthropoda; class Insecta; order Lepidoptera; family Nymphalidae; genus Erebia; species Erebia ligea. Next base: position 8,722,683 of record OU785233.1, on the reverse strand, counting down.
ATATTATTCAGTGGAAAGCACAAAATGCACCTGTTGTTTTTGTTACAAACTCAACACCACGTGAACACCAATTAAATAGAATCACTAATGAGTTGTTTTTCCCGGTGTTGTTTCAAAGCGGGGTATTCATAAAAGCTTTTAATGCCCGTGAATAACTTTTCTAGTATTCGTTGAGTTTGCGTCTCATCTAGCTGGACATAATATAGTCCAGTCAAATAAGATCTGAAATCAAAATTTTGGCACTCAACTTTACATTTTTGATATAATGTAGTTTTAATGATACAAAAATAATGTGTAAAGGTTTTCGTGTCTACAACCCCCGGCAAAGGTTGCAAAAAAATTTGTCAAAAGTGTTTTTTCGCAATTATCTACTCAAAAACGGTAAAAATTAAACCAAAAAGTTCTAATAACAATATACAGTAGAGCTTAAAATTTTACATAATAAAAAAGGTCTTATGACTTTTCTCCGGTCAAAGTTGATCGAGTTAGGGAGGTTTGTAAATTTTAAGAAATCGTAGAAAAATAAGCCAAGTTTAATTTTTTTTTTTAAATTGCTTAAAAAAATCTAATGTTTAATTTCAGAGATACAGATTGAAAATTTCAAATTGAAATTTCGATAATTAAAATTTATTTAATTTTTGTTAGTTTGCACCTAATTAAGAACTTAGTTACCACTGTTTGTTAAATTCTAGGTAATTATAAAATGGGTTTGCCTCCAAGTCAAGTCAAGATTGAGTAACAAACATCTATACATCAATCCATCCATCCATCCAAACTTTCGCATTTATATTATTTATATAAGATGCTTTTAATCCGTAAAAGTTATCCAGAGCGCATGGTTACGTGTGGTCCGACCAGCACAATGACATCGCAACTTATTTTCGCCGACGAAATTCTGCTTTCACAATTTTCACAGCAGTAAGCCAAACAATTTGGAGCTTCGCTACGATATTTTTAGCAAACATTTACACTGTTACGTAGTATGATTCGTGCATCACAAGAGAAACGTGTTGGTCGAGCTTTTCAGCACATGCCCAATTTAAGCGTGTCCCTAGAGTTTTGTGACTGATTAGCGAACATTGGCTGTTGGAGTGATGAAAGTTGTTACTCGACAGGTAAATTAAATTCAAAGTCAAAAGGTTTTTCTCCAAATAAACTTTTGTAACGAGTGCTTTCGAATGCTACCCAGAAGAACTGCGCGATCCAATGTGATCCAATAAGTAAGATCAAATGCGCGGCGGCTGCTTTTTAAAAAATAATTAATTTAACAAATACAAATTCTTAATAATAACTGCAGTCCAGCATTGCTGGAGCGATTCCACGTTCTTTTATTATTTACATAATCTTCAAAAGTGTAATATGCTTTTTTCAGAAGTCTAAAATGGATTATGGAATCTATATATCTATATATATAAAATTCAAAGTCCTGACTGACTGACTTATATATCAACGCACAGCCTAAGCCGCTGGTCCTAGAGACATAAAATTTGGAGGGTGTGTTTTTTGTGAAGAGTAGGTATCCACTAAGAAAGGATTTGTCGAAATTCCACCCCCAAAGGGGTAAAATAGGGGTTAAAAGTTTGTATGAAAGTCCGTCATTTTTCAAGTTATATCCATGAAACTTGGTATTTGAGCTACCGGTTCAAAAATGAAGAAATACGTGTTTCGCCATTTTTGAAAATTCTACCCCCATAGAGCTGAAACAGGGGTTGGAAGTTTGTAGGAAAGTCCGTCATTTTTCAAGCTGTAGCCATGATACTTGGTGTTTAGGATTTCGGTTTGAAATGAAAAAATACGTGATTCACAGTTTTTGAAAATTCTATCCCCAAGGACGTCAAATAGAGAGTTTGTCCTTCAATCACGCCGAAATAGAGCAACGGACCAAAGTGATTTTTTGCATGGGTATAGTTGAGGACCTGGAGAGTGGAGAGTGATATAGGCTTCTTTTTATTCCGGAAAATTATGCAGTGCCTGTGGGAGTTAAAAACTTATGCCACGCGAACGAAGTCGCGGGCGTGCGCTAGTTTTATTATAAAAGAATGCTAGGCTCAAAGGATTCCATGCATGATATTCATTGAACTCTTACCAATCTGAGAATACGAAACAGGCTTTTTCCTTTAATTTTCCATTAACGAGCTTATTTCTGACCAATCATCTTTAGCACCATTTTTCATGAAAAATAAACTATTATAGGTAAATGATAAACATTTTCACTAAAATAATGCCTTACCTATCAAGTACCTATTTATTTTTTTAAGACTATTCATAGAAGTCATTGTTTCTTCTCTACAGCTACGAGTTGTTCCACTCTACCTTTTTCCATAGTTTTTAAGTGTTTACCTTAATAGAGGTTGGAGACGCATAGAAAGAAAATATAATGGTGTAAAATGAAAGAAATAATAGTGGTATAAAATGGCATTGAAAAGTGAAATGTTCGCATGCGGAGCAAATATTCATAATAGCATTACTTCTATTTGTAAACATAAGCGTGAGTTATTAGTAGTGATTCAAATAATGGGAGAGAAAATAATATGAGGTAGGTATACTGTTTACTTACTTTAGCTATAGTAGGTAAACAGTACAGTGTTTGACGACCTCCATTGCGCAGTTCTGGGCGCGATGGTCGTACAGTGGGAGGTCCCAGGTTCGATTCCCGGCAGGGTCAATTTGGGAATTTATAATTTCTGAATTTTCTTTGATCTGGTCTGGAGGCTTTGGCCATGGCTAGATACCACCCTATACCGGCAAAGACGTACCGCTTAACAATGTAGCGTTCCGGTACGATGCTGTGTAGAAGCCAATTAGGGGTATGGGTTTAGACTGTGTAAGTCATAGTGTCTACCCAGTTTTTACAATAAAATAAAAACCGGCCAAGTGCGAGTCGGACTCGCGCACCGAGGGTTCCGTACAAACCTGTAGTAAGTTTTACGATTTATGACGTATTAAAAATAAAAATTACGTTTGTTGTATGGGAGCCCCCGTTTAATATTTACTTTATTGATATTTAATTATTTATTTTGAAAGGTAATATACAATTTAATATTCTGTGAAAATTTGAACCGTCTACCTGTTACCGTTTTTAATATTGAGCAAAAAAATACGAAAAAAACACGTTTATTGTATAGGGACCCCCCTTAATATATATATTTTTTTAATTTTTAGTATTTGTTGTTATAGCGGCAACGGAAATACATCATTTGTGAAAATTTCAGCTTTCTAGCTATCACGGTTTATGAGATACAGCCTGGAGACAGACAGACAGCGGAGTCTTAGTAATCTAGGGTCCCGTTTTTACCCTTTGGGTACGGAACCCTAATAAAACGGCTCTGTATCACAGTGCGTACGAACTCCAAGCTCAAATCCAATGAAATAACCGAACCAGTTAGGCAGATTCATAGAGGCTTTTTTTGTTACGTACGAAAAATTTCCGAGTTTTGCACGAAAAGTTCAGTTAGTCACTTTTTATAGAATACCTTTTTATATTCAATGTTCGGGCTTACATCCTAAATTCCGATCATCCAGATTATCAACAAAGTTTTTGTGCTCGTTAACCAAGCACGTATCATCCATGTCGCTAACGTTTGAATAGGATAAAGATAGATTGATAAAGGAGCCATTCGTTCGTATAGGTAAAAATTATGAACAGAGTTTTAAGTTTTTGAGTTTTAAATAAAAATGCCGACGTTTAAAACCTAATCGTAATTTCATCAAACTACAACGAAATGTAAAAACAAACTCGAATTATATTTTAAACTTGTAATGTTATTTTTCCCCTTTTCCCGGAACCAGTGAGTGGTAGTTAGCTATTAAATTACGCTTTTTAACATTACGAAGCAAAAATGTAGGGTAATGTTTTATTGGTTGTTAACTTTTTTAGTTAGAGCCTATAGGTACGAGATTTTAAACGTATCAACGGTAGCATTATTAACCGACTTTCAAAAAAGAGGAGGTTGTTTTTTGTATGTATGTCCATAAATTTTTCCGAGATTTCTGGGCTATTTATATGTATTTTTAAAAACCAGATACTTACATGTTACAACATGATACACACTGATTGAGTACACTCAAGTCCTTGACTGTGGTGTTTATAGTCACGATGCAGTCTAAGATGAAACGGGCTAACCTGGAAGGGTTATGGCAGGGCAGTTTATATTGAACCTATACTAGCCCTTAATCTGTTGGTGGTACTGTTTTGCCTTCAGGGTTGAAAGTAACCACGACCTAAGCCATCCACCAGACTGCAATGATTTATCTGATGGCAGAAATGTCTAATAGTTTTTAGGTGCATGATGATAACTAATAAACGATAACCTAATTGTTGTTCAAAGTTATCCACAAGATATCAAACTGGATGACGTCATTAGTAGCCCCTCACGTGGGGAGGCTACAGCCCACGTGCCACGCCAATTATAGATACTAAGGCGAAGGCTAAGTAGACGTTCAGTATATTTCAAAAATTGTGGTCCATTAGTATGATAAATACAAAAATATCACATTCTGTTGACGGATACACTAGACAGCGATAAATACCACGGTATTTTGTAATTAATACTGAAGGACCACCGTATTTACTGAAAGACCAGCCAGCCTTACATGGCGGACGCTTTGTTATTCACATTAGGTATTTTCCAGTCGTCCTCATAATTTCAACAAGCAGACGTAGGTACTGTTTGAAATTCAGTTTCAATTTGAATATCTAAATGATCCCTGCGACTTCTCTTCATGGATTTAGGTTTTTGAGATCCCATGGGGATTTTTGATTTTTTGGGATAGTCTATTTCCGTCTCCGGGTTGCATGTTATCTCTGTATCTTTAGGCTAAATCATTTCAACGATTGGGCCGTGTAAATGTACTCATACACTGTCGCATTTATGATATTTGTATGGTAGTATGAATTTAGGCTACAGTCTTAGTCATAGACTACAGACTTGTGATGCTTGCATCCAGCGACTCCCAGAAAACTGCTTGAGATCCTCCGTCTACATAATGGAGAAGTTCTTCAAACGGCGCTAGCCAAAGTGGGTTACCTATACATAGGATCCTAAAGTTAATCGATTCTTCAAGCTAATTAGCCGCTGTCCAGGACCTAACTCTGGATATGTACCTCCTGAAAATTGAAACAAGCATTGCGTTCTACGCGGCCCTATGTTTAAACATATTATAGAGCGCAAAATGTATAGAGTCCTTTGAGATAGGCTTTTGATAAAAAATACAATGTCCATGTTTTTCGTATTGGCGTCGGTCTCAATTGCTATATTCTGCTACACTGGGGCTATATCTGTAACCGCTACTGTCATTTATTCGCAATAATCTAATATTGAGGCTGCGCGTGATCTCATTGACACTAAGCTGGGCCGCGGGCGGTGATCCATTATTCATGGTGACCGGCGAGGATAATGCTTGATTTGCTTTTGAAATTTCCAAATAATATAAAGAGAGTTCAGCCAGACGGATAAGCTAGGTTTAAGTTTAGCGTTATGATTTTTTCTTACAATTTTGTACCTACTTAACAACTTTGCTGTCGACTAAAATATAACGTTCCATTCCATTCCATCAGCCTGTATTCATACGTCCGTTGCTGGACGTAGCCTTTTTGAGCTTTTGAGAGCACGAGAAAAGTCAATAAAGAGGTTGAGAGCTTTTCATAATATCAGCGATGGATATTTTTATCCTTCGCTGAAACCTGAAACTTGAAATTCCTGTCCAGTAGGTACCTAAGATCGTGGGATGAAGTTTATAGTCTCGTGCAAACCTATCTTCTCTGTTAATTACTAACGAAAACAAAACTAAGAAAACAAACGAACGAATTTACAAAAGAATATTCAGCTTAGTTTTAATTGGCATTCATTTTCATTATAAATTAATTATAGAAGAAGTTATCATCTTTAACTTAGGTACTTCAATGAAAAATATTTACAAAGGTTCAGATTCTACAATAATTATTCATGAATGTTGACTTTATTGTGATGTTGATTTTAGCGTTTAAAATGTCGTGTGTGGTGTTCATTACAAACATAAATAGAAATCTGTTGAATTCACGTTTTTAGTCAAAATAAGGACCCCGGAAGAGTCCGAAACTAGTTGGGCTTATTATTCCGATAAAATACGTCAGTTTTTCCATTTATCATATACTAATATTATAAATTCGAAAGTTCGAGGACCTGAAGACTGACACAGGCTACTTTTTCCCGAGGGAATTGAAGAAACTTATTCCACGCAGACGAAGTCGCGGGCATCAGCTAGTATTTATAATATTTTTCTTCTTAATACCATCGTTCACTCACGAAAAGTTAAAATAAGTCAAGTGGAAACGTAAACTTGTCATCGATAAAACAAGCAACAAAAGAAAATTAGTAATAAAAATGTTGTCTGTATACCAACGTTGGCAAATAAAAGTAAACGTAGATTTATTTTATTTGTTTTTCTAATCTCGATGTCGACAGCTCGAGAGCCCGACAAAAATTTTGGAGACCCATTTGATAAAGGCTGTAAGTTCGGAAGTTGGTTATTCTAAGTTACGTTATATTATTTTCAAACTATTTTTTGATACAAATTTGTGAATTATTGAAATTTGAAATTAATGATTATGTTTTGATAGTAGCCAATTCTTAAAATTACTGTCCTATAATTAATTTGAAAACAAAGTGACATAAGAAAAGCTACCTAATACATAATCATTTTAAATTTACTGAACCACTTTGATGGTGTAGGTATGAGCTGGTGCAAAATCAGATATATAAGGCAGCCTGAAATCTAAAATAACTAACAAATAGTGAAAGCTACTTAAATGTAAAAATAATTTTTTTTTGCATAATATACGAGCGAGCAAACGAGCAGGCGGCGGCTTAACCTGATGTTAAGTGATTACCGCCGCCCATGAACATTTACGTACGTATATGAATTGGTATGTGATTTGACATCCTTATGTATATTTTTATGTAAGAAACGCAAAAAATCCGCCATAATAAGTTTCAGCGTTTATGAAATACTTTTTTATAGCTTCCACTGGCTCTTCGACCATAGTGGAAGTATCCAGAGGCAACTCATTTCAGATAAGGAAAAAGCCTACATGCCGTGTTGAATTTGCCTCGCAAATTGTGATATCTTTAGAAATACGTCACAGCCCACAGGGCCTTTGTGAAAAGATTTGAATGTATATAATTAAAACCTAAATACACCTATTGAAAATATTTTCTAGCATGCTACGCGGAATTTCAAAACAAGTCTTTGCTTTTTAATAATTTACAAATTTAGAATTCTGGCATGTTTGGTAATGAGTACCTGCCTAGATTTATATTTATTCTTCGGTGATGTAGAGCTTGCAACTTGATCGCATAATGTCTCAAATTCACGAAGAAACCCGTAGATCTAAAAACCGAATCGCTGAAGGAACTCGAGGCCATTTAAAAAAGTGCGTTCCAGAAATGTTTTGAAGATTGGGAAAATGCTGGTAGAAGTGCATTATAGCCGACGGTGATTACTTTGAAGGGGAATGATAAAGATTTTTTTAATTATGCACAATTTCCGGGTATTTTTTGATCAGCCCGTGTACATGTGATTCTGGGACTAGAGTAAAAGAATTTTTAAAAGTATCATGTATTTTGCCACAAGATATGTCTAGCTTTGTCTCCAAACAAATGTAAATATTTGTAATAACATATTTTAACAGGAAAGGTCCCCTTCTATCCAGGTTACCCCAATATTTTTATATTGCGTGCCATTTAATCCACAAAATAGCGGATAACACTACCTTTACCGAACAGTTTTACGATTATGTCGTCCAAGGGACCCTTATTTATATGTGCTAATCCGAGTTAAAACTATAATTTATCGTCAGGCCCATTGCGTGTCGGCTTGCATTGTAATTAATCACTACCTAAGATTACCCTTAGCAAGTTTGTAATAGGTAATTTTCCAAAGCTGAGCTATTTTTATTTTTTTAATTATGATACTGGTCATTTGCGTTTTTGTCATCATAATAAACTTTTTTGTGGATACCTAACTTAAATTACCTATATCAGTTTCAAAACAAAACCACTTATAGTAGGATAAAAATATCAAGTTAGAATATTAAAATTATCATGACAATATCATAGAAAGATCCCGGCGTGTGGCAGTCTTGTAAGATACCTATGTCTAGCTGTGGACGTCTGTGGGCTGACGACTACGCGGAGAATATCCATATAAATATTATAAATGCGAAAGTTTGGATGGATGGATGTATGTATGTATGGATGTATGTTTGTTACTCAATCACGCTCCAACGGATGAACGGATCTGGATGAAATTTGGCACAGAGATAGATTATAGTCTGGAATAGCACATAGGCTACTTTTTATCCCGGAAAATTAAGAAGTTCCCGCGGGAATCAAAAAAACCTCAACCACGCGGACGAAGTCGCGGGCATCAGCTAGTAATATTATAACAACCTAGGCGAAATAAATAATTATTACTTACATGAATAACAATTACAAAAATTTTAAAAACACTAAATTAACTCCAATGACTCGTAGTTACGAAATTATAACGATACTAGTTGTCGTTCTTAAAATTTACCTTAATTAATCTGAAGAAACTTTAAATATAAACAGTAGGAGATCATTTGTCAACAAGCTCGACAGAATATTGCATTGTATCCCAGGGGGCATACTACCATCGCTTAGAGCCGTATTGTTTTAATATTGTTGATGTTCTTGTTTTAGAATTATAATCCTTATTTTAGGGGCGTGAAGGTACGTGACATGAAATTGACATTTTGAAATAATACTGCTTTAAGCGGCGGTTGTTATCCCCTAGGGATTCACTCAAAAGTGAAAAAGGTTTGCATTTTACATGACGCAACGAAAAATGAGGTCAAGATTTGATAAAAAAATATGTAACTTTTTGTGTCTCTTTACCTACACGTAACATTCAAGCGTTGTTGAAAAGTTGACCTTTTTTCACTCTCGTACTACAATTTGAGATGTTTTCATTAAAATTTAAAAATATTCTTTGTTTAAACAATACCTACTGAATCTAACTAACATTTCTTTCTTCTTCTTTCAATCTACCTTTCATTCATATTACTTAATATTATAAATGCGAAAGTGTGACGGATTGTCTGTCTGTCTGTCTGCTACATTTCACGGCCCATTTTTTCAACAGATTTTGGCGAAATTTTGTACAATAGAGGTAGATTGCAATCCGGGGAATGACTCCTTCTCTCTCTCTCCTGCGTTTTTCTGCACTTAGACGTTGCTGTAAGGACACAGCCAAGGAGTCCCCCATAAAGGTTATCACGAGATTTTCAAAAATCTAAATTCACACAGACAAAGTCACTGTCATCATTCGGTTCGGAATCTATTTATGAAATATCTACAAAAACTTTATGATTAAATTTCAGTCCCATTTTATTTAAAACCTCGCAGTGAACACAATTTCCTTACGACCCGACTTTGACGTAATTTTCCTTTATGAGATTCCGACTTTTTCAATTTACGCCAATTAGCGAAAACACGTGGCTTATTATCGTAAGATTAATATTAATTAAGATCCTAGCGGAGGCTCGGGTACCTCAAAGCGAGTGCTCGGCTTTTAAAACATTGCAAAAGCTGCTAAGCGCTAAAATATTTATAAAATGTTGAAATTCATGTCTGCCGTTTCCCTGCTTTACAAAGTCCCTTAATCTTTCTTTGCTCAACTTTCAACGTACCTTTGCTACGTGCAGTTAATTTACATAATATGTCTGCTCCATGGCTGTAGTTTCGTGATATTAAACTACGCATTTAGTGCTTGTAGTTACCGTTACGGTATAAAATCGTCAACGTGATTTTGTACCTCAAAATGTAGAGTTTATATTAAGCATTTGTTGCTAAATATTTTTTGATAGCTAATAAAATTCTTCTACATATCTATAGATACTTCAACTTATCTTGGCGCGTGACGTTATTAATAGCCTGTTTTATTTTGCATCTTGATTTGTGTTGCTCGGTCGACGGTCGCCACCCAAAATATTATCAAGTCGTCACATTGCTTTTTTTACAAAACAGAAACCTAATAATGTGCATATAACATCAATGTTTCTTTAGTCATAAACACAATATAAACTCCGATAAAGTCCTTTCTAACGGTTTATCTATAACATGTCCACTTGTCTCACGAGTTGGTACATTAAGTTAGCTAAATCGATAGCTATCCTCGCAGAATGAGACAATTAACTAAGTTTACGCTACGTTTGGCTAAGACTCGCTTTAGAGTCTTGTACTTGTGCGTAATGTTGTAATTATTTAAGCTACCCAGTGCTTTGGAAATGTCAAATAGGTATATCTTAGAATAAGGCACGCTACAAACGTATAACTTTAACTGTCAGTTGTCAGCTTAGTTTTATTTCAACTGTACAGTTCTCAGTTTTTACTATACACACGTATACTATACATACGTTAACTGAACAGTCCAAATGAACAGTTCAAACTGTACATATGTAGCGTAGCGTACTTTAGATAAATCAAAGGTCATTTGGTCGTACTTCAGATAATAATTGATGCCATTCATTGAAATTATATACAAGCGTGACAGATAGATGGACAGACTAATAGAGGGACACAGTCGCGTCATAAGGGTTCCATATGAACCATTTAGGTACGTATCAATAAAAACAGATGCACTTTTGGATTTTAGTAGGAATGGATTAATTACGGAGTTAGTTCGGGTTTAGCAAGTCATAGTAGAATTAATGAAATAATGACCGAACTCATTTAACCTGATTCCAAAATCGACGAACTTACTTTATTAGATTTCGCAAAATCCAACGCTGCCTAAATGTTATGTAGTTTCAGCAGTGTTGTGTAAATTCTACACGGAAGATAAAAACATTCGCAAACATAATATTATCATTATTTCCTATGAAAATATTATAAATCTTTTCTTCAGTTCTACAACTATAATGCTTTGTAAGCATTTATTTAAGAATCTTCATTTGTATTTAAATAATTGAATTAGATAATATGCTCGAAGTCCTGTAATACGCTAATATTCTGTAAAGACGTATTGCAGCTGCAACATATTATTCGGTTCAAAAATGAAAGTTCGTAGTTCCTCGAACGTTATAGTTGTAAATCTATCTACATAATTATTATTACTTAGTACCAGTGGCGATTCCTGGTGGTCAATCTTGGGTTTGCGCTAGTTGATGGTTACTTAGGTATTTTCTCATTAAAATACCTCATATATCACTGATTAGGGGTAAGTATAGGTTTAATATAACTGATAGGTATATCCCTAACAGGTTTGCCCGCTACCATCTTAGAGTAGGTACTTACATCATCACCCACCACCTGGTGACAATTGACATTGCAGTCAAGGGCTAACTTGTACTTACTAGAATAAAGAATACTATTTTTTATTTATTTTACACTAGCAGATTTCCGCGACTTCGTCCGCGTGAAATAAGTTTTTTAAATTCCCACGGGACCTCCCTAATTTTTCGGGTTAATCTCGGTTCTCGTACCAAGCCTATGACACTCACAAATAATGTGACTTTCTACTGGTACCAGAATTTTCAAAATCGGTTCAGTAGATCCAGAGATTACCCCCTACAACCTCACAAACTCACAAACTTAACCTCTGTATAATATTAGTATAGTGCGTGTTACGTTATTACTATGATATCTTCTAAAATATTCATCTGAATTAAGTGGTGTAAGGGCGAATTTGATCTATTATTATTAAATACTTGAGATTAACAACCATGTTATTTTGATAGGGATTAATACTATGTTGGTAATAAAAACACCTTCGCGAGTATAGCATTGTTTTAGACCAAATTTGAAAATCATAATGACTGTTATTGTGAGACGACCTTAAAAGATAGCTATATGCTGTCGCGGACTTTTTTTAGAACTTTTTGAGAGGAACAATTCCACCATACATTGTTTTCGTGTACCTTTTACCATTTACGCAGCGCACGCCACGGAAGCTCTCAGATGAGACAATTTTTTCCGACTTCATTCACGTTATTGCAATTTTCGTAGGGATCTTTAATGTTTTTGAAAATAAAATACAGCCTATGTTACTCGCTGATAATGTAGCTTTCTATAGGTGATTTTTTTTAAAAATCGGTTGAGTAGTTTTTGAGTTTCGGCAAAAGCGAGTAGCTCGCAATGCGCAACTCATAGTGCACGCCTTCGGCCCGTAGTGAGCGGGGAGAAAGCGGGCCGACGATTCGACGATTCTCGCAGTACGAGCCACGTGGCGATGCGGCGCACGTCACAAGTCACAACTCACAACCAAGGTGCGAGGTGGTCATGGAGCGTGCGTGATTTTAAATAATTATCGATTAACGCAATCATTTAATTGATAAACTTATATGTTTTGTTAAGGGTACCTATTTCATGTTATAAAATATAAGTATATTACTTAAATATATCTAGTATAATTGGTAAGTAACTTATTCATAATTATTGGTATTGCGGCGCAAGCTGCGCAATCTTAGAGGAATCGCCACTGCTTAGTACAAATTCCTGCAAAATTAAAATGAATAATATTATTTTATCTAGAGAACCGGTGATAAGAATTCTCTTAATTAAATGAGCATTTTCAAGTGTTGATTTAATTCAGCGATCTTTTAATATATACGTAAAATCCATTCACATACCTAACAATTTTTTTTGTCCTCCCGACCGAATTTCGGCCACGGCGGCCAATCTCCAGAAAGATTAGCCACCTGCGCGGGAGATATTATAGTGCACAAGTGTGTGCGCAAACACAGGTGCACTCTCTGTTCCTTTACTCTCATAGCCCGATGGGACGGAAAATCCAACACGACCGGAGAGAGATCAGGCGCAGGACCAACGGCTTAACGTGCTCTCCGAGGCAAGAGGGTGAAGCACCGCCAACTTCCTAACTCCGGGGTATTACTGAGAATTTCTTGTCAGAAAAACCCAGTACTTATTGCGACCCGACCCGGGACTCGAAACCGGGACCTCGTCGGCCGAAGTCGAACATGCTAACCACTAGGCTAACGAGGCAGTTAATTACAATATAACAATATTATAAATGTGAAAGTGTTTTATGACCTTTTTATGGTTCAACCCTTTTGATAAAATTTAATATAGGTACCTACTAAGATAGCTTGCATCACGAGACGGACAAAGGCTTCTTTTAATTCTGATACACAATATATTATCTTTAACCACGGGATAACAGAATTTAAAAAAAAATGGTTTATTGAGATATTTATATGAAAAAATAAATTTCTTCTGTATCATTTTATATTTTTCGTAGAACTTACTCTACGTACCCAATTTCGTGCTCGTATTAAAACAATGCGTTTCTTCACCAATGATCTTTTTTAAATAAACTATGGTCTGTGTTCTCCACTCTTTTTCTTATATTTTCTAAAGGAGTGAATGCGATTAGTTCTAAGGTCAGTCACTGAAGATTGAGACTGGTCTTTGCTCGATTTATTGCCTAGGATTAGCGGAATCGAGTTAGAGTGGCTTAGAGCACTACTTGAGTTTAAGAGCAATTCTATTGAATTTGGCCATTGTTTATACTCGAATCCGTTCATTGCTATTTTACGAAATGGGCAACCGATATTGTTCTGCAAACAAATTTGGATGGATGTATGGATGGGTGTTTGTTACTAAATCACGCCAGAACAGCTGAAGGTATCTGGATGAAATTTGGCACACATATAGATTATAGTCTGGAATAACAAAGGCTACTTTTATCCCTGAAAATTAAAGAGTTCCCGCGGAAACCAAAAATCCTCAATCCACGCAGATGAAGTCGCGGGCATAGTAAAATATAAAGGCGCTTACAACCATCTACAAAATGAAACGTATTATTAATTATATTAAAATGACCTATTATGGTAAAATGAACGCCATCAGGAATTGTCAGCGAGAGGAAATTACATTTGTAATCAGCTTATTCCAAACGAGTGACAAAAGTTGCGAACTGACAAGATCCTCGAAGCGGACGCCCTTCACAAAATGATAATTACCTACCTGAAAATTCAATTAATTTTACAATATCGTTTGGTTATGTATACAGTTTTACTGCTTTAACTAGATTAATCTAGTTTTATACAAATAAAACTAGGTAAAACTAACTAAATAAACTTATTGGATAGAAGCAGGCGTTACTTTGCGGAAGTCCATGATTATGAAGGAACTTGAAATTTAATTTGCTATAATCCGCAACAATAGGCAAATATAATAAATGTGGTACAGTGTATCTTGCACTTGCAGCTTGCAATATTCACCACACCACATAAATCTTCCAAATTATTCTTAATTATTATAATTATAATTATGATTATTGAGATTATTATGATTATTGAGAATAATTTGGAAGATTTATGTGGTGTGGTGAATATTGCAAGCTGCAAGTGCAAGATACACTGTACCACATTTATTATATTTGCCTATTGTTGCGGATTATAGCAAATTAAATTTCAAGTTCCTTCATAAATAAACTTAGGTAAAACTCAACTGGCGCCTTGCGCTTTTAAAATCCTTTCTTGACGACCTCCATGGCGCAGTGTTGAGCGCTGTGGTATTAACGTGCGGAAGTCCCGGATTCGATCCCCGGCAAGGTCAATTTGGGATTTTATAATTTTTGAATTTTCCCTGGTCTGGCCTGGCGGCCGCGGCTAGTTACCACCCTACCGGCAAAGACGTGCCGCCAAGCGATTTAGCGTCCGATACCGCGTAGAAACCGAATAGAGGTATGGTTTTATTATAACTGCCATGCCCCTAACAGGTTAGCTCGCTACCATATTGGACTGCATCATCACTTACCATCAGGTGAGATCGCAGCCAGGGGCTAACCTGTGGATAAAAAAAAACACTTCCGAATATTATTCAGCTGTGAATTGCTTTATTTCCATCATGGGTAGTAAAATAGATTTTCAATAATTTTTACTTTTAAGGTACCTCATATTAAGATTAATCTTTCTACTAAGAAAATCTTAACTAAAGTTTTAAATGCAATAAAGCAGTCTTAAACAGAAAATCTACCTACTCGTAGAAGACTTATCCGGATTAAACTAAAATACACGTCCTACGTGCACGTTAAAGTAAGCAAAGAGATACGAAAGCAGTTTGTACGACAAGAATACCGCAGACTTATGTTTAAACATTTTACTGAATTACCGCTTTAGTACTTAAAACGTAAACGTTTACGTTTTTACTAGCTGATGCCTGCGACTTCGTCCGCGTGGTTTAACTTTTTTTTATTCCCGCGGGAACTCCTTAATTTGCCGGGATAAAAAGTAGCATATGTCACTCTCCAGGTCCTCAACTATACCCATACCAAAAATCACGTCGATCCGTTGCTCCGTTGCGGCGTGATTGAAGGACAAACCAACAAACAAACACACTTTCGCATTTATAATATTAAGTATGATTCAGTTAGGTACAACTTGAATCGTTGGTTGTGATTTCGACTAGAGGTAAGATTAGCCCTAACTTAGACGAGTCTAAGACAGTAGCGGGCTAACCTGGAAGCGCTGTTATAGTTTGCATTATACGTCATGTACTCCTTATTAGTTTCCTAGTTTCCACCTCCACGTGGCATCGTACTGGATTACACGTACAGAATACATATGTATATGTATAATACTTAATAGAACCTTTCAGGTACTGGAACGATTAATGCGGCACGGTTTTATTGGAATGGTGATACCACCACAGCCCGAAGTCTGCCACCAGACCAGGCCAGACCCTATTGAGAAGACCCTTTTTAAGATAAGATCCCTTAGGCATCCCTTAGGATCATACTAATATTATAAATGCGAAAGAAAGAAAAAAAAATAAAGTTTGTTTTTGGTTTGTCCTTTAATCACGCCGCAGCGGAGCAACGGTTCGACGTGATTTTGATTTGTTTTGCGACGTGGCATGAGTATAGTTGAGGACCTGGAGCACTATAGGCTACTTTTTATTCCGGAAAATAAGGGGGAGTTTCCGCGGGAATCAAAAAAACTTAAACTACGCGGACGAAGTCGTGGGCGTCAGATAGTTCTTTATATTTTTAAGATAGATAATATTAAATCCCTTAGGCACCGTGTATTGCACCTATGAATTGCCACAAGACCACCAGGGCGCCAGGAAGTTCGTTAGCGATGATCTTTTATAAATCATAAATCATTTATTTTGCAAAATTGTAATAATAACTGTATAATATAAGTAGAATCTTCCCGTACACAATCTACTGTCAGAGACAGTGTGCAAAAATTATATTATAACACTAAAATTCATATATATATCATATAAAATTCAAAATATGTCTGGTATAAAAAAAATTAAATTAAATATTGGCCCAAGTTAAAATTATCAGTTACATTTTATAAAGTTATTAATTCAAATTACTATAATGTCAAAAAATTTAAATATTACTCAATATTGACATGTTATATTAATATTGACTTACCTATTTAATTTTACAAAATAAAATTTTATATAGGTATAACTAGAGGTTCGTTATTGAGTCTGCATTAGATGGCAATATTTATAAATGGGAGCTATTGCTTGGTGATTATGAAACCGCAATTTTCCCTAATTATTATACTTAGTTGTAAGCATATTATATTAAACCACGTGTTTCGACTAATTGGCGTTAAATGGTTATCATTTGATCATAGATCAAAACAATTATTTTGATATAAATTATTAACATAATATTAACGTGTACGGCCATCCATGACTTGTTAATAGGCTAGGTTATTTAGATGTTAACTAATTATAAATAGGTTTTATTGTTAACCTTTTTTTAATAAATATAATGAGTACTAACTACAAAACTAACTATAAAGCCGAATAATTGTGCTGATGGGTTATCGATTAGGTAAAGTGAGTTTCACAAGATAATTAAGTACCTAGTTATTTACATAGTTAGAAAACGAGACCGTCAGATGTTTCCCCTCTTCGATGTTTCTTTAACTAATATTGAAATAGAAACAACAACTAACAAGGTTGTGAGTGTATTCATGTCTGTAAGACTCTCATTGGCATAACGTAGTGTCAGAGATCATTACATTGTCTCAATGAAAATTAAAAAAAACATAATTTAAGCTAATTGTGAAAAAAATTAAGTGCGTCTCAGAACACGCATAATATCTTTCTTAATATAGGGTTCCGTATTCACACTGTTTGCAAACTTTGACGGTCAATATTTCGTAAACGGCTGGTCGAGTAACTATCTATAAAACAATTATTTTTAATAATATCTATTCGACGATGTATCACTCAAGAGGGTTTACCGGTACAGTTTATTCGGCTCTCGCTTTTCATGTTCAGGAGGTACCTTGATAAATTATATTTTTTCTTTTAAATTTTACATGCCTCAGTGAAGCGGTACTGTACCGGATTTCAATTGTATACCTGTTTTAGTTGATATTTAATTTGCATGTGACACACAGACAGACAGACAAACAGAAGGACTGGACGGATCTTTAAAGTTTTTGTTTTACCAACTACAGAACCCTAAAACGGGCACAAATAGTACGTCAGGGTCGAAAACAAAGCGTTATAGACAGGGTCGATGTAGCGGAAACTGATAGAATGAGCCCCTTCGCACGGAATAAAGCCGATGCTAGACTCGGCCCTCCAACGCCCTCCAAGACAACGGAGTGCGCAATTTGGTGACACATTTATCGTGATCATTCAAGCGATAATTGTAATAAATGTGGCGCCAATTAAGGTGTAATTGTGGTTGTTTGTAGAAATCCCTGGTTTTTAAACGACAAAGGAGGCACAACGTTTATGAAAACTAAGAGTGAAAACTCACTAAGTACGAAAATACATTTTGGTCTGGCAGACAAAAAGCTCGCGCTCGCTTGTGTCTCGAGGCTTTTCTGACCTAGCGAAGTGAAGGTCTCTGAGTCTATACTTGGGTGCCAGGCGCCAGCATAATGCATTTTCAGTTGGTACTTTTCCGTTTGTCCGCCCGTTGGTCAGGAACTTATTATTTTTATTTTATTTTATTAAAAAGGTACACAAAACAGATTGCCACTAACACATCGACAAAATACAAGCAATTCAAAACAGGATCCAAGTAACAACCCTAATTATGTATACACAACATTAGGTATCTAGAAAAAGTCAATATAAGTTTATATCACAATAAAAGGTACATATAGTTAACATTAATATTACGTAAAAACTAGAAATGAAAGTGCAGTTCTAAAATATATTATCGGTCTAAATACAATTGTCAAAATTTATGTCAAAATCTAAAGTAATTACAGTAGTCATCAAGAATAATAATAATAAAACATGCTTGATTATAGAGTCGGAAAAAGTGTATAAATTTGTTTTTAAATAGGTTTAGAATATTATTGAAAATTATGGTATAGAATAGTATTGCTTACGAATTAATAAATATAATTACTACAAATTCACATAATATGAAAAGGAATACAAAATTACGTAAAAACTTATAAAAACCTTATTATGGGGGCTTTATGGGGGGGTTATTTTTGCTATTATAAGGGGCTTATGGGGGCTTTATGGATAGAAGTAAGAGGAAGAATACGTCATATTTTGAAAAAAACATTTCGTTGGATTGCGTTGGATTGCGTTGGATATGTTCATAAGAAAAAGAGGGTTATCATGATGACCTAACACCATAATAACGATAGCGATAGTATAATGTTAGTTAGATTATAATATTTGGTAAATAAAGAAAATCCTTAATACGATAACTATAAAAAGGTAAGTAATTTATTTATAGTAGACCCCATTAAAACCTTAATCCAAACAGAAGTGGCTACTCGTAGATGATATCGTGTGTGGCAACACGAAAGTTCCATTTAACACCTAGGCTGGAGCAAATGGCTCACTAAACTCAAATAGCAGTCACGAAATGGTGTCATTAGCCGAATTACATACGTGACCGCATAATTGAAAGGGACTCTAGAGTTACTTACGAGCGGATCAACGGAGCAGAGGTAATGCGAAACTATTTTTTAAATACATAGTACTCTTTATCTTTCTGTTTATCATCACTGAAGTTTTTTAAATAATTATTATTTTTCTGGTACTTAGTACTTTAGGTACATTCCCTGCTTCAAAGCTCATACACTTCTATAAAACAAAAGTAGTAAAAAAAAGTAATTTAATAAAACAAAAAACCCGACTGCTTGGATACCAAAAAGTATAAAACAAGACATGTATTGAAGTATTTCATTATTATCAATTTACATCCTATAATAATATTAATAAAATTTATCAAGGCGCAGTCGCACGTTAAGGTAAATGTTAGCTATTGGACGTGCGACTGCGCCTTGATAAATTTTATTAATATTATTATAGGATGTAAATTGATAATAATGAAATACTTCAATACATGTCTTGTTTTATACTTTTTGGTATCCAAGCAGTCGGGTTTTTTGTTTTATTAAATTACTTTTTTATTTCAAACTTTTTAGTTCAGTATTTATTGTAAACAGGCGACGTTTTTTCTGCCCGAAGTTGTACCAAAGGTACTATTATAGATCTTGTGGTAGCATTTTAGAGCATGTGAATAAGCAGCGGATTCATTTATTCGTAATGACTACCATGGTGATCACCATAACCATCATCAAATTTGCATAATATGTTATAATGCTAATATAAATTTGGTTTGGTAAAGTTCGTGAATCTGCTATTTTTTCGACAGAGAGAGTGAATTAATTTTCGAGAGTCCTATCGCAGCGACGCGACGTCACGAGACCTCGGCATTTACCGCGTCCAATCGCTTTCGTAAGCCAATGAACGTCGGCCACTTACGAAAATGCCCGTGAACAATGCAAAAAAAGTATTTTCAAAAACACAATTTGTACGTATTTAGTACGTAGCAAAGTCGGAACCAATATTTTAATAGACATTAAAAATTTTAGTCGTATGTTATGTAAGTCGAATATGCGCTGCATGTGGCATTGATGAATTTATTGATTTTTTGACTGATCGATTGAAGGAGTACAAATCATCAAGTTTTTTGAGACTGGTTATGTCGTCACATTAAGCTTTTAAAATGATATTAAGTTACTACCGTAATATTATTTTGTGAGAGTAGGTACGCGCCCCACCTTCACCCTTTTCTATCCGCTGCCGGCCGCGTCATTTTCTGTTGAACGTTACTGTATTTCTATGATATCTCATAAAATATTCATCTAAATTAAATGGTGTACAGAGCAATTTTTATCTTAATTAAATACTGAAGATGACGAACATATTTATTTTGATAAGGATTAATACTATGTCGGTAAAAACACCTTCACAAGTAAAGCATAGTTTTAAACCAAGTTTGAAAATCATAAAAATGTTTATTGTTAGTCAGCCTTAAAAGTTAGATATATGCTATCGCGGACTTTTTTATAGAACTTTTTAAGAGAAACTATTCCACCATACATTATTTTCGTGTAACTTTAACTATTTACTCAGCGCACGCAACGAAGCTCTCAGATGAGACGATTCTTTCCGACTGAATTCACATTATTGCAATTTTCGTAGGGATCTCTTATTTTTTTAAAAATGAAATATGGCCTATTTTACATGTTAATAATGTAGCTTTCTATAAGTGATATAATTTTTAAAATCGGTTGAGTAGTTTTTGAGATAATCCAAATCTTTTCTCTTTATAATAGGTATCATACCTAGTTTGATAGATAGATGATTTATGTAGGAACTTTAAACATTTCCTTTGAAACCTCGTAAATCCTAAATTATCATTTAAACGGAAAAATGGTTTAAGGAACCTAGGTGTGATTTTAAAAGACCTATCTAACGATACCCCACTTGCCTATAGCCTATCGACTTTCATTTATTAATTGGCTTCTAGTGGACGCCATTTTGTTTTTCTCAAATTCGGCCTCCATAGTGACACTCGGAAGATTAAAACAAATCTAGTGGTGCAAGTACTATCAAAATCGGTTCAGCCGTTTTTTCTGTAGTGCGACACAAAGGATTACAACCTTTGAAACCTCGTAAATCCTAAATGATCGTTAAAATGAAAAAATGGTCTAGGGAACCTAACTCTAATTTTACAAGACCTATTCATCGATACCCCACTTGCCATAGTTTATTGACTTTCATTTTTAAATTTGTTACAATATGGCTTCTAGTGGGCGCCATTATGTTTTTTCTCAAATTCGGCTTCCGTTATGACACTCGGAAAATTAAGACAAATCTAGTGGTGCAAGTATCATCAAAATCGGTTCAGCCGTTTTGTCTGTAGTGCGACACAAAGGAATACACTAAAAATGAACCTTTGAAACCTCGTAAATCCTAAATGATCGTTAAAATGAAAAAATGGTTTAGGGAACCTAACTCTGATTTTATAAGACCTATTCATCGATACCCCACTTGCCATAGTTTATTGACTTTCATTTTTAAATTTGTTACAATATGGCTTCTAGTGGGCGCCATTTTGTTTTTTCTCAAATTCGGCTTCCGTTATGACACTTGGAAAATTAAGACAAATCTAGTGGTGCAAGTATCATCAAAATCGGTTCAGCCGTTTTGTCTGTAGTGCGACACAAAGGAATACACTAAAAATGAACCTTTGAAACCTCGTAAATCCTAAATGATCGTTAATTAAATTGTGTTTATCTATATCTATATTTCTATACTAGCTATACTATCTATTATCCTCTATTATTATAAATGGGAAAGTGAGTTTGTTTGTATGTTTGTTCCGCTTTCACGCCGTAACTACTGAACGGATCTGGATGAAATTTGGCACAGAGATAGATTATAGTCTGGAATAGCACATAGGCTACTTTTTATCCCGGAAAATTTAGGAGTTCCCGCGGGAACCGAAATACCTCGATCCACGCGGACGAAGTCGCGGGCATCAGCTAGTAATATTATAAATGCGAAAGTTTGGATGGATGGATGTTTGTTACTCAATCACGCCAGAACGTCAGAATGGATATGGATGAAATTTGGCACAGAGATAGATTATAGCTTGGAATAACACATGGGCTACTTTTTATTCCGGAAAATTAAAGAATTCCCGCGGAAACCAAAAAACCTTAATCCACGCGGACGAAGTTGCGGGCATCAGCTAGTTGGAAATAATAAAGTAACTAATAAGTGCCATATAATTGCGGTTTATTGGCATTCGAGACTGCAGAAAAAAATCTCTCTAAAAATAATAAAATGAAAAGATACCGTGACTTTTTGATAAATTAATTCGAATTAATAACGACAAAGGGATAATATTATTAACAATGAGATATAAATTTTTAAACATTCACTAATTAAAATGTTACACCGTTGAATAAACCAGGTAATTAAATAACAAATAAACAAAATCAGATTAAAGTACAGCTACAGTCACCGAATCCACTTTAGTATTAATTAAAAAAAAAGTAACGCTACAATGTAATTGAACAAGGAAATGTCGTTTTCGCAAAGCCCTTTTATTCGAAAGGCTTTAGCTTAATTATAATGAGCAAAGTTCATTAGTAGGCGCGCTCTTTCTATCCAATTTTACTTTATTTACCTTACGTGCATTCATTCCGAGTTGTAAGCGAAGTAAATATTGGAATTGATCATGTACCTACTCACTGGTTACCGCACTGAGTTAGACCATGGAATAATTAACCTCATACATCTGTCAAAAAACTCATCAAGTCAAGTTTACTTGACCCGTATATTGAAAAATAAGTATTTATGTTTTTCATAATAATTTATTGTAATTTTTTTGAGTATACATACATAATATTGTAGTATTCGTAGCTGGGATTAGCTTTTTTGAGTTGCGTAACTTCTGAACAAAATATGCGTTGTATGCAGTCAAATATGTAAACTTTGAAGTCGAAGGTGACGACGTAACCCTAGTCATCACGCCTTAAAAGGGGTGAAGCAGGAGGGTCCTTCCCTTTACGTTTGTATGTATCTATCCGTAGGTGTTGCGTAGCCGAAAATGAGAGAGCTATTATGTTTTGTACTTACTAAGTAGCTCGAGAGGCTTTCTAGGAAAAAATGCGTGGTACGCGTAGGATGTTTTTTGTTCTTTTAACTGCCTCGTTCGTCTATTGTTAGCACGTTCAGCTTCGAATTGACGAACGTCCTGGTTTCGATTACTAGGTCGAACCAAAAATATTTCTAAGGTATGTTTCTGTCAACAAAATCTCAGTTCAAGACTGTTCGAGTTAGTAAATTAGTGTTATTTTTCTCAGTTGCCTTGGAGAGCATGATAAGCCGTCGGTCATGTAGCTGATCTCTCTCCAGACTTATCGGATTACCGTCTTATCGGACTGTCGTTCATCGTCGCTATCAACCAATAACGACGTCCTGCTGGACTTAGGTCTCTTGCAGGAACTTCCATGCACGGTCTTGCGCGCCGTCATCGGCTACTCGACTCGCT
This sequence comes from Erebia ligea, assembly GCA_917051295.2. Taxonomy (NCBI): domain Eukaryota; kingdom Metazoa; phylum Arthropoda; class Insecta; order Lepidoptera; family Nymphalidae; genus Erebia; species Erebia ligea. Next base: position 8,699,346 of record OU785233.1, on the reverse strand, counting down.
TGATGTCGTACATCCACCTAGTGGGAGATTGCCAACGCTGCGTCTTCAATAATGCAGGGTTGCCAGTCGCCACACATAGTTCCAGCAGACTCGGTCCGGATCTTTGAACTATATTCCCCTTCCATTATCACTTCGGCAATACCGAGGAAATAAAGAATGCGTCGGTGTTTGCACACTTGTGCACTTCATCCTGCGTAGTGCGTACCTGAGTATATATGCTTTCACGGTAACCGATTTTGATGAAATTGGGTATAGGGATGGCTTGTATCCCGAGGGCTACTTTTTATCCCGGAAAATAAAAGAGTTTCCGTGGTAATTTAGAAACCATAATCCACGCGGACGAAGTCGTGGGCATCATCTAGTAGGCTATAAATTACATCCTCCTAACGTCCTGAGCGACCAAATAATTTTAAGGCAATCACTCAAGAAAATGAAGCTTATTTCATTGCGGCGACCGGAGCTCTATTCAGATCCGATTCTATAAATGTAAGTGCTAAGAGGTGATTCCGTTTAGAGCTCCGCCGGAATGGCCTATAAATGTATTGTTATATAAATTGCGCTGGCTCTCTACCACTGCGACGCATTTAATATTCAACTGTGCTAGCTTTTAGCTTTCAAGTATCGGTGAATAATTTCAGATTTGGGGAAATTTAACAAACAGAAATAGGCTGTGGAATTTCCGTTTTAGATAAACACTGGTCATATCTATACTAATATTATAAATGCGAAAGTTTGGATGGATGGATAGATTGATGGATGTATGGATGGATGTTTGTTACTCAATCAGGCCAACACGGCTGAATGGATCTGGATGAAATTTGCAATAGCACATAGCCTGGACTAGCATATAGACTACCTACTTTTTATCCCGGAAAATTAAAGAGTTCCCGGGGGAACAAAAAAAACCTCAATCCACGCGAACGAAGTCGAGGGCATCAGCGAGTATTATTATGTAATATGCGAAAGTGTGTTTGTTCTTTGTTCTCTTGTTCTCCAATAACGCCTCATCATAGCAAAGGATCAACTAAACTTTTTGCATAAATATCTATGAGGTTCTGTTTTTGTTTAGTGATCTGGTAAATACCTAAGTTGAGAGTGACATTAGCTATTTTATCCCGGAAAATTGAGGATTGCCCCAGAATTTTTAAAACCTGGATCCATGCGAATGGAATGAACTTGCTAAGCACCCAGATCTAGTAATGTCGCAAAAAAAACAGATACGCTTTTATTAGTTTGGATTTTGTTTATATAATATCTACAGCAATTCAGTCACTATCAGCACTTGTAGGTAGGTAGCATGTAATAAAATTTATTACATGCATACTCAGCTCAGCGCGGCAATAAACGATCTATTGAATGATGTTATTTAATAAAACGACCCCTGTTTATACCGACTCGTATCATAAATTTGTATTGCGAGGATATCATTTTATATTTCAAATAGCATATATAAGCATTATTATAATGCTTATATGCTATTTGAAATCCTCGACTTTAATACACTGTATTTTATATTACTTTCATTTATATTTAAGGATTGTAAATAAACTCAAAGGAAATCCGTGACCACTGATCACTCACGACTGGAATACCGGAAAAAACCCGCGGGAGGCACAAAGGACTGGATTCGCATTAGTGACATCAACAGCATCAGTCCACCACCACCCAACCCATTAACGTCCCACAGCTGGGCACAGGCCTCCACTCTCATAAGAGAGAGGGAATTAGAGCTTAGACCCACCACGCTGCTCCAATGCGGCTTGGCGGACTTTAACGACTATTATCATGTTAGTGAGAATAACCGGGACCGACGGCTTAACGTGCTCTCCGAGGCACGGGGGTGAAACACCGCCAACTTCCTAACTCCGGGCTAGTACTAGTAATTTCTAGTCAGAAAAACCCAATACTCAATAATTATGGCCCGACCCGGGACTCGAATCCGGGACCTCGTCGGCCGCAGTCGAACATGCCAACCACTAGACCAACGAGGCAGCATCAGTCATGTCATAAAAATACTTGAACTGAGGTCATGTCTTGTCAACGGCTTATAACTTGATGTGACTTTTTTTTGATAGGCCTATTAAATTGAATGTATGGAACGGCTATTCCGCACAGAAATATTGTCCTATGAGATGCCGACTGTGATGTTTATGTAACAGGATTAGTAATTAAATGGCAGTTGTAACTTGACAGCTGAGCTGAGAGCACGTGCGGTTGTTTTATTGTACCCAATTCCCACACTTGTGACTGGTGGACGTCACAACTGGCGACGAGTCAGGGGGTACGTACCCTTAAATGGTGTAAGAAAAAAAAAATGAAAAAACGAAAATGAGGAGTGGAGCAAAATAGTGAGTAGGTACCTACATTACCCACCTTAATGTTTTGCATGCATGAATATTGACGTGTCACCTGCGTTTTGAACGCTATCACCTCACTCTAATTCAAATACTTATTATGTCCTTTTTAATTTTCAATCATTTATTTCCGCTAATTATATTATTGCAATAATTTAATGAAATTTATGTAGGTACTTAAGCTTACTAAAACTTGTAAGCGGAACCTACCTAATGTTTATAAACGGAACACCGGATTTTTCGGACCTTTGTGACGGTTAACGTATAAACATTTTTACATTTGATTGAAAAGTTGAGGATAGTGCTAAAAAACATAATATCCGCGATCGAAAGTAATTGCCAATATTATATGCTATTAAAAGCTCTTTCCATTTTCTATTCAATAGGTGACCTCATGAAAAAATGCAAACTAAATCTCGCGGTTTTCGAAATTGTGCCGTATTGTGGCGGTATCGAGATATTGTGTATTCTTTGTCACGATAATATATGAAAACAAATGGGTGTGGGTACTTACTTGTCTGTTTTGTGTAATATTTAAATAAATTACTCCTACTCTCATGATTTCAGTAGTAAGTCTGTAAAGGGCTGGAACTAAGGAGCTATTGATCAAATTAGTAGGTCGGAAACGGGCTGGTACTAAGAAAGATATGTATCAAATTGGTAAGCCGGTGAACGGCAGGTACTAAAGAGGGTTTACATAAAATCCACTGAGTAGTAAATTGACCAGTAAGTTTTTCAGTATAAAATAGTGACTTAATTTAAAGTGGGTCAGTAATTGTTTACCGCCACTTCATAGAATATAGACTCTTTTTCAGATAGAGTGATAACGGTAATGGGTCTTTTTGTAAAATATCGATGTCCTCTGCATACAATTGTTATTTTACATATAAAGGTGACTAATTAATACTGTTACCATCCCATGCAAAAGTAAACATATTAAAGTATGTGGCATATGTGGCAAGTTATTGAATCTATTCAAATCCTATAACTTATCCAATATGTTTATGGAGCCAACTAGAATAACTGCAACTAGTGCCACATGCATAGACAATATTTTTACAAATTTTATACCTGTCAATAAAAACATTATTAGTAAATTAGATTCAGATCATTGTGGACAACAAATTCAGTTTGAAAATTTAAATAAATATGTATCAAAGCGTAGAATAACTTTTGTACCAGTAACGTTGGACCGTATTGAAAAAATAAGAACAAGTCTTACAAAGGAACTCCCTTTTTATTTACCAAATGGGTTGAGTCCTAATGAAATGTATAACATATTCCTTAATACTTTCAGTGAAATATTCAAATCAATATTCACCAGTAAAACGGTCTTAACTGATAATGCAAATGTTTTTAACGAATGGGCAACAAATGAATTGCATAGAAAGAGGCAAAAAATTATATAAATTGTATGCAGAGCGACAGTATGATACTAGTAACGAGTTCAAGCAGCTTGTTCAACTGTTTTCCAAGGAGTTTAAAAGAGATTGCATTGTGGCTAAATCAAAACATATTCAAAACATATTATTCAAAAGCGATGTAGCCATTTTTACTTAAGAGTTGCGCTTATCAGGAACGATTTCAGCTTAAAAAAATACGTCACCTTAAAAAAAATAGTTTTCACTGATTCCCGAAAGTTTATGATTTTGGATTCGGTCGTTGTTTTATTACGAGTGCAAAGTAGTAAACTGGCAGTGCCAGATGGTACTACCCAAAACGTAAACTGTGCACTGAGTAGTAAACTGACGTCTGTCGGTTGGTACTAACAATAGAAATAGTAAACTAGCAATGCTAGTTGGTACTACCCAAAACGTAAACTGTGCACTGAGTAGTAAGCTGACATCTGTCGGCTGGTACTAACAATAGAAATAGTAAACTAGCAATTCTAGTTGGTACTACCCAAAACGTAAACTGTGCACTGAGTAGTAAACTGACGTCTGTCGGTTGGTACTAACAATAGAAATAGTAAACTAGCAATGCTAGTTGGTACTACCCAAAACGTAAACTGTGCACTGAGTAGTAAAGGTACTAACAATAAAAATAGTAAACTAGCAATGCTAGTTGGTACTACCCAAAACGGTAACTGTACACCGAGTAGTAGACTGACAATGTCGGTTGGTACTAACAAAATACTTTGTCGAAAAAAGAAAGGAAAAAAAAAACGTATAGGCAGTTATAAGGACTGCTGACAGAAGTGAAAACTCAAAACAATGGAAAGCGTGACGATGACGCGAGTTCCATGATTTTTGTTCACCCAAAAAGTGCGCGCACTCAACGCGCCTAAGGAAGTAAAAACCTTGTTGGGTAACAATAATAATATGCATTGCTTACTAGCAATGCTAGCAATATATTTATAGGCAAATACGCTGATTACGCAAGGTACCTACGGGTATCTACTTTATGTTTATGAAGACATTTCGAATTAATTGACCATACTATATTAATATAATATGGTTTAACTTTTGAAAAGTGATGTTTACGGTAACTCTTAGTTGAGCGCGTAGGCATACGATGCAATCAATATTTACAGAACGTACTCGAGAGCGACATGCGTAACGTTGGACAGCACGACGTTGGTGTGAGATGATGTTTCATGACCACCTCATTAATATTATAAACAGCTGAAGATATTTAAATTATTATGAAGAATAATATTGTGTTCAGCTAGTTTGGTTCGAGATTTTATCTTTTTATAATTGGTTTATTTATGCAGGAGGTTTCCCCCAATTTTGGATCTAAATCAGAAATTAACAGTATAGTCACCGCAATATGGTTTTTAAAATTGATGAAGTATGTCCGCGCGTGTTTTCCTATAGAATGAAGGTTGATTGAATATTCATAGAATTCCTTCAGAACATAACAATTATGTTAAAAGGGGTGAACATGACCATGCCAGATATTTCTAGCAATTTGGTCCGATGGATTACCTGTGGGTCCGATAGAAAAAAAACAATAACTCGATATTTTAGAAAATTTAGTAAGTTTTAGTAAATATTTTAAAATAAAAATATATCTGGGTTTCCAGTATACCTAAGGTCGTGTCTGTTGTCAATACGTTTATGTTCATGAGTGGTTTCTGGTTTCAAAAGAACCTTACTATATTTGAATAATTTAATCATATTATTGGTTGTAATTTGCCATTAAATCGATACATGAAATCATTTTACTTTGTATTTAAAGCATAGTTGATTTCACCTTCGAATTCTTTATCCGTGGGTAATGTTGTTGATGTAACCACATTTAATATCGGGTGGGAATTTATTGGAACGAAACAACACACTGAATTGAGAACCTCTTTCTTTTTGGAAGTCGGTTGTAAATGAAAGTTGCCAGGGACGGCAAGACATAACCTGTCCGTGATATGACTTGAACACGAGGACGTGTTATTTGCAAGACGGCCGAACTGTCAGCTTCGTGTTTAAAATTGAATTGAATTTTCAGAAAAGATAAAAGTTGTTAATTTATTTATTCGTGAAGGTGTCATTCGATGTATTTTGACTCGGTCAGTTCGTAGGCGGGAACGCCAAATTGGAATAACTTGTATAATAAATACGAATACTTTGACGTGTGAAAGTTAGTCTCCTACCGGCAGACTTAGCGGTAATTGAATGCTTTTGAGTTTAGATCGCAATTTGATTTTAAGTTTAGCAGTAGCAACTGCAGCCTGATCAAGTGATTAATTATTGTCGTGAGGTTTTGGCCAAGTTTCTCTATTTGACTGTTTACATTGAATCTCTTGTGAAACTGTACACGTTGTGACCATTCGCTTGTGCAGGTTTTATATAGAGGGTGCAAATATATTTTAAAAGTAATTTTAGTCATTGCCCGCTTCTGGAATTATGCTTACAAATTTGCTTTGCAATCCGCACATTTGCTGTTTATTTTTGAAGACGGAGTAATTAAAAAAATTAAAAATTTGAAAGTACCGTCATTACAAACTTATACCAATTTGTCATCGTTTTGTTCAGTGATCGGTGGCTATTATTTTGAATGCTAGACGCCACCGAGTTTCTTGCTGGTTCTTCTCGCTAGGTCGTGGCATTCCGAACCAGTAGTAGATTCGCTTAAAATTTGATGAATTTCGCTTAAACATCAAATGAGAGTTTAAACTGACGCGTACCATAAATATTAGATGGGAACCCCGAGGTAATGCGCCAAGGTAGGAAATGCGGACAGTCCGGGAATTAGGGTTTGTGCATGTAACCATGATGTGTCTAGTCCAGGAATTAGGACAGGCACAAACTGGAGGGCTTTAAGGTTACCTCGGGTCAAGGATTGCAATTTTGTTACAGTTTTGCTGAGCTGTACCTAAGGTTAATTATTTCGATGTTGGTTGGTCAGTCCACCTCGGAGACTCAGCGACTAGTGTATGCTTTGGTGTTTAGATCGCGATTTGATTTAGAGGTGATGATAGCAATCAAACCCTAAATTGATGAATATTGTCTTTAAATTCAGGTCGGTGCGATAATAATTAGATTAAATCTCTCGAGGCGCCTCTAATCTCTACACATTGTAATAGGTTACTCTTGCAAGTTTCAATGAGAGTATAAAAATATCAAAAATGTTAAATCATTACCTACTTCTGCAATGAAGCTTTTAGTTCAGAAGCGAAAAATAAGATTTCCTTGATTTCCATCGAGATTAAATTATTTGGTAGCCACGGCTAGTGATTCCACTCTATTTAATATTTTACCTGCTCTTACAGATTTACGCTCACTTGCGCTAGACCAGAAATATGTTTGCGTTACATTTCTTAATATTTCTATAATCGTCATTTTAAGATCAATTACCAATCCCGAAATAAACTCATAAATTAAAACACCAGGACAAAATAATGAAGAAAAGGGGAAGAAAATAAGGATTCAGCAGAAAATCAAAAGAGGTAAATATGTGAAAGGGAGAAATGGCAAATGTCAAAATATGATGACCGGAATATAAATAATAAAACTGAAATACAAAAATATTAATATCATTAGTTAAATTCACTATTTAAAAAAAAAATCTATATATGTTGTAACGTTGTGTACGTATATTTAAAATACAATTATGTAGCTGTACCAAGGCTTAGCAACTAAATATGTTAAAAAGGGAGAGGTGTGATGTTTATGTAACATGATTAGTAATTAAATGGCAGTTGTAACTTGACAGCTGAGCTGAGAGCACGTGCGGTTGTTTTATTGTACCCAATTCCCACACTTGTGACTGGTGGACGTCACACAGACCACATTACTAATACTAAGACAATGGCAGTGGCCTAGCTTTACGCAAAAGCGAGTTACAATCTGCAAAAAATTTTTGTACACAGAGGTCACTGATGTCACGGCGTTATCCTTCTCTCTCGCTTGTAACTCTTTTCTTTCGTGGTGTCTATGTATATATGAATCTACATCTGTATCTTTATGTATATCACGTCTATATTTAATTGTTTTGTATTGCGATACGACGATTTTCTTCTTTTAGCGTAGGAGCACACGCCCGGTATCCGCTAGTTTATACGAACTCAAAAGAGACTGAAAACTAGCAGGAGACTCCCTACCAAATTTTCACGGTCATCACCATCACAATAATAACAATATTTTGTGTACTTAGTTAAAGTTTTCCATTTTTAGATTAAATAAATTGAATAAATAGTTAAAGAAACAGGTCCGACTTAAAAATATAACTTGTCATATTCCACTTTAACAATTAAAATGGACGTGGAAAATCATTTATCGGCTTTATAATATGTATATTGCAATTTGCGCAGTTATGTAAAAGGTATTTTAACTCCCCAGATCAGGATTCCGTGCCGGTTCAATCGGATCGCGATTCACAAAAGGCTTTGTGAAGTCGATGAAACCCGACCGTTCAGTATTGTTCGCATCGTAACAGCACTGGATTACATACCAAAAAGTTCCCTGAAAACTCTACCTACTATAGTATTATTTTTCATTCAAATTGCTCGCGCTAGGCGTTTCTTAATTATTGTTACTGCACGCAAATAGGCGTGTTTTATGTACCTTTTATTAGTGCATAAATATCAACCCAAGAATGTTTTTGACAATCTTTTACTAGATTTCTAGCGGAATAGTATAAACAGAGTATACAAAACGAACCCATATTATTAGACCTATCTACGTGGATTTCTGTTTTTGAAAAAATTGTAAGAACTCCTTGACAAAAGGTATGCCTTTATGCCCCGGAATAAATCATGCAACCTATGTAATACTCTGTTGACCAAATCCTGTGACCAAATTGGCCATGAAAAAGTAGCATAAAGTCAGAGACGAGACGGTCACTCTTTCGCATCTAGTATGTATGCTTTGTCTCTTTATGAAGAAACTGAGTCACTGATATAGTCTTATGCACCCGTATTCAACGTAAGAGTTTGACAGATATGCCAGTTGTAATGTTTAAAATCATTGATTGTAATAGTCCCAATGGTCAATGTTCTAGACCCAGCAGCTTGAAATGTGGATGCTTTAGATGAATAGGCCAGACCATTGGGCCAGACCCATAAAATTAAACGACCTCAATCGACCATAGGGCTCGAAACAGAAGTTGCTACTAGAATTTCTTTACGAGAAATATGAAGCAAATCGATATCAAAATGCTTAGAAAATACTCCGATGGCCCGATGGGGCACTAAATGGAATCACCTCACAGCAATTACATTAGCCAAATCGTATCTGAATGGAGCTTCAGTCGCCGCAATAAAATGAGCTTCATTTCTCTGAGTAATCCTAGCGGTATTATATTATGTCTGCTTTAAAATCATTTATTCGCGGTAACATTGAATTTGTATTTGGGTCTGTTAATGTTAATTTTCGGTAGGGTTTAATAATATTCATTTTCATGTCCTCCGTATTATAATAAATTGGTATTATTAAACAGTAGATACCCGTACCTCATCCATATTTAATATATATCGGTGGTTTAAAAGAAAGACAAATTTTAATTGTCTTTGCAGTTAAGTTAGGCGATGAAACGGTGTAAGACTGTTCAGAGAATTTTCTGAGTTCAGCCGTCAGTTACGTACCTAGTATAATATTATAAAAGCGTAAGTAGGTAGGTTGCGACTTCATTCGCGTGGATTTAGGAATTTTTAAATTCCATAGTTGGAACCCTTTGATTTTCCGGGATAAAAAGTATCCTCCATGACGTCTGCGGTTCACCATTGATGGTGCATTTCACGTTTCTATTGCCAGCTATAAATCTGCATCCGTGTCAATCAGTGGAATAAAACTTCCTATTTTTAGGGTTCCGTAGCCAAATGGCAAAAAACGGAACCCTTATGGATTCGTCATGTCTGTCTGTCCGTCTGTCTGTCCGTCTGTCTGTCTGTCCGTCCGTATGTCATAGCCACTTTTACCCGAAACTATAAGAACTATACTGTTGAAACTTGGTAAGTAGATGTATTCTGTGAACCGCATTAAGATTTTCACACAAAAATATAAAAAAAAACAATAAATTTTGGGGGTTCCCCATACTCAGAACTGAAACTCAAAATTTTTTTTTCATCAAACCCATACGTTTGGGGTTCGTACAGTACCATGCAAACTTCCACCATCAAATTGGTTTGAACGAGATCTAGTAAGTAGTATTTTTTAATAATTTGAAACTTACTACAGGTTTGTACGGAACCCTCGGGGCGCGAGTCCGACTCGCACTTGGCCGGTTTTATTTAATATATGAGGAGAGTAAGAATGTTAAGGTTGCCTGGCAGAGATTGCCAGTTGTGTTCTATAATATAATGCTGTTTTATGGTGTACAAAATAGTTAAATAAAAATAAAATATAAAAGGATATAATAAATAAAAAAAATTACCTAACGGCCTTAACATCTGAAAGCGGCAGTTAAAAAATGATTCTATTTTATCATGGCAATATTAAATAAGGGTAATAATAACGTAACAAATGTGTTGTTGGGCAACGAGGCAACTCTTTTTATGTGGAAACGTCGGGAAACGGCATTTACCTTTGAAAATACTTTCCTGGATATTACGAAAGGAATTTGGAGAAACATGATTTTGTATGATTATTAAATGATAATTCTATATTTTCAGACATATTTTACTCTAAAGTTGAGGAGGTACTTACGCAATAGCGTTACCAAGTTACTTTAAAGCATAGATTTTGACGACCTCCTCGGCGCAGTGTTGAGCGCTGTTGTCTTAATGTGCGGAGGTCCCGGGTTCGATCCCCGGCAGGGTCAATTTGGGAATTTATAATTTCTGAATTTTCCCTGGTCTAGCCTGGTGAAAGGCTTCGGCCGTGGCTAGTTACCACCATACCGGGAAAGACGTGCCGCCAAGCGATTTAGCGTTCCGGTACCATGCCATGTAGAAACCGAATAGAGGTATGGATTTAATATAACTGCCATGCCCCTAACAAGTTAGCCCGCTACCATCTTAGACTGCATCATCACTTACCATCAGGTAAGATCGCAGTCAAGGGGTAACTTGTAGTGGCTAAAAAAAAATAGATATTTCTCAAAAATAGACCATTAATCACACTTCATATTATTTGTGAAATTCTATTTCATACTCTGATCAAATTAAAAAAGCTAGAATCTCTTCAAAATATAGGTATTTGTAGGTCTTATATTAACCAAAGGCGTATACCTACACGTAATAAAATATCTTTTATACTACACCCGCTCGGAAAGTACCCTCTTGCTTTGGTCAAAACGAGGTAGAAAGTACGTCATTGCTACAAACCAATTAAGCGGGAGGAAAAGATGTATGAAATTTCATTTCTAACGTGCTAAGCGGGGAGAAAACTGTATGAAAATCCATTTCTAACGCGCTGTTGTTTTTTAATTTTAAGTAAATATGGTATGGACGTTGAGAATTTGGATGTCTTACCTTAGGGAAATATAATATTAGAAGCAGCTTCACCATATTTGACATAGAAAAGTCAAATAATATGGTGAATGTCGATTGTCAACATCGACGTCGATTATCGATATCCGATATTGATAGTCGATATCGATATCGATGTCGATTGTCGGTATCGATGTCGATTGTCGGTATCGATGTCGATTGTCGATATCGATCTCGATTGTCGATATCGAAATCTATATTGAAATAATCCTCAAAATGTAGTCTAGTTGTGATAGTGAAGCTTCGAATGAAGCGACTCATATAGTTATGATAGAACGTCATTTTTTTTTTAAAATTTTTTTTAAAATTTTTTGAAAACAATACATTAGAAATTAAAGTTAGCTAGCCTAACCTAATTAAGGACTATTAACCTAAACCTTTTTTTTTTTTTTTGTTTTTTTTGTTTTTTTTTTTTGTTTTTTCTTTTTTGTTTTTTTTTTTGTTTTTTTTTTTTTTTTATGTTTCTGTATTTTGAATATGGGTTTGTAAAATTGCCTGAAATAAAAAATACTTATTTTATTTATTATTTTAAACCTTTGTAAGTTCGTTTAATCACTAATTATCGCTTATTTTCCTCGCAGGTGTATTATAAAGCACTATGTATCACTCGGTAGAAAGTACGATTCCTACCTCGCGTGTATTGCGGCCCTTCGGCTACGCCTCGGGCCTCAAACTACACCCTCGATAGTAATCGGTCACTTTCTCCCCTCGGTGAACAATGTACTATTTCAATACAGTTGTCAAACATGGCGCACTTTCAGAGGTCAGACACTTACTTTTGCAGTTTAGTTTTAAATTTTCCAAGTCAATTAAAAAAGTTTAGTGGCAAGGAGTTTTCATTCATAGAATATAATCGGATAGGCAATTTTTACGAGGAAAAATGAATGAATCCGTACGTTTTAGCATTGAATTTCCAAAATTCTTTTAAATGGTTGTTGATTATATTTAATTACCAGTTTTAATTTAATTATTTTCAACATTTCACAAAAATCGAATAGGCTGTATACGCGTAGATACGAAACCGTAGCCTAGTTTCGTTGAAAAAAAAAATATGTCCAGGTGTAAATACGCGCCATTTGCTGAATTTTTTTATTTTTTATGTGATAAATATTATTTTGTTTATTTAATTACAACTAGGAAATAAACAAACTATAAATGAAATCTAAATTAAAACTAATATTACAAACACTATGAAATTAAAACTAAGTAAAATAAATTAAATTAAATCTAAAACCTCATCGAGACCACCGCAGCGAGGCATTGTACCCAAGATGCTGGCAGCATTACCCCTTTGGATGGCCAAACTATAGTACATTGTTCACCGAGGGGAGAAAGTGACCGATTACTAACGAGGGTGTAGTTTGAGGCCCGAGGCGTAGCCGAAGGGCCGCAATACACTCGAGGTAGGAATCTTACTTTCTCCCGAGTGATACATAGTGCTTTATACTACACCTGCGAGGAAAATAAGCGATAATTAGTGATTAAAAACGAACTTACAAAGGTTTAGGTTAATAGTTAATAATATCTAAATAAGTTAGGCTAGCTAGCTTTAATTTCTATTGTATTGTTTTCAATAAATTAAAAAAAAAAATTTAAAAAAAAAGTGAAGTTCTATCATAACTATATGAGTCGCTTCCTTCGAAGCTTCACTATCACAACTAGACTACATTTTGAGGATTATTTCGATCGACATCGATACCGACAATCGACATCGATATCGACAATCTTACGATTTCAACGACATATTATGGTAGGAGAATAGCTTGTATCCTGGAAAAGGAGATGCGCATATTACTGTGGTGGTACGCTGGCTACTTTGGAGCTACGCTGAGTACTTTAGCGGTACGACGAATACTTTCAAGATATGCCAGTAAAATTGGTGGTACGTAGACTAGTTTGGAGGTAGGCCGACTACTTTAGAGGTACGCAGACTACTTTAGAGGTACGCAGACTACTTTTAAGGTACGCCAGCTACTTTAGCGGTACGCAGACTACTTTGGTGTTACGTAGGCTACTTTTAAGGTACGCCAGCTACTTTAGAGGTACGCAGGATACTTTGGAGGTACGTAGGCTACTTTGGTGGTACGCAGGCTACTTTTAAGGTACGCCAGCTACTTTAGAGGTACGCCGGCTACTTTGGAGGTACGTAGGCTACTTTGGAGGTACGTAGGCTACTTTGGTGGTACGCAGGCTACTTTTATGTTACGCCAGCTACTTTAGAGGTACGTACGTACCTCGTACAGCTCTGCGTACCTCGAAAGTAGCTGGCGTACCTTAAAAGTAGCCTACGTACCTTAAAAGTAGCCTGCGTACTTCTAAAGTAGCCGGCGTACCTCTAAAGTAGCTGGCGTACCTTAAAAGTAGCCTGCGTACCACCAAAGTACCCTACGTACCTCCAAAGTAGCCTACGTACCTCCAAAGTAGCCGGCGTACCTCTAAAGTAGCTGGCGTACCTTAAAAGTAGCCTGCGTACCACCAAAGTAGCCTACGTACCTCCAAAGTAGCCTGCGTACCTCAAAAGTAACTGGGGTACCTTAAAAGTACCCTACGTACCACCAAAGTAGCCTGCGTACCTCGAAAGTAGCTGGCGTACCTTAAAAGTAGCCTGCGTACCACCAAAGTACCCCACGTACCTCCAAAGTAGCTGGCGTACCTTAAAAGTACCCTACGTACCACCAAAGTAGCCTGCGTACCTCGAAAGTAGCTGGCGTACCTTAAAAGTAGCCTGCGTACCACCAAAGTACCCTACGTACCACCAAAGTAGCCTGCGTACCTCGAAAGTAGCTGGCGTACCGTAAAAGTAGCCTACGTACCACCAAAGTAACCTGCGTACATCTGTGGTCCATACCATATTTACTTAAAATTAAAAAACAACAGCGCGTTAGAAATGGATTTTCATACAGTTTTCTCCCCGCTTAGCACGTTAGAAATGAAATTTCATACATCTTTTCCTCCCGCATATTTGGTTTGTAGCAATGACGTACTTTCTACCTCGTTTTGACACAAGCAAGAGGGTACTTTCCGAGCGGGTGTAGTATAAATTCTTTGACCAAGGTAGCTGCCAGCTCTCGGGTCCCCGGTTGACTCGATAAATTGATTATATTTTTGTTAATATGAGTTCTAGTACTAATGATGAAATGGAATTAACTCCACCAGATATTTTATCTGAGGCGAAAACTGCGCAAGATGGAATTTTGGAAACAGCAGCAAATTTCACTGAATTTTAGTAATTGCTCAAGCTTTACTCTCAATTTTCAGAATTAATTACTATGTACGTATGTATGTTGAAATAAACTTGTAATTCTTTGATTTGTTTATTACTATTTCCCACAACTGTATTGAAAAACGTCGTGTGATACACGGGTGTGAAGGTTATTGCAAACTCGTGACATTAAACCCCTCACCTTCGGCTCGGGCTTATTAATGACAGCTCGTTTGCAATAACCTACTTTCCACCCTTGTATCACAATATACTATTTTCCACTACAAGTTAGCCAGTCTGCGATCTTACCACGTAGAGAAAGACACTCCTTCCAGTACAAAACTACTAGTTTGGATTATTCATGCAAATCCTGAGTACAAAATCACTTAAGTACCTATCATGTTTACACCTCCAAGGACACGTACCTAATCCTGAATATCTTCCCTTGGTATGACTAGTGATTGTGGGCTTAATGCTTGACTGAGTGCAGCTTGTTAATGAGAATGAAATGTGTAGCCTTAGAATAACTACATTAGAAGGTATGTTTCCAAACAACGCCTTCTCAAAACGCAAGCTACAAATTCGCTATTTTTGCTGTGTTTACTTGCCTTGTCACGCACACAGACACAAACATAATGTTTCCAGTTTAAATGTTTTCCCCCTAAAAGTTGGGTAAATAATTGGTTAGTTTGTTTGTAGCATTGTAGCTTCTAAAACTAAGTTAACCAGCTTTTTTCGGACTTGACGGTGCCATTTATGGCACCAATTTAACGGCTTACATTTCGCGAGTGTACTGGGTTTCTATAGGTAGTTATTCTAAGCGTGTAGCATATATTAGTTAAATTGAAATAAATACAACCTCCATGGCGCAGTGGTGAGCGCTGTGTATCCTACAAGTGGAAAGTCTTGGGTTCGAGGCATGGGGTATAATTTTATGATCTCATAATTTTCGAATTCTCTCTGCTCTTGTTTGGTTGCTACTCTCCCGCCACAAACCAAGCGTTTCGGTACGATGCCGTGTAGAATCCGATAAGGGAATTTTAATGGGTTTAACTGTTACACCTCTAACAATCGTAGACTTTTTTTTTTTTTTTTTTTTTTTTTTTTTTTTTTTTCTTTTTTTTTTTTACCAAAAAATTTTTATATTTTTTCTTGATTTGGCACATTTGGACGAAATTTACATTTGGATCATTGGATCAGAGGATTGGAGCAGAAATTTACATTTGGATCCACTGACAGAGCGCTCCATCACCCTGAAAATAAATAAACAAATAAAAAATTAAACGGGAAATAATAAAATAATTAAACGTGAAAACTGATACTCTGCGTTTGCAGAAATATTGTACCTGACGCGGGGAGAACTTATACATCTCCCCACCACTTTTGGACATTAAGTTTGACCTTGGGAGCGGTATACACTCCCAAGTTAGGTTAAGATTTTTGACAACTGGGTTGATTTTTTATACAACCCAGTTATTTTAATTATTTAAATTTTTATTAGTAAGTGCATTTTAACTAGGTTAGTATTTTATTTTAACTATTTTTATTCACTCTTTTGCTTAGGTTAGGTTAGTGGAATTTTTGACATCTGGGTTGCTCTATACACAACCCAGTTATAATTGTAATAGTTATATCTTTAATAGTTATAGCTATAGTTTTTAACCTCCATCATGTTTAAGACACCCCCCAAGGAGATCGCGGTCGGCCAAACACCAATAGACACGGCAGACCTGGAGAAGCTGGAGTCGCCAGAGGGTAATGCGGTCCTAGGGGCAGATCCCTCCAAGGCTCTGGTGGAAACAGAGAGCCTTACCAAAGTGAGGAAGAGCATTGGGGAGTGGGAAACCGGGAAAACGAGGTCCAATCTCAAACCCGCTAATTCCCCGATAACCACAACTTCCCCAATCAAAGTGGCCCCTGCTGGTCCCGTTAAGGCTCTCAGTCAGGGAAGTTCATCGAAGCTCTCTCCCAGAACGATGGAAGCCAAGTCTTGCCTGATGAAAGCCAAACTGCAGATAAACAGTTCAAGGAACCTGAAAGGGGAAATAAAGACTGAGGTTATACAGATAATAGAGCGAATGTATCAATTGGTGAAGGAAGCCGACATGCCGAGTCTCAAAACCAGCAAAAAGCCTGCCAGTAAGCCCGATGTAGAGCGTGAAAAGGCAGAAGGTGACGAGACCAGGCTAAGCGCAGAACGAGACCTTATAAACAAGATGAAGGAACATAGCCTCCTGATTCAGACGAACACTGAAGAAGTGAAAAAACTTCAGGTATCGATTGCCAAGCACCAGCTACTCCACGAGAAAACTGCCACGTACGCAAATGTGGCAGCTGGTCGGAGCCAAGAGCATGTCGCGATGCACTCTGTGGTGGTATCGTCCAAGGACGAGTCCGAGACAGGGGATGACGTCCTGACCCAGATTAGGGCAGCAATTAATGCCAAGGATGGCTGGGTTAAAGTCGAAAGAGTACGCAAGGCAAAGGACAAAAAAGTCATAGTAGGATGCAGCTCAGAGGAGGAGAGACAAAAGGTCAAAGAGAGACTAAAAAGTGTAGCCGACCGCCTCAACGTCGAAGAAATTAAAAACAAGGACCCCCTTCTGGTCCTCAAAGACGTCCTGCAGTACAACAGTGATGAGGACATCAAGAGCGCTTTGAGAAACCAGAACCGGAGCCTGTTTGAAGGCATAGGCAAAGAAGACCGACTCGAGATAAAGTTTAGAAGGAGAGCCAGGAACCCTCACGCTAGCCATGTGGTCCTGAGACTGTGTCCCAAGCTGTGGCTGCGGATGGTCGAGGCGGAGTCAGTGCACATTGATATGCAAAAGATCAGAGTGGCAGACTATTCGCCGCTCGTGCAATGTTCACTCTGTCTCCGCTACGGGCATGGAAGACGTTTCTGTAAAGAAACCGTCACCAAGTGCAGCCACTGCGGAGGGCCGCATATGAAAGCCGAGTGTGCTGACTGGCTCGCCAACGTAGCGCCCACATGTTGCAACTGTACTCGCGCCAAGCTAGACCGGACCGACCACAATGCCTTTAGTCAGGAGTGCCCAACGAGAAAGAAATGGGATGCACTGGCCCGCGCTTCCATAGCATATTGCTAAAGGCACCCAGGCGGAGTCCAGTAATCACAACAACCCTGCATCTCTCATCAATGATGCTAACTTAACATCACCATCCCCCCAAGTTAAGGACGGAGCTCACCTCTTCCTCCAAGCCAACCTGCAACGAAAACAACTGGCCACCTTAGAACTTATGAAGGAAGCATCGGAGACGAAGGCGGCTCTGGCCCTGCTCCAGGAGCCCTATGTGGGAGGAGGGTCGACCATGAAAACATATGGACGGACACGAATCTTCCAGAACATCAACCCGGGGGAGGGCACCGTAAAGGCGGCAATTGCCGTCTTCGATCAGGACCTAGACGCAATACTGTGCCCAGAATTGACAACAAACAACATCTCAGTTGTCAAGATCCGTACTGATGCCTGGGAGGTCGTGTTCGCCTCCTTCTACTTCGAACCGGACAAACCCCTGGAACCTTACCTGGAGCAGCTCAAGAAAATAGAGGCTGCGGCGCAGTCAACCAGACTTGTCATTGGAGGGGATTGCAACGCGAAGAGTATCTGGTGGGGTGCTGGTGGAACTGACGCAAGAGGAGACCTTCTGGCAGGGGCACTGGATCAATTGGGCCTCCAAGTACTCAACGTCGGAACTGTTCCAACCTTCGACACGATAAGGGGGGGCAGATCCTTTAGCAGCTATGTGGACATAACAGCGTGTACCGCAGATATTCTCGACTTGGCGGAAGATTGGACAGTGGTTCAGGGCATGACGAGCTCGGATCACAACGGCATCGCATTCAAAATTAAATTAAAAAAAGGAAATGCCATTAATATACATAGAACTACCAGGGTTTATAATACAAAAAAAGCAAATTGGGGTCAGTTCCATGAGGAAATGGCCCAACTAAAAATCGAACATAATATAAATAAAACAAACATACAAAATATCACCAATACCGAACAACTAGAAAATACTACAGAGATATATATACAAATAATACAAACAACATGCAAAAAACACATACCACTTATAAAAACTAACAATAAACTTACCTTGCCGTGGTGGTCCGATGAACTCGATGAACTCAGGCGAGAAGTCAACACCAGGAGGAGGAGAATACGAAGCGCTGCACCGACACGACGAGCTCGGGTAGTTGACGAATACCTGGAAAAGAAAGAAGAGTATGAAAACAAGGCAAAGGAAGCACAGGTCCACAGCTGGAAAGAGTTCTGTGGTAAGCAGGACAAGGAGGGAATGTGGGAAGGTATATACAGGGTGATTGGTCGAACGACTAAAAGAAAAGAAGATCTCCCTCTAAACGTAAATGGTACCACCCTCACCGCCAAAGAATCCGTCAAATTGCTGGCCGAGACATTTTACCCGGAGGACCTCGAATGTCAGGATAACGCCGACCACGTAGAGATAAGAAAGGCCGCTCACCAGGTAAATGGACTCGACCATGATAGTATACATGACCCCCCATTTATCCTGGAGGAACTGAAAAACTCCGTGGAAAGCTTCAATCCCAAGAAGGCCCCGGGTGAAGACGGACTGACCGCGGATATTTGTAGCCGGGTTATAGCGCGGGACCCGGAGACATTCTTGGCGCTCGCCAATAAATGCCTCGAATTGGGCAGTTTCCCGACTATCTGGAAACGGGCAACAGTTGTCGTATTGAAGAAACCAGCCAAGGAGGATCTGACAAACCCAAAATCATACAGACCGATTGGACTGCTGTCTGTAATGGGGAAGATCCTCGAAAAAATGATGGTCGGCAGACTGAAATGGCACCTGTTGCCTAAAATGAGCACCCGCCAATACGGCTTTGTGCCACAGAGGAGCACCGAAGACTCCCTCTATGACCTTATGCGATACATTCGGAGCAAGTTAACATTGAAAAAACTTGTAACGATGATATTTGATGATTGACGCTGGACATAGAGGGAGCCTTCGATAGCGCGTGGTGGCCAGCCATCAAGCTAAGACTGGTGGAAGAGGACTGCCCAGTCAACATACGTAGGCTTATCAATAATTATTTACACGACAGGAGCGTCAATGTGCGGTATGCCGGTGAGCAATATAGCAAGCAGACCAATAAAGGGTGTGTACAGGGATCCATAGGGGGACCCATATTATGGAATCTTCTTCTGGATCCCCTGCTTAAAGGCCTAGAGGAGAGGGGCGAGTACTGCCAGGCTTTTGCCGATGACATTGTGTTGATTTTCGACGGTGACACTGCGCAGGATATACAGAGACAAGCCAACGCCGCCCTCACTTATGTTCAGGAGTGGGGTGTCCGAAATAAGCTTCGGTTCGCGCCCCAGAAGACAAATGCGATGTTGATTACTCGAAAGTTAAAATACGACACACCGCTCCTGAGCATGGGAGGGGTTCCAATAAATATGACCAAGGAAATTAAAATCCTTGGTCTTACCATCGACAGCTCCCTGACCTTCAACACGCACATTGCGAATACATGCAAAAAAGTGTCCAACATCTACGGGCAGCTGTCGAGAGCGGCGAAGATCAGTTGAGGCCTACATCCGGAAATAATCCGGACGATATACACGGCAGTAGTGGAGCCTACAATACTGTACGCGGCGAGCGCCTGGGCGCCAGCAGCGCGAAAGCTTGGCGTGAGGAAGCAGCTGAACGGTGTGCAGCGCGGATTCGCCCAAAAAATCAGCAAGGCGTACCGAACGGTCTCCCGTAGACGTAGACAGCAACAAAAGTCAAGCGGTGCGAATCTTCACGGATGGCAGCAAAATCGAGAATAAAGTCGGAGCCTCACTGTCCTTTTGGAACGAAGAGGCCGAGATCAAGTCCATAAAATTAAAGCTGCCATCCTACAGCACAGTTTACCAGGCTGAACTTCTGGCCATATGCAGAGCCACGGCGGAGGCTCTCAAAAGTACCGAGCCAAGCTTTGGAATCTACAGCGATTCCAGATCCGCGCTGGAGACCGTGGTCAGCTATAGCTCATACCACCCCCTAGCAGTCGAGACCCGAAAGAACCTGGAGCGGGCTCTTGCCCAGAGCAAAGTTGTCACTTTGTTCTGGATAAAAGCTCATGCTGGCCTCGCTGGTAACGAGCGCGCCGACGAATTAGCAAAAAGTGCTGCCCTCTACTCGAAAAAGAGTCCCGACTATGACCTGTGTCCGGTTTCATTTGTCAAGGGCCAAATCCGCAAGGAATCTCTTGACGAATGGAACCAGAGATACAGGTCAGGTGAAACGGCCGAAACAACAAAAACCTTCTTCCCGGATGCGGTTGAGGCGTACAGGTTGATACGAAAAATCACTCTGGGCAATGTCACCACACAGTTGCTAACAGGGCATGGCGGTTTTGGGGAGTACTTACACAGATTCAAAATTAAAGACGATCCAAGCTGTGTCTGCGACCCCAGCTGTGAAGAAACTGTGTTACACATATTAGTCGAGTGTCCGCAGCACGGCAAAGCACGTGAAGACCTGGAACAGGAGATGCAAATGAGTCTGTGTAAGGATTCCCTGGCTAAGATATTGAAGAACCACAAAACCAGAGACCTATTTTTAAAATATGCCACGAAAATTGTAAATATAGCCATAGATAGGAATAAAACGTAAGTTATATCAGGCCTGGCTCACTTGTCACGTGACCTGAGATATTTAACTACTGCTACGTGGACGCTCGACGGCACTCGTATCAGTCGAGTGTTGCGCGCGGACCGTAGTTATACGTTTGACTTTTACTCAAGTTCTTATGGATAAACAAAGAAAGATCAGTAAACGATATCGTATCACATTAGGTCGTTTAAACTCTAATTATTAAGACCTAACTTATCGCTCTTTGCTCTTTCCTAAGGACCCTGAAAGGCAAGTTTGTATTATTTGCCTATCTACATACGTACCTACTTAGAGTTCTAAACAAAACTAATATTAATACATAATGTGGGTAGTTTTATTATTATATCCAGACAAGATACAGTTTTAAACAAAAGTAAATATGTATACACCAGTAATATCCAATATTATAGTGATAGCCTAATGGGTAGACTTCAGCCTCCAAGTCTGGGGTTCGATCCCGGGAACGCACCTCCAACTTAATTAATTAAAATATATCATTTACGGTGAACAAAAATCGTGTGGAAAGCTGAAACCTTACCTGAGAGTTCTATAATCATTATAAAAAACTCTAATATGTCTGCCAACAAGAAATTAGCCAGCGTGGAGAAATATATGGCTTAAACCCTTCTCATTCTGAGAAGAGCCTCGTGAGTCGTGCTTAGTAGTGGTACTAGTGGGCCGCCGATGAGTCGATGATGATTAATCCATAATGTGCGTATATTATTTTGTCTCGTAAACTCTGGCATGGACCCCCTCCCGCCCCATACAAGTGTAAAATATTCATTGATATTTCACTACATGTGGCATATATAACGACTTTTTTTTATGCACTACAAGATAGCCCTTGATTGCAATCTCACCTGATGGTAAGTGATGATGCAGTCTAAGATGGTAGCGGGCTAACCTGTTAGGGGCACGGCAGCATACTAAACCCATATCCCTATTTGGTTTCTACAAAATTTATTAATAATAATATATATTTTATCTATTTTTAAAGTAATTGTCGTCATCATTGCAACCGATTACCGACCCATAGTAATTACAAGAATATAGAAGTAGTCAACCCTAAGGCTACACGCGCCGCGTCTGAAGGGATAAGAGTTACGCGATAAAAAGAGATATTTAGAGGTAGGTATTTAATTATTTTCACTCTGGCCTGAAGCTGAATTGCACTTTATTACGACGTAACCTGAGTCGCTGATGGTTAAAAGGTCTTCACGAAGTAACTTTTCTGTTACTACTATTACCTATTCTGTGGTTATATATAAAAAGATCTACATTTACTTTATATTATAAGAATATAAGAACAATATAGATAGAGTATATATAGCGAACTGCAATTTCAAAAACTTAAATTAAATACCTACAAATACACAAAATAAATTGGCAAATAAAGGACAAATAGAATTATAAGGGCTCTGACCATGTTAGAGGAGTACTGAATAAAAAAAAAAAAAAAAAAAAAAAAAAAAAAAAAATCTTAGACTGCGTCATCACTTAACACCAGGTGAGAAACCTATTAAAAAGTAGGTAAGGTGTAGTTAAATAAAATTAAAATAATATCGCTTAATTCCAGAAAGTTCAAAACACCAAAGTTGATTGAATAAAAATGTCAACCTAACGGATTTGTTAAATCTTAATCTAATCCGATTTAAAATTAATCTGTGAAATGAAAAGCGGAGGGTTGGACCAAGTTGAGGGTAGAATGGATTTGTTTCGGACGTATTTCTAATTTTCATTATAGACAACAATATAGCCGCTGGTGTTTAAAACGTTTCTTTAAGCGGTTAAACTTATTTATTTAATTAATTATACCTGTAAATGATTTGAGGCAATTATAATACCAGCAAATTGTTGTAATTCATAACCACCTACTAGATATTATCTGTTTGATAATTGTTCTTGTAAAATGTAAGTATGTCTATTGTAATGTAATGTAATGTTTGTAAGTTTCGATTGTGGACTTTCTCGAGACTTATGTTGATCTACCATAACTTTTCTGAGTCTACTAATTAAATAGGTTTAGATAAAGTCACAATTACAGCTATAATATCAATTTTTTAACTCAAAAAATAAACGAATGTACAGCTGTAACACCAGGACATTATGACCTAATCAT
This sequence comes from Erebia ligea, assembly GCA_917051295.2. NCBI lineage: Eukaryota > Metazoa > Arthropoda > Insecta > Lepidoptera > Nymphalidae > Erebia > Erebia ligea. The sequence continues at coordinate 8,676,130 of OU785233.1, read as the reverse complement.
AATATGACGATATTTTTTCCTAAATTATAAAGGCGCAGGGAAATTTGTTCCTCATTTTCTTTTAACATACTTACCTAGCATTAATATATTATACGACGTCGCGTCGCGTCGTCCACGTGGATTATGGTTTTCTTTGAACATCTTGTGGGAACTATTTGATTTTCCTGTACCAAATTTCCTTATAATCCTTTTAAGAGATAGGCTGTTGAAGACAGACGGACTAGACGGACAGATAAATCCACACACTTTTGCATTGAAATATTATTATTGATATTTAAAAAAAACTAATGCTACGGTGATTGACTGTCATAATATTATTATCAACGTTCAGCTCCAGCTGCTGGATTTCCACCCGAACGAAGCATGGTTGGATTAGCTAGTTACAGTCTTACAATTTACATAAATTTTGTACATTATCTTGATCTTTGATCACCCTCACCTATTCCTTGTGTGAAATAGGCATTATGGCCTAATATTTTCGTAGGTCGTAATACGGTGCTCGTAAAAGGGCACGATAAGATATTATGATCTCGATTATTTAACTTTGCTCTATAAGCCAATAGAAAAGTTACCTAAATATTCACATATTCGGTCGTTGCGGCGTCGTTGTGAGAGACGATAAAGATTTATAGCTCAATAATACTTTGATTATTCCTAAGATTCAGGGAACTCGACTTTTATGTGCGTTCAGGTCTTTACTTACGTAATAATGTTCGGTATTGCCATTCTATATTTGTTCCTACGTTGTTAACGCCCTTTTCTTAAACCTATTACCTATAATATTATATTTATCTACGTGGATTAATGACAATTTTTACATTAAATTGGCCATCTCAACTACAATAATGCCTAGAACAGAACAGAAAATCAGGCGGTACACTGATCCAAAAATATCTAGACAGACATTCGGAGTCTGAAAATTCTAGCTTACTAATGTTATCTATAAGAAGTCCCAGTTTCTTTCTAGCCTTAACTCACAAAAAACTGCGTGGTATAGCTTCTAATCAGATTGCAAATAAGTAAAAATAAAAGTATACATTTTAGTCTCATAACCAACAACCTAAATTTCCTCATTTTTAATGTGTCTACATCAAACCTATCAATCAAGATTTTGTACCTATTTGTAACAACCTGATTGAATAAACTGCTATGATTTGGACTCATAAATTTAATGAATATATATCGTGTATTTAACTATTTACGTATTAATAAAAGTAGAAACAAATAAAACCCAGTAGACTGTGAATTTATCATTAGGTAACCGATTTAGCCTTCTGTGCGGACGAACGGTTATTGTCCCCGCGAAATACGTCGGCATTTCAAAGGACTGAGTTATTATGGTGATACGTTTCTCCGAATATATAACCGGACGCTGCTAAAAATATCGCGTCTTGTCAACCTTTGTCGCTACGTTTAACATGTGACAGATTTTTTACATCTCAGTACAGGATTTTGTCCTAACTCATAATATAATATTATGTAATGCCATAAGAATTTTTTTATTTATTTAATTTGTTACAGGTACTGAATATTCAAATTAATCAATGAAATTTCTTTATTTTATGTAGGATAACTTTAAATGCCACTTACAATAGGTCTAAACTCAACTACTGGTAAGTTTGAAAAGCAGACTCTACGGAGAAGAGTCAGCAAAAACTTAGTAGTTGCTGAGTTAATCAATTTTAACAAAACAATAAGAATTTATCAAGTATTTATTTATGAACAAGATCTTTAAGTACGTATCACATGGTATTAATTTTGTGAAATTCAAATGGTATCTTTAACCTACCTACGCGGTTATCGCGGTAAAAGCCAGTATTTTCATATGTGGCAAGTAACTAAAGTCAATCCCAATCGGATGCTGGGACTACCCTGAAATTATAACGTTTATCTCTAAGGTATTCTAATTACTGCGTCACTAAACGATCGTTTATTCTATACTGAATAGTACTAAGTACCGCTAAGGTGTTTGCACATCTTATTAATCACGTCAACAGCAAGCCGTTGTTCGCTCGCTGTTCGTAGACGAACAACAAGCATTGTTAGCGCCGAGCTGAGCAATTCAATGAAAACGGGATGATGTAAACACCGCCTTACAATACTATCGTTACCCTAAAGATACGGGAAGTGGTATAAAATTGATAAATTCAAGTAAAATGCCAATTTGACCACTCAATATACTAATAAACTTGAATGCGAAGAAAAATCCTTGAATTTTTCGTGTGTATTGGGTGTATTAAAATGTGGTTTATTATAACTGCTTAGACGCTTACTGACCTAAATTTTTCTAGATTAGCTTGTGCTCCCATTATGAAATGCGACGATTTATGGACCAGCGTAAAATTAACACAAATGAAGAGACATTAAGGAAATTATTCCTACAATATCAAGGTTACTGAAAAGGCGGCGCGGTTATATTTTAAAAACACAAAAGTAGAATAATCATATTATCAGAGCCAAAAGCACTCTACACTATTTAAACGTAAACAAATATAATGCACCGTCGAATGCATGTTATTTAATTATTATGTTATAGATCGGTCATTTTACGCCAACGATATTATTTATTACGGAGCAGTACCAACCTTATCATTTTAGCAAATAATAAAAACTGATCATCAGCCCAAGCACATCAACGCAAATCATTGCAAAAGCCTCATTGATAATGCTTGAGTTGCTACTATGTTAGGCTGGTACGTACCAGTTTACAATGTAACAAAGGACATTTCCAGGTGTTTTTCCTATCGCTGTGTTTAGCATCGTCTCTATAATTGATGACACGCAATAATTCATCGTTTGTGTCGGGTCTCACACTCCCGATATACGGACGAGACTGGTCACGACTCCTATATAATAATACTTGTGTCCTATACTAATAAAATACATTTTCAAAATTGTAACAAAAGTATCATAATTATTATAACTGTTTCAAATTAATAGTCCTAGCCCTGCAAACTTAAAATCATCATAAATAAGTAGTAATATAAGCCTAAATTAAAGAAATCAGATTGGTACAATCAGACAAAAAAGACTGGTGTAGTTTAGAAAATTGTCACAGTTATTCTTTAAGGTGTCCTGATGATACTTAAAGCTAGGGTGAGGGGTTTCCAAAATTTCCAAAATGTAAGAAATAAAAGATTGATAATAATGTGACTTGAATATTCATTGATTTGACTATACAGTCCTATGTATTTAGTATATACTTACAGGTACCACTGTAAACTAGATCTCCTTGTTGATAATACTTTCCCAGTAAAAAACTAGTTTCGAAACTAAAAAAGACGATCTCACTGCGAGCTATTGATACCACGCTTGGACGGACGCATTCGGTGTAGCCCATAAATAAATCGACTCCCGTTTTTGCGCTTCATTGTACCATAAAAACTATTCCTTACTAAAATAGCTAATTTAAATTGTCCTGCCTCCCCGTGACATGTTCGCAATCCATAAATGGTAGCCATCCGGTATCAAACTCGTTGCACTTAGCGCCGCGTTCGCCTTGGGACTCTTGACATGGAATTAAAAATGCATGTTACATTAGGGTTCCATTGGCATGTCGCCCTACCGCGCAGATGGGAGCCGTTGCTAGCTCACTCGCTTTCTAGGTAATAGGTTATTTAAGTTTGCGGATTGATGTGGGGAATATTGACTCGACTGCTCTGAAATGCCTTTAGAATTGCAACATGTGCTTTTCATATGATTCAAAAAGCTTCCGTTCCTATTTGGGTGAAGTTGAACAGATATAGGTATGTATCACTACATATATACCTTAGTTATTGTTTTGTCCTTCAATAACGCTACGGAGCGACGGATTGACGTGAATGTTTGCAGGCTTATTTGGGTTAATAAGCCTGCAAACATTCAGTTGGTCACAATCTTTAAACTAAAATTACGGTCCAATTTATTTGTTATCCCTTTCATAATCCTGCTAGGGGAAAAGGATAGCACTAGATTAAAATCTGTCAGTTTAGTTTAGGGATTGTGTACAACCATAGAATACTTAACAGTACCATTCAGGTCCAGAGGAATTACTTCGCTAAGACGTTTACTAAATAAATAACGGCTCTTCATACGACGTAATAAAATGCAATTCAGGTCGCACAGAGCTGCTAAATAGCTGAATTTTTTTAAGTAAGTACCTACACATCCCTTCCTTTTCTATCGCGTAGCTCGAGACGTGGCGGGTGTAGCGTTAGGGTTGTCTTTCAACTTCTTGTAATGAGTAAGGTCCTTAGAGTGAGTGAGTTTAAATAACCAAGAATGATCCGATGTCGCATATTGTACTTATTTCGTTCATCTTTGAGTAACAACAACGTTTAGAATTAAACGTATTTCAAAATGCGCGCGCGACACTCTACTAATATGAGTGAGTTGCGCCGCCCCGTAGGTAAATCTTAGGTCAAATGTTTATAGTCCAACACAACAAATTAATTGATTAACGAACCTATGTACTGTGTACATAGTGTGATCAATGGGGCACCTCCTCAGCTGTGCCACATGACGAAATGTATGTACCTACCTAACATACCATAGCGGTGATTTTCAGAAGGGCCCCAAGGGCCGAGACGTCACGGACCATCGTTGTGTACTATAATTAACCAAAATAAAATATTTAAAATTAAAAACTAAATAAAATGAACTTAACTTACAACTTACCAAGTGTGTACCGTGCCAAATCTCATTACTTTCCGTGTAATTAATTAATCTGTGGTCTGTGGTTTTATATCCACTATGCTTTTAACGTTATTCCACTCTGAATAAGTAGCAGGCATTAGCTAGTGCTCACATAAATTCGCACACGATATAAGAATCCAATATTTGTAGCTTCTAGATGGCCACACGGTAATCTTAGTTGCACTTGTTTATTCAACTGTATTAGTTTTCCCGTGTTCCTTTACTTTTAACATGTAATTCCGAAAGGTTCTCTAGATTTAGATGGTCAGAGGTTGAGTTTTGTCACGGGAACTTTGTCGGAGTCCCAAAAAAGCTTTGTTGATGTTCCTGATGTTTAACCATGTTCCTAGTACCACGAGTATTTTTTGATGTTTTTAATTTTAATTTTATTGATATAGTGGAAATACACGCGAAGCGAATATTTTATGATTATTTGTGGATACCTGTATATATTATTAGAAATGAAAAAAAAATGAAATAAATAAAATTTAAAAATGTTACCATCTATGGAAAGGTATATAAGTGATCAAGAGGTAGGTATATAACAGGTGTAGGTAAACATAAAATTAACAAATTATAATTAGGGGACATAAAACAGATAAATGCTTAGTTGGTACTCAAATATTTGGTCGCAGGAACCGTCTTTGAAAATTGCATACGTAACCACTTTATTTCCCGACTCTACCTGAATATGCAATGAAATATGTTAAAACCAGAATTTTGTAAAGGGGCATGGGTCAACATAGATAATTCTCATAAATTGAAGGTAAATCAGTTAACGACAACGGGCATAGCTGCCGTCTGCAGATAGAAGCAGCAAGCTAAAGACTTGGACCCACTCAATGCGCGCCGGCAGAGAGGCGTGTTTGAAACCGTATACAACAAAGATTGCAAGACGACTCTGAACGCGTGTATGGTATGAAATACAAGGAACTAGTACTAAACCAATATATACGGTAATGTGATGAAGTACCGTCACACTGCAGAATGCTGGGGCGATGGCATAGTTAATAAGTACCTAAGTATAATAACTATATGCACATCAACTCGAGTTTTTGAGAACATCTACACACTACACTTACTTGTATTAGGTATAATAACTTTTAGAAGCGCAGTGCACTCGCACATTGATACCGTGGCATGTGGCGTGGATGCAAGCCCTAACTGACACAAGCCAACCACGCCCGACTCCGTAAAATAAAGGCTCAGAAAGAAACTGCGTTCATTAACAACTTTGTGTCAGTTTTAAAGGATTTTGCAAAGTTTATTGTCACGTATAATACAACCAAATATAGTACACAGAGGTCGTTGTAGGAAGATAATCTTAATTTCGTGCCAGTCGTTAATTCCGTAATTAAATAATTATGTGAATGGTGTCCATTTTTAAGAATAGCTTCCATTGCCAGTTTGTCACTTGTCCCATGGCTAAAAATAACTTTCTTGTGTGCAATATTATAAGATTTTTAAAAATATTAATTTAACCTTTTTTAATAAAAAAAAAATTGGACGAGTCCAGCCGTTTGGGCCATTAATGTTTAATATTCGTAGAGTAGTCATGGACCCCGGTAGTCTATTTGCTTTTATTCAATCAATTATGAACCTATTAATAAACATTATGTTGGAGTCATATCAACACGCAACGGGTCAAATATATTACACCCGATACTTTAGCTACTTACCAGAACTTCAGAAGTTATGGGGGTGAATAAACGAGGTATTGCTCGCATCGCATAAAGTGGGAATTGAAAAGCATAATGGATGTCAAACGTGAGCGATGGTGCAAGGTGATCGAACGGGGCATCAATGAAAGCAAGTGATGCATCATAGTCGACATCGAGGCGTTGCGATAAAATCAATATTTCACAAGCTTTTCATACATTAAAATATAAACATGAATAAGTATAAAATATTTAAATATTAAAACTGTATAATATTTTATAAATGTTAGTATTTTATAATTATTTAAACTGGGCCCGCGACTACGTTTACGCGTGGCTTTAGGTTTTCAAAATCCCCAGAGGAACTCTTTGATTTGCAGGGACAAAATGTAGCCTATGTGTTAAAATTTAGGATATCTCAATTCTAAATTTTTGCTGAAGGAGTAACAAACATCCAAACATACGAAGTTACAAACATCCAAACATTCACATTTAAAATATTAGTAAGATCTAAGACAAATCCACATAAAGATCTCAATCGAATGGAGTGATGATGGTAAAATTAAGAAAATAATTATTAAAGGAACAGGGAGGCTTGAAGAGACAAAAAGTAATATAAGACTTTCATAGTAGTCGTAGTAGTAGTTGAATCATCAAAATCAGTTAGCACTATGACAGACAATTCTTTAAATATTTCAACATAAATCGAGTGCCAGTACCAAATCCCCATCTTCAATGCAAGAATAAGCAGCTAGGCTTTAAAAGGGTTTAATATCAACAGGTCATATTCTTTCCCAATTAGAGAAAAGGCTCTTATCCAACAATCCTGCTTGAGGATACTCTTTTTATTCCAATTTCTTTTCGACTCTTCATAATCTGTGTGCATAGTCCTGTATTACATTGCAGTTACAATAATGCTTTCGATTGAGTTAGGGAGAGCAATGGCGAGCAATTTAAATTTATTTCGTGCCTTGCCGCATCGTTAAAGTCAAGGGCGTGCTTAGTGCCAGCGCCCATTAGCTTAATATATGGGCACGGGTAGTTACTTTTTTGTTACTTTCCTCCCAATGCTCTCATTATTAATTGGTTAATGGCTTGTAGAGGGTTGGCCGAGTGACGAAGTACTTCGTACATGATGACCGCACACAAAATACTGCCTGAACGAGCCGTAAAAGGCAAATGAAGTAGAGAAAATGCATGCGACTGATTCTGCTGAATTCTTTAAAGTTCCTCAGACCTATGGTGGTTACCACAGATCTCTAAGCAACTCTAGTGGCTCTAGCGGATTTTGGCATCTCTTGCGGCTTTCCTGCTGATCGTCTTTTCTTATAGGACCAAATTTTAATTCTTACCAGGTCAATAATCACATTCAATCATTCACATTTTAATACTTAATACATAATTTCAAAATTATTTTGAAATTATGTATTAAGTATTAAAATGTGAATGTCTGTTTGTTACGTTTTCACTGCTAAACTGATTTTGATGGACTTTTATGTGGAGTTTAAAAGGAACTTAATTTTTAAAATGCTAACATTAATATTCAACAGCTCCTATAATAGTCCATACAAACATAGTTTCTTTAATAAATACCTTAAGCCTTAATGAAGCATTAGAAAAAACTGACATAAAATCTATTCTCCTAAATGGACGGATGCATGTTTGTTATTCAATCACGCCAGAACAGTTGAACAGATTGGAGCAGAGATAGATTATAGTCTGGAATTACACATAGGCTACTTTTTATCCCGGAAATTAAAAAGTTCCCACGGGAACCAATAAACCTCAATTCATGCGGACGAAGTGACGAATCAGCTAGTATCAAAATAAGTCTATGTTCAAAAATGATGTTTATTACAGTGTGATTGCTTATATTCTATCCGTTTTGCAACATACTCGTATGTAAATTTTCAACAAGGCTTTCGATTCAACGGATGCGTCCAATTCGTTTGTGGAATGGGACTGAAATTGGAAAAATTGCTCCGAACCAGGATTATGTAATACGTACAATAATATGTCTAACGTGATTGAATTGACTGCAAAATGTTGCATAACATTATTATATTATATAGGTATTATTATTTGGTACGTAGAATTAATTTAAAAAGTGGAAAAGTGTAGGTAGACCAGCTCTTTAGGTTACCTTGGAGTGTGGAAATCCTGATCCTGAGGTGACTACGGGATAACTATCGTGGCCCGGTACAATGACGCCCAATAAATATTATTATAGCCAGTATAGCCCTAGTAATATCACCTTAAATAAATCTGAGGCCCAATTACGTGCAGGCATTTCTATGAACTGTCGGATTATACGTTTAACAAACGATTACGATTACGATTTCCATACACAATCGGGGGGCTGATTCTGAAAGTTCGACCTTTAGTGGTCTTCGATAGTGATAGTAGCGGTCAATATATCCAATCTTAAAACATAATCATTATTGGGGAAAAGGGCAAATTACAGTAATAATTTATAAAAATAAACTCGTACTCATAAAAAGGGTAAATTTCCACAGAGCTTTCAGAAACATTTTTTCCATTTACGTTCTTCTTTCAAAAAGGTTTCATTACACTAAATTAGGCTCATAAATGTACTGTTAAGAAAGAATTTTCAATTTGGCAAAGGTTGGTTGGGTACAGACAGGTCGTAGGAGGTATTCGCAGCATTTGTTAAAGCGCTCTACGACTTGCGACGCCACAGTGTAAGCACGTAGGTACCGGTGTCAGCATCATCGTTGGACACTCAAATCGTTTAAAAGCGAAACACACTGGGGACCGGACAGGACAAAAAGTCTGCGCTTTTGAAAACGTCCACTTCGGCGTGAAACGACGCTTTGCACTGCTGTGCTACAGTTTCTATCTATTAGTTTTTATTCACGAGGATTTTAGTTCGATAGATAAAAATATTATTTCCGCTTCGCTCTTAATCTTTGGTATTTCAGTTGGTACTTGATTGAAAGAGTTTCCATGACATCAAGTAGATTGATTTTAGGCAAACCCAGGCTGTAACCGGAACAATCTCGTAGAGAAAAAATCTCCTGTTATATCAGCTGACAATGCAAACAAGCAATTTTTTCTTGGTATAAAATAAATAAATAAAATAAATCAATCAATCAATCAAGGTATCAATGTTAATACATTTAATTATTAGAATTAGATATAAATGAAGGCTTCTTATGGCTTGAGACTAACTAATTTTAGAGGTTTAAAAGACTGTTATCAAAGTATACTAACACGATGAGAATAAAGTTTAGAAACACTGTTGTTTTTAGGCTATGGTTATAATGAAATCGTTGCTATCTAAAGGGTACTCTTGGCAGCATGTCGCTCCAGAACTAATATGAAACGAACACGAATCATCTTGGGTGATCATTTATCTCACATACATGTTAGGTCTCTAGTCTGGTTTCGGTTTAAGGATGAAGAAAACATCGTGATGAAACCTACATACCTGAGATTTCTCCAAAGCTCTGGACGGTTTATCAAGCCTGGCAATCCATACTTGGCCAGAATGTTGGACTTATCTAATCAGAATCAGAATGGTTGAACTCCGTGCTCATTTATGAGCTAACGGTGGGTTGAGATGATGATGATAATTTGAATCATGAAAACTTAGATTAGCCCCCCTATTGTGTTAAAAAATCGTAATCGTAAACATAATTCTGTCAAACATATATATCGAACTGTTTACAGAGATCATAGATGCCTGCAGGTCAAAAAGTATGAAAGAACTCCATATACCGTTTGAGTAGACAATTGGGCTTTAGAATTTGTCCATTAGACCACGAATACGGATAAATTAATCGTGACGACATAAAAAGGGGTTGGTTACATGAATAACCATAACATAGGGCTTAAATTGTCTAATGATATTAATCATATCTCATACTTGTGGGTGGGCTGAAAATCATATGGATGTAATTAATAACGCTGCGGTGTCAGGTTTGTTGCGTTCGGCAAAGGACGACACGCATATGCGACAACCACAAACACTTGGTAAAGAATATAAGGTCTTATTTTACATTCAACAGAGTTCCATATCCAATGCTGAATATTTACTAGTTTTATTTTCATGTTGAATAGTATTATGTGATTGTGAATTTGGTCTGTAATATTTTGTCATCCATCGCGTCAACGGCTTTGTATAAATGTTAATCTAAATGCAACAGATATTTGGCGAATGGTGTTATTTTTTATTTCGTAGCTAACTCCCAAAATATTAATGTGCTTCCTCGAGTCCATGGTCCGTAATAATAAACCGATATCGGCTTAGAACAGGTTCTCAAGTATCAGTTTTGAACAGAGATTAACCGAGTCGGAGTCTGATGCCTCTGATAGATGCCTTATGTGATACATATTGCATGGCTCATTCTAGAGAGAGAACGATCACACTGCCACGCTGCTAAGGATGCCATGCTAAGGATATCTAGCTGTCACGCAAAACCACCCAGTTAGTTATTAACAAAACACTTTGTATACAAAACAATATGATCTATGATCTATACTGAAGTTAAATAAATAAATAATAAATAAATCAATAAATCCTTTATTGCGTTACATTGTTGCAGACTTAAAAGGAAAATATATCTTTAGGAAGTTAAAAGTTAAAAGACTGTGACTTTACTTTTTCTGGATGGAAAAATACTTAAAACACATCCGAGGAAAATGGATGCCGAACCGATCACATGCTGCTTTGAGGCTGCCATCTTTATCTAAATTCTAAGTGCGTGTGCCCATGCAAATCTATACATATACGAATTGAATCCCTATTTCCCTTGGTCACGGCATCACGCGTGAACAGCTGGACCAATTTCGCTAATTCTTTTTTTGTTGGGTTTGCCTGGACCCCGGGATGCTTTATATTCACAATTAGACCCGGTAGGGGGCGCTGCAATCGGGTTCGAGGTTCAGGGCGGGACAAAGTCTGCCGGGCCCACTAGTAAAAATTACAAAGTTAGATTAGGTACCTACTAAGTATTTATCATTGTTACTACTTCAGTTTAAAAAAAAAGCAACATCTCAGATGCGTAGATGACATTAAGTCTGTAGCAGGGACTACATGGTAGAGAAATGCCACAAGTAGATAAAAAGCTATGGAAGGGAATGGAGGGGGCTTATGTCAGAAGACACAGTGGGGATTGAGGACGGCTACCAACGGGTGCTTATATAACAATAATTATGTAACTAACTAAATGTAAACCTCGGTAAAAAAAGACTTTATTTATTTATTCGTTTAAAAAACTAAATCCTTGAGCATTTCTTCATGAATATGAATGAAAGTAATTTGAATATTGTATTATTTGTAATTAAACAACAGAACTCAAGTAGTTACTTATTCCATATAACTTGCTATCTTTACCTATTCTCGTGTTGGTCTTGCATTAGCATTGGTGAGAAAACAGCGAAATTTCATTTGCTCAGCTATCACTATCACTGTTTACTTAACTCCGGTACGTACTTTGTACCTAGAATATTTAACAAGTACAGAGATTTGCAGTTAAACTTTTAACAAAATTCAGTGAATATGAACTGAAAGTCTCAGAATGACGTGTTTTTAGAAGTCTAACCAAGATAGATAAACCAAACTATCACCTGTTCAGAAACTATATTTTTTTTTGATCCACTACAAGTTAGCCTTTGACTGCGATCTCACCTGATGATAAGTGATGATGCAGTCTAATATGGTAGTGGGTTAACCTGTCAGGGGAATGGCAGTTATATAATATTAAACCCGTACCCCTATTCGGTTTCTACACGGCATCGTACCGGAACGCTAAATTGCGTGGCGGCACGTCTTTGCCGGTAGAGTGGTAACTAGCCACGGCCGAAGACTCCCACTAGGCGAGACCAGGGAAAATTCAGAAATTATAAATTTCCAAACTCTGCCGGGGATCGAACCCGGTATCTCCGCACGTTAAGGCAACATAAGTATATAGTTACTCTTTACAGAAAATAAATTAGACAAGCTGCAAATAAATAATGTAGAATAGAATAGTTTTAGAAAGTATTAATAGGCAAAATAAAATCGACAGGAGCTCGGTAGTCGGTAGACGGCGTGTGGCCGCCCGCCCAGCCGGCGATTGTGCATCTGTGTCGCCTGTGTCATGAAGCTAACACACACGTCGAACTTTATTGAATTTAAAAAGTTCTTTAGCAGCATTGAGCACTTTTTGGTAAGGGGTAAACTTGTGGATTCGCGTCACCGACACCGACATGCTCCGCGTCACCGACATACTCCGCGTCACCGACATGCTCGCGTTGTTACGAAGATAAAAAGTCTTATTTATATAAATATACTACATTCGTAATATATTTTAATTTTTTTAAAATTTTTTTTTGAAAATTTTTAAATATTCGTTTTAGGCAGTCTCTATGAGTGGCAATTTTTTTTCTGTCATTTGACGAAAACATCACGGACAAAAAGGCTACGCGTGCACTTTCATATAGAGCTGGACAGACTACCGAGTATTGCGGTAAGAGAAATTAACGGGTTCCCCATATTAAGCAGGCGTTTCGCGCGGAAGTTTAGTCCTATCCTATCCCGTGTGTTTTCGCCCCTTAATGTGCGTAACAAATAATTGTATTTCACCGTTTACACTTTACACTTTACAGTATCATTTATAATTACGTGTCGGCTATAATCTAAATATATAAAAGGCAAAGGTGACTGACTGGCTGACTGACTGACTTACTGACTGACTGATCTATCAACGCACAGCTCTAACCACTGGTCGGATCGGGCTGAAATTTTGCACTCAGATAGCTATTTTAACGTAGGCATCTGGTAAGAACGGGTTTTTGGAAATTCCACCCCTAAGAGGGTGAAATAGGGGTTGAAAGTTTGTATGAAACTCCGTCATTTCTCAAGTTATATCCATGAAACTTGGTTTACAAGCTACGGGTAAAAAATTAAGAAATATGTGTTTCACAGTTTTTGAGATTTCTACCCCCGAAGGAGTGAAATAGGGGATGAAAGTTTGTATGAAAGTCCTTCATTTCTCAAGATATTTCTCAAATTATACCAACGAAACTTGGTATTTTGACTTACAGTAATAAATAAAGAAGTAGGTATGTGTGTCACAATTTTTCAAAATTCCACCCCCACGGGGTAAAATAGGGGTTGAAAGTTCGTATGAAAGTCCTTCATTTCTCAAGGTATAGCCATGAAACTTAGCATTAGGGCTTTCAGTTAAATATGCAAGAGTATGTGTTTCACCATTTTTGAAAATTCCACCCCCAAAGGCGTGAAATAGGGGATGAAAGTTTTCATAAAAGTCCTTTATTTCTCAAGATATTTCTCAAGTTATATCAACGAAACTTGGCATTTTGGCTTTCGTTAAAAATTAAAGAAGGATGTATGTCACAGTTTTTCAAAATTCCACCCCCAAACGGGTAAAAGAGGGGTTGAAAGTTGGTACGAAACTCATTCATTTTTCAAGTTAAAGCCATAAAAGTTGGTATTTGAGCTTTCAGTTAAATATGAAGAAGTACGTGTTTCACCATTTTTGAAAATTCGATCCCCAAATACGTTAAATATAGAGTTTGTACTTCAATCACGCCGCAACAGAGCAACGGATCAACGTGATTGCATGAGTATAGTTGAGGACCTGGAGAGTGATAGGCTACTTTTTAAACCAGAAAATTAAGGAGTGCCTGGGGGAAAAAAACTGGGGGAAAAAACTTAAACCACGCGAACGAAGTCGCGGGCAATTAGCTAGTAACTATAATATAAGAGCAACAAAACACGGGGACCGGATATGTCACAGCGTCTGCGAAAAATGCACTGGCAGGGAACGACGTTTAGCCCTGTCGCGCTAATGTCTGCAGTCCCATAAAGGTGGTGAATTAGAGTTAGTTAGAGGTGAGAGAGGAGAAACGTGTGACGTACTTTATGGATGATCCCTGAGAACCACAGACCATACAACCTGAGAACAGACTTTGACTGTAAAACTTAATGTGTGTTCTAAGCTTTAGTGCAATAATTCCAACACCAAGCAAAAAAGACCAATGATATGACAGGTTGAATATATCGCGCGACGAGTACATCCGGGAGATCGTGTTCGTGTGAGGTGCGCCTGCGCTTCACGGCTTATTAGCACGGGAGATTAGTTCTCAAATGTATCCGATATATAAGAGTAGGGAGTGTAAATTAGGATGAGATGAAAATAATTTTACCAGCTCCTATTTCATGTTCATAACAGATTCATAACATTTTAACACTAATAGTTTGGTAACAGATGTTTAAATAAGCGGTGATAGGTGGTGATAGCCTGGGGGTTTAGTCGCCCGGCTTCCTTTTTTTTATCCACTAGCACGGGACGGCACTAATGTACGGGTAACTATACATAATATCCGGATAAACTCACGTGTTCTGTCGGAAAAATGCCCGACTAGTTTCGAACCCGTTCGGGGCCCTTATTCATGAGCCTGTTCGCGCGACGCGGCCGCTACTCGACTGCTGCGTTTCGCATGTCGAGCAGCTCGGTGCGATGGTTGAGGTGGGGGGGGGAGGTGGTAATGTGTCTTCTCCCGACGACTCCTGCTGATCGTCTTCACTGGCGTCGTCATCGTGATGTAGGCAAGCCGAGCTGACCGTGTCCGGTTCCAAATTTGTAGAATGTACCGTACTAGTGTTAAAGAGCGGTTTCCACGCTGGGGGCAACATCCAACCACCATCACGGTTAACATTAGGGTGACGACTAATCTCTATAGCTTCCCGTATTTTCCGAGGTACTAGCAACTTTTCCCTGGCCAACACAGATGTCTTGTCGAAGCGTATATAGTGAGTCGTACCCGAACTAAGCAGATGTTCCGCTATGGCCGACCCATTGGTGTCCACATTTTTAACACTACGTATGTGCTCCATCACCCTTGTCCGGATGTTCCGACACGTCTCACCTATATAGTTTTTACCGCAGTCACACGGGATCATGTACACTCCCGGCATATTTAATGGGTCCCGGTCTTTCGGTGAGCGCAGCATACTTCGTATGCTACCTGGAGGACGGAACCTGGTCTCGATATCACATTTCCTTCGTAGAAAGTGACCTATCTTGTCCGTCACTCCTTTGATGTAAGGCAAAAAGGCTGGACAACGTTCTGCACTCAAAGGTTTCTGCTTCTGAGTATTAAGTCCCAACCGGGAACTCTGACGCCAGTTATACCCATTACGTTCCAGGGCGTTTCTGACACGATCAAGTTCTTCCTCTATGTACGGTGGGTCACATATCCTCAGGGCTCGGTTTATGAGGCTTCTTGGCACAGACGCCAGGTGAGCCGGATGGTGGTGCGAATTCGCGTGTAGATATTTATTGGTATGTGTGGGTTTTCGGTAAACAGTAGTACAAAAACCACCGCCCGGTGCTCGTATGACCATCACATCCAAAAATGGCAACCTTCCCTGTTTCTCTTCCTCAATCGTGAACCGTACCTTCCTATGTAACCCATTCAGATGCTGGAATATACTTGGCAGATCGTCTTTTCTTACTATGGCGAACACATCATCCACATAACGTAACCAGAGTCGTGGTTTGACCGGCATCTTATCTACTAGCTCACTTTCCACCCATTCCATGAAAATATTCGATGGGTTCTCCTATTGCACCCGTGGCGGCGAAGTCATACGAGCACCGGGCGGTGGTTTTTGTACTACTGTTTACCGAAAACCCACACATACCAATAAATATCTACACGCGAATTCGCACCACCATCCGGCTCACCTGGCGTCTGTGCCAAGAAGCCTCATAAACCGAGCCCTGAGGATATGTGACCCACCGTACATAGAGGAAGAACTTGATCGTGTCAGAAACGCCCTGGAACGTAATGGGTATAACTGGCGTCAGAGTTCCCGGTTGGGACTTAATACTCAGAAGCAGAAACCTTTGAGTGCAGAACGTTGTCCAGCCTTTTTGCCTTACATCAAAGGAGTGACGGACAAGATAGGTCACTTTCTACGAAGGAAATGTGATATCAAGACCAGGTTCCGTCCTCCAGGTAGCATACGAAGTATGCTGCGCTCACCGAAAGACCGGAACCCATTAAATGTGCCGGGAGTGTACATGATCCCGTGTGACTGCGGTAAAAACTATATAGGTGAGACGTGTCGGAACATCCGGACAAGGGTGATGGAGCACATACGTAGTGTTAAAAATGTGGACACCAATGGGTCGGCCATAGCGGAACATCTGCTTAGTTCGGGTACGACTCACTATATACGCTTCGACAAGACATCTGTGTTGGCCAGGGAAAAGTTGCTAGTACCTCGGAAAATACGGGAAGCTATAGAGATTAGTCGTCACCCTAATTTTAACCGTGATGGTGGTTGGATGTTGCCCCCAGCGTGGAAACCGCTCTTTAACACTAGTACGGTACATTCTACAAATTTGGAACCGGACACGGTCAGCTCGGCTTGCCTACATCACGATGACGACGCCAGTGAAGACGATCAGCAGGAGTCGTCGGGAGAAGACACATTTCCAACCTCCCCCCCCACCTCAACCATCACACCGAGCTGCGCGACATGCGAAACGCTGCAGTCGAGTAGCGGCCGCGTCGCGCGAACAGGCTCATGAATAAGGGCCCCGAACGGGTTCGAAACTAGTCGGGCATTTTTCCGACAGAACACGTGAGTTTATCCGGATATTATGTATAGTTATAATGAATATCACTCACGATAGTTTAAACGTTAAAATGTACGGGTACCCGCCAGTACATTAGTCCTACTCGTGTCTACCGTAGTAGTCTCGTGCCTACTGCCTCGTTGGTCTAATGGTTGGCATGTTAGTCTGCAGCTGATGAGGTCCCGGGTTCGAGTCCCGGGTCGGGCCATAATATTGAGTATCGGGTTTTACTGACTAGAAATTCTTAGTACTAACTAGCCCGGAGTTAGGAAGTTGGTGGTGTTTCACCCCCGTGTCTCGGAGAGCACGTTAAGCCGGCGGTCCCGGTTATTATCACTAGCATGATAATAGTCGTTAAAGCCCGCCAACCCGCATTGGGGCAGCATGGTGGGTCTAAGCTCTAATTCCCTCTCTCCTACGAGAGTGGAGGCCTATGCCCAGCAGTGGGACGTTAATGGGCTGTAGTGGTGGTGGTGGCACGCACTTCTAACTTTTCGGAGTTAGGTGAGTGCGTTTTGAGCAATTAAATATCGCTTTAACTGTGAAGGAAACATCGTGAGTAAACCTGCATGCCCGAGAGTTATGCGTAATGTTCTCAAAGGTGTGTGAAGTCTGCCAATCCGCACTTAGCCGGTGTAGTGGACTATGCCACACCCTTCTCATTCTGAGAAGAGACCCGTGTTCAGTAGTGAGCCGTTAATGGGTTGAAATAATGATGTAGGTACAGCTGATGTTTCCTCTATCTGACAGATATTATAACCACAGACCATTAGGATCACTACTCGGTGCCTATAAACGATTACCGAACGTAGCCGTGGCGATCAACTTCTTAGTTTAAATCGTTGGTTTAAACGATAAGAAAGAAAGACAATATATTTATCCAGTGATGGTGTCACAAACAAACAATCATTATTAACATACTATTGCACTCATTTGTATTGTATCATAGACTTAATATACCTATTTACTAAAATAGCTGTAACTAGATAACTAGTGGTTCGCCCCGAACTGAGACCTCGGGGTATCCTTAAGATAGTTTTAACTATCTTTACGTTTATTGACATCAGTACTATCACTATCAGTAGACTATTTTTTTATTCCACGTAAGATGGTGCTCACGTCTAATTTTGTAAGCATAAACGAATAAACTTTTACAGAGCGCCATCTATTGACATCATTGTGAAGTTCTGTTAAAAATACTGAAGCTCATTAAAAATTAAATAATTTTGTTTCCTTATAAAGGAAATCTAATTTTAGTATTTGTTGTTCAATAATTACAGGATATAATTCAAATAATTGATCAAGTTTCAGGCTCAGCCTTTCAGAAAATTGAGAGTTCTGAGGTCAACTTTAGACGTTAGAAAATCTCTACTTTGAAAGCCCCCCATTTCGTCAATTTTAGGGGAAAAATTAAAAAAAAAACATTTTTGGACTCTATTCCTAATTATCTTTAAAATGATATACCGCAATCCTATGTAACGCTATAAAAAATATTTTTCATCATACCTATTCGAAAAACGCATATTGCCTTAAGAGGATAGCGGAAGCAAAGTTTAACTTGTAGGCCCATGGGACTTTTCATTTCTCTCTTCTGATTGGTCCGAAGTCACGTCATCAATTTGTTGATCGAATATACGACTTTGCATTTCTCTGTTCTGATTGGTCCGAAGTCACGTGATCAATTTGTTGATCGGATATACGTCTTTACATTTTATTTAAACTTTAAATATACGTCTAAATAATGTCTATACAATTACATAGAAGGTTGATAGGAGTATCTTCTGATTGGTGCCTAAACGTATAGGTAATGTCCATAAGTACATAGTAGGTTGATACTCCTAGCTTTTTCTCATACGTAATGATGAAAAATAGTGTGTGTCACTCGGGACCAAATTTTTTGTTCTCGGGCGGCGTATATTGAATTCCTCGCTACGTTCAGGATTCTACTTTAGAACCCCTCGCTACGCTCGGGATTCTACTATAGAATCCTTCACTTCGCTCTGAATTCAAAATAGCGCCCTCGGGGAACAAAAATTTTCTTTGGCCCCATGTAACACAAATAACTATTACTTCGCATTCGCTTCTATCAGAGCCCCCTGAAATAAAGATTTTTATAACTTTTTAAGCCATTCGCGGCCTTCGCGGACGGACGGACGGACGGACGGACAAGTGCAAATCCACTCAAGTAGACTCAGAGACCTTCGCATCGCTCAGTTCGCTTCGCTCCGTCAATTAAAATCTCCTATGTTCTAATACTATATAAAGAGTGAATAGAATTACCACACCTACTCGTATGAACAAAGTTACGTAGCACGTTGCTCACCCATTGCAATTAGATAAAAGAAAACAAAAAGCTTATTCCAGAACAAAAGGGTTAATGATGGCACTAATGCACAGACAGTCCGTGCCCTGAGGTCTTTTGCCAGGTACACGTTACTATGGACGCAGTCTATCTATTGTTAAGTACCAATATTTTTTTTAGCTTTATAGACTGTAGTAGTCACACGGAATACGAGTTGAAAAATAATGTACTCATTGTTATGTATTGTAGTGCATTCACCTACTTTCTAGCTCGCTCTTATGTGAAAGGGAGATCATAATGGCGTTTAGCATTTTATTTAAAAAAAATCAGATGCTTAATCAATTTATAAATAAATAGTTCACATTTTGGAGATACGTGCAAAGTAAATGAGTGATACAAAATAGGCAGGCATAGCTCGTAATACCACAGAATAGGTAATAGTACAGGTAATACCACAAAATAGTTAAAAGGTAATAAATACTGAAGTGGCATAACTTATGGGACTATCATACTAATATTATAAATGCGAGTGTGTTTGTTTGTTGGTTTGTCCTTCAATCACACGCACACCGTAACGGAGCAATGGATCGACGTTATTTTTTGCACGGGTATAGTCAATGACCGAGAGTGACATAGGCCACTTTTTGTCCCGGAAAATTAAGGAGTTCCCGTGGGAATTGAAAAAACTTATTATTAACTTAGACGACGTCGCGGGCATCAGCTAGTAATATATATTTCTGAATTTTTCCTGGTCTGGCCTGGTGGGAAGCTTCAGCCGTGGCTAGATACCACCCTAACGGCAAAGACGTACCGCCAAGCGATTAAGCGTTCCGGTACGATGCCGTCTAGAAACCGAATAGGGGTATAACTGCCATGCCCCTAACAGGTTAGCCCGCTAACATCTTAGACTGCATCATCACTTACCATCAGGTGAGATCGCAGTCAAAGGCTAGCTTGTAGTGAATAAAAAAAAACACCTCGCTCGCGCAGATCATACCTACTTATAGTCCGGTCAAATTAGACCAAAAAATAGGGATGAGGTTACAAAAATTCACACTCGGCTGAAAATTGGTAGGATTGTTCAAAACACCATTTTAAACGAAATGTGAAAAGTCCTCATCGATCCGACACCTGGAAAAAATTTACTCGGGGTCAAAGGTCACAAAAACGGTTATTTTTGCGATTTTCAGCAAAACGGTAAGTTTTATCATAAAATTAGCCCAGACAAAAATTGTAGATCAGTTAATTAAATTATCTATAAAAAGTGTTTAAATACTTTTTTTCCTAAGAGCCACCGTTTTTGAGATATAACGATTCAAAAAGTTGAAAGCATTGTTTTTTTGAACAATCCTACCAATTTTTTGTAAATAGTATGAATTTTTGTAACCTTGGATGTCTAAATGGACCGGACTATTATATTATGTATACGAACGTTGCAGTTCTGGAATCTCTTTTCGTCTAAAATGATTTCTGAAAAAAGTAAATACAACTTATTATACTAAAGGAAACGCCGTAATAAATTCACAGTGGACCGATCATTACAGAATAACTACGTAAATAAATCTGACCCACTTCGCCCCAACAAAAAAGAATCTTCGTATCAAACATCGCACAAAATTAATTCGGCCTTTATACGGCATCACAAAAATGACCAGATGTCAAGCTCCATGTTTGCTAAGCCATTTCAAACCTTAACGTTATATCAAAAGGGTGGTAAAAAAATGACAAAATTGAAAAAAAGTAAAACGCTATCATAATAGCACAGAGAGGTCAATAGCAGTGTTCGATCGATGCCGGAAGTTGCCATTCGGCCGACACAGGATGGGATGCCTGAGTAAAGTGAAATTTATTTCATGGCTATTGGTTTCTGCTGGCCCTTTTGTGTGTCTATTGGTTCGATAATTTAAATTACACGTGGAGTACCTACAAAAGAATACAAAAGAAAAAATAACTTGATAGATAACGGTGAGATACCTACTCGATAGCGAAGCTAGCTGCTAAGCCAATGAGCTGCTTTTATCTACTACTTTCGGGACGTTTAACTTTTTATGCCTAGGTTTCCTATTAGTACCCGTTAAGAATATTCGCTTCTGAACATAATTAATGATACCAAGTCAGATTTTATAATATTTTATATTGGTAGGCACATGAAATCAGTTTTCGTCATCTGTATCCCACTTTTTAGATAATAATGGCGAATTAAACAAATAAAATGTACAGTCTATTTGTCTGTTTGGGTCACCTAGTACAAATTATTTTAGTTCCAAAAAATAAACGAATATAAACTCCTAACTTTTGAACGGTATATTTTTTATTATTACGTACAAATTGTTCTATCCCAAAACAGAAAGCATAAAATAGAATTGTTTCTATGGGCTTTTCCAATTTAGTCCTTTACAACTACATAGGTCGAAACCATGTCGAAACTTAATTTTCTTTGATCAAAATGGAAACATATTCAAGAATTGATGACTCAATTTTATTTCACGTGACAAAATACACTTATTCAATGATAAATAACGAAAATTGAACATTTTCATGAAAGCCGCTTGAAAGAGGCCAATCGAATAAAGTAAATAGCGGCTTCATTTGGTTACGTTTATTTCAACAACGAATGCCATCAATATCTATTATTACACAGTAGGCATACCTACTAAAACGACTGAGCTGAAATTGTTGGACCGAATATTGCTTTTCATAGTAACTAAGCCAACCCACTGGCCATATTACTACTAATATATTATTTTGACGTACAAAATTGTTTCTGAATTTTAGAGCAAAATCTATAAATGCATTCTAAGGTACTCACAAATATTTCATGTTCATTATTAATCGAAAGTGTGTCTGTCTTTCTGTGTTACTTGTCCATTGTGCTATCTTAGTACCAAAATTTTGCCATACGTACAGGTAAACAAACACACTCGCATTTATTATATTTGTACCATGACGTTCTTTATTCAATCAGTAGTAATAAAAATAAAGTATATTCCCAGATAAAACCTTGACTTTAAAGACGAGATTTCTGCGTCGTATTTTGTGAATTCTCGGTCATAAATAACTTTTTTACATGGCTGAACAAATTCTCCACCGTTTCATTATTATCACTTGCCCTTGAGTCCTTCGCAGCAATTGGATAAAAGAGGCATCTTGAGTGAAAAACCTTTCGGGCGTCCTTTGGATCAAACTTTGAGGAACAACGACACTCGACAAATGTCAAAGTGTGACACGTTCCGAATATTGAAAATCTTTGCAAGGTTTCCACGCGTAGAATTGATTAACAAAAGATCAATAACGTTTCTTCACATAAAATAGTAGGTTACAAAAGACGTTGGCGACAAGTTCGTCCACGTGGCTTTTATAATTTTGATTTTTGGGGGTAAAAATCTTATCTTGGTGCCGAATTTCGTCAAATTTAATTAATGAGCCTGATGAAACGGTACCTAACAGACCGACAGACAAAAAAAATCAACCGGACGAAGTCGTGGGTATTAGCTAGTATTTTATATGTCAGAGCTATTAGTCACTCGCGTTTTAGTATACCGAAATTAACAATCTCTATAAAATACTATTCACAAGATAAGCCGTTCCAAAAATCATTCTTTTTGGTGCGAATTGGCTTTGCTTATAACGTGATGGTTTCTACAGAATAAGTAGAATATTGAATTCTGAGAAATAGAGTTAATTGTTCAATGACTATATTATATATAATAATAAACTATTTTCTGCTTTATTTTTGCTTTTATTTTTGCTATTTGTGCCTACTTTCGGCGACTCTTGCTCATCTCATAGGTTTAATGACTAATGCGATTTCGATGAGATTATTTTTTATTACTTATTATTTATTTATTTTAATTAGTACGGCACCAGCCAATTACACTAATTGATTAAAAATTAAAAATTACACAACACAACTTAGGTACAATTAATAGCAATAATAATTAAAAATTAAAATCTCAATTAAAATTAAAATAATTAAAATTTGTTAAAATAATGACATTAACAATAATCTTAATATATATAAATCTCGTGTCACAATGTTTTTCCTCAATGGACTTCTAAACCACTTAACCGATTATAATAAAATTCGCACACCATGTGCAGTTCGATCTAACTTGAGAGATAGGATAGTTTAATATTATATAGATTAGGATTATTAGTGCTACCCGTGCGAAGCCGGGGCGGATCGCTAGTTATTATATAAGAAAGCTGCATGGTTTGTGAGTCAACCCTCGTGAGATGATAGTGTGATTACCTTTAACTACTACATTGTTCATCATAATTAATTTTGCAAGCTGATATAAAGTCAAGAGTAAAAAATGAGGTGCGACATTTAGGTCGAGAAGTGTCTGGCGATACAGGTCAGCGCTTGACCTAAAATATAATTAGTTAGAATTTTCGAAGTTGCTAGCAAACTTGAACAAGGTCCTTATAAAAATTTTGCTTAGGTTGTGACTGACTTTTAACAATCTAAATATATAAAAGGAAAATGTGACTGACTGACTTACTGATCTATCAACGCACAGCTCCAACCACTGGATGGATCGGGCTAAAATTTGGCATACAGATTTTATGACGTAGGCATCCGGTAAAAAAGGATTTTTGAACATTCAACCCCTCTGGATTAATTGATTTTAATATTTTCAATAATTATTTTCCTAGCCCGTATAAAGAGAAACACCAATACGAACTCCTATGTTACTATTATTATGTTGTTACTCGTTATATTTTAATCATTTAAATGTAAAACAAGTTTGTTAAGTATGTTATAGTCTTAGGTTATGTGTAAAAATATTTCTCTTACATAAGATATTCATCAGATAGGCCGTTGAGGATGCGCTCAACAGCATCACGAAATTATTCCAATTTTACTATTTGTAATTTTGTACTTACGTATAAAAAAATAAACATTTATTCTCAATTTGATCTCCAAGGCTTTTTCGTGTCATATTTTATTTAACTGATTCAAGAAAGGAGAATTGTTCTAGAAGTAGATACGTTTCTTTATTTTATTTTTAAAGATACTATTATAAGTATTTTTTCATCCCACCATCTTGGAAAGAGTATTTTTACTCTTCGATATCTGAAGGTAAAAGCCGTTATTATCCTCTAGAGGATAAAGTAAATTGAATTTAGAACATCGTGTGCACGTTAGTAAATATCACTCGTCTATGAAGTTTGTGAATTCAAAACATCATTAAAACCTATTTACTTCTACCTCTATGGTGCCGAATTTCCATACAATCGTTTTTAATTTGTTAAAAACTCACACTCTTATCCTTCTTGGTGTACTTTTTTAATTTGCTTTGCGCGCACCATTTTCTTTCACGTCATATTGTTTAAAATTAAAACCGATTAAAAACAAGAAAATTGAAAATAAGTGAAAAACCTAAAATGAGTGATTCTAGTGACGATGAAATTAACAGAATTGAATTTAATCTTGTGATTTTTTTTGCATTTAGTCATTTCCTCGCTGAGGTGGGATGAAAAGTTACGTGTTGCACTCGAGTGAAAAGATTTTTCACCTCGTGCTCTTTTGATTCCCTCGCTGACGCTCAGGATTCAATTTTAGAGTCCTTCGCTTGCTCGGTCATCAAAATTGAGCACGCGGTTAAAAAACAACTTTTCACTCTTGTATAACCAATAACTATTTCCCTGCATAATGCTTACCGCTTCAACATAATACAATACAAGCTAGCGTACAATAAAAGTTTTTAATGTACGCTAGCTTTTGCCCGCGACTTCGTCCGCGTGGACTACACAAATTTCAAATCCCTGTTTTACCTCTAAGTGGTTGAATTTTCTAAAATACTTCTTAGAGGATGTCTACGTTATAATAGCTGTATGCCAAATTTCAACCCGATGTGTCTGGTTTCAGCTTTGCGGTAATAGATCATCAGTCAGTCAGTCACCTTTTTCTTTTATATATTTAGTATCTTTGTACTTTCAAGTATGTATTTTTAGTAGGCACTAGGTGATCGTTGACCTGACCACTGGACGTACGCCGTGTAGTTTAGAGCCATTTAGAGACACCGTTTGAATATTTTTATTTTTGTATGAGAATTATTTATTTTAATCAGAATAACTGAAGTCGAAGAACTAAGCTTGTTAGTATTATACGTATGTTTGAAGTAAGCGTGAAGAATTATTAGGTACAAGATGAGGCCCGCAACTTCGTTCGAACTTCTGAAAGTTAAGACTTAATTTTCCGGGATTAAAAGTAGCCTATGTCCTTCCCCGGGATACAAACTATCCCTATACCAAATTTCATCGAAATCGGTTGTACAGATGGGCCGTGAAAGCGTAGAAAACAGACAGACAGACAGACATACTTTCGCATTTATAATATTAGTATAGATAGTTAGAAGGTATGTTTAAATTAAGCCTTAAAAAAGAGCATAACAATTAATAGAGCGGTAGTAAAACAGTAAATTCAATTAGCTGAGCTAATTCTGCGACATCGATTCATAAATTAGATTTCAATAGGTATTTGTGATAATTACAATAGTTTCAACAATTCCAATCAATTATTCAAACATTTCGATCATTATTAACACATGTAATCGAATGTAGTACTCGGTTCAGCTTTGTTATTATAGCAAACACTCTCTTTGTTGCTGTTTCATTACATTCGTCTAATTAGACTAATAAATGTGTTTCAATTATCTAATTAGAATAGTAAACGCTTAACATTTTTAATCATTTATTTCAGTTCATATTTTCTGTATAATGACTGTATTTGTTTGTAATGTACTTATGTATTTGATTGAAATATTGTGGCAGATTTTTTAACTACTGACTGGACATTTTGAGACGCTAGACGTTTTGGTAAATGGACTTTTTGATACTGGACTTTTTAGGACACTGGACACTTTAGCATCATTCTAAGAGACTAGACATGGTCAGCCGGAGGCAACTCGTAATAAGAATAACGTTCACATAAACACACGAACTCTATTTCTGTATTTATTTTTAATTTTTATAATTTTATGATCTTGTTTCATGTTTATTTATAACTAGCTGATGCCCGCGACTTCGTCCGCGTGCTTTAGGTTTTTTTTTGTTCCCGCGGGAACTCCTTAATTTTCCGGGATAATAAGTAGCCTATGTCACTCTCCAGGTCGTCAACTATATCCATGCCAAAAATCACGTCCATCCCGATTCGTTTGTTGACGTTCGTGTATCACGAACTTTTATACAAACTTCCAACCCCCATTTAACCTTTTTGGGGTTGGAATTTTCAAAAATCCTTTCTTAGCGGATGCCTACGTTATAATAGCTATCTGAGTGTAAAATTTCAGCCCGATCCGACCAGTGGTTAGAGCTGTGCGTTGATAGATCAGTCAGTCAGTCAGTCAGTCAGTCACCTTTGCCTTTTATATATTTAGATTTTTGTAATTTTGTAAATCTTGAATTTCAATCTTCTTAATACAATTTCTGATAATTTTCAGCATAAGTACGAGAATTAAGGATAAACTGTTGTGAGAAATAATAACTGTTTAATTTATCGTGAAATAAAGGGATATAAATTAAATTTCGTTTGTATAGAGTCGTGTCATATAAGATTAACTTTATGAAAACCTGCAGTCTCTTTTGTTGCAAAAAACTCCGCTCAGTGATAGAAGTAATACCATAAAATTAGGTACTTACTGTATAACTTTTTGTTGAAAACGAAATAATATTTGCTATTTTATTACAAAAGACAAGGACAGGACATGGACTATTTAAATTATATTACAGAGTCACGGGCAAAATGGTGTGGTAATTCATGGTCAGGTTTTTTTTTACCAACACTGGTTATCTTATCCGCAACGCAACGGCTCCTACTTGCGCCAGAGCCGCAAGTAGAAGCCGTTTCTCGCCGATCATGCCGCAATCGGGGATGCTACAAAATATGAAAACAATTATTTTGCGGCCTTTGGCAGCATGCCTGAGGTATTCTTTTTTAAGCCGAGATAACATTGTGCTTCTGAATTGGATAGAAGCAGGCGTTACTTTGCGGAAGTCCATGACAATGAAAAAACTAGAAGTTTAATTCGCTATAATCCGCCACAGAAGGCTAATCTATGTGGCGGATTATAGTGAATTAAACTTCTAGTTTTTTCATTACTTCTGAATTGGATCATAGTTAATTAATTAAAATCCTAACTCAGTCTGCTGATCACTTTTGCCACATTTTCAACTATTTATTGTAGGTGTGTGGAATCAGGCATGCCACAATGTCGCAATTCTGTGATCTGTGTTGTCGCATTATGTTGCTCTTGCGTATATGAAGCTTTACAAGCACGCGTCAAAAGCATCATCAACGTCAAAAGCGGAAAGATTCGGCAGCATGTGGCACGTCGAAGAAAGGCGGACATGACGTCAAGACGTTGAATTTACGTGACTTCTGCTCACGTATTTATTTTTGATTTCATTACAGAAGCGGACCATCAAAAACTGTAATTAAATACAAACGATGAAAATGAACAACCGGCAAAATATTAAAAAAACATTTTAGCTTTTAGAGCCTTCCAACGAAATATAATTCAATACATTATGGCTATAAATTGAGAAAGGACTTTTATGGTTTTATTTAAGTACGTGGGCTCCACTTTCGATCTTTCTTCTCAGTTCAACATAATTTCAATTTCTACCTAAATTGCGTTTTTTAAATACGGCTGAGATTTTGTATTTTCTCTTCGAATTTCAATCAATTTATTCGGAAAATAACTTTACAAATTTACATTAAATGCAATGTACCTAAATTAGATCCTATTTTGAGACACCCAGGTCGTGTAAGAAAATCGAGAGACAATATTATTTTAGAAACACTTGTAGAGACTTGTAGTTAGTCTGTATACCTATGTACACTACACATCGTAAATACCTATACGATGTGTAGTGTACAGTGAGTTAACGCGTTTTAATTTCTTATTATATTCTTATCATTGGATTGATGTAGAATGTTAGCGTCATTGATATCAGTAATTGCACGGAATACTAACTATTACTAGTAAGTGTACCTATAGTCTATAGGTAGGTATATCTCTCTCTATAGGTATAGCTCTCTATACCCTTAAAACTTATTCATAGATTTTCAAAGATTTGTACCCCTAATCTGGTAATTTGTTACAGGGCAATTTGACAGCTGTTATCTCAGCGGAAATATCGTCTAAAGCAAACAAGAAACAGTAAATAATACATTGTTCCAGTGTTATCTAACAAGACTAGTTAGAATTCTATGGCTTAAGGCTGCTTTTTTGTTAGCATTGTAATAGTACTTGAAATAATAGTAGGTGTTTAAAAAACAAAACGTCCGATATATGTAATTTAACTTAAACCATTTGTATAGCGGTGTTAACTCGCTCTGCTAATGGTAAAGGACAGCGTACTTTATTTGCCGAAATGCTAAAGCGGGCGTGCTGCGGCTTGGCGAACAGCTCTGTTCTGGTGTGACGGTGCAATTAAATTGCACATGTACTTACATGCGTCTAGGCACTGAATTATACCTACATTCAATGAATTGCGGTACTGAAATAGGTATTGCAGCTGCAAGTACAGGAAAAGAAGGGTATCATCGTCATTTTTATTAATATCAAACTAAACATACATACATTATTATTATCCAAAACAGATTTATCGTTTTAAATTAAATAAGTTCAAGCATTCCAGTCCAGTCCTTAATCTTATAACAAACAATGTGTGTTCGGCCCAAATTAAATTCGAACAAGTTGCAACAAGTCTTGAGACGAAAGTACACAAAATCATATTTCCAAAAGCGTAGTTTGCAAAGAAACTGCATGAATACCCAATCTTGTTGAACTTAATGGAAAAGTTTTGCGCCCGTAGAGATCGTCTGCCATTCGCCCTCTTAACAATGCAGTCACGTTAGCGCGTTAATGAAAATTGTTTCGTGACGTCTGAATTCAGAGCGGTCTGCTTTAGTTAGGTATGTAGGTTCCATTTTGTACTGAGCTTTTCATGGAAATTCGATTACTGGTTACACGATCACGAAGAATTGTACTCAATAGATCATGGTCTGATCCTTCTTAAGCCTTATTGATATTCCTCGACCGTCGAGGTATTTCTTTGGCACTTGTGAGACTGACATACGACGTGATCCACAATCAGATAATATTATAAGGACAGAGTGACCGACTTAGTTTGGGTCTTGATTTTTCTCAAAATATGTGTCGTAGCAGAGTGGATTGATATTTTTGTGCTATAAATCTTTACCTAGTCCTGTCATCAAATCTGCCCCCCGATCATGTAAGAATGGCCGATCAAACGTTAAAGTTCGTCGTCAAAGTAAAATAAACCATAACAGCATTAAATTAGAGCTCGTCGATCGTCGAATTCGTGTACCCATTCCACACGAGTATATATCCGATCAGAGGGGAAGCTTCCTAATAAAGTCGAAAATGTATACCTATTCTGCTAGGGTTGTCACCTGATGCATGTCAACAATTTAAGGAAAAATAAAAATATTATACATCGACTTAGACATCGACAATCGACAATCGACATCGATATCGACAATCGACATCGATATCGACAATCGACATCGATATCGACATCTACAACGACATCGATATAGACAATCGACATCGATATCGACAATCGACGTCGATATCGACAATCGACATCGATATCGACATCTACAACGACATCGATATAGACAATCGACATCGATATCGACAATTGATATCGACATCGATTTCGACAATCGACATCGATATCGACATTTGTATCGACCATCGACATCGATATCGTCAATCGATATGAGTATCAACATCGATATCAACAATTGACATCGATATCGTCAATTGATATGAGTATCAACATCGATATCAACAGTCGACATCGATATCGACAAACGACATCGACAATCATAATCGATATCGACAAACGACATCGACATCGATATCGTCAATCGATATGAGTATCAAAATCGATATCAACAATCGACATCGATATCGACCATCAAAATCGGCATTAATATCGATATCGACAATCGACATTCACCATATTATTTGACTTTTCTATGTCAAATATGGTGAAGCTGCTTCTAACATTATATCCTTAATGGTAAGACATATTCAAATTCTTTTGATTTATTGGTGTATTTAAATATATTCTTCCCGAACCCAACCTAACCTAAACCTTCCCGAAAGTAGGTAGGTACGTTAATTACACAAGTGAAAAAATCATAAAAATAGGTTCATTGGTTTCCGAGAAAATCGATAACAAACCTACATACATACCTACATACGGGTCAAATCCTTTTGAAGTCGGTTAAAAATGTTGGTGGAGCCAGGGGTAAATAGGAAACACCTGCCCCACGTTTACCCTATTTATCCCTGGGGTCGCAACTCGCAACTAGCAAAAAGTTCCTCCTACCTCTATACAAAGTTTCTTCAAAAACGGTTGAAAAACTGGGCCGTTAAAGCGTAACAGACAGACAGACTGACACATTTTCGCATTTATAATTTGGGGGGTGGACAAAGTCACACATTTTAGCCATATTAGGTACTTCGGGTATTCTACTATCTGAGCACTGTCTTCAAGTAGGTGAGACCGCTTACATAGCTACTTACGCTACTTAGGCTACATAGTACATACCTACCTGTCTAGCACGTCATTCTCACTTGACGATCAATGTTATTACCTAGTTTTATTGTACAGGTGCGCTAGGTACGTGTAAAAAGGTACTTACTTCTCTTTATCTCTCGGGTATGAAAAATAGGAAACATCCTTATTGTCTTTAGAGCTTTTCAAGCAAACTGTGCAAGTATTCGGCATTTTTGTTGAAACAGAACACTATATTTACATAAATAAATCTAAATAGTTTTATTTTTAATACAAAATCAGTAAACTTATAGTAATGAAAATAAATTGAGGAACAATTTCGTGATTGAACACGAAATTGTTCCTCTATTTATTTTCATTAAACGCACGACCGTCAGCCACAGTCAGCCCTTGCGTTCTAACCCAGACAGTGTCTCGCTAACCCGGACGATCGTGTCGGTGAATGTGTCGGTGAGAGCTCACGCACACATCGTTGCGCTATGTATGGGTGAAGTCGCCGCGAGCAGTTTGTATGAAGCTTCCTCTCTGTTCAGTTCTCTGTGCCCATTCTTATACGTTTAGGTATGTACGATACTCTAACGTATAAGAATGGATACACGAAATTGAGCTCTAAGTCGGTGAATTTAGGTGAAAATTATCGAATTAGGTCAATATTGACCATGACCAATGCAATTGCATGAGTTGCTAGATGAATTCAATATACGGTCTCGTCTTTATAATGGTAATTATTACGTATAGTGCGCGCACGAGTTGAATGCAGAGCACACATGTATGTATGGTGACACATACATTTAGTCTGCATTCAACTCGCGCCCGAACTGTAGATACTAGGCAAGATAACTAAATTAATAAAATAGATTCCACTCACTCGATAACTACAAAATTGGTAAGTCAATGTACAAAACCTCTAATTTTTAATGTTCATATTAATTCAAAGTTCGTAGTTTTGACCACTTCTCTGACAAATTGGTGTGCTGTGGTGGTGATAACTGATAAGAGAGGTCTAGGGTTCCGGCTTGGTCTATTTGGGAATTAATATCTTAAATTGCTTTGGTTGCCTGGTAAGTGGCGACAATGTAGTGTTATGCCCTTCTCTTTATCCTTCTTTAATTTT
Source organism: Erebia ligea (assembly GCA_917051295.2). NCBI lineage: Eukaryota > Metazoa > Arthropoda > Insecta > Lepidoptera > Nymphalidae > Erebia > Erebia ligea. Next base: position 8,644,195 of record OU785233.1, on the reverse strand, counting down.
AGACTTTATCGTATTCATACTAATCTAATTAATTATCTAAATTTATGCGGATACGTTCTGTCTATCGGTTTGCTATACTTTAAACCGACTTTGACTAGAACGAAGATAAGTTGAAAGGGAAAGAACATAGGCTACATTTGATCCCGGAAAATCAAAGCATTCCCAAAAGAATTTCAAGAACCTAAATCCACTCTTACGAAGTCGCGGGCATCATCTAGTCTTAATAAACAGTGAAATCGCTACGGGGTTGTTTGTAATTACTATTTAAATAAGAAAAATAAACGACTAACTAAAAATCAGTAGTAGATTTTTTTAGAGAACATGAGCTTCAGGTGCATCCGAGTCTGTACTCGCAGTTCTAAAATAAAACTTAAAAATATCTCTCAAAAAACTAGGGTCGGCTGAAAATTTGATGCCCCTGCAGTTTGTCCGTCCTAGCACGAAGACCCTGGACATATGCCAAGTCAAATATTATCTAGATAGTAGCGGCGAGTGGAAAGCGATGTAAAGTGACACTTAAATAGATTTCTTTCAGAATACGTGATGAAAGCGTATCTTCTTGGAAACTAGTTTCTACTTTGTACGTCGTTATGAAATGCTTTAAGTATATTTATTTACTAGACACCACAACTTCCACCGCGACACCGCGACTTGGCTTTCGTTGGAATTTCAAGAAATTCAACCTTATACCGTGTCTACATTATTATGGGAACCTCTGTGAAAAATTTAACTTTCTATACAAGGTTTTGGACTGGGCGTTCGTGAGTCTGTTAGTAAGGTACAGTGGAATGCTGAATCCACTGTACCTTACTAAGAATACCTTACTGTAATTTAAGAGTTCCTTATATTTCCACTAATATTAGTTTTCATTGTTCACATCTGATGTTTGTCCAAGGTTTTCCATTAGAGCATGACCTCCGTAAAAGCAAATTAAATCACTAAATTTCAACAAAATTTCCTGCAGGATCAGTTATTCTAATTGGGTATACTTAATTAAGTAGATAGCTACAATGATTGTGTTTGCAGCGACAATAAACCTACAGTGTTACATCAAGCGCAATCATAAGTGCCTAAGATCTATCTCGTGTATTTTCCATCGAAAAAGCGATGCGAATACCGAGAGATTGATCTGTCGTACAGGATTGTGCTCGGATTGCAGTTATGTGATGTTATAATATGGTTCAGTATTCACCTACCTACCTGCCTGCCTGCCTGCCTACCTACATACCTACCTACCTATACCTACCTACTACTGAAGAATTATACTACTGTTTACTTATTACTACTAAGGAATAATTTCTGAATTTGTCTGAATCTGAGTCTGAATGGTCAGGCCTGGTGGGAGGCATCGGCCGTGCTAGTGAAATGTTTATATTTTTTTTTTTAAATTGTTAATTAAGTAATTATATTCTAGACTGAAATTTTTTGTCAACCCATTTGCAATATATTTATTGACATATTTAATTTGATATAAAATAGTTTTAATCCATTAACCAGATCAAGAAGGTCGTTGTATACAGGGATCTTAGACCAGTAGAACTATTTTTCTGAACATAATTATTGGTTTAAAAATCATCTGAGTCAAAGTCAAAGTCAAAATATATTTATTCAATTTAGGTACATTGTACACTTATTGACGTCCAGTAACAAAAATAATGTGATAGTGATAATCAGTTAAGTACGGTATCATTAAAATTAAAGCTACGAGGGTTCCAAACGCGCCCTGGTCAGAGAAGAGCCTACAACAAACTCAGCCGGGTTTTTTTTATTATAACCATCTCACAAATATCGTAAATTACTTAATTAGATTTATAATTATAACAATATAATATTATAATTATAACATAATTAGCCGCTGGAAGCCGATCTAAAAATATAATAATAAGATAGCTGTAATAAAAATATATTTAGGTCTAACTATGCTAACTGCAATTTTTCAGTCTGCATGCAGTAATTCAAATGCAGGTTCAAACTATCGTCAACTTTGCTTAATCATAAATAAAGCTATACCTTCGTGTATTTTTAACTCCTGACGCAGAGAGGTGTGTCATAATGTAAGCTTGGCCATTGAGTGTATCTGTGTGTGAGTGTTAAATCACTAAAAATACATGCAGGTGCATCTATCTATCTATACTAATAATTATTATATTTGAGCTGATGCCCGCGACTTCGTCCGGTGGTTTAAGTTATTTAAATTCCTGCGGGAAGTCTTCATTTTTCCGGAATAAAAAGTAGCTTATGTCACTCTCCAGGTCCTCAACTATGCCCATGCCAAAACACGTCGATCCGTTTACTCCGTTGCGGCGTAATTGAAGGAAAATCCAACAAACACTTTCGCATTTATAATATTACTATGATATGATGCGACTGTTTGATGATGGATGGATAGATGTTTGTTACACAACAGTAGAACGGATCTGGATGAAAGGCACAGAGATAGATGAGAGTCTGATATAATACTTTTTATCCCGGAAAATTAAAGAGTTCCCGAGGGTACCAAAATACCTCAATCCACGTGGATGAAGTCACGGGCATAAGCTAGTAGCTTATTAAAATAAAAAGAATTATACAGGTGTACAATGAAGGTGAGTTCTCCTTAAATTAAGGTTGCGCATCTTAAACTCCAAAAATACTGAATATTTCATTCGCAAACTTATCTAGGCTGTAAAAGTTCGATGCCTAGTTTGTCTGCGCTCGTGTGGAGATATTGCTGGCACTGAGCCAGCTCAAATACTAACCCGATGGTAAAACGGTTTGGAGCGAGCACTCAGTACTTAAATTTTATATTTCCCTACGAATACCTGAGCGGAAAACTTGCAAAGTAGCTGTGTCATATGTAATGAGACCTTTCAATATTAATTTGATCTTCAATCTTGATTTGACACATCTTTTTGCGTCGAAGACAACCTAAGCGTAACAACACGACCGTCTACCATACCGTTAAACTCATCCATTACCAAATTATGAAAACTACTGAAAATGTTTAGGTTATCTTACCCTGTCAGCGTAAAAAGAACTGCATTAAAAAAAATAACATCATAGTTAGAAACTACAGAAATACGCGAGCTTGTTGAAAGGTAATGTAAAAGTTTGGTCCCGAAGCGGGAAACAGAGGGGTGTCATTTGCCTTTTTAATAATGCAGTCACGTAATGCTCCCTAATGAAAATTGTTTCGTGACGACTGAATTGGGAGAAATTTAACTTGGTGTTAGGAACATCGGGCTATTTGAAACGAGACATACTAGGGTGTGAATTTGTAATGCAAAATTGTTCATGTCAAAGATGAACCTTAATTTTAATGATATTAACCTACTGTGAGAGTAATGTTTACAATTATTGTGTATTGTAGACTTAAAGTAATACTAGATGATGATTTTTTTTTACCTCTCGCGGAACTGCTTAATTTTCCCGGTTATAGCCTACTCTAATGTCCTTTCTTGGGATGCAACTCTATAACTCTCTATACCAAATTTGATTAAAATCACACAGACACGCTTTCGCATTTATACTATCAGTATGGATAGTCATTATCTATATTTTCACTCGAACCAAAGTCGCGACCTACTCTTCAATTGCAAATATACCTTCAAGAATAAGATCTCAATATCTCGTAGCTGCTGCAATCCACTATCGGCACGAATAACACCTGGAAAGTATGTGTAGGTATTTGCTTTACACCTTTCATCGATATTGGATCCGCGAGTGATACCTTAACCCACTGATTCTCGAATAGATGAAAGTAACTTTGAATAGAGACTTTTCTTATATTCTGTTCCAACTTCCAACGTATTATTTTTGTAATCACATCATTTGAGCTGTTGTAACCTAAAAAAAATATGGTATAATAGCCACAATCAAAGTCAATGCGAAAACATCATGAGGAAATGCCCATGCAGACCGAGAGTTCTTCATAATGCTTTCAAAGGTCTGCCAATACGCACTTGGCCAGCGTGGTGGACTATGGCCAAACCCTTCTCATTCTAAGAAAAAACTCGTGTTTAGTAGTTAGCCAGTAATGGGCTGAAGTGATGATAATGATGATGATGATGTCGAGTGATGTATAAAATGAAAAGTCCTGACTCACTCACTCATATAAAGTTAGGTATTTTCCTTTATAGAATCTTAACTTTTTTATGCTTTTAAAAAAATATAAAAGGAAAAGTTCACTGACTGACTGATTTATCAACACACACCTCAAACCACTGGACGGATCGGGCGGAAATTTGGCATACTTACAGTTGGATTAATTGGCGTCAACTTTTGTGACTTATGCATCCGCTAACAAAGGATTCAACCCCTAAGGGGGTAAAATAGAGCTTTGAAATTTGTATGAAAATTTAACTTAACGTGAGCGAAGATGCGGACATAAGCTAGCATATAAAATTAAGGGAGCTTTGCAAACTTGAAAAATTTAAAGATGCGATTGGTACTCCACGTTATGTTTTGTATCGAATCGCTATAAAAGTTTAAAAATATTATATTACTATGTTAGTGTCGAATACTTTCAAAGTACAGGTATATCAAATCTCAACTTGCATTCTTCAAATCCAAAGGTAAGTAAGCACAAGATCTCAATATCTGATGTCTGGAGCACTTCGCTATCAGAGCGAATATCACAAGAAAATACGTGTATTTGCTTTACACCTTTACCAACTTTCCAAAGCTACTTGATCCTTGAGTACTTGGTTGAAAAGTAAATCGGCATCCGTTTCTAATGAAGTAAAGTGATTACTTTAGTTCGTTAGTTGGCTGCTCTCTAGATTTTCTTACTTTATCGCTAGACGATCGTGTTTAGCATCACCTTAGATCGCACACCTTACCTTTAAGCTTTGGCAATAAATTACACCTGCCTGTTTGCGCCCACAGCTGGGCATAGACCTTTTCGAGAATACGCCGCCACAAATGGTCCTCCACCTTCCTCATCCACCTTTTTCAGGTCATCGGTCCAGACTCAGGAGGTTATCCTCCACACTGCGCGTACCAGTATGTGGATTCCATTTCAAAATATCAGGCAGTCGGCGACAGTTATAATTACATAACCTGCCCACTGCATATTAAGCTTACTAGTCTGATAAGCTATTTGCTGCGAATTTAACTTAACTTCATGCGGATGACACAATATTATGGGCACGCTCAAAAAATGCAGGCCGAGTGGGAGTGTTTTTACGTATTCGATCGCAACAACGGTAGAGTATCATTTATATATGGAATTGATCGAGCGCCATAAAAATCGTAGTTAACGTTGTCGCGATCGAATGGGAAGAAAATCTCACACTAGGCACTGTGGTGTTGACGTCAAGCTTGCGAAATGCTTTACGTGGGGCTTGTTAGCTATTGCCGCAGTGTGTACTCGTATTTAAGATGTCAAATCTCAGCAGATCTCTAAACACCCACTAACCGACCTTCAAAGACCACGTTAACAAGGATACTCAATACTCACTAACCCCAAAATATATAAGATTTACAATATTCCAGCCAAGTGACACACTTTCATGTTTGTCGATTGCCGTTTTTGCCTCAAAGTCGTACATAAAGGCAACCCAATGGCATTTCACTCAAGATGCCCCTTTTATCCAATTGTTGCGAAGGACTCAAAGGTATATATTATAATAACGAGGTCTTGAGGGATACTTCTAAATATGCAAGAAGTTTATATTCCAGATTTAAACGTTTTAATGCCTGATGGTACGACATCCATTACAAGTTTGGCCATGTTTAAGCAAATGATGGTATCGAATGATGCTCAAAAATGGCAACAATTAATTTGGTGAACAGAGGTGTTTACATCTAGGTATATTTATCAGGCTTATCTCATATAGTTATAGAAATATGCTTACGCTTCAAGGCTGTTCTTACTTTTTTAATGGGCTTTTGGGATGGGAATCTAAACGGCAAAAATTGGAGCCGGTACTGCGAATTTTTTTTTGAGGCATTATTAATCAGCATTGTAATCTCACATACGTAAGTATAAGGCAAACTCGTCTTGAAATTTCTTGCGGGGTCAAATTTACTTCAAGCCAATATTGGCAAAGCATCGGGTGAGTTGTTGACCTAACCGAACTGAAAATTGACTGCTGTTTTCTTAAGACCAACTTAGATTACTCCGATTGGGCATGTGCCGATTGAGTTCGGCTTTCCAATTATTTGTAGTAGTTGAAATGAAAATACATTCAGTGAAACTTACTCTGAGCAATCTTGTGGAAGTGACCATGGAATCAAAATACTTAGGTATATTGTGTGATGCTACCACAGCTTGCAAGTACAAGCAAAGTTATTATTTCGTATAACTTTAACTATAAAAATATACTTAGTATAAGGGAAGTGGATACAAAAGCTGTTGTAGAGATCGTTTAATCTATATAAGCCTCACATTATTTGTGCACTATATTATAGAGAGCTATGGAGAGGGCTATGTTAGGAGTTTCTCTTAAGGACAGGATCCGAAATGAAGAAATCCGTAAGAGAACCAAGGTCACTGACATAGCTCAAACCATTAGCAAGCTGAAGTGGCAGTGGGCAGGCCATGCCTGTCGAAGGAGCGATGGCCGCTGGAGCCGGAAAGTCTTGGAGTGGAGACCGCGTACAAGTAAGCGTAGTGTGGGGCGCCCTCCAGCACGATGGACCGACGACATTAAGAGGGTGGCGGGAAGTGGCTGGATGAGGAAGGCTGAGGACCGGGTGTGGTGGCGTTCTTTGGGAAAGGCCTATGTTCAGCAGTGGACGTCCGCAGGCTGAAATGATGATGATGATGATGATATTATAGTTCGGTAAATTAACTGGCCGTAAAATTGATGTTTAAATAGCCGATGACAGAACGAACAATGACGACAACTAGTTATTGTATGCCTATATATGACTTATTGCTATGGTAATAATACCTACTTTGCATGTGATAGTAAACACTAATTTTAAGATTAGACGACCTCTCTGCGCAAGTGACGGAGATAATAGTAAAATACCAAGTAAAATACTTATTATTTTGATAATTATACGTTCAAAAAATTTGATGGTAGGTTCGATTCACTTGATTCAACAGCACTCGTTTATTTGAATAAAAAATATTTGAATTTTGAATTTAAATTAAATTTATTTAATTGAATTTATTTTATGAATCAAGAGGCATCTTTTAGGCAAGAGCGTTCCCACCTTAGGCTGCATCACTACTTGCTAGAAAGTCTGATTACAGCTAGCGCTAGTCTATAAATTAAAAAAATATAATTAGGTAAAAAAACGTGATAAAATTTAAGCGTGTTCAACTAGACGACATTTTCAACTAGACGATAGCATGGAATATACTCGTACTTACGGATAAACAGGCTAGGTAGTAGGTACTTATATTTGTTGCGGTACATGAAATAGAGCTAAAGATAACATTTTGTAGTAACATAATAAAACAACTTAGGATCACTAATGCGATCGTTTTACCACACAAACCCAATTGCTCTTATTTTCCCATAAGGAGAGATTGGATTATATTTAAGTGGTAAGTAGTTTTTATAATTACGGTTAATGATAATGTATCGAGGCTTAAAATATTAGAGATTAATTTTGGATTTATGCTCACAACGCAGGGACTTAATATTTCAAGAACGGGGATGGATAAAAGATAACATTTTCTTTATGAAAATCCATTACACGGTAGCATTTATAATTAGAAGAGCTTGTTTTGGCTTGATTATAAAGATGGATTCATTTTGAGATCGTATAAGAGTAGGTAAACCTACAATAGAACGGAGTTTCTGAACAAAAACAAACGCTTGCGGCGTTTGTTGTTACAAGGTCCTTATTATACGGTTATCTTTGTAGTATGATTTTGAACCGCTCTTGGACAAACTTGGGATGCTTATCTGTTGTTGTGTGTTGAACTAGGTTTTGCCCGTGGCGTCACTTACGTAACCAAGCAGTAAGCAACAAGAGTATTGAGATGTACCTACCTACTGTAGTAATTAAATTACGAATGAGCCCTTATCTTTTTCAATCTATAGTTGATAATCCTTTAATTTTCCGAATTAAAGAATTATACTTAAACTTACATTAACGTATAAAATTATAATATGTTTCTTAGTCCAAAAACTACTACTATAATTAAATAATTAGTTATAATAAGTCCAGAATACAAAGTCATCCAATACAGCATCCGAAAATGATTGGTAGGTAGATATATTTGCACAAAATTAATTAACAGCACATGGAATTTAATATTGTATTCAGGGGCCGCATATGAATTGCCAGACGGCATTATCTGGCTATAGGTAAAATGTTTCATCAAAGCTTTGACGGACGGCAACGTGCCTGTGTTTTGACGCCGCCCGCGACGAGTGCAATGCAGACACTTGATATTATGTATGACACAAACGCCGCGCTGTACAGTATAGGTACGTGTACAGTCAGCGAAAAAAATGCTTTTATGCTTATGATGTTTACGTCAGTGGCATGCAGGTTATAGAGGCATAAAAACTCTGCTTGCCCTTGTAGTAAAAGCTCAATGCTTTATTTTACTATGACCTTCCATAAAGTAATAGGATCATTCATTGTGTAACTAGCTGATGCCAGCGACTTCGACAGAGTGGATTATGGTTTTTTAGTTCCCGCGGGAACTCTTTAATTTTCCGGGATAAAAGTAGCCTATGTGTTATTCCAGACTATAATCTATCTATGTGCCTTTCATCCTGATCCGTTCAGCAGTTCTGGCGTGATTGAGTAACAAACATCTATCCAAACTTTCGCATTTATTGACCGAGCGAAGCGAAGGTCTCTGAGTCTACTTGGGTGAATTGGCACTTGTCCGTCCGTCTGTCAGAGCCTTATAACTTCTGAATTTCCGAACGTAATTACTTCAAATTTAAATATAATATGTAAACCGATGGCCTCCCGCCGAATATGGCTTAAAAAGTTATAAAAATCTTTATTTCAGGGGGGCACTCATAGAAGCGAATGCGAAGTAAAATATTTTTTATAGCGTTACATAGGGTTGCAGTATATCATTTTAAAGATAATTAGGAATAGAGTCCAAAAATATTTTTTTTTGAATTTTTCCCCTAAAATTGACGAAAGGGGGGGCTTTCAAAGTGGCGATTTTCTAACGTCCAAAGTTGACCTCAGAACTCTCAATTTTCTGAACTCTCAATCCTGAAACTTGATCAATTATTTGAATTATATCCTGTACTTGAACAACAAATACTAAAATTAGATAAATATTATAAGGAAACGAAATTATTTAATTTTTAATGATGATGATATTTTTAACAGAACTTCACACTGATGTCAATAGATGGCGCTCTGTGAAACCGCGAGGTCTCAGTTCGGGGCGAACCACTAGTAATATTAGTTTATATGCCTATCTTGACTTCAAACTCTGTGTAAGCCACTGGGTTATGTGCACGGTCGTGATCAGCTAATAAGTGATTTTTATTTGGTGCTGACTTTCTCAGGATTCTTGCTTTAACACAGAGCCTAGGCTAGCCTTGCCTAGCCTATAACCTAGCCTTGCGAAGAGGACCAGATGGTTCGTCTTAATACAGAATACCCACGGCGTGCCAATTATCTTCTTTCCTCCGGCTCCTTCACCAACTGCCAAGTCTTGTATAGTTCATGTGCCTACTTTCAATTCCTCTCTTATTAATACTTCAATGGATATACGAGTACGTATAATCCCGGTAATTCTTAGTAAATGTAGATAATTTACTGAAAATATTTGAGGTTTAATTCAACTAGAAGCCATTATCTTAATGTATTAAAAATCATATCCAATCACCATCCCTCTAGCGGTTTCATTGTTTAAGTACTTATTCAGATTTATTTTAGTACGTATGAACGATAATCGTAGCAATACATAAATAATCGCTCGATGGTATGAACAATTTCAACAGATTATTATGTTAAAATATGATTATTAGCTATAAGCTCAGCCAATTTTAGCCTCGCGTGAAATATGAACGCAAATATTATGGCTTTAAACCTTTCTATCAAAACAGCAGCTGTACATTCATCGAACTATATTGAAAAGCTTGATTTTTATTTTTATTGGTAATTAAACAATTAACCCATTTAGATATACAAAGAGCTGTCTGAGCTCGCCCCTCCCGAGGGCGAAATTTTACACCCATTCAAGGCATTGTGGTAAATTTTAGGACGTCTATTCAGCCAAACGGATGAAAGGTTCACGTCGAAAATAAGCTATTTGCTAAATAAATAGGACAATTTCGAGACGTTTTGTGTATTCGCAGCAGACATTTTAGGTCAGGCGAATATTTTGCTTAATACCTATACCATAATTTCTTAAAGCCGGCAACGCATTTTCAGTTCGTCAGGTGCTATAAATGTTCAAGGACGGCAGGTAATCATTTAACATCATGTGACCCGCTAGCTCATTAATTATTGTTATCACGTAATCAGCTGTCAAATAACTGGCTTACGTAGCGCCGGCATCTGACCAACAGTTCGACACCCAATGAGTACGGATCCCTAATTATTGGATTTTTTCCTGTACTTGTGGCGTGCGAGCACTTACTTCTTGCCAAATTTCATGATTCTAGGTCAACGGGAAGTACCCTATAGGTTTTGTCCATCCAACCAAAATGTCAGTTTGGTCTCTGTGGGCGACCATATAATTCAAAGCGATAGGTTATATTCATTTCATCTATGTGGTAATTGCACTAGTCTACCATTTTTTACAGTGAATATGAGCCAATTTCCGGGCAAATCTTAATAGAATAATGAAAATTTCCCTATATATCCCAGCGATTTCTGGTCCATTTAAAGATATCTTTCAACAATAATAGTTCAGTAAGCCTGATAGGCGGATACTAACCATTCTGAAAAGAGTTATGGCTCATCATTCTTACTCCTTCCTTTGATAGCATGAACCGGCTCCTTTAAATTGTCCGTCACGAACACTCGGCTTCCGTTTTATTTGATAAATGAATATTCAACTTAACTCCTTTAGATTCGAGTTACGGAAATCTTTTGTTATGACTGGGTATAAAAGTTGTGATATCTATAAAACCTGGCTTAGGTACTTTAATTTAAAGTTTAATTTATGTCTATTTAGTTTGCTTCTTTGACTTAATAGGATACAAATTACTTAATCTTCGCTTATCTAACAACACCGCGCAAATAATATTCTGCTACTTTACTAGAGGGACAAAAAACTATTTTTCATTTTGGTAGCTTCCAAACCAGATTTTTTTAAAGGCGGAGGAGCATTTAAAGTTACATATACGTGATCTAAGTACTGTGTAACAATTTTTAGAATAACGGCTGCTAATTGGTTGAAATGCTTGAATTTCATAGGCAGATAGTAGCGCGTTAAAATGCACCTAATGGTATTGAAATGATGGCAGCGCCAATTTGCGACTTGAGCGGTTTTGTTAGTTAAGCGACAAAATGCAAAAATCGGTCTAAGCAAATCGTAATCATTTGAAAACGTTTGAAACCTTAAAATGTATTACTCGAACTGTTATAGGAGTTCATACCATGCTTTTTGTCGTGCAGGCATCTATGAACACCTTAAACAAGTCGAATTATTCGTTGGACCTACGATTACGATTACGATTTCCTTGCACAATCGGGGGGCTGATTTAGCACTGAAAACGCGAATAAGACGCGCGTTCATGAATCGCGCATTATCTGCGTGTATTTCTAATTATAATTTTCACTAGCCCCGAACAGTAAATAAAACAATACAGTGACTTTTTAGAGTTTATTTAATAAAAATTTCTTTTGACTTGAACACGATCACTAAATTACAGACAGTTAAAGAAATTGTGTAACATTGAATTATTTACGTCGAATCAGTCGAATAGCTTACAACAAACAATTATAAAATTATTCTTAGTCCCGCTGACATTTTGAAATACGTTACGAATATGAATAGGTATTTACAGAAAAGGTGGAATCTAGTAGAGCAGAGAGATGGAAAGCCTGGAAATTTAGCTTTAAGTACTTTTCCTCAGTTTTCCTTGGACACTGTCCCACCTTGTCTTTGACACTGTCCCACGATCGTATGTAACTCTCCTCAAAACATGTTCTCCGTACATTTCTATCATACTAATATTATAAATGCGAAAGTGTGTTTATTTGTTGGTTTATTGGTTTGAGGATCTGGAGAGTGACATAGGCTTCTTTTTTATCCGAGAAAATTAAGAAGTTCCCGCGGGAATAAAAAAACCAATCCACGCGGACGAAGGTGTCATCTAGTTAAAAATAAAATAAAAACTAAACTCTTCAACATTCCGGGATAAAAAGTAGCCTATGTCCTTCCCCGGCATATAACCTGTATCTGTACCAAATTTCATCAAAATCGGTTGAGTAGTGGGGCGGTGAAAGCGTAGCAGACAGACAGACAGACACACTTTCGCATTTTTAATATTAAGTATGGATATATACTAGCGCCGCTGTCACCGGGTCCGACGGCCCGGTGGCAAAATTTGAATTAACTTTTATGATTTTTCAGTTTTAGTTTTTAGTTTTTATTTCTTCTTCTTAATTTTTTATTTATTATTTACTTATTAGCAATACTCAGCGACGCTGTCACCGAGTCAGATAAGTTAGAGGGACTGGTTTTATTTTTAGTACGCGATAAAAAACTTCTTCAACATCTAGACCTTAGATAGAGTACATTATTTAGATAGATGACGCCCACAGCTACGAGTTTTACAAATCCCGTCGTTAGATTAAAAAACCTCCCTGAGATACAACCTGAAGTGGAATTAAAAACCTATATCTGTACCAAATTTCGTCAAAATCGGTAATTCAGATTTAGCCGTGAAAAGGTAATAGACAAAACACTTTTACATTCATGAGGTAATGATCATAGGTAAGGATCATAATTAAATCTCAATTAATTGTTGCAAAACCGGTAGGATGTGGTCGAGTTAGAAATGAAGATATGCTCTCCGCTTGTCTTAGCTTCGCTCTACTAAATGCCACCTTAATTTTCAAATTATCATGAAAAATTACAAACATTCATATATATTACGGAAGTAACAATAATTGTTGTTTAATTCTTACTGTATTTTAATATTGACCCTGTACATAAAGCTTTGGTTACCTAGGTTAGCAATGCCATATTATAGCGGCTGCTTTAAAGCGGTTAATCGTGAATGACGTATTTAAGATAATATTGTCAACTGAAATAATCCCATGGCCGCTTGGTGACAGCAATGCAAACCTAGGAAACCTTTCTTTATCAGCGTTTTGGATAAAATTAGTTATATGAGGCTGACATTTGGAGGCTATATTGTTCTCCTAAGACATTGAAAATTAACACGATTCGGGGATCTCAATAAAAATTAAAGAAAGTGTTTTAATTTGATTTAAATGTAAAAAGCAACAATTATGTAAAATACTACTGGGAATATGACTAGAGACCCTAGTGAAACTTTTCAATTTTTAAATGCTGAACAACAAGAAACGCTGTTCTGAATCGTTGTTGAATCTGGTCTTGTACCTATTCTGTGCTTGTACAACGACTATAACGTTTGTTTGTTCATACGAGGCCGACAGAGACCGAAAAAAAAAATACGGCGCCGGACAAGACACTTACGTAATAGTTTTCTGGTAAAGTGTCTCGAAAAAGCACTACGGTACACTAGGGTCTCAAAAGTAAGTAGGTGTGATTAACTAAAATATGAAATAGCAATACTATCAAGTAAATTACGGACCAAATTATATAACATCGAAATTGTCTATCTCACTGAATAAAAAGGTTTTTATTAAAAGGGATCCTTTATGTAAATATTTTAATGCCCTGCGGTAAACATATTATTTATATTTAAAACGAGAGCCATTTAATGTCTTAATGTAGTGCAAACATTTATTTTCAATGAATCTAAGATTATGCTGTTAAGTTTCAAGACTTGGACAGAAAATTGAAAACATGGCGGCAAATAAGCATGTTCATTAGTACAGGCCAATGTTACACTGAACGATTTGTAGCACAAGAAACTGTTAAAGGCTCGCTGACATTGCAGAGGGCCCGCCGGGTGTCCTCCTGAAAAATCCTCTTGAATTACTTTAAAACATTTTGTTTAAACCATGGAGTGAGCGATGGTTCGTACAAAATGATTCATTCATGGTTTCAAGCTTCAATTTACGCCATAGGTCTTTATGCCGCCTAAAGCCGCAAAATGAAATTTTCCATTTGTATGCCACATCTTTGCCCACGGCTACAGTATGCAAACCCCGCAGTGTAAACGACTTCAAACAGTAGCCTGTTTTACAATTTCTAGTAGCTGTATTTCTGTCACGCGTTTTGTCTATCACTGATGCCTAAATATGTTTAAATGAATCCTTAATTTTTATCGAAGGAAACTATCAATTCGATGTTTTTGATCTGTGTAAAATATGTAAAAAACTAAAAAGCTTAGAGTTAGACGAACTTTTGCCAAGAAATTTCTAAGCCTTTGAATATAAAAAGAAGATAAAGATAAGAAGTTTTCTTATAAAACTTGTGATTTCTTTTTATAGAGTTGCCACGAAGTGATATATTTTAAACATTTTTAACAAGTAGATCTACCTATCTGTCATAATTTTATGGAAATCCAATTTTAATAATTATTGTAGTACATAAAATAAAACTCTATTTCAAGGCCGGCAGTTAGTGGGCAGATTTTTTCACGAATTGTACACATCTGTAACCTACGTAAATCACATATAAATATTATCTAACACAATTGCGACACTTCATATTGAAAGTTTATGTACAAGTTATATGTTTAAGACGTAAAGTGAGTGCACCATGTTTATATTTATTTACAACATTTACAATAAGTATTACTAACAAATATTAACAATCATATTTTCACCAAAAATAACGGCAATATTTTTAAAACAATACGTTATTATTTTACAGAAATGAGTTGTATAAATGAAATATTGGACCTTGATTTTAAAAAAATTTTGTAGATTATAATAATATTCTTTACGGATGGAAAATATTACTTACTACTCGAAATTGAACATAATATTAAACCCCAATACAACTGACACTAACAATTGATACTAGAAGCTTTGATGATAAATATAAAAAGCCATTTTATGTATAAAATCGGATTTAATCGTGTCAGCCTTTTTGTACCTAATCTACTAAAAATTGATAATTAACAACAACGTACTCATTATGTTTCTATGAAACTGTTGTCTTAACAATACAAAATATCAATTAGGCTTTTCTATCACTTCAACGTATACGCCTCTTTTAACATCAAGTAAGTAGTAATATGTACACTGGCTTTTACAATACATAATTATCTATTTATTAATATCAAGCCTAAAATAGTTCGTCTTTTAGACGACCTTAGCAACACCAATCTGGTACCCCGTGCTTGTGACATATGGAATGTTGATATTAAAATAAATTCTCTTAAATCGACCAGTCCTAGTCAAAACGTGTATTTCGATAAGTGAGTATGCAAGTTAGCTTTCAAATTTCTAATGCAATTGACATAACGAGCGATAAAAACTCTTTTCGTCCATACTGAGCGCATGCAGTAAAGAAGAGATAAGATAAGAACTCCGCGTCAGCCGTAATCAGTGACGGCTGTAGTATTGCGTTTCACTGTGAACAGACCTTAACTAATGTACGAGGTTAATGCAAGGTTAACATGTAACAGTTGCATGCTTCAAGCAACTATGCAGTTGGCGTTTATCGATGCTTAGTACTGAGTAGTCCTTCGGAGGAGTTGGAGGCGGGAATTGCGAGGGGGTTCGACCCCTCAGCTCTGTGCTAGGGAATCCAGCGGCACCACCAGTTTTCCGTTGGAGTAGCTGCAACAAAGGAAAAAATCCAAATTGAACGAACGCACAGAATGCCTAAAGCACTTTTATTTTTCGCTTAATACCTTTTAATGATTGGGGGACTTTGTATTGTAAGCATGCATTATTTTCTGTTGATTTGAATCTGAATAATAATAACCTGTATGGTATTGTTGCCGTTCTGGATTTAGCTCTGCTCGGCCTACAGGCTTCATCTGAAACCAAGACATTTAAACGTATGCATTAATTCTCTAGCCCGTCGATTGCATCTACTAGGCAATACGAAGAAAAAGACTTCGTAAAGGCCTAATCGAAAGTTCCGCCTGTTCGTAGTATCGGCAAAGCTAATTAAGTGGAAGCGAATTCTATTGTCTCGGTTCTTGCCGAACAATACTTATCTTAAGTCCAAGTTAGCAAAAGTAATATCTGCGATACCTTAATGAGAGAACTTTATATCGGCTATCGACTTTGTTAATCGTTTCTGAACCAGACTCATCTGTGCTCGTTACTGACTTTCTTAGTATTTTCATAAACATCGAAACAATAGAGTAGAAAAATTGATATGTGCTTAAATGAGAGCATTCAGTGTGATGGTGAATAGATACAACAAAAAGATAGGTATAAGTTGAAAAGCAAAAATAATGTAGAAAGTTCCTCCTAAGGGTAATTGACTGTTTTAGACTGGACGCGCTTTATGCCAATTTTAGTATAATAATAAAAAAATGTGTTTGGTTATAATCACTAGACTGTGTAATGCTACTTCTATAACGTTTTAATGTGAATGTATGAATTCGTTTAGAAGTTTAGAGTTTTGGTGCCTTACCATGAAAGCGGCTAACATCGTTGCGAGAGGCACGCATCGCATTTGACGGGCTCGGTACGCCTCTTGCCCTGAGAGCCCTGCGAGCCGGACTTACGCCGGAAAGTGTACCTAACGAGCAGACCTGCAATGAAATGCCGCACCGTTAACAAAACAATCGAAAACAACAAGCCGCGTCCATCTGAATAGCGCCAACAGGCGGATGAAAGTGGACAAATAAAACAGGATGTCATGAGTTGTACTGCTCGAATTCATTTGAGTTCTTCTGACGATGTAAAAGTTTAATTTTGTCTACATATTATGTGTTACTTTTATTTCTTTTGTGTTTTGAGCTAAATACAGAATGTAAAATCAATCAAATTAAAATTATCGTGACTTTCCGTAAAAAGAGTGCGAAAAATATAAATAGAAAAAAATAATAAAACATTCAGTAAATAAAAGATAAATGAGTGAAATTCTATGGTCTAAGATCCGAATCTAAATCGAAACGTACCGGTTTGATAAGAGAATCAAATTTATTTTATAATAAATTTCATATATTAGAAAATAAATTAAAAATGGGTAGACAACAGAAATCCTGGACAGAATATTTTTAATTATTTTTTGAAAAATGATTTTTCATAAAATGTTGCAAAATGAAGATAATAATAAAATTTTATACTGGACTTAAAGTATAGAGCATATAGAATGTGCAATCGTAGGGTAGACTATTATTTACCTGGATAAATAATGGAAATAATAGTCTACCCTATTATTTACCTGGATAAATAATGGAAATAATAGTCTACCCTACGATTGCACATTCTATATGCTCTATACTTTAAGTCCAGTATAAAATTTTATTATTATCTTCATTTTGCAACATTTTATGAAAAATCATTTTTCGAAAAGTAATTAAAAATATTCTGTCCAGGATTTCTGTTGTCTACCCATTTTTAATTTATTTTCTAATATATGAAATTTATTATAAAATAAATTTGATTCTCTTATCAAACCGGTACGTTTCGATTTAGATTCGGATCTTCTACTACTAGTGCAACAATTCACAGCATTCACAAAAATAGTCAAAATGACACGAAAACAGATATTCAAAAAAATATCTCACCTGTTAATCCTGCCTTGTTTATGCTGTTTGAGCTAGAAAACCCAGAGATTTTCTTCCAAGCCCTCTTATTCCAGAAGCCGCTAGTCTTGGCATCACCACAACTCGAACTCCTCGGCGACTGGGCATCCTTAGGACAACGTAAATTACATTCTTCAGCGCCTAAGATACGGACACTTGCCCCCCGCGTTCCATATGCTACTGCAGGTAAATGAGGTACAGATCCTGTAGGTTTCCGTCGCAAACTACCTACATAGCTTGCCCCACTACTACTTCCACTAAAACCACTATCCAAATCTGGAGGATTACAACTAGCTGGTGATAATAATTCATCCGTTGGACCTACCCTAAGAAGTTCTTCTATATTATCTCTATCTTCCGCTCGTTCAGAATCAGGGGATTCGCACTCTGGCATGAGCATCGCTTCCACACTTAGATTTAATTCCCCCAATATTCTCTTATGCCTTGATTCTACTCGACGTACCTCTTCTTCAACGACACTTCTATCTAGTGATACAAGAGATTGCCTCGGAACGTACCGATGTTTTGGACAGGTTCTAGTACCGTCTGTTATTTCCTCGTAAATATTTTCTTCAGTACCATATCTCGTAACAAAATTATGGCGATTCGTTCGATCTCGTGTTATCCCACCACGACCCCGTTGACGATTAACTTTTCTTGATGAAGAAGGCATAGATAAATGATGGTCGTAGTAGGCGTATGAATAATCAACCGGTTCAAATCGCTCCATAGTAGCCGCGATATTACTGCGGTTCCACGCTTGTGGCGGTTGGTCCCTCGAAAGATTTACAGCTGCTAGTCTCGCGGGTAATATTTCATCCAGATCTCGAGCGCAACGCTCATCGAGCGATTGAGCTCCATCGCCGTCCTCTCGCCTATGTTTTCGATGTGGTCGACGAGTTGTTTGCGACCGCGGGTGTCCTCGATCACAGTCGGAATCATGGTCATGATTGTATTCTGGTGTATGACTACGATTAAAATCCGATCTATGTTTATTGCAATCGATTGTGTGAAGAAAATTATGTCTTAAACTATAACTAGAATTTCCTTCATAGTCCGAGCGATCATAACATGGACTATCGTCTGCGTTGCTTGAATGGGCATGTGGACAGTCGGCAGCGATGCCGGATTCTGATGAGGGGTAATCGTGAACCTCGGCTGTGGTGAGAACTCGGTCGTCTGGTCGAGCAGGTTCTGAAGCTGCGTGACGATGATGGGGACGAGGTCGACCGGTTTCTCGACAGCTTGCGAACGCCCTCTGGAGCGAAGGTTGAAGCGGGTATCGTCCACAGCGTGAATCGAACACCGCCTCCCCAGACTCGTCGGGGCTCGGCGGCGCGCTGCGTGATTCCATGGTTCATCCTCCAATCGCCATATAGTGCCTGTAAAATAAAACATGTTTTATAATATCTGAAGTATTTGTAGAGAATTTAAAAATATTTTGCTTTTAATATGAGTCCCTATCTCGGGAGATGGATGCCGGAGGGCAATGAATCCGAAATTACATGCTCTGTGATAAGGGTAGGGTAAGTGACGATCAACACAGCAACCGACGTCGATATATCATCATCAGTCGCCGGATAATAAATTTGGGCTCACTGTTGTTGCATTTTAGGTATAAGGTTAACATATATATTTGCCAACCATAAAATATTTTTAGTTATTAGATTATTACTGTAAGTTGATCAACTTGTTTGCACTGTCTGGGACAAAGCCTAAAACTTAAGCTTGCAATGAGGCTTGTCTAGGCAGAGAATAAAAATGTTAATTGTAAAACTGAGATAACTTATAATATTACTGATTTCATAAATGCAAGATTTTCAGTGACCTTTACTTAATAATAAAATTATTTTGTAAACATTTTCGTATTCTGATACCTTGTTTCGAGGTGCCTATAATGCATAGGTAGTATAAAGTAAGCAAATAGATAATTTCTGAATTGTGCCTATGTAATTTTACGTGCACCTTTATAATTTAACTAGAGGACGCCCGCGACTTCGTTCGCGTGGCATAAGTTTTTTTAATTCCCACAGGCACTCTTTCATAAAAATATATCTCTTGGATAAAAAGAAGCCTATGTCACTCTCCAGATCCTCAACTATACTGTACTATGACTATACCTACCCATGCAAAAAATCACATCGATCCGATGCTCTGTTGTGGCGTGATTGAAGGACAAACTCTCTATTTAACGTCCTTGGGGATAGAAATTTCAAGACTGTGGCATACGTATTTCATAAATTTAAATCGGAAGCTCAAATACTATTTTAGGACGATAACTTGAAAAACGACGGACTTTCATTCAAATTTTCAACCCCTATTTAACCCCTTTGGTGGTGAAATTTTTAAATATTTTGACACACGTACTTCTTTATTTTTTACCGATAGCCAAAATACCAAGGTTCGTTGATATAACTTGAGAAAAATCTTGAGAAATTAAGGACTTTTTTACAAACTTTTATTCCCCAATTCCATTCCTTTGGGGGTTGAAATTTCAAAAATGGTGAAGTACTTACTTCTTCATATCTAACTGAAAGCCCAAATGCTAAGTTTCATGGCTGTAACTTGAGAAATGAAGGACTTTCATACAAACTTTCAACCCCAATTTACCACTTTGGGGGTGGAATTTCGAAAAACTGTGAAATAACTATTTTTTTATTTTTTCCGAAAGCCAAAATACCAAGTTTCCTTGATATAACTTGAGAAATGACGGACTTTCATACAAACTTTAAACCCCTATTTCACCCCCTTAAGGGTAGAATTTTGAAAAATCCTTCCTTAGTGAGCGCCTACGTCATAAAAGGAACCTACTGTTAAAATTTCAAGTTTCTGGCCACAGCGGTTTAGGTTGTGCGTTGATATATAAGTCAGTCAGTCAGGACTTTGAATTTTATATATATAGATTTATAAAAAAACCTTTAACAACTTTTACTGTTGCATAAAAATGAAAAATATATTTAAACGATGCAAAAACGTAATAAATCCATTTTTATCATAACAAAAATTCCACATCTGAATTTTATTGCGAACTCGCTTGAAGTTATTGCACGCATTCCAGACCAATTTATTACGATAACGATAATAAGTGTCCGTGAACTAGACAGTGTCGGGGGAGCTGGGGACTACCCTCCAGCCGTCGCCATGGTAACGTTCCCGCGGTCTATCGGCCCTCTTCCGCCCAATATTCCTTGCATCTAAATCATCATCAATGTTGGGAAGCGCCTCGTAAAGGGCCCGTTGACCGTCCGGCAACAATAATTTGTAATGGTATTGCATCGCGCCGAGATTTCCCGTCCCTGATTGCGTATAAAGACGTTCTTTCGACACATTTCTTATTCTTTATATGTTTGGGGGAACTGCTAATGTTGGCAGATATAAAAACAAACATGAAGGTATGAAACCTTCATGTTTGTTTTTCGTCCCTGTCGCGTTTCGAGACCACAGCCAATTCCATTAATTTCCTTTTATGAAAGTTTCTTCTGTCGATGAACGCTTTGGTTTAAATTATATTGGCTCTAATGCGATAAGGCTTTTAGAATGTTTTCTTCATTTACGACATAAAATGGGGAACATTTTCAAAATGGTAAAGTTCGGGATTAATTAACTAACGGCAATCGCTTCTTTAAAAAAAGACTCGTAAGTCTATGAATTAAGGTTATGAAGTATATATGAAGATCAGTATTGATTACTCAGAACTGGTATAGTAGAGATATTATAATAATATAAGAATCTATAATACTTTATAGCTAGCGATTTTAAGCTAGAAAATCTTGACGGTGTATTTTTAGACTTCTTGCTTTTATAAATAACTTTCCTCTTGGTTCTAAGAGGTGGTGCACTTAAAGTTCCCCCTTTTAATAAAAGATATGCAAAAGAATACCTTGTTGCAAATGCTTAGTAGAATTTATTATGGGCATTATTCGAATCGTGATATCAGCACATTTACTCCCCCAACGTTCCCCTAACCTTACGTGTTAGATACGGGGGTAAAAAATCATGCAACATTGCCTTCGGTGGCATAATTGCAATCAATTCCATGTTATTTAACATTTATTATGAAACTTAGTTTACTTTTTTTCAGCTTTGCAACATATCATTTCCGCTACAATTTTATTATTATCATACGCATAACTTAATAGAGGTCACTGATTTATAAATAATTAATTAATTATTCTACAGATTTAATGTAACTAGTCAAACCTAGTATGTTACATAACTAATCAAACCTAGTCAGTGGTAGTAAACTGCCACGTGAAAATTTATATTTATTCCATTCAGAGCTATGACCAGGTTTAATTAAACAGAATCCAGAATTGACACATATTTTAATTACAGTATACGAACAGCCTTTATTAAAATAAAAAAAATATAACGATTGCAACTGAATGGAAAAATTAATAAATTAGGTACAAAGTAAAATCATGAACCCAAACTAAAAATGTGAAAGAATATTGAACAACCAATAAATTAAAAAGTCAAACACCAATATAAAATTAATAAAATTAATTATCATCGGATAATTACCGCTGTAATTTGTGACTCATGTTTTAACGCCACCAGAGCGGGACAATTTCTCGCTATTATAATAATACATCCATCCATCACGCAGCGATAAGATAATAAGTGTTTTTTCTATGCACCCCTCCTTGTTTGTTCGTTAGAAATAATAGTTTTTTTTGTGTGGGACACATGTGTACAAGTTTTTTGGATGGAATTCAATATTTTGTTGTATGTGCAATCATACGTGGCTTTATTAATTTACAAGAATTCACGGTTTAATTTTATTGGAATGAAAAAATACAAAACCTAATAAATTTTTAAAATAATAATTAAGTACTTAAATTCTCAATGTTTCTTCTCCAGCTTAATTTGTGGTAGAAGTAAGGCGTATGACAATAGTGTAAAGTTGGGGTTTGAACCTGAATGGGGTCGTATGCTCCGTGAATGTTGTCATACCTACTAAATTATTTCCAATTTATTTAATTGTATATTTCAAGAAATAATAGGAATGTTTCAACTATACATAACTACCGGATAAACTTACGTTTCAACTTATGTCGTTGAAATAGCAATGTTTTCGTTATTTTTATATTCATTTCAATGATAATTAATTTTATTATCAATAATTTGATCATAAAAACCCTTTTAACATCCATGAATAGTACAAAATCAATTATAGTGCCTAACTATTTCATCAAAGTCAAACAAAACAAAACAGTTTAATTCAATTAATCAAGCGATCGTTAATCCCAATATTTGATAGACATTTAAAATAAAACTAATTTTTACAGCCGACGCGACGCCCACAGCCAAGCCAAACGCAATAAACGTGGTTTTACGAAATACTTGAGGTTCACTAACTGAGCTAATAAACTATTGACAAATGCTACGAAGAAATGGTAAAACTGTTTATTGCCAAGCTATTTAGAGATGGCCAGAAGAAAACCATTAAGCTTCGTTTGAGATGCTACAGTTACTGTTTTAGGACTAGTTAAACGTGCGAAAATATAAACGCACCAAGAGTAACTCGTGCTAGTGTAAACTTGGTTATGTTTGAACAAATGCGTACTGAATTACTGATGGAGTTTAGTGTGCAATAAATGATTTTCAATTATTTATTTTTACCGGCAACGATGGGCTGGCATGTTCGCATTCCTAATTTAACTGCTCTACACTCAAATAAAACCCTTCTACTGAAAATGTACCTACTGTAATATACCGCACGTGTGTGTACTATACTTAGAAAACAATCTAAGGTTAAAATTATTTTCAAAGTGTTTTAAACCTAGATTTAAAGCACTTTAACGATCAAATCCAAAGTCCAAACGTACGACGCACGATACCACTGGCTATTTTCCGTGTCATTATTACATTAATGGTATTTTTATTTGTATTTTGAAACCTCTATCAAGGTTGAAAGCTTCCTTTTATTACGCAGTTTCTGTCCAAAATATCACGTTGTTATTGTACCTACACCAAAAGCTTTTTTCCACAAAACTGATATAAAATATCAAAAGTCCGCAAGGATAATAATATTGTTATGGAATCATTCGTTCGTTTTACGGCTTAGGTCTTTCACGTCAAGATTCTTCGTCTATCTAAGCACAAATAGAAATTTATATCATTTATCACACGCCCCTTAGAGATACTCGGTTGAGTTTGTAAGAAAAATAAACAATATTCACTGTTCAAATTGTGTTCAAAATATCACTATAATATTTTTATGTTACATAAGATACTATGATAAGTATTAGATGTAAAAATGCACTATGAAGATAGCCGTTTACTCCCACATATTCATAACATAGAAAATTTTGCTGAAAAAGCGGTCAATGCTTCGTCCTGAGGATTTCAAGACATGTCTTTATTTAGTTTGACCGGAGTGAAATGATAAAATATATAATTCGTACCCATCTCGCAGTTTATATCAAATTATAATTGTTCTGATGGAAACTTCACAGTCTATAATTATTAATTACTAGCTGATGCCCGCGACTTCGTCCGCGTGGATTGAGGTTTTTCGGTTCCCGCGGGAACTCTTTAATTTTCCGGGATAAAAAGTACCCTATTATTTAATCCGGACTTCTAACTTTACGTCTGCAAAATTTCAAAGCAATCGGTTCAGTAGTTACGGCGTGAAAGCGGAACAAACATACAAACAAACTCACTTTCCCATTTATAATAGTAAGGATCAATAGGTAGATTTTTGGTGCCCGTGCAAAGTTCATACATGTGTATACGGTGTCCATATATAACAACGAAAGGAACTAAATGAAACAGGTACTAGAACACTTAATTTATAAAATGTGGGGATTAAATTATTATGAAGCTATTATGAAAGTCGAAACAAAGGCCAAGATGAAAGTAAACATCTTGTTATTTTACCTAAATGTAACCAATAAAACGCTACTAAAATTGGGGGTATTTCTAAGTGAAAATTTGCTAAGGAAACGGCGCGGCGAATTGGCTACCAGCCTATAAAATGTAATGTCACATTCATTTGCAATTCAAGAGTCCTCAGCTTGTATTATGCCTAATAAAATTTACATATTTAAATTAAACAGGGAAGTAACAAGACGCTGAAGCTATCAGGCTCAGATTACTTGAAATACGTATTTCGTTTGTCATGATCCGAACATGTTTTTTCAATCTAAGGCCCATTTCAAAGCAATTATATACAATACTTTGAATAATAATTTCCCTAATAACCTCCTTTCGTTTTACTCGACGTATCGATGCATAATTATGTTACATACAATATGTATATTGTTGTACTAGCTGATGCCCGCGACTTCGTCGCGCATTTATAATATTTATATTTGATATTTGATTAATCGTTAAACATTTAAGGTATAATTTTTTTTTTTTAGATAATTAAACTCTATAGACTCGATAAAATATTATAAGTGCGTGTGTGCAAAAGGCGATCACAAATCAAAAACCTCAGTTCTGTAGGTATAGGTAACAAACCCATCGGCTATTTGCACAAATCATTACCATACCGAGTCCTGAACTGTGACCATACAGTGTACTAATTGATGTCAACAGTCAAAGGTTGTATAGGTATGGTGTGAGCTCGTGCGCTATAATATTAACCGTACTTACGCTATATTCTAGAGGCGACACATCATGCAGGCATTCAAGGTGTGTGCCAAAGTTAATTAATTGTCTATACTTAACTACCATTATATTAGGATTCGTGCACTGTTTAAATAATGAATCATGGGGTGTCCACTACATTCCTTTTCGATTAAGGAACTCATTAAAACCTACGTAACTTATTCATTAATTATTTTAAAGCTATGTGGTAAACCTCTTAATATGAGAAAATTCGATTAGCTGATTTTAATGTTGTGATTGCGCTAAAATTAATTGCATTGCCTACATGAGCCTCTATTTCAGGTACTGCATATTTTACAGTGAATACGTCAAGCAATCTAGCGGACACAAAGCATTATCACATGTGCACTGGCCACTGACTGATGTCAAAGGTCGTATGGTGTGAGCTCGGCCGATATATTACTCGCTAGCTTATCTATCCCTGCGAGTATACGGTGGTACACGCTATATCGGTTGATTTATCTTTGGTAGAACATACGAGTATTTTTCCGATCATTTCAATCGGTATACAAATGTATCGTTTATGGTAAATTCTACCGTGGAGTCCATAAGCAACTTTTGTTTCATCAGAACCGCAAGTAAGTATTATTAATTCTGGGACATCTAGGCGCAAGAGTGTTGCTTTTCTATACAATAATATCTTATTACCATTATAAATAGGTACGATACCATGTAGAAACCGGTTAGGGTTTAATATAACTGTCGTACACCTAACAGGTTAGCCCACTACCATCTTGCATCATCACTTACCATCAGGTGAGATCGCAGTCAAGGGCTAACTTGTAGTGGATTTTTAAAAAAATGCGATAGTTGGGATGTTTGTTACTCCTTCACGCTACATTTACTGAACCAATTTGTCTGAAATTTGGAATAAGCTATCCTCAATACACACCATGCCAAATAATGCCCCAACTGCAAGTACTTTAAAATCGTTGTACCACTTGAAAATAATATAATGGGTCATGAAAATATAATGGGTCATCTTTCATTACGAAAAAGGTGCTAATGAAAACGGACCTTTCAAATGTAATCAGTTAATGTATCCATGAATCCTGCGGTTAAAGGACTGTTAAGTGGGACCCGCCATCGCTGTACGGAAGCGGGGCGCGGTAGTGACAAACCATTTCACATTACACAAGTTTTACTAGTCACCTGTGCTAATGAAACCACTCAATTGAATGGACTGTGTGTATTGGATCATAAATCTTCATGTTGTCAGTTTTGAAGCAAACTTATACTAGAGTTAAGTATAGATGAATGTACCGGTGCCGTGCAGCTCATTTCGTAGTTGAAATAGCTCTGTGTTAGTATGTTAGCATCCACCATCCACCACCACTACAGCCCATTAAGGTCCTACTTCCACTCTCATAGGAAGGAGGGACGTAGGCCCACCACGGCCTTTGGCGGGCTTTGACGACTATTATCATGTTAGTGATACGAGTAATAACCGGGACCGACGGCTTAACGTGCTCTCCGAGGCACGGGGGTGAAACACCGCCAACTTCCTATCTCCGGGCTAGCACTGAGAATTTTTGGACCGAAAAACCCAATACTTAATTATGACCCGACCCGGGACTCGAACCCGAGACCTCGTCGATCGTAGTCGAACATGCTAACCACTAGACCTATGTCACTCTCCAGGTGATCAACTAAACCCATGCCAAAAATCACGTCGACCCGTTGCTCCGTTGCGGCGTGATTAAAGGACAAACCAACAAACAACACACACTTTCGCATTTTTTAGTACTTGAGAACATGTTCTTAGCTGATGTCAGTTTATTAATACGGACCGGTGTCGGTTAAAGTTTAAAAATAGTTCAATTGAATAAAATAAGGATACTAACAATTTCCTAAACGCAATCCTTTAGTACAAACCCAAATTACTATAAATTTTACCAAGGTAGGTTGGATGTAATGAAATTATGGCCCCCAAAGGGATTTTCCCTAAAAGGCTGCAAAGTTACCGGGAAATCAGGTCAGCTTTGTCATTTCTTGCAAAGGTATATGCGACTTATGACGAGTAGAAATTTGTAACACACCCTCGTCAGAAATAACGCAAGGGCGGGTCCCATAATGTTTTACATACTATAATGAACTTGGCCCATTTACGAGGATTTATTTTCGTTCTAATTAATTTATCTATAACACAGTGTAGGCTTACAATTATATTATTATAAATTATAAATAGTAGTTACTCAGATAGATACTTCCTTGTATGCAATAGATAAATATTTTATTGCATACAAGGAAGAATATCATACTATTATAAATGCGAAAGTGTATTTGTTTGTTGGTTTGTCCTTCAATCGCGCCGCAACGGAGCAATGGATCGACGAGATTTTTGGCATGGACATAGATGAGGACCTGGAGGGTGACATAGGTTTTTTTTTATCCCGGAAAATGGAGGAGTTCCCGCGGGAATAAAAAAACTTAAATCACGCGGACGAAGACACGCGCATCAGCTAGTAATATAATAAGTTAAAAAAATACAGATAACTAAAACTACGTATGCAAAGGCGACCTTATTGCTTACAGAGCAATTTCCACCAGGCAACCTTACCTATTTACTTAAGTAGGTAGTCTTCGTAGCTTATTCTGATCTTTTATTTTATACTATCCTTTTTTATAGTATTATAAATGCATAGAGCGCATTTATAGCGGTATAGGGTTTTCGTATGGCCTGCTGCCAGAAAATACTCTTTAGCTGGGTATATACGGTGATACGGATTGGAGGACTCATAAATCACAATACATTTTATAGATCGCAGCGCGGTTTTGCAACGATTTGTCGATGTTACGATGATTTGTCAATGTAACGCGATGTTGAATTTTTTAAGCTGCTAAAAGTAACATCAAAATATTGTTAACAGATTTTTCGCATTTTTTTTTACAAATTTAAGTGATTTATTACAATGTATTTATGAATAGTATATTTTTTGAAATTTTTGCTAGATAATTTTATTTCTGTTTACAGAGTTATAATTTATTTCTTCTACTTTTCGAGTAGGTACTGTCAAGTTAACAAGGCCTGATAATTCCAGCTGCCGCTTGAATTTCATTGACATTTAAAATTACGCCTTAATTACAAGCCGAAAATAGAGAAACTTAATTTAAACTTCTGCGAACTTTTTACATCGTTTCCGTGTCAGGCGAATTGTTGGAATTCTTGGCTGATTGACTAATTACAAAATTTTGTTATTTTAACTTTTAATTAAAATCAATTCGATTTGCTTCTATTTACATGCGCTGAAATGAAGATGAAACTAACATTTATTATGAATAAATCGCATAGGACTTCTGAAATATCATTGTTGTCATTGAAAAAGGGCCTCTTACCCTTTTTCTATTTTAGGATAGGATTAGGATTTTGGATTTCACTAAGCATAATAAACTACTAACGCACTAGGAACTAAAATTAGGTATTCTAAGCTTTATCTCCGTACGTTAATGTTATAAACTTTTAAGATTTATTGTAGGAATCAAGATAGATTCATCTTTACGTAGTCCAGCTTTACCGAAATATTTTTTTTATTTTCAGATAGACTTGCGCTTGACAACAATCACGATTAATGAAAAGCAATGATGAAGTCAAGATTGAAGTGCTCTTACCTAGAAGATTTCTACATTATTGCCTTGAAGAACAAGCGTCACATCAAGGACTACTTTTACAAGCGTCCGGACGCCAGAAGGGCGTTGCATACCTCAGCGGATCGTATCGAAAAGTGCCTATTATGTTAAACAAGAAGTAATTAAAATGACCTACATAAAATCTCGAGTTCCATAGACTTAAGTGTAATAACTTAAACGAATCTAACCCTCAACCGAGCCGCTCCATTAACGTAACATGCCTGAGCCCGCTGCAAGTCACCATCACCAAACTAATGATCTCGGTTAGTTTTTCTTCAAATAGGTGCTCGTTCCCTCTCATTAAGCCGGAGTTAGTGAAATGAATTTGCGGTTTATTCTGCGGAGGACATATTTTATCCAACCATTAATTTAACAAGGCTTAAAATATTTCTTAAGGTTATCTTTCTTGTTGGACTAAAATGTATAAAGATAAATGGAAAATACTCGCAAATATGTTAGTTTCAGTGGCGTGCACAGGGTTCGAAGCCAGGGTAAGCATTTATTAGGTATGAGGATGAAACAGCCAGTTTCCAACTCCAGGCTAGTGTTGAGAATTTCTTAAAACAAAAACCTAATATCGAACTAGGTACCTTATCTAGGTATTTTTGGCCCGACCTGGGAAACAACCCAGGACCTCTCAACTGCAATCGAACATGC
This sequence comes from Erebia ligea, assembly GCA_917051295.2. Lineage (NCBI taxonomy): Eukaryota > Metazoa > Arthropoda > Insecta > Lepidoptera > Nymphalidae > Erebia > Erebia ligea. The sequence continues at coordinate 8,614,592 of OU785233.1, read as the reverse complement.
TTAGCATGCTAACAAATCATACTCAACTACCTACTAGGACTAGGTACCTACCTACTTACTATATTTTATTAGATAATCGCGAGCGTTATGTGATGCAAAAAAGTGCTTACACCAAGAACTCTCTCTCGTCTTACACCCCAAACAGGTAGTAGGTACTAGGTAGGTACTTAAAATAATAATATTTAAGTAGATTGTTTGTTACGTTACCGATTAATACTTCGAAGATAGGATTTCTGAACAATTCCAATAATTTTGTAATCACTAATCACTATAAAAGTTCTCACATGATGTTCTCACAATAATTCACGTGTTTTTTTACAAAGAAATGTCCTTGAACGTGTTACAAATTTATTAAAACGGGACGCAATTCGCAATCAAAACAATAACATACACGTAGTAGGTACCTTGTAGCAATATGGCGCGCGAGTGCCGTGTGGTGGCCGGCGGAAGTCTCGCTTAATAACTCTTTTATTAAAGTATTTAATTTAAATACTTTAATTAGGTACGCTATTATTTGCGTGAAAAAATATGTAATATACTATTTACCCTTTTTTTTGGATATTTAATCGGTGGCCGTATTATGTTTTCTTTTTAATTTGGACTGCTTTTTATTTGATTATTTAAATTTTGTACTAAAATACTAAAGTAATAATTTAGAATCTTTATAATTTCTTAGGATACAAAACCAGTAGAAAGAATTACGGTACAAAATTTTAATCTATTTAATAATTTTAAAAAGCTTTTTGGCGTCTAGGTAAATACAGTTACTTAATTAGGGTTCCGTAGCCAAATTTGGCAAAAACGGAACCCTTATAGATTCGTCATGTCTGTCTGTCTGTCTGTCTGTCTGTCCGTCCGTATGTCACAGCCACTTTTTTCCGAAACTATAAGAACTATACTGTTGAAACTTGGTAAGTAGATGTATTCTGTGAACCGCATTAAGATTTTCACACAAAAATAGAAAAAAACCAATAAATTTTGGGGGTCCCCATACTTAGAACTGAAACTCAAAAATTTTTTTTTCATCAAACCCATACGTGTGGGGTATCTATGGATAGGTCTTCAAAAATGATATTGAGGTTTCTAATATCATTTTTTTCTAAACTGAATAGTTTGCGCGAGAGACACTTCCAAAGTGGTAAAATGTTGGTCCCCCCCCCCGTAACTTCTAAAATAAGAGAATGATAAAACTAAAAAAAATATATGATGTACATTATCATGCAAACTTCCACCGAAAATTGGTTTGAAAAGATCTAGTAAGTAGTTTTTTTTTTAATAATTTAAAACTTACTACAGGTTTGTACGGAACCCTCGGTGCGCGAGTCCGACTCGCACTTGGCCGGTTTTTTTTATTATTAAAATAAGTCTTGAGTTGATTGCGCCGCTTCCGCAGGCTATGCTTTTTAAGACGTACTTACGTGCGGTCATGACTATGGAGTGATGACCCACACATGTAAACGTGTTGTGTGTTGTATTACTGAATGTGAAACACACACACCTTCAATCATATCCAATTTTAACTCGTGCTTGTTCCGTGGCGCTAGCGTCGCGTCGGTTATTGGTACTCGAGCGTATTCACTATGGATAAAATTCACGACAGCGCCATCTTCGTAATAATTACAGAATTACTACAGCAATAATATAGATACGGGCGGTGATTTACTATAGATGGCGTTTTTATGAATTTATATTACAGTTGCTGTTTTATTTTTTGTAATTTAGTTGAGTGGTTTAATTCAGCTGGGGTAAGCAGTGCCTTTTTGCCTCTATGTACTGCACGCCACTGGTTAGTTTTATGAAAAACTAGCTGATCCCTGTAAATTTATCCGTGTGAATTCTGGTATCCTCATTATTGATCTCAAAGTTAATATAGTCTTATAATTCTAAGCTGAATTTCGTCTAGATCGGCTTATGTTATGTAGCAAGCATAGGCACTTTTTAGGGTTCCGTAGCCAAATTTGGCAAAAACGGAACCCTTATAGATTCGTCATGTCTGTCTGTCTGTCTGTCTGTCCGTCCGTATGTCACAGCCACTTTTTTCCGAAACTATAAGAACTATACTGTTGAAACTTGGTAAGTAGATGTATTCTGTGAACCGCATTAAGATTTTCACACAAAAATAGAAAAAAAACAATTAATTTTGGGGGTCCCCATACTTAGAACTGAAACTCAAAAATTTTTTTTTCATCAAACCCATATGTGTGGGGTATCTATGGATAGGTCTTCAAAAATGATATTGAGGTTTCTAATATCATTTTTTTCTAATCTGAATAGTTTGCGCGAGAGACACTTCCAAAGTGGTAAAATGTTGGTCCCCCCCCCCGTAACTTCTAAAATAAGGGAATGATAAAACTAAAAAAAATATATGATGTACATTACCATGCAAACTTCCACCGAAAATTGGTTTGAACGAGATCTAGTAAGTAGTTTTTTTTTAATAATTTAAAACTTACTACAGGTTTGTACGGAACCCTCGGTGCGCGAGTCCGACTCGCACTTGGCCGGTTTTTTAATATGAGGAAGTTACTGTTAATATTAACTTACAAGTAACCGTTAGTAATAATATTACGCGATCTTAGTAATATTTTCGGTGAAACAATGCAATAGGAAGACGAACACAGAAGAAAACATAGATACATAATATGCTAAGGTTCGTATAGAATAGTATTAATTGTATGCTTTACCAAGTTGTTGTTGTGAATACTTGTCAAAACCAAGCCACTTGGAAGAATAAGGACCGTGATATAGGGTTTAATATTAAGCTGTAATTGGTCGATTTTCTTAACCCAATTTTCAGAAATTAGCCGCCGCAATATAGCTTTGCTTAAGTAAAGGCAAAACCAGACAACTGATGTGTCATCCTAAATCTCATTCAAACCAATTTATCAATGTTAACATGCCACAACCCACTGCAAGTCACTTAACTAATGGTCGCGGGTAGTTTCAAAGGTACGTACTTACCTTTCTTTCAGCTGAAACCAAAAATAATTGGATCTATTCATGTTTTTGCTTTAAAACAGACAGTGACTGACTGATTTAAAAGGTTAACAATTAGTTCTCCCTGGAGTATGGAACGTTCATCATTATCTTCATCACTTTGTGCTACTATGGACACCCCCTGTTAGACATAGCACTTCCTATAATTCGTAACTTCATTAAAGTCGCCCGATAATTATCAATGAAATAGTGATACGAGTCAAAACCCCAACTCCAGACGTGTCGTTTCAAGTTCCTCTAAGAGGATTTCTTCGATTTATTCGCCTTTTAAGTCAGTAAAGGAAAATAAGAATTCACCTGTATGAAATAACAAAAGACCGCCGTTTCAATGTGATACATTAATAGTTTTGGAAGCGCCATACCTACTTGCGCGGAAAATGCTGATGAAAATTCTCCTCTCGCCTGTAAGACTAGATTTTCCCTGGCAAGACCGTATTAAAGACCAAAATAATATACTTAGATTTATGTGGTTGATTGTTTTTTGAAGAAATACAATCTCCCAAATAAATAACTAAGTTAAAGTTTATACTGCTAAAATGACTAGAGCATTACGGTATGGTATTTCATATTTGGTCACTTGCCCCTAATACATTATATAAACCGCAATGTAATTTATCTGAGCGAGTAAAGTTACTATAAAGGTTGTCCAGAACAGCTGTTTTATTCAATTACAGCTTAGTTGCGGTTATTCCTAATGGGACTGGGAAGCGGGTGCATCAATCATATTCTCATCCACTTTGTGTCAACATGAAATTTTGATACTAGCATGATTGATTGCCGTTTGCGTAGAGAAAACTTACGGGTTGAGTTCACTTGAAGGTTGAACTACGATAAATTTCCCTAATTTCCCAAGGGAATTTGGACGGAATTTTCAATTAGGATGAAACGAGCTTTAAACCTGGCCAAATATCAATCGATCTTTCAAACTGCAAGATGACTGAAAGAAGGTTGTGCTATGAAGCAACGTGGACTCTTTAGAGAATTAACTTTTAAGGTTCGGATTCACTCCACTGTCATCCTGGCTATAATCTGATAAGAATCGATACACCTAGGATTCAAAAAGGTACACTCAGCTTGAGGTCATAAAAGAGTATTTTGACTTTTTTCACACTTATAAAAATTAAAACGAGATAAATTTATATGAGGATATCGTTCCTCTAAGTGAGGAAATAATTTCGTCTCGAAAAGACGTCAAATTATGCTCTAAAGATCTAAGTCGGAGACTAGCCAACCGCTTTGTTATCGCGAAAACCCCCAACTATAATAGAGAACGTTCATGAACCTCACCAATGAGGGACACAACGACGTAGACTGAAATGCAAATTGCAGACATCTGAATGCAGCTCGATAATGTTAAAGACGATAAACATTCATAATGTAACATTTATAAGTAGTAGACTGCTTTATAGAGGTGCAAAAATAAAAAGGTACAAAATGTTCTCCAGTCAGCATTCCCGGCGGCTAAGGCGACGACAGAAAACGAAGAAATAACGCTCCATCCACGAGCTGAAATACTTAAGACGGAACGGTTCAAGAACTGCACATTGTTTGTATTTTTTATGAATAAAACGTTTCAGTTGTTCTGTGAATTTGATTTTTTTGTAGAGTTGTACGTTTTCATAAACAAAAGTTTCACTTTGCTTTCAATTTGCTGTAACGAGTAGCATTGCTAATGCTGGAATACCGTTGTTGGTAAACTTGCGAGGGAAATGCAATTTCGGTGTTATTTACTTAATCACCTAAAAATTTATTTTAAAAATAAAAATAAAAAACTCTTCAAATCTCAATTAACTAAGCAATTGTAGCATCATAATTAGAAATCAAAATCTGCTTAAGCGGAGCTTAAGCAAGCATGACATTACTGATTTTCTAGTTATTAAGAACAATAAGGTAATCCAATCTCATGTATATCACCCAAGCCTAATCATAAGTTTTACTAATAATTGAACCAGATTAGTGATCCAGTGAAATTAAAAAAAAAATAACGACAGATTTTTTGTGCAATCCAGTTCAATGCATGGCAATTCAGTGGTCAGTGTGAAATTGATCCTGAAAATCTCTTATAATAGCAAGGTATAAAATTTTATTGAGTCATAACTACATCCATAGTGATAAATGCGATATCTCTTCTAGGTTAGCGAATCGCTTGGCCATAAGGATGTTCAATATTACACGGTAAATATAACAAAACGACCAATTACGCGTAAGGCGACTGCCGCAGACCGTAAGAGTCGCGCCTGTCCGGAAAAATGAACCTCTCATGAAATTTAATGTGAAAATATCTTGAAACGACGCCAAAACCACGCCTGAATTATTTATGTAGCATTATTTTAATGGCGTACTCCTTCGTTCATTACAGTAAAAATGTTTCTTAATTTTGTATGCTAACTCAGTATTCCAAACTATACTGTCGTACGCGGCCATTAAAATGAAGTATGAGGCATGACTCAGGATGTTGTGCTGAAAAAATGGGAATGCGAAAACGTAAGAGCCTCGTTGGCGCGCTCATTTTTTTGGCAAAACTTTCAGCTAAAAAGTTCAAGTGCTTAGCATCAGACTGATTGGATCCGATTTTCGGAGCAATGAGGCGAATTCAGAAGTTCGATTAGGTGAAGGATTTATTATCAAAAAAGCTTAATTGAAATTTGATGAGATTTTCCCTCAGGCAGGGATATCTTTTATACCTAGTAGTAGCGAAACTCAGATATTTAACCTGACTTATCAAAACATGATTCTGAGCTTCGGATTTTTTTAATAAAGGCAGATAGATGTTACACCTACATTTTGTGCTCAACGTCTGATATTATGGTAGCTCCTTGTCAAGATTTCTCACGACTAAGATGATGCACGCGAAATCGTCCGCGTGGATTTAAAAAAAAAATAGTTTAGGTTTTTGAAAAATTATTTGTGAACTCCTAGAATTTACATTATTTACGCCGAGAAAGCGCCCTTAAGTAGGTACCTGTAGCAGTTAGCCACTTTCGTATTCAGAATATTTGTAAGGATTTTACTTTCTCTCACAACATATTTATTCTCAGCTAACGACATTATTTCTAGTTCTGAATAATAATATGATAGAGTAATGTATTGTTGTGATAATTTTAGACAGCAGTCAATGTGGGCTGAGACAAAGCTTGGAGCATTGCGTAGGCAAGCTTCAGACCGATATACGTAAATCAATCGCCTACGGATTGCAACGACGGGATGCGCGCGAATCGCTATAAACATATCCTCACTTCGTCCTATGTAATAAAATGATTCTGCGTATTTCTGTCGTTGCATATTTCGGAGCAAACTGGGTGAACAAATATCAAGTAAATTTACAAATAAAATCAGAATATAGATTGTATAGGTAAAAGATTCCCCTAGAAAAAGCAACGTATTATTTATATTTATTATTTTTATTTATATTTTTTATTTATTTGTAGCGTTGTATTTATTGAACTCGTACAATAAATACAACAAATCTACAAATATGCTTCCAAAAAGAACATTTCGATAGGATTCTTAATATAGCATTTAGTTCCTCACACTTAAAAACTTAAGAGCATCTTAAAATTTGAGCAGATATTAAAAAAATATAAAAAAAGAAAGATTGAAATTGATATTTGACAAACAAATCACACGCCTTTTGGTTTGGATACTCAAACGAGCGAGCGACGGCTGTGCTGTGCCAGTGCGAACCGCTGTTATGCCAAAGAAAAAAAAATTTACTTTGAACTGTTGCAAGTGAAAGATGCCGCAACTCAGCTCCATTACATTCTACCGATCGGTCGATAATCTTAATAGAAGACAGCGAAAACCCAAATCCTCTGAAATAATGTCGTAATAATGACAAGTCCTTCAGCTTCAGTTGCAAAGAATCAGATTCATTTATAATTAAAGCGTACCTATATTATTACGAGAGGTTTTAGTGACAAAGCAAAAACGTAACAAAATAAAATTGCTCATTTCGATCAGATAACAGTTTCACTCAAAATAAACACCCATCTAATAAATTCGGTTCGTGGAAATATCGGCAAGTCAATGGCAAACAGTGGGACGAAAATGTTATGTAAACATCAGGAATATCTGCTCTCTGGCCCGGGGTCCTCCTACTGAATAAATAACGCCACAGTGAGAGCAAAGTCAAACAAAAGTAAATTTATTCACCAAATACAACGATTAATAGACGATCTCAGGGGGCCTACTATAAACTTCACGGAAGCCAGTTACTGTTCCATGCAGTGATGATGCCTTATTATTTCCGTTTGAGACATCAAATGATGTTTCAATTCGACTAAATAAACCTTAAATAAACAAAAGTCATAATTTTATTAGATGTTTTTCAGTTTAAATATCATGTCATAATATTTTTGTAATACATTTAAAATAACATAGTTTCCATTTAAAGCTCTCAAAGGCACTCATAGGCGATGGTGAGAACTATTCTCGGAGTAAGCACCTCTACGTGATAAAACATAACTTAACGAGTTGCGAAGCTCAAGTGGCAATGTTCTTGTAGTTTGAAGAACTGATAGATCTTTCGGTGTTTAAATGCCAAAATTAAGACCCTGCATTAGAAAATTCAGAATCATGAGACCTTGATGGAAAGGCTATCTAAAGTGAGTCGCTCGTAGCCGCCAGAGTTTAGATACAAATGGCAGAAAATTGTATTCCATGGAAATCCTTGCATGAAACCTTTCTCCACCATTGAGAGCAATCGACTTTGGGTCCAGCCCCCCCAGGATACTTAATTTGCATACTTTACACTACTGTATATTATATACTATACCTACTTAATGTAATGTTTTGCTTTTTAAAAAGAGCAACTGCTGAGTTTCTTGCCGGCTCTTCTCAGTAGAATTTCTTTCCGAACTGGTGGTAGAGTCAAAACATGACGTAATTTAAGAGACCCCCGTATGTCCTACATGTAATAAATAAATTGAGTATTGGGCGTCTATCTGTTAAAATGACCATATCATGGCGAATGGATCACTCATCCGACTTTGAATAGGGTAGTTTTATAAAACGGTCATAGCATCTACGACCAATATTCTTTATTCTTTATTTATGAAACACGCCTGGGGAGACATTACAGTTGTCCAATTCCTCTCCCCAGGCTACAAATACCTTAAAATTAAAATAAAACTAAACACAAAATAAAATAAAACAAACTAAACTAACATACCAGACATAGGTACTTAGATTTAAAACTCAAATAAAAAAAACACATTAAAACACTAACATAAACTACCTATTACTAACTTTCTATGATTGGTTTTATTTTATTTACGAGTATTGAATGAATATAAGAGTTATATGTGGTTATATTCCATAGTAGGCCCTTAGAACTTACACACAGACTTATATTACTCCCGGCTAAATTTCTTCTTGTTGTTTGTTAAATATTCGTTTTCTTATTCGAGATTCTCGTGAGTTACTTTACGGCGATAAGGGGAACTTTGTCACAAAAAATAGGTATTTCATGAGTTTCGTTTACAAGAGGCCCCAGAGATGATGAGTTGTTAAACTTAAATATTTTAAAGTAAGTAAATAAGTCGGCTCAGTGGATTATGAAAGCCATTTTAAACCTATCAAAATTGCCTTTGAAAATCGCCTAACGTAACGGGTATTTCGTTTTTAGGGTTCCGTACCCAAAGGGTAAAAACGGGACCCTATTACTAAGACTCCGCTGTCTGTCTGTCTGTCTGTCTGTCTGTCTCCAGGCTGTATCTCATAAACCTTGATAGCTAGAAAGCTGAAATTTTCACAAATGATGTATTTCCGTTGCCGCTATAACAACAAATACTAAAAATTAAAAAAATATATATATTAAGGGGGGTCCCCATACAATAAACGTGTTTTTTTCGTATTTTTTTGCTCAATATTAAAAACGGTAACAGGTAGACGGTTCAAATTTTCACAGAATATTAACTTGTATATTACCTTTCAAAATAAATAATTAAATATCAATAAAGTAAATATTAAAGGGGGGCTCCCATACAACTAGTATTACAATGACTTTTGGAACGAAGTTCCTTATGGGACGATGCGGAGGGCTACCCTAGCCTGCAAAAAACGTCCGTAACGAAAATGCGTAAGATTTTGAAGTGAAAACATGCTCGCGTTGTTACGAAGACAAAATTTCTTAAATATAAATATACTGCATTCGAAATTAAACTTTAATGGCTTAGTGTTAAGGTTTATATTATAATATTTTTTTTTATCGGCAGTCTCTATGACTGCCAATTTTTTTATGTATAGTTTATGTATGTTCGCTATATAGTGTCTAATTATTATTATACTAGCTGATGCCCGCGACTTCGTCCGCGTGGATTGAGGTTTTTTGGTTCCCGAGGGAACTCTTTAATTTTCCGGGATAAAATGTAGCCTATGTGCTATTCCAGACTATAATCTATCTCTGTGCCAAATTTCATCCAGATCCGTTCAGCCGTTGGAGCGTGATTAAGTAACAAACATCCATACATCCACACATCCATACATCCATACATCCATCCAAACTTTCGCATCAAATATCAAATATAAATATTATAAATGCGAAAGTTTGGATGTATGGATGTATGTTTGTTACTCAATCACGCTCCAACGGATGAACGGATCTGGATGAAATTTGGCACAGAGAGAGATTATAGTCTGGAATAGCACATAGGCTACTTTTTATCCCGGAAAATTAAAGAGTTCCCGCGGGAACCGAAAAACCTCAATCCACGCGGACGAAGTCGCGGGCATCAGCTAGTTTATAATATTTATTTGATATTTTTATGAATGATATTTTAATGAAATTATAATATTTATTTGATATTTTTGTGAATAAAATAAAAGTGTTAAGATAATTTTGTAAAGTAGTTTTTGATTTTTATCGATAAAAAATCATTATAAAAAATGTATACCTGAATAATTATTTTCTTTTTACCTCGATTAGAACTTAAAATTAATGTTTATGTAGTATGGAACTTCGTTCCTATCTGGTATCCCACGATACCACACGTTTTTTTAATAATAAAATTAATTTCCATGTATTTGTAATTTGAATGTATCAAATTTGACACATTAGCATCATCACATTTGTTAAAGTGACATTTACTAAAAATATTAAAAGAGGTTTTTCTACATATTCTATCCTATCTAGTTGCCACATTTGCCACCTACTGAAAAAGTTAAAAAATCTCCTAATCAAACCACATAACGACCTCCTGACGCAGATGTGCCCATGCAATTATGAACCTTAAGTTGGTAAAAAATTTCTGATCGCGACTGTACATAGGTAATATACTCGGACTTTCACATGCAGTAGGTAAGTAAATTGACGTTTCAAACTATCATTTCACCAGTATTATAATAGATTGGTTTGAAATTTACGTACCAGTATTAAAACAGTTTTGTTTGGTTTGGTAGATTCACTCGACGATTCACGACTACGATTGAGTTTGACTTTGAAACCTATAAAGGTGAAATGATATTGAAACGTCAGTTTACTGCATACTCGCACTTGGTCGGTTTTTGTACACTTACTGAATTCATTACTTTGTTACCTATAGTTAAATGAAGAGCACCTTCAAACATAAATGATTTCGTTCTTATAATATCCATTTTTTCATGGGTCAACCATGGAACCGATCTTGACCAAATTTGGAGCTAAGATTTGGTGAAGATTAAACAAAACAAATATTAGTTAGGTAATGTATATAAAAAACTTCCAAATCCCCAAGCGCCGAACTTGAACGTTATGAATTAGTAAGCAGGTACTTATTCATTATTTAATTTAAAATGTCGCACTAAACTGATTCTGGGAATCACTTTTGGGAAATTAATTAATTTAATTAACTTCCTTGTAATCTGTACACTATGGCTTCACGGAAACCTTTTATTTTTAGGGTTTCGTACTCGCTTGCGCGACATTATTATTAGTAATTTGGTAGTTTCTGAATAAATTTTATGAAGGTTTACTTAATAAATAATGATCTTTAAAAGATCCTAAGGTTATTAATATTTTTTATGCATTGAGCTTTCTATGCTAAAATGCGTTCGTCAGTATATATGCTTGAATAGATACGCATATAGCTACTATACATGCCATAAAAATATGCATGCATGCATATACGGTCATGTACCTTGCCCATTAGCAAACAAGGCCCTAGGATTGCTTTAAACATAATACAAAATCTGTGACTAGATGGCATACAAATCAAACCCGTTGATGGCATATCATTTGGCGGCAGGCAGAAAATCTACTATGTAAAGCGATAAGAATGTTTATCATAATTCCTATAGCTCTTGTAAGGTTTTCACTTTTTGCCTCTAGCTCTTGTAAGGTTTTCACTTTTTGCCTCTTCTAAATATACTTATATCAAAATATGTTGTAACTGTGCGTCTATACACATATTATGGTTGATTTTAACCAGATTCTAGTGAAAATTAACCGATAGGAAAGAAATGCTTTCAGATCGAGTTTTAAAAAGGCTAGAAAAGCCAGAATATTTTTTTTTTTTCAGAGCACACCAATTTGGGGCAATAGAGGGTTCATACTGGCAGGAGTATTAGCTCCTTTTGTAGTTTCAATGCACCTTTTGTTTTGATTTTCAGCTTCCAAGGGGATGTATCGATAGTCGATCATACATCGTGTGTACAAAGAGAAAATATATTTTAACTTCCCACGCTACGCTAAAAGATCGTCAATTTTTTTTGTTGAACGCAAGCAGCCCTAAACTCATGATCTATGAGGTTTTAAATAAAATAAACATTTTCTCGATGCTTATTTAGATAAACACCATTTTAAAATGTTAACAAAAAGATAGCTGCAATAGGGTATCAAAAATACCTGATTTTGGGAAGTATAGCACAGAGAGAGCTTTATATAGAGCAGCGGTTTCCAAATATAAAACAGTTATTGAAAAGCTGGTTCAGCTAGCTAGTCTGATAATTTGTGATGCATCTTAGTGGGTTTAGGTGCTCTATAATTAGAGTTATTTTAGTTTGTTTACTCAGTCACTGTCGTAAAGTCAAAATAAGTTTATAAACGGAAATTGAAATTCCGTCGCTTGAAGCGCGGGTGCAGAACGGAAGTTCAACTATACCAAGAGACTTACGGAATTTCGGAAATGATTTAATTAAGTACTCATACTCACTGATTTAAGAATACTGGGATTATTATATTTGATTTACTAGTCTGATGTATAAATGTTTGTTTTAAAAACTTAACAAGATGCTTTTAAAAGTAATTAATCCTTTTTCAAACAATAGAAAATTAAAGTAAAATGGTAAAAACATATAAACAACACATCCTTTAAAATTGTGTAATTAACAAAATGTCAAACCGACACCTCCTCGTGATGCTCGTGACTGAATTAAATCTAAACGTTTTGTTGCGAAATAAAAACAGCGGCAGTAGAAGATTTTTAAACGAAAAAAGCATCAGCTTCTGGTTTATGTTCCTGACCGAGATCATGCCTCGACTGTGCTAAGACCTAATCTCAAAGATATTTACTAAAGTGTATTGTCGTGGTTTATGTTTTAAATCGTCTTAGAGTTAACGTGGTGTCCCATGTCCTCTAACTAATATGCTATTAACTTTTATCAAGATTATGTCCGTGTTATGACATTTATTCCAAAGACGTATAATGTTGTATTCTGTATTTTAGGTAGGCTACAAAATTAAAGTATGGTACGGGTCGGCTACTAAATAGATTAAATTCCTATATTATATTCTACGCGTATCTTACGATCTTTGTCATCTTTCGTACACCTATTTTTTATACATAGTGAAAAATATTGTTTCAACGACCTATATTGTGCAAACACACCGACAGACACTTCTATTTTAATTATTCGAATATGCAATCACATTCTCATAACTACAAAATGCTTTGCAGCAGAACTTTAATCAAGAGATTTCCTTAGTCAACTTTAATTTGTATAATTATAATTATAACTGCACTGCTTCCAACTATATTCAAAGAGGAAATTATAAGTAAGTAACGTTTCGAATTCCACGAAAACATATTAGCGGTGTTCCACGTATTAAACCCTATAAAGGCTGAAACACACCCAACGCGTGAAGGAAGTTACGCGGTATGACGCCATACGCGCGTAAACGAGTGCCTACTGTTTATAATAAGTACAGAGGACAGTCAGAATCATTCAAAACTGCACTGCGTATCACTGTCGGCGTGTTAGTGCAGTTTGACGATACGTCGAGCCAGCCACGCGTTGTATTTGTTTCAGCCTTTAAAACAGGGCTTTGCCGTGAATGTTTATTTATTTCAGCTACCGTACCCGGTTTCAACGAAAATCTGTGACCCCAAAAGACTTTTACTTTGTTTGCTTTTAGTACAAAATAACAAACGTTTTCTAATAGAAACAATCACATTTTATATCCCAAAGTTCACAGACAAGGGTTAGAATAAATATTTTTTGAGAAGCCGTGTTAAGTTATTTTATTGACGTAAACAAAAGTTATATGGTAAATAAAACAGAAAACGTGCGTCTCCACGTGCGTAAATTTAATAAGCAATGCCTCAGTGTAGACTTACATCAAAAAAAAAGTAACAGCAAATGCAAAAGCAACGTTCACACGCGCACCACGTAACATTGCTGGAAATCGTATAGACACGTAAACGTTACGCATTCTGTTTATTTAAGGCAGCTCAGTACGCGCGACTGAAGTTGCCGGCGCACGTGGGTAACCTATTTGCTGTTTCACCTAACATTGTGTGAGAAAGAGACAGACTCAGTGATGAGCAGTATAGCGAGTGCAACCGCGCGCACGGCAGTCCCGGTATAAAGATGATGTTACGCTCACAGATTATACCTAAACTGTTGGACCGATGCGATATCTGATATTATCACTGATGAATTATAATAATTAGGTATAATGATTTATGATAATGATTAGGTACCTACTTATCTTTTATGAAAACTACAAAATGTAACCTACATACCTACTTATTATATTATTACCTACCTACTATTATATACCTCAGCGTGTAAACAACTCGTATAATATTCTTCTTTGTCAATCGATAGACGTCCACTGCTGGACAAAGGTCTTCATGGACTTCCACAGGCCTCGTTCTTGCGCCGCCTGAATCCAGCGTCTCCCTGCGACTCGTTTTATGTCGTCGGTCCACCTAGTGGGGGTCTGCCAACACTGCGCTTCCCGTTTCGGGGTCGCCACTCCAGCACCTTGAGACCCCAACGACCATCTGCAGCTCTTCGAACTATGTGCCATATAGCATGGCACATAGCATGGCATATGGCATGGCATATAGCATGGCATATAGCATGGCATATAGCATAGCATATAGCATAGCATATAGCATAGCATATAGCATAGCATATAGCATAGCATATAGCATAGCATATAGCATAGCATATAGCATAGCATATAGCATAGCATATAGCATAGCATATAGCATAGCATATAGCATAGCATATAGCATAGCATATAGCATAGCATATAGCATAGCATATAGCATAGCATATAGCATAGCATATAGCATAGCATATAGCATAGCATATAGCATAGCATATAGCATAGCATATAGCATAGCATATAGCATAGCATATAGCATAGCATATAGCATAGCATATAGCATAGCATATAGCATAGCATATAGCATAGCATATAGCATAGCATATAGCATAGCATATAGCATAGCATATAGCATAGCATATAGCATAGCATATAGCATAGCATATAGCATAGCATATAGCATAGCATATAGCATAGCATATAGCATAGCATATAGCATAGCATATAGCATAGCATATAGCATAGCATATAGCATAGCATATAGCATAGCATATAGCATTGCATATAGCATAGCATATAGCATAGCATATAGCATAGCATATAGCATAGCATATAGCATAGCATATAGCATAGCATATAGCATAGCATATAGCATAGCATATAGCATAGCATATAGCATAGCATATAGCATAGCATATAGCATAGCATATAGCATAGCATATAGCATAGCATATAGCATAGCATATAGCCACGTCCGTCAAGGTCCGTCCAGGTCCTCAACTAAGTTGAAGTAGCCTATGTCACTCTCCAGGTCCTCAACTAAGTTGAGGACCTGGAGACTTGACTTGACTGCGATTTCAGCTGATCTAACTGTGATCTAGATCAAGATAAACCCTAATAGTGAAACAATCATACAAGTACTAATATTATAAATGCGAAAGTGTGTTTGTTTGTTGGTTTGTCCTTCAATCACGCCGCAACGGAGCAACGGATTGACATGTTTTTTGGCATGGGTATAGTTGAGGACCTGGAGAGTGACATAGGCTACTTTTTATCCCGGAAAATTCCCGTGGGAATTAAAAAAACTTATTCCACGCGGACGAAGTCGCGGGCATCAGCTAGTGTAATAATAAAATAATAACAATATGCAATTGACAACACTTATTCACAATAATAATAATTATAAATATAAACCACACACACGACGTAGGTACATAATTACGAATTACACGAATAACACTCTAATTATGTTGCAATAAGTAGCTCGCAGTATAGCTAGTAGCTACGTAGTATTATGTAGGCTGCGAGCGGCCCTTCCCCCCGCCCGCTCGCCCGCCACCCGGAGGTGTCGAATGTTCGGATGCGAGGCACGATGGTTTTTACCGAAATCAAGCGCGCGAAAAGGGTTGAACAGTCGTTTGGGAAAAGCGTTTGTTTGTAAAAACTACTAAATGTATGTTTACTAAGTAAAGTTATTTCAAATAATGAATAAATAAACTATGTTTATTGATAAATTGTTTTATAATTTTCACACTCCTAATCTTATTTATTTGCGCCCAAAGTTGTCATCAATTTAGTGTGAAAATTGGAATCTTTCGAGGCTCGTAACTTTAAAATCAATATTTTTTTCAATATTTTATATGTCAATAAACCTAGATAATGACGAGACAAATCGAAATAAAACTTAGTTTTGGGCGTACAATATCAAATAATGTAGTAATTACGCTTTTGCGTTTGTATGAAGAAGGTACCGGCCTGAGTCCCCTTAAGACTAGTAAATTACTACAATTCTCAATTTTATAGTATTAACCCTTACCTAATAATACAAAACATTATCGTCGAAATCGTTACGAGCCTTTTCAAAGAGACACCAATTATTTAGTAGGTGCAGAATATAAAATTAGTAGAAGGTAAATAAGTTAAATTAAAAAAAGGCAAAACTAAATTAAATTTCTCATTTAAAAATCTGGTGGGGAAAATTTTATGGATAAATTGTTTAACAGAAGAGTCGAATGGTACATTAGGTATTTTGCTGGGAAACGTCTGTAATTCCAATAACGTGTACGCTATTTACCCACACAAAATTAAACGACCGTAACGGCAATATTATTTGAAATAACCAGACTCTCTGAAAGTATTATAATACTAGCTGATGCCCGCGACTACGTCCGCGTGGTTAAAGTTTTTTGATTCCCGCGGGAACTCCTTAATTTTCCGGGATAAAATGTAGCCTATGTCACTCTCCTGGTCCTCAACTATACCCATACCAAAAATCACGTCGATCCGTTGCTCCGTTGCGGCGTGATTGAAGGACAAACCAACAAACCAACAAACCAACAAACCAACAAACCAACAAACCAACAAACCAACAAACAAACACACTTTCACATTTATAATATTAGTATGATGATTACAGACATTTAAATGAAAGGCATGGAGAGCTATGTAGGTGAGTACCTACTCGGGGAGTTAGACATAATCACAAAAATGAGATTGGATTTTGCTAACTTTTGCTCGATTCTCTCTGGAAAAGAATATTAAATGTCTTTGTTAAATAATGCTCAGGAGTCAGGAATAATGCAAAGCATTTTAGTCAATTTACATATAATGTAAATATTATTTTGGGCAAGTTTAAAGGGTATAGGTACTCTCGTGTAACTAGATCCATTTGCTAGATTTCTATCGATGTTATCGATCGACGTTGATCCATTGATGGTGGTACCTAGCTACGAGTGTATACCACAGACCATACAATTACTACTCGGTGTTAGCTACGAACGATCGACAGATAAAGATCGATTAAACAATCGATTCAACGATTGATAGTAGATTATTTATTGGCCTAGAAAATGCCAAGTTCAAATCAAAAGCTGAATAAAATAGAAACGATAAAAATATCTCGCAGTTTTATAAGTAGGTAATTGTCGATCGACGATCACTGATTTTTACTATCGATACCACGTTAGTGTGGTAGCACCCAAAATCCCAACAACTTAGAACTTACGCGCACAAACATTGCGACTCACATTTCCTCCGAGAAATTCCTACTGATTGTGCTTAGTGCAGCTGTAGAAGAAGTCTTCATTTTTCGTCCTATGTACCTACCTACCATACGCGGATTATCATATCCGCGAATGGTAGGTTCCCTTCAAGAAATTACAACATCTCTAATAACACAAATGTTCAACACAAAAATCCCTTTTGTTTGTTTTGCATAATAATAATATTATGATCATAGACCAGTGGAGTTCAGTGACTATAATATTTTCCTTTTGATAAAATTAACGAAATTCAACCCGGTGAATTTGGAAGTAAACGTTAGTTAACGTTTGCCCGGTTCACGGTTGGTTTGTCAGGGGGGCTACAACCATCGCTTAAAGCAGTATTATTTCAAAATGTCAGTTTTATGTCACGGACCTTAACGTCCTTAAGATAAGGATTATGATTCTAAAACACAACAATATTAAAACAATAAGGCTTTACGCGATGGTAGTATGCCTCCAGAACAGATTTAGGGTGAAGTTGACGGGTTTCCTGACTTCCCGCAACGGTAAACCGGCGTAATGCCTATCTTATATTAGGTAAATGGATTAAGGGCTTTTTCTTTGAACGGTTACGGCCGAGTGTATTTGGTTATTACTTATTGATAATATATATAAATAAGCTAAAACACATAGTTACATTCGAATAAACCCACTTCGCCTAATTAGGGTGGATTTTATTCTATGACTGATGGAGTAATACCATGTTAGACCGTGCCCTGTCTGAGCTCAAATATTATGCCAACTGTTCGACGTATGCAAGAAGTTTTTCTAATGCTAGACTTTCTACCTGTATGCTTAACTTCCTTTTTTATTACTAAGACTCCGCTGTCTGTCTGTCTGTCTGTCTCCAGGCTGTATCTCATAAACCGTGATAGCTAGAAAGCTGAAATTTTCACAAATGATGTATTTCCGTTGCCGCTATAACAACAAATACTAAAAATTAAAAAAATATATATATTAAGGGGGGTCCCCATACAATAAACGTGTTTTTAGGGTTCCGTAGCCAAATTTGGCAAAAACGGAATCCTTATAGATTCGTCATGTCTGTCTGTCTGTCTGTCTGTCTGTCTGTCCGTCCGTATGTCACAGCCACTTTTTTCCGAAACTATAAGAACTATACTGTTGAAACTTGGTAAGTAGATGTATTCTGTGAACCGCATTAAGATTTTCACACAAAAATAGAAAAAAAACAATAAATTTTGGGGGTCCCCATACTTAGAACTGAAACTCAAAAATTTTTTTTTCATCAAACCCATACGTGTGGGGTATCTATGGATAGGTCTTCAAAAATGATATTGAGGTTTCTAATATCATTTTTTTCTAAACTGAATAGTTTGCGCGAGAGACACTTCCAAAGTGGTAAAATTTTGTGCCCCCCCCCCCCCCGCCCCGTAACTTCTAAAATAAGAGAATGATAAAACTAAAAAAAATATATGATGTACATTACCATGCAAACTTCCACCGAAAATTGGTTTGAACGAGATCTAGTAAGTAGTTTTTTTTTAATAATTTAAAACTTACTACAGGTTTGTACGGAACCCTCGGTGCGCGAGTCCGACTCGCACTTGGCCGGTTATTTTCGTATTTTTTTGCTCAATATTAAAAACGGTAACAGGTAGACGGTTCAAATTTTCACAGAATATTAACTTGTATATTACCTTTCAAAATAAATAATTAAATATCAATAAAGTAAATATTAAAGGGGGGCTCCCATACAACAAACGTAATTTTTATTTTTAATACGTCATAAATCGTAAAACTTACTACAGGTTTGTACGGAACCCTCGGTGCGCGAGTCCGACTCGCACTTGGCCGGTTTTTATACAATTACCTTTCCAATAAGATCTTTCTTTCATATCTAAATGGCTAATTAATCACATCGATTTCCTTTATAATAAAATTGGCAACTGATTAAATTTTCACAGCAATTTGTGTCGAGTAACAAATTCAATTAGTCATAGAACAAAAAGCCAGCCGGATCCCGTCCCATCCAAGCGGTTCAAATAATGGTATCAGTAAATTGCGCTGTCAGCAAAAAATACCGCTGAAAAGTAAAGTCACGACACGGTTGATTATGTCGTTAGGTAACTACCACAAAAACGCCATTTTGCTATTAGTGGCATGTTAGCTAAATCGAAGGTACCTATATTCAAACGTACAGCCACAGGGTATAAAATATCTTTAGGTTTACTAATGTTTAGACCTTGCTGGCAAAACGTGCTCCGGCAGAGTTGAAGCGCGGCGTCCTTGTTTATTAAAACTCAAAGTAATTTAAAGAAACGTTGTTTATTTTAGCAGAAGGGTGACGGTATTCTTATCTAAGATCCCCTAAGGTTTGGTGGACATTCTCTATGAAGACTTGAAAATAATTATTATATCCGCTCCGGTACAGGCCGTCTCAAACTTCATGACTTCTCGGAGCATCGTGCGTTTCGATGCGCAGAATAGTTTCTAATCGCAGAATATTACATAGGTATCAGCGGCACGGTTTCCGTTGACTGTACCTGCGCGTACCTACACTCGCGGCTAACTTCCGAGACGTCATAAAGTTTGAATCGGACTGTACTAGACAGATACATCGTAGCCCGAACGCTTCAGTGTGGCTTCAATATGCACTAAAGGCTAAGCGGCTAAAAATCCACATAACTATCGTCAATCCTATTCAAATAGATATTTAAATAGTGTTTATCTGTGGTGTTTATATCCTGTTCTTCCATTTTCGTTTTTGTTTTTGCAGGAATTTCTAGCTCTTTCTACAATACAATCTCGCGATTCTTATATTCGATATCAAATAATCAAATAATCCTTACTTAATATTATAAATGGGAAAGTGAGTTTGTTTGTATGTTTGTTCCGCTTTCACGCCGTAACTACTGAACGGATCTGGATGAAATTTGGCACAGAGATAGATTATAGTCTGTAATAACACATAGGCTACTTTTTATCCCGGAAAATGAAGGAGTTCCCGCGGGAAACGAAAAACCTCGATCCACGCGGACGAAGTCGCGGGCATCAGCTAGTAAATATTATAAATGAGAAAGTTTGGATGGATGGATGTATGTTTGTTACTCAATCACGCCCCAACGGCTGAACGGATCTGGATGAAATTTGGCACAGAGATAGATTATAGTCTGGAATAACACATAGGCTACTTTTTATCTCGGAAAATTAAGGAGTTCCCGCGGGAAACGAAAAACCTCGATCCACGCGGACGAAGTCGCGGGCATCAGCTAGTACAATAATATTATTAACTATCGCACTTAATAATTATTATTAACGTATAATTCTTACATCCAATATAATATTATTATTAACTGTAGCACTAAATAATTATTAACGTATAGGCCAGTCGAAGGACGTAGCGATTAGGTATGAAGAAAGAGGATTATCCCGTAATCCCGCGTGGCTATGTCGGGTCACGTCCGTGACTCCGTGGCAACATTAAACCCACATTAGCTCTCCATCGATTACCATTTGCGACATTTTATCTAACTCGAATCATCTTCTCGTTATGTCGCGGTTTCCGTTACAGAAAAATTGCTTTGTATTTTACCTACGTAACAGGACTTGCTAGACCAGACACCATGCGTTACATAATGTTGCGAACTGTACCTAATACTTACTTGCAAACAGCTGCAAGGCGTTCAAAGTCAATAAATTTTGTTTATTCAAATAAACTTTTGAGCCGATCTTCTGTTATTTCTATTTTCTGAAATTGTCGCTGTCGCCCGTCACTTTGTGTCTGGTCCTCTACAGCTTGGTAAACTTATCTGTGCTTGTGGCGGAGTGGTCATTGTCAATCTGTCAGATTCTGTTCCGAATTCCGCCAGATGCACATAATATAAGCATTAAGCTTGTCAGAGTGTAGTTAATTATTGAAGAAGTCCAGAGCCCGGCTTTCAGTACATAATACTGTGATGGTGCTTGGACTGCAGGCTGCAGCCAGCTGGTTGAATCGTTTTTGAAAAGCATAATAAAAATAAAAATATTCAGATCTGGTTTGTTGAGACGCGACTAATTCCCACCATAAACCATGTAAAAGTTTCAATCGCTCATTCATGTTAAAGATGTTTAACAAGTAATAATAGATGTATTGTTACCTCAAAATACGTTAATTAGTGTCGTCGAGAATATGTAAGAGCATTTCTAACATGACAATATTTGATGAAACTCCGTAACAAGTTCCAAGTTTCATCAATAAAATTGGTCCGGCTATTTCGGACATCACGTCACATACGTTTAGCCGCGTGGATGGATCCGGGTATTAGCTTATCCAATGCTCAACGAAAACAGATTTAAGGTATACTAAACTTGACGGGTATTGGGCACAGTCTCACAAAGCTATGAAAGCGGCTTAGGTGAGAAAGGGGATTAGAGCGTAATCTGCAACGGAGCGGTTGACATACGCCTCAGGCGCTCTCTGTTTCCAGTAAACATAATATAAATCGGACAAGATCCGACAGCGCTAGACTAGACAAACCACTTCCTACCGGTGCTTGGAATGGCTGCCTTCATTATGCAGTGGTTTGCAATGTAGTTTGTGAGTACGGTTTCGAATAACACTGTGGGAATGCAGTAAAAGATCACATAAAATCCAATGATTTAGCGAATTTTATCATCAGTACCTAACTATTGAAGAACAATGTGTGAATACAAAGAAAATACAAAAGTTTATTTTCGAGAATTTTAAACTTTTACCCCTTGCAAAATAACATGTTATGCCCATCTAGCTTTAAAACATGGTATTTTTCTAGGCAAGAACGCTCTACTAGCATGATATACATACCTATAACACAAATCACAATTCTCAATGTCAAGGGTATTCCTATACTTGAGAGCAATTTTAAATCTAAGTACCTATAATATAAGTACGTATTGAAAATTACTGGTAGACTCCAGGTTTAATTCTGATGATATTCTGATTGATTGTGTAATTTATGATAATAATGGTTTTCCCATAAATCTCAAATGTTGGTGATCCTCCGACAGTAGCTGTAGTCAGACAAGGAGTTACAGCGTCTCAGTACAAAGCTTTTTAGAAGCCATTTATCAGATTCTAATTCTAACGTAGCTTACTCTGTGGCATGTATTACTTAATTCAGAGAGAGATAGTGAGCACAAACTTAGACTGCTTGATTTTATATCACATGTCACATGTCAAAACGGGACACTCCCGTTCAATATTGCGTCCTAAATTACTCACTCACTAACTCCGCAACGCCCAGCCTAATATTTGGACCTAAAAAGCTAAAATTGTGCACAGGGATTCCTTTAATAATGTAGACTAGGAAAAATGCCAGATTTTTCTAAATTCCTACGGGAGAGGGCTGGGCGCTGACTTGTGTTCAAATATGATAAAGCAGGTAGCCATATATTACTTAGAGCCTCACTCAGAGTCGTTTAATCATTACTTAAGGTTCTTCTTAGTATTACTATTTTATATTATAGATTTCAATACAAAATCTATACTAAGGAGTTCCTTAAGCGATTAAGCGACTCTGAGTGTACTGTACTGAGGGTAAAACAATAGAGTTACCTTACGACATGTTTAAGCTGCCGGGTAGTGATGTCAACTGAAAAGAAAAGAACAGAACGTTAATCGTGACTCGGGCAGCGCTCGAAACTGACCATCGACCAATTGTCAGATAATAGCCGCACCCACATACGGGTGTATTGACTCACAATAAATGTCACATATTTCTTAATAGAGCCGCGGTAGTACCTAGCGCTCGGCCAATTGAAGTGACCGTTAAGACAGGTTTATGTCAAATGAATCGAATCACCTGCTGCGAGCTATCGTCATTGTTAAAGTGTTGGTCTTTATAAGCAATTTCCTGCAATCAATTTGTGCATTTATGTGCACGCCCGCTCTTATGATTGAGCATCAGTCCTCTTGAGATTATGAATGGTACTGTATAAATAAACTTGAGTGGCATTCTGATGTTTTCTTAGCACTCTTTGTGAGGAGATTATTGAGCTACCAGCCATTTGTCATTAGAAAGAAGCAAGTTTAACGAACCTCGACGATCACTCTGGCTCTCTAAAGAGTTGATGATGTGGAAAATTTTAAGAAGTTTGCAATTTATTTAAAGCTCTAATCACCATATTATCATAACATACTGAAGAAGCAGTAGTAGTACACTGCACACTATCGCATTTTATATAACAATTGAGTTTTAAACTTTCTTATAGACACAAATTAATATAGATAACTAGATGGTGCCCGCGACTTCGTCCGTGTGGGTTAATTATTGAAGAGAAACTTCTTTAGAATCGTTGTGGTTTGAAAATTCAATGAAATGAAAAAATGAAAAGAAAAAGCGACACCAAAAAGAGACAAACATATATAGGATTTAGCCTGCGAGAGAATGAGATAGAATACAAGTTATGTTTATCTTATTATCTCGGCTACTTTTCTGAAGTTTCACTTCTGCCGTATGTGAATTGCACACACACACACTTTTTTATTCGCGCGGGAACTCCTTAATTTTCCGAAAAAAAAGTAGCCTATGGCCTTCCACGGGATACAACCTACCTCCATACCAAATTTCATCAAAATCGGATAAAAAGTTGGGCCGTGAAAGCGTAGCAGGCAGACAGACACACTTTCGCATTTATAATATTAGTATAGTATGGAAGTATGATTATAATATTGAAGAACCTTACAGTATCGAAACAGTCAGGTTTGATATGATGTAGACCTTTAGGCTGATGAGTAATGATGGCACAGAATAGGGATGATGGTCATGATATACCTGTATCTTATAAATTTGGCGTTTTGACAGTTATGTATAGCTTTACTATTAAATCCCTTAAGTCTGGTTTGGCAATGATTAAAAATCAGTACTTCATAGAATATTGTTCAAAAGGGCCCGAGTTGTTCGCGTGTTTAAGTTCTACTTAGACTTGTGGTAAATACATCAGGTAATTTAAAATGCTAATAGCCTGTCGTCTGGAAAGTAGGGAGAAATGAATAATGAAACATCCGATACGAATCTCCTGTATTCCGTATTGATTGAGCCGATGGACCTGTTTTACCTGTGTTCGTAAATTTACTAGTACCTTATCCATACAGGTATAGGATTAAATACATGAGTTAGCCTTAAGTAGGTAGGTAGCTGTATTACTAAAACTACAATTGAAATCTTATCAACTAGAGAGGTATATAATATTAGTTAGGTACCTAACAGTTCAGTGGAATTAAATTTTATATCAACATAGTCCGTTTTAACATGAAAATGGCAGTAATTGGCAAAAATGCTATTTTATCAAACTTTGAGTCAACTACAGTCAAGAAAAATATTCTTAACTAACTTATGCCCGCAACTTCGCTTCTTAGCGGATGCCTACGTCATAATAGCTATATATATACATATATATATATATGCCTTTCAGCCTGGTCCATCCAGTGGTTTGAGCTGTGCGTTGATAGATCAGTCAGTCAATCAGTCACCTTTTCTTTTTATATATTTAGTTAACAGTTTCAGGTAAATACGAGTAGGTATATTGGATCTAGGTATTCTGTGGTTTTATTTTTTAAATAAATCGGACCGAAGCGACGGACAGCCACCGAAGAGATTGGTTTTACATTTGATGAGAAAGAAAAAAGCTCCAAATATTAAAGCTAAAAAAGCTATACCTAGGTATTATAACGGAGTTAGTATTTATGTCATTTTTTTACTAAAAGACTTAAAAGATTATGCAAAGCATAATAATTGAGCCAAAATCAACATAATATCCGTGATAGATATCTAACTTTATCGCGATGTTTTCCATCATCAAATCGTAATAAAAAAGAAAAATCTTTCTATTTTAAGGCATTTGTTTCATAAAAACCACTAAAAACAAATAAAAAATAAGCCGTCGGCCAACAAGGTTGCGGTCGGCCACTAGCTAATACTTATTACAATCGATCGCGGTGGGCTGTGTAAAAGCTCTCACGTGTGACCTGGTAGGCCGTCACAGACTAAAGAAGAGGAAGAGAAGCAAAGAAAAGTCGGGCGTAGGTTCAAAGCCGTTTAATTTCTTTTCCTCCTATTCACACTGTAGTTTTGAGATTATAGAAACGGGCACTGGCCTGAACGTTAGGCGGAACTCCGGGGTAGCTCCAGGGCTCCTGTTCCAGGCGCAAGCCGGACGCAGTAGGGCGTCCCTGACCGAGCAGCGTGAGATTTTCTAGTAGCCGCCTTCGTAGTAAGGCTCCCAAAGAGACCCACGGGGCGTCTTCTCCCGTCCTCGGAACAGTTCTTAGGTAGTCCTTGAAACCTGGAACCCCAGAGCGGCAGGCGTTAGAGACGTGGTAACAACCCCGTCCGCCGTAGGTGCCCTTGTCCAAGTCCAGCGACCGTGGCAAAGCACTACAGCGGCACAGGATAGCGTACTGTTAAGATATTAAGCTACCTACACTAGTAATTATAGCAACTCACCCCAGCGGGTTTGATAGGCAGCCAAGTAGAAATAGGGCGGATGTCCACGTAGTAAAAAAATATAGGAGGCAATAAGGTAACGCCTGTCCACCAGCAAGTGCAGATCTCCAATGGTGGCGCGCGCGGCGCTTGTAGTAACTTCGCGACTCGAGCGAGCGGCCGGACCAGCTAACCGGTTCCCAGTTAGGGTTGCGTGGAGGCGCTTGTAGGTAAGATGCAATGGGTCACGAAGTTACTACGCCGCAAGGAATGCGCGCGGTTCCGTAGCATTATTTTAATAGTATTGAAGTTTTATTATATAGTTTTATAGTTTTAATTAGTTTTATTTAAGTATTTTTTCTAATTTTTATATAGACCGTAGTCTTAAGATAGTTACAACGTTACACACGATATTATATCCCCTATCTGAGACGGCATTACAATAGCGGCGGTGGTAGATAAAGCCTCTTTTTTCATTTAAGCGACTTGATAAGGAACCCTTTTAAATTTAAAATGGTTTATTCTCTTATATTCCGCCATGTTTGATTTATCTGTTCCGACGTTGTACTAAACCAGGTGTGTATTTATGTAGTTAATGAGAATATTATTCAACTTAAAATCACACTGTTTATTTCATACAGGATATAAGTACTTGTGTCAAATATCATAAGTATTTTTTTGACTGCATCACTGCCAGTAGTTTTTACTATTAATTAAAAAAAAAAAAAACTTTATTAATTTTCGACTGAAACGATTATGACGAACGAAACAAAAACCAAATTGAACACCAAATGCTGAACGCAGATCTGAAAATCCTAGATATCTGAAAGTGGGATCGACACTTTATCTTTGTTGTTACTAGTAACCACAGAGTACTTTGTCTATTTAGAGGAACTTTTTTAACTCTTCTACAAGGTAGCCCTCAACTGCGATCTCACCAGGGGGATACTACCATCGCATACTTATAGCCGTAGGTACTAGCTGATGCCCGCGACTTTGTCTGCGTGGCTTAAGTTTTTTGTGATTCCCGCGGGAACTCCTCAATTTTCCGGGATAAAAAGTAGCCTATATCACTCTCCAGGTCTTCAGCAATACCCATGCGAAAAATCACGTCAATCCGTTGCTCCGTTACAGCGTGATTAAAGGACAAACCAACAAACAAACACACTTTCGCATTTATAATATTAGTATGATTGTTTTAATATTGTTGACGTTCGTGTTTCAGCATTATAATCCTTATTTTAGGGACGTCAAGGTACGTAAGGTACCTAGTCACCCCCCCGGATAGTAAAATATTATGATGAAGAATAGTAACTTCCTTTGTTGATGTCGTTCATGACACGGATACGGATACAAAACAAAAATACGGATACAAAATAGAAATCACTTGGAAAAGATCATAACGGAACACACCTCTCAATCAATATAAAGCCAGCCCACGTCGCGCACTAATCGCTCATTTGGATTACGATTATGTGGACTTGTGGACGAATGCATGATGGTGGACATTAACGTGGCTATTTACTTCTAAATGGAATTAGCTGATGAAAGAAATTTACGATGTAAGCCCCGAGATATAGGCTCTTACGCGTCTGTCATGTGTCAACTTGAGTCGTAATTTCAAAATCGATTTTTATACGCTATCTTGATTATCGATTTTCCATTTGTCATTTTAGCTTAATATACTTATATACATCACCATCATTTGCATTGACTATGGATTTTATTTAACTTATGCTTGGGAATTATTTCGATCATAGATGACATGGTCTTGGATTTAGGTTTCAAAATTCTCGTGGTATGTCGTAGATTTTCCGGGATATAAAGTAGCGTATGCCAATCGGCTGGTCCTCAACTACACCCAAATTAAAATATCAAAACAGCATTTAGAAACCATTAAACCTGTTAAAGGCATTCTAAACATACTGTATATTACTATTAGCTTCAGAAAAGCTATTATTTTTGTTTCCTTTATTAAAATCTTTATTTAATTGATACCTTTTTAATGTTACGTGTATGGCTCGATATGGAAATTCTATTGCCCTATATAATTATGTATTCGTATTGGCCAATTGAAATAAAGGTACGCCCACGCTGAGCGAGTTAATCGTTCGTTTCGTTAACGTCTATGTGAATGGATGGTGGAATGCGTTATCGTGCCCCTAAATTGAATTAGCCGTTGAAAGAAAACCGTGTAAGATTCGAGATGTAAGTTGTCTATCCGATGTCAACTTGTGTTGTAATATCAAAATCGATGACCATAATCTTGATTGTCGATATTCAATTTTAGAGGATTATAGAAAGTATTTTACGGATTTTATTATTCCGGACCACATACCGTACGCAATAAATTAAATGTAGAGATTTCACGATTAAATTATATAAGCGTCATTTTTTAAAACTAGATTTCTTTCAAAAATTAATAGAATATACCTATGTGAATACCTTTTAACATTATGTAGGATGATACTATATTTGTGGCAAGAACTTTGTCTTATCAGTAAGTGACAAGTAAGGGTCTATTTATTTTAGACCCTGTGCAAAGTATTTCACTGACAAGTGTACTGTCGCGCCGCAGCAGTCAGCACTGACCGGTGGGAGGCCTTAGTTTAAACAGTAGATATCTTGTTAAACCTAAACCACAAACAATTATGTTAAAACAGCCTACCGAGTTTAGATGCGAGTTTAACCGCACACACGTTTGTGATGTCACACGGTAAGTGGCTAGCTACACACCTACATCATACACTCAGAAACCGCAGCGGTATGACACTTATTTCAACAATTTGCGGTCGAAGGGTAAAGTCAACTGTGTAAAGCCTGTGTAAAACGGTGTTAAGTTTCTATAATATGTACCTAGTATTGTTGCTTTTTTTATAGGGATTAACACACGAATTCATACTTCATGCGTCAAATCGGTTTGAATTGTGAATTCTACTAGGATTTGGTAATTAAACTATGAGTTTGGTATGTCAATCATTGCGTCATCATCCACGAATCATTTTTTTTTTGTTAAACCTAAAATGACAAGGTAAAAAATGTCAAGAAAACATTCGAAAGACGTATTAGTCAATTAACTGAAAAAGCCAAACGTTGTTTTCATCGAATGCAAGCAGATAAGTATACGGTCATGAGTAAGTAAGCTCATTTTAGATTGAATGTAATTGTATGTTCCCATTTATCTTAAACAGGGCAGACGTCAGCGGCAGCACAAAGGGCTACGTGTGTATATAGATGGAGGGCGCACACAATAGATACCCAACAATGTCTTCGAAAATTTGGCTTTTTATAATAATGAATGCTCTATTACTCTTTGAGAAGCGCTATTGTCGTATATTTCATCTTAATATCGTGAAATATGATCGTAAGCTGTATTTATTAAAAGTTTTTAAGTTTTATTTGAATGAAAATTAAGAATTCGTTTAATTTAACTGTAGTTAAAGAACCGAAAATTGACAGATGATTCGAGTTCATAAATCTGTGCAAAAATGAAAAGAAGTTAAAATTATTCATTGGCAGATAAATAAATAGAAGAAAAATATACGAGTAAATTGAATTCAAACAAGGTTTAAAATACAGTTAACCAATCGCTTATCACTCGTCAAGACCTTTCACTAAACAAGTGACCGGACTTCTATTGATTGTATTAGGTACGTAAATAAAAGGTCAACCTTATCACTAGTTGAGCCCTTTAGCCCAAAAATAGATAATCATGGCTAAATGACCACCTTTTGAATTAACATATTTTTTGAAGTGAAAACTTCTTTAGCCGCGTTGAGCACTTTTTGGTAGGGGGTAAAGTTGTGGATTCGCGTCACCGACATGCTCGTCACCGAAATGCTCGCGTTGTTACGAAGACAAAAGGTCTTAAATTTAAATATACTAAATTCGTAATTAAACTTTAATGCCTTAGTTTTAAGGTTTATATTTTGATTCCCGCGGGAACTCCTTAATTTTCTGGGATAAATAGTAGCCTATGTCCTTCCCCGAGATATAACGTACCTCTAATACCAAATCTCAGCAAAATCGGTTGAAAAGATGGGCCGGGAAAGCGTAGCAGACAGACGAACGACAGACAGACACACTTTCGCATTTATAATATTAGTATGGTTTTTTTTTATTTTTTTAAACATTTGTTTTCACTTCTATCGGCAGTCCCTATGACTGCTAACTTTTTTTTTCATTTAAGGACACTGGACGTTCACTTGTAAATATTGTCATTGGGAACAGGGAGCATAGTACCATCGCTTAAGCCGCATTGTAATAATATTGTTGACGTTCGTATTTGAGAATTATAATCCTTATTTTACGGACGTCAGGTACGTGACATAAAAGTGTCATTTTGAAATAATACTGTTTTAAGCGTTGGTAGTAACGCCCCAGTAAACCACATGTAACATCAGGCGCAAATCAGGCGTAAAAACATCTCAAACTAAACATTCCGAACTCATAAGCTTGAAACCAAGTAATCACAGTAGGTAACGTAGACTGAGTAAGATATATAGACGCCGCCATATCTCCTTTTCACTCCCACATGAAAGAGATGCAGTGTTGGGATGTTACACAAGATAGAATGAGAAAAAAATATGTGTTTTTCTCTCCCTTTCTGCGTGTCACGGGTTTTAGTGCCTATTGCATACTATTGTGCCAGACAAATTATGACGTTTGTATGACGTTTGGGAGGTGTTTCATAGTATTACCTTTCCTTTTCGGTTACAGGCTGACCCTGATTCTAGAGGTTCCTTCTTCTATGCACAGTAATCACAACTATCTTTTAGTTTAGAAAAATGCCGTAGCTGCACCATATGATACTCGTAAAGATAGCGATAATATGGACAAACATAGTAAAAGTAGGTCCAGCGCAAATTAACTGGATGACAAAAAGCACTAATGGACTTTTGCACCAATCACATTTAGTTTTGGCGGAACATGCTGCTCTACTATTCTCTGTCTCACAAACTGACAACTGCAAAGCTGAGCACATAGAAGAAGGAATCTCTAGAATCAGGGTCAGCGTGTAACCGAAAGGGATAGGTAATACTATGAAACACGTCCCAAACGTCATACAAACGTCGGCACAAGATATGGTTTGTTTGTATGCAATAGGCACAAAATCCGTGACACGCAGAAAGGGAGAGAAAAACACATATTTTTTTCTCATTCTATCTTGTGTAACATCCCAACACTGCATCTCTTTCATGTGGGAGTGAAAAGGAGATAATATGGCGGCGTCTATATATCTTACTGAGTCTACGGCTGAGCAGCTGCTGATTTGTTATCCGGCTTTATAGGATTGAGTATCAGGTGCCCGTTAGAGCCTCAGAGATACGAAACGACTTACCTACCTGTGTTATGAAACAAATTGTGATTTTTTAAAACTTTTTATTAATCTTATCTCTGACCACCTACTCTAACTGGGTCATTATCAAAATAATAACTAGTGGTTCGCCCCGAACTGATACCTCGCGGTATCACAGAGCGCCATCTATTGACATCATTGTGAAGTTCTGTTAAAAATATCATCATCATTAAAAATTAAATAATTTCGTTTCCTTATAATATTTATCTAATTTTAGTATTTGTTGTTCAAGTACAGGATATAATTCAAATAATTGATCAAGTTTCAGGCTCAGCCTTTCAGAAAATTAAGAGTTCTGAGGCCAACTTTGGACGTTAAAAAATCTCCACTTTGAAAGCCCCCCATTTCGTCAATTTTAGGGGAAAAAATTAAAAAAATAATAATTTTTGGACTCTATTCCTAATTATCTTTAAAATGATATACCACAACTCTCAACTAACAAAATTTGGTCGTATAGTTTTCGAGACAACGTTTTGGTTATAACTTGAGGTCGGACCGTTTTGGTTATGTAGCTGTCGTATTAACGTATATATGACGCGAAATAGGCGCAAATTATAAAACTTTTATTCGTATAGCGATCGTGTCATGGTCGTTTTAGTGGCTACTTGGTAAGAAATAGTCATATTAATATGCGATATACGACTAATATTCATATAGCAGTCGTAAAAGTGATTAATTTTATAACCGTTTTGTCGTGTTGTGATCCAGTAGATGTTGTATAAACATTGGGAAGTAGTCATCAGCATTATCTTTTTGCGGATACTAGTTATTTACAGTGCGCAAGTGAGATCAAAAAAAAAAAAACAAAATAACTGTTTACAAATTGCAACCATCAGGTAAAAGTTTGTCTGCCATATTTATTATTGAATATTCACTATAATGTATTTGGTGTTAGTAGGTAACAGTATCTACTTTTCTAAGGGAAGTTAAATTTCTCGACGATTGTATGTACGTTTTTTTACAAATATTTAATGCCCCCTTCGAATAATTGCAAAATGATAATAATTAATTTAATTTAATTTAAGATTTCTAGTACTTTTACATTTATACGATTTTAGGTAATGATGATGACTATTATATGATGTCATTATGACTGTAAGTCGCATATCTTACCATTTTATTTATTTTATCATCCATTTTCAGGGTACCGTAAAAAAGTGAAAACCCGTGAGGTAATATTTTATTGAATTCTCATTATGGTGATAATTGCTGATGTCGACAAATTTTTAACTAAAAACGATTTGAAGTTATTGAAAAGTTCTATATGGCCATGGATAACAACTCAATGAATGAACCAGAAGCTTAATTCGCTATAATCCGCTACAGTAGACAAATATATGTGGTGCAGTGCGTGTCTTCCACCAACAGCATGCGAACACCCACCACCCAGCAATTCGCACCGGCACAGCACCACACCACACAAATCCTCCAAATCACTCTCTACGTACGTTTCACTCCGAAACTGGAGCATCTATCATATAAATATATGTGGCGGTTGCTTCGCAATCGTGCATTGTCGAGTCAACATCTCCTGAGGTTCCTTTTTATAGAAGTCTGAATAGTTACTGTATCAAAGATATATATATATATTTGATACAGTAAGTACAGTATATATATATATATACATATATATGATAGATAGTTTAAGTTATGTTCCTTTTTATAGAAGTCTGAATAGTTACTGTATCAAAGATATAAATATATATGATAGATAGTTTAAATTATGTTCTTTTTATAGAAGTCTGAATTACTGTATCAAATATATAAATATATATGATAGATAATTTATAATTCCAAATTATTTTTTCTTTTTTATAGAAGATTTAATAAGAAGGGATAATAAGCTAAAAGTTAACCAAAGAAACGCCCAGAGCTACTCAGACTCATTCACCATAAAAGCAGCAATATTGTGGAACGCACTCCCTGCTGACATCAGACAATCACAAACTTTGGCAGCCTTTAAAAATCGTGTCAAAAAGCACTATCTGTTGCAATGATTTTTGTACTTATGTGTAAAATTCGTATAAGGTATACTTATATGTATGTATGTATGTATGTATGTATGTATGTATGTATGTATGTATGTATGTATGGTGTAATGTTTATGTATATATTGCATATTTGTATTTATTTATTTATTTGATAATTATGTAATATTTATTTAGTAGTAGTGTGTACCTATTTGAATATAGATGTTTATGTATGCATTTATAATTCTATAGAGCAATTTCCCGTCTCACAGTATTTTTGGTTCATTAGTGTAGGTTGCCTGGAAGAGATCACTTTAGTGATAAGGTCACCTTTTGTTTTTACTTTTATTATATATGTCCTTTGTAAATTGTTCTATTGTTTATGCAATAAAGTTATTTAATAATAATAATAATAAAGATTTAGATTTAGAGAAATTGCCTAATTGTGGTTAGAGTTATAAAACGTAAAAAATAATTGAAATAATAATTATAATATCTAAAAATATGTGATCATTTAGATATATAATAATTTGTTTCGTATCCTAGACATTAGAGAATTATCGACAATCTCAACAAAATCTAAGATGAATAAGTATAATAAGAATTTCATGACATTTGATTGATACCTATTTCATTAAAAATATTTTTATGTGATGATTTTGAGAATGCTTGTATTGCATTGGAAATAAACATGTTTCAATAAAACTAGTGATTTAAGGTGCTGTTTTATTTAATACATTACAAGGTATGGAGAAGAGGTACAAAATATGTATATGATTTATAAGTATTAGCCACTAGTTTACATTTAACATCTTTTATGGTGAATAATATTGACTCAGACTTAATTAAATCCATTTCATAGCATTTGTATATATTTAAAAATGTCGATTCAATCGGGATGTCAAAGGCCGCTATTACATTTTGCAAACATTTGCCGACGAGCGTTACTTTGTGATAGGCTTCCATTACTGATTGTATTTCAACAACTTGGTCTCTAGTACTCAAAAACCATTTGTTTCTTTCTTGCTTTGACAGAACGTATGTTACAAGATGTAAGATCAAGATATTGTTAGCAGTCTGTTGTTTAACATATACACTTAGTATTACTGTCGTTAAAGGATTGTGCTTCAATATCAGTTCTTTCAGATAACCTCCTGGCAATTTGTGCAAGTGGGTTATTTCCTTGTCTAAGTAGGTAATTTCTTAATTGAATATAATTTATTTTCAAAAGGGTATGCGTTAAAGTTGTGTAGTTTGCCGAACCTTTTGACCTCATCAATTACGTGTATAAGATTATTAACCCCTATGTCGTCGACGTTCCATCCACACGAACGAAACGCTTTGCGTCTTCATTCCTCATTCGCATGGCTAGGGTCTGGAACACTCTACCTAAAACTGTGTTTCCCACCAATTACAATCTGGGTATCTTTAAATCAAGAGTCAATAGGCATCTTCTATGCCGTCCCATCTTAGGCCGCATCATCACTTCCCATCAGGTGTGATGTGGTCAAGCGTAAGCCTATAATGAATTTAAAAAAAAAAAAAAAAAAACGTTGCTTGTAATATAATCCTTGCCATAAAATTGAGCATAATTTTGGACAAATATTTTCATCAACTCTTCAGCAACTCGGAGAAGAGTAAAATGTTTCTCATTGGACATTATTGTCACTGCGCAAAAGAAACACATAAAATGCTCGTAGGCTTCGTGCGGTAGGACATCTTCTATCTATACTTATAACAAAACTGTAACATGTCCAATTCTGTACATTGAAGATATTTTGAAAATTTTTTTTTGGAGGGCACTCATTATTCGATTCGAGCCAAATCTGTAAGTAATTTTTTTCATTTTTGTCTGTCTGTCTGTCTGTATCTTGGCCGTGCATCACGCCGAAACTACTGAATGAATTCAAACGAAACTTGGCACGATTTGAGCCCATCTATTTATTTATTTATTTTATTTTAATTAGTACGGCACCAGCCAATTACACTAATTGATTAAAAATTAAAAATTACACAACACAACTTAGGTACAATTAATAACAATAATAATTTAAAATTAAAATCTCAATTAAAACTAAAATAATTAAAATTTGTTAAAATAATGACATTAACAATAATTATTATTTAAGAGAGCTGCATGGTTTGTGAGTTACTACGAGGTAGGACATAGGATACGTTTTATCCCGAAATTCTACCCCCGAAGGGGTGAAATAGGGGTCTACGGAACCATCTTCCGATTCTTTGACACTGGCTTGTCTAAAACTTTTGTTGAGCTCTAAGTATGTTTTTCTTACTTTGCGCCTAAAATTACCGCTGGATTTACATATTTTCTTCTACTGTTTTAAATCCATTATTTCAACTGTTTTGATGATAAAAGCAGAGTTTAACAAAATCTGAGAATCGAACTATTAAACAAAAAACTTGTTGAGTATAAGTCACCAACAAGATAAAATATACAAGTTCAGTTCGTAAAAGAGTACCACGTGAAATCATTAAATAACTAAAATGTTTATAACTATAACTTTTAAAAGCAGTTCAAACTCATAACTTAAGTTAGTTATTTAGGGCATTTAAATATGAATATTGGGCTTATAAACATTATATAATAGTCGTGTAAAGATAGTCAAAAATCATTTATGAAACGTTTATACAGATGTACGTTTAATAAGAGTTAAATATATGGACTTTACATGATTGTCATGTAGAAATCTTATTACTGTTAAAAAGTAGTGTTATGGTCGGCATTATAACCAGATTATTATTGTTATATAAATTAATGTTATACAACATCAAGTATGTATTTTAAAGGTCACAGCTGCGATATTTATAAGATGATCATATAATTTGGTCGTGTAAACGATTACAGGACTAAATTAAATGACTAAAATCTTATACGACTTATTGTTCGTATAATATATTGTTACACGATTAATGGAAGTTTGAGTTACATCTATATGACTTCTATACGACCAAATGTCATTTAGGCTTTATTTTATAGGACAACTTTGCTAGTTTATATGTAACGCTATAAAAAATATTTTACTTCGCATTCGCTTCTATGAGAGAGAGCCCCCCTGAAATAAAGATTTTTATAACTTTTTAAGCCATATTCGGCTGGAGGCCGTAGGTTTACATATTATATTTAAATTTGAAAAAATTACGTTCAGTAATTCAGAAGTTATAAGGCTCTGACAGACGGACGGACAATTATGAATATTGAAAAAAAAATTATCTCAAAAAGAGAGCGTTATTCCATCGTAAATTTTAGTAAAAGAAAAAGTCGATGAACTCGCTGTAATATCTAAAATTGAAAACATACTAGACCCTAGTGCCTGCAGTTCTCTTGGTAAACTTTGTTTCAAAAGGAAATATTCATTAGTTTAATGCAAGTAACAACACTTCGGTACTCTTTTACCATTATATCCTATACAATATGTACATATTGATGAGGTTTTAAAAAGATTACAAAGCGACTGAGATTAATCACAATGTAAAACCACGAGCACACTGCTTGAGGCGCTGTCAAAGCTCCAAATCCTAGCACAAAACCAGAGTTCGGCTCTCCTGACATGCCTGGAATCAATGAAAAAGGGGGAGATGAGACACAGGTATTTATTCAATATATATTTCCTTTTTAATAAAAATTAAACAAACAATTTAATGTGATTTAATTTGTGAAATTGAAATTTAATATTAATTTTTTAGAGTAGGTACTATCATACTAATATTATAAATGTGAAAGTGTGTTTGTTTGTTAATTTGTTGGTTTATTGGTTTGTCCTTAAATCACGCCGCAACGGAGCAACGGATCGACGTGATTTTTGGCACGGGTATAGTTGAGGACCAGAGTGACATAGGCTACTTTTATCTTTTATCTTATTTACTATCCCGGAAAATGGAGGAGTTCCCATGGGAATAAAAAAAACTTACCTACTCTACGCGGACGAAGTCGCGGGCATCAGCTAGTACTTTATAATGGGGAGAAACGTTGAAATAACAATGTTAGTCGGCTCTTCTAGTTGCGTACCCTAACCATTTCGGCTTCGCGATTCGTTGAGCTATTTTATTCCACAAGAAGTAAGCCATGGACTTCGATCTCACCTGATGGTTAGTGATGATACAATCTAAGATGGTAGCGGGATAACCTGTTTGGGGGTACAGCAGTTAATATTATACCTGTGTACGGGCACGAAACTAGCGGTAGCGGGGCGACGGCGGTAGCGGGGCGATGCGATTAGTCGGAGAGCTGGCGACGAATTTCGGGAACAATTTGAAAGAGGTCTGGTAATACTTTATAAACGACAAAAACGTCTGGGATTTATTTTTTCGAATTCTTGTATAAAATTTAAAGATAAAAAAATCAAGTTGCCAAAAAAATGATTTTTTGTTTTTTTTTTTACAATGTTATATGCTACGCAGTAGCGAAATACCCGCAAACGCTCTACCAGACTGGCAGGACTGGACTCGCCAATGAGCGAAATTATATTTTTCCACAATTTAAGCTTGCCTAATAAAAGGACCTTCCCGAAATTCGTTGCCAGCTCTCGGATTCCATCGCCCCGCTGTCGCTAGTTTCGTGTCTGACGCCGTCATGTTCTACACGGCATCGTACCGGAACGCTGAATCGCTTGGCGGTACTTACCGGTAGGATGATACACTGTTCCAGCAATGATATTATGAATAACCATATTCAGCGTTACGAGACGAGCATAAACCTTTTTAAGCTGGTCGAGTATTTTTAAAAATATTTTAATTTTACGTTTGTGTGCACGATTCCTTATTTCCCAACCATTCTAATATATCAGGCGTGCGTGACTTGCACCAGTAACGTCACCTGCTGTATATCAATTAATTCCCAAGGTACGAAAACTGAATACCTTTCTGCCGCTCTTTTGTTTTGTTTTTAATTTGGCGACACATTTTTTTTCTGTCATAATTATTATCATAAAGGCAAAACTGACCGACTGTTTTTGTACAGCTCAAACAGTTTGGCCTGGAAACTTTAGATTTTGCACACATACAGGTTCACACTATGACGTAGAAGTAGAACCCAACTAAGGTGGGATTTACAGACTTCCAAGTGTAGCTAACTAGCTAGTATTATTTATCACACACACATTTTGGTACTTGGTATCAACATGCAAACAATAGTCATTTCAAGAAGTCAATGATTTCAACTCTCTAAGCGAAACCTCTAATGATGTAGGTATGTCATCAAAAGGTATTTCTTCGTACGGACCGAATCTTACTGCTGTATTCTTAGTATAGTTTATATGTAATGTAATTTTCAGTACCTACTTACTGTATATTACATTAGAAAACTTACAATAGAACTGCTTTTACAAATTGAGTTTATAATTTTCTACGCAGCTTGAATTTAAAAGTTCGGTGATTTTACTTTATAATTTAATAAACACGCACATTTCAGAGGTAGATTTCTTAGCTCTAGCCTTACGAGAAATCATTATGTTCTTTGAGATATTCTCCTACTTCTAAGACGATAGTTAAGTAAGTGCCATCGGGGTCCAATTTTTATTGTTAGTTAAATTAAAGAAAATGTAAACAATGAATATAAAACAACTGACCTAGTAACAATAAAAAGTAGTAGTTGAAGAATTGTTTACTCAATTCGTATAAAAACTACTTAATAAGAATAAAATCTATATATTATTATTATTATTATTAGTATCCTCATATCTACTAATTATATCAGCATTGTATTTACCTCGTGCGCTATCGTTTATAAATTATAACATAGTTACCTCCAAAAGAAAAATACATAATAAATTATTTTCAATGTTTATGTACCAACGTCTTTACAGTTCTAGGTTAAAAAGTAATCAAGCAACAATAAATAAGAAAGAAATAACAGTAAAGAATTTATTGCAGGCCTAATATTCGATCTAAGCCTTAGAAAATTTAAATTAATTAAAGAAAATCCTTAAAATTAACGACCGTATAGAAACTTTTTCACTAGCAAAACTCATTCGCCGTTCGGAAAATTTTCTCATTTTCTTTTGCCTTTACCATTTACCTTTCAGAACAATTTTTTTCCCGATCTTTATGAAACACGTTTTGTGAAACTGATTACTCAGAAATCATATGATTGAGGTTCTCCTGTTTTATTAAGGTAGACCATAATATAATCCGTATTTTTTTTCAAATGAAATGATAATGAAAAATTGCAAAATGAAGCACATAAACACGTTGGCCCAACGCAGTCTGTTTAGGTACTCGACGAACGTGGCGCATGCAGTTATCGCTGGCAAGCTTACCAACTGGTGATGGTTTCAGGAACGGCACAACAAAACGCAAGAACATCAAAAGATTTTAAAGCAATTTGCATATTGGCCGGCACCCATTGAAAGCGTAGGGTCGATGTGAACTGGAGACATTACAATACCTCCAGTTCAGGATTGTCATAAATTAACTAAAGCTCCTGCATACACAACACATAAATCCGTAAACAAATAAATTCACGCAAGTATAAAGCAATTTAATCCAGCAGTATCGCGTGCCGTGAAAGCAAATGCC
The DNA here is from genome assembly GCA_917051295.2 of Erebia ligea. Lineage (NCBI taxonomy): Eukaryota > Metazoa > Arthropoda > Insecta > Lepidoptera > Nymphalidae > Erebia > Erebia ligea. The sequence continues at coordinate 8,575,029 of OU785233.1, read as the reverse complement.
ACTCGTTTTATTTCAATTATCTGAGCCCATTTACCCGAAAAATGAAAGTTGTTATATTATATTCGACTGTTTCCTTTGTACGATTGTCCTAATTTTTTGTAACCTACTTCATATTGCCATGAATGATTGCGGTTATTCTTTCATCAAATAACACAAAGAAAGGTACCTATTTAATTAAGAAGGATTACCTTTGTGTCAGCGGGCGCTGGAAAAAGCTGCGCGTAGGTATATGAAACACAAAATTACCTCCATAGCTTACCGAGTCGCAATGCTGGAATGAACGAAGCACTTAGCTCAGATCTGAAAGGGGTGATAGGAATGGTGACGAGTGAAGACCCTGCACGGAAAAGGCAGAGGTGAAGGCATCAAATGAACTGACAATCTCAAATGAACCAAAGGAAGCCGAAGCTGGTCACCAAGGTCATAAAACCGTGTATATCCCTTTGGGATACCCTTAGGTAGGTAAATCTCGTAGGTCTATAACCATTTACCAGTCGCTTAGTAAGATTTCAGAGAAATAAATAAATTATTTATTTTTATGAATATGTGAAATTGAGAAGCCGGTAAAGATTTCGAAAAGACACACTTTTTGGCCACTTGCATTTTATGGAATCCAGGAACTCGCTTATTATTCTCCGTCCATCCCGTTAAAGCACCAGCCTCCAACAAATCGGTACGCTAATCTACTTTCCAGTATTCAATGTAGTCGATGCTTGCCTCTAAATTACGAAAATAAACATACTACTAATATATTATATTTCCAATTAGTAGATTTTGAATTGGCTCATATAGTCAAATCAGCACGCTAATGTACGAGTATAAATCAAAGTTGATTTCTATCTACAAGTGTTATGACCTCATTTCCAATACCCCAGCGATGTGAGGCCAATAATAAAGTCTGAGGCACTCCACCTTGAATGGCCCTTCAACCTTTCAACCTGTGATGATGAAAAAGGGAATTATTCTTATTTCACACTACGCTAACCTTGGGCTCCAAGAAGCCCCTTTTGCTTTGTTCCTCGAAAAACCAGCGTCGTTATCAGGGTTAATTATATTTATTGGGCTTTCAAGATCGGCACGCAATGCGACCACAAATCGCAATATGAGACGCGACCATGATATTCGTTTTATTTTGTCGTTATTGTATGATCAAGTAAAAAACCATATCTTAAACCGTCGATTATTTTGCATTACCAAATCATTAACCCATTGCCGGTCCGCTACCTTTGCCACTACTGAGCACGGGTTACCAATACAATAATAATATAATGTTCTGTGTTAATTTAGATCTTAACTTTAGTGTTAAGATAAAGTAATAAATTATCACGTACTAAAATTCTACATCAATGTCACCACCACATATTTTATTTTACTGATGTTCAAAAATTTTACGTAGGTACATTGTAGATACCAAAAATTTAACATCTTTTGACTTTGATTTTCAAATTGTTACTTTAATACTATCAGGGAATCATAGAAGTTAAAATATAGTTAAAAAGTAGATTCCTTTGTTTTGTTAAAGAAATTATGGACACTGTAACAGCACTCGTTTCTCCAATTTTGATAAGAATTATAGCTAAGTAAGTATATCGTTATAATACAAATTTAAAAGAGATTAAGAGTCCTTTGTTCTGTCATAACAATGGCTTATATTATATATAGGTTGTACCTATTAACATTTTTCGCGGCCTGTCCTTGACATTAAACGCGATTTGTATTCCGGAGTTCTAACTCGCAATACAAGAAATGGTCAACGCCCTATGATGGCGGAAACGCGTACATTCTTGGAAAATGCTAATTCAAAAGTTGCTTGGTTACAAATGTATGTATCTGGTTAAGGATATTTTTAAAGCTTTATTAAGTCATCGAAACAAATTGGTGTATAGCTTTTGATAATTAGGTATATTAATTTGATATTAATATGTTTCTTGTAAGGGTCTTCTCTTTTCTAATTTCGAATTGTGATCCTTTGAAGTTAGAACAGGGTTCTTTAAAATATGACCCAGTCACTTTGAACTTACTTTATAAAGTTAGAAATCATGTTCTTTTGTGTTAGTGTTTATTAAGAGTGTAGACATGTAGGTACTTACTTTTTATATTATTATAGGATTCAGCTTAATAAACACTAACACAAAAGAACATGATTTCTAACTTTATAAAGAAAGTTCAAAGTGACTGGGTCATATTTTAAAGAACCCTGTTCTAACTTCAAAGGATCTCAATCTATCAATCTGGTTGTCAGATGTGATAGCTAGCCATCTCTTGACCGCCAAGCGCACGCGTACTACGCGGCACGTAAGTTTCGCAAATAGCACTTTAAATATTGCCTATCTAGTAAAAATCTTGAGATCTGGATTCTGGCCGTGGGCCGTATTAATAAAGCCGTATGTTTGACATGACTGCTCTACACTAACGTGCCATCGACACAACAAAAATATAACCACTACTTATTTCCGGTACAACCTCTAAAATATGTAAAACCAAAGCAATATTGAATTATTATAATATGTCATGTTGTTGCTGACCGTACATGTCTGAATGTAAAATTTAGGGTGCAACCACACTAGACGGTTACAACCGATGAATATCGCGATAACTACAAAACACTTCCGGGTCCCGACTGGCTGCCCACGAAAATTATGATCTACTCCATAAAGATGGAACCGATAAGCTAATATTAAAGTAAACGTTATAAGAAAATATAAACTTAGCATTCATGTAAATACATGAACAGTAAGTTTATATTTATTATTTTGTTATATTTTTCTTCTTGTTATAGTTTTCCAATAAACTAGAAATCTTTAACTGTAGTATTATTCAATTGGAATAGAAATAAATTCCCTAGACATAAGGATTTTACCACCGAACCACATTTTTAAATAAAAAGATTTTTAATTGATAGAACAGTATTATCTATTGTAGTATCCATAATACAATTTAGAAGATCATCTATAATAGTCTTCTGCTTTATGATTAAAATATGAAAATATATTATTTACTTACAAAGTTGTAATACAAGTTAACTAAGCCTAACCGCTGCGCTGTACAAATGTTATAGGCGTAACAGGATGTCATTTCCAGTCAAATTAGGTTGGTAGCTGATGTAAAAAAATCGTTGGCTTCCCGGCATCTTTCACTTAAACATATTCGTTTAGCCCCAGGGCCTTTGGGGCGATGATTAATGAACCGTTCCGCAGATGCCTATTGCCAGCTCCTGATTCGTGCATAAATAAACAGCGCCTGAAAATTATAACCGGATTATGTATAATGACGGGGAAAGATGAAAAATGGCTTTACGCGCACTTTTTATTCATTTCCGTATACCTGTAGGTAACGCCACCGTTTTATTGTTCAAATGACTCATGATCGTATATTTCTATATCCTACCAACAAACATCCGTCCACCACTCAACCTGGCGATCCATCGATCAACTGGCCTTTTGAAGAGCGCGCCATCACAGTCCTTTACTTTCCATATCAAACCACTTTTCACCTCATTTTTCTGCGTGCTATAAGTCTGGACCGCGACACTGCATTTACCTATCTTTTCTATTTTACAATGTGTCCATTCCTACGATCATCAATACTGCGACAGACGACCTCCGTGGCGCAGTGTTGAGCGCTGTTGCCTTAACGTGCGAAGGTCCCGGGTTCGATCCCCGGCAGGGTTTGGAAATTTATAATTTCTGAATTTTCCCTTGTCTGGCCTGGTAGGAGGCTTCGGCCGTGGCTAGTTACCACCCTACCGGTAAAGACGTGCCGCCAAGCGATTTAGCGTTCCGGTACGATGCCGTGTAGAAGCCGAATAGGGGTATGGGTTTAATATAACTGCCATGCCCCTAACAGGTTAGCCCGCTACCATCTTAGACTGCATCATCACTTACCATCAGGTGAGATCGCAGTCAAGGGCTAACTTATATGGGATAAAAAAAAAGACATGGCTACAGTATCTCGTACTTACTTACTGTAATATTAAATAGCTTGCTAATTCTCGATGTTATGTACGTTACTACAATATTATTTCGTTGAGGATTATATCCCTCAGAGAGACGCCCCCTCCATGAGCCACCCGTAGAGCAACTTTAAATTTGTGGAGGAGACCAGCTGTCAATGTCAAAGTTTACGCTCAATAATTCATAACAGGAGGGCCACACTCGTTATTTGTTTCATATTAGATAATACTATACTAATTTAACGTTTAAACTATACTAATACTATTACTAATAACTATACTTACTAATTACTATTACTAATTTACTATTTACATTTACTAATACTAATACTAATTACTAATATACTAATACTATATAAACTAATTACTTCACTAATTACTCAATCCATACTAATATTATAAATGCGAAAGTGTGTCTGTCTGTCTGTCTGTCTGTCTGTCTGTCTGTCTGTCTGTCTGCTACGCTTTCCCGACCCATCTTTTCAACCGATTTTGCTGACATTTGGTATAGAGGTAGGTTATATCCCGGGGAAGGACATAGGCTACTTTTTATCCCGGAAAATTAAGGAGTTCCCGCGGGAATCGAATAAACTTAGTCCACGCGGACGAAGTCGCGGGAATCATCTAGTTATTACTAACTAGATGATGCCCGCGACTTCGTCCGCTTGGATTAAGATTTTTTTGATTCCCGCGGGAACTCCTTAATTTTCCGGGATAAAAAGTAGCCTATGTCCTTCCCCGGGATATAACCTACCTCTATACCAAATGTCAGCAAAATCGGTTGAAAAGATGGGTCGGGAAAGCGTAGCAGACAGACAGACAGACAGACAGACAGACAGACACACTTTCGCATTTATAATATTAGTATTACTAATTACTTTACTAATTACTAATCAAATATCAAATAAATATTACAAATGCGAAAGTTTGGATGGATGTATGGATAATAATAATAAAATGTTTATTGATCAAAGAAATATACAAACAAATATCCTCTGAATTTTACAATCTTACGTAATATTCTTAAATATAGTACTTATACTACTACAGTACTCCAGTACAGTACAGTAGTACAGTAGTAATCAGGATGGATGTTTGTTACTCAATCACACCCCAACAGCTGAACGGATCTGGATGAAATTTGGCGCAGCGATAGATCTGAGATCTTTGGTATGGAATAACACAAAGGCTAGTTTTATCCCGAAACATTAAAGAGTTCCCGCTGGAGCCGAAAAACCTCAATCCACGCGGACGAAGCCGCGAGCATTAGCTAGTTAGATAATATGTAACAGTTTGTATAGTGTAGGTATACTGTATATTTTATTTGTCTCTCAGTTTCATCACTTTTTGCTAGAGATTAATTTCAATTTTCTTATTTAGAAATGTTGAATTTGTTTTATTTTCAATAAATAAGGAAGTGGTAGAATTCGGTAGCTAAAAACGATATTGTAATGATACTTCAAAGTTCAACCGGTATTCTGAGAACGACGCAGGTACAGCGTCTTCCTTATTTGGTAACCTACTCCCAATATTATTACTAACTTGAAACAGTGAAGATGAATGCAGTGGTGTATATAAATTTTTTTCATATGTGTAACTCACAAAAAGAAACCAAATAATATTTCAAGAATATTAATTTTTGTTTGTGGAATTTGGCAGGTTAAAATAATGTATTATTTCTTGTAAAGTTTAATCGATATATTGATTTATATAAACCCAAATAATGACAGATATGTAGTCATTCTCTTCCTTAATTGGTAACTTGTCAATAATTAAAAGAAAGGACAAGAAATATTATAATTTTTATGAAAAATTTATAGCATTATGATTGTGAAATTATGGAGTGCCAGAGCATGCGTAAATTAATAAAGATTCTGTATTCTATAAACTTGGCGGTATGTTCATATATCTTTTTTCCAGAAACCTGTATCAAACTGTAAGCCTGTCCCTTCTTCCTTTTCCTTCTTTCTTTATAGGATGCCTTGTTTCTACGGAATAAACTCTTAATAACATTTTGCTAAAACTAGTCTTATAGGTTCTAATATCATAGAGTGAAACATTTCATAACATTTTGATATAATATATTTCAGTTACTTACCTAACTTGAAAAAAAACTTATTAGTGATACCCACAATAAATAATCCTTTACCCAAAAACAAATTCGTATCGCGTGCATCCTAAGCATGCTCGTAAGCATTTGTTATCCAAATGCTTTACTCGGTGGCTGTCAGTCCACAAATTGAATACAATTTATCATGCAATACATAAAGAGTTGAACGGGCTTGATATTTTCGTGGAACATATACCTACAAACACAAATCGGAATTGTAGGAATAAAACTAGAAATGAATTGGTAACTAGGTTCAAAACAGCGGTATTGAAACGATACTCGTAAATCAAAGGATTTATACTTTCAAGAAGCACTGAGAATATGATATGCATAAATCAAAGAGGTTTCTGTTTCGAGAATTTTGTAGTTATGGTATGGATCCGTTTCAATAAGTATTCTGTCTGAAGATTAACTGAATATATATCCAAACTAGAGGATGCTCGCGACTTCGTTCGCGTGGCATAAGTTTTTTTAATTCTCACAGGCACTCCTTAATTTTCCGGGATAAATCCTATATCACTCTCCAGGTCCTCAACTATACCCATGCAAAAAATCACGTTGATCCGTTGCTCTGTTGCGGCGTGATTGAAGGACAAACTCTCTTTTTAACGTCCATGGGGATAAAATTTTCAAAAACTGTGAAACACGTATTTCTTTATTTTAAACCAGTAGCCCAAATACCAACTTTCATGGGTATAACTTGAAAAATGAAGGACTTTCATAACAAATTTCAACCCCTATTTTACCCCTTTGGGAGTGGAATTTTAAAAAACTGTGAAACAAATATTTCTTAATTTTTTACCCGTAGCTTATATACCAAGTTTCATGGATATAACTTGAGAAATGACGGAGTTTCATACAAACTTTCAGCCCCTATTTCAGCCTCTTAGGGGTGGAATTTTGAAAAATCCTTTCTTAGTGTGCGCGTACGTCACAAAAGGAACCTACTGTCAAAATTTCAAATTTTTAGGCCCAGCGGTTTAGGCTGTGCGTTGATATATAAGTCAGTCAGTCAGGACTTTGAATTTTATATATATTATTTGGATGATATCGCATCGAATATATTATATTGAGCATAAAGTCACTAAAACCTATCTGCTGTTCTCAGAATGAGGCCTTCCATTTGATAGCCAACTCGATAAGTACCTTTATATATTATCATACTACCAATGCATGCCGGGCATGCATGAGTTGGAATGCGACTCGCATGCCGCTACGTACTACATGTGTAATATATGTGATGATGTGGACGCAAACAGGCTGATGGATTGGATTTGATAAGATTTTTGGCGTATTTATGTAAGTCATTTTCGTCATATTTTTCATGATACACGATTGCTTCAACGAAACTTAGAAACCTCATTAATAAATAAAGAAAGAGAAAAAACGGGCAAAAGAGAGATAATTACACTCCTCCTACGCAAATCTGAATAACCTAGCGTGTAAGAGTTGACAGTGAGGTCAACTTTGGAAAAGTCATCATAATTCTAGTAAGTAACTAGTCTACTTTGGTGAAAGTTTGCGTGTCACCATCCAATCATCAAACTTCAAAGACGCACCGCAAATCTAATTAAGGTTCCACAAGACGCTGTGTCGATGTAAGACAAGCTTATATTACGAAAAGCCTCTTTCACTATTAATCCTTTCACAATGGATGAGTTACGAACATACGTTACAAAGTAACTTTTATTTAACTTATGGGAAAATAATTATGTCTGGAACTATTTTAGCAACTTGGGCCCAGACGCTTAACTTTAGATGATCAAGGGGGGCTCAGATGTCCACACATCACATTATGTATAACCATTTGACCATTGAATAGCAAGCTGTGGTACATTGTAGTGTCTGTTAGACCAGCCCAAGATACTTCCCAAGATAAATAAAACGTAGCTTTTAATATGCCCGTTTTCAGCATGAAAGTTATCACATTCGCCCTTCAAAATATACATACACAGACAACGACAAATTTAAATCGAAACCACTAGTGTAGATTATAGATTCTTTTAGAGATTCTTATTAGTTCAACTAATAGTTAAGTGACTTAACTTTGAAAATCAAATAAAATGCCATAGTGTAGCACATACCTACTCGTAGGTATCAAAGAATGGGATTTCATTTTAACTTTGTTATTTCATACTAGAACGGTAGCTGTCCGCATTCCGAACGTAGATATAATCAACGTGGAATCCTAGTGTTGTAAAATGTACAATATCTCAAACGAAACGCTCGTGCCGTTGTCTGCTTCGAAATGAAACCACACCAAATACTGTTAAATTAAGCCAAAGCATTTTTCTCTTATAAGAATAAAAGAAAATAATTTATAAAATAATATTTTCCTTCGCCCGCTACTGTTCTTCTTGGAAAAAAGGTATTCCCATTTCCCATTGTAATTTAACCAGATTTTTTACTTGTAGTTCTAATATAATAACAAACGTCTATGTCTACGAGTACCAATCATAATCTTTTTTGGTACTCACTTTCTCACCAAGTTTCCTAGATATAATAAATATTAAATAAGACAGTGCAGCAGTAACGGTTATTATCGCCCACATTGCTCGTTAGGCATAAGTACAAAATATAAGCCTCTGCTACGTTGGTTGGTTTATCCTTTATTATTGTGCACACTGTTGCTATAGTCCATGATAGAGTTTGGTTAGAATGACAGTAGTGGCAATAGAGCTTCTTTCTCTTCCTTCCTCAGCTGTAACATTAATTTGATAGCTTTCATTCGAAGCGAGCCACATTTTAAGGACCATAGAATAAGTAATCTGTACTATTTCCTGGGCTTATAACCTTGTGGCAACTACTCTCTGATCCAGCAAATTGTTCGCAACTCGAAAGGTTGCAATCGCTAGCTAGTGCATTAAGCCACAAATGAAAATAGGTTTTCTTTAATATTTATGTCATACCTACGTTATTTATAAGTATTGATACAGGATCAAGTGTCAGTGTTTGTAGGGTGAAAGTGGTTTATGGGACAGAAGGGTTTCAAAATAAGAAATCATTACACAATAGGGAGTCAGTTAATGGCCCATTAAATGAACCTATAAATTTAAGTTAATCATGACTAATTGAAGTGGCATAAAGGGAACACGCATGCATCAGCTTAAAGCCGGGTGTAGAATGACGGGCAGGGCACCACCTAAATTTGTTATCTCTATCTTATGTATACTTTTGTTTTATTTTCGTTAAAGCAAGATATAAGGTACATGAAAACAACATTTTTTACAATTAATTGAATACAAAATACGAACACTACACGTTTTCTAAAACTACAAATTTACAAATAATCTGCTGTTTTACAGAACGATTACCTATGTCTTGTTTTTATTTTGACTTGTGAAATCTCACACTACTTAATATAATTATCATAGGACTTTGGTCAATAGTGTACAAGCACCTTAAGTTTTAATACACCGGGTGGTCCCATAAACATAGGTTTCGAGTTTAAGTTAGATAATATACAGGCAAAAGGTAAGGCTACATAAAAATTAAGATACGGCTGGAATTTCTGAAAGGAAACTGTTATTTGATCCACTAATTTTATCATGTGCACTAAGAAAAATAGCGTTATAAATACCTACTTAATGGTGATCGAAGAAGAGTTATACACAGGTGCATTTTGTAATTTTTTGTAGGTACGAGTACCTACTCTAACTACAGTTAGTCCGATAGAGTTTGATTGATTTAAAATCCATAGTAATAAAAGAAACAGGATCGTCGTCGTCGTCGTCGTCTCAACCTATAGACGTCCACTGCTGGACGAAGGTCTCCTGCATGGACCGCCACAGAGCACGGTCTTGTGCCGCTTGCTTCCAGCGGCTCCCAGCTGCACGCTTGAGATCGTCCGTCCACCGCTGCGCTTCCCGGTGCGAGGCCGCCATTCGAGCACTTTGGGACCCCAACGCCTATCGGTTCTACGAACTATGTGCCCCGCCCATTGCCGCTTGAGCTTGGCGACTCTTCGAGCTATGTCGGTTACTCTGGTTCGCCTACGGATCTCCTCATCCTCGCCTACGGATCTCCTGATTTGATCAGGAAAAATCAGGATCGACTGCCATCAAAAACAATTTTCTCAAATCCAATACCTAAAATGTTTTTTATTTAACTAAACTTTTACATGAGCATGTGATCCACCGCTGGTTCGGAATTTAAGGTAGGTTACCTTACTATATAATATACTCCCTGCCTTACTACCCCATCCGGAAAATCTAATGCATTTATAACTGTATCGGTTTAGTTTTTAATGTACCCGTATTTGTTCAGTTAAATACATAAAATCCAAATAACGATTTTCTAAATCGATTAATAAGGAAACATTCCCAAAATTGATCAAAACGATATTTAATTTGAGACACATATCCAAGAATAGATACCTACGTGTTACAATAGAATCACCGATCAAGTTGATTCCACCCAAAGGATCTCCATTTAAAACCCTTCATTAAACTTATCCGAGTAGGATCCGAGCTTGGAATCCGTGTAACATAATCGATTTAGAAACGAGAAGCCGCGAAGGACAAAGTGCGGTCACAAATTTACATTTAAATTTGGGCTTATTTTAATTTTAAATGCATTTCTAAAGTTTATTTGCATATATATGAGGGCCATTACCGTTTCTTTATAGATTAATAAAGTACCTATTCTGTGAGTGGAGCATTTTCGTCGAGGGGACAGTGTCGTGAAACGATTTTACGCTACACAAACATGTCGGGTCGGCAACCACTTAATAAAATTAAGCAATTTGTTAGCTGTGCATTACACCCATATTGACAAAGAGGGTAGGGTCTGTAAGCTTATGTACCTACGAAAACTCGTTAATTTATTTTACACCTGTGAGGTTAAGAGTTTCAGGAAATTTATACAGGAATGGGTTCATAGGTTAAACTTTTACATTGAACGCTGCAAATAATGAACAACGTCTACGGAGCACAAACTAAAGCACAAAGAATTGTCTTGATCAAATTCTAAAACATATGCTTTACAGCAGAAGTTTTTCTTTTTGAAAAATTTTAGTAGGATTTAAGACACTCCGATTGTTTTCAGTCTTTTCTTAGTTTGTGATAAATTGAATAAAGCTTAGGTATCAAAATGAATCAATCCCGTTTAATTAATACCTACTAAGTACTTAGGTACACAAAATTTTACTCACGCATGATACATCAAACAGGCAAACTGATTTATCAGGCGCTGTTAATCAGAGCGGCGGGGATTTCGTAAATCAGTCATTCGCTAAGAGATTTCTGTGATCCGATTTTAGGGGGAAAGAGAGATGCAAGCAGCGCCTAATATTTGTTCTTGTTGTGCTAATAGCTCGTAAATATTTCAGCGGGAGCGGACACACATGCGCTTGAGACAAATGGCCGCTTATAAAATATATGTGCGCCGTCACTTTGAACCTTTCCCATTCGTTACGACGACTGAAATAACAATGCCGACCCAACCGATTCCCGGGTTTTAAAACTCGAGCGGAAATGCGAGCTATCCATCAATTTTGTCCCATGCTTTACAAATACCACCCCTAATGATTGAAACATTGAGCTGTGAACTGTGGTTAAGGCGCTATTTTTGTCACACTGTCTAATTTGAGAGTGAATAAACCCGTCATTCATGTCACGAGTTCAAGTTTAAATTAATCAGCTTCGTATCGGTGAAAAAAAATATTATTTGTATTGAATACATAGAATGTTATATAATTTATATTGGTTAGTTTAAATATTTTGCATCCATAATATGACTTCATAAGTATTTGTCGGGAAAATAAAAAAGAAAACTTATCGTATGAGTTAGGTAATTAAGTGATTGCAAAACATGCAATTTAAATAAATTAATACTTATATATGTTTATGTGTACTAATGTATTTTAGCATAATATTTTTATTGTTTATAATAAATACCTTTGATTTACATAAATACTTGTTTGAGTCTCAGCTGTACTACTATGTGTTCTGTGTCTTAGCTACAGGTAGTAAAACGTGTAAATCGACTAATCTTTAGCGTAGCGTAGGCCGAAGCGTAGCACTGATATTATATAATACACAAAGATATGCTGTCGCTCTTATTTTTATCTAATTATGTATTTAGCGGGATTACCTTCAGACACTGTCGCTTTTACTACTTACACGGCACTGCGGCAGAATTTATGCCTTATAAGAAGTTAAGAACTGCCTGAATTATCTTAATTCACTAAAAAAATTCCGACTTTGTCTTTTTTCATTTTCTTAAGCTTACAGATCACAAATGACGTGCTCTAGCGTAACAGAAAAATAATAAAATGTACGAAGCCGAAGGCCAAAGCAGGCACAGACTTTGCGAAGTTCCCGGCTTTTTTCATTACATTGATGTCGGGCACTTCCATTAGGTAACTAATTTTATTAAAGTTTTACAAGCCAATAAAATGTCAACTTGATTGGTAGAAAATCGTAAAGATAAGGGAATAATAAAGTTAAATATGGTAAGGTTTAATACAGCGAAGCTTGTGAAAAGGATTATCTTCTAAGATAGAAGCGTACAAAAGATATCACCGTCCGCGTCGTCATCGTCATTTTTATTTGTGAATATTATGGCGAAAACACACGATTGACAAAAAATTTCTGGTGAACAAAAAGTCCGCGCCCACTCTTTTATTTGCAGCCGCACAAACTACCGCGACAGGACTAAACGTGTTTCCCGTACGAAGCGGGCGTTTTATGTGGCCGTTTTGCCCTGTCCTACACATAGGCGTTCATAATATTATCTCTCCACAATTTGTAGCAACATGCCATAAAACCACCAAATGATATAATTATATTGATTTAATTTATAAAAGAAAACTTTTTGTTAACATGAATGAACAGAGTCATATGTATTCATGTAAGAACATAGTCAAAATATATTTTTGCTAATTACTCGATCAAGTTTGTTAAGGAAAAAAAGCATTATTTTCGTCCCCATTATCGGCTTATGTCGGCTTTCCTATTGATATTTTAAAAAAATCAATTCTTTAGCAAACTCAGAAAAAGTCTCTACACGTACCCCAAAGTTAGGCTATCAACTCCCGAAATTATTTGAGAATCTATACAACAGCGTCATCAAAAGTTATAGCATTGTTAGCGGCCCAGCCGGTGTTATCTGTTCACTGCCCCTAATATGGTCCCTTCGACCTCTGGATTATTATTCAAGGTACATAATTAGTGGTTTCACGAGTACAGGTATTGAGAAAATACAATACCGGCATTCGAGCCGGGAATCAACTGAATAACGTCAAGTTTGCGTGGGACAAAAATTAGGGTGGCCATATTTATGAGGGTAGTTAGGGGTTTTGTATCCCCAGGTAACTTTGATAGTATGACTCGCATTCTCCCTAGCAATAAAACTTGCTGGCTTACGCACAGAAAATGCGGTTCATATTGCAAAAATAGGTCATTTCTGCAAGTTTTATTGATATGCTTGGGGTGACTAACTGGTTATCACATTCCTGGCGGCCAGTTTTTCAACTAATCGATCTATATTTCGTAGTATTAGAAAAACGTCGTGAAGAGACATTGCACTTAGTGGAAATACTTCAATATTGAATATTTATAAGGTAAATTTTTTTATTGTACCTAGTTATTTTCAAGTATTCAGTGACTTAAAATGAATGCACTTGAACTTAAAGCCATCTATGAATAACGGCTAAAACTAATGACCAATAATTACAATATCTCTATTTTCGTGCAATATTTTTTTAATTAAAAACAATAATTGACTATTTCACTTGAAATAGTAAAAAATAAACGAATAGAAATAGAATAGTATAGTAGTAGTAGTAATAGTAATAGTAGAAATAAACTAAAATAGTCAGTTACTTAACTGACTATTTTAGTTTATTGTAATAGGAGTACAAAGAGTATCACATAGTTAAATTTGTGTGAAATATGTAGCGGAGTTCGGCAATAACTACGCTGAAAACAATAAAATTTGCCGTTAGGATAATCTATCCCAGAAAACCATCCTTTATTGCATTGCCAATGCCGGTGGATTATGCCGCCCCCTACTAACCGTTCACTCGGGTTTACATGATGTAACACTGAAAAAAGGAAGTTCTCGTTGAGCAATAGTTATATTAATGCGTACATGTACAGTGACGTTTTGACAATGTCCCTGGCAAATATTGGATAGAAGCAGGCGTTACTTTGCGGAAGTCCATGATATTGAAAAAACTACAAATTTAATTCGCTATTATTCGCTATAACAGAATTCTTCTGTGGCGGATTATAGCGAATTAAATTTCTAGTTTTTTCAATGTCCCTGGCGCAAAAAGTGATGGTTTTATAATATTAGATTCACGGCATTACCAACCTGCAATCGAATCCACCAATTTAGCTGTACGGTACGATGCAATAAAATACTATAAGGGGTAAGTATAGGATTATTTAACTGACACGGCGCCCCTGCCAAGTTAAATATCAGAGTCGCATCACAATGATCAAGAACAAAATAGGTATCAGATTCGCATTATAGAGAACAAAATCAAGAACTAAATTGTCACCGATGAAAAAAGAGTTCCTCATAAGAAAATTGAAATCGTTGTAATCAAAATTCAAGGCCCAGTATGTACAAGTCGAATCCTGGTAAGTTGTTTCGTATGTATACCCTATGAGAAAAGTTTGGGCAGCGATGGATTTATTTGTCAACTTTCCTCTGATAAAACTTTGTTTGACATTTGATTGTGAGGTCATGCTCGTTCTGCGATAAGTTTCAAGGACCGCCTCTTTTAACTTCGAATTAATTTCCCTCGGTGATATCGGCATTCAAACCATTAATAATTTATTCTATAGGATCCTTTTCGTGTGGTGAGTATAATTATTAACATAAAATTCACAATAATATTATGTTTGTCTCTTCTAATTAAAACCCAAATGAAACATATCTGTAAAGAACGTAGGGAATCAAAATATTATGTTTCGTTAGAGTGGCGATCGGAAGAACATTTTAATTTAGAATGTTGATTTATATGTGTAATGTGTGTAAAAATATAATATATCAACTTAAGACCACCCTGATTGGGTTCCGTGACGATGTATTTATGAGGGACGAACTTTTAAAGGATATAAAGCTAAATACACTCATACGACTGGTGACTTCAACACTGCATTTTCACCAAAGTTTAAAACACGTTGTATTTTACATGTAAATCGTACCTATTTTTTGTTTACTCTAAACCAAGGACATATATTATTTTGTAAAACACTTATAAACAAATATTTGGCTCTACTATAACATTCAGGGGGCATACTACCATCGCTCAAAGCAGTATTGTTTTAATATTGTTGATGTTCGTGTTTCAGAATTATAATCCTTATTTTAGGGACATCAAGGCACGTGACATAAACCTATTATTTTGAAATAATACTGTTTCAAGCGATGGTAGTAAACCCCCTGTTAACACAAAATAGTGCGCGGCGAACTAAGAACAAAAGCAGACAAAATAGGTCTAAATCAGTTTAACATTTGATCTGGGTTGACAATTTTTGACAAAACAAAAACAAGATTTGTCATAAATTTGTGTCATAAGTATGACCTGGTTATTGGTGTAAATATATTGTGTAAAAACTACACGATTTTTTTTTGTTGTTGCAAGAAAAGATTGTTCTAATTCATGTTCATAAAACACCCTGCTGTTCTTACATTTTGTCAGATTTTTTGGGGTTGTTTGAGGTATACCTAAAATCGATTGATCGATATAATCAGTATATTATGTCTTACGTCTGTAGTTAGCTTATGCATCTGGGTTTCTAAGGAACGATATAAAGCTCGGAAGTTGACAAATAACCCACGTTATTCCTGTACTAATTAGACACAAGCGTAGGCGTATAGTGACAGGCGACATGTTTGCGGAGGATTTTTCAAACTAAATTCCTTTGGTGAATACTTGATAAGTATAGGATTTCAAATTATGTATTGGTTTGGATGATATTAAAAATAAAATGTTAAAAAGAAATAATGTAGAGAACTTAATAGAATTAGTAAAATCTAATTTTGCCAGTAGGACGTAAAATGAAATTTAGAAATAAACCATTTTATATCGGACTAAGAACCGCTCGCGGCTAAGCTTCCGTGAGAATTTCGAAAAATTCTTAATTTCATCTTACTAGGTCTAGTCAGTGAGTAGGTACTTAAGTTAGGATTTTTGTTTTTATTGTAAGTAGGTTATAATATGAAGATGGTCGCGCGCGCGCTGCCGTGCGGACGTGTTTGATTGCGAGTTAATAGAAATTATTAAAAAATACTTAATGAGTACTAAATGTAACGGGTGCAGTGCTGTGATATATGATATATCATATATGGAATGTGCATATGAAAAATGTAGAAAAATATACCACCTAAAGTGTTTGGCTGTATCAGCGAAGCAGTTTGAAGAAATGACGGAGGAATATAAAGCCAGCTGGAGATGCCCGGAGTGTATGCGCGGCGTCCCGAAAGGGAATAATGCGGATACTCCAGTTCGAGGAATCACCTTGAATAAGACGTTTACTCCGAGCAGCTGCTATGTGAACACGGAACGTGGTAACCGGGTCGTCCTGGAGGAAACTAGGATGGAGGCCGAAGATAGATTACTTGAAGAGATGCGGGAATTTCGTTTCGAAATGAAATCTCGGCTGGAAGAGCAAAAGAAAGAATACGCACTTCTTTTAGATAGATTTTCGAATTTGGAATCAGAGTTGCGCGATGTAAAACAGTCAATGGAGGTAGTCTTACAAAAAGCTAACAAAGTAGATTTACTAGAAGCTAGAGTTAAATCACTGTTGGAAAGGAATGAGTGCCTTGAAGCTGCTTATAGTGCTCGTAAGAAACGGATACAGGAGCCTAAGGAACTGTCCCAAGAGTTGGAACGATCTTTTTTAAACGCCGGCGAGCAGAGTCAAATTATGCAGGTAGATGCACAAAAGTGTGTGGCCACTAAAACGCCGGATGCTGTCGTTGAGGAAGAGAAAACCGTGCGATCTTTTGCAAACGCCGTTAAACAGACTCGTAATTTGCAGGGTGAGGCACAAAATCGTTTGGCCACGAAACCCGTGGCAGTAGTCATCGACGAAGAGAGTACTGAAAAAGTAAATGAGAAAAATGAAGGATCCTGGATGGTAGTCAATAGGAGAAAAGTAGGTATCCTAATAGTGAAGTAAAAAGAGGGGGAAACACGCAAATAGCAGAAATAAAAGGATTGGAAAAGCAGAAATTTTTACATGTCTGGCGGCTTCACAAGGACACCACTGAGGAGAATTTGGATAAGTTTATTCGAGATAAAGTAAAGGATGTACTAATTAAAATTGAGAAAATAAAACACAAGACCGAGCGAGATTATGCCTCATTTATAATAGGGGTGCCAGAGAGTAAATATGACCTGTTGTGTCAGTCAGAAATTTGGCCTGTAAACGTTGAATTCTGTGAATGGGTTTGGTTTCGTAGGACAGCCAATCGCCCAAGATCAGAGAACAAATAGTCGAAATAAATGTTTGGAATTATATTACCAAAACGTACGGGGGCTGCGAACAAAACTAGATGAGTTTTACGCTGGGGTGGCCTCATCCAACGCAGATTTGTTCGCAGTAACAGAAACAGGTTGCAACGAATCCATCCATGACGCGGAGTTAATTCCACCGGGCTACACAATTTTAAGATGTGACCGAGCGGACGGACGCAAGCAAGGCGGCGCGTTTCTCGTGGCCACACCGCGCTTGGAATTACGTCGAGTACAAAGTGACGTCACCATCGACGCGCATTCGTTTGAACTGGTTTCTGCTACAGTGCACATGCGCGAGCGGTTTTTGTTTATGCTATGCGTTGTTTACATACCACCTAATAGTTGTGAGAGTGAATATATGGTATTGTTTAGGATTATTGAGCATCTTTGTAATAATTATAGCGAGGTAGTAGTGGTAGGAGATTTTAACTTGTATTCGTGTTCTTTAGCGATAAATAATTATTTTGAATATTTTCAAACATATTGTGAGTTCACTCAGAGTAATACAGTAGGAAATTGTAATGACAGATGTCTGGACCTTGTCCTGAGTGCGTTATCAGCGGACGGTAGTGTGAGCGTGCGCGAAGCCGCGGCGCCGCTTGTGCCGGTTGATGCACATCACCCGCCGCTCGAAATCGCGGTGACATTGCGTTCACACCGACATCAGGCGCAGGCGTTAGGACCGGAAGCGAGCCCGCAAACACCAATAGGTTGGAATTTTTATAAGGCTGATTTTATATCACTGTACTCAGCAATTGCGGCCGCAGACTGGACTCCAATGTATGAGTTAGAGTTGGATGAAAGCTTAAATTTTTTTTATGACATTCTTACGTCAATTATCGATGACTGGGTTCCGAGAAAAAAGCGAAGTCCTGTAACCCCGGGGTACAATTACCCCGAGTGGTACACGGTTGAAATAATTCGCAACATAGAATTGAAAGCGAATCTTCACCGGCGGTATAAAGCTTGTAACTCAAAAGGTAATTACGATGCATTTTCGCAGTGTAGGGCAAAGGTTAAAAACATGATAGCAACAGCTCACCAACACTATCAGCGCAGAGTTCAGAACCAACTCCTCAAGGATCCTCTATCGTTCTGGAACTACACCAAATCAAAAAGAGGTAGTAGGGCTCCGCGGAAAATCTTAAAAAACGGGGTTCTGTTGACTGCAGAGCAGTGTGCTGTTGAGTTCGCTCAGTTTTTCCAGTCCGTCTATAGCTCAGAGCGAGCCGAATTGAATGTTAGCGCGGCCATAGCAGCGGCGGGTGGAGAGAACGGAGCGGCGCGGGTCCATATCGACCGATTGACCTTGGACGAGGTAAGGCAGGCACTTAAACAACTTAAACCAAAAAAGTCTGCGGGACCAGATTGCATCCCACCTTACCTGTTTAGAGACTGTCGATTGGTTCTGGCGGAACCGTTGCTTCACATATATAATCTGTGTTTGAAGAAAGCTGTGTTTCCTGAGACGTGGAAATTAACTCGAGTCGTACCGGTACCTAAAGGTGGATCGGGAACACAGTTGGAGGGGTACAGGCCTGTAGCGGTGCTGTCCACACCCGCAAAAGTATTAGAGTCGGCTATCCATAAAATAATTTATAACCAGGTGAGCGCGCAACTTTCGGACGCTCAGCACGGATTCCGGCCAGCGAGGAGTACTACGAGCAACCTTCTCGCTTACATGGCTCATATTGTTCCAGCCGTTGACAGTGGGGGGCAGGCTGATGCAGCATACTTTGACTTTCGGAAGGCATTCGATCTAGTAGACAACGATGTCTTGCTCAAAAAGTTAGCATCGGTCGGGTTCACTCCACATTTACTGAATTTTTTTGCAAGTTACTTGAGAGATAGGCAACAATACGTAGACTATAGGGGTCATAGGTCAGAACCGTATTTTACTCGATCCGGTGTGAGTCAGGGTAGCAACCTGGGTCCCTTACAGTTTATTTTAATGATAAACGACCTACCTCAGGTGATCAAGGGTGCCAAGTGTCTGCTGTTCGCGGACGATCTCAAGCTCTCTCTGGCTGTAGATGGCGAGAGTGACTGTAGGAGGCTGCAGCAGGACATTGATCGAGCAGTCAAATGGAGTAAGGACAACCGTTTGCAATTTAACACCTCAAAATGTGCAGTGATCACCTTTTCTAAGGCACACTCCCCCATCCGTTATGATTATAATATAGATGGGGTACCAATGGTGAGAGTTTCAGAAGTTAGGGACTTGGGGGTTGGTTTGAACACAGAACTTACGTTTCGTAACCACATTGTAAAATGCTGTAAGAAGGCTTACAAAAATCTAGGCTTTATACTTCGTACCGTTAGGAGCTTCAGTAACATAAAGGCGGTGATAGCATTATACAATGCTTTGGTCAGGAGCCACTTAGAAAGTAACTCAGTCATCTGGGCTCCACATGAGGCTAAATATGGCCTTATGTTAGAGCGGGTACAGAATAAATTTGTTAGGTACCTATATATGAAGCTATATGGGGTATACCCATACTACCCGTTAATGTACCCAACATTATTTGTTCTGGGTATGGTTGGGTATAACGAACTAGGGGTTAGGAGGGAATTAGCACTTATATTGTACATTTTTAAAATAATACGGGGCAAGTTAAATAATGCGGACGTTTTAAGACAGGTGAGTCTCCGTGTCCCGGACCGGTACGTGTGGCGCAGGCGCAGGCCACCGCTGCTGGCGGTGCCGCGCGGTCGCACCAACTTGCTCAACAAGGCGCCGCTGCCGCGCGCGATTCGCACCCTTAACGTCATAGCTGAGAGGACGGATCTGTTTTGTTGTACTCTGAGTGAACTTACAAGGATAGCTCTGTGGGCTATATGTTATAATAATAATAATAACAATATTTAAGTCATTTATATTTAATTAGTTTATAATATAGTTATAGATTATTTTAGCTACACTAGTGTATTAGGGAAACCTGTAATGCTAGTTGTAATGTAAGTCGAGAAATAAAATAAAAAAAAAAAAAAATAAAAGATAGATACTTAACATTATAATATTATAATTATTACGACTCAATTTTTCAAGATGCGCCGGCTGTGAAGCCCCTAGAAAGATTAATTTTAAGAATTCCTTAGTTTAAATTTATTGTCTACTAGCTGATGCCTGCGATTTCATCCGCGTGGTTCAAGTTTTTTTGATTCCCTCGGGAACTCTTTCATTTTCCGGGATAAAAAGTACTCTTTTATCTTTCTACTGTTCACTCTCCAGGTCCTCAACTATACTCATGCCAAAAATCACATCGATCCGTTGCTCCGTCGCGGCGTGATTGGAGGACAAACCAACAAACCAATAAACCAACAAACCAACAAACAAACACACTTTCGCATTTATAATATTAGTATAAGTATGATCATCGAATGACTGGAACTCAACTTGTATTTTGTTAATTTCATTATTTATACATTATACGTATAATAATTATACAGAACTAGCTGATGCCCGCGACTTCGTCCGCGTGGATTGAGGTTTTTCGGTTCCCGCGGGAACTCCTTAATTTTCCGGGATAAAAAGTAGCCTATGTGCTATTCCAGACTATAATCGATCTCTGTGCCAAATTTCATCCATATCCGTTCATCCGTTGGAGCGTGATTGAGTAACAAACATACATCCATACCTACATCCAAACTTTCGCATTTATAATATTTATTATATGGATAACATATTACAGAGAATCTGGTTGCTATTAGTTATGATGCTCTTATGCAACGCAACGTCATGTGCTAGCGGAAGCCAGAATTTAGCACTCTGATATTCGACTCACGACAGGTGTTTTCATCTAAAATTGCACATCTCGGGTATTTGAGTATACCTAGGATGTGTCAATAAATATACAGATAATATGAAACACCGTTCTTGCATTTGTCATGAGGATTTTTTATTTATTATTATTTTTTATTTACATTATTTATCTATATTATTTAATTGTTCAAGACTTTCTGATTTTTTATAGTTTACCTAGTTACCTATTCTTGATATTAAAAATTCCAATTCTAAAGCACTGAATATACTGAAAGAAAATCTTCGCAAGAAGCCTGAAACATGCGCGTGGAGACATGGCGCGAAAACTACTGCACGGTCACGGATGTCAAATAGAACGCGGTAGCAAGATACATAATATTTTGTTATGCAAAGAACTGTATAAAGCACATCAAACTGCAGGGCTGCTTCATACAATTCTTCGTACTAAACTTCCCCAGAAAGTACGTCAAGCACCGTCTCTAAACATTTTTAAGCGTCGAGTACACGAACACTTTCAAAAATGTCAGAATCCCTTCACATAATCACATTCATATTTATCTATTTAAATTATGTGTATATATTATATTTATAAATGTATTTTATATATTACATATCTATATCTATTTATTTATATTACTTTAATTTATATTATATTAAATATATTATATATGTACAGAATTGGACCTGTTACAGTTTTATTATAAGTATAGATTTTTACTTAAATTCTTTGTATTTAAGTAAGTTTGGTAAAAATTAAAAGGTAAAAATTTGTTTGCTGAGTTTGTTGTGGGCTCTTCTCAGACCAGGGCACGTTTGGAACCCTCGTAGCTTTAGTCTTAAGATACCGTTGTTAATTATCACCATCAACTCTTATCTATATCTATACTTATAATAAAACTGTAACATGTCCAATTCTGTACATTGAAGATATTTTGAAATTTTTTTTTGGAGGGCACTCATTATTCGATACTGAAACCAAATCTGTAATTTTTTTCATTTTTGTCTGTCTGTCTGTCTGTCTGTCTGTCTGTCTGTATCTTGGCCGCGCATCACGCCGAAACTACTGAATGAATTCAAACGAAACTTGGCACGATTTGAGCCCATACTACGAGGTAGGACATAGGATACTTTTTATCCCGAAATTCTACCCCTGAAGGGGTGAAATAGGGGTTGAAAGTTTGTATGAAAGTCCTTAATTTCTCAAGTTATAGCCATGAAACTTGATATATGAGCTGCGGGTTGAAAATGGAGACATACTTGTTTCACAGTTTTTGAAAATTTGACCCCCAAAAGGGTGAAATAGGGGATAAAAGTTGGTGAAAGTCCTTCGTTTCTCAAGATGTTTTACAAGTTATATCAACGAAACTTTTTATTTTGGCTTACGGTAAAAAATAAAGAAGTATGTGTGTCACAGTTTTTCAAAATTCCACCCCTAAGGGGGTGAAATAGGGGGTGAAAGTTTGTATGAAAGTCCGTCATTTCTCAAGTTATATCGATGAAACTTGGTATACAAGATACCGGTTGAAAATGAAGAAATAAGTGTTTCACAGTTTTTGCAAATTTTACCCCCGAAGGGGTGAAATAGAGGTTGAAAGTTTGTATGAAAGTCCTTCATTTCTCAAGTTATATCCATGAAACTTGATATATGAGCTGCAAGTTAAAAATGAAAACATACGTGTTTCACAGTTTTTCAAAATTCCACCCCCAAAGGGGTGAAATAGGGGTTGAAAGTTTGTATAAAAGTCGGTCATTTCTCAAGTTATTTCGATGAAACTTGGTATATCCACGCGGACGAAGTCGCGGGCATCAGCTAGTTCTTTATAAATATGACGTTCAGAAGGTATACTTTGTAGGTACCAATTTTGATTAGAGATGTTTTGAGTTTGAGTTTGAGTTTGTATAAGCCATTTACTGCATTGTATAATATTATCATACCTACTTCACTTTATTACCTACTACCTAAATATGTTTCATCTTTCCCCAATTTTTCTCTTTATATTATACGCACTGTTTTTTCAACCCTGTCCCCACTACCAAAGGTTAACTGAAAGAGTAACCACTAGGTACCTGTAGGTATTAAGTTCGCCTTTGTGTTGTGCAATAAAGAATTTAAAACAAAACAAACAAAATTCTAGAAGACATTTTCTGGCGCTTTCTGTTGGTTTTAACCCTCAGAGAGTCTCTTAGCTTGAAGAATTATTGGCGGAAACGGAAAATAAATACTAACCTAATGATTTTATTACCGTGTCAACTTTGCACAACCGACGCAATTCATCACACACATGTTTCTAGCCTTTATATCGTTCCTAAATAAGGAGATTATGTCCATTTAAAGGCGTTTCTACACGTTACCAACAGTTACGCAAAAAGTACTATCGCACAACATACAGTGTACGTGCTTATTATGGACTTACGGCCGAAATTAATAATGTATCTACAATCCACGATTAAAAGCAATCTTGGATTATTGCGTATCTGTCGATCGATCTCTAATCCGCATGCCAATAACAAAACTCTGCAGTCCGATCTTTTTTTGAAGCCGGATCGCTAGCGATCCTTTCCCTCTTGACCGTTCCGTTCTTAGCAGTATGTTTGATTATACAATGCGTTTGACTCGTATATTTTTAATTTCAAACCAGTTTTAAAACTATTTAAATAGTACCCAAAATATTTTTCATACTAAAAATTAGTGATCTTTGTCTGAAAACTTGTAAAATTTCTACTGGAAATAATATTAAATTAACAGTTAAAATATCATATCAAGTGAATACTTTAGCAGAAATGGAACGTGTGCTAGCCTGTGCCGGTGACGTCTCTCTGTTATTTAACTGACTATCATAAACTTTTGTAACAAAATATTTTACTTATATTCAAATGATTTCATTTAATTTTTTCAATTGATTTATTGTACCAGCTTTACAACAATAGTCAGTAATGGATTCCGAAATCGTAAGTAGTTACTTATATTTTGTTATTTCTTATAGTGACGCCTTCCGTTGTTATTGAATTGAGTCAACTACAATTTTGTGATTTTATATTTAGCTATCATTTCTCATGTGGCTAAAAATTTAACTATGGCATTACCTACTGATATTGATATTCAAAATCAAGTATGATCAAAGTAATAGATTAATTAGATATAGGTAGGTACAAAAAAGTTTGAAATAACTATGAGTTATCTATCATTCAGTTAACTATTACATAATATGTACATTAAAAATAATAAGAGTACTAATTGTGTCAATATTTGACAAAAAAAAATTGTTAGTAGGTACCTACCACCATAATGATGGTAAATGTATACATTAGCTTAATAATATGTTCTCATTTTTCAGGGAGAAAGAAAATATCAAGGCTAGAAGAAAGCAGGAATGCCAAGAACACTGCCTTTTAACTGAATATTTCTCGGTGAAAAAACAGCAGTGCAGTGCAATGCAGTGAAGTGCATATTGGAGTTAGAGAAATTGAAGAAGTTATAGTGCTTATAGTCCACAGTGTTATGTCATACAGCATTCATCGTCATCATCATCTCCCACAAGACAGTGTAATATTTGTACTTAATTATTTTAACTAATCAACACCTAACTAAGAGGCTAGGTACTTTGTAAATATATTTTAAATAACCTAGAAATAATTTTTATTGAGTAGGTACCTACTAGAGGTTTTTCTGATAATTTTAATTAAAAAAAGTGAATCAAAAGATATTTATTGTTTATTGATTTTTTATTACCCATATAAGTACCTACTTAATGTTATTTTACCTATATTATTAAAGGAAAAGCTACCGAAAATAATTATTAATTAGGACTGCTCTTTCTTGCATTGGAGCAGCGTGGTGGGTCTAAGCTCTAATTCCCACTCTCCTATGAGAGTGGAGGCTTGTGCCCAGCAGTGGGATGTTAATGGGCTATAGTGGGCTCTTTCTTGAACATCTTGGACTTCACTACTGGAACTCATTACATCTTCAGTGCTATCATCTGGCGGTAGATCCACTTCTGCAGGAACTTCATCTAAGTTGTAGTTCCTGCAAATATTGTGAAGTACAGTAGTGGCAATAATAACTGCTTGTGCTTTGGGTAAAGATAAGCGCAATGTTAGTGCCACTACTGGAAAGCATCGTTTCCAAATGCCAAAAGTTCTGAAATAGCAGAAATTTATATTAGTTAATAACAGAGAAATTCAGTTTCATTAACTAGATTTTGTATAGGTACCCTAGCCTTATTATATTATATATACTTAATAAAGTAGTACCTATTGCATTCTAGCAAATCAAACTATTAATCAAATAAATATTATAAATGCGAAAGTTTGGATGGATGGATGTATGGATGTATGTTTGTTACTCAATCACGCTCCAACGGATGAACGGATCTGGATGAAATTTGGCACAGAGATAGATTATAGTCTGGAATAGCACATAGGCTACTTTTTATCCCAGAAAATTAAAGAGTTCCCGCGGGAACCGAAAAGCCTCAATCCACGCAGACGAAGTCGCGGGCATCAGCTAGTCCCTAATAAATCAAATAAATATTATAAATGCGAAAGTTTGGATGGATGGATGTATGTATGTATGGATGTATGTTTGTTACTCAATCACGCTCCAACGGATGAACGGATCTGGATGAAATTTGGCACAGAGATAGATTATAGTCTGGAATAGCACATAGGCTACTTTTTATCCCGGAAAATTAAGGAGTTCCCGCGGGAAACGAAAAACCTCGATCCACGCGGACGAAGTCGCGGGCATCAGCTAGTATTACAAATGCGAAAGTTTGGATGGATGTATGGATGTTTGTTACTCAATCACGCCCCAACGGCTGAATGGATCTGGATGAAATTTGGCACAGAGATAGATTATAGTCTGGAATAACACATAGGCTACTTTTTATCCTGAAAGAGTTCCCGCGGGAACTGAAAAACCTCGATCCACGCGGACAAAGTCACGGGCATCAGCTAGTTTTGAATGAATGCTAGAACTCTACACTGTTATGGTAATCTATTTGTTTAACAAACTACTATTATTATAACCCTGAGATCCTAAACCAATTTTATTTATAGCATGATATAATTATTAAATCTTATTCAAAGTCATCACATCATTGTAGTCATCTAGAGTTAAAGTTGTTTTTCAAATTACCTCTCTATGGTATTCCTAGATTTAATGTGTGCTTTATTGTATCTCTGTTCTGCTTCAGTATTTAACTGGATTCAAAAGTGGTGTTAATAAATAAGATCTCTTTGCATAAGCACTATCACCAAGCATCCAACGGTTACCAAATAGACCTGCATCACATTGAGCTGTAGAGCTGTAGACAAATAAATAAAATATTTACTAATTAAGTTTTGTTACAACTATAAAAAGATTAACACAGCAAATTAAAAGGTTGGGCTTTAGTATACTACCCGCGAGGGAGGGGGGGGAGGGGAGGGGGAGTGGAGGGGGGGGGGGGGGGGTCTACCCCCCCTCCAAGCCAAACTTGTCGGAACCTAATAGTTTTCGAGATATTAATTTTTTTTAATTTTGAGGTTAGGTTCTTTGTTTTAGGTAGTGGAAAAGGTTAATTTCTGAAATGGAATGGGCTACGCCAGAAGACTCTCTTCGTCGCCCCTGAATGAAGCTTCGCCTACTCGACCTTCGTTTCGCTGCGGAGGTCGCCGGCTCGCTTCGCTCGCCACCTCCCCCCTTCGCTCCACTCGGCCTCGTAGGCTCGCTTCATTCAGGACCTCCTACGCGAGCTTCTGGCTTCGCGCTTACAAAAAACACTCTAGGGGCAGGGCAGACAAGACTGCGTGGAGTCGGGGCGTGCCGATTCGGTTTTGTGATCAAAATTCAAAAGTACCTAAATAAACATTTAATAACCTACCTGTATACCTTTTTATTTAATTTTATAACCTTGAAACTCTGTGTTTTATTCATGGAATTAGGAATTACCATAGAAATAGGAAGATAATTCCATGGGAATTAAACGACTATAGTCTTCCTATTTCTATGGTTTTATTCGAATGATTAGAAAAAAACGTCCAATAACGTCCATGGAACGGATTTTAATCACAGATTAGGTACTCAAACGCCAACGAGTCTTTAGTCTATGGTACAATCTACGGCAAATGTCGTAAGAAATAGCGAAAAGTGGTGAAGATTGCGAATTTTCAAAAAATTATTTCTCGAAAAGTATTAGTTTCCGACGTAAAATACTTAGTTTCCGACATAATATATCTAAGTGCAAAGCTTACCACATCAAGGTCTTTCTGTAAAAACAAACGTCCAACTCCACGGGTAGTATACTAAAGCTGAGCCAATTAGAACACTGTTAGCTCACCTCTAAGAACAGAATTGATGAAAATTGTGGCATCATGTGTTGAACCTGGCCATCGAGCGACTACATTCATGAATCTCAAATCCTAATGCATAAAACCTTAATGTTAGCAATAGCTGATGGAGTGGTGAAACGCCATGATTCCTGTAAAATAAAAACATATACTTACATAGGTAGGTCTTACTTGTTATAAAAAAGTCTGTAGATTCACTAGCTAGGTAAGTACTTACCTTGTGGAGGTTACACGGACAAACGGCATCAATTGAGTAGAGTATTCACTGCCGGTTGATAACCTAAACCTAAACGTGAACTCAGCATCATCCAGACTGCATAAAGTTTACCCTTTTAATTCTCCGACTAACTACTTGCTCGTTGCCTCTTCAGCTTCGCCATCGTTCATCCGCTAAACAGAGCAAGTAGGTACCTCCAAATCACTGTCGTCACCATCACTAATTATATCCATTGCCATTTTTTTTGTTTCTGAAACCTACAGTGCCTAACTTTTAAAAAACTAAAATCATAATCGTGGATAGGGTTGCAGCAAACCGTAGTATTTCTCGGATTGCAATCCGAGATTGTTTACACCGATCGAACTAATTGTCAAAATGGACGGATTGGTTATTGGCACGCTCAAACTGTCATTTTCGAACAGAGGCCGATCTTTAATCTGTGATCCGCCCTCCCAAAGATAAGTAGAATCTTAAGATAGCAAACTCAATCTATGGATCGCATATTGGCATGCTATATCCAAAAAAAGGATTGAAATATCAATCTTAGATAGGAATAAATGGATCAGGATTGATTATTAATTTCGGGCGTTAAACTGTCGTCAGTCGACAACTTGGCAATCCTGATATTATACCCAGATGTATATTATTTTTTCACAAATGTACAATTTATAACATAGAAAATAAGAAGCGAAATTGCGTATTACTCTATTCGACGGATATGACTCTCTCATGCTGTTACTACGTCTATTTCACAGTCCAACGTTGCCTTTATAAGTCTGTGACGACGTATTACATATTATGTCTAAGATCCACTCTAACGAGCACTTTCCCTTTAAGGCACTCTTGATAATTCTAGTGATAAATGGAAGGAATTCAAAAGCTCAGACGGCACGATACTTCAATACATACATGGGTATGCAGGTTCAGGTTTACAAAAGATTTTATTTATATCATAACAAATAAACATCATTAGACAAATAAAGTCATCGTTCGTTATTCATGTCATATTCGATCACTAATTAAATGGTATTGTCAAAATAACGATGCCCTTTCAACCAAAATATTTAAGTTACTACCTATGTCATCGTAATTTATTACCTAAAGTAACTTCACATTTTTTTTTAAATATTATAAAGTTATAATTAAACTTAAATTATTTCCTAAAATTCAATTTTAATTTAAAAAAATACCTAAATCTGACACTAGTTACTTCCATTCCTCTGCTCGTCCCTTCGCATGGTGTGACGTAGGCTTAACAAACACTGCGACACTGCATTCCAAAGCAAAATGCCAACGTGTAGGTATTTGAACTCGTATGTACTGTCCACTTTTACGCGATAACGTCTTTCTACTATCGCCTTTTAAATTCCGGTGTAGTACAGTAGTAGCAAAGGTGCGAAGGCGTTAAACAGGGTTCGTTAAACTACAAGTCGTTTTATATTTTACCCAAGTTAAAATACTTGCGTGCGTTTAGTACCACTTTTTATAACATTTTCTAAAGAAAAATTGAACTTGATTCAATTTTCCGCTTACGTTTTTTGCCGAATCAAGCACGCTCTTGACCGTCAAAAGCGCTGCTGTAGATCATATTTTTTGTAGTCAACTTCTTTTTTTCGGGTACCCTAATAAAACTTTTTATGATCACAAATGCCGAAGAAATATTATATTTTTTAACGAAAGCTGTTTTTTATTCAACAAAATATTATGATTTTTTTTAACAGTCTACTCTGTTATTTTATAAAACCTATATGTCAAGTTATTCGAAAAATATTTATATTTTCTCAAACGAAACAAATTTAATACTCGATAATAGTAAAAAAAAACTTCATAGAATCAATTATGCTGCAATTAAATATTTAATATCTACATCTGCCTACCTTCTATAAATTATAATTTACAGGCTTACGGTTTCAAATATCGAATCATTATTGTCAAATAAAATGTAGACTTTAAATAAAATATCATTTTATATTCATATTATTATAGTGCAATAAATAATACGAGTGTAAACAGCGGGTATGAATTTGGAATTTACCTACGTAAATTTATTCACAGGCAATGAGGTACCGCAAACCTACTAGAAGTGGCTATTTAAGCCGCAAACAGCCGTGTTTTAGATCTCAGTTCATCGATATTTACTTACCTAATCGGCTTTAGTGGACCTTCTTTTTGAACTATTTCGCTATCTTCGTCATATTATTACTCAGTTGTTACATTAAAAGGTACGAAAGCAGAAATCGCTGAGTTTTCCTTAGCCTAAAATAAATTATTAAGTATAAACTTACGTCATATTGTATAATGTATAATCCATACTAATATTATAAATGCGAAAGTGTGTCTGTCTGCTACGCTTTCACGACCCAACTACTCAACCGATTTTGATGAAATTTGGTAGGACAGAGATAGTTTACATCCCGGGGAAGGATATAGGCTACTTTTTATCCCGGAAAATTGAAGAGTTCTCGCGGGAATTAAAAAACCTCAATCCACGCGGATGAAGTCGCGGGCATCATCTAGTAATAATATACATATTATATTATAATATTATCTAATGATAGTAATATTACCTATTTTGCATAGACATAGTGTTGCTCAAGCCGCGAGACCGCTTTATCACGTTCACTAGAGTTCAGTTTCCGCCGGAAAAAATCGTCACGAAAAATTGAAAGGATCAGTAATTTTCATTACACGGATCACGACACGATACCTGCTCCATCTCAAATTCTCAAACCGTTGCAGCAATTAAAATAACAGGGAGCTTATTATCAGGCTATTAAACTTGTTATTAAAGCACGGCCTAGACAATTATCTCGATTCTCAAGTTATAATTGCACGCCTACCTCCTGAATTTATTGCGTAGGCTTACATTCCCTACGGCGAAATGAATATCGCTGTCATGAGAAAAGCTATGATTAAATGAAACATAATATAGAATTCCAGGTTTCAGTCGAGTATATTGAGAGTGTTAATTTCTGAAAATTTTAATATATCTAATATCAAAATATTAACTAATTGGGCACAATTTTTTTCGAGACATGCTTTGAGGCGTGAATTCGAATATTTCAACTAGGTATTTGTGTGGGTGTAACAAAAAAGAAAAAGACTCTTTGAAATCTCTTGAAATAATGTTTTACTATAAATGTATTTAGCTGCTATCTTGCTATACGCTTTGATAGTCAAATTAGTTGAAACTAAAACGTTTTAATCTATATATATAAAATTCAAAGTCCTGACTGACTGACTGACTGACTGACTGACTTATATATCAACGCACAGCCTAAACCGCTGGGGTTAGAAACTTGAAATTTTGACAGTAGGTTACTTTTGTGACGTAGGCGCTCACTAAGAAAGGATTTTTCAAAATTCTACCCCTAAGGGGTTGAAATAGGGGGTGAAAGTTTGTATGAAAGTCCGTCATTTCTCAAGTTATATCCATGAAACTTGGTTTATGAGCTACCGGTTAAAAATTAAGAAATACGTGTTTCACAGTTTTTGAAAATTCTACTCCCAAAGGGCTGAAATAGGGGAGTAATGTTTGTAAAAAAGTCCTTAATTTTACAAGTTATTTTTCAAGTTATAACAGCTACGAAACTCGATAATTTGGCTTTCGGTAAAAAATAAAGAAGCACGTGTGTCAAAATATTTAAAAATTTCACCCCCCAAGGGGTTAAATAGGGGTTGAAAATTTGAATGAATGTCCGTCGTTTTTCAAGTTATAGCCCTGAAACTTGGTATTTGGGCTTCCGATTTAAAATTCTGAAATACGTATTACACAGTTTTGAAATTTCTATCCGCAAGGACGTTAAATAGAGAGTTTGTCCTTCAATCACGCTGCAACAGAGCAACGGATCGATGTAATTTTTTGTAGGTATAGTTGAGGATCTGGAGAGTGACATAGGCATCCTTTTATCCCGGAAATGAAGGAGTACCTGTGGGAATTAAAAAACTTATGCCACGCGAACGAAGTCGCGGGCGTCCTCTAGTAGATATTATAAACGGTTGAACCTAACAGGGGTAAAAAGCAAAACTGCGCAAAAGCTATGTCAATTACTAAAAGCGAATAAACATATACATAACTCCCGTGTCCCATCGTATTATATAAATCACAGTAGGTATCTATAGCAAGGATGCTTACAGTGTAACCCTCGTTCGCTTAATTGGTCGTGCCTAAGAGCCTGAATCGAGGTCAAGAGCCTTTACACAGTTCTATAGACTGACCCGCTATTTATTAGCTCTCTTAAACACACTTTATGTAATATATACGAAACTTGACTGAAAGCCTAATTAGGTTGATAGCGATTTATCTGCTGACGGCATTGATGTAGAATTTTAGTATGGCTGACGGCGTTTTATTGAGTGACCCATCACCCAACCTTTCATCTAATTCATAATATTAAAAAAAAGTTTGTGGGATTTGAAATGAATAAATGAGTCTTCAAAATGAGTCTAAAAATCTGAACAGACTTTCATTTAGTAAGGTTTAAAAAGATTAGAAAGTAAAGTTCTTTTCGCTCAGATACAAAAATAGGTAGCAAAAGAACTTGAACTCTAATATAGAAAAGCGGTAGGAAAAAGCTTTTTTACGCGATCATACTCTTTATCTGTGCATTGTTGTAAATAGGCAATAGGGATGATGCCTATGTTAAAAATAAATTATTTCTTACTGAACATTAAATAGAGGCGAGAGAGGGTCTTCCAAAATACCTAGAATTCACATCTTCAGCTAGTTTTGAGTTTGTTATCCATTTTAAACTATAAATAAAAGAAAAACAGTGCGTTGAAATGTGGTGACGTCACAACTATCTAAAAATGCGTTTTTTAGTTTGATAAAGAGTTGCTGATTTGATTGAGTTGTCATCATCCCTATTGCAAAGCAAGCGAGTAAGTAACGTTTCCAGCCTACAAATATCTGAGAGTCCGATTGATGTTAAGCAGATTGATCTTGTACATTTAAATTATGCTAATCACATTAAGAGCGAAAAAACGGTTTGACGTGCCCAAGCAAACATGGGAGTAAAAACACCCAAGAGGCACGTCGCGTGCGAAATTGAATGTGTGAGTGCAGACTGCGGGCACCAAATACGCGCGTACGTCGATGTGCACAGAAACGAATTTCGCTTTCGGCGGCGGCGAGTGGTTAACTTTTCGGACGGGCCGCGAGTTTTAATTTGTGATCAATTATGCTTGAGCACTGTTATTTATCGTTGTTTTATTTTATTTGCCTTCTCACAGCGCCGGTGGGTGGTCCGCTCCACGATTAAGTGTCTGCTCAGACGGACAACCTTGCTGACGGAATTTTAAATTAGAATGAATGCAACAACTGAGTACTTTATGCTTTAACTTAATATACCTACATATAATTAAGTTCAGCTGCTTGCGTGCGAATACCATGTCTCGTGTTCGCCACAGATGGTGTACGTTTAGATCGCACAACGCTCAAAAAAGTAAGTACCGAACATCTCTACTAAACCACGAATGATAGGCAGGCCCTTGGTCATATTATTATGGTGGTCCAATATGGAGACGGACGTTAAAGCCATCTCACCAGTGGCAATCAAGGACAGAAATACCCCAAATGAACTGGAACAAGAGCAAGAAGAAGAGTGGATCAACGCCATTTCATACAATATTGTGCCCAGAACTTGTACCGCTAGGGTGACTGCTACTGCTATGGTTTGGTTGTGGCACGTCTGAAAGGACCCTTACGGACAATGTTCACCAATACGTTCCACCGATTGTACCATAGAGCTAACGAACCAATAACGGATCGATTACTTCAAATATTATAGCTGTTACGAAGCGGAATTACAATTTGATTGGCATTATTTTATTTTCCAATCCTATTTGGATACGGTATTATATAATCAATTTTTATATTTGAAATTCACTTTGATAATAATTTTACTAATTTTATTGTAAGGGGAAATTGTGTTACACGTATTAACCATTTTGGTTTAATAATATCGCTGATAGAAATTATATTTCATCAAATAAAAGCGTTTTCAGTTGTGTTGTTTATAATTATCTCTCTCTCTCTCAGACAGTTCATAACAATAAGGTTATATGCGGTAACATTATTATAAGTCTATGTGAATGATTGCCGTTTTATTTGAAACGTCTTGATAATAAAAGGATCTTTAGCTCATACTAGAGGAGTCGCAATTTACTATGATCATAGACATAAACACATAATATTTACATAATATTAATACATATTTTGAAGTCAGCAACTGCTACCGGCTGACCCGGTTATCCCAAAAGAAGGAAGGCTAGTTGAGTTAACTTGTAATTTATTGCATTTAAATAAGACTTCCTGACTGTGGCCCCGGTGAAATTTCAGAAAATCTTTTACGTTTATCGTTCGTTATATGGAAACCGGAGGTAAGTGTAAGTGGTAGATTCATTCGGCTATTAATAATTATAAGCACTTGTAAAAAGTCTATTTGAAAAAAAAACTTTTAAATTTTGAATTTTTTTGAATCTCATTATAGGTAATAATATAAAAACTAAAGAATGAATATTCGGTGTGAAAAATGCAAATTGTATTATTACAAAATTGTAATCACGTCCTGTCTAAAATCCTGTTAGTCTTAAATATATTACAAACGCAGGAATTTTGTTATTCCGTGCACATCGCGCGACCCTCGAATGGTTAGCGGTAAATTGTTTCACGTAATGTGATTCTAATTGAGCAGCTAATACATACTGAGCAATGCTTAATTAGCCGTCCCACGGTTAACTAAAAGTATTTCTCGGTAGTGTGATGTGAAGTTAAACTTTAAAATTATCTCTTCGAAGCTGGAATTTAAAGCTCTTGTGGGACCTGTAAAAGGTGACTATAATTGTGGTTAACAAGTCCCTCTGAAGTGTTTTGACCACATGGCCCGTTATCTTAAGTGAGCGACAAAAGCGACAGAACTGTTAGAAGGAAAATGCACCAGGGGCAGGGCAGGACAAAACGTCTGCGAAGGTGAACGACGTTTATCCTGCATCACTACTCACTAGTGTCTACAATAGGGATGATGCCTATACCAAAAATAAATTATTTCTAACTGATTATTAAACAGAGGATCTTCCAAAAGAAAGACCTAAAATTCACATCCTCGGTTAGTTTTAAGTTTGATAACCATTTTAAAATATAGATTAAAGAAAAAAAGTGCGTTGAAATTTTGTGACGTCACAACTGTGAATTTCATACAACTTCCATTAGAAGTGCGTTTCTAGGTTTGCTAAAGAGTTTCTGATTTGATTGAGTTGTCATCATCCCTATTTCGTATTTATGTGTAAAGTATAAAGTAACGCGGACTTTTGGTACGCCAGTAAAGTTTTGTTAGTAAGCACTTGCATTTTAACAAGAACACCTGAGTAGGGCAAAGCCCTCATGAAATTACGAGACCTTTAATATAGCAATATAATGGTATCTAGTTACCTACTATCGACATGCTCAATAATTTCTATCGTCTAGAAACCAATAATAAGAGCCCGATAGAGCTCTATATATTTTATTAGTTTTTCCTAATCACAAATAAAGATAATTTATCTAATTTATTGACACTATTTCTTAGCAAGCCCAAGATACCTAGAATATACTCGGAAAGAAGTGTTGCAACTAATGGTTTTCATCTTAAACTGCGTTTGCGTGTATTACATTAATTATTAAATATTTCATAAAATTTATTATATCTAAATGCTATACTTAAGTACCTACGATTAAATTATTCCAGATCTTACTAATTATTTTAATTAACAAACGAAAAGTTTGATTGAGAGTCGTTGTGTGGGGTATAGTATTCAATCATACGGCATTCAAGATAACCATCGCTTCAATAGTTTCGATTTTATCAACTACTAGCGATGAGAAGTTGTTTATCTTTAAATTCTATTAAAATGTAGGGCAAGTTATTATTGGAAGAATTGGGTTATGAAGAAACGCCGAATGAATGCTGAGGTTTATAAAATTAAATATTTATTTTGGCAACACAAAACTTTCTATAAGAAGCTTTGCCGGTACGTTATTCAAGGTTGTTAGATACATATTTATATAGCAAGGGTTGAAATTAGAATCTTAGAACTTGTAAAATTAAAATTGAGTTATTTTTAGTGCTCTTCACTTATAACCGATAGTAAGTCTAGTCTTCTGCAAGGATCTCAATGTAGAAAGATCATATTATACCACTTTTGGCAAGGGGCTCCCAGATTCTAGCTGAAATCGATTAATTATCCATCAAGTGGAAGTTTCTTTCGACGATTCGTTATCCGTTGCAAGGTCACCAAGGTCATTAAAGCACCTTTGGACCCCAAAATCTTGTAGATCTTCGAGGTTATAATTGGTATTTCGTATCAATTCACAAATAAATCTTTGAATGCATGTATATTCAAAGATTTACTTTGTGAGTAGATTGTAATTTGTAGGTAACTGTAATCCCAAGCGCAACCAAGTTTATTTATGCATTATTCTTGGAACTATAGTAGGAGTTATTGTGCTTACCACCATAACTTATACTAACCTCTAAACAAAAGGGGCTCTTGTTTACGCACAGTGGTCGCATTCAGAACAATATGTCACAAAAAGTAACTGTGCGGTTAAGACATTTTCTCTACTTTATGATAAAGCCGGCCGAAACAAGCGTCTAAATATTGTTTAACTATTTACAACCACGCTGTTCTTTTGAACAATGCCCTTTTGTTTATGTTCACGAGTTCTATCTCTTAATTTAATATACATAGTACCGTCTTTTTTATGTTACACGTTTTGAATTTTACTATTCTGTAATTTTACATACTATATTTTATTCTATGCCAAAGTTCTATTATTAGATGTGCTCGTCAATATGTGTTTGAATTCTATGTCTGAACTTTAATTTTACGTCGTTTTTAAATGACTGTAGACAATATAATAAATGCGGAACTTACATGCCCACTAATGAAACCGTTCAGTTCAAGGATAAATTGCTGGAACCTAAGTGAAATTAAAACTGGACAAAATAGACAATATTGTCATTTATTTTACATACAATACTGTGGCAATCATTGTTTGTAACACAATAATACATTGAATAGAAATATTGTCATATCTAGAATTAAATACAATCGCAAATGACGTAATCAAACGACTACTACAATTGCATTGAATAGACGTGATTGTCGTAGAACGCATTAAAAATTAATTGAAAAGTTGTCTAATATGTCAGTACGTAGTACGTACGTACATTCTGGCGCCATTAAAAAACTTTTACATGTCACGACTAGGTGGAGCCATAAAATTAATCTACTTATTATTTGTATGGATGGAGCTTATTTTTTTAGCTACGAAGTATATGATATACGATTTGAGATTTTGACTGAACATTGGATAATGGATAAGCGATTTGATTAGCGTACTTATTGTAATGACTACTGAGTGGGTGAAACCTTTCATTTTGTAAATACATACGAACAACTGTAACGATCTGATAACTCCTTAAAAACTCTCAAACACTCTGTGTCAGTCGTGACTCGTGAGTCGCGCCTTTTGCTACACTTTGTCGATGAAAAAGCATTGATTAAAGCAAGATGAATATAGCAAAGCAAGCAAAGCATACCAAATAAGTACCTATTGTCTGCAGGTGTCACGCTTGTTAACACCAGCGGGCCTAGACAAAGTTACATTCTATTAGCGATGACGCTAGTAGAAAAGTCCAAAAATGTATGGGATTGACATTAGCAATCGAAACGTCACGTGGTCTTATTTAAACGAATCGAAATGTGCTAGACAATGTTCATTTAAATCTATTCCATCAAAAGAATCGACAATGTCGAACGACTAATTCCATAGAGATGTGTCGACAAGTGCTAGCCAAGTGGCATTTTTGACAAGCGTTATCGTCAGGTTTTCGATACTATTGATGGAAACTCTAACGAAGGCAAATACCCTGTAGAAAACGAAACACATAGCGCCATTGTTGTGAAGTAGAGTGGATTGTTTTAATATTTTTAGTCGTTTCTTGAATTCATTTGTGATTGTATTGTTCTTTTTGCATTATTTTGTAACTTTGTCGGTTGTTTGTAGTGTAGGTACAGTGCTAATAATAATATAAAATGCATACACTTCGTTTACTGTGGGCAGCGCATAACGAAAGTGTTTGGCTTAGACGCCAAAGAAGATTCCGTGCCCGGCAACAGTTGGAAAGCATTGACGAGATGCCAGAATTATTATTTATAGAACGTTTTAGGCTTACTAAATCCATTTTTAAAAAACTTTGTTTTGAATTACGGGCTTCAACTGCATTAAAAGGTTCACGAGAGATACCCTTGGAAATAAAGGTAAGAACTAACTGAAGACTGGATTAGGTACCTACTTACTATCCACTCAAATATTATGTTTTGATTAAATTTTATCTACAGCACTCATAATTTTTTTATTTTCTGTATTTTAGGTGCTTTGTGCTCTTAGTTTTTTTGCCACAGGGTCTGACCAAAGACCCGTGGGGGTTACCTTTGAGTTGACGCAAAGGACAACAAGCCGTTGCATCAGAGAGGTTGTTGATGCCCTCAATCATAATGCTGTGATAAAGAAATGGATAGTTTTTCCTCAAACACCACAGAAACGCACACAAACCAAAGAAGAGTAAGTGGAAATATTCTTGATTATCCTATGTTTACTCAGCAAGTGATGAAGAGTTTATATTCACAAATTTTTATCTGTCTGTTGGTAATTAAAACAGACAGATAAAAATTTGTACATTATACATATGTAACTTTTTGTAGGTTTCAAAGGAGATATAATTTGCCAGGGGTTATAGGCTGCATTGATTGCACCCATATATCTATAGCAAAGCCGAAAGAAAATGAACATCTATACTTTAATAGAAAAGGATATCACTCCCTAAATGTTCAGATGGTGAGTAAAGAAAACCTACCTAAGCCAATTTTTCTTTTACGGTATAATTTGTTATAATGTATCTAATGTTTACAGGTGTGTAATCACAACTTAGAAATAATTAATGTTAATTCAAAGTTTGGTGGAGCCTCGCATGATTCTTACATATGGTCGGCAAGTGAAGTAGAGTCTTACATGCGCACTCTTCATCAAAGCGGGGAACGTGTTTGGCTACTAGGTAACAAATAAATATATCTGTTTTATTAATAGTTAGTTGTAGCCAGTACCAGACAGCAAATTTAAAAAAAAACTCCAATTAAATTAAACTTGCAACTTTCAGTCCTTTAGTAAAACTATAATTATGTACCTATGTAGAGAGATTATGTATAGACATAATTGAACATTAATTTTATTAATTGGTTTCAGGTGATTCTGGATATCCACAGCGGCCGTGGCTGATGACACCCATATTAGATGCCTTGCCTGGGTCTCGAGAAGAGATGTATACATCACGCCACGTGCAAGCACGCAACTGCATTGAGCGTTGCTTTGGATTGCTAAAGGCACGTTGGAGGTGTTTACTCAAAGACCGAGTTCTGCAGTACCATCCTTGTGTTGCTAGTAAGATAACACTTGCGTGCTGTGTATTACACAATATTACTCTGAAAGCTCAGTTACCAGCACCAACTGATGTCTCTACTATACATAACGATGCTAATGATTATTACTCTCAGCCAACTGGCTCCAACGTTAGCAGCCAAATAGAGCTAATTCAAGGAAGAGCAATGCTCAATCATTTAATAAGTAGATTATAAAGTGTAAAAAAATATAATATTATATTTTATTAAAGTAGTTTAAACATAGATTCATAGATTTAGCCATATATTAATCATATAAATTATTTTATAAAACAGACTTAGTTCTACTGCATATGCAGTAGAAACTGTGAGTTTAGTTTACTTTCATAAGTTTATTTATTTACCTATAAAATAGTGTTTAGTTTATTTTAATAGGACAAATAGTTTTCGAAATATACCTTACTGTTTTGTAAGAACCGGTGGTAGTCATCTTGACTTAGCATAATAGTATGGAATAAATAAAAATTAACCCCTAAATAAATAACTTTTTTTTTAACGTATCATAGCTTGTAAACTTTAACTCCTATCACAATAAATATTATGAACTTATTTATAGGTAATTTATTAAGGAACAGTGTTCTCTTTGACAGTTTTGTCCTAGCTTGTATAGTTTTCTTGAAAATCTAGAAAATCTGCAAAATGGCACACTTTTCAAGGCGGGGAGGGGGGAAGCCACCACCGGAGGGGGGGGGGGGGGGGGGGAGTTGTGTTTCTTAATGTACTCACTCATAGGTAGAAGTATAAATAGTAGTAGAAGGTAGTAAAGGAAACCAACAAATAAACATTTATTTTTATTAGAACTGTGAAAAGTAATCAACAAAACTACTGAAACACTTAGATTCTTCTATCAGACGTACAAAATTAAATATAAAAAAATAAAACCACTTATCAATCTATTAATCAACTCTACTCATAAATTCAACAAAATTTCACTTTTAATAAATAACAATTAGACTTATGAAAAACTATGTATCAACTGAAATGATAACTATCAACTTTTCTTCAGATAACAATAATTATTGAGATCAGCCATTTCAAACCAAATAGCTTAATAATATAAGAGTAACGTACAGAATAATCAAAACTATGTATTTAAAGATTATTATTAACTAAGAATTAACTAAGAATGGTTTAATCGAACTAGGATTATGTAAGTGAAGCTAGTAATTGTTATAATAATGTCTCTACTCATAAAAAAGACTAGCTGATGATTGATTCCCGCGGAAGTTCTTTAACTTTCCGGGATAAAATATTGTTTATGTGCTATTCTGATGTATAAGCTATATATATGCGAAATTCTCCTATATATGCCGTACAGATATAGGAGAATTTCGCATATTATCATCTTTTTTCTACCTAACTTGCGTTTATTGCGGGTTTTACTGCCGGTGTAACGACACTATGATACCGAACGCACTTTACATACGTCCATTAAAATTTAATCTAAGTAGTTATCTATTGAAATTATAACAGCTATCAACTTTCCTTTAGTTTTACCTTTATAAATTTAAATTTTATATTTTAAATCAGATCAGTTCAAACGAACTAAGCTTATGTAACGTTCACTAAAATCAAAACTATGAATTATAAATATAATTAAGTAACTGAGAAAGGTTTAATAATTATAAAACTATAGTAGTTACGATTGAACTGATTTCAATGTAGATAGGTATGCTAAAAATTTACTATGCCTGTAAGAGTTAGCCTAATTATTCACGTACAGTTATATAAACCATTCTTAAGCAGTCCAATTATTTATTAATCAACTTTTTAATTTACTACGAATTATTAATTGGCTGTTGGGAATTATTTCCGGATTGCTTATAAAATTTTTATAGTACGTATATCTTTGCAATCATGGGATGATTAATTAAATAACTGACTTTGTTTAATTTTTCCGAACTGAATTGCCCCTGTAAATAATATATAGGTACGTGTCGAGGGAAAACTAAATATCGAACTTTATGCATTTTATTCGCCCTCGAAGTGATGCATGAGCGAACTTATTTATTATTTGATAAGTTATTTAACTTTCATTCGCTATTTTTTTATCAATTTTTCAATATTTATTTTTCCACCTTTGGCGCCTTGCGAGATTCATTTCATATTATCTTTTTTATTTTAACTAAGAAAAATTAGAAATACAGAAAGATGCGGCTTTAATTGGACTTTCTGGAAATGCAATAAAGTCGATTTCGCAAAAAGTGTAATTATTTAATTTTCCAACTACAGCGACGCTATAATATAAATCAGCTCTATCAATTCTGGCGGTGGGAGGCTTCGGCCGTGGCTAGTCACAGCCCGACCAACAGAGGCGTACTGCCAAGCGATTTAGCGTTACGCTAATTTGTTTGGGGATAAATTTAACAAGAACATAAAGATAACAAGTTAGTCACGTTCCATCTAAGACTGCATCTTTATTCAGTGCGACCTCTACTTTGCAGATAGTGCTGAAGGAATGACTCAGCA
Organism: Erebia ligea; assembly: GCA_917051295.2. Lineage (NCBI taxonomy): Eukaryota > Metazoa > Arthropoda > Insecta > Lepidoptera > Nymphalidae > Erebia > Erebia ligea. The sequence continues at coordinate 8,533,210 of OU785233.1, read as the reverse complement.
ATATCTGCAAAGCGATTCAGCACGTTTGTTCTATTATTATCAGCCTCTATTCTTCGGCCTTCATTTATCACCCGTCTTTCCTCCAATTGAAGGCGGCGCTGTTCAATAGCCGCGAACTCCCTAGCAGCTCGATCGAACGGCGTTAGCGTACGTCTTCGACGCGCACCCTCGTGTCGGCGAGGAGAAGACTGCGGTGTTGTTGTAACAGTCTGTTGTCGTACTGTTTGAGGAGGAGGGGTGATGCTCGGCGCGTAGGTGTCAGCGTCAGGAACTGTTGGCTGGTCCCGGCTGTTGGTAGGAAGTGCTGGTGAGGGAATTATTATTACTGGAAGTGGTGGTGATGAAGGCGGTTGCGATGGAATAACGTCCGTTCCTGCAAATCAGATTAATATATTGCATCAATATACAGAGAAATTCAATTAATTATGACTCAACAACTTTAAATGGAATTTTTGTAATTGAAAAGAAAATTGTCTGGTCTGTACAGATTATATTTATCCTTTTTATCTCTGAAATAGGTATTAGAGTGAACACCTAAGTCCACACACAGGAATTTAAACTACTTAACATTATGCCATACATAATACGTACCATCTTCAACACCATCATCGATTCCAAGTGCAGCTGGGGGTCCCTGAAAAATATAAGTAAAAATATAAAATCAGCAGTTACGGGCGTCAGCTAGTAATATTGATAGGTACCTACTAGATTTATATAATAATAATTAGTACTACTATGAGAGTGAGTTTTATGAGAGTGAGTGAGGATGACTATTACAGAGTTGCGTATCCATTTAACATCCATCCATTCTTTTTTATATTTTAATACAATTACAATTATTTACTAACATCAAATCCTTGTTCTTCTATTTCCTCATGCCCCTCCACCGCCAATACACCCATTAGCCCTAACAACCTTGACTCCAAAGCTGTTAGGGCCTGACCTCTATTAGGGCCACCACCAGTGCTGCTGGCATGCCGACGATTTAGCAAAGCCTTTTTTTTTGTTTTGGATTTCCAATCCGCCCACACCTTAAATTTAAGTTTTAAGTAGTTTGCAGAGTATGAATATAAGTAATAAATATTTAAAATTGAAGTTGATATAATATAATATGTATGTACAAAGCTCAAAGTATGTATTGTAAGGTATGTATTGATAGGTACCTTTTTCCATTTGTCTGGAGTTTTATTTACCCCACTGACAATTGAGTTGAGAAGATTTGAAAGCTCCTGCCACAAACGATCGGCTCTAATGCGACCTTGAGCACCAGGCTGAGGTTTAGACAAGTCACCGTGGCTGAAATATGAGTTAACAAAGAGCCCTTTAACTACGATATTGTATTGTTATTGTTAATCAAGTCATTGTTTACATTACGACTGCCATTCGGTCGTCTGTATAGGATTTAACTTTTCATAAACTTAATACGTAGGTATGGAACAAATAGTTTACCTTTCCATAAATTCCAAAAGAGCTGAAAACTGCTCACCACTTGCCCTTGCTCTTGGTTCCATTTCTACGCGAGAAAACAAAACATATTTTCACCAGATTAGTTCGTCAGTTGTATTCAGTTAAGGGAAAAGTATTCTAAATCTTTATTTGCCTAGCTGAAATCTTATTGGTTTCTATAACACACAAAAGCACTTTGTTACTTACCAAGAAATATAATATTAATTAGCCTGAATAATAATTAGAGTAAGTACTTAGTTTTAAATTAATTTATAACTTCACGTCCGCACTTTAGAAACACCACTCAAACACAAACAACACACTATTCAAAGTTTGGCGCACGAATTTGACGTTTCATAACGAAAGACCATAGACAAAAGTTACTTTTTATCGAAAATACGAATGGAATAGGCGTTCGTTAATCGCAGGTAACTTTGTCTAGTAGACGAACTTCGCTTACGTTAAAGCGTTAGCGATTGAAGAAATGGAATCGCTTCGAATCGAATGCCGTTTGTCTAGAGGTGCTGTAAATACTAAAGGCATTTTGTATTGTCCCCAAATTTTAATTAACGACTTCTTTTGGCTGAATATACTATTATTTTGGCTCAAATTGCTAAATGACCAAAAAAAATACTTACTATTTCACTCTGTCAAAAATGTAATCCGTACTAACATTACAATTAATGCGAAAGTGTGTCTGTCTGTCTGCTACGCTTTAACGATCCGTCTTTTCAACCGATTTGGCTGAAACAGAAAATCTTATCGAGGCGAGATATCAGCTGATAGTGATACGTACAATTCGCATGTCACACTACTTGATTTACAATCCAATTTGACGGTTTTATATTGTGTTCCTAAAATAGACGAGCAAAATATGTTGGCTCTAATAACGTAGCCTCGTAGGTAATACTAACTATTTAATAAATATTAATATACCGAGACGATCGTAATGGTGTTTTCGTGTAGTGACAAAACATGCGTTAATAATTATTCCTAGTTTCGGTTTTTCATCGAGTATAAAAATAATTAGAATATGTATAATATGCTTTATTCACAAGTAGGTAAGGAAACTTTCGACAATAGTGATTAAAAATACATTATTCATTAGAGTTATAATCTTTAGTTAACAATCTTCGCAATACTTCTTAAACATCTTTTCCTTTTGCCTTTAAACTACCTGGTTAGATTTGTCGCCTCCACAGAGAAAATGTATTTATTTATTTTATTTATTTATTTATTGTATTTCGGTATACCAACGGCGAGTACACAAAGCCTAAATAAAAAAGTAGTACATAAGGTCTTTATCCGTGTGGCACGCCACATAAGTATACACAGCTATTAAAAATAAGATAATATAAAAAAGAAACAACCGATCTTAAGTACGAGTAACTACATGATAAAAATAATATAAATCAAAGGAACAATGCAACTACTACTACTACTTTAATAAATAAATTAATCAATTAATCTACTAATTTTATAAATACAAACTTAACTCAAAACTAACCACTTAACTAAAATTACAAACTTAAGACTCGCCGATTTGTCCCTCAAAGCAGAGACAGCTGACGCTATAACTTTAATTAATTAAATTGTGAAGGAACATAATACATATTGCTTAACAGGTAGCATAGTTTTTGAAAAACAGTTCTAAGCACTGGGCAGTATTTATTAACAAATAGAGTTAAAACTGCATATGCTCTCATTTTTATTTAATGATTCATAGAAAAAAGAAAAGAAAGGATCCAAAGGAATAACCATTTACCAGCCTGTATCTTCCTACTAAATTTTCACGATAACAGTAAATAGAAATCAAATGCCTGTAAATGTAAATCCGGAGATACGTTGAATACATAAATAGGAACTACGAAATATTACAAATGAAGACAATGTAGATAAGTGTAAAGCACTAAGAAACCAACAAAATAACATCCACGATAAGTATTATCCGCTTATCATAACAAATTATATCGTGTTTTTTATTTCCCCTTACATTTTACTTGTGTCCTTGCCTCTGAGAACTCCCATCTTATGCCTATCGAGTATACAAATCAGAAATGTGTTACTATGGAGCTGTTTGATTAACAAATTGGAAGCGTATACAGTTAGCTATAAAGACTGTTATGCTTTGAAGATGAGCAAGTGTATGCAAGATGCCAAGATAAACTTTAAAAGGAACAGCTTTTACAGCGTTGTACTCTATGATTGGTTTTCCGTACAGTAGATAACAAGGTACAAGTTTGTTAGTGTCTCCGTCAAAGCAGCTTTATCGAGCGATAGCAATCGGGTTTTTTGCGTAACTAATGTAGATGAGCGGACGTAGAGGAAGATTAAGAGACCCTGTGGAATGCGTGTATTACGATTAACAAGTAATTTAACATGCTTAAAACTCTTTAAGTCTACCAGCTTTATTAAAAAAAAAAAAAAAAAACCCCAGCTGAGTTTGTTGTGGGCTCTTCTCAGACCTGGGCGCGTTTGGAACCCTCGTAGCTTTAGTTTTAAGATACCGTAACAGATTATCACCATCATATTTTTATGTAACTGGACGTCAATAAGTGTAGTGCATCTACCTAAATTGAATAAATATTTATGACTTATGACTTATGACTTATTATGAGCAATATTAATCCACAATAAACGATAGAGGGTAGATCCTTTTTATTATGATACTGGTACCTAATGGCTCGACGATTATTAAAATCAGGCTTCAAGAGTTGATGTTTGATACCTGGTCATATAATGTTGTAAATACTCAGAGAATTAAATTATTATTAATGCGTTCCATAAAAATCAGATCACTGGAAGAAATTGCTAAAGTTGGTGCAAAATTTTAATACAATAAAATTGAGCTAAATAAAACTTTTTGAATCACTTAAATTACCTCAAAGATGCGTAAACAACCGAAGATATCAGTCAGACATATCTCATGCAATAGAGTCACCAAATGCAGAAGTCACAATACCTGAAAACAAACAAACAAGTATTTAATACAAATAGCTAAATGAAATTAAAATATAACATTTTATCTACTAGTTGGTTTGGAGTTGGACTACTTTTCCATTCAAAATTATCTTGAATTAATTTACAAACATGTCTGCCCTAACATTATACCCTAATCCAAATATGTTGTAAATTAATTAAAAGTTTAAAACAAATTAACAGTAAACCCTATAGATATTTTTAGGAAACATTTACCTTCCTAAAGTTTGTAGATGCTTATTGCTTAATAGTAGATCAACAATATATTATACGAGTACATACATTATATTATATTCTCCTTTTTTGAGTACGTGGGAGGTTTTCAAAAATTTCAGTGACTGCCTAGCTTTGATGTATAATTTTAGTACCTATACCTACTGCCCATCACATTATAAAAGGCTCAAGCACATGATACCAATTACCAACTAAATAATATTATATACTTCGAAAAAAATACGTGTTTAGGTGCCTGTTTGTGGTATTGTAATCAAGATATGGACGAGTTTAAATTGGCAAGTGAGATTAAGTAACAATTAGTATTTTAACTAGCTGATGCCCGCGACTTCGTCCACGTGGATTGAGGTTTTTTGGTTCCCGCGGGAACTTTAATTCCCCGGAATAAAAAGCAGCCTATGTGTTATTCCAGACTAAAATTAATCTATCTCTGTACCTTTCATGCGGTCAGGCGTGTTTGAGTAACACACATCCATCCAACCATCCGTCCATCCAAAATTTCGCATTTATAATATTAGTATAGATTTTAAAAGGAGATAAGTAAAACATCATTAAGAATGTAAAACTAAACAACCATAACATAATATTTATTGGAATAGGTTCTTAGTTCTTACTAAGAACCTATTCCAATAAATATTCAAACCAACATTTTCTTTAGGAAAGCTAAGAAAATTCATGTAACGAATTTACTGAACTTAGATCCCGAAGAGCTGAGGTGGTAATTAATGAAAGTGTTTCTTTTCTTACTGGTAATTGGATTACGTTAGAGCAGATGGATAAGATATACCGGCTTACTTACTTACTTGAGAACCCTAGTCAGGAACATACTTTAGGAGCGTTCCAGTAGGTACAAAGGCGAATAGAAACCCAATTAATTCTAAAAAGTATACTCGTAGCATAAAATACGACTTACTACTTATTAAAGAAGATAAGCGAGGAACACTTACAGACAGCAGCACAAAGTTACCTTAATCTCCCAAGAATGCTTTAAATTTCACTGCAATAAAGAGTAGGCAGCCATCAAACTATAAAAGTGTCTAATTAGATTGTTAAATTGCTATCAGTAACTAATCTAAATGGTTTAACCGTACACAATAATATACTGTAGGAAGCGCCATGTAAATTGTGCTTGACGATGACAAGACCGCGGGTGTACGTTCTCGTCCAAACTTCATTAAAACGGCCATTGTTCGCTCGTCACACTATTAGTTTTTGCCGGCTCCATTACAAAAACTGTGAAGGATTACAAAGGCCCTCAACATTCGTTAAGCTGAAACGATGAAACTGGCTATCCGATGCATGAACAAAATAAATGGAATATTGTCGCAACAAAATACGAGTAGGTAAGTAACAACACTGATCGGCTCTACGCTTTATTTTTGTGTACACAGTGTTAATTGATACAAATATTTGATCAATTTTTTTTCAGTTCTTTATTTTTACTTGTGTTATGTTTAATTCATTTTCTGACTCAAGGATAGGCCCTAAAAGTAAAACCGACTTGAGAATTAGCTTTTTACGTAAAGAATATTGTACACGTGCAAAGAAAGTATTAAACCGTAGACTAAATATTTGTTTATCAAGCAGTTTTTATTACTGTTAATTTATAAATCACTTTATATAAATGATACTAATTTATCAAACAAAAAACAAATCACGTACCTACCTAAGTCCCAAATACACCAAACATCCGCTGGTCTCGACAGGTACATCATACATTCAATAAGCAAAGAACAAGCAAATAAAAAGTAAAATTGATTCTGAGTAAATAAAGAATTATCATCCTTATTTTTTTCACTAAAATACTTTTTATTCGGAGTAGAAATAAGGGTGTTTTAACGAGCTTTACCTATTCTCGTAAAGACTACGAGGGAGGTTTTATAAAACTAATGAATGCCAAAGACTAGCTTTATCCCCGTTTGCGTATAACCTTTGAAGTCGACAGAAGCCAGATACGAATCATTTTTGTCAAAATATTTTTCGGTAGTACCAATTAAGACGCGAGTAGGTAGTAGGTACCAGGTTCGAAGTAATAACTTGAGAAATTCTATCAAAACAAACGAGTTGATTTTGAAGAACTTCAAAATAAAACTTTAGGTAAGTACATAAAGTATAAATAAATTCTAACGGTTTGTGCCATGTGATTCTTGGTTCAAGACTTGAGGCTTGAACGTTTGCCAAATGAGCACAAATTACTTTGCCAATGTCACGAGGATGAACACGGAGGAGATTGTAAGTAGATCCGTGAATCGCCTGCAGGCAAAATTCGTGAACTACGTACATACTACGTAGGCATTTTCTAATTCTTGAAAAGGTTTCCTTCCTTCTACCGATATTTTTAGGTAAGTGAGATCATTCTCGTTCAATTGAATCGATAATTTCAAAACTGTCATGATTTGTTATTATAATGTTTTCATTTCTGTTTTTTCGACAAAAACAACAGACCTCTTTTTTCACGGACTTATTCGTATCTTCCTGTTTCTACTGCAAATGGCACTGTAGATAAGCATCTCCATTTTGTTAACTTGGGCTTAGCAAAGTTGTGATGGGCTAGCCAAGTTTAATAACTTGAGCAGTTTAAAGTCCATTTAACATTTATGAGGTCTACCAGAAAAGTAAAGACGGCAAGACTTTTACAAAAACATTTCGTGTTGGTCTTACTAAATTGTGTAGTTTTGCAGTTATTTTGCAAGTAAAGTTAATAGCTAAGTTGATAGAGGATTAAAAAAAAATCGATAGTATAAATCTGAATTACCTAAAAAATATTGCAATAAATCCTTGTACATAAAGTTTACTCAAAGACTACATCTAAATTAAACCATCTTGGTGATCTTTTTGTTTGAAATTTAGCGTGCTCAAGCAAGCGTGTTGTGATTGCAATGTAAGTTATGTAAAGTGAATTAGCTCATAGCTGCATGATTAACGTTAAAAATGTATTCAATATCATCGGATACGACATTCTTATATACTCGTAGGTATATTTATTCATTCAATATTATAATGCTTGAATTTACACGTCATGAAATTAGTGCATAACGAGCAACACATAAAATTATTCATAATATCGTACGTGATTAAGCGTGGGCTGTTTTTTCCTTACAACTACCAATACTATATAGTAAGTACTCACGTTCAAAGCTATTTTTCTTCTAAAACGGGTTTGTATGGGCTGCCATTGCGAGATTATTGTGTTTAATTTGAAACTTTATTTCTTGTTGCATAAAGAATATTTTCGTAAAGTTAAATAAATTTTATGAGCTCTACAATCACACCAGTAAAAATATTATAACAAAATTAAGTATGTAAATTTTTTAACAGAGCTGATAATAAAGCAGGGCATAGGTCGGTGAATGTTAACACGTAAACAGTAATTTAGTGAACAAGTCTGATTATTGGAACAATCTTGTGGTTGGTAGATACGCTACCAAAAATGAGGGTTTTTAGGGTTCCGTACCCAATGGGTAAAAACGGGACCCTATTACTAAGACTCCGCTGTCTGTCTGTCTGTCTGTCTGTCTGTCTGTCTGTCTGTCTGTCTCCATGCTGTATCTCATAAACCGTGATAGCTAGAAAGCTGAAATTTTCACAAATGATGTATTTCCGTTGCCGCTATAACAACAAATACTAAAAATTAAAAAAATATATATATTAAGGGGGGTCCCCATACAATAAACGTAAGTCCTCCCCATCAAGTCCTTCAATGTAACAAATAACAAATCTTGGTAGAAGTTATCTTCGTCGAGGTTATCTTTTCTATGTACAATATTTTTTGACCCTGGGAAATTTAATTATTTGTTTGAGTAAATCTCTAGTCAGTTTCAGAAAATATACTGTAATAAACACGAAATTCTACGTAAAATTTTCTCCCAAGATGCCTTCTTCCTGCACATAAAATACCTTTCTAGTATTATAAAAGTAAACAGTCTCTCAGATAACAGAATTCTGCATCAGTTTAATCGCATTAGGCGCAAACGCTAAGCCTGTCTAATGTAAAAAGATAACAAGCAAGTTTGTATCAAAAAATTCAACTACATATATGACTGGCTAAGTCGCGAGAGTTTGCTAGAGCGCTGTCCCAAGGTTTTTGTTTTGTTTTGCCGTAAATGGTAGCACTGTAGGCATCTCTTGGAATACTGCAGTCGGCGCTTCGTGCAATTTAAAATTTATTAATTTTAATCGTCCCTCTTTCATAGAGCGTTGCGTTGCATTCATGCCACCTGCTGTTCCGGAGCCTCATACAAGTTTTTAATGTGGGTAGAATATTTTTATGATAAACTAGCAAGTGCTTGCGGCTGTGCCTTTTACTCTTCTAGTCTGACTACTAAAGATACCACATAGTATAATAAGATCGGTATCTACTTGAGCTTAATTAATATATTTTAACATGTTTAAGAAGTTTCTTTTCTATGGCGTTTAGGGTTTTGTAGTGTTTACTTACTCTATTTAATTGTTTTAAAAATATAACCGAAAGTTTCCTAAATGTATCCTACTGCTACAACTATTCATTGAGTCTTTTTTACAAATTATTAATTAATATGAGTGGTTTAAGTGGTGTGAAATAATAAAAATAAATCGACTAAGCCTACTAAGGTATTTCAGATGTGAGAAAAAAATCGCGAAATTAATAGCCGCCAAAATCTCGAAATAAGTATGGGCGTGAGAAACCATTTTCTAGTGAGTACCTAGTACCTAACTACGCGAGTTTTATTATCAAGTTTTCTCACAAATTTATTGAAAAATATTATGTGATACACGGGCGTTAAGGTTTTAAAAAACTCGTGATATGGTCAGCCCTCACCTGGCGGTATCGGGCTGACATAAGTCAACTGGTATGTAAATAGTTATTTGTGTTACATGGGGCCAAAGAAAATTTTTGTTCCCCGAGGGCGCTATTTTGAATTCAGAGCGAAGTGAAGGATTCTATAGTAGAATCCCGAGCGTAGCGAGGGGTTCTAAAGTAGAATCCTGAGCGTAGCGAGGAATTCAATATACGCCGCCCGAGTACAAAAAATTTGGCCCCGAGTGACACACACTATTTTTCATCATTACGTATGAGAAAAAGCTAGGAGTATCAACCTACTATGTATGGTCATTACCTATTATTACGTTTAAGCACCAATCAGAAGATACTCCTATCAACCTTTTATGTAATTGTATAGATATTATTTAGACGTATATTTAAAGTTTAAATAAAATGTAAAGACGTATATCCGATCAACAAATTGATCACGTGACTTCGGACCAATCAGAACAGAGAAATGCAAAGTCGTATATCCGATCAACAAATTGATGACGTGACTTCGGACCAATCAGAAGAGAGAAATGAAAAGTCCTATGGGCCTACAAGTTACACTTTGCTCCCGCTATCCTCTGAAGCCAAACGTGCGTTTTTCGAATAGGTATGATGAAAAACCTATTTACCGCTCTTATATCACAAACTACTATTGTTGGTTGATCGTTCAATAAAGCCGCAACGTAAAAAAACGATCAAAGTGCAAGGATATTTATAGTTGACTGACTGACTGATCTATGAACGCACAGCTCAAACCGCTGGATGAATCGGGCATACATTTTGCATGCAAATAGCTATTATGACGTAGGCAATAGGCATCCCCTAAGAAAGGATTTTTGAACATTCAACCCCTATGGGGTAAAATAGGGGCTTTTAGTCCACGCGGACGAAGTCGCGGGCAAAAGCTAGTCCTATATATTTTAGACCGATACTTGGTAAGAGATTAGAAATTCCAGAACCTTATTATCGGTTTTTGGGCCTCCAATATCTGTAATTGGAAAATTAATTCACGGAAATTTGGAAAAGCACAAAGATATTACCTATATCAAATCAAAAATAAGTCACATGCCTTTGTATAAATATTTCAGTAGACACGCATTATAGAGTGGAAGCAGTACGCATAACATCTCACGAACTAAAAGTCACGTATATCGTTAAACATTTGGCAGCGTATCACTCTAAAAACATCAACGACGGAATCTCCAAAACATTCAGCTTTATTGTAAAACAAGTACGTATAGGTACATAGCTAGTACATCTTTATAAAATGTAGCATTACTTCTGACTGACAAACAACAAAGACAACAGCAGACCAAAAAATAAACGGCTGACGATTCTAACGCTGAAGACAAAAGGGAGGACTTTAAAAAATTGTTAATCAGCTTGTACGTGGCGAAATATTGGAAGGATATTTTTATAGATATCTATATCTTGAATAATCCATACTTAAATTATTTTGTGCCTATTTATTGGTTGCTTCTTGACACAATATGACACCTCAACTAGTTACTAAACCGATTTAAAGTAAAGGTATCTATAGTTTGCGGAGACAAACACAGGATTCTGTCTATGCAGGGAATGTAAAGGTTTTCCACGAAATTTATAAAACCCATAGTTCACTTGAATTGAACTTAACGCGGGCAAAAGTAAGTTTGCCAATTTAAAAAAAATTGCAGTCATAGGGACTGCCGATAGAAGTGAAAACAAATATTTAAAACAGTAAAAAAAAAAAAAAATTTAAATAGAAACCTTAAAACTAAGGCATTCAAGTTTAATTACGAATGTAGTTATTTATATTTAAGACCTTTTGTCTTCGTAACAACGAGCGTATGTCGGTGTTCGCGAGCATGTCGCTGTTCGCGAGCATGTTGATGACGCGAATCCACAAGTTTACCCCCTAACAAAAAGTGCTCAACGCGGCTAAAGAAGTTTTCTCTTCAAACAAACTTGTCCCATGATTTATCCACTTCGTACACAACTTTACACCCGTCTGTATGAATTATTTAAATTTTTTCAGTTAAAATTCTGTCAACATGGATGGAATAATGGAATTACGAGTTAAAGCCAGAACAAGCCGTTTCAAAATGGCTGATCACGTGACAGGTTGAAGTGGCACAGTCGCTCTACTGTTTTTATCCGGTGTTTTTTTTCGAGTGCCGGTGAAGAGCCAACCCACACTTAGCCGGCGTTAACCTGTAATCTAAATTCATTTCTCGATACGACCCACCGGCCGAATCTCTTTTTATTACGGCTCCGAGGCCCATTTGCAGGTTTTTTTATTTCTAACAAATTAGCTATTATTATTGTGACGGCCGGATCCATTATCCAACGAGGCTTTTACATCATACAAATATTATGTACCTACGCTCGTTTTTTTAACAAATTTTCATAAATAAGAGCTGAAGTTAATAAGTATAAAAGAAGCGTCATATAAATAATGACTTCTAACATAATAATAATCAATAAGTTAAGCGCCTAACCGACGGGCCACAGAATAGACAATAGTATTAATAAATAATATTATAGTAAGTAGGTACCGTACTTATTGATGATAATAATAAAAAGTCCTCCCGACCGAATTTCAGCCACGGCGGCCTTTCTCCAGAGAGATTAGCCATCTGCGCGGGACACTCTCTGCACACAGGTGCACTCTCTGTTCCTTGACTCTCATATCCTGATGGGACGGAAAATCCGACACGACCGGAGAGAGATCAGGTGCAGGACCACCACAAGCTTCCTTCCGGGCTAGTACTGAAAATTTCTTATCAGAAAAGCCTTACTTGTTACGGCCCGACCCGGGACTCGAACCCGGGACCTCGTCAGTCGCAGTCGAACATGCTAACCACTAGACCAACGAGGCAGTCAAGTGATGATAATATGATAATAACCCATTGTATCACCATAGTGATTATAAAAGGAGCTAAGTTTGTTGTACTTAAACGATTTGAAATAATAAAGTCAGTGTCTTGAAAATTTATAAAAATGTAATTGTGACGTTCAAGAGGAAATTATTTTATTCCACCTCCCAGACTAGTAATTGCCTTTATAACTGTTCGGTAAAGGTTTATTAAATATGTATTAGACTCCGCTTTCTGTCGCTGAATAGACGACACCAAGTTACCAACGTATGAATTATTTAAATTGTGTTTGTCTGTAAATATTCTTTCCGTATTGAAATTCGTCGTAAAAAACAGACTTCGATCAATATCAAGCTCTGGCTATAATATAAAAAGAAACTCATGATTATAACGCTGGAATATTATTTCCATTCATCAAAAATGTACTCAAAAATGCAGTAGGTAGCTTGAAGACGGTATCCGTAACAAAAGTAAAAAATTGCCAACGCAAAAAATAAATAACATAACCGTTGTAACTTTTTCATACACAATATTACCTTTTTTGCTCCTTTCATATTTAATGAGGTCGTGTAATGGCAACACTGAACACACGGTGTGAGGCGATGTGATGCGTGGCGACAGTCATTACGCTCCATTATGAAACGATTTCTTCGTGAGAGCAAAACTGTAGGTACCGTTCCTAACGAAATATACTGTAATAATTTATGTATAAACATCCAAAACACGACAATTTGGTAAGGCCTTTTGATCTTGATTTCTCGGAGCGATTACAGAAATTGTGCTGCCGGGAAATTTAACTGGAGGCTATGTTGATAATTATCTGCCGTGTTATTGTCTAAAATGCTGTGTCGTTTAGTTTACTGTCAAAATATCCTTGACAAAGACCTAATTAGTAATTACCATAGTTAAAACTACTAATACCTTTTATTTTATGTAAGTATATTACAATATAAATAAATGAGATTTCTAATAACTTGGGTATACTTTTTATAATTAATATTATGATTAATATTAAAAGATAGTTACACCATGTCCATGATGTGGGTGTGCAAAGTGCAAGCAATGTTCCTGAATAGAAAAGCTTTCATGGCAGATTAAAAAATTAATCATTTTTAAAAAGTGCAAAAATAAATAATTACTGTTGATCTTACTTCATACGAATAGATATAATATAAGAGCTTAAAATCACAAAAGACTTCCAAACTCATAACAAATTTGTTTAAAAAGCTCGTAAATGTCGTAATTCTCGTAAGTTTCGAGTAAAAATTCGCATAGCAGTCACCAGAGAGTAGGCAATTTGGACCATGTCCAGTAACATGACATAATTAGTATTGGCGTCCAAAAATGATGACAATGTGAATAGCTTATTATACCTACTTGTGATATTATAATTTTAGCACATTACATTTTATTTACTAAAAGTATTATGGATTTTACTTCATTGTGAAATGAAATCAAATTAATGTTTGACTTTTGACTCGTATGAAATTAATAAAGATGTACCTGCTATCTTTGAGATTTAAAAATAAATTATTGATACTGAAAATACCTTATATAAATTGTCTTTTGAGTTGAAACCCAGAGATATATTAGTATCGAAAAGTAAGCGCGTGTAATGCATAAAGATTGAATCATTTAACTGGGTACAGTAACTATTAGTAGCGTACTAAATTTCTGAATAACAGTCCACAAGATACCCTTATTAGGTTTCGATAGACTGCACGACGCAAGAAGTTCCAAACAAACACAGCCTGACCAGTACCCTTACTCTGAGATTGATCGAATTTAAAATACGGTCTCACTAAGTGAGGTGAATCACATTTGAGTCAAACTAAAATGGACCCAAAAACTCTTGATTTAAAGTCACAAATTCAGTGCAACCGATTCAAATTTCGAAACGTATCGTTTGGAGCGCTAGCTGTGAATGCATACACGAAATTGAGCTCTAAATTAATAAGATTAAGATTCATTTTAGTTTGATGCATATGTAATTCACCTCACTTAGTGAGACCGTATTTTAAATTCGATCAATCTCAGAGTAAGGGTACATAACAATCGGATTACTTGTTGCAACAGCGTGTGTTGCTCCCGATTGCGGATCTCGTTTCACAAACTGCAAAGCAGTTGTGTTGAACTTACAAGCTCTTGTACCTATACGGTTTCGGTTGTTTATCTATACCTACTCTATACCTACTTATATTATAAAGAGGTAAAGTTTGTGAGTTTGTGAGGTTGTAGGGGCCAGGGGGTAATCTCTGGATCTACAGAACCGGTTTTGAAAATTCTGTTACCAATAGAAATCCACATTACTTGTGAGTGTCATAGGCTAGGTATATATTAACCCGAAAAATGAAAAAACTATTTCGTGGTAGTCAGATTTGCAAAGTAAGTCGAAGAAAAAATGGTCGAACGAAAACGTTTCTTACGAAAAGCCCATTCCACGCGGACGAAGTCGCGGGCATCAGCTAGTTAAGTATAAGTTAACAAACAAGGGGTCAATATTACACTATTTTCTTCTTCTTTTCTTGGTTTATGGCTTTCAGTATTTTATCGATCTACTCCGCATTTTGAACATTAAAAATTGTCAGTCAAATACTGTACCTACCTACCTACGTATAGTACAGTACGTATATTTTTGCATTATGGATGTCGAATGTCGATGAACTTAAAATTACCGTAAGTACAATTTTGATAACTGTTGTCAAGACTCAAGATATATCCCACGAAATTACATAATGTGAATTCAATTTGTTAAGTAGGTACCTAATATACATGCGTGATACACGCAATTCCAAAACCGTTTACTACAGCTAGCCGTGAGAAAAACAGCGATACTTAATATTCGTTAGTTACGAAACAGTATTCTAAAGGTAGGCAAGTCAAAATTTCCGCTACTTTTATAAAATAAACTGGCCGTACCTCTGTACTAAGTAAGTACATTATTTAGTTACTACCAACCCAACCTAATTTCAATGCATTATGCACGTACCTACTAATAAAGTACGTTTTGCTTTTCAAATTGGAACGGGAGTTCAATTTGCAATCATACACATTATCTCAATTGCAGCGAAATAAAAATAAAATCAAAAACATAATTAAAAATGCGAAAGTGTAATTGTCTGTCTGTCTGCTACGCTTTCACGGCCCATCTGTTCAACCGATTTTGATGAAATTTGGTACAGGAATAGGGCATATCCCGGGGAAGGACATAGGCTACTTTTATCCCGGAAAATTCAAGAGTTCCCGCGGAAATCAAAAAAAGATCTGTTCAACCGATTTTCTTGAAATTTGGTACAGGGATAGGTTGTATCCCGGGAAAGGACATATACTACTTTTTATGCCGGAAAATTAATTGAAAATCTTAATCCACGCGGACGAAGTCGCGGGCATCCTCTAGTAACGTAATATTTTAAACGACAGGTAGTAACCCACATCAGTTAGCACAATATAAACATTATAAATCGCGATCGCTTTATAACTTTATATTACGCTTTTATAAGCACTATAAAAAAGAACTGGTAAACGCTAATTTGAATGGTTGCTTAAATTAAGCTCGTGCGGTAAAAAACAAAGAGAACGGCGAACCAATCAGCATCGGCAGCTAGTGATGGGGCGGAGTCGCTCTTATAAGCAGGAATAAAACACCATACAGTTTGCGATGGAACGAAAAATAATTAACGCATTCAATTTTAAGTAGTAAATTCCCTTTTGTTTGGGCAAGCCTTTGACGATACATTCCGGTCTTGCGGACCCCTTTACGCGCTCCCGATTACGTGTCGACGCAATTGTGTTTCGTCAGAAGTGTGTACTGTACTTACCTACTGTGTACAAGCAAAATGGCAATGCCATGCCTTCCCAAGGCTTTGAAATACTGTGCACACTCATAACATTGATTTACTGCACAGTATGATCCAGCAATTTTTTTTTAAATTAACTACAAGTTAGCCCTTGACTGCGATCTCACCTTGATAGTAAGTGATGATGCAGTCTAAGATGGTAGCGGGCTAACCTGTAAGGGGCATGGCAGTTGTATTAAACCTATACCCCTATTCGGTTTCTACACGGCATCGTACCGGAACGCTAAATCGCTTGGCGGCACGTCTTTGCCGGTAGGGTGGTAACTAGCCACGGTAAAAGCCTCCCACCAGGCCAGACCAAGGAAAATTCAAAAATTATAAATTCCCAAATCGACCCTGCTGGGGATCGAACCCGAGACCTCTGCACGTTAAGACAACAGCTTTCAACACTGCGCCACGGAGGTCGTCTCACGGAGGAGCTATGGTACCTAATACCTATATCTTGTATATAGCTTATATTTATAAACTAAAAATTAATGCCATGAACGGTCATCGACAGTAATGTACTTGTGGGTGGGTAATCCTGTATAGAATGCATTAGCTTTAGTTTTCACGTAGGAGTACCTAGATTAGATGCTAAACTACTTAGATTAATAACTAGTTTCATCCCCTCCCCTGCATAAATGTATTTTATTAAAGCGATAATATTGTATGTAAGATTGGAAGGGAAATTATCATTTTATGCAAAAAATATCCTTGGAAACACTGAGGAATTATAAATGGCATTGAAATATTATACGCAGTTCAAACTATAAAGTAATTTTATTATTAAATTCGGTATAAGTCAGCCATCCATAAAATAACCCTAACCTAGAAGAGTAATTAGAGTCAGAGTCACTACCGGATCCAAACATGGATTGAGAATTTCCTACGCAAATTAGTTTATCTGCCTACCAATCCTACCATGGGTACAAGTTATGTAACCATCTAGCTATTTAATAAACTACTCTATGATTTATGATAATAAGTATTAATTATTATTAATTTAAAGCAATCATAGTGATTGATTTAAATTAACACTAGTTGAGTTGATGAATTCATAATTGTAATTACATATTTTCATTTAAAGGTTTCTGATATTAGGCTGCGAGGGAAAGCTGGAGCTAATCTGTTTATTTGACCTGCAACTACACACCATCATAAAACAAGTCAAAAGATCGACGAGTAACAAAATAAATGATAGGTACCAATAATAATTACAAATAATAATAAACGCGCGATGGCAACGTTTAAATAAATATAACGCGCCATAGGCCTCAATACATTAGAACTATATACTCTTTGCACCTATCGCATTTTGAAAGCGGTAAGTCATGGAAGTCAGGTGGCGCTGCGGTAGCTGTCAAAGTAATAACTGCTCCGTAAATTATTTGTTTTAAAAATAACTAAAATTGCTATAAAGTGACCGTCGTACGTTAAACGGATCCAGATTAGTGTGATTAATGTGTACACATGTTATCCAAGTATAAAGTGCATAAATAGCCGTAAAAAATCCGAAAATATTTTCGGCCCTAACGTTGCCAAACAATTATCTGGATTCATGAACAATCAGAACAGTGAAAGTGTATTTTGTAATCAGTTTACTAATATAATATTAAATAACTGGAAATAAAGTGCAACTAATCGAAATATCAACCTAAATTATAAGCAAACAATACTTATTAATAATTTTTATGAACATTATAACTTAAAGTGCAAGTGCGGGTATTTTGAAATCAATCCATTGGACAAGTTCCTAGGAAATGGACTGTTTACGCCGTTACGCTATATTATGTGAAGCTTATTAACTTAGATTTATTAAAAACTTACTTCATAAATTTTTTACTGGACTTCAGTGTATATAACAAGTTATAATAACTAACTAACCAACATGGCTGAACTACAAGCATTATTCAACCAAATGAAAATTGAAATGTCGAACCAAACTAAAGTTATTATTTCACAAATAGACCAGAAATTAGTACCCTTCACACAAGCACTAGAAAAAATAAAGATCGAGAACGAACACTTAAAGGGAAAAGTAGCCCGTTTAGAAAGAACCAACAGAGCAAATAACATTATTATCTATGGACTAAAAGAAACCGAACTATCTTCCACCGATCTACTAGAATTAACAACGGACTGAGTAAAACCAAACATTTCCCAAGCCGACTGGTCATCGTGGGAAATTAGACCAAAACCCTCCAACTAGGAACAACAGATCTATACTTACTTAAATTTGAAGAAAAATCTCTATAAATCTGTACGTATAATGTGAGCTACTTGTAGTTGCCCTACTTCAGCTCTTTGACAAACTTTGCATCTCTCTAATTGAGGCATATGCACACCCACAGAACGCTCAAATGAAGATAGAATTCTAAAATTCTACACTGATAAGTATTCCAAAGGCCTTGTCCTTGTAAAGTGATTTTGATATACTTGATAGAGAGAAACGGAAGAGGTTGGAGGAGGCCTTTACCCGAAAAAGGGGCCCATATCTCCTATAAATATAATTAACTTTAATTAAAAATATGTACCTCATTATCCATATTAACTTCAAATGACTTGAAACATAAACTTCGTATGTACCTACTAACAATTAGCATTTTAAGAATAAATTACTATGTTACAACTAACAAAACTAACAACTTCCAAATTGTAAATTAGTTTAATAAGGAGTATGGGAATAAATGGCTTTTTTATTTTTTATTTTATTTTATTTAAGTCATGGAAGTGTTTGAAGACTTTCACTCTGCGGAGCGCGCTTAGGATACCATCACTCTACTATGGGTGTATCCAGATCTATAAGCAAGTATTCTTAAACTAGCACTGATGAAGAATTTTATAGTTTTATTACAGTGCTTCACACACGAGGAAAGTTTCTAAACTTACATACATATCAAAAATTTTCGGAACCAGCAGGATTTGAACCTGCGTCTCTCTGGGAATCGCGCCCTGAGCACCTGGACCACTCGGCCACGGTTCACTTACCTGCCAGTGACGAAATATTTTGAGGTATGCATCTTTAATCCAGTCTTTTAACGCGACTGTTTATGCCATCCAGTAGCGACACATTGCAGTATCGAAATTCCCAAATTCAAATTGGAATTGAGTATTGCGATTCCCAGAGAGACGCAGGTTCAAATCCTGCCGGTTCCGAAAATTTTTGATATGTATGTAAGTTTAGAAACTGATGAAGAAATTTGCCTGAATAAGATCCAAATTCTTAAAAACAAACATCTTTAAGTTAAAATGTTACACATACTCATGCTGAGTCCTATATTTGGGAGAATTTGGGAGTCAAAACTGTCTGCTGTTTACGGAGTATCGGTAATAATGCATACGATATAAACAGAGATTAAACACTTATCATAATCATCACAGATTAAAATGCAAATTGCCCCATGATTCATCAGCTGTTTGTTACAATAATGGCTACTCGCCTTGTAATTACCACACCCATGCACTTTAAATTAATTTCCTAGTGCAGTGAACCGACGGACACTGTCATTATGTTCCGATATTGCTAGCTGTTTATTATATTTTGTAGATAATGATGACAGCCTCTCAAATAAAGCTGGGTGCACACCGTGAAAAATTGGTTTCGAAGACAATTTTTCATATTTTATAGTAAATATCATATTTAGTAAGGTTCGTACAGCAGTTAACAAGTTTTAGCTAGTGGTGACTGGTGGAGACGTACTAATAACACAGATGTGTCATGTGACCCAATAGAATGCCTTGATTAGCAAGGCATGCTGGCTGGATCATACCAAGAAAACATTAAGTATATCAACCAAAATAATTTAATAAATACTCAAAATAAAATGTGAAATTGTATAAGTTACAGAAAATACCCTACAGAAAATATCATGCAAGAAATAATAATTTAGGAAAATTATTATATTACAACGGAAGCGGAACCTAGGTATTTACCAGTAGGAGCATAATATTATTCTCTGACGGAGCCTATCAGCGTTAGGTATATATTATTTCTGGGGGCTTTTAAAATGAAACTTCTTGATATCATTTTCTATCCATCCATCCCATCCATCCATCCATAAACCCGAGATTAGTCTGCGGTAGGTCGCCATAAAACACGCGTCATTAATTCAAAGATTATGTTTTATAATAATTTAAGAAAAAAATAATCGAAAGTATAATATAACGTTAATAGCAATTTATGATCGAGGGTTTCAAAGAATCAAGGCACTAATATTAAATTAGATACTAATAGGGTTACCATATTACATACCAACTTTATTATTCTCAAATCAGGACCTAAAGAAGTAGTTACTTAATGAGTAATGATCCTACCTATAGTAGAAGTTGTATTTAATTACAAGATAGCCCTTGACTGCTATCTCGTCTGATGGTAAGTGATGATGCAGTCTAAGATGGCAGCGGGCTAACTGTTAGAGCTGGGCTTTATTTGCCAAGACTGTAACTGTTAGTTTGTAAATTTTTTATCAAAATTTTGTTTGTTTTGTTTTTTTTTACTTAAGTTACTGAATCTGTGTATTTTAACAAAATTACATAAGCAAAAACTTTGAAACCTACCTGAATAACGAAAAAGGATATTTTTTCATCCCTGCCCCCCTAGCATGGGCCGAGACAATCTTCTCCCCGAGGAAAGGATAAAAATTTTATTCCTAAATAAATAAATAAAAACGCTAAATAACGGTGGAAAAATAGTCCCCCGAGTCCCCGTGAAATTTCAAACGGGGATAAACTTCTCCTCTCCCCTGTTGCTCTGCTCTGAGAAGTGGATAAGTTAATTTTATCCCTTGTCAGTGGATAAAATCGGTGGATAATTTTTTTATCTCCGGCCCATGCTAGCCCTGCAGGGAGACAAATAGTTGCTGCTGGATTTTTATAAAAACCTTAACCATATAATAACTATCATAATTGTTTAAGCCTCAAGTTTTTTTTAACTTAAGTTGATTCTCGAAAATCAGCCGGAGTAAAAAGTTAAGGTGTTTCATGTCGTCCCGTTTTTAGGGATTACCGTAAACACCACCTGTCCTAAGAAAACAGGCTGGTTGGCAACTCTGAATTGGAGATTGAAATTGATATTATGATAATATAGCATCGCTCGGATATAATCAGATCCCTTAAAATACAAATGAAATCAAAATAAACCTTCTGGGATATAAATTCGAATGAAAAACTGACACATCTGTTCATATTTCATAATATGTATTTCCATTACATTTCCAATGAAATTATGATACACCAGTTCTAAGTGATATTCTATACTTAACAAGCTGTTTTGAATTTTATGCTGTGTTAAATTTCGAGGTCTATAACTATTAACCATAAAGGCCTTTATTACTTCATTTATCTAAAACGATTAAGTACCTATGTAAATATTAATTTTCACAGTTTTATAATATATTTAATTTAAATAGGATTTCTTTAATTTTAAAGATGTGGATGGCAATCAAAAATGCATTGGAAGCAACAGTAAGTAGTTTGATTGATTTAGTGTTTGACGTTGAATTGTTGTACCTACTCGTAAGTGGTATTTTCTGGCATGGCATTTTTATTTTATTATTGGTAACTCGATGATGATGCCCGCGACTTCGCGGTTCGAAGAAGTCTGCTTGGATGAAGTTTTTTTGATTCCCGGGGAACACCTAATTTTCCAGGTTAAAAAGGTAGCCTATGTCCTTCCCCGGGATGTAACCTACCGCTTTAAACCAAATTTCATCAAAATCGATTGAATAGATGGGCCGTGAAAGCGTAGCAGACAGACAGACAGACAGACAGACAGGCAGACAGGCAGACAGACAGACAGACCGACAGACAGACAGACACACTTTCGCATTTATAATATTAGTATAGATACGGATATTAGTTTGGATTTTGAGAAGAGTCTCGTGCTCATTAGTGAGCCGGGATTTATCGAAGTGATGATGATAATTTCTGTTACAAAAATTAAATGCCTTGAATAAGAATAAAAATCAGTAGGTATGTTACATTAGTAAGTACAAGCCATAATTTATATATTCGTAAAGATGCATTATATACACCATCGCACCCATATCGTAGGTAGTAGAAATCACTATAATTAAAAAAGTAGCCGTTACAACAAGCTATACTCAAAATAGTATTTGTTAACACGAAAGCTCAGGTAAAACTGCCTTTTGATAATGACAGTATTCAACTCTTTGGCTTCGTTAATGCACTCCAATGTAGCGTCGAGACTGAATGCTTTTTAATGGGCTGACTGCATATTAAATAAATTATAACTTGCATGCCTCTCCATAAATAGTTTGTGGGCTTATGTAGGCGGTTGACACTTGAAAAGATAATTAATTTACTTGGATATGTACAAAAAGCGTTGCTCTCTCTTCCTTCATTAATCTTACTCTGCGAATGTTGAATGCTGAATAAATATTATATTTCTTTTGTATAGAAACACGGCTTATATTTGGAGTGGTGAAAATAGACCAAAATATATTAGTATAAGTCAAGTATCTATTCATAATTACGTCATGGAAGAGATATTACAAAAAATGTATTATGTTATTGCTTATATTTACAGTAATTATGTGGAGGTTAGAAACTAGAAGCCTATTTGTGTAATAAAGTACATAAAGTGTGCTAGCCTTACTTTCTTTATGTACCTCTTGAATCATGATAGCCAACTTAAAATTTTATTGCAAGCCAACTTATCACAAGTGGAAGGAGGTGCACTGCGATTATGTACTTTTTACCAATAAATTATTCAGTTTTATTCACAGAACCATCAAGCACCAGCAGAACTTACGAGTATAAAATCTGGGAAAACTAAGGAGCTCTATGGGTATTAGGTACTGGACCTACTATAGCAATCACAATTTAATTATGTACTAGCAAAATTGGATAACGAATAAGCCTATTTTTTAAATAACCCAATTGAATTCCCCGGGTGCAGTTATTTGCAGTATAGGAAAGTCCAATTTGACGTGAAAATTTTACGAAATTATCGTATAGTTTGACTGAATTAAATTACTTCCTGTTATGTGATTTCATTTAAAAGTCCGACTGAGTATTCAGTTAAATTTTCGAATGATATTACAGCTATGATTATATTATTTTATATTCAAAGTAAATTTATAATTTTTCAATTAGCTTTAAATAATTATTAACTAGCTGTTAAATTAAGCGTAATATAACGGGTATAGGTATTATCATATTTTATTAGATCTATGTTTAATATTTTATGGCGTGAGTCTGTGTCTTAGTTTATTATAAAAAAAATGTTCATTATATTATTTTTTGGTTAATAATTTTTTATAGGTAGTTGTTTATGTAATATAATTAACCAAGTTTCTTGACCATGTAAATGTATATTTAAAGTTTAACTAGCCGGGCATTTTCCGACAAAACCTGTGAGTTACAATCGGTGATAAAGTTATATCTATCATGTGAATGTAACGAAAAACGACGAAAGCTCTACGTAGTAGGAAACCCACTGAGTATAAAAATAAAATTTTGACTTTAAATATGACGTAATTATTTCCTATAATATATTATATTATATTACCCTATAGGGTATTTTAACTTTTTGTAAACAGGAAGGTACCTACCAACGGAAATGACTCATGAAACTTAATCTTAATAAGTTGCTAGGAAAAAAGGCCTGGCTAATCCAAACAATGCATTGTTACGTAACACTTATAAAGTGGCTATACAATATAATTTCGGACGAGTAATATACAATTCTATCTTAAATATTAATATGTATACGTCACTGCCCATTTTGCCTTTTACAGGGCATTGTTGTAATGTTAACGCATCATTCTCATGTCACAATTTTAAAAGGTTTGAATTTATAATAATCGTGCTAAGAGCTGATCATCAAAATGGAGATCAAGTATCCGTTAAGTATGAGAAAGACTTTATTTATGTAAGTAAGTAGAGTTACATTGAATACTTTAGTAGCTATACCGTAAACTATATTATAGATTTATACTATATTATACTAAAGTATTTAATTCTTCTACAATTAAATTTATATTTTGTTATCTCAAGTACTTCCTTAGTAAATAATTCATAGGCTTAATTCAAAAAAATCACGGAACACGTGGCAAGTGTTTTCATACATATCACAGCTCTTGATTTTTTTTAAATTTAATGAGTAATTGGTCCTCAACTGGGATCTCATTGGTTTGAAGATGCTGCGTAAGATGAAAGTTTATCATAAGACCACAGCATTCACTAGTCACCACTGGGCCAAGGAGGTCATTTTTTACGCAGAAACCCACCTTTTATCACACCCTTCTTGAAAATTCCCTTCGAGCTCTTAGACCTTAACTGTATGTTAATATTATATTATAAACGGTATAGCTGACGAAACACGTGTTGTCGGTGCGGCCATTGTTAAAAAATATGTTGATATTATACAAAACCGGCATGTCGAATCGATTAACTGATAGCATCTAGAATATATTAAACCAAGACGTGTCTGTCTATATACCTCAAATTGAATCGAGTATCATAGGTAATAATCATAACCTGACTAACGAGTTAGCAACTATCGAATAGGTACATACATGTATGTATAAAATATTGTTCTACTCGTTATTGTTTACCTAATATTATGATCACACTAATTCCAAATATTATGTGATAATATGAAAATATTTCTGATTACATAACTTACAACAATTATTATAAACTAGATGATGCCCGCGACTTCGTCCGCGTGGACTAAGTTTTTTCGATTCCCGCGAGAACTCCTCAGTTTTCCGGGATAAAACCCTATGCCTATGTCCTTCCCCGGGATACAACCTATCCCTGTACCAAATTTGATCAAAATCGGTTGAACAGGTGGGCCATGAAAGCGTAGCAGACAGACAGACAGACAGACACACTTTCGCATTAATAATATTAGTATGGATTAATTAATTAGTACAATGGAAGGAATTAAATATAAAATTGTAATTTTTCTACGGTTCTATTGTTTTTAAACATACTCGGACAGCGTAAAAAAAGCGGTAACTTGTTTTACTTGAAAATCTTGTGTTTCTAATGACAAGAATGTTCAATGTTGAATAAATATAATATTTCTTTTGTAAAGAAACACAGCTCACATTAAGGATAGTGAAAATATACCAAAATATACCTATATTATGTATATGTAAAGTATTTTTTCTTAATTACGTCATGGAAGAGATATTACCAAAAATATACATTATTTATTATTATTACGTATATCTATAGAAGATAGATAGAACTCGTAGGAAATCAGAAATTGTAAGCGGACGAAGTCGTGGGCGACAATTAGTTTAGATATAAAAGGTAACTTTTAAATATAGCACAGATTTAAATACTGGTCATAGCGTGAAAGATCCAAAGTTTGATAATATGAAATCCACTGTTTAAACGCTAAACTCAGCTCTATTATATTTTGTTACAGATTTCGACCGAGAAGTTTCGTTTTATGTAAAATTTCAAACTCCATAAAGTCCATTCTTGTCGCATTAAGAACTGTTTTTAAATATTACAATCGTGGCGGTGAAGTTTTAAACAATGTATCTTTCAAATACAAATAGGTATACGTATCTTAAATACGATATGTATGTATTGGAAGATTCACACAGGTTTTGCTTCTTATCAAGAAGCAAATAGCAACGCATTTAGCAAAGCGCAAGACTCGTGGCATGTATAATACGTCGTAGCCGGATTGTACGATCGGCCGTATTGTGAATTGTGATACGGCTAGCCGTTTTGTAAAACGGTGGATTTCACGATTTGACAGCGACATAATGTATAATATTATGTGTAATTAATAATATAAATATAAATATTTTATTTTAATACCAGTATTTTATGCACTTATGTATAATGTTTTAAACCCGAGAGAAATTGTTTACTTGATTTAAAACTTTTTTTAGGTACCTAGTCTATTTCATAAGTTAAAGTCTTTAAATACAATGCTTTAAAAACCCCAAAAAAAGGAGATTAAAAAAAAATACAATGCTTATAGTAATATCTCAAAAATATAGCATATACATTTCGCGACGTTTTCGAAGATTGTGGTTTATGTTTTAATAAACTCCGTGGCAACGAAATCTGCTGAAATACCTACGCGTACAGAAAGATAAACTTGAAACATTGTTTTTGTCTGAAAGCAAGAAACTTTAGTTTTCGGCAACCTTTAGACGAATTTCGAAGCGACGACGTCCAAGTTGGTAGTTTATTTAATAAGCTGCGACGCCCGCTACATTCAACTAACCCGCTCTTCGAGCCACGTTTTTGGGGTACAAAGTTTAACAAAAACCGAAACCGACTTGTTGGGAAGTTAGATCAGTCTGTACATTGCACTAAGCTACCACTTTTAACTAAATTGAAGTTGGTGGGCAAAGAGTGCAGTGCGAACGTGACACGCCTGTCTAACTCCTAGTTTGTGTCCGCATTACGAGAATGGATTCGCTCTTGTTTTCTATGCAGCGTGCTTCGCTGTGTCACTTGCTGTTTGATGTGGTAACGAAATACTGAAAGCAGTATTTTGTGAACTAGACATCTCTACTAGACATAGAGGGTCACCACGATTCATTAACAGCTTTCTCTATCATATGAGAGCGAGATATTTTGTAAGTAAGATCCACGTCCGACTCATGTTCAACACCATAATATAATATTAACTACATAATTATTATGTTTGTCATGGGATTTCTATTGGAATATGTTTGTTTCTTTAATCTTTGCTTTCATCAGGATTATTCATATTTTTAGGAATATTCACCAAAATTAAGAGCTGACTGACAAAATCAGTAGAGATTCACGTAATCTGCATCAAAACTTTTAATCCTTCTAAGAATTAGTTTACTTATATTATTATTTTAAAAAGTAAATCCAATACAGCCAACTTCTTGCCAGTCTTTGGTAAAGCTAAAACTCTTCCTATCTAAGTTTCCTTTATTTTCGAAACCGTCTATAAAAATCCGATGCTCAAATCCGATGTTTGCAGTTTATTTATTATATAGCACGTCCGTTGCATTCACTGCAAGCACTTTCACATCTATAAAGGTTCTCAAAAAGTGATACGGAGTCGATGCAGGTTAGATATATACCTAGTAACTAGGCACTAAGTACTACTAGGTAGCTACTGCAGCAGTATAGTCTGTACCTTATTAGCTTACACTTTTAGGTGAATTGAACTTCATAGGCAGAGTGCACACAGACTGTCTCTCGATGATTAATTATTATTATCATGATCATACTAATATTATAAATGCGAAAGTGTGTTTGTTTGTTGGTTTGTTGGTTTATTGGTTTGATGGTTTGTTAGTTTGTCCTTCGATCACGCCGCAACGGAGCAACGGATCGACGTGATTTTTGGCATGGGTATAGTTGAGGACCTGGAGCTTGAACATGGGCTACTTTTTATCCCGGAAAATTAAGGAGTTCCCGCGGGAATCAAAAAAACTTAAACCACGTGGACGAAGTCGCGGGCATCAGCTAGTAGTCTTTAATGAATGGATACATTTTGGTTCTTAATATAGTGTGTTCTGGTTAAGCTAAGCATTCATTTCTATATCCACTTAAGTACTAGATTATGGTTCTGAAAAAGTTAATTCAGAATTGAAAAAAGTTAGTCTGAAAGCGTTTCACTAAGCTTACACTTTAAACTAAATTGAACTTGCTGGACAAAGAGGGAATGAACATGGCACATCAAACTATCACCTAGTTCGTATGCGCATCACGAGAGTTTGAGGTATAGTTTTGATGTTTTATTATAATATTTAAGTATAGATAATGGGGAGTCTGTAACATGAATTGTAAGCAATTGGAACAATATTTATATACGGCAGGTTTAAAAAAAAGTGAAATTCAGAATTAAAAATGAGTTAGTCTGGGAACGTTTCACTAAGCTTACACTCTAAACTAAATTGAACTTGCTGGACAAAGAGTGCATTGAACGTGACACATCAGTCCATCACCTAGTTAGTGTCCGCGTTACGTGAGATGGATTTGTGCAGGTTCTTTGTACGTGTTTCGGGAAAAGGGCTATAAATGTTCATTCGGTATGTCATGCAGAGTATTGACAAATTTGATTCATAATATAGATTTACCTACAACTTTAACTTTTAAAAGAACTACCTCTAACTTTACTGTTTGAGCGCATGTAGTTTTGAAAACTTTTAAGTTGATAATAACTCAGTTAATCGCTATCCGATACTATCAGTAAATATGAGTATCTTAGTTGGTGAAACCTTAGTCACAAGAGTGCAAACTACGATCCTTTAAGATGGCAAATTATCATAATGTTAATTAGTCATGAAATTAGGAGAATTTTGCGAATTAAATTGAATGAATCCGTCTTTCCTTTTGTAAAACTGAGTTCCTAGTAAGTATAACAGGTGTAAAAAAATATTAAATATGTTAAAATAGCTGATGCCCGCGACTTCGGGATAAAAAGTAGCCTATGTCACTCTCCAGGTCAACAGCTATACCCATTCCAAAAATTAAGTCGATCCGTTGCTCCGTTGCGGCGTGATTAAAAGACAAACCAACAAACCAAAGAACCAACAAACTAACACACTTTCGCATTTATAATATTAGCTTTCAGACGGCAATATTATGTACCTTGATTATTTAACACAAACACTATGAAGTTTTGGCGCAGTAAGACTGGGCTCTTAAGTGTTTGGCATGCCAAGTATGTATTAGTCATCGATTTCGTCATGTCTGCGGTTGGCATAAGTACCAAAGGAATGGCTTGGGGCCAATCCTTTTGATATTTTCTTTGAATTCGTGATCGAAGTACGATAGCGGCACTCGCGATCGATACGTATAAACTGCAACTTGTTTTCATACGTTCTTGTAATAAAATGACGCATTCCTAAACTGGAAGGACTTTAAAACTTCTGAGTATTTAACCAACACTTTTACCCACTAATAGGTCTGTTTACTTCTTCTATTATTCAATTGTAATATGAGCCACTTACACGCCACGCGCCTAGAATTTTCCTTCTAAGTTACGTTTCCCACTTCAACACCTCAGTTATATCAGATCATAAAACATTTGGTAAATATTTTCAAGCAAACATGCAATTTCCTCAGCTTTGTTGCAGGGCATGTACATTTTCATAACTTATGTCCAGTGCTATGTATGCCCGCAATTTTTAGCCCACTGCTTTTAGGCTTGGAACCTGTAACAGTTTTTGCTTGAAACAGGGAGTTTTAAGCTTAGAAAGCACGTTACGAATACATCGTATAACATTTTAGCATTTCAGAGAGAACAGCAAGAGAGTACTTACTACTTACCTTTACTTTATTATGTATATCTATATCCATACTTCCATACGAATATTATAAATGCGAAAGTGTGTCTGTCTATCTGTCCGTCTGCCTGTTTATCTGTATCTGCTTCGCTTTCACGGTCTGTCTTTTCAACCGGTTTATAGAGATTAGAGATGGGTTGCATCCCGGGAAAGGACCTGAAATTATTCCGGAAAAATTAACTGCGGGAATCAAAAAACCTTAACCCACGCAGACGAAGTCACGGGATCTATTAAATCTCCATAACAATAGGCATCTAAGGTTTTAACATACTTGTAGCTATATTGTACTTAGGTATTCCTAGCTTCTTAATTAGCTCACGAGATCATATATCCTTTCCAAGACAAACGGCCCTAGATTACAGAGTAGGTTCTATGTATGCCACAGATAATTTCTAGCAAATTATTATCGTATTGCGACTTTCATGTTTGTTATCAAAGTTAATTTTATTATTTAAATTGAATTGATTATATTAAATTCAGAAAATAGAACTGTTTATTTAGGACTACTGAATTGGTTATAGAGTAGCAACTTCGAGATCTATGGGCAAAAACGCCCCAGGGACCGTCCAGGCCCTCACCGTCTATAGCACACGGTATGGTTAAATTAGCGTAGGTCATGTCCATATAAAAGACATCAATCAGTGGAAGTCATTAAAGGAAGTTGATGTGGAGGTAGGTACAATAAACTTTGGAACTATGAGAGCCAAAAATCTAACACATAGCCAGAAGATGTCAGGAATCAGGATTCATATAAAAGACATCAATCAGTGGAAGTCATTAAAGGAAGTTGATGTGGAGGTAGGTACAATAAACTTTGGAACTATGAGAGCCAAAAATCTAACACATAGCCAGAAGATGTTAGGAATCAGGATTCAGGATGAAGATTATTTTTCATTTTAATATAATATTAAATAATGAAACTTGTGAAACAATTTAGGTCCCAGTTACATCATCGCCGCGATATCCATATCTTCAGTTGTCATGCAATAAAAACTAGTGCACACCGAGTTTTTTAAGCATATTACATGTGTAAGAGAGCGCAATAAGTGCCGCTACAAGAGTTATAACGCTGAAGTAGGTACTCCAATCTACACCGTTTACGGTGTTAACTTTAAAAATTGTTTCAACCTAAATGACAAATTTAGACTTGAAGTTTTTAACATTTGCATACATTTTAAGAGATCTTTACATCAAAGCCTGTAATTTTACTGCACGACTAGCTAAGTTGCAATACCTAGAAGAATTTAAAAAAAAAAACACCCTAATTAGTTAATTAGTCGAGACTCTTACTTCATCAACGTAAAAAGGTAATGTTACAGGATAAGACGCAGCAGGGAACTACATAATGACGCATTTAGGCTGTGGAGGCAACAGGTGGCTCGTCTCGGTATAGAATATTAAAGAAAATACGCGCCTGTGATGAACCGTCTAAAATTTCAGCACCGACTCGGCCGTCTTTTGTTTTTCGTGTTGCATCGAATGTCAAGAATTTCTTGTTACATCGATTTTATGATATTTCTTGTAGAGACATGGAATTTGTTTCTGCAAATCGATATTATTTTCTATTGAAAACAATTAATAAACATAGCAAAACATACTGCTTCACAAACTCCTCCCATACTGACTACTGAGGCAAAAGTCTAGTTTCTGTACGCTGCCTATATGCTGCCTTTGTAATTATGCCCGACACTAATTATTGACAGCAGGCGATGGATTCATTCGATGTGACAGACTTTTACCGTGCCTAAATTAAATTGGCTTTCGAAGCTATTTTAAAAACTGATCAAAAGTTTTTCAATTGAAATCGAGTCGCGTCAAACCCTTTGGGGATGAAAATGTTACCTTTTATACCAGATGGATTTGTATTGGCAGTCGAAGTGGGTCCACAATATATTATTATTAGTTTATAAAGCATCCGTAATAAGGATTCACTCTACGGATCCACTGTTGATCTTCAGGTTCATACAACTTATAGTTACCTGCCTTGCCATTGCACGTCACGCTGTAGTGCGTTGATTCAAAGATTCTAACAATTCAAAGGCCTCTTAAAGAAACAGCGTATACCTAAACGCTTACTAATAACCAATGCACGTTATGTAACTAGGTTTTTTGCCTCAGTTGTCAATTTGATATGCCGTTCATTGGAAGGTGATTCGATACACAGTCTTTGACACAGAACACTGAAGTTCGATCTCAACGAGGTGACCTGTAGTTTTTGTTAATCACAATTTATTGAATGCCGTGTTAAACTAAAGCAGGTAGATTTCACTGGTAACTAATAATACGCTACCGAATGCTATTCACGGCTACTGTGGATATGTCAGCGTCAGCAACAAAATGACAGGCTGTGCGGAGTCTGTGGTCGACACCAGTTTACTAATTGACAGTAACACGGAACTCGCTTTGAAAAAGATTTATAAAGTCCCGAAAGCTTGTCTGAAACTAGACTTTAATGCCATTTATACTTTTGCGTCCACTCTACCACCGAGACAGTGACACGCTCAAGACGAATCCGCCCTTTGAAAAAGATTAATAAAGTCCCGAAAGTGTCTAAAACTAGATTTTAAGCCAATTAAATTTTTCCGTCCTTTCCATCACCGAGACAGTAGTAACACTCTCAATACGAATCCGCCCTTTGAAAAAGATTCATAAAGTCCCTAAAAATAATAATAATACAGATAATATACTAGTCTGTGTAAATTACTAAACATTGAAAGCTTTTTTATTCCTTAACTAGAGGACGCCCGCGACTTCGTTCGCGTGGCTTGAGATTTTTAATTTCCACAGGCACGCCTTAATTTTCCGGGCTAAAAAAAAGCCTGTGTCACTCTTTTTTTTTTTTTTTTAATCCACTACAAGTTAGCCCTTGACTGCGATCTCACCTGATGGTAAGTGATGATGCAGTCTAAGATGGGTAGCGGGCTAACCTGTTAGAGGCATGGCAGTTAATTAAACCCATACCCCTATTTGGTTTCTACACGGCATCGTACCGGAACGCTAAATCGCTTGGCGGCACGTCTTTGCCGGTAGGGTGGTAACTAGCCACGGCCGAAGCCTCCCACCAGGCCAGACCAGGGAAATTTCAGAAATTATAAATTTCCAAACCCTGCCGGGGATCGAACCCGGGACCTCCGCACGTTAAGGCAACAGCCCTCAACACTACGCCACGGAGGTCGTCAAAACCCCACGTCACTCCCCAAGTACCCAGCTACCCATGCAAAAAATGACATCGATCCGTTGCTCTGTTGCGGCGTGATTGAAGTACAAACTCTCTATTTGACGTCCTTGGGGATAGAAATTTCAAAAACTTTAAAATCCGTATTTCATCATTAGCGGAAGCCCAAATACCAAGTTTCATAGCTATAGCAGCTTGAAAAACGACGGACTTTCATACAAACTTTCAACCCCTATTTAACCCCATTGAGGGTGGAATTTTTAAAAATGTGACACACATCCTTCTGTATTTTTAACCAAAAGCCAAAATATTAAGTTTCGTAGATTTAACTTGAAAAATTTCTTGTTAAATAAAAGACTACCCTATTTCACCCCTTTGGGGGTCAAATTTTGAAAAATGTTGAAACACATACTTCTTCTTATTTAACCAAAAGCTTAAAATCTTAGTTTCATAATATGGCTATAACTTGAGAAATGAAGGACTTTCATACAATCTTTCATCCCCTATTTCACCACTTCGGGGGTAGAATTTTCAAAAACTGTGAAACACAATATTCTTCATTTTTAACTGGTAGCTCATATACCAAGTTTCATGGATATAACTTGAGAAATAACGGACTTTCATACAACCTTTACCTCCAATTTTACCCCCTTAGGGGTGCAATTTTGAAGAATCCTTCCTTAGTGAGCGCCTACGTCACAAAATGAACCTACTGTCAAAATTTCAAGTTTTTAACCCCAGCGGTTTAGGCTGTGCGTTGATATATAAGTCAGTCAGTCGCTAGTCGGTCAGTCAGGCAGTCAGTCAGGACTTTGAATTTTATATGTATAGATAATCCATATATGTATATCAAAAAGTCAGTATTACTTGTCATAGCTACAGTTAGGTATAATGTGTTTTCGCTCTTAAAAATATTCCCAAGTTGGATGGATTCTATAAATATGAAACAAACATTTCTACGAAAAGTGTAGGTGCACACGTGCCTTGCGGATTTTTCCGGGTTGGGAGTTGGGACGCCGCGCCGGAATAAACCCTCCACCCGCAGTCAGTTACTAAACGACTCGGCATCGACAGTGTAGTTATAAACAACAAACGCTGTTGCCCCCGAACTGCTTATCGACTCCTGTGAATTGGTAATTACAATAGGTATGATGCTTATGTCAAAAATAAATTATTTCTTACGTCTTCCAAAAGACTTAAAATTCACAGATAGATTCGTGGGTAAGGTTTTTTGATTCCCGCGGGAACTCCTTAATTTTCCGGAATGAAAATACCCTATAAGTCCTTCCCCGGGATTGTAATCTATATCTCAATACCAAACTTCATCAAAATCAGTTGAAAAGATGGGCCACGAAAGCGTAGCAGACAGAAAAACACACAATTTCGCATTTATATAGTAAACTGTCAATATTATTATTAATCTGCGAAATTATTTCTTATCTTGTCATGCTGAAGTTACCCCTCTCCCACTCAAACTGCATTATTAAGTAAACCCCCCTTCCAAACCAGGAGGGATAAATCTGCAGGAGCTGCATCTTGTATTGAATGGAATATTTATAAGATTTTACGCTAAACATAATAGGTTTACCTTATTTATTCAAAATGCGCATGAATAAAATAATCTCGCTCGTATAAATATGGTTTTTAGTTGGTTTCGCATTTGAATTTATAATCCCTTGGTGAAGAAAATGAAATAACTAGAAATGCTTCTTGCATTGTACTATACGTAAACGTTTATTCTTGACTTCTTAACATTCTTTGTATATTATAACAAAAATCCCTTGCCGGATTCAATAAAATATTATTAAGAGAACTTAATGAGAATTTTAATTGGTTTACTTATAAATGTCAATTTGTTACTTCGAATATAAAATATATAGTTTTAAAAACCTAATTACCTTACTTTTTATACAGCACCAATGTAAAAAATACGAATTCCAGACGCGCTTTCATGTAAGTGATGAGCTATTAATACCAATTTGTCACAAAATCGTGACATCGTGCTGTGATTCATTTCGAAGGCACACATGAATAAAATTTGTACTTGCCCGCCTCATACGGGCGCACATGTGCGTGTATTTTTACACTATTCCGTGACGCAGGGTCCCTTATCGCTTGCGACCCGACCGCCTGACCTGCATACATTATTTCCAAGCAAGCTAAAGTTAATAGAATAAAGATGCTCACCCACAATAACTATTTTAATTAAATATTACAATAAAAATAACTAGCCAAGACACGTCAAGTGCCAGTCGGAATCGCCTACCGAAGGTTCCGTAGCCGTATGAAAGAGTTAGCTACGAGTAGGTATATGGTTCAATGATTAATTGATTACTATCTCCAATTTTTTTACTTGTAATATTATCAATGCTGTTCTGATAAAGCTGCAATTTGAAATTACCTACTTAATCATTTAAATTGCAGGTCTGGTTTTTGGAGCCTACAGCCGTAGATTACCTTCAAGGGCCAATTTGTAGTGGAATAAAAAACTAAGGCGCCCTTGTTGAAACTATGTTCTTGCAATCCTGTCGGCCTCATAATTTGGACGTACATACGGCTCCTTGTATAACAAACATAGGCACACGTACGCGCGCATTTAAATAGTGTTAAATCTGACTGCAGAGTACAAGGACAGCATTGAGGGGCACAGCCGTCGAGTGTATATTTTCAGGCCTTACTCTATCGCTAGCTTTATAAAGAGTGGTATCCTACTTAATGGGTGCAGACGGTTTAGCGATAGCGTGATTTACTTACTTGGAGAGCATTGGCAATAATAATAAACGTTCATCAAATTATTCGCTCAGCGCGTTACGGAGCGAAATTGACAAAGCAAGCAAAAGGCTTTCAAGGCTCGCTTGCGTGCTGCGATGTGTTTGCATCAGTAATTTGTTTGTTGGCGGCAGCACAAGACAGACTACATTAATGGATCCTCGCTCTACACGCAACTACATGCCACTCACTATGGAACAGTTTATCCTTATATATTCTTTACATGTCACTAGATGGTGCCCGCGGCTTCGTCCATAAGGATTTCGATTTTTAAACGACCCTGGAAACTCTTTGATTAAGGATAATAATGAGCTTAAGTCCGTCTTCGTCATGCAAGCTATCATTGTAACGAATTCGTTAAAATTGGGTATTTGACAACTACCACTACAGCCCATTTACCTAGGTCCCACAACTAGGCACAGGCCTCCACTCTCATATCAGAGAGGGAAATTAGAGCTTAGACCCACCACGCTGCTCCAATGCGGATTGGCGGGCTAAATGCGGATTGACAACTATTCAAATTAATTATTTTTTAGTGATTATGAAATAGAGGATCTCCCAAAAGTCGTAATATCCACGTCCCCTATTAGTTTTAGGTTCGAAACCCATTTTAAACTATAGATTGAAGTAAAAAAGTGTGTCGAATTTTGATGACATCACTGTTCAGTATTTTAAGCAACAGCCCATAGGTACTAAACGCGCGTTTTGACGTTTGAAAAAAAAGTCTCAAATTGTCAAATACCCAATTGATTAAAGTGGGCGAACCGTGAAAAGTTAATAAACAGACAGATGTACTGAAAGAAATAAACTTTAGCATTTACAGCACTAGTACGTACTTACGAATAAACAATCTTTGTATAAGTAAAATTTTGTAATTGTGAAGTCTTTAACATCAGTACCCAAAGGTTCTAAAATGTTGAACTCAATAGTGTCTAGACCCGTCTGATTATTTTAACGGTCCACCAAGTAAGAAAGAATTCACTTATTAGTGTACATCTAACAAGGTATAACAAAGGAAGAGCATCGTCTGTTATCAAAAGTGTAGCAATATTTTCTACAAAGCTATATTATAATACTTTCTTTAGAATTTACAGTCTAATGAAAGGATTTTTAAATCTAGATTCATTAAAATAACTTGAGCAGTCGGATTTTGTCAAAGCAATCTTAGAAATATTTATTTTTACTTTTCTGGTTGATTACTTAGCAAAAGGTAGATACCACAAAGACGTTTTGTCGTGTTGTTTTTGACCACAAATTTTTTGAATTTAGTTTCAAACCCAATTTACCTTAAAGGACGAAGATTAAACGATAAAACTGTAGTACAAGTTAACAATGTAAGACTTAACTCATTAATCAAGGAATCTAAATCACTGTTCAAAAGTTTCCAGAAAACTCGAACTTCCAGGAACTAAGCACTGCAGTACCAAGACATTATCTAACCTGATCTTAACCTGTGTCAGGTACTACTAGAAAGATAACAAGTTACTGCGTAAATATACTTTGAATAGTATCACGATCACAGAATAATATCAAAATACATAGAAGTAATGAAAGAACTAGAAGTTTAATTCCAAATTATTCGGTTATTGAAATGTTCGTTGAGAATAATTTGGAAGATTTGGTTGTTGTGGGTAATATCGCAAGCTGCGATTGCAAGATACACACTGTACCACAAAGATTTACCTACTGTGACGGATTATAACGAATTAAACTTCTAGTTCTTTCATTATCATGGACTTCCGCAAAGTAACGCCTGCTTCTATCCAATATATTATAATAGAAGTAGCTGAGCGCAAAATCGTCATCGTCGCTCTGATTTTCTAGTGAAAGTTCAATGCATATTTAAACACAGACGTATTTACATATAGCGTTAGGTTTGTTTTAAGTTGCTTTGAATACTAGAAATATATTTAACTATTTTCTTACCTATTCGTGAGTTGTTAAAAGTCAGCAAATACCATTTCTGTTAGGTACGTTCCGATCTATCGTGCATTGTCACTGTATTTCACAGAATGTAAAACGTTTCCACTCTTCCGAGTCCGCTAAAATTATCTTGACAGGAAATTCATGAGGCTTTTCAAAATGAAAGGAATTATACTGTCACGAGTATAAACAGTAAACACCTACACAATAATATCTTACTGCTTTGAGCTTTCTCCTAAAACTTCCCAAGAGGGAGTACTTTCCGCAGCATTAGAGAATTAGAGGGCTCAGCTATTATTTTTAATATACATTTGGATTAACGTATTTAAGCACCTACAGTTTAGGAACATAATAAACGTTTTTCTGTCATAAAATTTATAATTTATAGTAGATTGTTACACAAGGGACGTAAGTAAGCTATTACAGAACAAGATCCAATTTGGCGCCAGTGCGAGCGCAGCTCGCATAGGGCGCTAATGGATCGCGTGCACCCGAGATATTTAGTCACACGAGCGAGCGCAGCGAGCGAGGGTGTAATAGCTACTTGCAACCGAGGTAAGCATTCTACTTTATATCATTCTTGCGAGGTAAATAAAACATTGGTAATGCAAAATGAAATTTTAATTAGAATAATTAGCAAATTTAGAGAAAAAATAGAAAATCACTTTACGAACAAACTTCACAAACTTTCAGATCAAATGAAATGCCGCCATTTCCATTTTTTTTTCGTAAATAGTTTCCATTTTTTTTTTACGGCTCTGAGTTCCAAGGAGTTTTGCATAGTTTGAAATGTATGGAAATTAAATGCCGCCATGTTCAGTGTTTTTTTTTCAGTAAAAGTTTTCTTACCATTTTATAAGAAAAGAGATTGTTTACCAAGGAGTTTTGCATAGCTTGAACTGTAATGTGAACATTACAATTCAAGCATAGTGCGACGTAATGTTGCCTTGAATTGCAAACACCAACTTACAAGGAGACTTTCCACCATAGTAATCCCTAGTTACTGAGCAAGTATGATATAAAGTATATTTATGTATAGTCAATAAGTAGAGCTCACAGTGAAAACGTAGATTATTAACCGTACTTTATGATACATAGGAAAATGCTGTAGTAGATAATATATAATTAAAAGGTTCACATGCAAAGCCGGGCGGGTTAGCACTTAGCAGTGGTATCATAAAAAAGAATTTGTTAAAAAAAAACTACATGAATTCTTTTTGCTAAATAAGCTTCAAACAAAATTCTACGGTTGAAAAAAAACAGCGCCAATGTTATCTTTAAAAGGCTTCACGTTCCACAAGTTGCTTATCATTTCGTACATAAAGAATTCTTTATAATATCGCTGTACGGTCGACAAACGCCCAGACTATTCCAACTACAAAGTCATTTCAAATGTCAAAGTTTAACAAACCATACCTATAATATTATTATTATGTGGCGATCAAAGCAATGTACTTAGTGAGTCAGTGATACATATCTGAAACCATATATTGCCTGCGATTTTGAGCATGATTTATCACTATTTTGGCGCCTATGAAGTCTCTTCAACACTAAGTAAGTAAGGGCCTCTTTAATTTTAAG
This sequence comes from Erebia ligea, assembly GCA_917051295.2. Taxonomy (NCBI): domain Eukaryota; kingdom Metazoa; phylum Arthropoda; class Insecta; order Lepidoptera; family Nymphalidae; genus Erebia; species Erebia ligea. The sequence goes on along the minus strand of OU785233.1, from coordinate 8,494,337 downwards.
AACTTTGTAAACCAACCATATTTAGCAAATAAACTTCATTTCATTTCATTTCATTTCAAGTAGGTTTTGTCTATATTGTCTTTTGTACTTGAAACTAATTTAGTTATATTTCTGTTCAATTTATTAATACATATTGACCTTTTTTCAATTTTAATATTGATCTGATGCTGGAATTTATCTAATTCCACCATAAACGATAACATTTCTTCATTATAATATTCATACACATAAAATTCTAAACCGTAAAATTTTCTTTAAATTCATAAAGGTAGTGATAATTTCATAAAAAATGTTTGATTAAATACCATTTAGAGTCAGAAAGATGACTAATTATAAAGTTTAATGTTGCTTTTATATTATACTAGCTGATGCCCGCGACTTCGTTCGCGTGGCATAAGTTTTTTTAATTCCCACAGGCATTCCTTCATTTCCGGGATAAAAAGAAGCCTATGTCACTCTCCAGATCAGACCAGACCAGACTATACCTACCCATGCAAAAAATCACATCGATCCGTTGCTCTGTTGCGGCGTGATTGAAGGACAAACTCTCTATTTAACGTCCTTGGGGATAGAAATTTCAAGACTGTGGAATACGTATTTCATAAATTTAAATCGGAAGCCCAAATACCAAGTTTCAGGGCGATAACTTGAAAAACGACGGACTTTCATTCAAATTTTCAACCCCTATTTAACCCCTTTGGTGGTAAAATTTTTAAATATTTTGACACACGTACTTCTTTATTTTTTACCGATAGCCAAAATACCAAGGTTCGTTGAGAAATATCTTGAGAAATGAAGGACTTTTTTACAAACTTTCATCCCCTATTCCGTTCCTTTGGGGGTTGAAATTACAAAAATGGTGAAGTACTTACTTCTTCATATCTAACTGAAAGCCCAAATGCTAAGTTTCATGGCTATAACTTGAGAAATGAAGGACTTTCATACAAACTTCCAACCCCAATTCACCCCTTTGGGGGTGGAATTTTGAAAAACTGTGACACACGTACTTCTTTATTTTTTACTTTAAGCCAAAATACCAAGTTTCATGGATATAACTTGAGAAATGACGGACTTTCATACAAACTTTAAACCTCTATTTCACCCCCTTAGGGGTGGAATTTTGAAAAATCCTTCCTTAGTGAGCGCCTACGTCACAAAAGGAACCTACTGTCAAAATTTCAAGTTTCTAACCCCAGCGGTTTAGGCTGTGCGTTGATATATAAGTCAGTCAGTCAGTCAGTCAGTCAGTCAGGACTTTGAATTTTATATATATAGATTTTGGGAATTTCACAAAAAAAAATACAATTTATATCAGCTCTTTTGATTTTACTAAATTGAGTATGTCAATCCCAATCGCAGTTTGTTAGCAATGTACATAAACGAAAATCAACACATAAAACTGAGTTACTGACGCGTGAATCAGGAATCGTGATTGTGAATAATTAAATATTTTTATAGACTCAACCTGTTTAACGCATATATCTTCAGAGTGATATTTTTACAAGGGGTATAAGTCTGGTTAATTGGCAGTGCAAAGTGCGAAGCTGATAAGTATGCCAAGTGTTTTGTAGACTACAATATGGTGTTTCTTTTAAATCTGTCTCTAACGTCCTGGTACATTAGAGCTAAATTGGCGTGTATCTATTTATAGGTATTTGCTTAAGACCTTAGGTTTTGATAAACAGACAGCGAATGTATAAAGGCTTGAGTGATGCGAAATGGGGTTGACAAAACGAGCAGTGATCAATACAGGAATTTACCACGGAGAACCCTCTGTCATAATATTATAGAGAAAACTACAATAATATCTGTAGTTTACTTGGTGAATTATTATGCTAACAATAGGTACTAAGTATGTATTTCTACTTATAAAAATAATGAATAAATCAAACTCATTAAGTACTTGTGTAGAGGTCGTATGATCTCAAAATGAACTCTCACATGTTATCCATCCATCAGCCTGTACGCATCCACTGATGGACATAGGCCTTTTCGAGATCGCGCCACCAAACACGGTCCTCTGCCTTCCTCATCCACCCGCTCACATGTAAAGTAGTTCAATAGCAAAGAATATGCCGTCATTAGTCGATCAGTCACTAATTACTATTTAGACATGAATTTTATGCTGGATCTGTTGGCCAACTAATTACCTACATAACGTTTGGTGGGAAGCGTTCATATTAAGATTAGATGACCTCTTAAAAAATCTATATAACTAACTGTTTGACAAGATCCTTACCAAAACGGTTCTACAATAACGTTCATGAAGGAGTGCCGTCATGTCCACAGCATACTAAAGAAGGAAAGGTTTTTAAGCTGTTGTGAAATCAGGACTTATTTAAAGGCATCGACTCCGTTAATGGACAGGTGCATAGCGTGTTGATGTAGATAAGGGAGGTAAACGTACAAATTAGAATGCACACACGTTTTACTGTCCGCCTTTTATTGGATAATAAAACAGGTATGAGACATTAATTGGGATAACGGATCACGAAAATACGGGCAGTGGTATTGCCCCATTTATTGTTATTTATAAATAACCTATTATATAATACATATATTTAAATGGATGATAAGGGATCCCTTTGATGTGCCAGGATAAAATATAGTAACCTTACTCCGTCTCCGGGTTGCATGCTAACTATATTATTTGCCCAAAATTTCGCCAAAAATTGGTAACCGGAAGGTCGGTAAGACAGGCAGATATGTGGATGTATGGATATTTTTAGTACTTAGATACATATTTTACTATAGTTTAGCTAATGTATTTAATTTTTACTATAGTTATAAGAGCTTTGCATTGCGTAATTTTAATAAAATGGTTAGTACTATGGAGTTAATTAATTACAAATACTCTTTTATTTAAATGTAGAGTCAATAACTTATAATTAATAGGTGAATTACGCCTAGTGTATAGTTTGCTCGTTGAAAGGAATATGTAATTAAATAACTTAAATGAAAAAGTCCTAATAAGACACTTACACTTACACTTAAAATATAGCATTTAGTCAATTATAGGTAAGGTATGCTATGGATACCCAGTTTGGGTGTAGCAACATGTAAATGGGTACCTACTTCATAATTAGTCTAATAATATTCAAAAACTCTTAATTATTATAAGTACACATACTGATACATAAATGTTAAAGTATTGCATAGTGTCTTCAATTTATTACTGTAAAAAAATATCCTTAAATTGACTAAATAAAATGCATTTAAGCTGGGTATGCACTTACGGCTTATCTCGGCGAAAACACGCCAACGTTCAATGTTGTGCCAATTAACCGGGCAGTTCGCCTTCTATTTACAAAAGCTTTTGTTTTATTCGCGGTATTTTTAAATATAATATATCTTTAAATTTAATGCTTCTTTTTGTAGAGGTGTTAACATCCTTTATTATTAAAAATGTTAAAGTATGTTGGTGTGTCCTCTAATCACGGAAAAATGGATCGACGTGTATTGTATGGACATAGGTAAAACAGTGGTAAAACTTGCAGGGTGACCAAGGCTACTTTTTATCACGGAAAATTACAGAGTTCCGATTTTTGAAAACTTTAATCAATGCATACGAAGTCGCGAGTATTTTATATTATAAGAATAAAATAGAAGAAATGAATAAAATATTGTTTGTAGGTACTTAAATGTTAGGAAAAAAATTACTGATGAGCATCGATAAACTAGAGAGTAATAATTATAATAATTAACATTACGACAGCACGTAATATCAATTCCTCTTTTTAGGGTTCCGTACCCAAAGGGTAAAAACGGGACCCTATTACTAAGACTCCGCTGTCTGTCTGTCTGTCTGTCTGTCTGTCTGTCTGTCTGTCTGTCTGTCTGTCTGTCTGTCTGTCTCCAGGCTGTATCTCATAAACTGTGATAGCTAGAAAGCTGAAATTTTCACAAATGATGTATTTCCGTTGCCGCTATATCAACAAATACTAAAAATTAAAAAAATATATATATTAAGGGGGGTCCCCATACAATAAACGTGTTTTTTTCGTATTTTTTTGCTCAATATTAAAAACGGTAACAGGTAGACGGTTCAAATTTTCACAGAATATTAACTTGTATATTACCTTTCAAAATAAATAATCAAATATCAATAAAGTAAATATTAAAGGGGGGCTCCCATACAACAAACGTAATTTTTATTTTTAATAAAAAGACCAGCAGTTAATTTAACTATAAAAATATGAGCAAGCAGCAACAGTTTATTTTAAATTTGTCTAGAAATAATTTTGTATTATCTAACATATTTATAAAAACAATGTATTAGTAAGGATATAAAGTATACATAGTACATAACATTCTATAGCTTCTCTGAAGAGTGAATTTCCCACATCGTTCAAAGAAAAGCAGAGCACAATGATACATCTAGAGTCACAGCACTCACACTTTATTTGCTTCTATCAATATTCATTATGAGACACCATGGCGTTGACTTCATACTCAACCTTGACAAAAAAATCGTTAGTAGTATTATTATTAGGTAGATAGGATTTACATAATGTAACGATTACAAAATAGTGTAAGCAAATCATACTAAAAATTGTATTTTTATATTTTCATGAATTTATGTATAAATTAAATAATTAACATTAAATTTTAACCATCTCAATAAATAATTCAATTGCCTCATCTCAGAATTCTACGTTAAAAACCATTATAATATTAACCATTAATATAATGTAATGAATATTTCAAGTGCCAAATAAAACTTTTAACTGCTTCATAACTACACAATCCACATATAATTAACATTTATAATGGAGTTTGATACCATGTTTTTGGCGCATAAAAACATAGTATTTTAACAGGTTTATTCATGATGGAATTGCTCATTATTCTTAAAGATAGTTCTTTTTCTTTTTAGGCTCAGATTAACTTCAAAAGAAGACAACTTCTCTATAGGTGTTAACTATGACTTACTTAACAATAACTTCCTCGACACCACCGTGGCAATTTATAAAGTTGACGTCAGATCTTGAAAATAACTCTTATTTTATATAACTTAGAATTTAGAATGAAGGCTGAGTAGTGAGTAGGTAGTAGGCGTTGCCAGCTATTCTTAAATAGCTGGCAACGCCTGATTCTTCTAAGGAACCGATTCATATGTCGTGAGGAAATAATGTATGGCACAGTAATACAAAATTTTATTTCAACTTTAATATCCCATTGTGGTGGAAGTTGGAACGACATGGGACATAAATAAGAGGGAATAAGTCGGGCGACGATTACTCAGGGCTGTAATGCGTATAGGGCTGGGGGAAGTTACGTCCAGAATACAGATTAGGTATATTTTTATTATAACTCGGTCATGTCATTTATCAATAAGTATTTTGTTGTATATAACTTATACTTGACAGCAATTTAATAATACTTTGGTCATAGCAATCCTTACTGAGGGAAATATTTTGAAACTGTTATAAAGATTCACTTAAAAACAATCCATCCCCCCTTTTTGCCCCTTCCCTCCGGACCTCGGTGCCATTCAGTCGTCTCCACGTAATTATTAAATTAATTTGAAAATAAATAAATCTTTGGCAAATTAAATTCGTAATAAATATTAGGACAGCAGAAAGTTTAAAGAGATCAGTTACAGTGGCTTAGTACGGAATACGCACACGCACAACACTCGGCTAATTGCCTACATAGCAGCAATTTCTGGAGCTACGCAACTATAAACCGTATGTACTACCACAATTACTTTCCCAAATGCAATCCTAAAGGAAAGATACGAAAATTCTTTTGAGAAAAAGAGACGTCAACATTAACGAACATTCGTTTTAATTGGGTTCAACTTAAACTGGACGGATCGCTGTAAACAATACAAACGACCACTCTGAATGACCTCTTCGTGTAGCCGCAACGCGAATTATCTCCGCAAATAATTACTTCTGATTTCTGGGTGCCTAGTACTTTTAAACTGAGTGCGCGCATACCCATAACATGCCGCTCAACCGTACACCACCGCCAGCGTCTTCAGCGGAACCAAATCTCACTGAGTGCAGTGGACTCGACCAAACCGGCTATGAAACAATCTGCAGCACCCCAAAGTTTTCTATTAGGAACCCGAAAAGGAGGCGTCCGAGTTCCAATAGTGGCGTAAAACACTTCATGTCTGAGATGAGACAGTTGTTTCAGGACTTAAAGGCCAAACAGTCAGAAACGATTGAGAAACTATGCTCTGTAGTGGAAGACCTTCGCACCTCAGATAGTTTCTGGCCGAAAAATATGACTCCCTTTTATTACAGCAAGAAAAGTTGGTATCAGACCGTAACGATGACCTTAAGTACATTAAGACATTAGAGGACTCACTTGAGAAGGCCGAGCGGTTTTCAAGGGCAACTTGCCTAGAAATTAGAAATATTCCAATTCAAGGTCATGAAACCAAAAATAGCCTAATAAATACAGTGATCAACACTGGCAGGGCCCTCGAATTGGAAATTCAGCCACGTGATATTAAGGACGTATTTCGAACAAAAACAAAGTCTCCTGAAAACAAAACTATAATTGTCGACCTAACGAGCGTCATCACGAAAGAAAAAATAATAAGTGCCGTACGAAATTTCAATAAAGGGCACAATAAATTATCAACTGAACACCTTAAAATCACTGGGCCCGCAAGACCTGTTTTCATTTCAGAAAACCTGACGCCGAAAATGAAAAGAATTTTCTTTTTATCCAGGGACTTTGCTAGGTCAAATGACTACAGGTTTTGTTGGGTGTCGCACGGCAAGATTTATTTACGCAAGAGGGAGGGTGGTCCTCTGATTCGAATCCTAAGCGAATCCGACCTAGCCGAGCTTCAAAATAAAAAGTGACTATACCCGCAATTCTTACCATTAAATAAATACGAAAGCGCGATGTTCGAGTCGGACGGTCATTCTCATTTCGTGAAATATTGTAATGGAATCATTTGTGTTTTAATATTGTTTCCATTGGTTTTGGCATACTCGTTTTCTCTCACACTTTTTACACACACTTACCTACACACTTTCATAACATCTACACAATATTATACCTATAAAAAGTTTTTCGCCTCTAAAATTCTCACTGAAACCGTATATTTAATATTTTCTACGTTTGCAATAAGTTCAAATTCCCATGTAAATGTTCCACTGCTAAGCTTTTACCCGCTCAATGGATGACATTAACACCATTGCGAATGAAATAGAACATATATCCATGTCGAAATCCCTAATTTGCTCCCCCGAAGACACTTCATTACACGTTGATAATACGGGCGATCTTTTCAAAATTATGCATATTAATATACGTAGCATAAACTGCAACTTTAATAGCCTGCTAGTCTTGCTACACAGAATTAAACACCGACTTGACTTAATAGTTTTATCCGAATGTTGGCTAAGTAAATCCCCACTTATTCCTCAATTGGATGGCTTCATTGCCCATGCATCATCGTATAATAACCAAAATGAAGGAATAGTAGTTTACATACGGTCCGAGATCCATAATAATTACACAATAGAATCTACCGATATTATTGATGCAAACAGTCTAGTCATTAAATTCTCAAACTCTCTTGTTGTGGTGAGCATATACAGATCTCCATCTTATAAAAACCCCAAGCCGTTCATCAATAGCCTGGATTCAATGCTAAAGGTTTACAATTCTTTTAGGAATGTAATAATAGTTGGAGACCTAAACATCAACATATTGCCTGATAATCTCGATTCAATCGCTGACGACTATTTGAATATGCTCGCTGCACACGGAATGCTTCCCGCGCATAGTTTACCCACTAGACTCAAGAACTGTCTAGACCATATCATGTTTAAATCTACTAATCCTGTAACCACCTTGGTTCTAGACTCATACATCACTGATCATGCACCTATTCTTTTCTATTGTGATGTTAATATTAGATCACAAGCATTTAATCATAAATCACAGAAATTAGACATCCAAGGCGCAGTTAGTTATCTGGAACAAGTTGATTTCTCCCCTATCCTTAGTTCCTCAGATCTTGAAAAAGCAGCCAATTTACTCATTAATACCCTTACAGACGCTATAAAGGTCAATAGTCGTACAGTAATTATTCCTAATAAAAATAGAATCATTAAACCTTGGATTACTCCTGGCCTCCTGAAATGCATTCGACATAGAGACAATCTGTACAGAAAGTCAAAAAAACATAAAGATAATCTTATCCTTAAAGCCATTTTCATTCGCTATCGTAATTACTGTAACAATCTCCTCAAAAAAGTAAAGCAAGAATATGAGCGGAATGAGTTTCAGAAGGTCCGGAATAATCCTGGTAAAACCTGGAAATTAATCAAGAAAGCTACTAATCTTAAACAAAAGGATCCGAGTCCGTCCGAGTTGCTGAATCTTTGTACTTACCCAGTTGATTCTCTGGATGCAGTTAACGGCTTTTTCTCCAGTGTAGGTAAAAATCTTGCAGAAAATATAATTCTTTCAACTGATCTAGCCAATGTAGTCTGTACCTCGAACCGTAATGGCCTAAATGCCATGGCCTTACTTACGATTGAATCCACCGAAATAGAAGATGCAATATGTAATCTCAAAGAGAAATGCGCTGTGGGCTGGGATGGCATTCCTTCATCACTTATTAAAGCTAGTGCACATATTCTTATCCCTATATTACAATATATATTCAATCTCAGCATATCTCTAGGCGTCTTTCCCCGTGCTTTTAAAAGAGCAGTTGTGCATCCTATTTATAAAAATGGAGACAGAGGCAGTGTTACAAACTATAGGCCAATTTCAGTATTAACAACCCTTTCAAAGATATTTGAAAAAATTTTGAACAAGAGGCTTTTAAGTTACATCGACCACAATGATATATTATCAGAAAACCAGTTTGGATTCCGTAGTGGAAAGTCTACCGAAGACGCAGTATTAAAACTGTCTAATAGCATTTTACAAAATATTGATAATAAATTAAAATCTGTCGCAATTTTCCTTGACCTTTCCAAAGCTTTTGACACTGTCTCTGTCCCCAATTTACTAAATAAACTTGAACAAATAGGTGTTAGAGGCATGGCTTTTAACATTTTTAAAAGTTATCTGACAGATCGTACCCAATACGTTAAGATAAATAACTTCCAAAGTAAAGAGGCCCCAATTGAATACGGTGTCCCTCAGGGTAGCGTCCTGGGCCCTACTCTTTTCCTTATTTACATAAACGAGTTATGTGGCATGTCACTGCCTAACTGCAAGATTGTTACCTACGCAGACGACACTGTACTTCTTATCCACGGAAAAAACTGGCTTGAAGCCAAAAAATTCTCCGAATCCGCTTTAAGACTTGTCTTGAGATGGCTTAAACAGAATCTGCTCACCCTTAACGTTGCCAAAACTAAATTCATTACTTTCGCTTCTTCTTCACCATCCCAAGCGCCTTCATCCTTCACAATCCAAGCCCACAGCTGCCTTAATAATGATAATGTTAGTAGTTGTGATTGCCCCCCCTTGGAGCGCTCACTAAGCACCAAATATTTAGGTGTAACTATGGACGGTTCTATGACATGGAACCAACAGATCGACTCTTTGGTATCACGAGTCAGAAAACTTATCTTTGTTTTTAAGCGGCTGAGGAATGTGGTGGACTTGGGCTGCTTGAAAACCATTTACTTTTCCCTGGCTCAATCGATTTTGTCATACTGCATAACCTGTTGGGGTGGCTCAGGCGTAACGTCTATGTTGAGACTTGAAAGGGCCCAGAGAGCAGTGCTAAAGGTTATGTGTAATAAACCCATTTATTTTCCCACGATTGAGCTATATGCACATACGAAGGTCCTAACAGTGAGACAACTGTTTATTTTATGTACGATTCTCCGTAAACATCCACAACTTCACTTCGATCCAAAAATTTACACAAAACGTAGACCTCACTCAGTATGTGCAATGGTTTCGACTCGGACAGCAATCTCGAGACGCCATTACCCTTTCTTAAGTTGTTTATTGTACAACAGAGTCAATAAATTATTAAATATCTACCCCCTCACAACATTTTCCTGTAAATCCAAGTGTTCCAGATGGCTTCAATCACTCTCCTACGATGAGACAGAAAAACTTTTAAAAATAGTCAAATAATTAAACACACACACACACACACACACACACACACACACACACACACACACACACACACACACACACACGTGCCAAGTCTTGCATGTTGCTTTTAGTTTTATTTTAATGTAAATTTTTCTAACTACCTACTATAAACTATTAATTTAAGAAAATAGTATTGGCTTACTGTATAGGATTACTGTATTACTGTTTCGGAGGCGGGCGTTGACGGCTGAAACGCAGTTTATACTTTTTTAGCCGTCATCGTTCTTTAGAAATAAGATGCATAATTTTTGTTACAGTGTACAAAATAAATAAATTTCATTTCATTTCATTTCATCCATCCATCCACCTGCCTGTATGCATCCACTGCTGGAAATAGGCCTTTTCGAGAGCGCGCCACCAAACACGGTCCTAAAAAACAATAACGGAAAGCAAACTAATATTATTAAAAATAACAGATACTTAATGGACATACTTATTTAATTATTATAATAAATGTTGGGAAGTATTAAAATATTAACTATACAGTGGGTTCTACGAAATCCAAAGAATGTTTCAAAATATACAAGATATAAGAAGTTTTCAACGAGTTTAATGTTTACCCATTTTGTGTAACGAAAAAATGTTTGTTACCTACACGTCCCTGATACTTTATTGTGCGGTTGGGACGGTAAATCTTCAAAGTTAAATACGGCAATTATTCAGAGGAGGCACAACTTTCATTGTATGCCCTGGTAATATGACCGCTCGAAGCGTTCACTAAATATGAAGATTCATGCCATGTCATCCATCCCAAATATTTTAATACATTTAGGTACTATAATGTTGGCGAGGCTTGAAATGATGACCTAAGGCCATGATCGGAAAGAGTGACAAGTAACCTCCCCTTTTTAATATAATAATATAACAAAAAAAATGTATATTGATCTATATAGGTATCATAAAATTATTTTAAAATTTAATTAAAATCAAATGTCACTTATTAAGTGACATTTTATTTTAATTAATATTTTATTTATATACTTATCAGTCCATCTACCATCTACGGATAACTAACTTGGTAGTTCATGCAAGCAAATAAATAATCATGATCGGATGATTGAAAACCACTTTTTTTGAACATAACTTTTCCATTTTTTTTTGTAGTAGGAAACGAAATCTTATTAAAACAGCAAAAAATGGTATTATAATGTTATTAGCTTACTATCTAAGAATTTTTTTTTCTACTTCTAATAAATACCTCGCAGTAATACAATACTACATCATTGTAATGTAATAAGCTCAATTCAATTTCGTCAATCACATCGAAGATCAATACAAAACCGCAGTTTCCCTTACGATATTATGCGGTGTAATTTGAAAAGATTTCTCAACGGAATAGTCCCTTTGATCGGATGAGATAAGACCTCGGTAACCAGAGATATTACATAGTCTATTAAAGTCTACCGTACATTCATACAATTGAGCTTTGATAAAAAGCTTCACAATTACGGCTACGCACGACAAAAATTGTCCGCGAAAATATCCGCTTAAAAGCTATGGTCAAGTACGATTGGAGGTATATATTAATAATTTTTATTTAAACATTGACTAAGTACCTACGTTTTTTATTGGAAAGCAAAAACGCAATTTAAGCATTTTCTCTTAATTGAAATTATTAAATATAACGCATAGAATATTTTACTACGATATTTTCATGATATTTTCTAAGAAAGTAATATAAAAACATACACGTTTGTCTTTATCAATCTTAATGCCAATATTGGATCCAGATTCACAATAAATGAGCACTGATCCCACATAAGAGATGTTTATCGCATTAATATAATACCGCATTAAGGTTACAATGGATCGGCTCAAGAGAGGTCCAATATAAGAAGCTCAGAGCTTTGTTGGTAGAATAGCTTTATGCTTAGAATGTACCGTACACCATGGGATTCAATAAGGCATTGGCCCTTACGGACTTTATACTTTTGTCATTCATGTCTTTTGTGCAAAATAATGCAATTCTGTTCAAGTGTGAGATTTTGCTAGCTTTCTATTGGCGTTTGGCTATTTTACTTTGCAAAAGTTGTTCAGTTTGTGTATATACTTAAAAATATACTTTAATGGATAAGTTTCGGAATAAATTTGACCTTTGAATTAATTAATAAGGGATCTCTTGTCATTCGGGTTCGGAAAGTCATTCCTGCTTAAGTATTTTTTTGTATATTTAGTATAGTCTAAGTTCACTTAAGGCGTTGACATACAAAAAGCGGAAAAGTAGTAAGGAGTAAGGACGACTACGTGTCCACACAGAAACTGTATTAAGGCTCACATGGCTGAATGCTCGTAGAAACCACACTGCTACCGAGTACCGTCGCGCCTTTACCGTTGCTTTACAATTCTCCATAATTTCGTGAGTTGTGACGTTTTTCATGCATTGTATAACAAATTATTATCCTATACGTGCTCGGTGCCATGCTGAAGTCATCATATTGAGTCTAACTTTATTACCCAACTACGGAGAGATTTTGAATGTTTTAAATAAAACTGACGATAATATAATACTTCTCTGCTTATGTCACATATTAATTACTGACTTTACGTATAGGTATGAATTCTAAATTATGCCATTTTAAACTGCTCAGCTGCAGTCGTTTGAAAATAACGGGAAGGGAAGCACGCTCGGTATGAAAATATCGAATTTATTGCTTCATAAGTCATGAGGGTTAAGTCATAATAGTCGACAATGGGCAATAAAGAGTTTATAGGTACTAAACTTCGATCTCATGGCACGTTGGAGTTCAGAAGTCAACTGCACGTTTTCGAAATTATTCCATGTAGTTATTTGACGACTTACCTTAGCAGCCACGCTAGATTTCTTAGATGTCGTTCAGTAAAAAACTATTTCGAATTATTTTTTATTTTATTATTAATTTACTAAATATTTAAAATTTAATAGTTGGATCTAACACGCGCAGTTATTAAAATGTCGAAGTGTGTAAAGACCCTTATTATAGATAATAAAAGTAGGTAACTTTATAATATTATAACATTGTTTACTTTATCAACTGTTAATAAAGTGAACAACGTTACTTAATAAATAATACCATTAAAATTGTACTTGTAAAGTAGTCATAAAACCGAATGCATATTAATTTTTTATTAGCTTATAAGACCCGGAGACACACCTCATAAATACATTTAAAGCATGTAATTTAGTTGTAATTTAGTTGTCTTACCGTTAATTTTTATTGCAAGAGAAGTTATATGAAAATAAAATATATTGCACTGGTATGTCATTTACATACTTATTAGTTATTATGTTGTCACAACTCGCATTGGTGATTTTGAGAAGGTGACTAAACTGATGCGGATATATTGTACTGTATGATACTTAAAGATTTCGATGATAAGTTCGGTTTTCGTAAGTTACGATTATTTCAACGAAAGAGTAAAATCGGAATTCGGAAGTAATATGGTGGTAAAAATTTTAGTTTAAAAATCGCAGATACACATAAATTCAGTTGAGCTCATTTTATTTCATTAAGTTTTGCTTTTGACTATGGATACGGGCTGTAGGTGTTAGAAGGCACTCACTCACGGCGCAACAGAGTACCTAAAGGATCGTCGTGACTTTTTTGCATGGGTAGGTATAGTTGATGACCTAGAGACAAAGGCAACTCTTTATTCCGGAAAGTTACAAAGATTTCCCGGGATTTTAATCCACAAGGGTATCGTGTTAAGGGCAGGAAGGTATGCTCATTTTAGATTGATAATGAGAAATCAATTTAGGTACTTAAATCTCTTCCCAAAGAGTGATACTTAATGACCCTACGTATAACTTTAAATAGTTACCACGCTATAAAGACCGGCGCCGGGAAAGGCAGTTATCCGGTTTCCTTCTGGGAACAACGTAACTTGGTTAACACTATGAGCGCAGCCGTTTTGTTTACCTGATATAGGTACCTAATAAGCTTTAGGTACATACTATAAGCGTTATAGGTATCACTAATTAAGTCTGTCAACAAAATCAAATCTATATGTTTAACGGAAAAAAGTACATACTAAAAATCGGCCAAGTACGTGAAAGATCGGACAATGCAAAGGCACAAAGGCGTGTACAAAGTGAAAAGAAGAAGATTCTCTCTCGAAGATGACGCTCTCGAGATTTTTTTCTGAAGAAGAATTTAAGCGTCTGGAACTAAATTAGGACCAAAAAGTCAATTCTTGAATTACTCAGCAACAAGCAACGCCTATTTTTCACGACTGTATAGCATGTATTCTCACTTTGTTAGGTCACGAATCTAGAGTCTAGACGCAACGATAATCATATTTCTATCAAATGTCTTGCTAGGGTAGAGTAGAAGACACCAACACACGTGAATGATCGCCCGTAACGTAAGATGGACAGACCACTTGATCTGCTGTAACTGTAAGTGTAGTTTATCCGGCAGATACTTTTATATGGAACGCTCACATTAGCGTGACAAGACAAAATGTGTTATGTATTTTTTTTTTATTCCACTACAAGTTAGTCCTTGACTCCGATGATGATTTCACCTGATGGTAAATGACAATGCAGACTAAGATGGTAGCATGCTAACCTGTTAGGGGTATGGCAGTTATAATAAACCCATACCCCAAATCGCTTAGCGGTACGTCTTTGCTTAACTAGCCACGGCCGAAGCCAGACCAAGAATTTAAAAAATGTACCCAGTATGAAAATTATGATTACTGCAACTGCAAATCCTCAAGTGACAATTGACAAAATGGAGGCCATAAGCCGACCGTTCTTGGTATGGGCGCTCAACGCATGTGGGTACATAAAGTGTGACCAAGTAGGTCAACTAAATCCATATTATTGGCCGTGAATATTTAAAAAGCGTATGAATGTATTTTGAAATAGCTTAATTTTATTAATGGTCGGAATGTTAGAATAGCCCAAAATGCGGGGCTCGTCCCGTTATAGAATTTCATCAATCACATTAGCATGTTATTTGGATACAACATGGGATGAATGTAACGAAAAGTTTATGGTTTAAACGGCTTTTAATTAATTGGCTTTGCGGTGCTATGTTTATCATCATATTATTACTTTAACTCTTTATGAATTAAATTTTACCATCAGTTAATATATATATCTCAGGAGAAGCTTCGATTGAGTGCTCACTTATGTCAATTTATAGGCATAATTAAATAATATTCAAAACAATATTGGTTTGTCAACCATTATGAACGTTTAAAGGCCATAGACAAAGCTATTAATAGATACGTAATCAATGCATTTGTGAATATAAAATAGTTAATTAGTAAGTATTAGATAAAGCCCGCAATTTTCTCCGCGTGGATAAAGTTTTTTTTTATTCCCACGGGAACTTCTTAATTTTCTGGGATAAAAGTATCCTATTACCTACCCCAGGATACAACGTATCTTTGTACCAAATTTCATCAAATCGGTTGAAAAGGTAGCGTGGAAGACAGACATACATACACTAACGCATTTATAATATTATTAGTACATGGAAGTATGGATTCATGCTAAGAGCGAAAGTAGGTAACTCGGCAAAAAAGGCCACGCGCCCACTTTTATATGGAGCTACACATACCACCGCGACAGGACAAAACGTGTTTCCTATAAGACGTGGGTGTTATGCGCGGACGTTGTATCCTTATAGTATATATCTTGACCAAAGTGTGTTTGCAGCCTAAACCGTGGCTGGCCGCAAACGCAAACAGCTGCGGCATGCGCGGGCCTGCGCACTTAAGATGGAGTCCATTCTAAGAAACGATCGTACGAGTAACTTATAAGTGGTGGATACGGAGAGTTAATAAGATAAGCTACAAGTTATTGATTCTATAAATCTAAGAAGTATTATGAGTCAAGTCACTCGAGAGCTCTTGAATGAAATTATTAAAAACTACAAGCAAGTTGTGAACTTGTTTCAGTTTGTTCAGTAAAAGCGTATGCACAGGCAAGCGAGGACTTTGAGATGGTGGTACTTACAATTTTAGATAGAGAAGAGAAATTTTCTGAAAAGAAATACCTAACTGACCCAAACGAAAATCTAAGACGTTTGTGAATTTGTAAGAGTTGCAATGTTAAGAATTAGATTGGATTTCCTTGCATAAAGACCAAGAGAATTTCGATTTTTAGAAAATCCCGTGAGAACTCTTTCATTTTCCGGGATAAAATTTAGTGTCGTACACTAAATTTTAACAAGAAAAGGTTTCATCCCTGGGAAGGCATACGCTAACCTTTTATCCCGGAAAATGAAAGAGTTCTCACGGGATTTTCTAAAAAACGAAATTCTGAAACTTCTGAAATCCCTTCTCTATCTATTCCAGACACAGTGGTTTTAGCTTTACTTTTGAATTTTAGTTTTTCATAATTTCTTGTATTTGTTTAAATGTATTTTTTATGTATGGTGTACAATAAAGTATATTTTCATTTTCATTTCATTTGATGTCAGGTTATCAGTTTTTTTTATATGTACATATTTTATATTATAATATTTTACAGTCTACATATCACACGATCACACCTGCAGTTAATGTGAAGCCATGCTGAGCGCGTATGTACCTATTCTAAACAACCGCCGCAGGGCAGTCCCTATCATAACATCATTGTTTTCACTGTCCGCTCCTGCACTAGGGTATTATGTAAACTTTAATGTACGCTAGCTTGAACAGGATTCCATAACAAAGAGTAATTATACGCCCGGGGAAGTAAGCCAACGTAAACTTTCCTAATGCACACATCATTCGACGTATGTTTGCCGTGTCAATTTATTTTAAAATAAGTTTCGTTCATTGGAAAACAAACGAACACTGACTATAAGTTCAACGGGTCGGAATGGTTGGTTATGTTCATATTACTGCTTTTCCTTTTAAAATAATATGTAATATAACTTTATCTGACGCATTAGATCCCGTAGGTATCTCGAGAATCGAGATTAATTTTTAGAGGCCTCTACATTATAAATTGAACCTACACATGCAAAGTTGCAAACGGTAAAATCTTGAGTTTTAAAGACTTTAACTGGGCGTTATTAGTAATATTATAAATGCGAAAGTTTGGATGGATGGATGGATGGATGTTTGTTACTCAATCACGCCAGAACGGCTGAACAGATCTGGATGAAATTTGGCACAGAGATAGGTACATTATAGTCTGGAATAACACATAGGCTTCTTTTAATCCCGGAAAACTAAAGAGTTCCCGTGGGAACCGCAAAACCTCAATCCACGCGGACGAAGTTGCGGGCATTAGCTAGTGTAACATAAAAGCAGAACAGACACAAAACTACCGCCATTTCGAACGTCGCCGTTAAACGGAAGAGCTAAGGTATTTCAAATCTTCACACATTATTGTAATTATATGGTATGTATGTAAATAAGCCGTCCAGGTTGTAAACAAAATATCACATCCCTATAATGGGATGGTGACCATTTCGTGACACTTTCCCATGCTGTGATAGTTTGGTCCTTTGTTGACCGAGCAGCGTGGAATGTTGCCCAGTCGGTTTAACTTGAAGGCTACACTGACTTGGGGTCTAATATTTACACTTATTTACATCGATATTTATGAAGTGTGGGTCTTTGACGGCATTACTTAACATGTATCTATACGGTGTTACGTTTTGTTTGACAATAAAACGTATAGGTATGGTTATATACGCTTTGTTATTCTTCGATACGCCTAGAATTGGTTAAATGACATCTGTGATAGGGCAAAATAAATATATTTATTTAAGTAAGTTTAGAAATTTTCCTCGTGTGTGAAGCACTGTAATCTATATAATATAAATAAAAATGAATCTCTATTTGGCATCACGCGTGAACGGCTGGACCAATTTCGCTAATTCTTTTTTTGTTGTGTTTGTTAATGTAAGGAGAAGGTTCTTATGAAAGAAAATGTTTGAAAAATTGTACGGAAAAATAAAAAAATGGGTTAATAAATCTTCATATACAGAAGTGAATGAGACATAAGACAGTAGTATCTTCAAATATATTGACAGATTGACGGTCAATTATTCAGTTTCATATCCTGGGGAAAAACCAGTTTCCACGGGAGTCGATAAGATTTAAAATTCACGCAAACGAAGTTGCGGGCATCAGCTAGTAAAATTATAAAATCAAATAGTTTTATATAGTAGAACTTTCACATTAAAGATGCTGCGCTTTAAAATAAGTAAGCAGTTGTTTCTTCTAATGATATTTTAGACAAGAGAAAAAAAAATTCTTATATAAAAGTTACTGCATATAAGATAGCATAGTAAACCTTTTTACTTAGTATGAAAAATAATGAATTTGCTACCAACACAGAAAAGAGCAACAATCTCATTTTATTATTCTTGACATTGTTACAGAAGTCTCGAGTAATATCTCGTCGAGTTTATTTCCTATTCTCTTGTAATAAGATGTAAACTCCTTCAATATTGGATGCATATTATATTCCCTGGAGATTGTAAAAGATTCGTTTACCTGCTTGTTTGTTGTGAGCCGAAAAGGGGCTATTGGAAGAGCCATTTTTTTATTCAATTTTACGTGTGGGAATTTTAATACGTAGCCCAGAAAGGCACGTTCTTGCGTCTGCAGATGTGCCACATTTGGTGTCTATTCGCAAAACATGTGTTGTTTATCGTAAAATTTAGAAACGCTTTTATTTATTCCGTACAAACGATTTTACTTTTAAAGTCTTTAAACAGGGTCTTCAACCCGAATGGTTATACTAGAAGCTAGCTAAATTGGTCAAATTTAAAAAATAAGACAGGGTCAGACTTAGGAAGACAATATTCTGCAAGATGCTGCCTCTCTACCTTCAAATAGTTGATCGGGAATCATGCATGGGAAAGAGAAGGTCGTTAAAAATCAACCACCAGCTGGTTAACTATCATTAATTATTATTTTATCTTTGAAACACAGTATGTTTTCAATTACCAACTGCAACAATGATTGATGTATCTAGTGCCTTTGCACATACGGACAAATTTATCGCTGCCATCGATAGCTGGACAACTATCAATTTTATCAGTGTAGGCACGCCGCGTCAGTATAATAATGCAAAGACATCGAATCGCTCATATTACGAGTATGTCCCGCGGCAGCTTAACCCTCGGCAACCACTTAAATATAATTTCTTGGAAGTATTTTTTTTTGATAGTTTTTCTATTATGTGCCTCAAATATAATTTTGTTGCGGAGCTGTGACTTCGAAAACTTTATGATGGTTTGATTCAGATTAAAATACTATTCTAGGTATAAATTATTACCGTAGACGTAATGTAGTTAGTAGTTCCAAATGTGGTTGAGGAACCTTTAAACGTCCTTGTCTGAATCATCCTTTATCGGTTTAACTACATTTTCAAAACAATACGAACAGTTGTTGTCCTCTAAACATCAAAATATTTCACAGCGCAGGGGACACAAAATTTAATTTCCATTCGTAATCGACTAATAAGAAGTAACTAATGTTTGAATCAGCTGGAGATCCAGAAAGAAATTCAACGGGCGGCGCCCTGCGGGACGCCCGAACAATGCCAACCAAATTAAAAGGAACCGTAAGCGATTCGACTTGAGCCTCGCTAAATTTATTACTCCAAGTTTTTATTCTTTGTTTCGGTCGCTAATGAGATTCGAATGTTGCAACTGTTATTCGAGATTTTGTAGAAAAAGATTAAAAATCTTATCAAGATTCCCTATTTGAGTTTCGTAATTTGCGTGGAGTTTTTCTTCTTTTTCTTCAATACTGTAAGCGAAGGGAGACGATTTTACATCCTATAATTTAGATAAATATAAAATGATTTGGAGCGAGTAAGATGATTATACAGAATTGCAAGCAAATAGGCAGTACATTCGTACAGAACTATATGGGATTTTATCACGTCGAGATAAAGTTCGAATTGAATTGTAGGTATAAGGCTTCGCGGGTGGTCTAAGACGAGTTAACTGTTGAATTGAAACAGGAACAAGAATGCAAATTTCAACTTATGTTTATAGCTGGTGTGCCCTAAAAAAAGAATTGCCTTAATTAATTTGGGCAAAGTAAAATGCCTTTGCGTGGAATGCATAGTTGGCATGCTCGACTTTTATTTTACTAAAAAGCAACAAGCTTTTGCGGTACGGTGGTTTGCTTAGTTATAATAGTAGATTATTAACCAAGGGGATAAAGCAGTGTCTTCTGTCGCGGGTGACGATTTAAATCGCGAGCGTAACGAAGGACTCGAGGTTTACTCCCGAGCGTAGCGAGGGTGTTAAAAACTTAAATCACGAGCGAAGCGAGGGATTTAAGACGAGTCCTGAGTGTAGCGAGGGATTTAAGTTCACCCAAGACTAAGACAGCTTTATCACCGAGGAAAATACTCTACTTTTCGTACCATTTGCGAAAAAATTAACACAATAATAATATGAGATAAGCATTTATTAAAAATAATGTCAATTTTTTTTTTTTTTATCCACTACAAGTTAGCCCTTGACTGCGATCTCACCTGATGGTAAGTGATGATGCAGTCTAAGATGATAGCGGGCTAACCTGTTAGGGGCATGGCAGTTATATTAAACCCATCCCCCTATTCGGTTTCTACACGGCATCGTACCGGAACGCTAAATCGCTTGGCGGCACGTTTTTGCTGGTAGGGTGGTAACTAGCCACGGCCGAATCCTCCCACCAGGCCAGACCAGGGAAAATTCAGAAATTATAAATTCCCAAATTGACCCTGCCGGGGATCGAACCCGGGACCTCCGCACGTTAAGACAACAGCGCTACACACTGCGCCACGGAGGTCGTCAAAAAGTAAAAAGTCAAAAGCAAATTAAAAGTAAAAGTTAACATTCGAAACATTGGTCCAATTATTGATAGAGAGAGTTACAAATAACGTTTATGTATTTGAAGAAAACAAAAACGCGGCAAATTCCTAGACTAATATTTTTTTGTCGGAAAAGCAAAGGCATCAAGCTCATACGGCCTCGTCGGTTTTCGTCATTTTATTTAATAATCATAACTGCATAATAAATGCGTATTCCTTTTTCAAAAAGATGTATAATGCTTTATATACAAACTCAATGGTGTAAACACAGATGTAGTTCAGTATAAATTTCGGTAAGTACGAGTATTCCAAATTTAAATCACATTCTCCCCCTAGAGGATGAATGAAATTCAGTACAATTTTCATTCCCTGTTTTTAACAGATTAAAAATGACTATTGTTAAGTTCGCTTTTTGTGGCATAGAATGTCACTTTTTTGAGCAAGTGGTACGAAAAAATAATTAAAACACAATCAACATTGTGCAATAAGAAGAATCATCAACCTGAAATGCTTATTAAAATTAAGTACTTACTTATATCAAAATTATTTGACCTTATATTAAAGTAGGCACCTTATAAATTTCAGAATAACTTTGCATTACAAATTATTGAAATTATTGATAACTGGCAACTATAGTAACTGACGTATTCTAACCACTGAGTCCTAATGACTTTGAAAAGCTTGTGTAACTCTTACTGAATAATGCATAAATAGAATAGAATACCGGCAATACCCACGAGTAAAGGCGTAACATCGTGACAAGGTGCAATACACTCAACTTGTCAAGTTGCGCATGACATAGTGGTGGCTTATTCCCAGTGATCCATATAAAGTATAAACCTATTTGTTTAATTTACCTATTTATATAATAGTGTTAACTACTAGTAATAATGTTGATGATAGTGATAAAACGTTGATTGCAAGTAAAGATAAAAAGTTTCATAAGCTAGACGCAGTAGATCTCCCTGAAGTACGCCGGTTACGAGGAGAATTTCGCTGAGCTGTATTTTTCTGTTTTTATTCTGACCAATGGAAGCTCAGTCCGAAGATAGTCGACCAGACGTGTTCTTCTGAACTGATTCGGTTTGCCCTGTGTCGTGCCTGTTCTGCTTGAAACTGTTCATAAAACCTCTAATCAGTTTCTACACGGACATTGGAGAATCTTTACATGGCAGCTGATCACATACGCGCCACATCTGCAGCCACATACATACATACAACTACATACATAGCCCAACTTGAAACAACTTTTTCCTAATTAATCAACCGGGAATCGAATCTAAGAGCTCTTAAAAGAGGACTAAGAACATTTCACCAGAGAGGGACGCCGAAAATGGTGTGGAACGAATGATGCAATACGAATTAAGTACGGCAAACTAGATCCATTGAACAATGCGGCGCTCTTTTGAGAGCCTGACGAGGCTAAGTAGGAACAAAGGGACAATAGTGAAAGAGCCGAGTATCGAAGCGTGGCGATCCAACCCCGCTTCCGGTAACGTGGGAACGCCTTTTTACTAACGATAACATTCTCTATGCCGCCAAAGCAGCCCTCTCTTCACTTAAATGGAACGCACTTTTTGAGACAAGCCTTCTCCGATATAATATCATCCTTCACTTAAGATGGAACGCAAATCAAGGCTTCTTTCTGTATCTTCCTTACTTTTATTCCCCATCCCCAAATAATTGAGAAATTCGCATAGATATGCAACAATAATAAACGAGAACCGAATATGGCCCAGAAGCAGCGGTGTTATAAAAACTTCCCTTTATTAGTCCAGTTTATTTTTAAATTGATAGATTGGAGAATATCGCTTATAAGTAGGTAGTTAGTAACTTTGAGAGCATCTCAATAATGTCAGGTGTAGATATCATATTTAAGATATTTTTTGTTAATAAGTATATTATGTTATAACTTTACATATAAAACATTGAATGTATAATCAAAGTTCACTTTAGCAGTCTGCAGTGCTCAAGATCCATGAACAACATTAAATTAACTTTAACAATAAACCTGGTGCACTATGCACCAACTTTCCGCCCCCTTAAGCACATGTAAGCAGAAAGACAGAGTGTGAAGATTGCTTTTGAGCCATTATCTTTTTAAGCTCCATTTTGTAATGCACCATTTTACTTAATTATTAAGAAACTCTTCTTCAATAGATAAATAATAACTACTTACTTACTTAATATTCTTTCAAAAAAATATTTTTTGTTCTTTAATCTACCTACTTCGCTTGAACAGAGCTTCGCTTCGCTTGCTTATGAAACTTAGCTAATAGCTATTATGTTAATATTTATTTAATTTGTATGAATTTTATCTTCATGCATGAATTAATAAGAAGTTCAAAAACCAAACCTACGATTGCTTTCAGTAATAATTGATTCCAGACAATCACACATAACCCGCTTAGCATAAATCGGAAATCGGAATTAAACTACAATCTACAGATTTGGAGGATTATTTATCGAAGTTCAAATAGATCACATTTAATCAAACTCTGTTCCTGAATAGATTTTCCGAACCCAGCAGATTGCAATATCAATAGGACTCTGGAGAGAATCCGGTCACATCTCCATTCTCCACGTTTCTAAACAATAGTTCATCAACTTGGTATGTAGGTACCTAAGTACTACGAGTTAGACACGTCATTTCACGGACCATTGGCTTCTGCTGTAACTATTTAGCGGTCCTATTTTCTTGACGAAATTCCGACGCAATCGAGAGCGGTATTCTTCAATTAGGTACTTGTTTCGCACAGCTGGTCCCATTTTGTCTTTTCTAGAGTTATTTTTGAAGTGAAAACTTCTTTAGCCGCGTTGAGCACTTTTTGGTAGTGGGTAAACTTGTGGATTCGCGTCACCGTCGCCGACATGCTCCGCGTCGACATGCTGGCGATAATACGCGCTATACGAAGACAAAAGGTCTTAAAATATATAAATATACTACATTCGTAATTAAACTATAATTCCTTCATTTTAAGGTTTATATTTAAATAATAAATAAGGTTAATTATTTTAAATATATAAATATTTAAATAAGTAAATATTCTTTTAAATATTCGTTGTCACTTCTATAGGCAATTTTTTTTTATTCCACTACAAGTTAGCCCTTGACTGCGATCTCACCTGATGGTAAGTGATGATGCAGTCTAAGATGATAGCGGGCTAATCTGTGAGGGGGATGGCAGTTATATTAAACCCCTATTCGGTTTCTACACGGCATCGTACCGGAACGCTAAATCGCTTGGCGGCACGTCTTTACCGGAAGGGTGGTAACTAGCCACGGCCGAAGCCTCCCACCAGGCCAGACCAGGGAAAATCAGAAATTATAAATTTCCAAACCCTGCCGGGGATCAAACCCGGGACCTCCGCACGTTAAGGCAACAGCGCTCAACACTGCGCCACGGTGGTCGTCATACTAGCCACGGCCGAAGCCTCCCACCAGACAAACCCGTTATCTTCACGATCTTCACTAACTAACAAATAAAAAAATCAAGTTTAAACCTGAGTCAAAAATTAGATTTGTATTAACTAAAGCTTATTGAATCTAAAGTATTGCGTATTTTCTCTGCATTGGGTGGCTAACAATAGAGTGGCATAATCGTCAATCGTCGTAAGTATTCGTTCTATTCGTCTTCATGTTTAACTCTGTGTTACGAGCAACGTGCCATTCTAATAACTACGTAGGGATTGTACTAAGTAGGGACCAAAAAAGCCCAAGCACGGTCAGGGCTAGAGCACGTTCTCGAAATTTTTCCATCAAAAAACGGAAAAAGCTGGAAAAAAGATATTATACGATAAGTGTTTTGTCCGTATTGAGCTAAATTGAATTGCTAAAAGATTTTTAGCAACAACTTAAATATTAAGTAGTTGTCAACAATGAAAGGAAGTGGCACGAGCTGTGGGCACGAGAATATTTGAGCGACCTAAAACAATTTCAAATTTACTGACTTTATAGTCTGCTCCAATAGAGATGGCTTTATTCATTTCTTTAATGCTTTGAACTTCTTTAACGTCTGATCATGTCATCTTATCTGCCACTTGACCAATAGTGATGGGAGTATTGAAAGACGACGAGTTTTTAGATATTCCCATCATTTTTGGTCGAATTGCAGATGAGATTACTAAGTTAATGAAGTTGAAAAAAAAAGCTCATCTCTATTGGAAGAGACTTTCCAAAAGTAGCTCGCAATATAAACACTTCCGAAGTTCGGACATAAAAGATCGCCAAATGATTTCCTCAAAAGCTATATTTTTCTCTGTAGTCGATCGCAGACATTAGATAAGGGTGTCTAACAAAACTAACAAGTAAGGAAATCTCTTGCCAAATACAACCCCAACGCGGAAGCTCCACTCGAACGGGAAAGCATGATTTATTGGTGAAACTTGCACCATTACTCATCTCACCATTCGTTACTCCAATAAAAAGAACGTCTTCCGATAATTTATTAGAAGCGGTATGGAATTTTATTACGGCTGTCTATTTTAGAGTGCCGTACAGCTCCCCGTCGCCGTTATTAAATCGTAAATAACTAAAATTATTTATGACAACTTTTGAAACACTCTTGTCATGTGTAAAAAGACTTAATTGCCTGTTAATTTTTTCCCTCATTAGGGGGGGGGGGGGGGGGGGGGTGGTAACGCCCACTTGGATGTGAGGATAGTATAATAAAGTTGAAGGTGTTTATTCAATTTAAAGTAAGCTGTCCAAGGTGAATTGAATTTTTAATAATATCAAGCATAGCTATGCTTCATTTATATTTTCCTTTCCCATAGTAAATGTAATCATGAAATTTGTGACGTTACCACTTAAAGTGCTTACCTCAGTAAAACTGGTAGTTCAGCGACTCCTCTTTTGACTCCACTTTAGATATTAAAAAATGATGAATTTTAACTTTTATGTTTAGATAAGAGCCACAAGAAAAATTACAAAAATGCTGCTTTTACTCGGAAGTATAAACGAATACCTATAAATGTTGCACCTCAACACCAGTTCAAAGTTTGGACATAAACAGATAATAAAAAACAAGTAAAAAAGAAGATGTATGTGATAATAAACAGTAATAAAATGGAGCTATAAAGAATTCTGATTTGTAACGAAGCGAAAGCCCCAAATAGAGCGATTCGAGAAAAGCTGGGAAGTCGGTACCTATGTTGGTTTTTTTATTAGAATACCAGTAAAACGTGTTAGTAATTGAATGTATGTATATAGAATTTACAATAATATTCATAAAATTGATCTTTTGAGCAATGTAGCGTTACTAATTATAATCCGGAGTATGTCTCGACTCGGACACATTTTCTATGATATTTTAGATTCCTTTTCTATGATATTCTCATTTCCTAACTAGATAGAAAAACCATTTGGGGTGTGTGTGCCAGCATGAGTCCCATATAATAAGATCAATCACTTTTATTGATGAAGGGCGATTGATTGGAGTGAGAGAGATTTACAAAACAATAGTGATTTTTACCAACTGGTGAATCTGCCAGGAAACTTGCAAGCTGTGTTCCTATTTATTGATCAACCTTTTTTGTTGGTAACCTCTGGATAATCTTACAATAAAGCTTTAGGCATGATTAACTTTATGGGATTGTCAATAGAATTACTTAATTAGAAACTTTCTTGAAGCAGGTTCAAGATAATTTATGAACAATTAAAATGCCAATATTATAGGCTTGACATTGGTACATTATACCTAAGTAAAAAAAAAACAGGAACGGTAGGTAGTCCTGAACTACATTAATTAGAAGCTAGATAAAATAGTACGTACCTTGGCGTTTTTAATACAGTTCCATGGTTCTGGACATAAAAAGCTTTTTCTTACATACTTAATCCATCAACTAAAGCCAATCACAGTCTTTAACGAACCCATAATCGGTTTATTCTATTGCAATATGAATAGTGTGCGTCGAATTCAACAATTAAGTGATACACCCAATTAGAACTTAATTATTCATAGATAGAGTCTGCTACTATTTTGTCAACCTACCCTCGTTTAATTACTATGCAGATATTACAGCCATTTATAGATTTAAGTTTTCCAATTTTAAAAAGTTGTATTAATAAAAACTGATGGTTTTTTTACTTAAATAAATAAATGAAAATCTAATGTAGACATACCTGCTTAGTTTTGAGGATCAACTTCAACGCCTATTTCGAAGCTCTCCAAAAGCAGAGATTGACCCTTAAAAGTTAAATTCTGACAAAGTTTACTAAGAAAACTTCTCATTAACTTGATAACAAATCCAATCGGTTCAACAACGCGGCACAAAAAAGGTATTTCCACCAGATCAAAACTGTTTATGTCACTCTATTATTCACAAACAAAAACTTTTCAAAACTTACACTTCACGAGAAAGTTAGACACAATGCACGCACTTTAAAAAGCTTTGTCTGTAGCACTAAGTTCTAAGAAAGCTTTTTCAAAAGTTGGTATAAAACACTGCACAATAATATATTAGTAGCGGGGTAACGTGTGATCACATTTACAAGACCGGTTCGTAAGAGTGAACGAGAGCGCGGGACGGTACAGTACGTATGTCCTGTAGGGCCGCGCGAGGCGCTCTGGCTGCATCGTAGAAGCCAGAGCGGGCGAGGGGGCAACGATAGACGAAAATGGCTTCACAAGTTAATTTTTTTCTCTTTCCTCCTTTAATATTCCGCATATGCCGTACGAGGCCGACGGTGCACGCGCATGCGCCCCTACCCTAACAAACCATGTAGGGTTGTAAAGCGATGCACTCGCACTTTACATAACTTATTGGGCCGTTTATTGAAGCCACTGCTTAATACCCTTTCCATGTCGAGGTTTGGCGCTTCCTACGTTCATACAATGCAAGTTAGGATAATATTAATCAGTGTTATACCTACATACTTTGATCTCTATAAACGGGATAGTTTCCATTAATATCAATTTGTTTAGCTTACAAGCCGTTCCATGTTAGAGATAAAATAATTTGATAAACTCGCATTCCAGTAGGTACAATTTTCAGTTCGGTACTATTTATAGACTTTTAAGTACTTTACACGACATGTTCGGTACTAAAAAGTATATAAATATAACCTATATTACAAGTATATTATTATGATTTAAAAACAAAAGATGAAATGAAATGTTTATTTCATGTCGGACCATCTAGGACTCTACCACCACCAAGATGATTAAAAATATCGAGCTTTGCGAACCAAGTCCCAACATTTTAACGCTTGGTTGAAGAGATAGCTGATAGCAATAAGCTCACGCTCACTGCGAACTGCATGTTTATATTGATGTAGACTACCTTGACGTCCCTAAAATTATAATTATAATTCTGAACTCATAATTTAGTCGGTCGGGTTAAGGGTAGTGTGAATTAACTACATAAAATTTTAAAAAAAAGATGACTCATTTTCCTCCCATTTCTTTATAAATGTTAACTGTTCCGTACATTTGGCTAAAAGCAGTCTTCTTCAGTTTCGATACAGTTCCCTTGTGACCTGTCAATCGTCCAAGCTCACCAATCCACGGGAATACAAATAAAAGAAAACCCGTTTCACATTCAGCGTCGATTCGGATTGCTCCTTTTCAGAATTTATGTGTTTTATTGCAAGGATAATGGTCAGGTGAAACGTACGATGGTTTTTGTGTCTATTTTTAATGTATTTAACAGGTTTCTGCTTGTCTAAGATCACGCACAGTTGTCAAGGCTTCTACTAAGTAAAGCTTTGGGCACACGCAACGCCTCACGGCAACTTAGGTACCAGAATTGTGATGCAATAGTTCAAGATCTGCTAGGCGCAGTGGTGAGAGCACTGGGTCTCATGAAAATTTTTTGGTTCAATTCTCGGAAGAGGCAAATTATAAATTCTAAATATGGTCTCTTGTTAGGTCTAGTGGGAGGTTGCGGCCTTGGCTATATATTGGCCCTTTCAGGTTAGCCCGATTACATCTTACACTGCATCATCACTTACCAGTTCCACCAGGTGAGATCGCAATCAAGGATTTAAGTGCTCAAGCTCTAAATTAGTTAAAGTAGAAGACTTCAACATCGCAAAGGGTTTCTAGAAACCATGTCACTGATTTCGCTGGAGCTTGGAGCAGTCATATTGTGACCTGCATATGTTACTTTAAACTTTATTGAAGTATACAAATCGTATACAATATGTATGCGCACATTCTGTAACACATCCTTCCGTGCCTTGGTCCGCACTTTGTGTGCGTTCCTCACCCTATGACGGTAGTGACTACCAGGGAAGTTCTTTTAATTCAATTGCATCAGTTTTTCCATTTGGATCACGTATGGTACAGACTTGGCAAGAAATCCTTCAGAAAACACGTCATGTGCCACCACATACACCTGATACATATTGCATTTTGCTAACCTTAAAGGCAACTTCAATGCAATATTATGACTCTAAAACCTACTGCTCGACGAGCTGAGGAATATAATCTGTCATAGTTCATTCATCCGTTCTTAATATCATAAATGCGAAAATAACTCTTGATCTATCTCTTTGATTTTGCTGTATTGCATCCTTGAGAATGCTTTTATCCCAGAAGTAAATATTTAATTCCAACGGTGTTTTCTATCTTCCATCCACGCGGACTAAGTAATGGATATCTGCTGTGATCCTTTAAATTACCCTTTTAGTTAATTTAGTAACTGACGTTACGCTTAAGTATGTTTCACGTTGTAAAGTAGTATGATCTTCTAATCCTTCAGTAATGCTTTTAACCACCGATGTAAAAAAGGGGTGTTTTAAGTGTAACATTTGTATCTATCTGTGTATCTGTGTGTCTGTCTGTACCATGGTAGCTCCAGCTAGTATGTAGATTAAGGATGGTTTGTTTGAAAGGTGACTTGATCGAGAGTAGCTATGATTCAAGAAAAGCGGTTCCGCCGTTTGAAGATAATCTCTTTTCGAGTTGATGAAATATTTTATTGTTACCGACGTCCAAATTTTGAATTAACATATTTTATTTAAGATTTCAAGAATTCTTGTACTTATCGAATAAAAACAATGTTCTAAAAGATATTTGTTAAATAATGGCAAATTGAGTGGGGCACCTTGAATTTATTTAAAGTTGGTACATCTTTAATTAACGTATTTAAACACTGAACAAAAAAATCTGACAAAACAAAACAGGAGCTATTAACATTTGAATAGGTTTTACTAAAGCAAGGAAGTTGTATTGTGAAGTGCTAAAACAGTTTGATGTGCATTCATAGTTCAGCCGCGATTGTCGGATTGCGTGTGCCGACTGATAACGAAGCTAAAAGTAAAACCTACCGTGAAATATGGACACGCTGTCATCCAAACTCAAAACTCTGCACTGCCTTTTCGCTTGATTTATTCAGTTAAATTAGCCATGATAAATATTACGAGTAAGTTTACCCAGCCAAAATGTGCTATGACGAATGATGCAATCAAACCGAACAATTGACGAATTTCTTAATGACAAAGTTGTACCTATGAAAGCAATCGACTTTGGGTCCAGCGCCCCACAGGATAGTATTAATAACTTACACTTCTGTATTTAATTTAAATGTTTGTTTTAAAGAAATGAAAATAAAATGTAAACAGAAACATGACGTAACACATAAGAGCCACCTGTACCTGTGTCTCCTACGTGTTATTAATAAATTGAGTTTATTGAGTTTAAATATTATTCACGAATAACTATCACTATTATATGGGTAGGTACGTACCTATGTTATAATCCAAAGCCAATATGCGGCCGCATTGCGATTGTCCTAAGCAATTCTTAGAAATGGCCAGAGCGCTTGGTCCAAAGCGGAAACTTCGGCTTTTGCCTAACGAGTTTTCAGGTCAATCTCGACGTGCCCAAATTTCTACTCAAAAGCCGAATTAGTGAGTTTGGCTTTGGACTAGGCAATCCTGAAAGATGTTATGTCCTGAACATTTGGACGACTACTTACATAAAATTGACTAACAAAATACACGTACTTGATAAATTTTTTCCAGTTCTAATAATTCACGATCACATCTATGTTGAACTAGCTGATGCCCTCGACTCCGTCCGCGTGGATTGAGGTTTTTAGGTTCCCGCGGGAACTCCTTGGTTTTTAGGGATAAAAAGTAGCGTGTTCAGATCCGTTCAGCCGTTCGGGCGTGATTGAGTAACAAACATCCATCCATACATACCATACATACATTTATTTGATATTTGATGCAATACGTATGTACGAGTATATTGGAGTGCCAAAATGAGTTATAAGTGCAATCGTTATAGTCGTGATTCTTGGATTACGTGTGCTGACTTGATAACGAAGCAAAAGTAAGTACGTGATACTAAATTTCCTTGTACTGAGTATCCTTTATATTATTTCATTAATATTTCAAGGATTTCAAACCCTCCACGTGCCTGTTCACGTAAATACGAAATTCCATTAACAGCTGAATGAGACCAGTCGGTATTCACAGAATTATACTTTATTTGATACAATTTACCTTCTTCCGTGTAAATACTCGGCTCATACCAGAAATGAAATGCGGATTTAATAATATTAATTGCAATAATATATTATTTACTTTATGTTCTTTTCAATGTTCCGCGCTCTACTTTTTATTCACGCACCTGGGGATTTTAAAGCTTTTTTAACTAATCATACTAACATTATAAATGCGAAAGTGTGTTTGTTTTTCCTTCGATCACGCCGCAACGGAGCATCGGATCGAAGTGATTTTTTGCATAGTTATAGTTGAGGGCCTGGAGAGTGACATATGGGAGTTCCCGTAAGACTCAAAAAAAATTCGAAGCGGACGAAGTCGCGGGCATCGGCTTGCTTTCTATGATTTAATTAGCTGGTGTTGAAAAAAACTTTTCAAAAAAGCAAACTTTGATACTAATCTGTGCTAATATTATAAAGAGGTAAAGTTTGTGAGTTTGTGAGGTTGTACGGGGTAATTTCTGGATCTACTGCACCGATTTTGAAAATTCTGTTACCAATAGAAAGTCACATTATTTGTGAGTGTCATAGGCTATATAAAAGGCTATATATTAACCCAAAAAAATAGGGAGTTCCGCCTCCGGTATTAGATGACCAAGTCTTGGGCATCTGCTAGTGTGTAGATACGCTTACACAGGCGGCTAGCACCATTGATATAATATGTATAATTTTAATGGCTAGCACCATTGCTGTAGAATCGATGGCTAGCAGACACTGTCAGGCGAAGTGATTAGCAGTCTAAGCAACGCTGCCGTTATGCCAATGTAAATAAAGACAAGAAGCGCTTTCCACTCTACTCGAGCTACTACGCTTACGAATGGTAAAACAAGCAAAAGATTTCGGTTTTCATTCAAAAACCAACAAAAGTTCAAATTGATTTATAGGTCAATTTTTACCGAGGTCGCCTTTCTAAAACCGCAATTCGAATATCAAAGCACTTGTAACGCTTTCATTCAAACACTTGTAATATTCAAAGCAAGTGGCTAACCGAAGTTCCCGCTATAATAGGCCCTTGTCGCCGCCTGGTTGATATTCATGATGACTCAAAGCCTTCGCGCTATACTATACAGCCCTACGTCAGCTCAATTGGTTTATGGCGATGGGTAAACATACATATACTTAAATATTTATAACGTGCAAATAGATACAGAGGCTGTATGATGTACCTGTCCTATAGGAGTCAGGTTAATAATATATATTATACACCTACCTAAATCACTGCAAACGTCATTACTCACATAGTGTTTACCAGCAAACCAAATTTTTAAATGAGTAAGATAATTTATGTGGACCTTACAATATAAAATCAGTAACTTGTATGTAACATAGGTAAATAAGATAAGTTGATTAGCCAAAGCCTACTTGTATCTGAAAACTAGCCGAGTCAAATTTTGTGCTTCAATGTAGGTACACTGAGTTATCTGTTTTATCTAGATATGCGTTGATATATAAGTCAGTAAGTCAGGACTTTGAATTTTATATATTTAGATTTAAGAAGTAATATTTTTAAATAGCAAATAGTTCGTTAGTTAGCAAATAGCATCGTTGTACTAGAAACAAAATCAAGAAGTTGTGAATTATCTACAAATTATGAAGAAGTTCAGAATTATCTACAGAACTTGGCACACATTAATATATCAATTTACCAGTAGGTACTTGAAAAATTTGAGTGAAAATCAGCGTTGCAGTATGTCAGGTAGGTACATGCCTACCTTTCATGCTGTGGCACAGGCTGAGGAGGTGGCCCATTGACCACATTTAAGTTCCATACTATAATTAATAAAATATAAATATAGTATGTAGGTACATAGGTACGATAAGTATTTAATTTGTAAATCAATAAACGTTTATTTATTTATTTATTTACTTTTCGACGGCAAACCACTAATACCTGCTCTAAACATTTCCCATTTTCACATTTATGTGTTTGATGGGATATAACATTTAAAAACCGGCCAAGTGCGATTCGGACTCGCGCACCGAGGGTTCCGTACCGTACCTACCTACCGTAAACCTGTAGTAAGTTTTAAATTATTAAAAAAAACTACTTACTAGATCTCATTCAAACCAATTTTCGGTGGAAGTTTGCATGATAATGTACATCATATATTTTTTTTAGTTTTATCATTCTCTTATTTTAGAAGTTACAGGGAGGGGGGGGGACACACATTTTACCACTTTGGAAGTGTCTCTCGCGCAAACTATTCAGTTTAGAAAAAAATGATATTAGAAACCTCAATATCATTTTTGAAGACCTATCCATAGATACCCCACACGTATGGGTTTGATGAAAAAAATTTTTTTGAGTTTCAGTTCTAAGTATGGGGACCCCCAAAATTTATTGTTTTTTTTCTAGTTTTGTGTGAAAATCTTTATGCGGTTCACAGAATACATCTACTTACCAAGTTTCAACAGTATAGTTCTTATAGTTTCGGAAAAAAGTGGCTGTGACATACGGACGGACACACAGACAGACAGACAGACAGACAGACAGACAGACAGACATGACGAATCTATAAGGGTTCCGTTTTTGCCAAATTTGGCTACGGAACCCTAAAAAGAGACTTAGAACTTAATTAGAAGAGAGCTGCACAACAGGATGTTTTATATACCAGATCATGATATTATTCATTACCTCTAACAAAAATTAACATCGTAATCACAATAAATATTTATTTTTTGATAAAAAATCTATGTAGATACTAGATACAAAATTTTTTAAAATCAATAAATTAATTATTATCTATAGAGTTGATAGTTAAAAACTTTGAGCTCCTAGCTATTTCGTTAGTATTTAGTTTATGAAACAAGCAAGTTTGAAGTTTAGAAACAGTTCTACATAAAAGAACAACCAAATAAACTTTAACGTAGACTCCAGTACAGCCTCCAGTATTTTCATAAACACAAAAGATTTTATAGATCAAGTCTTGTTTTGGCTACTTACACAGACCATTTAAATATTATAAAAGATCGCTGGCTACTTACTTTACTTAACTTTTGTTTTTTTATGATGGTGGTTTTTATTCCACTCAAATAAAATAATACATTGAACAAGCCTTTCACGACCCATTCAATCATCGGTTTATAAAAAAAACAAGGAAATAGGTATGTTGTATCCCGGGGTCGAGTCAGAGATAGGCTACTTTTAATATCCCGGAAAATCAAACAAAAGGCGAGGGATTAAAAAAAACTAAATCCACGCTAACGATGTTGCGAACATCATTTTTAGTTTTTTATAATAAGGTCCGCTTGCAGAGACGCCGGGTTAAGTTTAACCACAAAATATGTAATCTCAGGAATAAAGTTGAAATTTAGAAAAAAATGATATTAGAAACCTCAATATCATTTTTGAAGACCTATCCATAGATAACCCACACGTATGGGTTTGATGAAAAAAAAATTTTGAGTTTCATTTCTAAGTATGGGGACCCCCAAAATTTATTGTTTTTTTTTCTATTTTTGTGTGAAAATCTTAATGCGGTTCACAGAATACATCTACTTACCAAGTTTCAACAGCATACTTCTTATTCTTTCGGAAAAAAGTGGCTGTGACATACAGGCAGACAGACAGACAGACAGACAGACATGATGAATCCATAAGGGTTCCGTTTTTTGCCATTTGGCTACGGAACCCTAAAAATTATGTTTCTCGCCAAACTACACACGTAGTTTGTTGGCGACACGTAGTTTATGAACAAGGCTGTCACAGAAGTACGGTACACGGTACCGGGTCTTATTAGAAACTTAAGACCCGTACCCTTACTCTGAGATTGATCGAATTTAAAATACGGTCTCATTATGTGAGGTGAATGACATATGCATCAAACTAAAATGAATCTTAATTTTATTAATTTAGAGCTCAATTTCGTGTATGCATTCACAGCTAGCGCTCCAAACGATACGTTTCGAAATTTGAATCGGTTGCACTGAATCTGTGGCTTTAAATCAAGAGTTTTTGGGTCCATTTTAGTTTGACTCAAATGTGATTCACCTCACTTAGTGAGACCGTATTTTAAATTCAATCAATCTCAGAGTAAGGGTACCGGTACCGTGACGAAGATTTAGACTTTAGAGCGTTACACGCACGTAGAATCACAATTATAAATTTTCTGAAGGGGCTCTTTCATCAGATTACTGAATTGGGTCAAAGTTACCAACATTACCATCCTCAAAAGATAGTACCAACCTTTCAGTAATAAGCCGAGTTCACCTTGTTTTTGTTTAAGGCCCTCTTGGTGCAAGACGTGCTATGGTAACAATGCTGTAACACTGTCATTTTTGGAAAGCTTTTTTTTATTGAGGCCAGCTTGCACGACGCCATTTTTAAGCTGATTTAGTTACATTTTGTAATGCTGTCACTTTTTAGCAAGAGCATAAATGTCAGGCATTACACTAATACATTAAAATCAGTTTTAAATCAGTCCTTGGTGTAAGTGGGCCTAAGATTATTAAAGAAAGATATAGAAACTTAACTACAATGTTTAAAACATGTATTTAAATTTTACCGGTTAGTGCAAGTGGAAAATATTGTACAAATGGTAAAAACGTTTTATTCATAATATTTCAGTTTGTACAACATTGTGTCAACACGGTCAAAGCTTATGCAACTATTGTAAAAAGTCCACACAGAACACTCCAGCGAAGGCAAATAATAACGGATGAGAACGTATGCGAAGTAATTTATGTGTTAGAATTTTCCGGCTAATGGCTAGCGCATATCTAGGCGGACTACATTGCACCGGAAAAATGTGCCCGTAGCCTGTAGCCAAACATTTTCAAGCATTCGCAAAATCACCTATTGTTTTCAATACGACATATTTCGGTGAGTGTGGCACCGGAACACAATGACGTTCTTTGTTACTGTGTGTTATGGGTAGGAAATACTGCATACATTTCTCTCGTCTTGTTTCCTGCCTCCAACCATTTATAACTTCATTAGCAATAGACAAACAACACTTCCCTTTTGCCAAGCAGACACATTCCTTGCTTAAGCTAATCATAGTAACATATCTACCGAATACATACCGAACTGTATACATACATACTGTAATCAAAATTATGAAGAAATCACACGCACTGTTTTATCATACTAGTACAAATCTCCACTCAGAATGAAATGTACCTACCTATTAGGCTAGAACCACAATACTATCAGCCTTTAGTTTTATAATCAACCGAAATCATAAAGTACGTAAAACCACCTAAATATTTTGCGCTTGATTTAATCGAATGTATCACCATGGTCATATAAAGTACCAGCTGATGTCCGCAACTTCGTCCGCGTAGTTTAAATTATTTAATTCCCGCGGGAACTCCGTTACTATATGAGACAAAATGTCTAAATGTAAATGCCTGTCACTTTCCAGGTCCTCATTTATAAATATGAAAAATTCATGTCGATGCGTTGCTTTGTTGCAGCGTGATTGAAGGATAAACCAACAAACAAACACACTTGTATGTATAATACTAGTAGTCTAGTAGATGCCCGCGACTTCGTCCGCGTCGATAAGATTTTTTTTATTCTCGCGGGAGCTCCTTAATTTTCCGGGCTTAAAAATAGCCTATGTCACTCTCTAGGTCCTAGCCTATGTCCTTCCCCGGGATACAACCGATCTTTGAACTAAATTTCATCAAAATCGATTGAAAGCATGATAGGCTGATATAGCGTAGCAGACAGACAGACACACTTTCGCATTTATAATATCTAGTATCGATATGGATTAGTAATATGATTTTTTGGTAAACAAATCAGGCAGGATACGGCAACATGAATTGGTTAGTAGGCATTTCTCCATTCCATGTCAATATTGAACGACCGCGGTTCGTAAAATAAAAAGAAATATTTAAAGCAAACACGCAAAAAAGGGAAAAAGAGATTGTTGGTTTTGCATTATTCAGAGTCAATATTGATTATTGCTCTATTCTCTCAACTATTTGGGGTAACTCCTAGGTTCTAGGTACATAATAATATTTTCACTAGATGATGCCCGCGACTCATCCGCATGGATTGTTTTTAAAAATCTGTGAGGAATTCTTTGATTTTCCGAGATAAAATGTAGCGTATGACGTAACTCCAGGTTCACAACTGGAGCCATGCAACAAAATTGTATGTTTATTTCCTTGTTAACGCATGTAACGCTTTTGCGACCCATCGTTTAAACCGATTTTGATGAAATTGGGTACAGACGTATAGGTAGGGAAAGGATATAGGCCTTGAAATTAAGGATTTTCGCTGAAATTAAAAAAAATACTATTAAAACACGCGGTCATCAGCTAGTTACATATTAAGTAAGACAAACAAACTATAAAATTGTGATTACATAAAATTCCAAAACAAGCTAAAACGTTGAGTTTCTGGAACTGAGTGTTTTTCTCGCTGCGAAAACAAAAGGAATAGCCAAAGTTTTGTAGCGTGTTGTTTTGTCCGCAAACTTTTTGAATTTAGGCTTTCAGGCGAAAAAACAATTTCATAAACGAAGAGTGATACAACTTTATCACATGTGATTTTAATTCCATACTCAAAATAGTTGATATTAGAGGGAAGAGTGAAAATACCGTTATTCAAAGGTTGTGGATTCAATTCTTGAATCTACGGTTGAGATCATGTTGAGATACCTGCTCCTAACATAAGCTTTACCTATATTTACCTACGAGTAAGTCAAGAAAGACAAGAAAGGCAAAACTGTACAGTATTAGCACGTACTAGCCCGGAGTTAGAAAGTTGCCGGTGTTTCACCCCCGTGCCTTGGAGAGCACGTAAAGCTGTCGGTCCTGCGCCTAATCTCTCTCCGATTGTGACGAATTTTGCGTCTCATGGGGCTATGAGTGTAAAGGAACAGAGAGTACACCTGTGTACACTTGTGCACTATAATATCTCACGCGCAGATAGCCAATCTCTCTGGCCGCCGTGGCCGAAATTCGGTCGGGATGACATTAATTATTATAACTGGTATGGTTATACGGTTAATTATTAGATGAAATTGAATATTACAGTCTACTTAAATTGTAAAATACTTGTCAACAATGAAAGCTCAATAGTAGATTGTATTATAAGGGAGCAAAATAATATTTTTACGGCGAGGGCGCTTTTTTGAATCCAGAACGAAGTGAGGGATTCTAGAGTAGAATCCTGAGCGTAGCGAGGGATTCTTTAGTAGAATCCTGAACGTAGCGAGGGATTCAAAGTACGTCGCCCGAGCCAAAAATATATTTGCGCCCGAATGATACACTCTACTTTTCATCACCCTGTATGAGAAAATTTGGTTCTCGCGGGAACTCTTTAATTTCCCGGGATAAAAAGCATATGTGCTATTTCCAGACTATAATCTTTTTTTTTTTTTTAAATCTATCTCTGTGCCAAATTTTATCCAGATCCGTTCAGCCGTTCGGGCGTAATTGAGTACCTAACACACATCCATACCACCATACATCCACACATCCATCCAAACTTTCGCCTTTATATTAATATTTATTTAATTATAATATTTTTTTTTTTTTTTTTTTAATATGTATATCCATATAGCCCTTTCGTTAGTTAAAATTCAGAAATTATAAATTCCTAAATTGACCCTGCCGGGGATCGAACCCGGGACCTCCGCACGTTAAGACAGCAGCGCTCAACACTGCGCCACGGAGGTCGTCAATTTGCGTTGGCGCTGAACACTAAGATGTTCCAAATTCAATAAGTGCGCGGCAAAGATAATTGCGGCGCACTTACGAGTATAAAGAGGATTAAAAACTCATTACTGCCCGCTAAAAGTTTCTTATAGAAAACACCACCTTTGGGCGCACATAAAGGCGAACCAAGTCGTCCTTTTCGAATACATGGGATGAAAAATTATTTGTTTGGCACGTATTATTTTAACTCTTTTTATTGAAGGCTTCACTGTAGCACTGTTTGGGTAAAGTTACAAAAGCTAACCCAAGGACGAAGTTTAAACTAGCAATAATGCTCTACCTTGAAACTTGGCAAATTTACTGTTGTTGAAATCGTTTTTGCGGTGGAAGTTTGGCAATCAAATTCGTACATCATTCCGTGAATTCTGATGTTTTCTTTACTCACTCTTTCTTCTGATTTTCACGTTAGTGTTTTCAGCATTATTTTCAACTAAATATAACAAGAAAACCTTTTAGACATATGTTTTCAAATTATGTACTGAAGGATTTGTTAACTTATTTAATGGGTTATAATAATTGGTTATAATAATATTATCCCAAAAAACAACCAGGGGTCATGACTTCCAGCATATGTCTTTCTAAATGTATTATTTTCCTATGCCTAAAATAAAAGCCGATTGAAATTAAAAAAAACTAAATAGGTACATGGCGGACAAAGGCTAGTTTATAATATAAATAGTTACAAAACAATAAAAATTTCCTAGACGTTACAATAACATAACTTATGTACTTAAATCACAGCAGCTCTCTGCGCGTCGTATCCCTCATTACTGAGGGTCGTGACCTCTTTCCATTAATCACATAATACTAGGAGTTTACTTGGGATAATAATACGGTGGGTTCTCATGTCCTTCCGCAGTATTTTTAATAAAAAACCGGCCAAGTGCGAGTCGGACTCGCGCACCGAGGGTTCCGTACAAACCTGTAGTAAGTTTTACGATTTATGACGTATTAAAAATAAAAATTACGTTTGTTGTATGGGAGCCCCCCTTTAATATTTACTTTATTGATATTTACTTATTTATTTTGAAAGGTAATATACAAGTTAACATTCTGTGAAAATTTGAACCGTCTACCTGTTACCGTTTTTAATATTGAGCAAAAAAATACGAAAAAAACACGTTTATTGTATGGGGACCCCCCTTAATATATATATTTTTTTAATTTTTAGTATTTGTTGTTATAGCGGCAACGGAAATACATCATTTGTGAAAATTTCAGCTTTCTAGCTATCACGGTTTATGAGATACAGCCTGGAGACAGACAGACAGACAGACAGACAGACAGACAGACAGACAGACAGACAGACAGACAGACAGACAGACAGCGGAGTCTTAGTAATAGGGTCCCGTTTTTACCCTTTGGGTACGGAACCCTAAAAATGAGATGAGCATGAGATATAAGACTCTTTCTATAAATATAATTTTCCAATGCCATAAAAGCCAATTGGAACAAAAAAAACTAAATATTATGTACATGTCGGACAAAGGTTAGTTTATAATATAAAAAGTTACAAAACAATGCAATTTTCCTAGACATTACAATAACTGAACTTAAGTACTTACTTAAATCACAGTAACAGTATTTTTTTAAAAACACAACACTAGTCCGTAAAAACCGACGTAAACAAGCTATAAACACTGAGTAAAATTGCAAATAAACGAAAGCGAAGAGTTCCGTAATCTTCAATGTTTTTCTCACTTAAATATACAAAACAAAAGAACTACCCAAAGTTTCGCATTCTGTTATATCGGCGAAGTTTTCGTATTCAGCCTCGGCATTAAATCGCTCAAAGCAATTTCATAAACGTCAGTAATTAATTTGGCTTCCAGCGAATTGCGTTAGAAAGTCCATTTGATTTCGTCAACAGTGGTGGAAATTCCGGGAAAGTAATGAATAGATTGGCTATTCGTAGGGTGACCAGTTGATTGTTGAAAATGATTATAATTATGTACACCTACAATTTCTTCAAATCGATTTAAAATATTGCAAAGATCCATACTGATTATATAAATGCGAAAGTGTGTCCATCTGTTTACCTGCTACGCATTCACGGCCCATCCTCTCAACCAATTTTGAATAGATAAGGTACCTCGGTTTTTACATAGGCTCAAATCAACGAGTTCCCACAGGATTTTTCAAAAACTTAAATTCTTGTGGACAAATTCGCGGACATCATCTAGTAATGTATTGTAATGTATTTTTTTTTAAAGAAAAAGTCCATGACCATTGTGAAAGTTTTGGAAATCCTAGTGATCGGTGGCAATGTTTTCACATTAGGCTGTATTATAGCAGTGTGCGGATTTCGATTTGTTGCATTCAACAAAACCATGAATCGCCGTGATTGCCAGTTCGCGTGTGCCGGTCTGATAGTTTATATTCGGTGAAAACTGCGCTTATTGCCTACCTGAAAATCTTTTTTATGAATCATTGCGAAATAATACAGTGTATATTATATTGTAAGTAGTAACTATACATGAAAACCACTACTTAAAAAAATGTATTTGATTACGGTTGGTAAAAAATCAAGAGAGAATAGACATCTTCTAGGCAAGCGCGCTCCATCAACATTTACCAGCAGATATGATTTTTATGAATAATTAACTAGCTGATGCCCACGACTTCGTCCGCGTGGATTGAGGTTTTTTTAGTTCCGCGGGAAATCTTTAATTTTCCGGGATATAAAGTAGCCTCTGTGTTATTCCAGACTACATATTATATAACTCTGTGCCAAATTTAATCAAGATCCGTTCAGCTGTTCTGGCATGATTGAGTAACAAACATACATATCCATCCATCCAAACGTTCGCATTTATAATTTTATAGTATAGATAAGGTTGTTGCGTTATATCTTAGTCGTTGTACAAAATAGGTTGATCCACTGTTTATCAATTTTATTGATTAGACATCTGTTTAATTTACAGAGAAGTTTATTTAATATTTTCGGACATGTACCTACTGGAACGCTGTCCGGCCTGGTCATATCATGCCTCTAATTTGTGCTAGACACATATATCAGGTGAATTTTCAATAAGTTTCAGAAAGCTGTATACTGTAATACGAATATGATTTGTCAATATGGATTCTCACGTGCAAGAAAACATAAAAATATCTAAATCATATCATGTTTCCATACATTTTGTTTGGAGCTACCGTAGAAGTATTTTGTGTTAGAATAAGTATCTACAGTGACGTATTTGGCAAACCAGCCAACTGTAACAATGCGCTCTGTATGTTGTGGGAATTCGAACGGATAACTTAAAAGCTCGGCGCTTTAGAAGATTTATGTTCAGTCCTGGATAATATGAATATTATCATCGATGTCACAGAAATATATGTATGAAATAAGTCCAAAAAAAAAAAACATTCGAAGTGAAGTTAGATAAAGTTAAAAAACGTGATCAAATAATCACAAAAAGGACGTTCTTGACTTGATTCGCGGATGAGTTAATCGTTGCCGTACTGTATATTGTATATTATTAGAATAGACAATTAATGAGGGCCCGATAGGCAGGTGCTCTAAATTTGGAAAGGAGATTATGTAAATGAAACGAATTCTTCCAGCGGAGTAATAACGTATTATTTTTGAATTCTAGTTTTATACATATGACCATAAAGTAAATAGATGAAAGATAATACACAACATAATAAACAATAGTCCATAAGCCCTATTTACACAAATTTGTTGGCGTCAACATTTAGTTAACCGCTCTTGAACGCAGGCTCGTCTGGAAAAAAACAAGGGGTTTTAACGCCAACACATTTGCGTTTGCGGCCAACTATGTTTCAAAATTCATCATCATCTTTAATAATGATTTTACTAAAATATTAAACCAACCACATTACATATTAAAATCAGGTAGGTAGATACCTATACTTACTGCTTACAAAGGAAGTTATACCGTGTTATTTTATATTTTAGCGAAGAAATATTTGAATTCCAATGCGTTTTATTAGAATGTGTATATAATTTTATCGTTACTGAGTCTCAGACCACTCCACGTGCTTCGGTGACTTCGTGTCCGAGACGAGAACTCATAAGGCTAGGCTCACACAGATTATTGCAAAAATAAAAAAATAATTACTATTCCGTTTATATAAAAAAATGGGTACTTAGATGCATATAAGTAATTGATTCAACAACGGTCTTAGATAAGCAGGTAGGTACCTACTTATATTCCAAAACAAATAGTTTTTTTTTGTATTTGATATTTTTACATCATCATTATCATCATCATGATAATATTATGGTCGACTATGATATGATAAACTAGTGAAAGACACCGAAAATTCTACGTAAATTCCAAAAATTTCAGTAGTTCAGGCAAGGGAAGAAAGAAAATGTTTTCTTATAAGAAAACCGAATTAGTAGGAATTTTATTACTTAATTCTTCGAATAAAATATAGTTAAATTCTGTCAACTCACAGCGATATAAACCTAGCCTTGTAATATTTTCTAGTCTAAAGAATCTTGGCTTCAACTGTTCACCGAGTCGGACACGCCACCTCATTACTTTGCTACAAGTTCACTCTCTTAAATAAATAATATTGAAATGTAAGAGTAATATTTTTTTTAAACGATTCATGGTCTAAAGCTCCTGTAATTAATTTTACGTTATGATTTCAATCGTGTTCTCTTGTGAACTTTTTTAATTTCGCGGGCTCTAAAAGAAAAACATTCGTTTCATTTCGGTTCTACTCCTACGTAGGGTGGTAGGCAACTTATTACTTTATATCAAGCCAGACGATGTTTTTTTCAGTATATTTTTTTCTAAAGATACGAAATGTTTGCGCCTGCCAGACCATAATCGGCAATTTGGTAATATAGATTCTAAGCTTGAAATACCTACATTAAAAAATTTACATAAATTAAATCGAGAATATGTTTAAGTATATATAGGCATTTTCTAGGCAAGCGCGCTTCACCTCAGGCTGCATCACAACTTGCAAGCAAGTCTGATTGCAGCCAAGCGCTGGCTTATATATTTAAAAAAAAAAAGTTTTATGGGCTAAATTACAAGTATATTTTGTCATAAATGTAACTTATAAAATTTACTGTATTGCGCTCCTAATCTTAGATTTTTTTACTTCTACGTGAAATTCAGTAAAAAGCATCGCGATGCTATGAGCAAATATCACCCAGCGGAAGCCTACATTCCCCAGCAACACTCCCGGAAAGCCTTGCCGACCTGGACGGCCGGCTTGGATTTTGGAGTCAGCCCGAATGGCTGGAGTGGTCCGGCGGGGAGTCGTTCCAGAGGTCTCATGCACAGCGAACGCCAGCGTTCAAGTGCGGAAAATCCCAGAGAAAGAAGGAGAAGAAGAAGATGAGCTTATTATTATGTCGTAAATAAAAGTGTACGAGAACAAGTTTTCTATAGTAGAAGAACATGCCACGGTAATCAAACAAATTACCATCTAATCTACTATTTACCCGTCCATTGGCCCAAGCCAAAGGCTCGTACTGATTGGCAGATCAAAAGACTCACGTAGAAGAAGATAGAAGAAGACGTAACTCATAATAATTATGAATACATTGATTAACTTGAAAAATTGCAACAACGCTTCTCACTCAGCACCTTGTTACTTGTATAATATTTTGTCGTGACAATCGGCACTAATCGCTGAAATAGGAAACAGTGTAGCTAATTCTGTAGTACACTAATTATCTCATAACTCTTAACTGAACTAAAATGACAGGACAATGTGTCTATTCCATAGAGGTATACTCAGAGGTCTATTCCTTTTACAATGCACCCTTTGGAAAAAGACAACACTTGATTTATCTTGTTAAATTAGTTTTGGGTCGTAATTCATTCGTGTACAACACAATCAGCCACAATTTCTTGTTTAATTAACGCGAATAATTATTTAATTTATTATTAAGATTTAGTGGATGTAATTTTCTACCAATCTGAATAAAATCGTCAATAATTAAAACTTGATCGTCGAGCTGTCCTTTTAGATG
The DNA here is from genome assembly GCA_917051295.2 of Erebia ligea. Lineage (NCBI taxonomy): Eukaryota > Metazoa > Arthropoda > Insecta > Lepidoptera > Nymphalidae > Erebia > Erebia ligea. Next base: position 8,449,380 of record OU785233.1, on the reverse strand, counting down.
TCAAACCTAAAAACCGTGTGAATCCGACAAATTAATTGGTGTCTTCGTCGTATCAGATCGTCCCAAGCAGTTTCGATTAGTCAAAGTCAACGTTAATCTGCCCCTAATTACTTCGATACTCTATACATCGGCTACGACATTGTATTACAAAATCCTTACCTTTTAAACGATGATTACATGTCAAGTTTTAACCGACTTCCAAAAAAGAAGGAGGTTCTCAATTCGGCGCGTATGTATTTTTTACATTATCTAAAAGATAAAGAGCAACGGCGAACTTCCATACATCAATATTATTGAGAAAAAATAATTATGTACACGTGTGAAAAAAATATATTTTTCTAAGCGTCTAATATCAAGCTCACAGCAGCTAGAATTTTTTTTTATGAGGCTAGAAAAAAAAGATATTTCGTTCTAAAGTTTTGTAGGTTCTGTGGTAATGTCCATAGAGGTAATATATCTCTATGGGTAATGTCACTTCTAAAAATGACAACCGGAAGAAAGCCACAAAAACAAAGACAGATGACAACCACAGACCAGTAAAACATTAGGCACAGCCACAGACAATCAGCATCAGTGCTGCCATAATATTCTTTCAATTATTACCATTCTGTTAGAGATTATTAAATAATGTATGCAAGAAAATTAACTTAAATACACTAAAAAAAGAGCAATACTATTATTTATGCAAACATTGATTAAAACGAAATAATTTCAATTTTTAAAACGATACAAAATAATCTACTAATTTAGATTTATTCTAGCTACTAGGTAGATTATACATAAAATGGTAACACTAAACTGAGAAACGGGAACTAAATAATCAAAAAAGATTCCCTAAATATTTTATTTTTTAACCTAGGTTCAATTAATTAAGGTGAATACTTGATAAAATTTTAAAAAATAAGCAAATTACTTTCGTCTTTACCTTACTTGTGTACAATCAAGATTTAGTAAATGTGGTCAATAAAAATTTCGCCGTTGCTCTTTGAATCGAAGCAGGCGTTACTTTGCGGAAGTCCATGATAATGAATGAACGAGAAGTTTAATTCGCTATAATCCGCCAGAGTAGACAAATCTATGTGGTACAGTGCGTGTCCTTCTCCAATAGCATGCGAACACCCACCAACCAGCAATTCGCACCGGCACAGCACCACACCACACAAATCTTCCAAATCACTCTCAACGTACGTTTCACTCCGAAACCGGAGCATCTTCAGGAGATGTTGGCTCTACAATGCACGATTGTAAACTTTGTGTTGTGTGTGTGTGATTGTGTTGTAAGATTGTTGTGATGTGATTGGAGTGTGAGTGATGTAATGATTATTATTATTATTTTTATTTATCTTTAAATCTTTCAAATGGATTTAGATTTGAGATATATTAAGTACAAGTATAACAGCTATTAACTAATAGTAAGTCCTTATATTATAAGGTCCTAAAAAATATCTACGCAACAAAAGGTATATTTGTATCTAAAAGTAAATTTTCATCTGAAACAAGTGTAACAAATAATTTAGAACGAAAAGTCAAGGAGACCCTCGCTATAACGTAGCGATAAAGAGTAATTTATGTACATAATAATGAAATAGATGATTATAAATACTCTCTAGGCAAACATTTAGAGACTCTAAACATGGCTTTGCCTAAAACTTTTCTAAGTAATAGCTATTAGGTATAATATTGTAGGCGTTTCGCTGTTTACGAAATTGCGCTCTACATCCCTCAGATCTAGTGAAGAATTTTATTTACCTATTGGCTGGAAGGTTGTATAATTAGCAATCTATTTTAATACTTTTTCCATAGATGACTCAAAACGTAAATAAGTCGCAAATATAAATCAGCCCCCCAATCATGTAAGAATGACCGACTAAAACGTTAAGTTTTTCGTCAAAGTAAAATAAACCATAACTGCATTGAATTAGAGCTCAATTTCGTTTATCGATTCTTATACGATAGAGTATCGTCCATACCTAAACGTATAAGAATGGGTACACGAAATTGAGCTCTAATTTATGTTTAGATATATGCTGTTATGGTTTATTTTACTTTGACGAAAAACTTAACGTTATAATCGGTCATTCTTACATGATTGGGGGCCTGGAACATACGACCATAGAAACTGCAGCTTAGGGGGGGGGGGGGGGGGGGGGGGGGGGGGACACTAATCCAGTGTTAGTGCACAGCTGATGTTCGCAATCAAGACCTACTATAGCCGCCAATAACGTCATTAAATAAATGAAGATATTAACAATAAAATAATAAATATAAATTAAGTATTTTAAAAAGTGCCGACTTATTATAATAAGCTTTCTACTAGAAAATAACTGATTATGTTCAAACGGCTGAACAGATTTGCTTGAATCATAGCTAAGAACGCCTTTCAAACAAGAAAAAGTAAATCAAAATAGGTCCATCCTTTTGTTGGGAGCGCAGATACAAACGTTTTTATAATACGCCTCTGTTTGCTTCGGTGGTTAAAAAGTACCATTGAATACAAAAACCTCACGCTCAGGATTCTTAAAAACATTCGGTAGGTAAACACTTAACATAATAATAGTAACCATTAATTTAATATTATATACCTACCTCCACCTTCAATGCGCGCGTTTATTTCTAGCAACGCCTCATTATTTTGTAAGACCACGCTTTAAAATAAATGTTATTTAAATGCAAGTGCAATATATTTAAAACGTTAGACGTAAACGTTCTGTTAAACGAGGTGAGCTCTTTAATTAAAATTTTCATATTGGATTTGTATACGTTCAGTTTTAAAACACTTTTCAATCACAAAATAGTTATTTAAACTCAGTACTTAGTATAACAAAAAAAAATTTTTAATGTAATGTAAGACTTTGTAGCATACTTATACTATTACTTATATATACTATTTGAGATTCGTTAAGAATCTTCAATTCATTGATGTATAATTTTAATGTTTTGTTGAAGATTACGTAAATGACAAAATGGATCATGGATTTGTCTCGCTCCAGCAATGCTTAGGACAGCTTTCAAAAGAGCAACCGCCGAGTTTCTTGCTGGTTCTTCTCGGTAGGAATGGTATTCCGAACCAGTGGTAGATTCACTTGACGATTCAAAAGCACTTAGGCCTTACAAAGGCCTATGGCGACTCGCCGAGCAGAATCGAATCGAATCGTGTTAATTCTCCACCTAGTAATTATGTTTAATTAATTTTATGTAAGTAATATTTTCAATCTAGTCAAATCGTGTGGGGCTCGAGTCCCGAATCGGGCTTGAGTGTGGTTTTTGCTGTGCCTCCCCAACATTTCCGCGGGAACTCCTTAATTTTTGGGATAAATAGTGGCCTTTGCCCTTCCCCAGAATACGATCGATGTATGTACCAAACATCAAAATTAATTGAAACTTTCAATTGAAAGGATGGGCCTTGAAAGCGTAGCAGACAGACACACTTTTGCATTTACATTATTAGTGTGGATTATTTCCAAACACGGTAACTTACTCATAGAATATTAGTGCTATTGTCATAAACTTGATTAAACATTAATCTCACTTTTGAACTATAGTTTTTATGATACAATATAATATATATAGGACCGAACAAATTGCAGAGTGGCCATCCTATCTGATTGCCGTCCTCAAGTGGCTCCATCGGTCAAAGTCGACGATAATCCTCCCTTAATGAGTTCTTAGCCAACGACTCTGAGGGAAGAACTCAGCTTGAAGACTCGCACACTTGATTTGAAAACAAATTGTATGTCAAAGCGGCATGATACTTTTCTTCGTTGTCTTTATCGATGTCGATAATCGATAGACGTCTACTGTTGGCTTGAACGAATCTTCAACAATCAACACTGTTGTGCTGTGTTGAATATTCGTTCAAGCCCGCAGCGTAGTTCTCCTTTAATTGTCAATAAAGACCAGCAGCGTATTTCTCTTTCTATTGTCGACAAAGACGATGAAAAAAAGTATCATTGTAGAGGTCACAACTTTAGAGGCATCATATTGTAGAGATTTTTAAACTTACCATTTTAGAATAGGTGGTGGGACTGCATCGGGGTTATCAGAGTTATGTTCCCCGCCCATTGCACTGTCGTAATTTGTAAGGGCACACTCCGTACATTTTTTCAGTCTGGCGGAAAAAGCCCGAGAGCGCAATATTATATTATGGAGTTGCGCAGTCTTCTGCGACAAGAAGAATCATGTTTCCCATACGAAGCAGATACACATTCGAATTTATACCTACCTAACTAGCTGATGCCCGCAACTTCGTTCGCGAGGTTTAAGTTTTTTGATTGACGCGGGAACTCCTTAATTTTCCGGGGTAAAAAGTAGTCTGTGTCACTCTTAATCATCTCTGTGTCCATGTATTCAATTAAGTCTATACGTTGCTTTATTGCGGCGCGATTGAGAGACAAACTAACAAACAAAGTACACACTTTCGCATTTATAATATTAGTATGATAGCAGTATGGACATAATATGTGTTCTGTGGTATGGATAAATTTTACAATTGAGATGTTTTCGACTATAAATCGAAAAGTCTGGCGATATTAATTGCGTTTGTTCGAGAGAAGGATCCGAATGAGACAAATTGTTTGATGTTGCGGTCGTATCTGATCCCCACGCTCAAATAGCGCGATCCGTCAAAGTCAAAGATAATCCTCTCTTAATGAATTCTAAAGTAACGACTGTTGAAGACTAATCTCACTGGACTTTATACGTGATGTACGTGAAAGTAATAATAATAATAATATCCTCCCGGCTGTATTTAGGCCATGGCGGCCAATCTCCAGAGAGATAAGCCATCTGCGCGGGAGATATCATAGTGCACATGTGTGTGCAAACACATGTGCACTCTCTGTTCCTTTACTCTCATGGCCCGATGGGACGGAAAATCCGACACGACCGGAGTGAGATCAGGCGCAGGACCGACCACGGCGTGCTCTCCGAGGCACCGCCGGGTGAAATACCGCCAACTTCCTAACTCCGGGCTAGTACTGAGAATTTCTTGTCAGAAAAACCCAATACTAGTTGGCCCGACCCGGGACTCGAACCCGAGGTCTCGTCGGCCGCAGTCGAACATGCTAACCACAAGACCAACGCGGCAGTTAACGTTAACGTGAAAGTACACTGTATCTAGTATAATATTAAGCTACCAACGCAATGAAAAAACTAACAAATCCTAGCATTACCTATTAGCATTATCAGGATAATAGTTAGCCTTCTATCCTTTTCTCTCGAGTGACTAAAATCATAAGAGGAAAAGAGGTTAACCAATTTTTACTATCCTAATAGCATCTGGATATGATAGTAATGGATGTCATGAGCGTAGACCAAAAAAAAAGTGTGTGTGTGCAATTCACACACGGCAGAAGTGAAACTTCAGAAAAGTAGCCTACGGAGAATGAGATGAATATAACTTGTATTCTATCCCATTCTCTCGCAGGCTAAATCCTATTTATGAATATTTTATGCTCTTTTTGGTGTTGCTTTTTCGTTTTCTAAAGAAATTTCATTTCAAAAATCCTTATTCAAGACATAACCAAAACCTTGCGTATAAAATTACAATTAATGCTTTCGAATGATTCTGTTTTGTTTGGTTCGAATATCGTTCCTATCCAGAAAAAACCAGTAAGAAAACAGAGCTCAACTCTGTGCCAGGGAGGTCGTCAAAATGTTGATTTTGATTATTTTCTTATTTCTTCTTTAATACATTTATATTTATACATATACAAAATCCGTGATATTAGATATTATCGGTGGTGTGAGGTTTTAAAAAGAAACCTCACACCACCGATAATATCTAATATCACGGATTTTATCATTCTGTCAAAAAAGTACCAGGAATTCATCATTTGTTTCTAATTCCAAATTCAATTCAAAAATTCTTTTTTGTCGCTAAGTTGGCACAACTGTCGTCTATATTGCCGCGAAGTTTGAGCGTCAATTGTTATTTACTTTGTTTACAGTGCGCCATTTTGTCAGTTCATCTCAATAGTGTTTTGCGATTTTTACAATGAATAAAAATATCGAACAAAGAGTTTGTCTCAAATTTTGCATCGCAAATGGAATTTCGTGTTCAGAGTCGCTGGAAATGTTGCAGAAAGCTTACGGGGAATCACTTTATCAAAACCACGTGCATACCATGCATTCAAAAGTGGTCGAGATGTGGTGGAAGATTTGCCTCGCTCTGGTCGGCCATCAACGTCTTCAACTAAAGTTAACATCGCTAAAGTGAAAGAAATGGTGAGAAATTTGAGAGAGATAGCTGCTGAACTTTCTGTGTCTCAAGAATCGATTCGTATCATTTTAAACGACGGTGAAGGCCAGATTTGTGGAAAGAAAATTCTTGGATGCACCACGACAATGCGCCATCGCACAAGGCCATCATTGTGAATGAAGTTTTGACCAAAAACTCAACAAATACCATCGAACAACCACCGTTTTCACCGGATATGGCTCCGGCCGACTTTTTTCTCTTTCCAAAACTCAAATTACCACTTTGTGGCACCCGTTTTCAATCGATAGAAGACATAAAAGAGAATTCGCGGCAAGAACTGAACTCGATTCCGAAAAATGCCTTTAAAAAATGCTTTGAAAATTGGATTATTCGTTGGCTTAAGTGTATTATTTCCGAAGGGGCCTACTTTGAAGGAGATACAATAAATTTGGAATAATAATTAACATTTTGTGTAATATACACCTTTTCCCGATACTTTCTTGACAGAGTAGTATCTATACTTATAATAGAACTGTAACAGGTCCAATTCTGTACATTGAAGATATTTTGAAATTTTTTTTTGGAGGGCACTCATTATTCGATACTGAAGCCAAATCTGTAATTTTTTTCATTTTTGTCTGTCTGTCTGTCTGTCTGTCTGTCTGTCTGTCTGTCTGTCTGTCTGTATCTTGGCCGCGCATCACGCCGAAACTACTGAATGAATTCAAACGAAACTTGGCACGATTTGAGCCTATACTACGAGGTAGGACATAGGATACTTTTTATCCCGAAATTCTACCCCCGAAGGGGTGAAATAGGGGTTGAAAGTTTGTATGAAAGTCCTTAATTTCTCAAGTTATAGCCATGAAACTTGATATATGAGCTGCGGGTTGAAAATAGAGACATACGTGTTTCACAGTTTTTGAAAATTCGACCCCCAAAAGGGTGAAATAGAGGATGAAAGTTGGTATGAAAGTCCTTCGTTTCTCAAGATGTTTTACAAGTTGTATCAACGAAACTTTTTATTTTGGCTTACGGTAAAAAATAAAGAAGTACGTGTGTCACAGTTTTTCAAAATTCCACCCCTAAGGGGTGAAATAGGGGGTGAAATTTTGTATGAAAGTCCGTCATTTCTCAAGTTATATCGATTAAACTTGGTATACAAGCTACTGGTTGAAAATGAAGAAATAAGTGTTTCACAGTTTTTTTAAATTTTACCCCCGAAGGGGTGAAATAGGGGTTGAAAGTTTGTATGAAAGTCCTTCATTTCTCAAGTTATAGCCATGAAACTTGGTATATGAGCTGCGGGTTAAAAATGAAGACATACGTGTTTCACAGTTTTTCAAAATTTCACCCTCAAAGGGGTGAAATAGGGGTTGAAAGTTTGTATGAAAGTCCTTCATTTCTCAAGTTATATCGATGAAACTTGGTATACAACCTACCGGTTAAAAATGAAGAAATACGTGTTTCACAGTTTTCGTAAATTTTACCCCCGAAGGGGTGAAATAGGGGTTGAAAGTTTGTATGAAAGTCCTTCATTTCTCAAGTTATATCCATGAAACTTGGTATATGAGCAGCGGGTTAGAAATGAAAACATACGTGTTTCACAATTTTTCAAAATTCCACCCCCAAAGGGGTGAAATAGAAGTTGAAAGTTTGTATAAAAGTCCGTCATTTCTCAAGTTATTTCGATGAAACTTGGTATATCCACGCGGACGAAGTCGCGGGCATCAGCTAGTATAAATATAAATATAAATATATTAAAGAAGAAATAAGAAAATAATCAAAATCAACATTTTGACGACCTCCCTGGCACAGAGTTGAGCTCTGTTTTCTTAACGAGTGAGGTCCCGGGTTCGATCCCCGGCAGGGTCAATTTGGGAATTTATAATTTCTGAATTTTCTCTGGTCTGGTCTGGTGGGAGGCTTCGGCAGTGGCTAATTACCACCCTACCGGCAAAGACGTACCGCCAAGCGATTTAGCGTTCCGGTACGATGTGTACAAACCGACCAGGGGTATGGGTTTAATATAACTGCCATACCTCTAACAGGATAGCCCGCATGATCTTAGACCGCCATCTTAGACTGCATCGTCACTTACCATCAGGTGAGTTCGCAGTCAAGGTCTAACTTGTAGTGGAATAAAAAAAACATACTCTAAAGACCCTGAATTTTTTAATTAGTAAACATTCGTTGAAGTATCTATTACAAATGTACAAAATATCTTCTATTACCGACAGATCTAAACCATGCCGCTATTAATTGCGGATATTCGAGAAAAGGACACGATTTGCACAAAGTGTTTGATATCGCTTTCCTGATTGATCCCTATGCGTAAAAGGCGCGATCGGTCAAAGTCGCGATAATCCTCTCATAATGAGTTTTGCAGCAGCGACCGTTGAAAATGGTTTGTACATGACGATCCGTATTTGATTCGAATTGGTCACATTTCAATGACCGAGTTTCATCGCAATGTTTTCTTGCACTAGCGTGAATATAGTGAAATACAGATTTTGAGATTTCCCTTTAAACTTAGTTCCGTTTATATGAATTACAGGTCTTTCAGGTCAAAAGCATAGTTAGACCTGAATAGTACTGAAATTTTTATCAAGATTGATCAATTAGGTCCCTTGGGATCCACATCTAGATATGGGTAGTTTGACCCGAGCGCACGTGAAACCGAGGGAAAAGGCCTAGTACTTAACATCATAATCAACTTTAATTTTTGTATAAGCAATATTACTATAATATTTTCGCAGAGGCATAAAATGTGTAGCACTGAAATTATAATATTGCGCTTAAGAGAGTTTACAGGACGCATAAATATTTCTGAGTTATTTTTATTTTAAGTTCCACAGAATACTTAAAGCCTCAAATTCACTAGGAGATAAATCGGACGTCTGACGTTGTTCGACATTTTGTCTCGCGATCTTTTGCCTATTATTGCCTGTTGTCAGACTTGTCGTGCGTAGTCGGGCGTCACCCGATTTCTCTAGCGACACGTCGCGAAGCATTTGTTCCTTAGTGAATACGAGGCCTTACTATCCATACTAATATAATAATTGCGAAAGTGTGTCTGTCTGTCTGTCTGCTACGCTTTCACTGCCCACCTTGTCAACCGATTTTGATGAAATTTGGTACAGGGATAGGTTGTATCCCGGAAAAGACATAGGCTACTTTTTATCTCGGAAAATTAAGGAGTTCCCGCGGGAATCGAAAAAATTTAGTCTATGAGGACGAAGTCGCGGAACTAGATGATCTAGTTACTTTATAATACACTGTCCAAGAACGAGTTAGTACGCCAAAAATGTCACAACTGATACCAGCGCATTTGCAAAGAGATTTTGCTTGCAAGTAGACGTTGACAAATCTAGTCTTAAATTTTGGCAAAGTATACCTAAATCTTAAATCATTTTGAAATATAATATGTTAACAAATTGGGGCATTTTATGCTCAGTTAGGTTTGTTTAATTTTACTGCTACCATGACTTATTCAAATTCTGAAACTGAAAAAAGGTATACGGTAAAACACTAAAACTTTGTACATAGATTAAATAACCGTATTCCATTTGACAAAATTTTATCCCGGGTCACGGGGTTTGGTCGTCTGAGATATTGTATCTCAATGCACATGCCAGTTAAACAAAAGATAGCATAATTAACAGTAGATGTAGGACTATAAACAGTAAGTATCAAACAAGCCTGAGAATAAATCTTGGAAAGCACTATCTTCTAAGTTTACTGTTCAAATGCTACGCCCACTGTATAAAGCGGTGTCACACTTGGCTGCAAGCATGAGTCGCTTGCCAAATACGTCGCTACTGATACCGAGAGTGTTCGCAACGAGATTTACACGCTACTAAATTTTGTCACATTTTGCTTCTAAATTGCGAAAGCTCCAACAACACTAAGTATTTATTTACCGAACATGGAAGATGTGTTTGTTTACATTACTGGTTTATCAGTGCCCTCGGAATAATTGGGAAACTTACTCAATGGATTTTGATAAATAGGGTGTCATATTCTGTATGACATCAAGACTCAGGACAATTTATTTTAATTGATTGATTACTGACGCTTGACTGCAATCAGACCTGCTTGCAAGTTGTGATGCAGCCTAAGATGGAGCGCGATTACCTAGAAGATACCTATTCAATCTTGATTTGAAGGTAGGCACCTCAGGCTTGATTAAAAGAAGGAGCGGAAAACGGAAGCCCGAAGGGCAATAATATGGCTGATATTAATAAAAATCGAGTTTGGAATGAATTAATGAAACACTAAAACAATTTAATAATATATTTCAGTAATTTGCTACGGTTTTTTCCTACAAATCAAATCATACACCTCTGATTTGATTTGTAGAAATAATGTAAGAAATATTGATTAAATATTTATAAAGGTTAACTGAGGAAAGCGCAGGACCGTGTTTGGTGGCGCGCTCTCGAAAAGGCCTATGTCCAGCAGTGGATGCATACATTACAGGCTGATGGATGGATGGAAAGGTTAACTGAAGTTAAACGTAAATTGGAATAATAATATGTACGAATTAAAAACAATGAAAGTTTTATCTCACAAAAAGTATTATGATTCAAGTTCTAAATAAAGTTTTAATAATATTACTCCATTATTGGACTTGTACAGTCAACATGTGACAGTCAAATTCAAAAGAACAATAATTCTTACTAACTTGAAAATGTGTGTATTATACGAGTATAGGCAAAACTTGAGTATGGCACTGAAAGAGGCCGCGCATAAATCTTGAAAGCCTTAGATTTTAAGTTCCGTTCAAATAACTGCACACGACACAACGTTGTCACAGTTGGCTGCAACTGCGAGGCGTTTGCCAAATATGTCGCTACTGATACCAACGCATATTGCGATACTCAGTTGCGATAAGATTTACACGTTTTATAGTAAATTTTGTCACATTCGCTTTTCATCCGCACTATCATGACTATCTACTAGTTAACTTTAAGGTAGTTAGTTAAACTAACATTGAAATCGTGGTATGAGCCAATCTCTATGATTTTTTAATAATGTTGACTTTTAAAATCAGCTAAGAAAAATCAAATAATCAAATAAATAATATAACTGCGAAAGTTTGGATGGATGTATGGATATTTGTTACTCAATCACGCCCGAACGGCTGAACGGATCTGGATGAAATTTGGCACAGAGATAGATTATAGTCTGGAATAACACATAGGCTACTTTTTATCCAGGAAAACTAACGAGTTCCCGCGGAAACCAAAAAACCTCAATCCACGCGGAAGAAGTCGGGGGCATCAGCTAGTACATCATAATATTCTATTACTAGCTGATGCCCGCGACTTCGTCCGCGTGGATTGAGGTTTTTCGGTTCCCGCGGGAACTCCTTAATTTTCCGGGATAAAAAGTAGCCTATGTGCTATTCCAGACTATAATCTATCTCTGTGCCAAATTTCATCCAGATCCGTTCATCCGTTGGAGCGTGATTGAGTAACAAACATACATCCATACATACATACATCCATCCATCCAAACTTTCGCATTTATAATATTTATATGGATTATCATATTATTGACTATATCTATTGATAGGGCGTAAAGATATCTACTGACGTATATTTTGCATTTTGGAGACAAAAATGGTTCTTTTTTAGCAGCCATACCTACTGATTGCAGTAAAGATAGGAGAAGACAAATGGCAATAAGTTATTTTATTCTCTAAGTCTTCTCTTCTCTAAGTTAGAGAAGAGAAGACAATGACATAGAGAATGGAGAGTAGCTCTTATAAACTTGCAGCTTAGAGCAACTTCTCATCTTTAGCCTACCAGCTCTCAAATCACATGATAATAAAATGGAAATGTTTTACAAACACAAATAACCTCACTTAACCAGTCTCGAAATAACAAAAAAAAAGTAAAACAGATAAAAAGGGAAGAATCCTAATGTTCTGCCTTTTGAATGACATTCAAAACACAAGATAAACAGTTCAAGAAATCCTTCCCCAAAGTCAAACAACGCGATACAGTGACTTATTTTGTTTTGCGCGACAACTTTAATGCGAAAAGGGTTGCATTTGTTCTACTTAGAGTGACAGGATACCCAAGATACCACGCTGTTCAGATTCTTGAAAAAATATTTCTTTACGAAAGTGCGTACCTGTAAATTCACTAGTTACTTTCTCTAACATTGTACTAACAAGCGTTGAAAACTAGTACATAGACTAACTAACATTTATTAGTTAGTCGATGTTTGGAGTCGAACCGGTGGTAGATTCTTACGACTATCCTGAGGGGCACAAATTGTCCTACGTGAAATAAATAAATCATTTCATTTCATTACTTAGTTTTCTCAAGGTCGATATCTCTGTATTTTTGCCTCGGCCGCTGCTTGCAAAAATATTTTATCTCCAAAATCAGAAAAGCTGTCATTAAATAATTTATTCAAAAATGTTTACATTGCTGTGCCTTATTATACTATCAACTATGATGAACTTTATGTTTGTATATTTAAAAGTTTGATAAGGGATTCTAATTTTATTATAAGAACACAAAATTTAATTTTCAAATAAACTTTACGAGTGCGTTCGAATCGTCCTGCAGTTTAATCTACCACTGCACTGGTTCAATAAATTGGAAGTCAAATTATTCGACTTAGTTATTCGTTTTTCCGTAATTCATTCAGACACATACACAAACTGCCACAGTCTTAAACAACTTTGGACTCATTACGAAAAGATTAGAGTTGGACTTTGACTGATCGGAAGCCATTTCAGGGCGACACTGATACAACGAAGACAGCGATCAATTCGTTGGTTTCACATACATTGGCAAATTGATCCGCAAAATATATGGATATACCTAATTACTATTCATTTAAAATTAAAACGGTGCAAAAAACTTAATAAAACAGCATACAAAGTTTTGCAAAAAAAGTCACAAAGAGTATTGCATTTAGGATTGTTGTCCACTGCACTCCTAGGAATGTAGCACGGAGACCAATCCTAAATTTATGTGCATACAAGTTCAAAGAACTTGTCACATGTTCAAAGAAAATGACCTTAAACTACGAACTTGTTGCCGGACGAAAACACACTACGGACAGAACTTGACAAAACGACTCCACAGCACGACCGGGGAAAATTTTCGTCGTGTCACGCAGGTCTGGGCAGCGCTATTAATATAAACCGCACCGAAGTTTCGCGCTGACATAAATTTATCTGTACTGTCCGTTCAAGTGCGTTTTCAACCATAACAGTTGCAAGGGTGGTAGGTAGTAGGTACTGAGCATGGGATGACGATAGTCGTGTGACTAGTGCTTGAGTATTTTGTTTAGTAGTAAAAATAAAGTCGTATTTCTGTCGGGACTTGTTATTTTTAGAGAACATGATTTACTACTTTTCTTCAGTCCAGTTTCTTATCAAGATCAGCTGATGTACGAGTATTCTATTACACGTTTGTTCTCTTTTATTGCATTTACTCGTTTCTTCGCAAAAGCAGTTCTTCTATCTTAAATTTATAGGATTAATTCTGCTCGGGAGTGGTTTCCTTTTACTCCCACCAGGGACCAACCATGGCTTTATTCAGAAGCTGTTTTAATGTATCTTCGAGTACACACTCCTACAGGGTGCGTTCCGAAATACACTGCGAGCACTGGAAGTCCCCAGTAAAGAGCACTGCCAGTGCTCGCAGTGCTTATAACGGAACACACACATAGTCTACATACTCCTTACCATCCTCACCATAACAGCTATAAATGTAGGTCACACGTATCCAATTTGTGAATAAATATAATTATTTAACTTTTCAAACATAAAATGTTTTTACTGTAACTTTGCGCAAAAAAAAAAACAAGAAAATTCTATGCTTAAATCGTAAGGGCTTATTTAAGTGTGATATGGCACCCTTGACATTTATGCTACGGGTATCAACAACTTTTCTATAAAAACTTATGTCATTTTTAACGAAATATGAGGCATAAATTACGTGTCGCGGTATAAAATTTTCTTCATGTTTTCTAGCGTAAAATCGGCAAAACGGAGTTTTTAAAGCAGTGTATCCATCCAACGGTGACATAATGTATGCTTGTAAAAATGGTTTGCTGTTTTAAAGACCTTTAGACGCATCTTAAAACACAATTTAAAAAAAAATCTCTGCATTGAAATTTATTTTAAACATACCTCTTAGTTTACTTTTTAAAGCAATTTTTCTCCTTATTGAAACTAATAATTTGCTCTAGAAATATAAGATAAAATTCATATTTTTAAATCAAACACACTGCGCATAATTTGTATTGAATTGTATGAGTAAGTATACAGCCTTGTAACACATGAGTAGATAAACCTCCTAACGGAACAGAGACAAAGCTTCTAAGGAGCGAGCAAAATTTATACCTATTTTGGTAGGGTTGGCATAGGAGGATACAATTTAATAAACAATAGTTATTTGTGTAAGAGAAATATTTATTGAAAGTAGTTTTATATTTAGGTACATATACTGATTCATTTAATATTACCTATTAATTTAAATTTAGAGGTTTTATATGCGTACACTATATTAATAAATATTTAACATGAGCCTACGTATTTTAATTTATAAACATTATTAATCAATGATAAACATCACAATTCAATCACTAGGTAAGTAGGTATTACCTACAAATCAAACGCCAATCATTTGGCATTAAGTAGTAAAAAAAATTGTGTATGTGCAATTCACACACGGCAGAAGTAAAACTTCAGAAAAGTAACCTATGAGAGAATTAGATAACTATAGAGTATCAGGAATATTAAGATAATTAAAATGTTTGTTAATTTATAATATTATTGCCAAGCTCAAAAAATAAAGTAAGGAAATTTATGAAAAATTTAAAATTTCAAAAAACTGTACAGTAAACCATATTTATACTTTTATATAAAAACACTATTATAAAATTACATTAAAACACTATTTAAATTATTAAATTATTATCATTAACATTAAATTAATGAAAACACGACGCGCGACGTGTGCTGCAACCCCTGAGCTTGAGCACAGGCCGAGCCGGTATAAACCGATTTCTCTCCGTACGCGACGTAGCGCCTGTGCTCACGCACACACGCGCCTCAAGCTTGTAGTAGTGTACCTATCGTAGCGCGCTTGTATGAAACTTTGTCTCTGGTCCTTAAATACTCATGTGCTTGTAAGTCATGGTTCGCATGCAAACGTTAGATAAGTACCTAAATTACTTACGTAAAAACTTACAAGTGTATTGCGGCCTTAGAATTTTTAGAAAATTAGAAAGAAATTAGAACTACTTGCTACATAACAAACATAAAATAAAGCAAGTATATTATACCGTTGCTCAAGGCTGGAAGCCTGGAACCGGCTCTAAAAACGTATTTTCTTTTTCCTAATCCTTAAAAATTAAAGAGAATTCGTAATTACGTCTCAAACATTCCCATATTTTAATTACAAGAGGCCGTCTCTCGCAACAGAATGGTAAATGTAAAACTGTTTTGATAATATTATTTTAATTCTTGTTCATTGATATACTTAACAAAATAGTAAAGATTCGTCAAACAAATTGTTGTAGGTACTTCTACAAAATCACGATTATTCAAGAACAACGCAGATTTATAAAAAATGATCATAATCAAAAATACCATGATTTTCAGTTTTCGTCATTCTCAATACAATGTCGAATTTTATGGGATTATGTTTAGGATTTTTCAATCTATTTCTATACTCACTACTGATCAGAATTTTTCTATGTTTAATTACCTACAGGTTTTAATTATTAAGAAAGAAGATCGGAGATGCATTGTAACCGGAATAGCTCAAACAAGTTTGGAACCTAAAGTGTAGCGGGTAGCTCGATGGTGGGGTATCTCGGAGGGTTGATTTTTAAACGCTAGGTTCCCAGCAGCTCACTAATATCTGTATTGGTGACCCAAGCCATAGTAAACAGGCGACATCATACGAGTCAAACACAAGGCCGAGGAGAGTCGAAATCCTGTGACACCTACGTGTGGATGAGGGTGTTTGGTTACCGACTTAATTTTGTAGGGCATCTTACGGCGTGTCTGTATATCTAAGATTTTGTTTATCAATGCACAGTATTTTAATATGATATATTTAAAGGCAACTTTTAGCAAAGTAATGAGGGAGCGTCTCCGAGCCAGCGAGCAGTTGGCGCCAAGCAGCTTTTGAATACGCACGGCTGCGCGACAACTTTTCGACTCGAATAAAATAATATTTTAGTTATTTGAAAATCTTCAAGTACTTAGTTTAAATTCACTATTGGATGTCTGAGATGTGAAATACGAGTTATATAAAGCCAACCGTCGATCTGACGAAAGTCACCCAAAAAGCTAATTCAGCGCTGGAATCTCATAAATATCGGAGTTATGACCAGCACTCACCAACTCGATTTTTTTTTTTCAAAAATCGGTCTATGCACAGGGTCTAAGACAAAAAGTCAAAGTTTGTGGCTCTGAACTGTATAGTTAAAACTGTATAGGTAAAACTGTATAGTTTTGAATTTGCTACGCAAAGAAAATTAAATGGCCGCTAAATTGTACTAAAAACAAAACAAAATAATGTTTTTAAAATGATACTTGTCGTAATTTTTTTTATCCACGGCATGACGTGGAGATAGGTTTTCAAAAATCACGTAGGACCTCTTTTATATTCTAGGATTACTAAACGTAGGTTATGTCAGTATATGCTGGTTGAAAACTATCTCGGTAGCCAAGCGGTAGCCGTCAAAATTGTTTCGGTAGATACGCCATGAAAAGGACCATACAAACAGACAGCCTGCTTCTCATAATATCATCATATCATGTTTTGGAATATACAAAGAGGGAAAAAACGAGCCTATCAAGATAGGCACAGATATATTATAAACTAGTTCGTCCGCGTGGAGTGAGGTTTTTCGGTTCCCGCGGGAACTCTTTAATTTTCCGGGATAAAAAGTAGCCTATGTGCTATTCCAGACTATAATCTATCTCTGAGCCAAATTTCATCCAGATCCGTTCAGCCGTTGGAGCGTGATTGAGTAACAAACATCCGTACATCCATACATCCATACATCCATACATCCATACATCCATACATCCATACATCCATACATCCATCCAAACTTTCGCATTTATAATATTTATATTTGATTATCATGCCCCACACAAATTCCAAAAAAAGTATACTTTGCGTCAGGAAAAATTTACTACGGCCACATTGAAGCCGGATAAGAAGTGAAAACGTATGTGACGTAATTTATGTACTAAATTTTCTGGTGAAAACTTTCTCATACCACGTTTCCCGACACGAGTTTTCAAGGCGAACTTTTTATAACTCAACTTCTTTATTGGCTTTGCTGAGAAACATTGCGACTTGAGGTTGACCCTTTTTTGTTAGTCTTGATACGAGAAGAGAATTATTGTAAGCTAGCTTATTTCCGTGACTTCATCCACGTGGATTAAAGTTTTTTTTATGGATATCCTTGTAAAGAATCCTTGTGCATGACGGGAATCGCACCTGAGGCATTGTCCTACGTGAGTAAGAAACGCGAAATGACTCGAAAAGTCGTGACGCGACGCGACGCGACAGTAGACGGTACATCCAGTAGGCTTCTAAACTAATAATGCATCATTATGTTAATTCACCCACACCCAAGCGATTTTCTATTATTATATTTGCAGCGTTTCTAAAAGAAAAAGACATTCGAAAAAAGTATCTGTCCGACGTGAACAGTTACCGGCGACTGGTCGCAATTTATTCTTCTCACAAACACGAGCGCCGTTGATTCAATATTGACACTGGCTGGAGCCGGAGTCAGGGCATTCCCTCGTGCTAAAGATAAAACCTTACTTAAAGATACTTTGCAGCTATTGAGTTATTTTTTACAACTCTTTCCAGTATCATTCATTTGGTTTTGCAAGAAAATGGTCCGTCTGCCATCTGGCAATCTGTTTCAAAGTTTTAAATGAAATAAAATTGAATGAACTGAAACCTTCAACTGGAAAACTTAGAAATTATTATTGGCAATAGAAAAAGCAAATAGACATTGAAAAACTATCTCTGAAGAAGTGCAGATGAACCAGGAAGAACTGAAGTCGAGTAGGACGACCTATTTTTAACCGACTTCAAAAAAAGGAGGAGGTTCTCAATTCGACTGTATGTTTTTTTTTTTGTATGTTTGTAACGCGATTTCTCCGCCAATTATGAACCGATTTTGATAATTCTTTTTTTGTTTGGTAGGTCATACTTCAGAGGTGGCCCCATTTTAATTTGGTGAAGATCTGATGAATATCTCCGGAGATGGAGAACGGAACTCCTGAATGGATAAGAGTAAATTGCTCGCGATCAGTGTGACAGTTTTGTAAACAGTATGTTTTAACCATGCATAGCATATCTCGTTCTGGTTACACCCTGTATTTTAAAACAGTGGGGCCACTAAAAATTGTGAAATAAAAAATTTTCAAAAAAAATAAACCGACTTCAAAAACCACAAACACTAAAAAGTAAAAAATAATTTAATTTATTATGTATACAAGAGTTTATGTAGTTCTATAATAACATTTTTTGGAGTCGGTGCCAATGTGGAGTCACGTCAACAATAATGAAGAGTAGGTTAGACGGTTCATGCGGCTAATTGGTACCGACTCCAAAAAATGTTATTATAGAACTACATTAACTCTTGTATACATAAAAAATTAAATTATTTTTTACTTTTTAGTGTTTGTGGTTTTTGAAGTCGGTTTTTATTTTTTTTTGAATTTTTTTTAACTCCTACGTACTTACAGTTCGGGCTTGGTGCAAACATGTGTTCCTCAGCGCTTTAGGGAAGCGAGGGAAAATCCCTGTCTTTAGACTTTTTCAGTTAGAAATGTATCTATGTATTTATAGTATTTGATTATATATTTTATTTTGTATTTGTTAAGTATTGCATGTGTTTTATACTATGGGCTTGCCTGAAAAAAAATAGCGACACCATCAGAAACCTAACCTGGACTAATAGATCGGTCAACGTTGGTGGACACAGTCTCTGTGAGAAATATAACCACACTACAAAAGTAGCATTAGGTAAACTGGCAAGTACTTAGTCGTCACAATGGTTGTCACTGTAAGACTTGGAGGTTCTCAATCCTTTCTGAACTTTAAGCCATTAGTCTGTAGGAAACTTTAGAAATAAGTAGGTTGCTGAGGCCCTGCAGTCCCAAACTAGGTTTATCTACTTTGAAAGTATACGCACCATTGTCATTAACTATGAAGACTTTTGACGACCTCCGTGGCGCAGTGTTGAGCGCTGTTGTCTTAACGTGCGGAGGTCCCGGGATCGATCCCCGGCAGGGTCAATTTGGGAATTTATAATTCCCCTTTTTATAATTTCCCTGGTCTGGCCTGGTGGGAGGCTTTGGCCGTGGCTAGTTACCACCCTACCGGCAAAGACGTGCTGCAAAGCGATTTAGCGTTCCGGTACGATGCCGTGTAGAAACCGAATAGGGGTTTGGGTTTAATATAACTCCCATGCCCCTAACAGGTTAGCCCGCTACCATCTTAGACTGCATCATCACTTACCATAAGGTGAGATCGCAGTCAAGGGCTAACTTGTAGTGGATAAAAAAAAAAGTCATCATCACAACCCCTTCCCATTGCCGGCGTCTCTTCTCAGAACGAAAACGGATCCTAACTTATTATGTAATATTATAAATGCGAAAGTGTGTCTGCCTGTCTGCTACGCTTTTACGGCCCAACTACGCAACCGATTTTGATGAAATTTGGTGCAGAGACAGGTTAAATCCCGGGGAAGGACATAGGCAAATTTTTATCCCGAAAAAAACCAATACACGCGGATGAAGTCGCGGCCATCATCTAGTTCTCAATAATCCATCACGCTGGCCAAGTGTTGATTGGCAGACTTTTCACACCTTTGTAAACATTGAAGAACTCACAGGCATGCAGGTTTCCTCACGATATTTTCCTTCACCGTTTTAAAGCAATAATAGTACATTACATCGCGAGACCGGGAAGTACCTACGCGTTTTCTGGTCGAGTGTTAGTTAGACCGAGCTACGCGAGGCCGGCTATACCTATACGAGACCAGGAAACGCTCTCCCGGTCGAGGTGTGTATAGTGCTTTTCTAAAAAATGAAACAAGTGACTTTTTTTTAAATATATTATATTATGTAATTAAAAGAAAGTAAATAAAAAAGCAACCTACTTAAGAAATATAATTTTTTTTTTTGCGCTGTTAGTGCTGAACGCGTAATACGGTAGAGTTCCAAATTTAAACTATTTAGGCCAAAGAACATTATAACAAGTTACAAGATATTCAGGAAGAAAGATTCCAAATTCAAACTTATGATAATATGTAATGAAAATACATACGTTCTGTACTGGCCTAGGCCGGGAAGTTTAACTTTCGAACTCATTTACAGGGTATGAAATGTGCACATTTCATATCATTTTTTAGAAAATGATATTTAATTTCTTAAAATACACTCCGCAAAGTTACAGGTCCGGGGATCGAATCCCCGATCACTCGGAAAGGAAGCCGGGTGTCTCAGTCACGAGGCTATATTACCGCTATTCGATTTATAACGATACTGCAGCAGTGTTAATATTCCCATTGTTTGGCAGAACATTTGCAGAGTCTTGCCCAATTTTGTGTCACAATCTAAATATCCTCTTTGTGCGGTTTCCGACGCAGATTCTGACGAAATATGAAAATCAAGGCTATTTTCTCTTTTGGAAATAAATTATTTGTTAGAAGTATTCCAAGCAATATCGAGATGCTTATAGAGACTTCTCTAAATTAAGTCCCTAAGATTTCTGTTCACGATATTATTTAATGTAATTTGAAATTATAAGACGAAGAATCATTAAACATCCATTAAATTATTTCATAAGTTTTAAAGTAATTAAGTAGTTCTACAGAAATTGTTTTTTAAGTATTCTCCATTTGACAAGTCTTCTAAAGATTTCAATCATACTTAATATTATAAATGCGAAAGTGTGTTTATATATCTTAGTTTGTTGGTTTGTTTTCCTTCAATCACGCCGCAATGAAGCAACGGATAGACGTGACTTTTGGAATGGGTATAGTTGAGGACCTGGAGAGTGACATAGGCTTCTTTTTATCCCGGAAAAATTGAGGAGTTCCTGCGGGAATCACAAACTTAAACCACGAACTTAAAGACGATAACGCGGGCATCAGCTAGTTATAAAATAAATTGTATTTAGAAATTACTAGAGTTTCATTCAATCGAGTATGAACAGTTATAAGTTTTCAATTTGCAATTTGCAACAGAATTTTAGGTGATGCTCCTCCAACTTATACAATATATGGGAAGCAACGCTACTTGTTTAACTATACTATCCTATTGTTTAAATAGTTAAACAAATTTAACTAGTAGCGTTGCTCAACCGTGAATATTCTCCTTCCAGTATTTTTCAATCTAAGAACTGAGTGATAAATGTGAGTAGATCTATCTGAAACCTCCGCAATCGAGCTGGATTCCAATTAATTTGTCTCGGAAAAGTTCCATTCGTTGGAAGATACTGGATGTAAAAACTTTGATGGGTTTAACTTTGCAGTAGTAAATACAGTATGAAATATTTTACTTGCTGACTCGCACTTATTATTATGTGCTTAGAATAGTGATATTGTTTATACACTAGTGATATTTTGTAAATATTCTGGACTATAGAACTAAGTCCACTACAAAGCTATTTAAGAGAATAAACAACATTCCTACCTACTCAGATTACGCTAAAGGTAGAAAAGGCAAAAATATAAAATTAGTTCCTAGTGGTAGGTAAAAGTGCGAAGTTAATTGGGGAAAAAATAAAAATTATTCTTACCTACTCATAACCGGTTAAAATGTATATAAAGAGTAAGTATATAAGTGGAGCAAGTATTTAGTGGACTGTATAGGATAAGCTTGGTTTTGTTTCTTTATTTTCCCCTGAGTATTTTTGGTCAGTCTTTATGATATAAAGGAAAATGATATGAAAAACTTACAGGTTAAGATGGAAAAATCCTTTCTCACAAGAAGTTCTCTTTGCGTATCACTTCACTTCAAAATATCACCTTATTTGATTGTTTTCTCTGCGGCCGCAGCTTTAGTATATATTTATACACATAACAGATCACCTTAATCCTTGATTATCACGGATTTGTTTCCCACGTGTCGATAATCACTCGATTACTATGGCGTCCCGTCGTCGTAGGTAGATTTTGCACGATAAGGATGCGTGTGCGTCGCGAGCGTTTTTGCGAGGAACTGAGATGTCTTCCACAGGTGCGATTGCAGAGACAATTTGGAGCGGAGATTAAAGGAATCAGGTAATGCATAAATGCAATTGGAGGATGAATTAGAATGAGAAGGAAATAGGATAAATCCACTAGTGTGAAATGGATAGTGTGATTATATCATAGCGTCAGTCTAGTTCCTTGTCTTCTATGATTTTATGAATTCATTAGTTAGAAATCTTAATTATCAAATTTGGGACCAAACATCCCGGCCTGCATGAAGTCTTTGGCTTCATAGAGTTTAATTAAAAGATAGAATTACGGGACAGGAGATCATAACTCATTAACAAAGCTCTACCTCATACAGGTGCGTAATATTGCAGTGAATTACTTAATAACTAAAAAACTAAGTATGTAAATAAATACAATATAATAAAATAAATAAATTTATTGAGTTGGTAATGGACAAAGTTTTACAACTGGTCTACCATAAGTTCCAGATTTAGTTCGAACTTGAGCAACACGAACGACTCCATCTTTGCCAGGCATCACTTTGGTAATAACTCCTATCGGCCATTGCAATGGAGGTGCGTTTTCAACTATAATTAATACGATAGTCCCTACGGTAACTGGATTACTTTGCGTATTCCATTTTTCACGCGATTGTAAATTATGTAAATACTCCGTTTTAAACCGTTTCCAAAACGATTGGACAAGCGAGTCTAATAAAGAAAACCTAGTTAAAAGGTTAGCGCGCTCTCCTGTAACATCAGGAGCTGGAATGAATTCCAATGGTAGAGTCGAGAGAAAATGTGATGGCGTTAACGCAGTGGGTTCAGAAGGATCTGAACTCAAAATGTAGAGAGGTCGACTATTCAGTACAGCCTCAATTTGACTAAGTACGGTAATCATCTCTTCGTATGCTAAAATTTGTTTGCCTATCACGCGAAATAAGGTCGCCTTTACACTCTTAATTTGACTCTCCCAGGACCCGCCGAAATGCGCAGCAAGAGCCACATTTGGCTTCCAGTTAATACGATTCTTTGTTAATTCTGAGCTAAACTCTTTGTAATAATCTTCCGATTGTAAGAAGGTATGTAACTCACTCAAATAAGCCTTAGATGCCATGAAGTTACTTCCTCGATCGGAATAGAGTATTTCGACGGTTCCTCTTTTTGAGAGAAATCTTTTTAAACAATTTAAAAAGGTAGCGGAACTAAGATCAGATGCTAACTCTATATGAATAGCCTTTGTGACTAGGCAGACAAATAAGCAAATGTATGCCTTCTGACTGCGTACGCCGCGTTTTCTAGTTAATGTTATGTAGAGCGGTCCTGCATAATCAACGCCAGTATGTAAAAAGGCTTTACTTTTTTCGACTCTACATTTAGGAAGATCCGACATAAGCGGAAAAGTAGGTTTAGGGTTTTGCCTAAAACATGCGTTGCATTTATGAATGCGGTGGCGTACCACACGACGAGCGGATAATATCCAATATTTTTGCCTTAATATGGATGTGAGTAACAGAGGGCCAGCGTGTAACTGTGTACGGTGATAATGGTCCACTAAGAGGTCAATTATATGTCCGTTCTTGGGTAATAAAATTGGGTGTTTATGTGAGTAATCCAAAGTGGATTGAGAGAGGCGTCCACCCACGCGTAAAATGTCATCAGAAACAAAAGGGAATAATTTTTGTAATTTTGATGAACATGGTTTATTATTTTTAATATTGTCTATATCAGACTTAAAGGCCGAACGTTGTACTGCGCGAATAATCATTAATTCAGCAGCTTCGATATCTTCAACAGTGATTCTGTCTCTATGCGGAAGCTTTCTCATGAATCTGAGTACATAAACCACAGCGTGAACAAATTTAGTCCAAGAAGAACATTTTGATCCAAGTGTAATGATTGGATGCTCGTCCTCTGAAATAACTACGTGAGTCGTAGTTTTATTCTCTGGTAAAGAAGAATTGTCGCGAGGTGAAAATTTGGTTATAGGCCACTCTTCCGATGGTAAGGAAATCCATGAGGGTCCCTCAAACCAAAGTGCGTGTTCTGAGAATTGAGCGGGCATAAGGCCACGAGAGATGCAATCAGCGGGATTTTGCACTCCGGCGATATGATAAAAAGTTACATTAAGCGGCGACAATAACGTATGAATTTGAGAGATGCGATTAGCTACATAAGTATTAAACTTATGTGGCGAGGAGAGTGCCCAACAGAGGGCGACTTCTGAATCTGAGAACGCGAGAACTTCGTTTATCTTTACACGAGAAGACAACGTGTAATACACTGAGTTTACTAGATGAGCAAGTAATACTATTCCATTCAGCTCAAGTCTAGCTAGTGTTACCGTGGGCTTTATGGGCGCTACACGCGATTTTGAACACATCAGTGTAACTATAGGTGGTTTATTTTCATTTTTGACGTGTAAATACACGACACAACCATATGCCTTTTCGCTGGCATCTGAAAATGCCAGAAGTGAAACTTGCGAATTTTCCTCAATGCCCATGTGGCGAGGAAACTTGAGATTAGAAATAATAGGCAATTCGGATATATAATCCTGCCATTTATCAATTATGTGTTGAGGCGGAGAGTCATCCCATCCCATATTCAGAAGCCACAAATCCTTAATGATTAATTTGGCGGATAGAATAACTGGGCCAACGAGGCCTAGAACGTCATAAAGACGTGCGGTAGCGGATAGTATGGCTCGTTTTGTACAAGCAGTAGGCGGTTGCGACACTTTAAAAATAAAGTCGTCGGAAGCGGGAAGCCAATGGAGGCCTAGAATTTTAAAGGTGCTATCTGTGTCGAGAGAGATTGACTCAGACTGGCGATGAGACATAGGAATGTGACCAAGCAATTCAGTTGAATTGCTGGTCCATTTTACTAAGTCAAATCCACCAGCTTTAAAGAGTTCTATTAGCTCCTGTGCTATCTTTACTGCTTCATCGAGAGACGAGGCAGAAGAAGCTAAATCGTCCATGTAGACGTCTCTCTCAACAACAGAAGCAGCGAGCGGCCATCTGTGGCGCTCATCGATGGCCAACTGCCGTACAGTACGCATTGCCAAGAACGGTGAAGACCGTAGACCGAAGGTCACTCGAGTAAATTCATATACTTCGAGCGGGTCCTCGGGCGCGAAGCGATAAATAATACGTTGATATTTGCGGTGCGGTGCGTTTACATAAATACATAAATACATTTGCCTAACGTCGGCAAAAAATGCGATGCGAAATATGCGAACATTCAAAAGAATGTTAAAAATATCTGATTGCAAATTGCAACCAGTATGCAAAATATCATTTAACGATAATTTTTTATCAGAGGAGAATTCTTCTATATTGAGAAGAGAAGACTCAGTGGGGCAAGAGCCATCTAGAACGATGCGTACTTTCGTACTCTTGTCCTCACGAATCACTGGGTGATGCGCTAAATAATAGCCTGATGAGATGGGCTCATCAGGTGGCAGGCGTTCAAGTATGCGTTTATCTATGTAATCTCTAATTACATCGTTATATCTAGAGTGAAGCTCAGTATCTCTATTGAATCTCCTTTCTAGATTAAGAAAGCGTTTCTTAGCGGTTCTGTATGAATCTCCTAAAACATCAGGATCAGTATTAAAAGGGAGATTCACTGAGTATGAGCCGTCCCGATTGCGGATGGTTGAAGAAACGTATATATCTTCACATTTTTGTTCGTCGGGACTTAAATACTTGCGCGAGGGGGGTTCTTCAATAGTCCAAAACTTTTCTAATAATCCATCTAAAGGTTCGCTTGTGAAAAAACACAAAGCGCGCGATTTAAGATTTTTAGAAATAATAGGTGCATCGCCCATAATTAAATAACCTAATGAGGTCTCGAAAGCGGAAGGCGTATTTGCATCGCCGATTATTTTATTACTTAATGCGATTTTACAGTAAACATTAACCCCTAGCAACATATCTATCGGACCAGGTTCAGAGAAGTTGTCATCAGCTAGTGGTAAATTTTTAATCAAATCTTTAAATGCCGCTATTTCGACGTGCGAGTCTGGTAGCTGTGAAGTGATTCGTTCTACCACCAGAGGGCGTATCGAGTATTCCTTCCCGTCGTCAAACCGCGATTCAAATTTAAACTCGGAAATGCCAAGTATTTTTTGCGAAGCTCCGCCGATGCCTTGAACTTCAGCAAAACGGTTTTGAGAGTTTATGGGCAGTGAATACCTTTTACAACAATCGATAGATATATAATCGTTTTGCGACCCTGGGTCTATTAAACACCGTACTAGATGTGGACGATTGTTACTGTCATACAATCTTATTTTTGCAGTACCTAATAGCGTCGTAGTAGCGAAGCGGTCTACAGAATCGTAAGATACGTTACACACAGAAGTATTATTCGTATTACTAGAGTTAGATTTAATTTTACTAACGTTATCACTAGATGAGAGCGTAGGTTCTGTAGTACTAACAGAGGATACGCGAGGCGATGCGATTGCGTTTGAAGTTAAAGACGGATTATCTAACTTAGGTTGGGACGTTTTTGAACTATTATTATTATTATTATTGTTCTTTCGTTCAAAATGTATCGATGAATGATGCGAAGACGATGAACACTTGGAACAGATTCCTTTTGATAAGCAGTTCATTGTGCGGTGGAGAATTGAAGTACAACGGTTACAATAAGAATTATTTTTTATAAATAAATGCCTATCTTGAGGAGATAACTTCATGAACGAAGGGCAAGAATAGAGATGTAAGTGTTTATCATTTTTACATAAACCACAAGTCTTACTGTCAGAAGAACTGAGAGATTCAGTGTTAACAAAACTCTTCGTTGACGGCTTTGGAGGCAAATTAGCCTTGCTGCGGTTTCTATTTTGTTGAGTATCAAAACCTTTATCGATGGAGCGTGTTAACACCTTATTTTGTTCCTTAACAAATTCTATTAAATTTTTATAAGTCGGAATTTGTTTTTTGCGATTAATAATCTCGAACATCTTGACTGTCTCTGCGTCCAACTTAAGCGTAGCTAAGTGGAAAAATATAAAATCAGTTAAATCAATTTTCAACTGGTTAAGTGCTTCTACGGAGGAATCGAAAGTATTTATAAAATTATCTAGCGCATTTCCACTAGTGTTCGCGAGCGGCTTAAATTGTAATAATTGATTCAAATAAGCACAGGCGAGCGAGCGAGGGTCATCATACTTTTGAATCAACTTTTCCCATATAATAGGATAATTTTCCGCAGTAGTTGGCAACCCAGCGCAGACAGAGGCGGCCTTGCCCTTTAAGCGACCAACTAGATAAAAAACCTTTTCACTATTCGATAAGTTAGGATTGTCATGAATCATGCTTTTAAATTGTTGATAAAACAAGGGAAATTTAGTTATTTCTCCATCAAAACTCATCAAATCTATAGGTGGAAGGTGTGATTTCAGTTTCGGATAACTCGAGATAGGACGAGAAGCGTCGTGCTCAGAGCCGGCGGAATTTTTACTACTATCGTTAAGCGTTAAAGTTTGTTTGACATAGCAAAACATTTCTTCAAATGATGTCCATGACTGATAATTAACTACAGCCTTTGGATTCACTTTGAATTGAACTTCATTATATAGATCCAAATTTCTTTCGAATTCCTTGCGTAAAGTTTCTAAATTGGAAGCCTGCGTAATTAAAGAAGACAGTTTCGATTTATCTACTTCTAATTGAGTTGCGATATCGTATAATCGTTGCATTCTTGCGAACATAACATCTCGTTTACTCTCTAATAACATCAATGTACATTCGTCTTTATTATATGGTTTAGAAGACGGGGAAGCCTCAGATCTACTCATCTTGAAAGAACAACAAAATTAATAGTATAAAGATATGAAATTATTATAATTAATAGTGTTTATTTATTATATATAGCGTAAATAATGCGTGAGATATAGATATAACGTTTTTTTTTATATGCGTAAGATACAAATAATAATATGTGTTTGCAGTTTTTATATTAAAATACACACAAACACTATTATTCGTTAGCGTTAATATAATGCGTTGAGTTCCGAAGAAAATATAATTAATAGTATTTAACTACCTACAGAGAACACACCGATGGCGCGCGGACTATAAATATCGACACAAAAAACACTGCAGCCGAGCGGAGTCATTAACTAATGATGCCTATTGTTCGATGTCGTTGTAGAATGTTACCTACCGTCTATTCGTTTTATATTAACTAGATATGCGGGGTTAAGTATATATACTTAAATATATGAAGTAATAAGTGCGTGAATAGAAAATATAAATTATAAATCTTATTACTTCTTACCTAGTAATTAAACGATAGAATTAAGTAGGTATAATACAACAATTCTGCAATATTACGACACAGTACAATAATTAGGCCGTTTGTTAAATGTTATGAATATTAATTTGACCAAAAAATATGTTTGAATTACAAATCGATTTGTAAATTCAAAATGATGTTTAAATTTATTAGAATTAATTCAAAAAATCCGGTTCGTAAGTACCAAAATTATGGTAGGTAAAAGTGCGAAGTTAATTGGGGAAAAAATAAAAATTATTCTTACCTACTCATAACCGGTTAAAATGTATATAAAGAGTAAGTATATAAGTGGAGCAAGTATTTAGTGGACTGTATAGGATAAGCTTGGTTTTGTTTCTTTATTTTCCCCTGAGTATTTTTGGTCAGTCTTTATGATATAAAGGAAAATGATATGAAAAACTTACAGGTTAAGATGGAAAAATCCTTTCTCACAAGAAGTTCTCTTTGCGTATCACTTCACTTCAAAATATCACCTTATTTGATTGTTTTCTCTGCGGCCGCAGCTTTAGTATATATTTATACACATAACAGATCACCTTAATCCTTGATTATCACGGATTTGTTTCCCACGTGTCGATAATCACTCGATTACTATGGCGTCCCGTCGTCGTAGGTAGATTTTGCACGATAAGGATGCGTGTGCGTCGCGAGCGTTTTTGCGAGGAACTGAGATGTCTTCCACAGGTGCGATTGCAGAGACAATTTGGAGCGGAGATTAAAGGAATCAGGTAATGCATAAATGCAATTGGAGGATGAATTAGAATGAGAAGGAAATAGGATAAATCCACTAGTGTGAAATGGATAGTGTGATTATATCATAGCGTCAGTCTAGTTCCTTGTCTTCTATGATTTTATGAATTCATTAGTTAGAAATCTTAATTATCAAATTTGGGACCAAACACCTAGTGTTTGCGGAATACTAATCTCATTACTATTTATTTACCCTTCAAATTTTCCAAAAAAAATACCATCAAAATGGTTTGTCTAAAAATCTACCTAAAGTCAACTCGATGTTCTAAGATTTTGTTTGAATTTACTCATTGTTGAATTATGATTTTTTAATATTTATCAAACACTATAGAATTTAGATAGAAGATACACAAAGCAAAAAATAAACCTAACCCCATTATATTGTCTGCTTCCAAAGCAATACCACGTTAGTACGCTGTAACCATAAAAAGTAGTGTTTTGGAAACAATGACAGCATCGTCGCCGACGATTTCATGGCAAGATGACGCATGCAACTAACGGCTTTGAGCTTATACGAGTAGCTTTCGTTCATTGTAGGTGTATATAACTATATAATACTAGCTGATGCCCGCGACTTCGTCCGCGTGGATTGAGGTTTTTCTGTTCCCGCGGGAACTCTTTAATTTTCCGGGATAAAAAGTAGCCTATGTGCTATTCCAGACTATAATCTATCTCTGTGCCAAATCCATCCAGACCCGTTCAGCCGTTGGAGCGTGATTGAGTAACAAACATCCATACATCCAAACATCCATCCAAACTTTCGCATTTATCAAATCAAATAAATATTATAAATGCGAAAGTTTGGATGGATGGATGTATGGATGTATGTTTGTTACTCAATCACGCTCCAACGGATGAACGGATCTGGATGAAATTTGGCACAGAGATAGATTATAGTCTGGAATAGCACATAGGCTACTTTTTATCCCGTAAAATTGAAGAGTTCCCGCGGGAACCGAAAAACCTCAATCCACGCGGACGAAGTCGCGGGCATCAGCTCGTTTATAATATTTATTTGATAATATAGCCTTTATTTACTGAAAAAGATTACAAAGTATTATTTATATTCATTATTTTAAAGAGAGTAACAGAATGGTATCCCAGAGACGGAAAAAGATCGAGAGGAAGACAAAGAATAAGATGGAGTGATGATTTTGTGAAATTGATGGGAGCAACATGGCAAAGAGTAGCACAAGATAGAAACACATGGAAACTACTGGAGGAGACCTTCGTCCAAAGGGCGTACTGAAAATGAATCGTAGGTGTAAACTAAAACGTGCTAAAATATTACGCTTAGATAATTTGATGAGTACCAATATTTCTACACAACATTTTTGGATTACGTGTCGTAGAATTTCCGCCCAGGTACCATCTGTACACAGTGATAGTTTCATTAATCAAGGTACATCATAGAAAATATTAAGATCAAAATTTTTATATCGATAATAATCAAGGCGAATGTTTTCTTCATTACACAGTTTTTGTACAATTTGGTTGTCACTGGTGTG
Organism: Erebia ligea; assembly: GCA_917051295.2. Lineage (NCBI taxonomy): Eukaryota > Metazoa > Arthropoda > Insecta > Lepidoptera > Nymphalidae > Erebia > Erebia ligea. The sequence continues at coordinate 8,418,376 of OU785233.1, read as the reverse complement.
ATCTGACATATATACCGTGGTCAATTTTATCAACATCAGCAAACTACATTTAAGCAATATCTCAAGAAAAATGTTTTTTCAAGAAAGTTGTTTGCACCTACTGGACATACAATATGAATCAGTAGAATCTATGCAAGAGATCAGCTGCATTATTCCTCTCTGACTGTGACTTCGATGTCAACGAGCCTTTAATAATATCTATAATTTTTAATTATTATTAACCGACTTCCAAAAAAGGAGGTTCTCAATTCACCGCGTATCTTTATTTTTTTTTTATTATCAAAAACTAATTAAACTGATTCCATCTCTATCTTCCAAGACAAACTGCGTACGATATCTAAGAGGCATTTAGTGAGAATGAAGATTGAGGGGTAAACGTTCGCATTTATGACGCCATAGCGGATCAAACTCCGCGGAAATAATATACCCAAGGATCGTTGAGTATCATTACTCCCCGGGTGGAATGGCTTCAACATAATATAAGAAGTTTTTAATATAGCTATTAAAATACAAGCGAATTGAAGATATTGAAAATTGTACGAACTACAACCTTACAAACTTATATAGAAGGTGTTAGAAAAAAAAGTCGCAAAATAATCCTTGTTGAAGTCGTTTTAAATCCCGTAATAATGAAGTAAAGAGATTTGTCCCAAGCAAACTAATAGAATGAACTTAAAATTTGATTTAGTGAAAACTGTTCAGTGTTCATAGAACAAAAGTGTCCTGAAAATTTCGTTCCGGGAAAATGCATTATACTCTTCAACAAAGCGAAATTTATGAGGTAACTTTTACCGGGAGCGCCAGGTAGATCGTAAATAACAATTTGATTTATGTCTGATAACGGATACATCGTAAGTCAATAATTAGAAGTTATTAAGACTTGGATGTATTGAAATATCATAACGCCTACCTAAGATTAAGGCAACGGCATAACTCTGAAGTATTTTAAAACTCTGGTTTTAATCATAATTATCTGTCTATTTCTGTCTGTCTGCGGTCCGTCTTGAAACTGGTACCTGGAACTGGTAAATTGGTAACTTTTTATCCTGGAAACTCTTTGATTTTCCAGGATAAAAAGTTACAAATTTACCATAAAAAGTAGTATGTAAGTCCTTCCCATGGATGCAACCTATCTCATTATATCTCGTTAAAATCGGTTGAAGAGATGAATCGTGAAAGTATAGCAGACTGACAGTCAAACAAACACACTTTCGCATTAATATTCGGTTAAGTATAGATTAGTATGGACTCAGAATGAGTAGTTACAATATCCCGCAACTAGTTTTGTATAATAAATTATCACAACAGCTGCGCGATCTAGATGGTATCTGATAATTACAGACTGTAATTTGTATTTGTAATTATCTGCGGTAATGTTGCTTCGAAGTAATTATGCGAGTTGTTCTAAATAATTCACATAAAACTCGCATTAGATAAACTCGCTGGTGGCACTTGCGTTGAATCGCGATTGCAATGTTTATTGAGAAGATACGAAATAACAATTAACATCTAAACACAAATGTACATACCAGCAACTTAGTACGAGATATTTTGTTAATTAATTCCCATTTTCATACAGAATAATATGGTATGTTTTAGGGGGCGCGCACGAAACTAGCGACGGCCGAGCGACGGCGACAGCGGGGCGATGGAATTCGAGAGCTGGCGACGAATTTCGGGAAGGTGTTTTTAGGCAATCTGAAATTGTGGAAAAATATAATTTCGTTCATTGGCGAATCCAGTTCTGCCAGTCTGGTAGAGCGTTTGCGGTTATTTCGCTACTGCGCAGCATATAACATTTGCAAAAAAAAACCGAAAAAACATTTTTTTTGGCTACTTGATTTTTTTATATTTAAATTTTATACTTATAGAATTCGAAAAAATATATCCCACAAGATTTTGTCGGTTATAAAGTATTACCAGACCCCTTTCAAATTGTTCCCGAAATTCGTCGCCAGCTATCCGACTAATCGCATCGCCCCGCTACCGCCGTCGCCCCGCTACCATCTACAATCAAACAAATAAAATTATTTTAAGGAGCAAGTTTAACATTAACATATTTAAATATTGAATCGAAGCAGGCGTTACTTTGCGGAAGTCCATGATAATAAATGAACGAGAAGTTTAATTCGCTATAATCCGCCACAGTAGACAATTATCTATGTGGTACAGTGTGTCCTTCACCAATAGCATATTTTATTAGAATTGCTGGGTGGTGGGTGTTCGCATGCTATTGGTGATGGACACGCACTGTACCACATAGATTTGTCTACTGTGGCGAATTATAGCGAATTAAACTTCTCGTTCATTTATTAACATATTTCAAAAAGAAGGATAATATTTTAATCGGAAAAACGCGTGCATATCTTATCGTATTACCTACTTGTACCTACTGTCACATTATTGTTGGTTTGAAAAGTGTTTTGTCAGCCATAAACCGTATCCAAAGCCAAAATAAATCGCATATTTGGTAAATAATACCTGCCATTTCCGCGATGAAAAATGTTACCGCATCGCAAAGCAAACTGTTTCAGCGGATAAAGAAGGCGAGTCATTTGAAGTCGATGTTTGTAGCGAGGCTTTATTCCGCCTCAAACGCGAGTGGAGATTGCACTCGGGTAACAAGTGATGCAGGTCGCGCTCACAAAACATTCGATAGAGGTACAGTGTAGTGTAATTTCCCCCAAGTGGGGCACGACCCTAGACGTAGCAATCAAGCGACGAGTTTCGTTCCCCTTGCGTCTGCCTCAAAAATAACATTAAAACCTTATTGGTTTGGTTGGGAGCGATATTTAATACCTCTCATCGAAGCACTCATCCTAATTAATCAAATATAATTAATTACAGAGGAACCTCGCGTTACTAAAACTGTTATAAGTAACGTTTATATTTGGTTTGATATTTAGTAGGTAATAAATCAAACTTTAAAAAATCTTAAATTTACGTGTGTACCTACTTAAAAATTAGTCACAGGGTTGTCCAGTCGAGAACCGTCAGGCGTCCTCTAAATAAAAAATATTATAAAATTGTCCTTAAAATAATAAATAACAAGGCCATGGCCACGACGCGACGTCCGCGAGTTTTAAGATTTTTAAATTCCCTGTCTAATTTCCCTATTCCCTAAAGGATGTCCCTATTTCTGTCACAAATTTCGTCATATCCAGTTAAGCAAATGGCCCTTGAAAAGGTAACAGACAGAAAGACAGACACACATTCGTACTGTACAAATATTTTCTTTTTTTTCTTCATACGAAATCCTAAGAGAAATTTCTTTTAAACTTAAATTAAACAACATTGCGGGAACATTTCTATGGAAAAGTAGTTAAGTATAGTCTGTCTTGCTGAAACATATCCATGAAGTTAACGTTGATATAAAGTATGTTTTCACCCGAGTACTGAATCGCCGGAAGAGGCAGTCACTAGTATCCGATTTGGAAAACAGCTGACTTTGTGGACTACGCCTACTCTCTGTAACTCTCGATAATATCCTTTTCTCTATTTTGTGTTGTTTAACACAATATCTTGGAATCATGAACAAATTTTTAGCCACCGCCGAAGCCAGACCCGAGAAAATTCAGAAATTATAAATTTCCGAACTGACTCTGCCAGTAATCGAATCTGCGCCCTTCCACTTATAAGGCCATAGCGCTCACCACATGCGCAAGGGGGGTCGTCAAAATCTCAGTCATACACATATTATGGATGTTTCTTCCAGTTTAGTTAACTCTATATTTAGTACCCTACAATATTATTATGTAAGTCCATTGACACTGCATTAATGTAGTTACATAATTAATATTTGACCTGATGCTGCAACCAAGGCTCCTTGACCATCATAATAAAATGACATTAATAGTGAATTGACTAGATGAATCGTTTCAGCTCTGCACAGTTGAGACTATGTATATCTGAATATATTATTGCGTTGAATGTATAACAAAGCTATGTAAGAGTATATTACAACATCATTATGCCTTCATTTACCTAAATTGAAACAAGAATAATATGGGTACCTATTAGGAAATAAATTATATTGCTGAATAGGTATCAGTTTCCAATTAATAAAAATTCAACAACAGGGAATATTTTAAATGAAGGCAAAAAGATTTCTTCTACGCGGAAATTAATTAATTTTGAAGAAATATTTCATATTGAAAATTACTTCTTGTGAGGACTCCTCACAAATTAATTTTCTGTTAGGATTTTTTATCATTACATTTATCTTTTCTTTAGACGTTATCGGGAAATAAATACTCAAATATTACTTTTTTATTGTTTGGCTGCTGATGCAATACTAGATGATGCCCTTCATTCGTGTGGAGTAAGTTTTTTAATTCCCACAGGAACTTCTTAATTTTCCGGAATAAACAGTAGTAGTTCCGGAAGTAGCCTGTGTCACTCCCTAGGTCTTCAACACCTATACCCATGCAAGAAATAAGGTAGATCCGTTGCTCTGTTGCAGCGTGAAACCAACAAACCAATAAAACAACAAACAAACATACTTTCGCATCAATAATATGATAGGTACTCACTCAAAAATGCGGCCGACCATAAAATTGCGAATTTTATTTTTATACAAGAAAACGCTTGGTATAAAATAATATAAGAAGAAACATTATATAGAAAATAAATTGTCTGAAATAAAGAACCGTCTGCAAGTTCTTATTCGGTCTGTCTTCGACAGCGTAAAGTAAAAGGAATGGAGTTTCTAACGCATTCTTTCGTTTCACTTTATTCGCTAGCATCAATCGTTGGAACTGGAGGTGAAAATTTAGTATTATTAGGTCATTTTTATCATTTTAAAAGATGCTTGAAGCTTATGGGTAGGATTTAGGTATTTAAATATGGACTTCTACATATTTTTGGCAAAGTGCCATTCTAACTTTCTCTGAAATAGACAAAGAGTTAAAAGTCTTGTCTAATGAAATTAAAAGCCTTTCGGTGTAATACTTTTGCTTCTTCTAGACTCATGTCGGTACATTTGAATTTGTGCAGTGAAGTCTCCTCACGTTCTTCACTGAATCTATTTCACGTCAGCCCAGTGCATCGCTCGACGCGTAGTGCTCTCATTCATATAATTTTTTGCAACATAAAACAAAAAATTTACCGACAACTAAACTCTCTGGGTCTGGGAAAACGGGGTAGACAAAGGAAACGCTGGGTTGACGAAATAAAGCAGACGGCTGGGGCACTATGGACAAGAGAAGCCCAAAACCGAATAAATTGGAAACACCACACAATTAAGTGTCACATACTTACTAGATTCTTCGCGTTCTACACCTACTATTGCAGTACTTACCTATAATATTGTCTTACAACTGGATTATTTCTTAAGTAATTAGTTAATACCAAATCGTTGCAGCTAGGCACTGAGGACAAACCTCTGTGGTTTTTTCGGTGTTTTTAGACTAAGCTTTTTGTATTGTATTTTGATTTGATAATTAAAAAAAAACCTGGAGGAGGCCTATGAGCCAGAGGGCGCGCTGATTGCGACGGATGCTAAAGTGAAAAGTTTTTTAGACTAATCTTAATGTGTACCTACCTATTGTAAAATTAATCAGCAATAAAGGCTTTATTTATTTATTTAAACTCTCTGGGTCTAGGAACTTAGGGTATTACCATGATACCTACTACGTAAATTTTCTCTTGCATAGATAACGTAATCCTTCATAGAGAAAGGATTTTGAGAAATACCAAACCTACGCGGTACAGAGTAACAAATAATAAAAATTAATAATCAACTAAACTAAGTATTATTTGCTAAGTGATACAACTTTGTTTGTATAAATATATCCTTTTTAAAATCCTGCAGAGCGATCGGCTATAAATTGTCGCAATCATTAAAGGACTGCATCAATGTCAAAACATGGTTTTGGCTTCACGTATCACTGAGACTGTCCGTAAAGGATCGTTGAGGACAAAAAAATGTTTTGACATTGATGCAGTAACTATCGATAGAATTATTTGCTGAAAATTGGTATCACGTAAGACTTTTGAAGTAAGATGTCGTTTACGGACCATGACAAACGTGACGTCAAACTAGGCTTTCATTGATACATGGTGGGAGGTGTTTTTATCGGTGACATAAGGTGTCCATTAATCGTTTTACGACTCTAATATCTAAAATAAATATAATATAAGGATTAAAAAGCTCGAATAGATTGTTTGTTAGGTAAAAATAGAAAATACTATTATTTCAAGCAAGTAGGTAATTAAGCTATATTGGAATGGCTTCAAAATGTTATTTAATTTATGAGATTCTATTGACAATTTACCTTTTATTAGGTATACCGTAGGTACCTATGTCTAGCTTATAAAAATATATTCTCATTCGCAGTATTGCCAACTCACGCTATTAAAAAAATACAAAAATTGTACGACCAAATACATACCAATGCTATTCATTAATAATAGTAATAATATTACATCCATACTAATATTATAAATTATGCGAAAGTGTGTCTGTCTGCCTGTCTGTCTGCTACGCTTTCATGGTTCGTCTGTTCAACCAATTTTGGTGAAATTTGGTACAGGGGTAGGTTGTATCCCGGGGAAGGACATAGGCTAGTTTTACCCGGAAAATTAAAAAGTTCCCGCGGGAAACAAAAAATCTTAATCCACGCGGGCGAAGTCGCGGGAATCATCTAGTTATTTATAATTAAAATTAACGGTAAAAAAGAATTAAGTTATGTAGGTACCAAGTAGTACCTAAGTAGTACAACTTTATGTACTACTATTTTATACCTTTATTGAAAACAATACAATAGAACTTAAAGCTAGAAACATGCCCGCGTGGAATGGTGGCAAGAATGCTGGCTGCATTTCCTCGTTGGACACCCAGGCTGATCCTTTGCGCAATAAATTATAATCTGTGATTAAAATGAAAATATCCATAGACAATTTCGGTATCTTGAGATAGCTCTAGCTTATGGTATCTTTGATTGCATCGTAAAAAGAAAATCTACTAACTTAGGCGCATCGCTTCTTATATTAAAGTATTTTGTATTATATTTATTAGAAAACAAAGCCAATTATTAAATAGAAAATCACAAGAAACCACAGACTCGAAAATATAACTTAGATAAATAGGTAATGCAGTTAAATTTGGAAGACTGTTATATCTACTTAAATTGCTAGATTACCACATGATTACCATAGACATTCAAATTAGTCGGATTATAAATAGGTCTGCACTACCAAAATATCGATATTCAGAGTTCGTGACTAGTAATCTGTGGTTAGCGACCCATTGCTACAATCCTGAAAAAGCTTACGTGAAGCCGGCTTTATGGACTGTAACAATGGATATCCTTTAGGACATTTTTGGATGTGATATTGCGACAATTTATAGCCGATCGCTCTGCTGTTGTTACTCTTAAATTTTCCGAGATAAAAAGTAGCCTATGTCACTATCGAGATCTTACTACCTGTACCTACTCGTGCAAATTTCACATATTATTAAACATTCGTTGTTGAAAGAGAAACCAACAGACAAACACACTTTCGTATTTATTATACTATTAGTAGAATGAATGGTGTGATTGAAACACCCATGCCTCAATTAACCACGTTTAACCACTTTCATTGAAACAAAGTTAACTACAAAGAAAACTAAGCAATTCAAGCGTCCTCAACGGAAATAACTTTCAAGAGGTAACTAGGATGCACTCACCGCCATAACGGGACAGTAAATTTCAAATAAGTACACTATCTCGCGTAACATAAACGTTCTTTACCTAATCTGAAAATATTTGCTGACAGCTTTTCTTCTTTAATGCTTCTTATCTTTTTGCAAGAAGTGAAAAAGACAAGCTTTAAAAAGATATGTATATTTTAAGCTAAAAATTCTGACGCTTTGATATCACTATCACTTCTTATTATAAAACAAAGTACCTTCATCGTTTGTCTGACTTTTCAAACTTATTTCAGAAAATACTGTATGAATATTTTTCACACGGTTTGCACGTAACCACGAAGTAAAAGTAAAAGTAAAAGTAAAGTAAAATATACTTTATTGTACACCTTTAAAATAAATACACAAAAAAATAATAATATAATGGACATGGCACAACAGGCGGGCTTATCGCTTAAATAGCGATCTCTTCCAGGCAACCTTAGGGCAAAGGACACATTAAAAAAAGATAGCGGAAGGGGTGTACTAAAAGATAAGAAATTAAATAATATACAAAGAGAGATACAGTAATGAATAATATAAAAAAATATAATATAATCATAAGTATCTAGATAGATAATAGAAAGAAAAAAAAAAGAAAAAATTGTAGTAATGAAAGTTATAGACGACAAATAGATAAATATATTAAGAGGATAAATAATGCTGTTTCAGCTTAGTTTTAAATATAGGTAGTGATTGAGATAGTCTAATATCCAAGGGGAGAGAATTCCAAAGCCGTATAGCAGTAACAGTAAAAGAGTTTTTATAGAAGGAAGAAGAGTGTCTAGGAGTACTTAGCAATAGATTATTTTGGGAACGTAGAGAAAAAGCGTATGAATTAAATATTATATACTTAAATCTATCTTTGAAATAATGAGGAGTGGTGGGATTGAACAGAATGCAGTAAAGAAGATGAAGAATATGAGTATTCCTGCGAAGGCGAATCGGGAGCCACTTGAGCTTACGGCGAAACTCGGAAATGTGGTCATACTTTCGCAACCCAAATATGAACCTTATGCAATAATTTTGAAGCCGCTCAAGTTTATTTAGTTGCTCCTCAGTGAGATCAAGATAACATGTGTCCGCATAATCAAGGATCGGTAGAAGAAGAGACTGAGCCAGTGCAATTTTAGTAGGAATGGGAAGGACATTGCGCAACCTACGAAGAGAGCCAATTGCGCCAAACATCTTTCTGCTTAGCTCACTAATTTGCGGTACCCAAGATAAAGTTTGGTCAAAAATAATGCCCAAATTTTTAACTTTGTCACTGTAAGGGACAATAGTTCCATCGAGTGTTATAGGCGGGAGGTGTGACAAAGTAATACGAGACATTAATTTAGAACTCCCAATAATAATAGCTTGGGTCTTCTTTGGATTCACTTTAAGCCCAAACGAGTTACTCCAATTCGAAATACGTGACAGATTTTCATTCATCAAGCATATTGTATCTGGTAGATCCGCTATCTTACATTGGGAGTAGATTTGTAGATCGTCTGCATACAGGTGGTAGAGAGAAGTAATATGGGAACAGATTGAGTTGATAAAAATAGAGAACAATAGAGGAGACAACACGCCACCTTGCGGGACGCCAGCCTTGACAACAGACCAGTCAGAAAACGAGTCATGAACTCGTACTCGCTGGCGGCGTCCATGCAAGTAACTATGAAACCAGCCAATTACCCCAGGAGATATGTTAAGAGAACTTAACACAGCAAGCAGAACATCAAAGTCAACTGTATTGAAGGCATTACTAAAATCAAGCAATGTCAATACTGTAACTTGTTGACTATCCATACCCAGCCGTATGTCATCAGTGATTTTAACTAAAGCAGTAGTCGTACTGTGACCGGGACGGAAACCAGACTGAAATGGATTATGCAAGTTATGGTTAGAAAGGAATTTACTCAGCTGTTGGTGAACAAGTCGCTCAAGTGCTTTAGATAAGAAGGGAAGAATGGATATGGGTCGGTAGTCCGCATAAGTGGGATTAGATTTTTTAGGAAGTGGAATTACTTGAGCGTTTTTCCAGGATGAAGGGAAATCACTGGAGTTAATAGAATAGTTGAAGATATATGTTATGATGGGAGCTAATAGATCAAGGATAGGAATGATCATCTTACGACTAATGCTGTCAGACCCGACTGCGTCTGAAGTTATAGCGTTAATGCTCTTCTTAACATCACTGACGGTAAATTGGCTAAAGAGAAAAGAAGAAAAGTCAGGGGTTGATATAGCAGAAAGTTGATTAATTGTATTTATTTTCGCAGTACTGTCTATAGTAGCGGAAGAGGAGAAATGCTCATTGAGCTTATTTAAGTCTAGATTAGGAGAAACTACATTTTGCTTTGCTTTTCCAACCCCTAATGATTTGAGGAAGTGCCAGACTTTAGTCGAGTCATCTTCCTCAACAACAGATCTATGGATATGGCGTCGTTGACTATCCCTACACACCATGTTGCAGCGATTGCGTGCCCTATGAAATTTGTCACGATTTAAATCATTTGGATTCATGCGATATTTAGTTTTTGCAGCATTCTTTTTTTCTTGTAATTTTTGACATCCGCAGTGAGCCAAGGAGCAGGAAGATGCTTCATTCGAACTGGCCTAATTGGAGCATGGATGTCGTACAGTTGTATATAAGCAAGGAGTTGAAGATGGATATCTGTTCATCAACGGTATCAGCACTCAGAACTGCTGACCAGTCGATTTTACCGGCATCCTCACGAAGCCACAATGTGTTGCAGTCATCGCGTCTTGTTTGTCCAAGCCTTTAAAAAGGAGTGTTATATGCGTGTACGCACACGTATATTAATATTAATATATATATAGCTGCTCGTGCTGATTGACTGATTGATCACCTCTCCTGTAAAATTTTGTATGAACTTTTTTTTTTTCACTTATCGTTTCGTATAAAAGACAAAAATTCATCCGGAGGAAAAATACGGAGAGAGCTGATGATTGAGGATTTCGAAGACGGATGAAGAGCACCAGCCAGGGTATCGAAGATAGGTGGGGGGTGCTCGACCAAATGTCACTCGAAACTTCATCCAATTGACAGTAAGCTGAAAAAAAATTCAAAATGGCGGATTTAAGATGGCCGCCATACAAATTTCGTCGGTGTCTATCTCGGAGAGTATAAAAGATGGAAGAGTGGTTTCTTGGCAAAAGATGATCAGGACATGAAGGTCTACTTGATGAATAGGAAAAAAATTCAAGATGGCGGAATTTATTTTTCCATAGAAAAGGGTATTGAAGATAGGTGGGGGGTGCTCGAACAAATGTCACTCGAAACTTCATCCAATTGACAGTGAGCTGAAAAAAAATTTCAAAATGGCGGATTTAAGATGGCAGCCATACAAATTTCGTCGGTGTCTATCTCGGAGAGTATAAAAGATGGAAGAGTGGTTTCTTGGCAAAAGATGATCAGAACATGAAGGTCTACTTGATGAACAGGAAAAAAATTCAAGATGGCGGAATTTATTTTCCATAGAAAATGTATGGCGAATATTGAAGAGGCTACGGTTCCTTTTCAAGATTTGTTTTTATGCAAGAAATCTCATTTTGACGAATGGTTCGGAGAAAAAAATATGGAGAGAGATGATGATCGAAGGTTCGGATGATGGGTGAGGAGCACGGTCAGGGTATTAAAAGATAGGTACCTACTTAGGGGCTGCTCAAACAAAAAGGGAGGGGCGGGGGGTTGGTGGTCTTTGTTTTATGTTTTTCCTTTATGAGAATTTTCTTTTATGTCGGACGCTTGGCGTGTTGGCGCTTCCACTGTGCTCACTAGCATAGCAGTGTGTTGTTCAGATCAGAACACGTAGGCAGTAAACCAGCTGCCCGATTATGTAAGAATTGTCGATCAAATCGTCAAAGTTCGGCGTCAAAGTAAAATAAACCATAACATCATTGAATTAGAGCTCAATTTCGTTTTTCGAAATTGAGCTCTTATTTAATGCTGTTATGGTTTATTTTACTTTGACGCCGAACTTTGACGATTTGATCGGCCATTCTTACATAATCGGGGGGCAGGATAGTAGGACAGCGAGTAAGTAGACAGTGGACCACGCGCTCCACTACGCGGTCCGCTTTAGCGGGCCGCGCAGCCACGCGCCATACTAGTTAATATATATATAGCTGCTCGTGCTGATTGACTGATTGATCACCTCTCCTGGACAATTTTGTATGAACTTTTTTTTTTTCACTCATCGTTTCGTATAGAAAACAAAAATTCATCCGGAGGAAAAATACGGAGAGAGCTGATGATTGAGGATTTCGAAGACGGATGAAGAGCACCAGCCAGGTTATCGAAGATAGGTGGGGGGTGCTCGACCAAATGTCACTCGAAACTTCATCCAATTGACAGTTAGCTGAAAAAAATTTCAAAATGGCGGATTTAAGATGGCCGCCATACAAATTTCGACGGTGTCTATCTCGGAGAGTATAAAAGATGGAAGAGTGGTTTCTTGGCAAAAGATGATCAGGACGTGAGGGTCTACTTGATGTACAGGAAAAAAATTCAAGATGGCGGAATTTATTTTTCCATAGAAAAGGGTATTGAAGATAGGTGGGGGGTGCTCGACCAAATGTCACTCGAAACTTCATCCAATTGACAGTGAGCTGATAAAAAATTCAAAATGGCGGATTTAAGATGGCCGCCATACAAATTTCGTCGGTGTCTATCTCGGAGAGAATAAAAGATGGAAGAGTGGTTTCTTGGCAAAAGATGATCAGAACATGAAGGTCTACTTGATGAACAGGAAAAAAATTCAAGATGGCGGAATTTATTTTCCATAGAAAATGTATGGCGAATATTGAAGAGGCTACAAGTGTAGAACTATGCAAGACTACGGTTCCTTTTCAAGATTTGTTTTTATGAAAGAAATCTCATTTTGACGAATGGTTCGGAGAAAAAAATATGGAGAGAGAGATGATGATCGAAGGTTCGGATGATGGGTGAGGAGCACGGTCAGGGTATTAAAGGGGCGGGGGGTTGGTGGTCTTTGTTTTATGTTTCTCCTTTATGAGAATTTTCTTTTACGTCGGACGCTTGGCGTGCTGGCGCTTCCACTGTGCTCACTAGCATAGCAGTGTGTTGTTCAGATCAGAACACGTAGACAGTAAACCAGCTGCCCGATTATGTAAGAATTGTCGATCAAATCCTCAAATTTCGGCGTCAAAGTAAAATAAACCATAACAGCATTAAATTAGAGCTCAATTTCGTGTTTCGAAATTGAGCTGTAATTTAATGCTGTTATGGTTTATTTTACTTTGACGCCGAACTTTGACGATTTGATCGGCCATTCTTACATAATCGGGGGGGCAGGATTGTAGGACAGCGAGTAAGTAGACAGTGGACCACGCGCTCCACTACGCGGTCCGCTTTAGCGGGCCGCGCAGCCACGCGCCATACTAGTTAATATATATATAGCTGCTCGTGCTGACTGACTCATTGATCACCTCTCCTGTAAAATTTTGTATGAACATTTTTTTTTTCACTCATCGTTTCGTATAGAAGACAAAAATTCATTAAGAGGAAAAATACAGAGAGAGCTGATGATTGAGGATTTCGAAGACGGATGAAGAGCACCAGCCAGGGTATCGAAGATAGGTGGGGGGTGCTCGACCAAATGTCATTCGAAACCTCATCCAATTGGCGGTAGTTGAAAAAAAAATTCAAAATGGCGGATTTAAGATGGCCGCCATACAAATTTCGACGGTGTCTATCTCGGAGAGTATAAAAGATGGAAGAGTGGTTTCTTGGCAAAAGATGATCAGGACATGAAGATCTACTTGATGAACAGGAAAAAAATTCAAGATGGCGGAATTTATTTTTCCATAGAAAATGTATGGCGAATATTGAAGAGGCTACAAGTGTAGAACTATGCAAGACTACGGTTCCTTTTCAAGATTTGTTTTTATGGAAGAAATCTCATTTTGACGAATGGTTCGGAGAAAAAAATATGGAGAGAGATGATGATCGAAGGTTCGGATGACGGGTGAGGAGCACGGTCAGGGTATTAAAGACAGGTACCTACTTAGGGGCTGCTCAAACAAAAAGGGAGGGGCGGGGTGTTGGTGGTCTTTGTTTTATGTTTTTCCTTTATGAGAATTTTCTTTTACGTCGGACGCTTGGCGTGCTGGCGCTTCCACTGTGCTCACTAGCATAGCAGTGTGTTGTTCAGATCAGAACACGTAGACAGTAAACCAGCTGCCCGATTATGTAAGAATTGTCGATGAAATCGTAAAAGTTCGGCGTCAAAGTAAAATAAACCACAACAACATTGAATTAGAGCTCAATTTCGTGTTTCGAAATTGAGCTCTAATTTAATGCTGTTGTGGTTTATTTTACTTTGACGCCGAACTTTGACGATTTGATCGGCCATTCTTACATAATCGGGGGGCAGGATAGTAGGACAGCGAGTAAGTAGACAGTGGTCCACGCGGTCCACTACGCGGTCCGCTGCAGCGGGCCGCGCAACCACGCGCCATACTAGTTTATATATATATAGCTGCTCGTGCTGACTGACTGACTCATTGATCACCTCTCCTGTAAAATTTTGTATGAAAAAATTTTTTTTTACTCATCGTTTCGTATAGAAGGTAAAAATTCATTCGGAGGAAAAATACGGAGAGAGCTGATGATTGAGGATTTCGAAGACGGATGAAGAGCACCAGCCAGGGTATCGAAGATAGGTGGGGGGTGCTCGACCAAATGTCACTCGAAACTTCATCCAATTGACAGTGAGCTGAAAAAAAATTCAAAATGGCGGATTTAAGATGGCCGCCATACAAATTTCGACGGTGTCTATCTCGGAGAGTATAAAAGATGGAAGAGTGGTTTCTTGGCAAAAGATGATCAGGACATGAGGGTCTACTTGATGAACAGGAAAAAAATTCAAGATGGCGGAATTTATTTTTCCATAGAAAATGTATGGCGAATATTGAAGAGGCTACAAGTGTAGAACTATGCAAGGCTACGGTTCCTTTTCAAAATTTATTTATAAGGAAGAATTCTCATTTTGACGAATGGTTCGGAGAATAAAATGAGGAGAGAGATGATGATCGAAGGTTCGGATGATGGGTGAGGAGCACGGTCAGGGTATTAAAGATAGGTAGGGGCTACTCAAACAAAAAATACTCGAAACTTCATACAATTGGCAGTGAGCTGAAAAAAAAACCCAAAATGGCGGATTCAAGATGGCGGACATCTCAGACAGTATTTAAAATATGGAAGAGTGGTTTTTGGGTAGAAAATTATCAGGGCCTGAAAATCTACTTGATGAGCAGAAAAAATTAAGATGGCAGATTCTGCCATCTTAATTTTTGCTCATCAAGTAGACTTTCAGGCCCTGATAATTTTCCACCCGAAAACCACAATCTACGAACATTGAAGAGAGTAGATGAAGTTAGGAAATATGCATGATTTTGAAATGGTTTTTTTACAAGATTTGTTCTATAGGGAAGAATAATTATTATTGTCGGTTCGCCATTACGAAAGCCAAGTTGCCGAAGTTCGATGGCACCCAAAGGTATACAAGGGGGTGAGGGGCTGGGGGTTAGTGGTCTTTGTTTTATGTTTTTTCCTTTATGAGAATTTTCTTTTACGTCGGACGCTTGGCGTGCTGGCGCTTCCACTGTGCTCACTAGCATAGCAAACCAGGATAGTAGGACAGCGAGTAAGTAGACAGTGGACCACGCGGTCCACAACGCGGTCCGCTTTAGCGGGCCGCGCAGCCACGCGCCATACTAGTTAATATATATATAGCTGCTCGTGCTGACTGACTCATTGATCACCTCTCCTGTAAAATTTTGTATGAACATTTTTTTTTTCACTCATCGTTTCGTATAGAAGACAAAAATTCATTAAGAGGAAAAATACAGAGAGAGCTGATGATTGAGGATTTCGAAGACGGATGAAGAGCACCAGCCAGGGTATAGAAGATAGGTGGGGGGTGCTCGACCAAATGTCACTCGAAACTTCATCCAATTGACAGTGAGCTGAAAAAAAATTCAAAATGGCGGATTTAAGATGGCCGCCATACAAATTTCGTCGGTGTCTATCTCGGAGAGTATAAAAGATGGAAGAGTGGTTTCTTGGCAAAATATGATCAGGACATGAAGGTCTACTTGATGAACAGCAAAAAAATTCAAGATGGCGGAATTTATTTTTCCATAGAAAAGGGTATTGAAGATAGGTGGGGGTGCTCGACCAAATGTCACTCGAAACTTCATCCAATTGACAGTGAACTGAAAAAAAATTCAAAATGGCGGATTTAAGATGGCCGCCATACAAATTTCGTCGGTGTCTATCTCGGAGAGTATAAAAGATGGAAGAGTGGTTTCTTGGCAAAAGATGATCAGAACATGAAGGTCTACTTGATGAACAGGAAAACAATTCAAGATGGCGGAATTTATTTTCCATAGAAAATGTATGGCGAATATTGAAGAGGCTACGGTTCCTTTTCAAGATTTGTTTTTATGCAAGAAATCTCATTTTGACGAATGGTTCGGAGAAAAAAATATGGAGAGAGATGATGATCGAAGGTTCGGATGATGGGTGAGGAGCACGGTCAGGGTATTAAAGATAGGTACCTCTACCTACTTAGGGGCTGCTCAAACAAAAAGGGAGGGGCGGGGGGTTGGTGGTCTTTGTTTTATGTTTTTCCTTTATGAGAATTTTCTTTTACGTCGGACGCTTGGCGTGCTGGCGCTTCCACTGTGCTCACTAGCATAGCAGTGTGTTGTTCAGATCAGAACACGTAGACAGTAAACCAGCTGCCCGATTATGTAAGAATTGTCGATCAAATCGTAAAAGTTCGGCGTCAAAGTAAAATAAACCATAACAGCATTGAATTAGAGCTCAATTTCGTGTTTCGAAATTGAGCTCTAATTTAATGCTGTTATGGTTTATTTTACTTTGACGCCGAACTTTGACGATTTGATCGGCCATTCTTACATAATCGGGGGGCAGGATAGTAGGACAGCGAGTAAGTAGACAGTGGACCACGCGGTCCACTACGCGGTCCGCTGTAGCGGGCCGCGCAACCACGCGCCATACTAGTTAATATATATATAGCTGCTCGTGCTGACTGACTGACTGATTGATCACCTCTCCTGTAAAATTTTGTATGAAAAATTTTTTTTTCACTCATCGTTTCGTATAAAAGACAAAAATTCATTCGGAGGAAAAATACGGAGAGAGCTGATGATTGAGGATTTCGAAGACGGATGAAGAGCACCAGCCAGGGTATCGAAGATAGGTGGGGGGTGCTCGACCAAATGTCACTCGAAACTTCATCCGATTGACAGTGAGCTGAAAAAAAATTCAAAATGGCGGATTTAAGATGGCCGCCATACAAATTTCATCGGTGTCTATCTCGGAGAGTATCAGAGATGGAAGAGTGGTTTCTAGGCAAAAGATGATCAGGACATGAAGGTCTACTTGATGATCAGGAAAAAAATTCAAGATGGCGGAATTTATTTTTCCATAGAAAAGGGTATTGAAGATAGGTTGGGGGTGCTCGACCAAATGTCACTCGAAACTTCATTTAATTGAAAGTGAGTTGAAAAAATTTTCAAAATGGCGGATTTAAGATGGCCGCCATACAAATTTCGTCGGTGTCTATCTCGGAGAGTATAAAAGATGGAAGAGTGGTTTCTTGGCAAAAGATGATCGGGACATGAAGGTCTACTTGATGAACAGGAAAAAAATTAAAGATGGCGGAATTTATTTTTCCATAGAAAATGTATGGCGAATATTGAAGAGGCTACGGTTCCTTTTCAAGATTTGTTTTTATGGAAGAAATCTCATTTTGACGAATGGTTCGGAGAAAAAAATATGGAGTGATCGAAGGTTCGGATGATGGGTGAGGAGCACGGTCAGGGTATTAAAGATAGGTACCTACTTAGGGGCTGCTCAAACAAAAAGGGAGGGGCGGGGGTCGGTGGTCTTTGTTTTATGTTTTTCCTTTATGAGAATTTTATTTTACGTCGGACGCTTGGCGTGCTGGCGCTTCCACTGTGCTCACTAGCATAGCAGTGTGTTGTTCAGATCAGAACACGTAGACAGTAAACCAGCTGCCCGATTATGTAAGAATTGTCGATCAAATCGTAAAAGTTCGGCGTCAAAGTAAAATAAACCATAACAGCATTGAATTAGAGCTCAATTTCGTGTTTCGAAATTGAGCTCTAATTCAGTGCTGTTATGGTTTATTTTACTTTGACGCCGAACTTTGACGATTTGATCGGCCATTCTTACATAATCGGGGGGCAGGATAGTAGGACAGCGAGTAAGTAGACAGTGGACCACGCGGTCCACTACGCGGTCCGCTGTAGCGGGCCGCGCAACCACGCGCCATACTAGTAATATATATATAGCTGCTCGTGCTGACTGACTGACTCATTGATCACCTCTCCTGTAAAATTTTGTATGAAAAAATTTTTTTTTACTCTTCGTTTCGTATAAAAGACAAAAATTCATTCAGAGGAAAAATACGGAGAGAGCTGATGATTGAGGATTTCGAAGACGGATGAAGAGCACCAGCCAGGGTATCGAAGATAGGTGGGGGGTGCTCGACCAAATGTCATTCGAAACCTCATCCAACTGGCGGTAGTTGAAAAAAAAATTCAAAATGGCGGATTTAAGATGGCCGCCATACAAATTTCGACGGTGTCTATCTCGGAGAGTATAAAAGATGGAAGAGTGGTTTCTTGGAAAAAGATGATCAGGACATGAGGGTCTATTTGATGAACAGGAAAAAAATTCAAGATGGCGGAATTTATTTTTCCATAGAAAAGGGTATTGAAGATAGGTGGGGGGTGCTCGAACAAATGTCACTCGAAACTTCATCCAATTGACAGCGAGCTGAAAAAAAATTTCAAAATGGCGGATTTAAGATGGCCGCCATACAAATTTCGTCGGTGTCTATCTCGGAGAGTATAAAAGATGGAAGAGTGGTTTCTTGGCAAAAGATGATCAGAACATGAAGGTCTACTTGATGAACAGGAAAAAAATTCAAGATGGCTGAAATTATTTTCCATAGAAAATGTATGGCGAATATTGAAGAGGCTACAAGTGTAGAACTATGCAAGACTACGGTTCCTTTTCAAGATTTGTTTTTATGGAAGAAATCTCATTTTGACGAATGGTTCGGAGAAAAAAATATGGAGAGAGATGATGATCGAAGGTTCGGATGATGGGTGAGGAGCACGGTCAGGGTATTAAAGATAGGTACCTACTTAGGGGCTGCTCAAACAAAAAGGGAGGGGCGGGGGGTTGGTGGTCTTTGTTTTATGTTTTTCCTTTATAAGAATTTTCTTTTACGTCGGACGCTTGGCGTGCTGGCGCTTCCACTGTGCTCGCTAGCATAGCAGTGTGTTGTTCAGATCAGAACACGTAGACAATAAACCAGCTGCCCGATTATGTAAGAATTGTCGATCAAATCGTAAAAGTTTGGCGTCAAAGTAAAATAAACCATAACAGCATTGAATTATAGCTCAATTTCGTGTTTCGAAATTGAGCTCTAATTTAATGCTGTTATGGTTTATTTTACTGTGACGCCGAACTTTGACGATTTAATCGGCCATTCTTACATAATCGGGGGGCAGGATAGTAGGACAGCGAGTAAGTAGACAGTGGACCACGCGGTCCACTACGCGGTCCGCTGTAGCGGGCCGCGCAACCACGCGCCATACTAGTATTATATATATATATATATATATATATATATATATATATATATATATATATATATATAGATTAAAGAAAAAAAGTGCGTTGAAATTTGATGACGTCACATCTGTGAATTTCATACAACTTCCATACTAAAAACGCGTTTTTTAGTTTTTTTTTTTTTTTTTTGGTGATAGGCTTGCGCTTGACGACAATCATGCTTAGTGCAAAGCAATGATGAGGTCTAGGTTGGAACGCGCTTGCCTAGGAGATGCCTATTCATACTTGCCTTGAAGGTACTTAAGTTATATGTGGTAAGTTTGATAAAGAGTTTCTGATTTGATTGAGTTGTCATCATCCCTATTCTAAAAGAACCCTACAAGTGCGCGCAAACTAATTACATAAATACCCTTCCAAACGAATCATCATTTACATAACCGTGTAAATATTGTAATGTGAAAGTTACAGATGTTGATTGTTGACATTAATACTACCCTAGAAAATTCATAAGTATGGCATACGTGAACAAAGAATACATGCGTACTTGTATTAAACAATGCGCGCATCGCTACCACCTCAAGTAGAGGAACTTAGAGGGCTGAAATATGCTGCTTTTGTATAAAAAACCGGCCAAGTGCGAGTCGGACTCGCGCACCGAGGGTTCCGTACAAACCTGTAGTAAGTTTTACGATTTATGACGTATTAAAAACAAGACGAAATGAACCGCAAAACTAACTTTGTTTGTAGAGGTTTATTGTTAATATCAAAAAATTACGTTTGTTGTATGGGAGCCCCCCTTTAATATTTACTTTATTGATATTTAATTATTTATTTTGAAAGGTAATATACAAGTTAATATTCTGTGAAAATTTGAACCGTCTACCTGTTACCGTTTTTAATATTGAGCAAAAAAATACGAAAAAAACACGTTTATTGTATGGGGACCCCCCTTAATATATATATTTTTTAATTTTTAGTATTTGTTGTTATAGCGGCAACGGAAATACATCATTTGTGAAAATTTCAGCTTTCTAGCTATCACGGTTTATGAGATACAGCCTGGAGACAGACAGACAGACAGACAGACAGACAGCGGAGTCTTAGTAATAGGGTCCCGTTTTTACCCTTTGGGTACGGAACCCTAAAAAGAGTAATTTTTCCTCCTAATTATTTGCCATTAGTACCTAGATAAATAACATAGCTGTTACAACTAAAGAAGCTAACTAAAATCTTTAAAAAAAATGCTTTAACAGAGCGGATAAAAAAACTAAGCGCCATTTTATGTGTCAACGTAGTCAAACATAAAGCCCCTAGAGCATACGCACGTAGAGTAGCCCACTTAAGTAAAATTAGCTCCTTCTGTAAGCGCGAGGCAACACTATTGGATGTTTTATACTGCTCTAATACTCCCTGACTCCCGTTTGACGTCTCTAGATTAAAAGGGAGGGTGTAGACGCGCAGATTTTCCGATACGCTTTGTTTGAAGCCTAACTACAAACTGCATGTTGTTATGTACCCTTACTTTCGAATTCTCTTTCCATTTGCGCACTCAAGTACGTCACTTACCTTAAACATGACAGGTAACTCTCGTACGCTCCTACGCGTAATTATGACCTTTATTTTCTGTAACGCGTATGCGTTAAGGGGCTCAGAGGGTATGAGATTTTAAAGTAGGCAATGTAGCGATGTTTTGTTATATAATTTATACAAACAGGCATGTTTTCAAAACGAAACGGAATTGAAAAAAATTCTTAATTTCTCAACTTTGTGTAAGTATCACATTACCTACTCATACATTTTTGTTTATTTTGCACACTAAAATGATAAGAAGTAAATAGATAGAAATTAGAAAGACGTAAATAGATAGTGGTGTCTATAAGTTTCCGAATGAACTTCATAACTAACCAACCACTATGAAGTCAATTCTTACAAGAATTAGAATAAAAATTTAAGTAGGTAGGTACCTGTAGGTATATATTTGCCGTAGCTACTTTAATTTAAAAAAAATATATATATACCGGGTCATTGTCTATTCTTACTGATTTCAGATTCAATTCTTGTTTGAGTGTTTTTTTTTTCGTAACGAATCTGAAATCGGTATGTACCTACATTAACATAAAATATAGGGAAGAGGCGGCTGTATAGTACCTACCAGTTTTCAGTTTTTATGAATTATCTCTTTTCAAAAGTAAAGTTAGTGTAAACTAGTATTTAGAGTTACGCTTGATATAATATAGGATTAATAGTAAACAAGGTACAAACCCCACCTCTATTATCATACCTACTCTTTGCTAATATGGCTTAGAGGAAAGATCAGGACGAGGGGAAAGTGGTAATTCAAGAATTTTTGCTAGACTGCAAAAGGGTAAATTTTACTTTTATTTCGCCGACCTCCCCGGCGCAGCGTTGAGCGCTGTCTTAACGTGCGGAGGCCCCGAGTTCGATCCCCGGCAGGGTCAATTTGGGAATTTATTGTTTCTGAATTTCCCTTGGGCTTCGCCCGTGGCTAGTTACCACCCTACCAGCAAAGACGTGCCCCTATAGCGATTTAGCGTTCCGGTACGATGCCTTGTAGAAACCGATTAGAGGTATGGGTTTAATATAAATGCCATGTCCCTAACAGGTTATCCCGCTACCATCTTAGACTGCATCATCACTTACCATCAGGTGAGATCGCAGTCAAGAGATAATTTGTAGTGGATTATTAGCGGGTATGTCACACTTTCTTTAACGTTTCTGTGGTGGTGTCGTGTGGTGCGGGTTTTTACGTTCCCTCAAATATGGTTGAGCGAAGCAATGGCTGGATCATGTGTCATGCTCGTGAACGGGTGCCACCGTCGGAAATGGGACTGCCTCTGTCTGCCAGTCTTGGCGTGTATTGAATATTGTATGCTCGTGAAAAAAGCTTACTATACAATCGAAGATTACGTAAATGATAAAAAAAAGCGTGGATTTGATTCGCTCCAGCTAAGCGTGGGACTGCAGTTACTTGTATCATTATGATGATTGTAAGTTTTGATGGAAAAGAGCAACCACCGAGTTTATTGCTGGCTCTTCTCGGTAGGAATGGCATTCCGAACCAGCGGTAGATTCATATTATAACGATTCAAAAGCGCTTGTAAAAGCTTATTTGAATAAAAACCATTTGAATTTTGAATTGAATTTTGAATTAAAAAAAATACTACACGAGGTCTTGTAGTTTAGAAGATGATTATATTATAGCCTTGCAAGCGTAATATTATTAATAGATGGTCAATAATAGAGGTATTCATGGTATGATCTAATTATTCTTAGCCTGCTATTGGGAGCTAGATTCAGTAGCTAACCGTATCCAATATCGCCCAAGTCTTAATTACACGCCTGAAATGTTTAGCTTCCGAAGTTCATTATAATAATCCAAAACCTTGTTAAGCAACTGGATTCATGCTAATATCATACTTCATACTAATATTATAAATGCGAAAGTGTTTGTTTGTCGGTTTGTTGGTTTATTGGTTTGTTGGTTTGTCCTTCAATCGCGCCGCAACGGAGCAACGGATTGACGTGATTTTTGGCATGGGTATAGTTAATGACCTGGAGAGTGAAATAGGAAAGGAAATAGGCTTCTTTTTATCCCGGAAAAGTAGGGTGTTTCCGCGGGAATCAATAAAACTTATACAACACTAAAAACTTAAACCTAAACTTAAACATCAGCTAGTTAATAGTATAAATGCGAAATTATATCTATTTGTCTATCCGTCTGTCTATCTGCCTATCTGCTACGTTTTCAAGGCCCATCTGTTCAACCCAGGGATTTTTTTATGTGGTTCAACCCCTTTTGGCGAAATTTGGTCCATGGATAGGTACCTACTGACCACCCGTCAGTTTTATGAAAATCTATTGCTGCATTTAAAAGGATAAATTAACTAACTTACTGACATACCAACAATGAATGTTCTTTACGTCTAGAAACTTGAGTTTTAACAGTTAGGTCAAGAAACTTGATTTTTTTGTTTTCTATAGAGCATACTCTCAAAGGAAATTAGGCAAGAATTCACAGAAATTCCATGACGATTCGGCTAGCGCCAATTGGAAGCTATTATAAGCTACTATTGTAAAAGTTGCTTTAAAAAATATTTTAAGACTGATTCTAGTGAATCCAGCATAAAAATTAGCAATCAGCTCAGTTTGTAATATTTGATGTTACCTTTTCACTAGACACTGAGAAAGCTTTCATCATGGAAATGTCCTAGCTCAAGAAAACAAAAAAAAATCCCACAGGATTATTTAAAGCCTAGGGCCTAGACTTTAAATAATCCTGCAGGATTCTTTTCTAGGCCTAGGCCCTAGGCTGATCTATTAAACAAAGCAAAAGAACAAAGCCACATTGATTCCATACAGAAAAAGGCAGCAAATCTAGTTTCAAGTATTACTATCAACATTACTGTAATAAAGTTCTCCATAAAAGAAAACACAAAAGGCCTCTGCTCACGCAATCTGTCAATCTTATATCAACAGAATAAACATTCGTGGGGAGAATGGGCACCTGCCAACGTGAGGGAATGTGTGCGCCGGATATCAATCACAAATTGCGTACAGCAGTGTAGGTATTTGGGGCAAATTGAATTTGTTTGTATCAATACCCCTCAGTGCTAACGACTGTTATTATATTATTCAGATATAAGCACGAGATGACGATGGATTTCGATTTTTCCAAATTACGGATATACTTTTTTCTACAATAATAATTATGATTTATTTCGTTAATTAGATATTATCACTATATCAATAATGAGATTGCAAATTTTGCCAACTAATTTTATTAGGCAAAATCCACGCGGTCGAACTCGTGAGCATTATCTAGCAAATTGGGAACCCACTGCTGATATATTTATTTGTAACAAAAACAATATGCACGTTAGGTAGATATAGATATAGGACGAAAATACACTGGCATTAGCTCTAATGGTTTTACGGCACAACAAACAATGGAATATGTCGACACAAACTGATGTTGACTGACTGAACCGACAACCAATCGAAAGCACAGCAATGCAGCTGAATGACTTATGCATGCGATCAAAGAATACCTATATCAAGCGTACCTAAAGTAGTTCCTAGTATAGTCTATTATGTAAACACTTTTGTATCATATTGCAAAAAATTGAGTAAACAAGCAAATACAACAATAAATCTATACTCTATATTTCTACCTCATTATAAATCATCATTATTTCAATTCATCACGAGCCTACGTCATCTCCCAGAGTGAAAAGATTTTGACCATATTCCATCATGCTGGCCCAGTAGCAGCTTTCACTCACCTTTGAGGATATCATGAAGAACTCTCGGGCAAAAGTAGGTACGTGATTAATAAATTAAACCTATGAAGCATTCCGACATAAGTATAAAATAATCACGTTTTTACATTACATTTTATAATAGATTTTTTAAAGTAACGCTTTTCTGAAGTTTCTACTGCACACATTGTGTTTTGTTTCAACCGTGCTCCCCAGAAATAAAGTTAGTGATTCCAACTCACGAATAACACGTAGCTACAATAAATTGATTTGGTGCCAGATGTGTTCCGAGGTTCCACAACTACGCTATTTACCTACTCGTTCTTTAGTGCTTATGTATAATGTAGGTACCTACTATTTAACTTAACAATGCGAAGTAATTAAAATAAATAAAAAAACAGGTGCTGTTTGTGATTTTCGAGCAACTGCGGTTTCCTGCATATGCGGCGGGATCTATAAGCGGTAAGAATAAAAATAAATAAATTATACATAGCATAATATTATTATTATAAGATTTTTTTTCTCGAGAAACTTTTATCTCTGAATTGGTATTAAATATCGAGGTACCTACATTTATATTTCATAAATATTATAATATTATTAAGTATGTATTATGAAATGAATGTGAAGTCCAAGAAGATATTATACTTTGTTTTAACAAACAAAACTACTTTTGTAGGTAGGCATAAGTATCACTTTCAGGCTTGTTAACTCAATAATTAACGTGTAAGGTCATGTTTGTAGTAGTATATTTGGTATAATTACATAATAATTTATTACCGTTAATATTATTATATCGTAGCAATAGCAAGCAATAAAACATTTATTTATAAAATTTTATGTCAAGATCAGAAAAGTTATTCAAAAGTATTCAAGTAAGTAGTAAGTAGTTCTTTATTTAAAAGTGTTTTATTAAGCACTTTTGAATAATAAAGAGAAAATCATTTTATGTACGTTTTATTAAGAATGGCATAGATTTTCATTATAGTAAGGTTGTATAAACTGTAGTAAAGTGAATGTTAAAAGTTTCCACTTTGACCTACAAACGCAAAGTTCAGATATATTTGCTACAAAACAAGGAGTTTATTGCTGGTTGTCCCGTGGGGGTGTTCGAACGTGGCGCCGTCAAATAGAAATGGGATTTTCACTTTGCGACGCTTTTCCACAGACCAAGCTACACGTAACACGCGACACGACTTGTGGTCACGATACGTGACCTACTGCACTCAATACGATCGGTTGTTCGTAAGTTTTCTACAAGACACGATTCTAGACTTGTGAGTCGTGACTCGTGACGTCGTGTGAAAAACACACTACGGCGAAAGAACAAAACTTCTACGCAAAACGCCCGCGTCTCATAGAAAACACTTTTCATCGTGTACTGTCGTATTGTTTGTGCAGCTCCATAATATAAAAATGTGCACTCGAACCTTTTTACCGTCAGACAAATCTTGTCCGTGGTGAGTTTTCCCTTTAATGTGTGTGATCTATTTTGCCGTGGCTATAAACGTAAATGAATCCCAGAAAATCTCTTAAAAAACGCGTAAGCACTGTCGAGCGCTTTAGATATTCTAAAGTTTAGTTTTTCACATTTGTATCGTTGTCGCCACAAGTATCTACGGCGCGTTGCTACGAATAGCGACTTGATTACAAAAGCTTTTTCGTACAGCTTTACATGTAATAATTTATTACATCGTCACTCTAAAAACTCGAAATTCAGAACAGCATGACCGACGATATTATATCATTGAAGTCATTCAGGGAACGTGAGTATACGGGCACGAATTGAGCGACGGAGCAGCGACGGCGACAGCGGGGCGATGCGATTAGTCGGAGAGCTGGCGACGAATTTCGGGAAGAATTTTGAAGAGATCTGGTAATACTTTATAACCGACAAAAACGTCTGAGATTTTTTTTTCGAATTCTCTAAGTACTAAATTTAAGGATAAAAAAAATCAAATTGCCAAAAAAATGTTTTTTTATATTTTTTTAACAAATGTTATATACTGCGCAGTAGCGAAATAACCGCAAGCGCTCTATTAGACTGGCAGGACTGGATTTGCCAATTGACGAAATTATATTTGTCACGATTTCAGCTTGCCTAAAGGACCTTCCCGAAATTCGTCGCCAGCTCTCTGACCACATCGCTCCGCTGTCGCCGTCGCTCGGCCAGTTTCGTGCCTGACGCCTTAGACCGTATGATATTATGTTCATAGAGAAATATAAAAAAAGTCGTACGTATGTCAGTGGAGAAACACATTTACTGATGCTAGAAAGTTGTTCAAAATTATTGTTATTGTTTCTAACTTGAACTGTCTGCGTTGCTTTGCCTTTGAAGGTTTTACTCATAGAGGCACTAGATAATCATAGATGCTTTATATGTATAACGATAATATTTATAGCACCCTGTGCATTCATTTAAAAGATTTCAATATTGAAGTAAATTATTGAAATTTAATGACATAGGTAACTATTAAAAAATAAATATTAAATTGCTTGATATACTCCAATGGCTTGATCATTATCATTAGGGCGGCCACATACATTCGGAATTCCTTTTCGAAATTCCGATTCGAAATATCGAATTGGAATTTCGAACGCAGCAAATCCATATTATATTTATTGTAAGTACTTACGGAATTCTGATTCGATATTTCAAAACAGTTTTTCGCAATGGAATTCCGAATGCCGCCTTTAGTGTATCTGTCTGTCTATCTGTCTTGATTTCATTCTGAAAATTAACAAGGTCTACTTTTACCTATACCGAATAATATAATTTATATATAATGAAATAGTTTACTAGTTAGTTATTGTTCAGGTTCAGGTAGGTAATAACACGAGTCTATAAACGTACTTATCATAGAGATGATAATATAATTTCTTCTTAAAGAACACAAACATGATATTTCAACACAGACACCTCCCTGACGCAGTGATAAGCGCTGTACTCTTATAATATGTGGCAGTTAGGTACTTTCGACACCTAGAAGTTGCATTACGGGATATGGTTTTTATACAACTGCCAAGAAATCCCACTTATATCTAAGACTGTATTATCAGTCTTCACTTACCATTAGATGAGATCTCAGTGTAAATTGTAATAACTGCATAGAAAAAAAATTAAATGATTAATGTTTTTTTTATCCACTTCAAGTGAGCCGTTAAAACTACGATCTCACCTGATGGTAAGAGATGATGCAGTATAAGATGGTAGCGGGCTAACCTGTTAAGGGCATGGCAGTTATATTAAACCCATACCCCTATTCGGTTTTTACACGGCATCGTACCGGAACGCTAAATCGCTTTTCGGCACGTTTTTTACCGGTAGAGTGGTAACTAGCCACGGCCGAAGCCTCCCACCAGGCCCAGACCATGTACTTAAAAAGCTCAACAATGCGATAACAATTATTCTTACAGCGATGCACTAAACAACACATACCGAGCTGTTGCACACAGATACCTACACCCTTTAAAAGTATTTCTAAGAAGTGCCAACAAAATATCAGTAACAGGATATGATTAAGGGCCATAAAGGAAAGCCGAAGGCAATGTTTTCTATACCGGAAACACTATTGACTGCCTCTTCCGGGCGACTCAGCGCTCGGGAGAAAATGTTACTTTTCTCTTTGTCCTGATCTTTCCTGTTATCGTTTTTTTATCAATCGGAGAGTGCGAGAAAAATAATAAATATTGAGTTAATATATCCTTTCGTTTTTATGTGCCCTATAAGAACGCGTGAGTGCGTGGAACATTGATTCTTCGTAAAGCTGTTATAACTTTTCTTTCTCCTGCATTAGTTGCAAAGCTTACGCTGCGCTAGGTGTAAACATAATAAGTATACATAATGTTTTGTATTTACAATATAGTCCCATTCACAATTTGTGAATGGCAGTACACAGTGGCAGTGTACAAAAGTATACATAGATGTTTTCAGTTAAACATTGTTAATTTGAATTATTAAACAAAGTAATAAAATCAGCTTAACTTCGTTGTAGGTAGGTAGGTACTGACTACTGATTGCAGCTTATCTTAATATGCTTTCTACCTAAGTATTTAATTAATTTTAAGGTATTTAATATGCATGCATGCAGAGGCGTATTTAAAGATTTGGCGCCCCGGGCCAGTTAGCTTTGCCGCCCCATTCATTTAAAAAAAACCTACTATGTGATGTGAAATAATAAATGAAAAAATAATTAACCATTTATTCACTATAATAGGTAAATATTTACATTTTTTTTCCTATGCACAACTTGGTTGACAAAATCGTCAATGACATGTCGGTGAACTTGGCAAAGCAAGTGCTAGCAGATCAAAAATAAAAGAGAGTTCTGTTCGCATGCAGATGAGTTCTATAGTTCCTGATAGATTTTAGAGATAGTTCTGGCGAGTTAACCTAAATAACGCCGGTTGAAAAAATTATCTGCTACGGGAAGTTAGCAGAGCATCTGGCAGACCATAAAACAAAAATTCACAGAAAATAGAACTGTCGCTTCAGAGGCTAGAACTCCACGGTTTCTGATAGAAGAATAGCAGATCTATAATGTCCAGTACAAATCTCGCCTGGAACTCTCATAAAACTTCTAGCAGAGCATAGGAGAAGAACACAATATTTCATCGAAACGAGATAATCACTACGTTTTAAAAAATTCACTAAAACTAGAACTATCGCCCTAGAGGCTAAAACTCCGCGGTTTCTGATAGAAGAATAATTGATCTTTAACATCCAGTACAAATCTCGCCTGAAACTCTCGTAAAACTTCTCGCAGAGCATACCAGAAGAATACAATTTTCATCGAAACGAGATAATCACTACGTTTTAAAAAAATCACTGAAACTAGAACTCTCACCCTAGACTCTAGAGGCTAGAACTCCGCGGTTTCTGATAGAATAATAATAGATCTATAACATACAGTACAAATCTTGCCTAGAACTCTCGAAAAACTTCTCGCAGAGCATAGTTGAAGAATACAATTTTCATCGAAACGAGATAATCACTACTATTTAAAAAAAACACTGAATCTAGAACTCTCACCCTAGAGGCTAGATCTCCGCGGTTTCTGATAGAAGAATAACAGATTTATAATATCCAGTACAAATCTCACTTGGAACTCTCATAAAACTTCTAGCAGAGCATACGAGAAGAATACAATATTTCATCAAAACGAGATAATCACTAACGTTTTAAAAAATTCACTGAAACTAGAACTCTCGCCTTAGAGGCTAGAACGCCGTAGTTTCTGATAGAAGAATAATAGATCTATAATATCCGGAACAATTCTCGCCTAGAACTCCCGTAAAACTTCTCGCAGAGCATAGGAGAAGAATACAATTTTCATCGAAACGAGATAATCACTACTTTTAAAAAAAATCACTGAAACTAGAACTCTCACTCTAGAGGCTAGAATTCCGCGGTTTCTGATAGAAGAATAATACATCTATAATATCCAGTACAAATCTCGCCTAGAACTCTCATAAAACTTCTAGAAGAGCATACAAGAAGAATACAATTTTCATAGAAACGAGATAATCCCTACTTTTTAAAAAAATCACTGGAACTAGAACTCTCACCCTAGAGGCTGGAACTCCGCGGTTTCTGATAGAAGAATAATAGATCTAAAATCTAAAATCATGCACTGCGCTGTTTGTGTGCATTTGAAAGCGCGCGTTTTGAAAGCATTGGTACAAAAATGGTTTTTAATTTAAATGTCAATTAAAATATAATATTTATTGTAGTTAAGCTTGACAATAAAAGGCGCCCAGAGAAAGCAAAGAGGGGCGGCTTTGCCGCCCCTCGCAGCCTGGCCATGGCCCCCTTGGCCCTAGGGTAAATACGCCCGTGCATGCATGGTGGTACTACTTGTATCAATGAAATTGCATGATTTGTACGCTGGAAGTTACGTGCCTAAGCCTTATAAATTAAAATCTTACCCATCTCTCTCTACTAATGAGTACCAACCTATAGGTACACTAAAAAGCTATTCAAGCTTTGTAATAAAATTAAACTAGATATACTCACCAAAATCCAGACAGGCGTGTGACGTGTCCTCGTTCCAGTTCGAAAAATAAAATAAAAATAACCAGCGCAGAGCATCCAGGTCACAGGTATCTCGGTTCGCCTTTATTTTTTAGTGCGGCTCATAACGCCTTATTGCACACAGTTTACGATGCAACACGCACCGCTGCCGCGTTTTGCTCCTAATTGAATTGCAGGCGTTTGCTTTGAACGGATTTGTCGTAAGAAATATCAAATACTTAATATTATAAATGCGAAAGTGTGTTTGTTTGTTGGTTTGTTGGTTTCTCCTTCAATCACTTGGCAACGGAGCAACGGATCGACGTGATTATATGGGTATAGTATATGGGTATGGGATCGTATGGGTATAGTTGAGGACCTGGAGAGTGACATAGGCTACTTTTTATCCCGGAAAATTAAGGAGTTCCTAAGGGAATCAAAAAATCTTATAACACTCGGACGGAGTCGCGGGCATCAGCTAGTAACACTTACAAAATATGTTCCTTTCGAACCATTTTTGCTACATTCAAAAAGTACAAAGAACTTTGACTTGGCATAGATTTCTATTCATAAAATAGTTATCATAGATTGGTTACAGTTTTGGGGTTTTTATTCGATGTTTTAGTGTTAGGTAAAGGTCATCACTCATCCTATTACGAGTCACACGTTTGGTAGATTCTTATACTAATGGCTATTTAATACAATTTTTTTTTATCGGCTGTAAATAATATTCTACCTATACAATAGTGTGTAGGAAAATTGTTTATTTATGGTAGCCTACTTGGTTTATAAAAACCCGTAGGAACTCTCGTTATTTATAATTAAATAAATAATTTCTCGAGCTAAGAAGCATACGACGTTAGTTTACCTACGAGATGCAAGCTTTCTGTGGGCTTTATTTCGTTAAAATGAGTTCATTGGTTCAGGAAGTGAAAAGCTAACAAACAGACAGGCAGACACACTTTCGCATTTATATAATTAGGATTATTTATAATACTAAGTAATATTAAATTGTTTATGTAGGTAAGAAGGTCAAGGTAGCATGTAAAATGAACTTTAGAGAACAAACATGTAAAATAGCTATAAAAGCTACTTTACACTTTATTTAATAAAGTCTAAAGTAGCTCCTATTTTTATTTTATGTTTCTCCGCACATGCCTTCTAAACAGGTCAGCCGCAAAGGTGTTAGCAAATATTTCCAGATTAAGTAAAGAACGTGTATATTACACGAGATAGTGTAAGTATTTGAAATTTATTATACCTTTATAGCGGCGAGCGCTAGCTGCGAAGCTACGTTTAACGACGTAAACTGACCTAACTTGCTCTATTTGAAGAAAATAATTATTATTTTTCCAAAATTCATGATGAGTAACACCACCTTAAATACGAGTAATTCAACGTTTTGTAAAAAAACCACAAGGATCCGTTGTACGTGAAACTCTCGAGTCCGGTGCAGTCCCCACCGGATCACTTCAGCCATTGGCTAGTCAGCACCACTCCATTGAAGATCAACCATTGTCGCCTACAATTATTAATGTAGCCTCCATTAGCTACCCAGCGATACCCCTGAATATGTCACTGACATTAGTGACCTCTTTGGCTTCTGGATGGAGCTTGGCTGGCTGAAGTGATTCGGTAGGAAGTTGCACCAGAAGGTACATACAACGGACGACTACGTCTAGGTGCGGAAAAGAAGTACACAAAGAAGCTGATTAAAATGGCATTTAATAAGATATTTTATAGCTTCTTTTCACTGTCGTATTTAGGTAATTCTTAAAAAAACTTAAAACTTGAGCTCACTAAAATGTGGCAACCCCTTTTCTGCGAGCATCTACAACGTTTTCATTTACAAACACTGTGCCTCCTATTTATTATGCCAGCGCAATCTTGAGTCGTGCCTAAGGCGAGATGAACATCGACTTAAAACGTCTCGCCTCCATTATTCGTAGATAAAAACATTAATTCTCCTCGCCAAAACTACTGCTTTGCACAAATTACTTGAGTGCAATCTAGATTCGCAAACCATCGTCTTTGATCGACTCTATAACTATTATACGCATCGATGTGGCAACCCTGTTATTCCTTACAATTTCTCGGTAGGTAACAAACAAGTATTGCATTTCTGCGCTGGACAGCCAGGCTGATCCTTTGCGCAAAAAATGAGCCAGCCCTTCTGTCACCTTTAAATTTGAAGTAATTACGCGTTCAGTAGTTCAGAAGTTATAAGGCTCTGACAGACGGACGGACGGACGGACGGACGGACGGAAGTGCAAATTCTCTCAAGTAGACTCAGATACCTTCGCTTCGCTCGGACAATAACATATAATAAGTACCTGTTGAAGACAAAATATTAGGAATCTACACGTGCTCACTGCTCTCGTAGTGAATTGCAATGATTTGTATACAGCGTTAGGAAAACGAAATAAAATTGAAAACGTAACATCGTGGAGCGAAAACAAGCAGAAAATCACATGAGACATGCTGGTTCACACCCATGGGCGATACAGAAATATTCTCCGTTTAACTAACACCGTTCATGTCATACGAACACTGCGTGGTTCCATTATATATCTTCTTGATCTGTTCAAGTATTGACAAGTTAGCGTTTTAACCATTGTCTGCCTGTAAGCGATGATGCAGATTGCAATCTAACAAATCAATCTATAAAATTGGTTTGCAAAAACTCGAAAATGGTTGGACTTTTTTCTGTGTGAATGGGCCCCGGAGTGATTGAGATTTACAATACTGCCGTGGTAATTGATAAAGCTGTAAGTCAGAAAAGACAGTTTCGAGAATATGGCGCTTAAAAGATTTGATTTTAAGCACCATTTTCCCGATACCGTTTTTATTATATCAATTACCAAGGCAGAATTGGACCAGGTAGGCTTTGCTGCAATCGGGTTCTAGGTTCATGACAACGTCTGCCGGGCCCACTTTGTCTAAGATAAATGCGGGGTTACCAAGAAGTGGTAGTTAAGTATGAGAGTTTTTAAATCCTAAAAGGCAGCACATTTTGAACGGTATAGGGCGATAACTACCACGGATAATATAGCCAAAGCCGCTGCCTTCCATAAGACCAGACGAGACTGAAAATCGTACGTTTGAAAGCAATGAAAACGCGCCCTAACGCGATTTAAAATTTATTTCCCTACGTGCTCCAAGCGAACTGACTTCATCTGCTCCTATCATCAAATTGATGCTGCATAGATTCTACTTTAAATTTATTACTAAATTGATGCTAGATTTTTCATGCGCAGTTTTTTCGGTAAACTTAAGACCGCCTACTCACAATATTCAGTAACAAAGATGACACAAAGTTACCTAATCAAATAGGCCACCCCTGGATCTATCAGCATTTTAGAAAAGCATTGATTCCTCGAAATAGTTCCTAGAGAAAAGTACTATACAAGTCACTGCCGAAATGACAATTTACGGCCTTTTAAAATCCCTCGAGATGTCCTCGGATTCGCCTCGTCCTACGAATATTACTTAGCCGCGTGAATAGATTTATTTCCGGCCTGTACAGTAATGTATACTATTGTCCACGAGTAGAGAGTTTATAGCCCTTTTCTTTGCGGCTGCGGCCGAAAAAATTGTGTTATGGTAGCAGGTTGTTATCCGTTTTAGTAGCTTTTATTGTTTACTAGATGATGCCCGCGACTTTGTCCGCGTGGATTAGAGTTTTTTGATTCCCGCGGGAACTCCTTACTTTTCCGGGATAAAAAGTAGCCTATGTCCTTCTATATATCTATATCGGGATATAACCTACCTCTATACCAAATTTCAGCAAAATCGGTTGAAAAGATGGGCCGGGAAAGCGTAGCAGACAGACAGACAGACACACTTTCGCATTTATAATATTAGTATGGATGTAAAATCTAAGATTACATTGTACAGATGTATTATATATGTACAGAGGTTTAATGTGAAATGAATTCGATGGTGAAATGTTATAATATTTATTATGAATATTGTTAATCCATACTTAGCGTAAGCAATTTAGAATTTCGATTGAGTTTTGAAGTACCACCAGCAAGCTTTAATGCGAGTTTTATGTGAATTATTTAGAACAACTAACATCATTTCTCCGAAGAAACATAACCGTAGAATACAAATTACAAACTACTCAAGTATGAATATAATAAAGAAATAGTGTAAGAGATAGCTGCTACCAAATTATATTACAGACAGGCAAAAAAAAGGTATAATAAAATTAAAATTATAATTATATCACCTTATAAGGATTGACAAGAGCACTAGTCTTTACCACATCATGCCATAATAACTAAATAATACCTTTATCGTAATTTGTTAATATGCTTATGTAATATTAATTATATGTGTAATTTATGTATGCATTATTTATGTATATGTATAATATATATTGTTATCTATATTTATTTATTTTACTTATATGTAATGTATAATTATATATAATATTACGTCTACTATTAATAATAACGTGTATTCTATTGTGCCACACTACCCTACACATCCTGTTCAATCCTCTCACCAAAGGTTGCCTGGTAGAGATTGCTCAGTAAGCAATAAGGCCGCCTTTGCATACCTAGTTTTTAGTTAACATTAAGTACTTTGTTTTCTTTCATGTATGCAATAAAGTATTCATCTATCTATCTATCTTTTACACTTAGTAACCACTACAATTAGATTTGTATAATCTATCTATCTATATTCTATTCTATTCTATTATTATCGCTAAGCTAAATTCTTGATGCGTTTGAACTTTGAACCAATAGCACACTATTATGAATGGTCAACTAACTATAGTAGCTAACTATAGTATTGGTAATGGTTAACTGCAGAGTTTACGACGCACTTCAAAAGCGGTCTAGTGTTTGAAACTATGCGCTGTTATGTATTGCCACCACTTAATTTTTAGACCACCTACGTATTAACTTATTTGTCATCGTAAACTACAGACCAGAAATTATTAAAGTGATTCAAAAAATCCATTGGCACTAATGTTTTAAATGCGAAAGTGTGTCTATCTATGTACTTTTCACGGCCCATCCATATCACCTATTTTTTTTAATTTGTCAAAGAGTTATCTTTCGTCCACCGGCCAACGTAGGTATAGTAAAGAATCTCATCATCATCATCATCAGCCGTTGTGCATCCACTGTTGGACATAGGCCTCTTTTAAGTAGTTCCAACGTGCTCTTTCCTCGGCTTTTCGCATCCAATCGATGCCAGCCACCCTCCGGATATCATCGCTCCACCTTGCTGGGGGGCGCCCTACGCTCCGCTTACCAAGACGCGGTCTCCACTCGAGGACCTTTCGACTCCAACGTCCATCGGTCCTCCGACACACGTGACCAGCCCACTGCCACTTCAGCGTGCCGGCCCTAAGAGCTATGTCGGTCACTTTAGTTCTTTGGCGAATCTCTTCATTCCGGATTTTATCCCTCAAAGAAATTCCGAGCATAGCTCTTTCCATAGCACGCTGAGCGACCTGTAGTCGGTGTACTAGTCTCGCTGTCAGTGTCCACGTTTCGGCACCGTAGGTCATAACTGGTAGGACGCATTGGTCGAAGACCTTAGTCTTCAGGCACTGCGATATGGGCGACGTAAAGACTTGACGAAGTTTTCCGAATGCTGCCCAGCCTAGCTGTATTCTCCTATCGATCTCCTTCTCGAAATTGATGTAAGAATACATAATAATTATGATATTATGGAAAAATGTAATCAAAACTTCTATACTAATATTATAAATGCGAAAGTTTGGATGGATGTATGGATGGATGTTTTTTACTCAATCACGCCCCAACGGCTGAACGGATCTGGATGAAATTTGACACAGAGATAGATTATAGTCTGGAATAACACATAGGGTACTTTTATCCCGGAAAATTAAAGAGTTCCCGCGGGGACAAAAAAAACGTCAATTCACGCAGACGAAGTTGCGGGCATTAGCTAGTAGATTTATAATATTAGATTTTAGCAAAACATAATTGTTAAGAAAAAAAGTCTCTTTTTAGAAATAAAATAACAGCACGCAAAACATTTCAACTTGAAAAGTGACACTGTTAAACAAAAAAAAGATTCCGACGAATTGAGAACCTCCTCCTTTTTTTGAAGTCGGTTAAAAAGTCAGACAAATAAACAATATTCATTATTCATAACACAACTTCATTACGACCTTTGCCTGTGAGTTCAACATCTACCAGAAGAAAAACTATTTAAGAAAGCGCAGAACAAA
Organism: Erebia ligea; assembly: GCA_917051295.2. Classification (NCBI taxonomy): domain Eukaryota; kingdom Metazoa; phylum Arthropoda; class Insecta; order Lepidoptera; family Nymphalidae; genus Erebia; species Erebia ligea. The sequence continues at coordinate 8,381,518 of OU785233.1, read as the reverse complement.
GTGCTTTAATATATAAAAAGCTTTTATTACACTTTGTCTTCTGAGCTCACAAGTTTCTAGTTCACTTGTTCAAGTAACTTTATTTAGGTACTTACCTCTCCTCTGTTTCAAGCCTTATTAAAGACCTTCCACGATATCGATAGCCATGCGTGAGATTTAATCGTATATTGCATCAGCACATGTACCTATGTACTAATGTTAATATAAGAAAAACTAAAATGTTTCTTGATTACGGTTTTGCCAGTTAATCGTTTAATACCTTGTTATTATTATTGGTATATGTAAGGTATTTGCAAGGCGAGGGACATGAACCGTATGCATAGAAGAGCGTGCCAGGTTACAACACTAACACTAAGCGCGAAATCACACTAGGGACAAATCATCGTTTGGTCCTGGCTGTTCTTTATTGAATCAGAGACTTATCCTCACACTAACCTGACTATTGAACATGAACTCATTTTAACCTGAAGTTAATTAAATTACCAAATCAGACTCGTTCTAGACACCGAACGACAGAATATATTTTAGTACCTGCAAAATTGATAGACTCAATTTAAATTGTTAAATTATTGACGCAGCTTTAGTGCATTACCGTGTTCGCAAACGAAGCAAACTTCAAAAGCAAATTGCACGGACACGTCACATTTATCTGCGGGTGAACGATGAAAGCTTCTATTATGGGCCATGGAATGGATATGTGCACTTAAGGTGGCCGTCAACTCGTCATGCCGGCTTGGACCATCTCGTGTTTTACATCGATTACATTGAATAATCTAGTGGCCCGCTTCGGAAGTGACGGAAGTACTCTAGAATGCATTGTTGGTTTTACACACGCTACCATTTTTGGCATGTTTTGGAATTTTTCTTAGGATTTTCCAAAAATACTTTCCACCACTTCCAACGTAGAAATCGGAGTAAAAGGCTGATTGAAGAAGAATTTACTCGCCCACCGACGGAGGTTCGGTAGCTTAGAAAGAGGCATAGAATTATTTATTTTCTCAAACATGCATGGAAATCTCAGCATTATTTTGACAACCTTCTTCGAGATAAATCGAAATTGCTGTACTGGCCAAATACATGCGAGCAGCGGCCGGCAAAAGTTGTATCAAAATCCATATCTGTCGTGGTTTAGCGGTCAAATAAATTACATAGTAAATTCGTATCTGTCGTGTAATTTAATAATGGAACGATCTTTTTACTCCGAAACATGGCAACCAAGGAGGTATAACTTATCAAAGGTTTTATTTAAATTTCGAAATAGCTGCAAATAGAAAGCTGTTTATTGAAAAAAAAAAGAAATGAACACTTTGGCGCGGGAAAAATTATATTGTTGTTCGTTGTTCGTCATTGATTTTGAAATGTATTTGACAAAATGAGTTCAAGTGAAGACAAGTGTGATGAACTTACTTTTTAAATAAAAAGTTCTGTCTAGGTACTATGTACTTACTTAGATTTAATTTCCGCGCATTATTTGAGAAAAGTACTATACAAGCCTTGGCCACAACTAGGCATTGATGGACTTATGCCTGTTTTGCTGGCCACTGCAGTAATGTACTATTGGTTAAATTACTTTAAATTTAAAAAGCATCAAATACAAATTTTAATTGATACTGTAAAACTAAGTTTGTTAAACTAAAGGCAATTGCGGACTTTTACATAGCTGTTTTAGTTTTTTTTTCATGTAAAATTAGCATTTAAAACCTCTATGAACCCTGATCAGGCAATATCACATTTTTTGTCATTTTTGGTATATATACTTATTACTTACACATTATTATTAATCAAAGTAAATATTAATTAAAAATCTTAAACACGACTACGGAAAAAATTAGAGACTCCTTTTTAGGGTTCCGTAGCCAAATTTGGCAAAAACGGAACCCTTATAGATTCGTCATGTCTGTCTGTCTGTCTGTCTGTCTGTCTGTCTGTCTGTCTGTCTGTCTGTGTGTCCGTCCGTATGTCACAGCCACTTTTCTTTCCGAAACTATAAGAACTATACTGTTGAAAGTTGGTAAGTAGATGTATTCTGTGAACCGCATTAAGATTTTCACACAAAACTAGAAAAAAAAACAATAAATTTTGGGGTCCCCATACTTAGAACTGAAACTCAAAAAATTTTTTTTCATCAAACCCATACGTGTGAGGTATTTATGGATAGGTCTTCAAAAATGATATTGAGGTTTCTAATATCATTTTTTTCTAAACTGAATAGTTTGCGCAAGAGACACTTCCAAAGTGGTAAAATGTGTCCCCCCCCCCCCTGTAACTTCTAAAATAAGAGAATAATAAAACTAAAAAAAATATATGATGTACATTACCATGCAAACTTCCACCGAAAATTGGTTTGAACGAGATCTAGTAAGTAGTTTTTTTTAATAATTTAAAACTTACTACAGGTTTGTACGGAACCCTCGGTGCGCGAGTCCAACTCGCACTTGGCCGGTTTTTTGATGTAACATCCGTCAAATCCATTTTGTTCGTGCCAAATGTGCCCGGACCATAATACCGAATAAATTGACACCTCATCTTGTTCTATAGTTTAGGCGCCATGGTGGAACATACATAAATACATACATAGGCTGCTAAAATAATAAGTTATTAATGAATAACCTTTCCTTTTGGCTATGCCTCAGTCGGGTAAAAAATATAGGACCTAATTCATGTCCCTTACGCAGAATAAACATTCCTCATTATTTTTTAACAAGCCAATTTATATTTACTTTATTCATACCTTTATGAGATACGAAAATTAAAGCGAAATGGCCGTCTGGTAACGTATCACCGACAGCCCAAAGCGGCGAGTTGCTCTCATTTCAAGAAAGGTTTAGGCTGAACGGATTTTTTAAAAATATAATATTTCTATACTAAAATACTAAACAAAGAATATTTTTTTTGTAATTATGTATGCATAGTTATATTGGTATTGGTAACCCATAACCGCTGGAAACACTTTCGATATCAATCTTAGTAGGTACAAAGTAAAAGTAATGCAAGATAATTAAGGGCGAAAACATCAACAAGACATCAAGAAGACTCAATTGTAGGTATTACATTTAAATATTTAGTTATTATGCGTTGTACCTAAAGCAATTGTTGTCGGTTTTGTGGACTAAATAAAACTAGTGGATCGCTCCGAACTGAGACCTCGCGGTATCCATAAGATAGTTTTAACTATCTTTACGTTCATAGACATCAGTACTTTCACTATCAGTAGACTATTTTTTTATTCCACGTAAGATGGTGCTAACGTCTATTATTTGTAAGCAAAAACGAATAAACTTTTACAGAACGCCATCTATTGACATCATTGTGAAGTTCTGTTAAAAATACTGAAGCTCATTAAAAATTAGATAATTTCGTTTCCTTATAATATTTATCTAATTTTAGTATTTGTTGTTCAAGCACAGGATATAATTCAAATAATTGATCAAGTTTCAGGCTCAGCCTTTCAGACAATTAAGAGTTCTGAGGTCAACTTTGGATGTCAGAAAATCTCCACTTTGAAAGCCCCCCATTTCGTCAATTTTAGAGAAAAAATTAAAAAAGAAAATTTTTGAACTCTATTCCTAAATATCTCTAAAATGATATATACCGCAAGTCGCAACCCTATGTAACGCTATAAAAAATATTTTACTTCGCATTCGCTTCTATGAGAGCCCCCCTGAAATAAAGATTTTTATAACTTTTTTAGCCATATTCGGCTGAAGGCCATCGGTTTACATATTATATTTAAATTTGAAGTAATTACGTTCGTTAATTCAGAAGTTATAAGGCTCTGATAGACGGACGGACGGACGGACGGACGGACGGACCGACGGACGGACGGACAAGTGCAAATTCACTCAAGTAGACTCAGAGACCTTCGCGGATGGACGGACGGACCGACGGACAAGTGCAAATTCACTCAAGAAGACTCGGAGACCTTCGCTTCGCTCGGTCAAAAAACACACTACTTAGGTACTTACGGAAAAAAAATTGTCTGGCAGATAAAAAATCCACGCACGGCCGTTTTGTCCTTTTCGTAGTGTTTCACCTTTAGTGCGTGCCAGCAGACAAACTGACTAAAGAGCCAAGTTTCGAAAAATATAACGTAACTCTACATTATAAAATGTTAACCTATGCTGTAGTACAGAACTCAATAACATAATTATTGATATAACTAGCTGATGCCCGCGACGTCAGCGTGGATTGAGGTTTTTTATACCCGCGGGAATTCCTTAATTTTCCGCGATAAAAAGTAGCATAAGTGTTATTCCAAACTATGATATATCTCTGTGCCAAATTTCATTCAGATCCGATTAGCCGTACTGGCGTGATTGTGTAACAAACATCCATCCATCCATCCAAACTTTCGCATTTATAATATTAGTACCTGCCTATAAATATACTTATCTGGTACTATCTGTCTGGTTAAAAAGTCAGTCATTTTGCTGCATTAGCTTGCGTTGCTTAAATGAATATGCATCCTGTTTTTTTTGTTGATTGAAATAGTTTGTGTAAATCATTTTTTTTTTCAAATTAAAATCGTCCCCACCGCCCTTTGCCAGACCACTTGAATTGCGATCCCTTCATTATAACATCTCAGTTAATTGGTTAACAATTATAACAACTAGCAACGGTGAAATTTATTTCGAGTATCATCCTAGATTAAATTGATTTTTCAAATAAAGTCCGTGTTGTTGCAATGAATTGTAATGCCCTTAAATTTTAATATTTAAATTTAAGTCGGCTTTCCTATCAACATTTTAGTAAACCTTTCGATTTCAAGAGCAATAAATACTTTGATAAATAGTATCTACGAGTACCTATCTCAATCTACAACCTATATCTATATATTCGAGCAAAAAAAACTTTCTTTATCTTTAACAACTGCATCAGTAACTTTCATGTTTATAAGTTTTTTCGATTCCCGCGGGAACTCCTCAATTTCCTGGCCTATGTCCTTTTCCCGAATACAACCTACCTCTGTACCAAATTTCGTCGAAATCGGTTGAAAAGATGGGCCGGGAAAGCGTAGCAGACAGACAGACAGACATACTTTCACATTTATAATATTAAGTATGGATTAGTATGGATTCACAACCAGTTTACAATTAATGACACTCTTTTTCTTCAACTAAGCAATATCCAGTTAAGGGCTGTCTTTCAGCTTATTTTACAGACAATAAAGAGATCTTATCGCAGCAGTCATCCTCCGACACACGTACCTAATCTAAGCAAAGCAATAGAGATGAGATATTTTTTCAACTTCTCTAACGTTTGATCACGTCGTCTTCTGCCACTTGACCAATAGTGATGGGAATATTGAATGCCGACAAATTTGTAGATATTCCCATTTGCTCAAATGGCAGATGAGATGACGTGGTCAGGCGTTAAAAAAGTTGAAAAAATAGCTCATCTCTATTGGAGCAGACTTTACAAGCAAACGCACACATGATGAGTTCAAGTAAGTATATATTGTTTAGATTCAAAAAATAATAACCCTACCAGAGTGGAGTATATTGGTACCTACCTAATAGGTCAGCGGTAGTTTAAAAGCGATCCAATATCTTCGGGCGGCGATTCGTCAATGTCCCTCTTTAATCCCTCCTCTCAATGAGTCCCGAGCCAGCACAGACGACGCATCATCTATCACCGACCGCCTGTGAGACCGAGGCTTCGCGGCTATTAGATATTATTATTTATGGAACTTTTAAAATCGTTGTGAAATTTCAGTTTCACTTACTTATGTACAGGTATGCAAAAAAATTACAAAGATCCATAGATTCAAGAGGATACCTGGATTTATTACTCAAGATAAGTATTATCTTATCTACCTGCTTCATATTCTGATGTTTTGAGAGTCTTGCCTGTAACCTGTATTATAATGACAAAATGGTACGTGTTTGGGATTCCGATTATTGAGAATTGGCTTCCAGATCTCAGATCAGAATTTTCATGAGTTTTTTTCATTGTCAAAATCGGCAATGTGAATCATTGCCGTTTTTTAGGGTTCCGTAGCCAAATTTGGCAAAAACGGAACCCTTATAGATTCGTCATGTCTGTCTGTCTGTCTGTCTGTCTGTCTGTCTGTCTGTCTGTCTGTCTGTCTGTGTGTCCGTCCGTATGTCACAGCCACTTTTTTCCGAAACTATAAGAACTATACTGTTGAAACTTGGTAAGTAGATGTATTCTGTGAACCGCATTAAGATTTTTACACAAAACTAGAAAAAAAACAATAAATTTTGGGGGTCCCCATACGTAGAACTGAAACTCAAAAAATTTTTTTTCATCAAACCCATACGTGTGGGGTATCTATGGATAGGTTTTCAAAAATGATATTGAGGTTTCTAATATCATTTTTTTCTAAACTGAATAGTTTGCACGAGAGACACTTCCAAAGTGGCAAAATGTGTGTCCCCCCCCTGTAATTTCTAAAATAAGAGAATGATAAAACCATAAAAAATATATGATGTACATTATCATGCAAACTTCCACCGAAAATTGGTTTGAACGAGATCTAGTAAGAAGTTTTTTTTTAATAATTTAAAACTTAGTACAGGTTTGTACGGAACCCTCGGTGCGCGAGTCCGACTCGCACTTGGCCGGTTTTTTAGAATTAATATTCGATATTTTGTTGTCACCCATGGCTCGCATAAGTTCCGAAATTTATATTCAAAAGTGGGGAGTTGCCATATTTTTAAATATCACCTATCTGGGGGCACGGGAGTGCCCGCGCCAAGACGAGCCATAACATATTTTACACAAACTGTTGCAAGACGTAAATAGATTATCTCGTTTACATAAAGTTGAATTAGTTTTTTATTGTCTACTCGTGAAATCTTCTCAAAAATATTTTTGACACGCAAATACGTCAGTTTCAGCGTTTACAACGTATTGGACAACCCGACTAAATTGCGTTACTTACTATAACATCAAAGTCGGAGGAATTCAGGCTTATGACGAAAAACTGGTTCGAAAAATATATTTTCTTAAAAGTTTTACCCCACTAATCATCCTACAGCTATTACCACTCGTACCTATACAATAACCGGAAAATAATAATGTAATGCGGTATCGAAATATCTGGCAAAGTCTGAAAACATCTGCTACCAAATCAATTTATTGTATCGACGTGATGGTTGCGAAAGAGAATCCTGACAAATATTTCTGCGGAGCGTTATTAAAACATACGTAAGGGGACCTGAAAATTATTTCAATAGTAGTTAGTGTGCAATGATTCGCTTTACAGTCGGATTATTATGGTCGAATCTATACTATCAAATATAAATATTATAAATGCGAAAGTTTGAATGGATGTATGGATGTGTGGATGTATGGATGTATGGATGTTTGTTACTCAATCACGCTCCAACGGCTGAACGGATCTGGATGAAATTTGGCACAGAGATAGATTTTAGTCTGGAATAGCACATATGCTACTTTTTATCCCGGAAAATTAAAGAGTTCCCGCGGGAACCGAAAACCCTCAATCCACGCGGATGAAGTCGCGGGCATCAGCTAGTACTACATAAACTAATATTATAAATGCGAATGTTTGGATGCATGGATGGATGGATGTTTGTTACTCAATCACGCCAGAACGGCTGAACGGATCTGCATGAAATTTATGACACAGATAGATTATAGTCTGGAATAGCACATATGCTACTTTGTATCCCGGAAAATTAAGGAGTGCCTGAGGGAATTAAATAAACGTATGCCACGCGAACGAAGTCGCGAGCATCCGCAAGTTTTTATTAATTTAATACATAATTACTTATTTACCTACTAATTACTAAATTTACTAATAATATTCTAAATTCGAAAGTGTGTCTGTCTGCTACGCTTTCAAGACCCATCTGTTCAACCGATTTGGACGTAATTTGGTACAAGGATAGTTTGCATCCCGGAGAAGGACGGGCGCCCCGCGTCCCGCGTGGATTAAAGTGGCCTATACCACTTTAATCCACGCGGATGAAGTCGTGGGCATCGTCTAGTTTCTTTATAAATGAAAAAGATTGTCAGGTGCTTTGGATATATTATTACAATTCTCAGTGGTTATCTCTACAGTGTGTATCTTTTGTCACCGAAACCAGACTATTTGAGCTTTGCCTGATATGTGAGATATTTTATCCAAACATCGTTGTCCAAACAGACCGTGACCATCGTTAATTATCACCATCACGTCCTTGTTCACGTACAACGCGCGGGTGCGGGCGCGGCGGTGGGCGCGGTTGACTTGGCGAGTTCGTGTTCACATTGGCTGCCAGGCGTTTGCGCCAGGCGTTTGCGCCAGGCGTTTGTTGTGACGTCTACCAGTTGTAAACATGGATAACATTTTTAATAGAAAATTCTGGAAATAAAAAAGGTTTTTGGATATACATATCAGGTTTCAACTACTTTGATCAACTATTCAGGATCAGGGTCAACTATTTTGATTACATACTGGATGCAATAGGGTATGAAATTTCAAAACAGGACACAAATTGTCATAAATGTATGACGCCCGAAGCAAGACTGTTTGTAACTGAGTTCAGAATAAAAATAATAGCACTGAAAAAGATGCGCGGGTGCGGGCGCCCGCCGCCGCGCCCGCACTCGCGCGATGTACGTGAGCAAGCACTTCTATTTTGTCTAATTGACGTCCATAAAGTGTACTGAGTAGGTACCAATTTTAACTAAACATATTTAGACATGACATAATATTATGGTCGGATGCGAAAGCATCAGCAAAAAAGCCAGTTTTGAATATTTATAAAGTGCATACAGCAAATGAATAATAGTATTAACTTGGGATACGTACTCCACAACACACATAGCAATGATTATTGTGCTTTACATAGTAGTGCTTATTATAATAGTTGTATTTGCAATTGGCCTTTACCAAAAATCGACTAACGCGATATGTCTATCGAAAAAGAGGCTAGATGGAAAGACTGTCGTAGTTACAGGAGGGACGACTGGAATGGGCTTAGAAACAGCCACAGATTTAGCAGGAAGAGGCGCTCGAGTTATAATAGCATGTCCTTTCAAAGATGAAGGAGAAGATGCCAAAAAAAGGATAATTAGTGAAACAGAAAACGAACAAGTGTTTTTCAAGCTACTAGATTTATCATCAATAGCTTCAATTAGAGAATTTGTCAATGAAATATATGAAACAGAAAACAGATTGGATCTATTGGTGAATAATGCGGGAGTTGGCGCTGTAAATGAGTTCATCACAAAGGATGGAATGAGTTATATAATGCAAGTGAATTATTTTGGACAGTTCTTACTGACAACACTTTTACTTCCACTATTGAAGAAAAACGCTACGAATTTGGAGCCTGCTAGAATTGTTAACACTGCATCAATTTTACATCTGGTCGGATCAGTGAATTTTAATAGATTGAATGATATAAAGTATTGGTACCCGGTACAATTTTATGCAAATAGCAAACTGTGCATAGTACTATTTACTCATGAATTGGCGAAGTTGTTGAAAGAAACTAACGTTGTGGTGAATAGTGTGGATCCAGGAGTGGTTGGAACTCGTATATTTGGATGTATCGGAAAAAATATCGGTGCTTTCCTAGCTTTGGTTTTACGAACGTTTTCGAAAACCCCGTGGGAAGGCGCTCAGACTGCGTTACACGTTGCTCTAGACCAGAGAGCTGGTATGGTCAGTGGTCAGTATTTCAGCAACTGTAAACTGTCTCGTGCTAAGAAGGCTGGTTATGACGATGAAATAGCTGAACAACTGTGGCAGCAATCTGTTAGAATTGTTGGATTGAGTGATAAGGAACTTGAACAATGCATTTATGGTTAAATAGAAATAATAAATCTTTATAATTTGGCCTCTATCTCTAAAAAAACTGTTTTATGGGAGTTAGTGTATATATAGAGTGAAATTATATTTTGTGCACCTATATATTATATAATTGATGTGGACTTAGTTAGTTGGTTTTTTCTTTCTTTCAATATGTAATTTTCATTATAATATACTACCACTATACTGCCACTTATGATACTACTCTGTCAAGAAAGTATCGGGAAAAGGTGTATAATACACAAAATGTTAATTATTATTCCAAATTTATTGTATCTCCTTCAAAGTAGGCCCCTTCGGGGTTGGGCTTTAGTATACTGTCGGTGACGGAGGGGGAGGGGGAGCGGGGAGGGGGAGGGGATATACCCCCCCTCCAAGTAAGACGTTCCGAATTTTATTAGTTTCCGAGATATTAATTTTTTAAAATTTTGAGGTTAGGTTCTCAAATTGGGTAAAATTTAGTATCGTTTGGCAGGAGGAGGGGGGTGGGGGGGTTTTGGGGGAGGAGGGGGGTGCCCCCTACCCCCCGACACTACTCCCATTACAAGGTAATGCACCGTTTTTTTTCTATGAATTTTTAAAAATCTCATTTTGAGGTTATGTTTTTGTATATTTTTTTGATATCATGAACCTCATTTATGGAGGAGGGGTAGGAAGGGAGGGGGTGAACCCCCCCTCCAAAGGAAAAAGTACTTTAGAGGGGGAGGGGGAGTTAGACTTCACCTTCTCCCTCTCACCCCCTCCAAGGCCGGTCGACGGAGCCCCGCTTCGCGGGGCTCCTTTTTCTGGGACGTAAACAAAGTAAATAACCACAGAAGAGGATGGCGGGGTCTTACAGACCCCGCCATCCTCTTCTTAACCTAACCTATCCGAGTCGGAGTGCCCCCAAGTCCCGAGCTCGCTTCGCTCGCTCTTGATAGTGGGAGCGGAGGAGGAAAAAGTACCACCGCTATGCTGTCAGCAAAGCAAGGAGAAAGTGGGGACGCTAGGAAAACTCCTTAGACTTCACCTTCTCCCTCTCACCCCCTCCAAGGCCGGTCGACGGAGCCCCGCTTCGCGGGGCTCCTTTTTCTGGGACGTAAACAAAGTAAATAACCACAGAAGAGGATGGCGGGGTCTTACAGACCCCGCCATCCTCTTCTTAACCTAACCTATCCGAGTCGGAGTGCCCCCAAGTCCCGAGCTCGCTTCGCTCGCTCTTGATAGTGGGAGCAGAAGAGGAAAGAGTACCACCGCTATGCTGTCAGCAAGGCATTTCTGCCGAGCGATCGCGTAACTTCTGCATCAATCATTGATACATCGCAATCACCTCTGATTGGTTAACACTCTTCCACTATTGGACATAATCCATTGACGCAGCAAGAATGCCATAAATTCAGCCAATTACAACAATTGATACTGTAACAATGATTGATGCAGAAGTTACGCGATCGCTCGGCTGGGTGGAAGATTTGAAATTTGAATTCAATAATGTCATTTGTCAATTTAGCGCAAAAAATTTTGGCGCGTTCCGTTTTTGGTACACTATCTGTGTTTTATTCGAAAACGTCAAAAAAAAGGGACTTTAATGACAGATTAGGTACTTTAGGTACTAGTTTACGTAAAACGAATCTCTATCACGCCAACTAAACGTCAATGAGTCTGTAATCTATGGCAAATGTCGTACGAAATATTGAAAAGTGGTGAAGAATTGCGAATTTTCAAAAAAATATTTCTCGAAAAGTATTAGAATTCGGAGTAAAATATTTTAGTGGAAGGCTAACCACATCAAGGTCTTTCTGTAAAAAAAATATTAACGTCCAACTCAACCGACAGTATTCTAAAGCTGAGCCCCCTTCGGAAATAATACACTTAAGCCAACGAATAATCCAATTTTCAAAGCATTTTTTAAAGGCATTTTTCGGAATCGACTTCAGTTCTTGCCGCGAATTCTCTTTTATGTCTTCTATCGATTGAAAACGGGTGCCACAGAGTGGTAATTTGAGTTTTGGAAAGAGAAAAAAGTCGACCGGAGCCATATCCGGTGAATACGGTGGTTGTTCGATGGTATTTGTTGAGTTTTTGGTCAAAAATTCATTCACAATGATGGCCTTGTGCGATGGCGCATTGTCGTGGTGCATCCAAGAATTTTCTTTCCACAAATCTGGCCTTCATCATCGTTTAAAATGATACGAATCGATTCTTGAGACACAGAAAGTTCAGCAGCTATCTCTCTCAAACTTGAATGAGGATTTTCAGTCACCATTTCTTTCACATTAGCGATGTTAACTTTAGTTGAAGACGTTGATGGCCGACCAAAGCGAGGCAAATCTTCTACCACATCTCGACCACTTTTGAATGCATGGTATGCACGTGTTTTTGATAAAGTCGATTCCCCGTAAGCTTTCTGCAACATTTCCAGCGACTCTGAACACGAAATTCCATTTGCGATGCAAAATTTGAGACAAACTCTTTGTTCGATATTTTTAATCATTGTAAAAATCGCAAAACACTATTGAGATGAACTGACAAAATGGCGCACTGTAAACAAAGTAAATAACAATTGACGCTCAAACTTCGCGGCAATATAGACGACAGTTGTGCCAACTTAGCGACAAAAAAGAATTTTTGAATTGAATTTGGAATTAGAAACAAATGATGAATTCCTGGTACTTTTTTGACAGAATGTATATCAGAGGTCAAAGGCCCAATTTTCTAAGAGAATCTTAATCATTTGAGAGCTTATAACATATTAATCGTTCGGTTTAAGGAGTTCATAGATGCTTGCAACATCACACACACACACACACACAACACAAACACAAAACAAACAGCTCGATTTATACGTTCAACAAACGTTTACGATTTATATACTCAAAACTCAATTTATTTATAACATGTAGGACGACCAAATCTGAAAAAAAAGATTGTTTTCAGAAGAGCCGGAAAAAAATTTATCAGCAGCTATTTTAATAAAAAAGTAAAGCCATCGAATATAAAAGCAAATCAAAATAGAAACGATTTACCTAAGTATCCGATACAAAACGGAGTTTTTTTTAATTTAATACCTGCAGGTACTTTTTGTACGTGCTTACACCGACCTCAAATAAAATTGTAGTTGTAATTTGTTTCATTACCTACTTTTGACTTCGTTTTTTTGGAATATATAAAAATACTAGCTGATGCCCGCGACTTCGTCCGCGTGGATTGAGGTTTTTTGGTTCCCACGGAAACTCATGTTAAATTGTAAACGGTTGCAATAGCAGGCCTGGCTCACTTGTCACGTGACCTGAGATATTTAACTACTGCTGCGTGGACGCTCGACGGCACTCGTATCAGTCGAGTGTTGCGCGCGGACCGTAGTTATACGTTTGACTTTTACTCAAGTTCTCGTTATGGATAAACAAAGAAAGATCAGTAAACGATATCGTATCACATTAGGTCGTTTAAACTCTAATTATTAAGACCTAACTTATCGCTCTTTGCACTTCCTAAGGACCCTGAAAGGTAAGTTTGTATTATTTGCCTATCTAGGTACATAGTACATACGTACCTACTTAGAGTTCTAAACAAAACTAATATTAATACATATTGTGGGTAGTTTTATTTTTATATCCACACAAGATACAGTTTTAAACAAAAGTAAATATAAACCATAGGTAGTATCCAATATTATAGTGATAGCCTAATGGGTAGACTTCAGCCTCCAAGTCTGGGGTTCGATCCTGGGAACGCACCTCCAACTTAATTAATTAAAATATATCATTTACGGTGAACAAAAATCGTGTGTAAAGCTGATAACATGCCTGAAGTTCTATAATCATTATAAAAAACTCTAATATGTCTGCCAACAAGAAATTGGCCAGTGTGGAGGAATATATGGCTTAAACCCTTCTCATTCTGAGAAGAGCCTCGTGAGTCGTGCTTAGTAGTGGGACTAGTGGGCCGCCGATGAGTCGATGATGATTAATCCATAATGTGGGTATATTATTTTGTCTCGTAAACTCTGGCATGGGCCCCCTTCCACCCCATATAAGTGTAAAATATTCATTGATATTTCACTACTTGTGGAATATATAACGACTTTTTTTTATCCACTACAAGTTAGCCCTTAACTGCAATCTCACCTGATGGTAAGTGATGATGCAGTCTACGATGGTAGCGGGCTAACCAGTTAGGGGCATGGCAGCATGTTAAACCCATATCCCTATTTGGTTTCTACAAAATCTATGAATAATAATAATATATCTTTTATCTATTTTTAAAGTAATTGTCGTCATCATTGCAACTGATTACCGACCCATAGTAATGATACCGATAGTAAGAATTTAGAAGTAGTCAACCCTAAGGCTACACGCGCCGCGTCTGAAGGGATAAGAGTTACGCGATAGAAAGAGATATATAGAGGTAGGTATTTAATTATTTTCACTCGCAGCGCTGTGCGAGCTGAATTGCACTTTATTACGACGTAACCTGAGTCGCTGATGGTTAAAAGGTCTTCGCGGAGTAACTCTTCTGTTACTACTATTACCTATTCTGTGGCAATAGCGCTGATACAGGAGCCGTATGTGGGGGGAATAGGTAGAATGAAGGACTACACGGGAGTACGAATCTTCCAGAGCACTGATAAAGGAAATGGTACCATCAAAGCGGCTATTGCTGTTTTTGACAAAGACATGGTTATAACACAAATACCAACACTAACTACAAACAACATCGTTGCGGTTAAAATAAAAACCAGTGCCTGGGAGATCGTCGTAGTATCTTTCTACCTAGAACCCAACCAACCCATCGAGCCATACCTGGATCAGCTAAAAAAGGTAGTGGAGGAAATCGGATCGCGCTATATCCTAGTGGGGGGCGATGCGAATGGAAAAAACACCTGGTGGGGAAGCGCGAACACGGACAGTAGAGGAGAGGCGATGGCCGGAGCCCTGGATGAGATGGACCTCTGTGTGTTGAACCAAGGTATTACTCCAACCTTCGATACGGTTAGAGGAAACAAAACGTACTCTAGCTGTATCGACATAACGACATGCTCTCCTGACATGTTGCTGCTGGTAGAGGACTGGCACGTGGACGACAGCGTGACAAGCTCTGATCACAACACCTTATCGTTCAAAATTCGTTTAACTAAAGCTAAGGGTACTATAATAAATAGGACCACAAGAATTTTTAATACAAAAAAAGCAAATTGGGACGAATTTCATGCAAAACTTACACAATTATTGGCTGAAAATCATATTAATAAAATAAACATAGAACATATTTGTGATAAGATAGAATTAGATAAAATGATAGAAAAATACACAGATGTAATTTTAGCAGCATGCAAAGAAACTATACCAAAGAAGAAAAACATTGAAAAACTAAACTTACCATGGTGCAGTGCGGAGCTCGCCGCGCTGAAACAGGAAGTCCTCACGAAGAAGCGTCGAATCCGATGCGCCGCCCCTGTCAGAAGAGCAAAGGTTGTCAAAGAGTACCTGCAACAGAAAGAAACATATGAGACACAAGCTAAAAAGGCACAGATTGCAAGTTGGAAACTGTTCTGCGAAAGATAGGATAGAGAAGGATTATGGGATGGGATTTACAGGGTTCTGAGTAGGACAATGAAGAGGCAAGAGGACTTGCCCTTGATAAAAGACGGAAAAACTCACGGCCCTAAGGAATCCGCCAAAATGCTTGCCGAAACATTTTACCCCGAAGACGACAGGAAAGAGGACGACATGGAACACGGGAAAATAAGGCTTACAGCTGAGCATGTAAATGAATGGGTCCAAAATGAAGTTTTGGATCCACCATTTACCCCTACAGAACTACACAGCGCGGCCACAAGTTTCAATATAAAAAAGGCCCCCGGTCTGGACGGATTAACACCGGACATTTGTGCAAACGCAATCACCCGCGATCCTGATACATACCTCGCCCTGACAAATAAATGCCTAGAACTGGGCCACTTCCCAACGATCTGGTAAGGAGGCGACTGTTGTAGTACTCCGAAAACCGGCAAAGGAGGACTACACCAACCCCAAAGCCTACCGACCGATTGGATTGTTGCCGGTCCTGGGTAAAGTCCTGGAGAAAATGCTGGTGAGCCGTATCAAATTCTACATCTTACCCAGACTTAGTACTCGCCAGTATGGTTTTGTGCCACAGAAAAGCACCGAAGACGCCCTCTATGTCCTCATGAAACATATTAATGCAAAATTAAAAGAGAAGAAAATATTGATTTTTGAAAATTTGACATGATATCTCTGGACATAGAGGGAGCTTTCGACAGTGCCTGGTGGCCGGCCATAAGACTAAGACTGGCTGAGGAAAAGTGTCCGGTGAACATAAGACGTGTCCTTGATGGATATCTCCAGGACCGTAAAGTCAGGGTAAGGTACGCTGGAGCTGAATACACCAAGAACACTACCAAAAGTTGTGTACAGGGTTCCATTGGGGGTCCTATATTATGGAACCTACTGCTCGACCCTTTGCTGAAAGGCCTGGAAGAACGCGGTGATTATTGCCAGGCCTTCGCCGACGATGTCGTACTCGTCTTTGACGGCGCCACGGGGCTGGAGGTGTCTAGACGAGCTAACGCGGCTCTCGCCTATGTGCAGGAGTGGGGAGTCAGAAATAAACTTAAATTTGCGCCACATAAAACCAAGGCCATGGTAATAACCAGGAAACTAAAGTATGACTCCCCTCTCCTGACCATGGGGGGGACCCGCGTTGAGCTTGCTGATGAAATAAAGATCTTGGGGCTCACTTTGGACAAAGGCCTTACGTTCAACTCGCACGCAACTAACACCTGTAAAAAGGTACAAAATATTTACAAGCAGCTGTGCAGGGCCGCCAAAGTGAGTTGGGGCCTCCATCCCCAAGTCATAAAGACGATATACACAGCGGTGGTGGAGCCGATTGTCCTCTATGCGGCCAGTGCATGGGCACCAGCCACAAAAAAGCTAGGTGTCAGAAAACAGTTGGATGCCATCCAGAGGGGCTTCGCGCTGAAAATATGTAAGGCGTATAGAACCGTGTCCTTGCATGCAGCGCTGGCCCTGTCTGGCTTACTTCCGCTGGACTTGCGCATTCAGGAAGCAGCGAGGCTCTTTGAAGCTAAGCGTGGTGAGCCACAAGAAAGTTTGGCCGGAAATAAGTTGGAGGGAAGAGTAAGTTTTCTTAAGGCGGTGCACCCTGCTCAAGAAATGCAGATCCAATTCGAATGCCTGGAGGACCTTGAAAGCGAAACAATTCGGAAGCACGATATTAAGGGGGTGCTGATATTTACTGACGGCAGCAGAATAGAAGAAAAGGTTGGCGCATCATTGTCCTGTTGGAAAAACGGCCGCGAAACACTGGCAAAAAAGTTCAAACTCTCGGCTTTCTGTACAGTGTTTCAAGCGGAAATGTATGCGCTATACCAGGCTTCAAAAACTGCAAATACACACGCCGAAAGTGATATCAGCATCCTCAGTGACTCAAGGTCAGCCCTTGAGCTCCTGTGTAACGCTGGTGCGACTCATCCACTAGCATTTTCCATAAAAGAGAATTTTAAGTATTCGAGGGAAAATGGCAAAAACATTAAGCTATTTTGGATTCGAGCGCACGCAGGGGTTCAAGGAAATGAACGGGCAGACGAATTGGCTAAGCAGGCAGCGAAACATAAAAAGACCGCACCCGATTACGATAAATGTCCCCTATCATTCATCAAAAGAACATTTAGAAAAGAAAGCATACAATCTTGGAATGATAGGTACGTGCAAAGTGACAAGGCAAGGACCACGAAATTATTCTTCCCGACCATAATGACGGCACACCAGACACTCAAGCAAATGGAGCTTAATCCAGTGCTTGTGCAGGTGCTGACTGGGCACGGAGGGTTCGCTGAGTACCTGCACAAGTACAAACGTAAAGATAGCCCAGAGTGCATTTGCGAGCCAGGCAGGGAGGAATCGGTGACCCACTTGTTGATAGACTGTCCCAGATTTGACAGGATGCGGTTCGATTTAGAATAGAAAACCGACCTACAAATGACAACCGGGAACTTGACGAAACTGGTCACCAACAGGTCGGGTCAGCGAGACTTCTGTGGGCTACATATACCATTATTTATTTAATTTAATTATTATTATTATTCATTACATTCATACATATCATATTCCATAATATATCAATAATTTAAGTATTCACGTTCTTTTATAGCAGTAGAATCTTATAATATATACTTATACAAACTTATAAATACATAATTATATATTTACATATTATCACATAAATAATAAACCATAATACACACATAAAACACATTTTATAATTTCAACGTACAGACAAATAATAAATGCGCAAGCATACACGTGCGCAAACGGTAGTATGATTTGCATTGAAAGCCCGAGCCATCGACGCGAGTTTCGCATTCCCGCCGCTCGCCGGTAACACACGGCGAATTGGCGCTCGAATCGCGGCCGCCTGTCGGAATCATAAGCGATCCGCCATTGCACTACTTTGTGACAACAAGACGTTTACTTTGAGTTTTATCGGTGATTTTTGTGGCGTAATCATTGTGTATCCTAATTGTATTTATGTAAAAATAGACTCCTTTCTTTATTGCTCGTTCGTTTTATTAAAAGTGTTCTGTGCACACCTTCTGCATCAAACAAAATAAAGGAAGCTCGTTCATACCAACCGAGCAACCTACACTTCCTTGCTTTTTGTAACAAGGTGGCTCACCACGCGATAATTGGAAACAAAACATAGGGTCAGTAAAGATCTTAAGTATCATTTATATTGTAATAATATAAGAATATACTAGGGTAAAAATTGTAATCCCTGTGTTTTGATTCCAATTATCAAAATACAGACACAGAAACATAATTAAATAACATTAAGATAAGCTATTTTATAGACTACTTATTAAACTTGCAATTAAATAAATGTACAAAAATATAAATGCTGACACGGTCTCCGACCACCGAATCGGGGGAAAATTATGTATATATAAAAAAAAAAAAAAAAAACGGTTGTCCTTACTCCGTTTGACTGCTCGATCAATGTCCTGCTGCAGCCTCCCACAGTCACTCTCGCCATCTACAGTAAGAGAGAGCTTGAGATCGTCCGCGAACAGCAAACACTTGGCATCCTTGATCACCTGAGGTAGGTCGTTTATCATTAAAATAAACTGTAAGGGACCCAGGTTGCTACCCTGACTCACACCGGATCTAGTAAAATACGGTTCTGACCTATGACCCCTATAGTCTACATATTGTTGCCTATCTCTCAAGTAACTCGCAAAAAAAATCAGTAAATGTGGAGTGAACCCGACCGATGCTAACTTTTTGAGCAAGACATCGTTGTCTACTAGATCGAATGCCTTCCGAAAATCAATGTATGCTGCATCAGCCTGCCCCCCACTGTCAACGGCTGGAACAATATGAGCCATGTAAGCGAGAAGGTTGCTCGTACATCCATCAATCCATACATCCATCCATCCATCCATCCAAACTTTCGCATTTATAATATTAAAAAGTATACATTATAAACTTTCGCGATTACATTTCAATTACTCCAAATCCAAATAATATTACATGTAAAATCTAATTTCTTTAGTAAAATTTAATTAAATTAAGTGTAAAATTTAATTTCTTTACTGAAGCTAGTGGATCCCTATTTCTTATCCCTGTACATAGACTTAAGTAATAAGTATAATATAAAAAACATTAAGTATAATTTAAAAAACAACCATAGTCCGAACAGGACTATGTACCCTGCGATGCCATGTATGCTTAGAATATCATGCCAAGCTTTATGTTTTATTGAGTTTATAAAGTGCTAAGTTCTATAGTAAAAACTTTTATTGGTTGTCGTGTCATTCAGGTAGCAAGTTGCAGTTCAAGTCAACATTGTCGTTAGCCGTAAAGTTGCGGCCCGTAAGGCGTTTAATGATGTTTTATGGTTGCTAGTAAATCTTTGCTCAGTTTACGAGCGTGGCTAACATCTTTAGAGTTGAACTCAAAATTCTAAGATATAACGTAATAATTAAATAGAAGTTAAGTAGGTACCATTGTACAGATAATATTGAATGATGCCCGACTCAATATCCTGCCTGCTTATCTTGTGATAGGTATATTATACAATGAGGTGTGGTGTGTGCTCGTTATCCTAATTCATCTGATTGGACTTTGTTCAGTTGTTGGCAGCACTTTGCACAGCAATGTAGACAAGTCGCATTGTCAAAACATTGTATTAACGAACACACTGCTTTCCATGCTTGGAAGGCAAGTAAGAAATCAAGCAAGTTAAGTATCAAGAAACCAAGCAAGTTAATAACTATAGTTTCAAAATCGATTTGTGTCGCACCACATAATCCTCGCTGCAAATTACAGTGATAGACGTTAGAACTTTGGAGCATCGAGGCAAACAAATTCAATTTGCTCCAAACATGGCGGTGAAACACGATTTGTGATTGATTTCCTGCGACGCATACGTTCTCCCGTGTCGGCAGGTGCCTCACTTTTGCAGAAATAGTTATTCTATTGAGTTAAGATTGACACATTGCGCGAATAAATTCCCTTTCCCTTCCCCGCAATATGTGTTAAACGAAATATTGTTTGATGTAGCGGGCTCTTTTACTGACGACTGCCCAAAAAAGAGTGTAGCATTTTCAGGAGTCATGTAATATGTATGTATGTACATGAGTTTCTTTATTCCACTATAACGTCTAAATGCCTGAACAAATTTGGATCTTGGATCTATGGAGTGTAGTTAGAATCCTTACATCCTCTCGAGTGACATCAGCTATAATTTTTTTGAAAAATATTCAGGCAGGGCAGTCATGTTTTTTATACTACACCCGCTCGGAAAGTACCCTCTTGCTTTTGTCAAAACGAGGTAGAAAGTACGTCATTGCTACAAACCAATTAAGCGGGAGGAAAAGATGTATGAAATTTCATTTCTAACGTGCTAAGCGGGGAGAAAACTGTATGAAAATCCATTTCCAACGCGCTGTTGTTTTTTAATTTTAAGTAAATATGGTATGGACGTTGAGAATTTGGATGTCTTACCTTAAGGAAATATAATATTAGAAGCAGCTTCACCATATTTGACATAGAAAAGTCAAATAATATGGTGAATGTCGATTGTCGACATCGACGTCGATTATCGATATCGATAGTCGATATCGATATCCGATATTGATAGTCGATATCGATATCGATGTCGATTGTCGGTATCGATGTCGATTGTCGGTATCGATGTCGATTGTCGATATCGATGTCGATTGTCGATATCGAAATCTATATTGAAATAATCCTCAAAATGTAGTCTAGTTGTGATAGTGAAGCTTCGAATGAAGCGACTCATATAGTTATGATAGAACGTCATTTTTTTTTTAATTTTTTTTTTTAATTTTTTGAAAACAATACATTAGAAATTAAAGCTAGCTAGCCTAGCCTAATTAAGGACTATTAACTATTATTAACTATTAACCTAAACCTTTTTTTTTTCTTTTTTTTTTTTTTTTTTTTTTTGTTTTTTTTTTTTTTTTTTTTTTTTTTTTTTAATGTTTCTGTATTTTGAATATGGGTTTGTAAAATTGCCTGAAATAAAAAATATTTATTTTATTTATTATTTTAAACCTTTGTAAGTTCGTTTAATCACTAATTATCGCTTATTTTCCTCGCAGGTGTAGTATAAAGCACTATGTATCACTCGGTAGAAAGTACGATTCCTACCTCGCGTGTATTGCGGCCCTTCGGCTACGCCTCGGGCCTCAAACTACACCCTCGATAGTAATCGGTCACTTTCTCCCCTCGGTGAACAATGTACTATTAATTATTTCTCTTGTTTTTATTTATTTAATGATGCCCAAGACTTCGTGCACGATGATTTAATAGGTTTTTTTAATTAAATGGAAACTCCTTAATTTTTCCGAATTGAAAAAATAGGTTCTGTCTTTCCAGGTATGTGTAAAGGCTCTCTTTATATGGGCGATAAAAACTTAGCATGCAGTATCTGCTCCTAATATTCATCATCAATAATGTTAATACCTGAAACAGCTTTTTGGCTAGGGTAGAGAACTCATATTTTGAGAGTCCTATTTAATTATTACTATATTTACGGGAAACTTTATTTAAAATTTTTGTGCTATACTTGGTTGAAGTTTTGCAAACAGTAATTATCATTCCCTACTGCTACGGTTATTATGCAGTAGGTATATTCACATTCTTGCATTTGCCTCTAGGGGTCGATTGAATGGAAGCAGTCGGTACACTCACTTGTATTTCCATTATTATGAGTGTTTGAAAGTGCATTCAACTTGATTACATCTGTGGTATCTAGTAATTTATATTATAGGTAGCTTTAATCGCAATTTTGGACTTTGTTTGTACTAAAATTCACTTTTAAATCTGGACAATCGAAAATCTCATTACCCATTTTACAAGAACGTAAAGTTAGGTCTATTGTTTCGATAATACTATGAGTCTATAATCTTTTGTCTTGTTAATAAATCGCTTCATCCTATCTTCGCAAAAGGATCATTGTTAAATTTTACTGCGTATTCAGCAGATAACATTATCCAATCCTATATTGAATATCGGAAGCAGCAGATCCGATAACAGACTAAAACATGATGATAGATATAAAGAAATAAATGTGTGATATTGACCATAAGGATTTTGTGACTGACTTAGGGTAATCATTTTAGTTTATCGTATTATTTGGAACTTTTCCCTACTTTCCAAACAGCATAAATATATTTTGACGAATAATCCGCAAAATTCGGTAGTGGCGTGTAAGTATAGTTCCTCTCCTTAAGCTTGAATTGATAACTGCAACACTGCAATCGCTCGTTCACACGATCCATGCAATTTAGTCGAAATATCTATTAGGAACATTGAGGAATTATGTACATTAGGAATGCCACAGAAGTTGTTTGAATAAGCTACCTATCTTATAAAGTATATTAATAAAAAAACTGACTCACGCACATATCAACTTACAATTACGAAATTTATTTGCAACGCCAAAAGTCTCTAAATCCAAGCAGTATAAGCCACGAGATAAAGCTAGTTCTCGACTAAAACCAAATATTTAAACAGTCTCAACTCAACTGAACTGTAAAAGCAGTTCTTATCTTTACGTCTTTCCTTGCGGTACGGAAGAGCAGTAAAAAGCAAATTTGCTCTCGAGGCTACTTCAACTAATCCGAGAGACATTCGTATGAACTGCAAATGTGCATTTCGCTGTTGAGACAGCTTACTAGCCATTGCGCTGCTTAAAAAGCATTCAACTTAGTATCAATTATGATAAATTGTGTCTTGCAACAGCCAATGAAAATGGCCTGAGGGCTGATTTGTGACTTTTTTTAACGAACAAATGAATACGTATTCAAATATAATTACGGTTAATGATAGTGGCTTGTAACAGGCTGAGGATTGATTTGTGTTTATAAAAACAATAACAAATAAATACTTATTCAAACCAAAAATTATACTATTCTAAATATAAAATAAATCTATGATTCAAACGCATTTGGTTCGGTTTTATGCGGAAAACATAGCTATTAAAATCATGAAGTCTTATAAAATAAAAGTGATTACTTTGCAGAAGCTTACTGGCCTTATTACTTTGAACGAGGCGATAAACCAGAGCAATTACAAGGGATCTTACGCAAAGATCGGACATTAAAAACTTAAATGCTCATAAGCTGAACATTGTTTGTTAGGGCTACCGTTAAAATCCAATATCACAACGAACAAAGTGTATCCTGTGTCGTTAAAGTACGACAATGTACGTCCTCGCATGCCGCATAACTTTAATGGTTACTTTTACTGACCATTTTGGCTATAATAGTGATATTTTGAACTGTTGGAGAGCCTTATTCCTCGGACATAGTCGTTTAGATAAAAGTATTTCAATAGGTACATCAAAATCTTATAAAAGGTCATCAAAACAAATGAACCAGGATTATTTCGTAGGTTAAAACTTTATGAAATACTAGATGATGACCGCGACTTCATCCGCGTGGATTGATGTTCTTTAATTCCTGCGGGAACTTCATGTCCTTCCCCGGGACACAAACTATCCCTGTACCAAATTTCATTCAAATCGGTTGAACAGGTGGGGGTAGCAGACAGACAGACAGACGGACAGACAGACAGACGGACAGACAGACAGACAGACACACTTTCGCATTTATAATATTAGTATGGATTTATAATATTAGTATGGATACTACTACTCACAAGTCACATAAAATAGAGGATCGAATGTCGTACTGATAAGCTAAATCTACCGAAATCGCATTAAAATCTTAGTACTTAAGTAATTAATGAGATTAAGCTACTAGGTATTATTCGAATTAGTATAGTTCGCGCACGAGTTGGATGCAGAGCAAATGTATGGTGACACATACATTTACTCTGCATTCAACTCGCGCGCGAACTGTAGGTTAGTTTCAACGACATCACGAGAAAATGTGGTCTTATTTTCAGGACCTCTATTATATTATCTCCCTTAGCTTACCTCTCACCTGACTATGATATCGCTTATTTACTAAACCAAACCAATTACAAACCAATTCTGTAAAAAAATAATTTTAAATAATGAGAAATCTACCTATCACAAATTCCGCGAAATGGGAATTACTTAGATAATTTTTTCCCTAATTTATTTGTAAATCAAAAGAAAACGTACAATATTATGACCTTAGGGTATCATGTCCAATATAATTATCTTCTTCGAAGGGAGAGGAAAATGTAAACATGAAAACGAATTTAATTAGGTAATGGTGTTTCTTAGGGCAGTCAGAGATTTTTTTATGAATTTGGACATCGACCAAAATTATTAAAAACTGGAAAACAAAAAACTTCTATTACGTTAGTAACTTCATTAAAACTGTGATAGCAAGGGCAGCCAAACAATGTTACCACAGCGCCAAATACGATCTGGTGCCAACTTTAACCGCGAAATATTCATAAATTGTCAACTGAGTAACATTACAAAATCTATATTTCTTTTATGCATAACAATAGATATTTGATTTACAGTAGAGACCTAAATTATTCTATTGAAGACAAATTATTGATGGTAACATAGAGGAACTCAATAGTTTTTGCATCAATGGTAATCCATACTAATATTATAAATGCGAAAATGTGTGTGTCTCTCTGTCTGCTACGCTTTCACGGCCTAACCGTTCAACCGATTTTGATGAAATTTGGTACAGGGATAGGTTATATCCCGGAAAATCAAGGAGTACCCGCGAGAATCAAAAAAATTAATCCGCGCGGACGAAGCCGCGGGCATCATCTAGTATTACATAATTATAATTACGTTTTTTAAACTCATTTTAAACTTAGAATAATAACTACTTACAAATTCGTATGTATGTCATAGGGTAACTAAGGTAAGATACACTTACAGGAATTAAATACGAGTTTTAACAAATACATTAAGAAGATACGGTTTGAGTCGATTACAAAACCACCGTATTGAACTCTAATTAATTTATTTGCTAGAGATTGCAAAGTTGTAACAAACCAAGATTACGTCCGAGAATGTGAGACATCACTACCTACTGACCCTGGTTATACTCAGAATTATGTAGTGCACAAAGCACACATTCCAGAGCACGTACCTATGTATATCTGATTACTGATTCGTTTGAGCAATAAATTGTCCTAACTTAATTTGGGTCATAATAGTTCATACTACAGTAGGATAGAGAAAGCACTGGCGCATTCCCGCTGACACGTTTTCACTGAATTAGACTTTGCATATTCCAGACATTGTGGCCATTTCTGACGCTACTTTAGATCTGATTACTAATTCAGCTGAATTTCAATTTTCAGGGAAGTTTAATCAGACGTTTAGTTTCTGAATGGTTTTTAGATATTTATTTTATAACAGAAGTTTTTTATATCTGGGAATAGTTGGAAATAAAGCACATGCTAGATACAAAGGCGGTGCGAATTGAGAGGCAGATAGGTATTAAAAATACGACCATGGTCCATACGAATAACATAAAAGCACAATAATCATTATCACCAATTTATAGGTAACGTGATTGACAGCTAAGTATATGGATGTATTTAGCTGAGAAAAAGCTTAATTAATTATCATGATCTTATGGATTAAAGTAAGGGGAGGCACTTATATCATACGACTATAGGTACATGTCTGTGATCATGATATGCAAAAAGTTCAGATATGAGCTTTTACTTGCGTATTCTAAAGAGTACACAGTTAGATCTGCATATACAGTAGGTAGTAACAATAAATCGCCGAAACTTAATGAGTGGCTTAATAATTAATACCGAGTACGTCGGGAAGGCCACACAGCAATGCCGCATCAGGCTGACACGCATTACAGGATTAAGTTTTGCATATTCACAGAGCGCGCTACTCGCCAACGCCAGTCAGTAGTTTGATTAAATATTCAGCTGGGCAATAAATTACAGTCTAGCCATAGACTAAAGTTAACCACGCTCTATATCAGAGCTTCAAGACTCGAGCGTTCAAGATGCATACGTAAAGAGGTAAAGCTACGAACCAAATAAAGTTGTTCAACAAATAAAAATATTCATGATATTTATATTAATATGTTATACTAGCTGATGCCCGCGACTTCGTCCGCGTGGTTTAAGTTTTTTTATTACCGCGGGAACTCCTTATTTTTCCGGGATAAAAAGTAGCCTATGTCACTCTCCGGTCAACTATACCCATGCCAAAAGTCACGTCGATCCGTTGCGGCGTGATTGAAGGACAAACAAACACACTTTCTCATTTATAATATTAGTATGATTTCATTTTCCAGTTAAAAATTGAAATAGGTTTTGACGACCTCCGTGGCGCAGTGTTGATGCTGTTGTCTTAACGTGCGGAGGTCCCGGGTTCGATCCCCGGCAGGGTCAATTTGGGAATTTATAATTTCTGAATTTTCCCTGGTCTGGCCTGGTGGGAAGCTTCGTTCGTGGCTAGGCCCTACTGGCAAAGGCGTGCCGCCAAGCGATTTAGCGTTCCGGTACGATGCCGTGTAGAAACCGTCTAGGGGTATGGGTTTAATAAAACTGCCATACCCCTAACAGGTTAGCCCGCTACCATCTTAGATTGCATCGTCACTTATCATTAGGTGATATTGCAGTCAAGGGCTAACTTGTAGAATAAAAAAAAGGTATTTTAATTACAGTGATATCTTAAAAATAATAAAAAACGCTAAGTACAATTTCTTCTAAACAATTGTTAACACGGTCTAGAAATCTTATACAATCTCGGTGGAATACTTTTAATTAAATACTCTCTTACCTCGAATTAAAACTTCCATAGTGATTCCACGATAACTTTCTTAGCAGCTTGAAACAAAACTTGTAGGACTAGATTGACCCATTTAAATTTTAGAGATAGCTCTATTGTTCATATTATTACTAAATGCAAAAGCCGGCAAAAGGTTTTTTATACCGTCTTATTTTTATCGGTAGGTACTATCACAAAGTATACGAAAATACTATCATATCGTATCGTTAGCTTTATCGACTTAAAATTGCCTCAAGTTTAGTTTTAAGAAGAAAAGATACCTCCAGCCGGTTAGTACACATAATATTATCTTCAAATACAAGTAAAATTGGATTGATTAGCAAATTTAGCTTGCTTGGCATCTGTTTGCATTACATGGGTATTGGGTATGTATTAAAATACTAGCTGATGCCCGCGACTTCGTCCGCGTGGATCGAGGTTTTTCGTTTCCCGCGGGAACTCCTTAATTTTCCGGGATAAAAAGTAGCCTATGTGTTATTCCAGACTATAATCTATCTCTGTGCCAAATTTCATCCAGATCCGTTCAGCCGTTGGGGCGTGATTGAGTAACAAACATCCATCCATACATCCATCCAAACTTTCGCATTTATAATATTTATATGATGGGTAAAACTACGGTAAGATTATTCAAATAATACCTACACAATAACGATTTTTGACACTAATATTAATGGGATAGAGCTTCCGTATGTCTGCCTGTTTGTCTGCTTAATATCTGCTATATATACTTTTATGACCCATCCGTTCAACCGATTTTGAATTATTTGATTCAGAAATAGGTTGCATCCCGGAGAAAGACTAGCTAGCTAGTAAAAGAAGTCGCGGACATACTTTAGTAAAATATAGATACACTAGCTGATGCGCGCGACTTCGTCCGCGTGGTTTTTATTCCCGTGGGAACTCCATAATATTCCGGGATAAAAAGTAGCATATGTCACTCTCCAAGTCATAACCATGCCAAAAATCACGTCGATCCGTTGCTCCGTTGCGGCGGGATTGAAGGACAAACCAACAAACAAACACACTTTCGCATTTATAATATTAAGTAATAAGTATGATTATATTATTAAGAAAAAAAACTTCGTTGCAAATATTTCCAAATCACTTTTATATTAAGAAAACTATAGTAAGAATGTATCCCGTATCGTAAAAACGATACGAGAATGTCCGCAGCAATCACAAAACTTTAATGGATTCTTTTATCGACTATTTGGTTCGTAATGTTTGCCTTTTTTCCGATTCAGGCTTTAATCACTTAGGCTACTCTAGTTTATGTACTTGATTCAAGCTTTGTTTCACAAAATGTCAAAAATTCGATTTCATCATCTGTACCTATGGTTTTTAGTAAAAGAGTTACACAATATAGGTACACCCTTTGATTATATATATATAGGGTACACCCCTTTGAAGATACCAATAAATAAACAAGTGCGAGTCGGACTCGCGCACCGAGGGTTCCGTACAAACCTGTAGTAAGTTTTACGATTTATGACGTATTAAAAACAAGACGAAATGAACCGCAAAACTAACTTTGTTTGTAGAGGTTTATTGTTAATATCAAAAAATTACGTTTGTTGTATGGGAGCCCCCCTTTAATATTTACTTTATTGATATTTAATTATTTATTTTGAAAGGTAATATACAAGTTAATATCCTGTGAAAATTTGAACCGTCTACCTGTAACCGTTTTTAATATTGAGCAAAAAAATACGAAAAAAACACGTTTATTGTATGGGGACCCCCCTTAATATATATATTTTTTTAATTTTTAGTATTTGTTGTTATAGCGGCAACGGAAATACATCATTTGTGAAAATTTCAGCTTTCTAGCTATCACGGTTTATGAGATACAGCCTGGAGACAGACAGACAGACAGACAGCGGAGTCTTAGTAATAGGGTCCCGTTTTTACCCTTTGGGTACGGAACCCTAAAAAAGGCCTAATCGTATCGTTAAAATTATACGACAATGTTTCTATCTGTGGTGCAAACCCTTATTTCTTTTATCGCACCCGCTCATACTGATCTTCCTTGCCATTATTCCGATGCAGTCTCGACATTGAAAGCTATCGTTTACTTTGCACGAGTCACTGAATTCAACTGTAAAATACAATATCTCTAGTCGCTACAAAGACACGATAAAACTGTTTCCCTAGGTAGGTACGACAAAGTTTCTGTCCGCGGCGACCGCAAAACTTTAATGGTTTCTTTTATCGACTATTTGGGCCGTAATGGTTGCCTTTAATATCGATGCATGGCGTAATCACATAAGCTCTCGTTTACTTGTACGTTATACACGGGTGAGTGAATGCTTTACAAAGAACGGTAACAGTAGGATCGAGTGTCGTATCAAATACCTAAAGCAACCTAAATCCAGTTAAGTAGGTAACTACATATTAATTTCATGAAGCCGTATTCAACACCATGATCATTTTAAATTTTATTCTGTTCAAGCTACTCGTACGTTTACTAATTTGATAAAAATATATCTGTAAAAGATTAAAACATAGAACTGAATCTAAGTGCAAAGCGGACAAAAATAGGTGAATTTTACAATTTGGTTCTCTAATGAACTGCCAAAAACCATTACAAATGCACACATATTATGCGATGGTGTTGATTAGAAACGCTACTCAAAGGTAAACAAAACAGAAATGAAGTCTTTATCTTTACCTACGCCTTTCCCTATGCCAAGCTCAAAAGTAGTAAAAAGCAACTTTGCTCCAGAGAACACTATTCGTTCTTGCAAATCCGAGAGACATTTTGTATGAACTGCAAATGTGCAATTTAGAGTTAATGCTATCATGCAAGTGGAGTATTAGGTACACTATACAGAAACCAAGACCTATTCAGTTATAGTATGAATATTTTAAATTGTTCCTCCTTGTACCTACTTATTACCTATTTCTAGCTACACGCAAACACTTTGTAAAGGTCGCAATATATATATTTTTCTGTGCCGTCCCTGCTTGTTATCTTGATTTGTAGGCACTTTTGTCCGCCGTATAAAAATAACAAACGCTAAGGCCGCTATATATCTCACCCTTGTGGAGAGCTCAAATGATGCATATCATGTTTCCCAGGAACAATAAATAAATCTAGCTACAAAAATCCTTCTTTTTAAACAACAAAAAATAAGTGCCATTGATCTTACCTGATATTAAATGATTATGCATAAGCTAGCTACTGTAAGTGTACGGGCACGAAACTAGCGGTAGCGGGGCGACGGCGGTAGCGGGGCGATGCGACTAGTCGGAGAGCTGGCGACAAATTTCGGGAACAATTTGAAAGAGGTCTGGTTATTACCAGACCTCTTTATAACCGACAAAAATGTCTGGGATTTATTTATTCGAATTCTACAAGTATAAAATTTAAATATAAAAAAATCAAGTTGCCAAAAAAACGTTTTTTCCGATTTTTTTTTGAAAATGTTATATGCTGCGCAGTAGCGAAATAACCGCAAACGCTCTACCAGACTGGCAGAACTGGATTTGCCAATGAACGAAATTATATTTTTCCACAATTTCAGCTCGCCTAAAGGACCTTCCCGAAATTTGTCACTAGCTCTCGGTTTCCATCGCCCCGCTGTCGCCGTCGCTCGGCCGTCGCTCGTTTCGTGCGCGCACCCTAAGACCAATTTTCAAAACCTTACTTACGATCCACAAAAAGCAGATTCTACTAAGAGCTGGAAAGTAAATAGCAGTTAAGTTGTAAGTAAGCAGCTAAGTTGGCAGCTACTCTAAATTATACCTAATTATGCAAGATTGATTTCCCGGGATAAAAGCTATAGGTACATTGCCGAATTTCCCTAAAATAATTTCAGTGGAGACAGACATACCGACAGACAGGAGACAGATTACCTTCCTACTAATGATTTTGGTATGCATTTATTGAATTAATTCTGGATCTTTTGGTATTTTAGATTTTATTCTAATGCACAACGAAAACACAAATGGCATTCAGAACCTCCTTTTATTGAAGTCCAGCCAAATAATTTTAATAAGAAGATTTAACTAGTGCTAAAGGTCGTTATATCATGATGAAGCCAAAATTAATACAGAATTTCCTTCATTTTCTTCTACAAACGAAGTAATTTGTTAATTTGACTTGACACTTATTGTTGTACTTCATACATTTTGTGCAAGAACTGTCTCTACACGCTGTATAGTTAAAATAATGGAGCAGTTAAGTCAAAAATAACGTAGATACATTGCTACTAAAATTTAGTTCTACTATCTAGGCGTTATGTTTTAAAATTCATGTCTCTAGTAAAATAAGAACTAACACAGACGACCGTTCTTGTGGGAAAGAGTGAATCTAATTCAATCCGAAAACGGAAAGTTGAAATGCGATATCCAATTTTACGCCTATACTCAACGCACGCTGTCAACGTTAGCTAGTATGTGTTCCTTAAACAAGTGTGAAACGACTGGTAATTAAGTTAATAACTCTGTATTCTGCGGGATAGATTTTTGGGTCCTCTGCGTTTAACTAAGAAAAACTCATCTGTATCG
The DNA here is from genome assembly GCA_917051295.2 of Erebia ligea. Taxonomy (NCBI): domain Eukaryota; kingdom Metazoa; phylum Arthropoda; class Insecta; order Lepidoptera; family Nymphalidae; genus Erebia; species Erebia ligea. The sequence goes on along the minus strand of OU785233.1, from coordinate 8,349,933 downwards.
TATAGACATCTTATTTCACCAATGTGACGTCACTAATCCCCTTTTTTATCGGTCGTTTACAATAGATCTTAAGTTTGTATAGGAAACTTAGCTGTTATGTTGGTTTACTACGACACCGAAAAGATTCGAGAAAATGTCGACAATCTAATCTACTGTGAATTTTTCCTCCCGTTGCGGCCAAAATTGCCATCTCTTTCCTGATACACTACCTTCAGTGATAAATCTATCCTCGCGCTCTTTGCATCGTTTTAGCCTTTTAACGCCTATAACGAAAATAAAGCCATTGTCTAATATTATTGCGTACAGAACTGCGGTCATCCGCAGTATGGTTAGGTGGGATGCACACATAAGCTGTTAAGCCAAAGACATTTATAATATTATAATACCGTACTGTTTAGCAGTAGGAAAAGTAGACTATCATTCAACGTAAGATCACGAATAAAGGTTTTTAAAATTGTCCAACGTATAACAAAGAGTGTCTGAATCAATTTATAGTGCGGTCCACGCTGTCTATCCGTCCGTCCGCTCGAGTGACGGTCATTTGTCAACGTCCAAAGTAAATCCCCTTAAATACGTTCTTCAATACGCGCCTCGTGGCCACTACTATCTCCTTACGCCCGATCAATAAATTGATGGAACCAGATGCTATGTACTCATTTAGAACATTCCTATATAATACCTACTTAAAGAAGGTGTCACAAGTAAATCCCCTTAAATACGTTCTTCAATACGCGCCTCGTGGCCACTACTATCTCCTTACGCCCGATCAATAAATTGATGGAACCAGATGCTATGTACTCATTTAGAACATTCCTATATAATACCTACTTAAAGAAGGTGTCACAAGTAAATCCCCTTAAATACGTTCTTCAATACGCGCCTCGTGGCCACTACTATCTCCTTACGCCCGATCAAAAAATTGATGGAACCAGATGCTATGTACTCATTTAGAACATTCCTATATAATACCTACTTAAAGAAGGTGTCACAAGTTAATCCCCTTAAATACGTTCTTCAATACGCGCCTCGTGGCCACTACTATCTCCTTACGCCCGATCAAAAAATTGATGGAACCAGATGCTATGTACTCATTTAGAACATTCCTATATAATACCTACTTAAAGAAGGTGTCACTTATATAATTGGTAATTTATGAGTACCCATACATCTTCAATTATACCAATGTATTTGGAGTTTACGTCCTTTAGAATCGATTTTCATATATAAGCTCGGGGTATGAAAATTTATGAGGAGTAAAATCAAACTTTCTCCGTTACGTTATGTACATGTTTCCATGGTAACAATTGTTTATGCTTCCATGACTATGTAATGTATTTTGATGAATATAAACTATATAATTAATATAAATAAATGTATCAAGCATGCTTTCAGTAATATAAAAAATGCGTTCATATTCCCTCATTTACTAATCTATATAATATTTTATAATCGTTCGTAAAGAGGAAACTCCAGTCGTGCGTCGGAGCTGACACACAAAATTTTATTTTCTCTGTCACAGTCTTCATGATTGAAACTCGTGTTCATATTGTATACTGCAGTTTATATTGTTCAAGATAGTCTCTATAATTGGAACTAAGAATATAGCTAGACGTTATTTTTCAGGTTAGTAGGTACGTCATAATTTGAAACACTCGTAGACCGCATTACATACCTGGTGTCACATTTTGTAACTTTATAAGGTACCACATGCCATAGTCCTCGTAACTAAAGATAACTAAAGTTGAAGAATACCTTCCTTTAATATTTTCTTAAAGCTAAAGGCGTGAATCATCCATCTGATAGATTAAGAATTAATTATTAATTTTATAAGATTAAAGAATTAAACTTTAAGATATTATTAAAATTGTAAGTTTTTATTTTTTCAAACTTCTTGGTTCATAAGAAGCATGTTTTCCTTTGAAATGTATTGAAAGAACAATCTATACCTATGTATCCTAACAAATCTCTCACGCTACGCAGTAAAACAAGGTGCTACGACATTTTACTGCTACAATACCAAGCGCAAGAGAGTGAAATGTTACGCTACGCTACAATTATTTATAAACTGACTTACATAAGTACTTTCTTGTAATGAATGCATGTAGGTACTATGAGTGCAATACTACGATGAAATTATTTTTGGAAAGTAGTACCTACTTAAGGTCGCCTTATTAAGCAAAACATTATCCAATTAATATTACACACAGTTATTATATTATAGTTCGATAATTCAAAACATAGGTAAGTTCTTTAATGAGACAGAATAACTAAAATAACAAGAGTAGTTTAATTAAAACTAAAACAACTAAGTCATAAAACTGTGTCTGGAACCGTCGTCGCGGCGTTGGCGTCGTGCTCATCCAAAATTACTCTGTAACTTCCCGTCAACTTATACTATACTCGATAACAAACTGCCGTGAAACTTCTAACTACACTTACACGATTATCCGTGGGACGTTGTACAGCTAAACTTCTATATACTTAATTAGGGTTCTGTTACATTTTTATAATTTAAGTATATCTCAATATGAAATACGCGTGGAAAAACTGTACTTAACTAACTGGGCGATTTCTATACATTTAATTATATACCTATTTTGAAATTTTTTAAGAGGAAGGCTGGGTTTTTGCTCATTTAATGGGTGAAAAACACCATAACATTGACGTTTAATGATGTCATTAGCGATATCGCGTAAACCCATAAAACACAAGAATCCATCCATGCACAAAGTGCGAATTTCGTTTTCTAAAAAAAAATAGATTACATTATGTCCTACCATAATGTAATGCCATTCATTTTATATCACAAAAGGTTAGACTATGTTCCAAATATTTCTTCTCCGCATGAATCGGATAAAACAATACCTATCTTGCTGTGTATCTAACCCGGCGGTTTGTTATCAGAGCATCTGAAGTGGCACGTAACGAGGAAGAAACAATGTTCTCCCCTTTATGTCCCCCTAGACTTGTACCTACTCGAAATAATAAGGGCACTATTTTCAATTCCTCCGCCGTATTCTGCGGCTATGTTAGCGAAGGGAGCGGTACCCTTAAGATGTTTAAAGGGGCTTTGCATACATGCGCTATAATCAAATAAATATTATAAATGCGAAAGTTTGGATGGATGGATGTATGTATGGATGTATGTTTGTTACTCAATCACGCTCCAACGGCTGAACGGATCTGGATGAAATTTGGCACAGAGATAGATTATGGTCTGGAATAGCACATAGGCTACTTTTTATCCCGGAAAATTAAAGAGTTCCCGCGGGAACCGAAAAACCTAAATCCACGCGGACGAAGTCGCGAGCATCAGCTAGTTCTTTTATATAGGTAGGATTTCTTTTATATAGGTAGGATACCTACTATGCAAACCTTGCTGGCCAAAACGTTGACCATTTTCTACTCGGGGTATGCAAAGTGGCTTATATATTATGTCTTTTTCTAGCCATGCAAAAATTCTATCGATTATTTTGTGCGTTAAACACAAACTAACTTAAACACTTTCGCATTTCTAGTTTAAAAATTATGTATTTTGCATAAACTTACCAACTTTTTAAATGCTGATTCGAAAGAATTTACTGTTTTGTAAATAATGAGGAGTAAAAGAAAATATGAGCTCGCGAGAAGACATAAAATGTAGTGTAATTAATACACAGCATTAATATTATACACTCACGGTGAAATCCCAGCTCCCCTGATATTTTCTACACTTATATTTTAACGCTAATTTTCTGAATATTACTAAAGTTTAATTAGGTATAAGAAAAACAGTAAATTATTCTTGAAAATTGGATAATAATTTAATAACGAAATTGTTGAAATGTTTATTTTCACAAGCGTCACTAGCTCAGCTCGTAAAACAAAGCTTCAATGAATTTCCAGCGCTTACAGAAATCGTCAAATTAACGAGCGAGGAGTAACGTGTAATTCCTCACTGGCGGCATTTTGATGACGACGAATTATAATAGCCTATATTATTTTGACTGCGTACTAAATCCTACGTAGGTAGCTCGCAGGATACGATGACAAACTATTCGGTTTTCATTAATTTTGTGCTTTCATAAATAGTTAAAATAAAGTTGAAATGGCCAGTTTCTATAAGTTCTAAATAAGTACAACTTTCGCCTACGACTCAACAAGAATAGTTACTCGTCGTCTTAATAGAAAACGACTACGCGCGCGATCATCGCTTGAATTAATAATTAATTAGCACGCTATCATGATTATTGCCTGATCTATGCATATCGGATCCAACAAAGTTAAATCACGCAATCCCACGGGCAAATAGTGATAAAGTTGTGAACGCATCTAGGAATTGAGCAAAGTCTGTCCAAATCAGCAGCGCATTCAATAACTAAAGATTGATATAGAGAAAACAGTAGAGCCAACTAGCGAACTGTTCTATCAGCTCCCAGTACTCTGCCAGTTTAAAATATCTGTCTACGCGTATAACTCCATCTCAATGTCAGTCTGATGCTGCTGATTAAAATTAAGTAATTTTTAATTAAAGTTTCACCATGAACGACGTACCTATATTGAAATATTATTGTAATAAATTCCGTAACAGAGGTTATTTATAAGAATTAAATAGAAAATGATAATAATATTACATTATAATATTAATTTTATAATGTTTGATATACATATACGATATCCCGCAGGATTGGTATAATAACGAAAATATTTTTATTAGGGGTTCGTTAATACAATTTTACCAGTGACTCCATAGAAACACCCCTTTCGGGCACTTACTTGTATAAATAGTTGGAAACTATGAGTAATAAATAGAGTGTATTTGGTCTATAAACAATGGAGGCTGGAGCAAGTGTTTTCAATTTGAAAGGCTAATTTCAGATTTCAGATTTATTCAGATAAAGAGATCACAAAACAGAAATAATTACATCAGTAGGTGGGACAGTGATTTCCGCACTAGGATTCCCTGTATCGCGGAAATCACTTCCTTCCGTAGGTAACAGAAATAGGTAAATTAGCTTAGAATCAACTTAACAATATGCATTATTAAAAACTTATTAGGTTTTAGTTTAACTTACATTTGTTGTGTGTGTGTGTGTGTGTGTGTGTGGGTGGGTGTGTGTGTGTGCGTGTGTGCGTGTGTGCGCGTGTGTGTGTGTGTGTGGTGTTTGTGTTATTGAGTGTGGTGTGCATGTGTGGGTGCGTGTGTGTCTTAACGTGTCTGTGATATTGTTATATATTTAATTTTAGCATTTTTTCTGTGTCTTCGTAATTGGAATTCATTAACCATTTATTAAGCGTTTTTTTACATTTATACCGGGACATTTCCAAGATTTTAAGAGCTCTGTTGACTTTAGTGTAAAGAAAAGGACCAGAAAAATGGAAGAATTTACGTGCCGACTGTGTACGCAATAAGGGGCACATCCACCTCTGAAGACGAAAGCGTGTGACCACTGTTGACGTTGCTGACTTATGGAATCTCAGCACAACAGATCTGACATATAGCTGTCTAACACGCAAATATCCACACTCTGAGTAGAGGCTGTCTGTGGAATAACGGAATGGCTTTTTATAGGCAGTCTTTAGAACTGCACGTTGTGCACGTTCTAGTTTCATGAGATAAGTTTTACCAGCTCCACCCCACGCAGGTAGGCAGTAGTTTAGAGTTGATTCACAGAAGGATAGATAGACAAGCTTTATTACCTCTGGATTAGCCACATTCCTAAGCCTTTTAAAAATGAACATGAATTTGCGTAGCCTACCACTCAGAGTGTGTATCTGCCTGTCCCATCGTAGGAATTCATCTAACACCACTCCTAAATATTTCAAATCACTAACCTGCTCAATTTTAGGACAATCACAAGAATGATTACTGAGGTAGTTTGGACAACTATGTAGTTTTATGTTTAGTTTGTCTGGTGGGTCAGTTCTTCTAGAAATTTTAAAACTTATAAATTTGGTTTTACTCGTATTAACAGTAAGCAGATTGCTTCTGAGCCAAGAATACACCTCTTGGAGCCCCTGTTGACATAGACATTGTACAGAATCCCAGCTATCACTATAGAACACCACCGCAGTGTCATCCGCAAAAGTAAAGAACTGAGCCTGATTGAGTTTAAGTGAGCAAAAGTCATTTATATAGGCTAAGAATAGAGTGGGGCCCAGCACACTGCCTTGAGGCACTCCGAAATTAACCTCTGCTAGATCACTCGCCAAATCACCGACAGTCACTTTTTGCATACGGCCGGTTAAATATGATTGAAACCATTGTAGTGCAATACCACGTATTCCCAGAGCCTCCAGTTTGTTTAACAAAATTTCCCTAGACAAAGTGTCAAACGCTTTCGCTAAGTCTAGAAAGACTCCGATACATTTGCTTCCTTGATCTAACTTCGCAGCCACAAAGTCGGTAAGTTCCGTGACTGCATCTTCTGTGGATCTGCAGGCTCTAAACCCATACTGGTTTTCTGAGAGAAGATGATTTGATTCAAGATAATCTAGTAATCTTTTATTGACAACTTTTTCAATTATTTTAGATAGACAAGAGAGTAGGGAGATCGGCCTATAATTTGACACAACTGCAGGATCCCCGTCTTTTAATATGGGACATATATTTGCAATTTTGAACTTAGTAGGGACGGTGCCCGTAGATAGACTAAGGTTACATAAAAAGGCAATTGGGCTAGCTAGTACGAGTTTGCACTTCTTTAGGAGTTCATTGGAGATATTGTCTATGCCAGCTGCTGATCTAGTTTTTAGGTTAGTTATTATCTTAAGGATTTCCATTTCGTCAGTAGGTGTAAAGAAGAACGAATTCTGACTATTGTTCCTAATAACCTGTGTTAAACAGTCCTTTGCCAGTTCAGTTTCAGTTTTACCGGAATTATTTAGTATGTTCTTAGCAAGCTTTTCACCGATAGTAGAGAAATAGTCGTTGGCCTCATTAAGTATGCGTCTCGGTTGCGAACTACTGGTAATAAGTTGTTGGTTAGTTTTTTTAGTATTAAGGTTACAAATGTCTTTGAGAACATCCCAGGTCTCCTTGCTATTTCCTTTACTATTCAATAATCTATTTCTGTCGTATTCGTCTTTTAAGTTTTGTATAATGTACATGTATTCCGGTATTTTTTGTAATCATCTACTATAGCTTGGTCTTCTGGGTTTTTACGTGCTGTTATATGGAGACGGTCACGCTTTTCCACTGATTTAATAAGGCTAGCAGTCATCCATGGTTTGAGTATACAGTGCGAACGATTGACAGGTCGCAACTCTGTATTTTTAGTAACACTCCTGTTTAATATATTAATCAATTCATCAGCAGCTGTATTAGCATTTGTGTGTTCATATAGTTTAGACCAGTCTGTAAGCTGAAGATCTTTTATTACTTGAGGGTAGTTGATTTTCTTTGTGTAAGTGCGTTTAGGTAAAGTGATATCGTTCTCATTTTTTATGGCAAATAGTACAGTGTCATGATCACTTATGTCCGATCTGCAGATAACTACAGAAATTGGAATTCGTGACTTTATTAACACGTGGTCTAAGCAATTTGGGCCTCGTGTTGGAAATGTGTGACCAGGGATGAAACCGTATTGGGCTGTAAGGTTTAAGTAATCATCTGACTTTATATCAGTTGAATCGGGTTTAATATCTATGTTAATATCGCCCACAATGAAGCAACTTTCGCTTTTACAGTTTTTTATAATTAGGTCTTCAAGTGAGTTTAGGAAATTATCAATATTTTTAAAAGACGGAGATCTGTAGATGCACATAATTGAAACTGCCTTGCCCAACTCTAGTAGTAGGCAATTTGCATCAGAGAATGAGGGTTCTGTTATATTAATTTTGAGGCCATGTCTAGAATAAATTACAATACCGTCGTTTTTATTTAAATATTGTTTAGAGTTATATTGTTCATAGTTGTTAAGATGGAATACAGTATTACTGTCCAATAACCAACACTCAGTCAAAATAATTATATCTGGCAAGAAGTCTAGTTTTTTGATGAAAACTGTCAAATAGTCCAAGTTTTTGCGTATACTCCTAATATTCTGTGATAGAACTGTTATTTGTTGTCCAGTATCCCCTAGGTATTTGATACATAACTCTGGCTCTGTCACGAATATGCTCGACGCTGCGGATATATTATTGTCTAAATCATTTATTAACGCTGTATTATTCATTTTAATTGGGAAAAAAATAAGCAACCAGTATCAAAGGAGTAGGAACTACAATGCGAAGTTTTATAACAATTAAATTCATAATATTGTATGTATACGCAACAAATACGCCACAAAGTTAGGTTTACTTTTACGAAGACAAAATAATAATAATATATAAGGTATAAAATGTATGAGTTTTTTGGTGCATACTTCAGAAGTGTAATATGGTATTTATGGTATGTAAAAATTAGTGTACAAGTGTGTGGGGTTTGAGTGTAATTTATGCGCATAATAATAGTCATTAGCATCTGATACATTTTTAGGAAGTTGAAATTATTAATCATATTATACAAATCATGAATTAAGCCATTAATAACAAAGGTAGGCAAGACACAACCAGGTACAGGTTCTACACTGATTATTATCATATAATATTTTAACAAACAAGTCACAGCATTCACCGCAAATACCTGTAATTCAACCGGGCACGAGTATATCTTAATATAAGTTGCTAGTTGTAGGTAGTGCGTAGCACAACAATGTCTTGACCGTTGTAAGGTATAGGTAGGTATAATCGCACTCAGTAGTCATGCATTAGTCGGTAGTTTGGACGACGACGCCAGATAGCAGTCCAGTTTTGACAACTGTTCCTCGGTCCTGATGAGAATATACGGTTCTCCTTCCTTCCTCCTCATGTAAACCTTGTCATTGGCGGTCCAGCAAAACTCGTAACCTTTCACCTTGGCGGCCTCACGAGATAGGTAAAATAACTTCTTCGTTCTTCCTGTGAGGCCGTCTGATACGTAAATCGGTCTAGTATTCCCTGGAAGGCCAAGGTGGGCTGAGTTCAGTTGGGGACCCGTTTTATTCTTTCTATACAATTTGATAGCATTAAGGAAGTCCGATTTTTTGAGTGTATTTGAGAATTCGACGATTAGTGTCGAGTTAAGTTGGTCTCGCTTATTCGGTACACGATAAACATCCCGTAAATCGCATACGTCCAGTTCCATATTGAGGTGGCCAGAGAGTTTCTGGATCAGGGAAAATAAGTCTCGTTTCGTTTCCGTTTTACGCTTAGGGACGCACCTCACTTCAACAAGTAATTTGACAGAGTTACGTTCTATAGCCTCAATTTTATTATGAAGTGAATTACATGTTTCCATCAGTTGTTCTCGATCCTTTTCTAAAACCTTAATCTTAGTCTGCAAGTCTGAAACTTGATCAGATATAAAATCTAGGGACTTTTCGATATCCTTATTTGTGGACTTAATACATTCGTTTTGAAGTTTTATCTCAGTAATATGCTTTTCGAGGGAGTCCATGCGCGAGTTTTGCGTGTCCATAAATGAACTAAGCAAATCCTTTATTTCGCTTTGAAATGAACTGAAAACATCGCCGGGCTGGTCATCGCTTAAGCGCTTCGTACGTTTGGGTCGGGCTTGTGGTACCTCAGATAACGAGGGTTTGTTCGAAATGTCAGAGTCCGAAGCAAAGTGAACTTTATTCTGTAGTTGCGAGGGTTCCATTTTGCGCGGCAACGCTTAGCACGTAGTAAGTAACAAGTAGGTAGTTTTCAGCTATGCAGTCGCTGTGAGGGATTCGAGCGGCTACGCAGAATGACGTGCGAGTGGTGAGACGGCGATATATTATTGTTCCGGTCGTTGGATTGTACCAGGATAGCAGCAACTCGAAGTTACGTATTCAGCCGTGCATGTGTGCGCAGTGTGTGTACGGTCACTTACTTCCACAGATGCAGTAGTAACGCGTGCAGCTCCTTTGACAATATGATCTCCTATTTTTTCACTCCGATTATTGATATGTTTTTATGGTTAAAAATTGATTTTAATTGCACATTTTACACTTAGTATAATTAATTACACACGTCCACACTGGTTGGAAGTCCGAGAGGAAGGGGGGGGATGCTTAAAACAATCTATTATTGGGCATTCCTATAAATTTTTTACTAAAAAAAAACAAGTATTCGTCTACTAGATGATGCCCGAAGCTTAAGAGCATATAAGAAAGCTATCTCCGTAGCTCCGTAACACAAATTTAATTATAATCGATTGAACGTATACGCGCACATAATTTATAATAGTTCTACATTATGGATTACTAGCTGGATCGAGGCTTTTTGGTTCCCGCGAGAACTCTTTAATTTTCCGGGATAAAAAATAGCCTATATGTTATTCCAGACTATAATCTATCTCTGTGCCAAATTTCATCCAGATCCGTCCAGCGGTTCTGGCGTAATTGAGTAACAAACATCCATCCATACATCCATCCATCCATCCAACCAAACTTTCGCATTTATAATATTAGTATAGAGCATAGATTAGTATAGATGAATTATGATCTATTCTATCTCAGCGCTGCTGCTTGCTGCTGTTTTAATGTGCTGATTGGGGTCTCAGGTATGTTATTTAGTTCACGAATGAGTTAAAAAGTCAAATAATAATAATGTCCTCCCGATCGAATTTCGACCACGGCGGCCAATCTCCACAGAGATTAGCCATCTGCGCGGGAGATATTATAGTGCACAAGTATGTGCGCATACACAGGTGCACTCTCTGTTCCTTTACTCTCATATCCCGATGGGACGGAAGATCCGACACGACCGGAGAAAGATCAGGCGCAGGACCGACGGCTTAACGTGCTCTCCGAGGCACGGGGGTGAAACACCGCCAACTTCCTAACTCCGGGCTAGTAATGAGAGTTTCTAGTCAGAAAACCCCATTACTTGTTATGGCCCGACCCGGGACTCGAACCCGGGACCTCGTCGGCCGCAGTCGAACATGCTAACCACTAGACCAACGAGGCAGTGAAAAAAAAAGAAAAGTCAAATAGTTAGTTATAAAAACACCCCTATATAAAATTAGATTTTTACTTGGTTTATATTTTATTTATTACTACTATATTTTTATAAGTAATCAAAAGTATAATTATTAATATAAAACATAGAGGCGATCTCACATCTAAAACACATTAGTACGAGGGCGGTTTTATCATACCTTGTTGAAACTAGGGCATACTTCAGCCCGAAGAGCAATCAATTATACGTATGTAACTAAAGACAAAGGCTTATAGTGGTATACACAGGCATAAGAGCTTCCTGCGAGGCGAAAAGAAAATGATGAACAACACAAAGGAGGAATGTGTGTCAGGAATGCAATGCTCAGGCGCCCTATCCCTTTGTTAAGTCGACAACGAAGAGTTGCGAGTAAATGTTCAATTATTATTCCTCTCTTCCTCTACCTCTCATAACTCCAAATATAGCTCATTAAAAAAAGCTATCAACAATACCAATTTCCGGTTCCAATTTAGAAAATGCTTAGGTGTTGAATTGTACCAATTCAAAATTGTACCAATATTGCAAGACAAATGGTATAGACCTAAATAGTAATAAAAAACTTGGATTATTGCTTCTACAGTATACCTACGCTTAGTTTTTTTTGTACTTAGTGTTATTTTAGTACGTTTTTTTACGATGAGTTTTTTTTTTCTATATAGTCTAGTTCTAGTATAACCCTTGTTTAGCTAAAAGATACTAATTATTTATTCATAATATTGAAGGAAGCATTCCTACCATCCCACGCGGGCATGATTTGTATATATAGGTTAGGCTAGCTAGCTTTAATTGTTGTATTGTTATGGTTTTTTTAGTTGATATTACCTTTCAGTAAAAAAAAATACAAGGACACAGAGAAGTTCCTCTAATTGGATGCATGCCTTTAAATATTTATATATCAGGAAAAAAAAAAAAGCCTTTATTTCCAATATATTACAAATTATTATATATTATACAAATTATTACAATGTCAATAGTTTTAAAAGGTTTCTTAGTAAAATTAAAAACAATTCTAATTATGTAACTTAGTATGTATATTAAGGTCTGATTCAGATTCAAATTTTTGAGTTTCAGTTCTAAGTATGGTGAACCCCAAAATTTATTGTTTTTTTTCTATTTTTGTGTGAAAATCTTAATGCGGTTCACAGAATACATCTACTTACCAAGTTTCAACAGTATAGTTCTTATAAATAGTTTCGGAAAAAAGTAGTTGTGACATACGGACGGACAGACAGACAGACAGACAGACAGACATGACGAATCCATAAGGGTTCCGTTTTTTGCCATTTGGCTACGGAACCCTAAAAAGGTGATACTTAAGCCAATAATTTGGTTGTCACGTTTTAGTTAGTGCCAAAGAATATTAAAATAAGTCTTGAAGGCCTTTATTTATTTATACTGCAATTTTCGCAAAGATGTTCGAGGAATAAAGGAATTTTCAGACGATAAAGTAAATTTCCCCGCTGGGTGTTTTGTTGAAGTTCCAATTATTTCCCGTGGCGCCACCTGCCGATGTGCAGTTGATATATTTATGTGTCTGAAAATTGAAAGTTTTTCGCAGATGCAGTATATTTAATACGTTCTCTGTATATATATTGGTACTTTTTATTTGTATACTGTACGTGAAAACATAAATAATTTTTAATGTCATTGTGCCTATCCAATTTTACATAATAGTATGAATGTGAAAGTTTAGATGTTTGTAAGTTTGTATGTTTTGATCTACCTACCTATTCTCCACGCCATTGTGGGATTGTGGTCGCTATACACAGTAGCAATCATTTTACGTGATATAGTTAGAGAGCTATATAACTAGTAAGACTTCTTTCGTGATTCCGGCGGAAAGTTTTTAATTTTCCGGGGTAAAATGTCTAGGCACGCCTAATTCAGAGTGTATGATATCTCCTTTCTAAATTTACGGCGAATCAGTTCAGGGGCCATTGCTTAGTAATAAGCAGAATCCTAGTTCCATGGGTACGCTTAAAGTCATATTGTTTCATTATATTGACGACTTTCGTGTTTTAGAATGATAATAATTAATCCTTATTTTAGAAACATTTTGAGTAATATTGCTTTTTAAGCGTTGGCGGTATGGCCCCAGTCGTTGTGGCTTGACAGAGTAACAAACATTCCAACATACAAACATCCATACTTTCACTTTTATAATATTAGTAAGAGTATTATGAGTAACAATTATTGTACTTGAGCGTAAAACAGTAACCAGCCTGCGAGACATGGTTCCAAGTTTGGCCGTAGCTTAATATACCTGAAGGCACGTAGCCATATTCTATTAAACTTTGCTTTGATTTCAAGTATCCCGCTCTTAATTACGAGTAGGTAAGTTTCTCTCTGTTATTGTTATGTTTCCGGAATGAACCGTAATCATTGTTTTAATGCACAACTGTACTTCTCAGAGTCTGAAATCCACAGAACAGTGCTGAAATCTGTAATATCCAGACTGTGGTTTTGTGTGTTGTGGTTATGAGTTTGGGCAACTGACAGACTGCTAGAAATACAAGCTGCTATCCATACTCAGTAATATTAATAATTAATGCAAAAGTGTAATAGTTTGTTGGTTTGTCCTTCAATCGCTATGCAATAGAGCAACGGATCTAAGTGATTTTTTGCATGGGTAGGTATATTTGAACACCTGAAGTGTGGCTACTTTGATCCTGTAAAAACAAAAAAATCCTTCATGATTTTCAAAACCTAAATCCATGCAGCCGAAGTTTACGTAAAAAGCTAAAAGCATCGGATCTAGAAACTTAAAATCTTATACCTAGGTAGTGTCAGATATTCTACCCGAACAAAGACGGTTTAGTTTTTTATTCCACTACAAGTTGGTCCATGACTGCGATCTGATAGTCTAAGACGGTAAGTAGCGGGCTGTCCTGTTATGGGTAGGTAGGTACGACAGTTATATTAATTATATTAAACCCATTCCCCTAATCGGTTTCTTTACGGCATCGTACCGCTAAATCGCCTGGCATTACCTCTTTGCCGGTTAAGAGTATTATTTTAAATTAATGAAAAAACAGTATACCTACTTTGGAAAGGAAGCAACATGCGAATGCACGACGGGCGCAAATAAATCAATTACGCATTGTCAGGCAATTGGTTTCGTACCAGAGTGCGCTGCAATCACTACTTTATTGTCTGGCATTCCTTGATTTCGAGAAAAACTGCTCTAGCATTGAGGGGAAGCATTGAACTTCTCTACTTTAGTCTTTATATTATAAAGCTAGGCGATAAATTACAAAATCATAAAATACACAATTATATGCTGGCGCAAAATTTGCAGATTCGAGAGAAGATGCGATTTGAATATCATTGAGGCATAGATTTATAGACGTAAGTTCTAGATGATACCCACGACTTCGTAGATTTAGGCTTTTGAAAAATCCCGTGGGAACTTTTTGCATTTTCGGGAAAAATTGTCCTTCCTCGGGATACAATTGTATTTGATACAGTGATAGATTAATCTATCACTGTATCAAATTTAGTTAAAATTGGTTGAAAAGATGGGTTGTAAAAGCGTAGCGGACAAACAGAAAGACAGACAGACACACTTTCGCATTTATAATATAAGTGTGTATAAAAATATAACTAAGTATATAGGTTAATAAAATCGTACTTATTCATTTTCATGGAATAACCAAGGATTATTTTAAATCCGAACTCTTCAACTAATATAACACCGGATATGTAACCTAGCAGTACAGTCCTAAAACAACTGAAGTACTTAGGCTAGTAGGCAGTAAGTAGACCTATACTTACTTTTCTAACCGAGTTTCGCGGGAATTCAATCTAAATAGGCATTTAGTTGGAATTTGCCATATTCTACCTATATTCCACTATAGGTAGATGGCAAATTCCAATTCCCAACTACACGTTAAAAATATCAGAGGCTTTGCAATAGTAAAACAAGCATTTCGAATTCATCGAGAAAATAGAGAATTGAGATGCGGAAAATGAAATCGGAACCAGATTTTAATACCGCTGCACGAAAAGAGGAACAATTTTATCGGTACAAAGTATTTTTAAACGATTCTACATTTGATACCGTATAAATAAGAGATCACCACAAGTCACAACCGCCTGGTAAATAATTTGGCTCTCGGTATTTTCAGCAAAACGCTGGCAATTATCTTTGCTTGTTTTCACGTGCATCTAATAGTCCTAGAGCTCACGATAAAAATCAACAGACCAAGCGAGATTTATTTTAATGTGCACGAGCTACAAGCGCTGTTGATGACAGATTAAAATAAATAAAAACGGCACGGTCGTGTTTAGTACTTACACATACCTAGTTCTTTTTTTCAATGCGGCTTCCAAATCCCATCAATCTCCAAAAGAAATGCGGATTAAAGAAGTACCATGATCAGGTCAGGATCTGGTCAAAATAATATTTCAGTAAGTGAATAATAATAGATAGAATTAGTAAGAATTTTTAGTGAGTTTCAGTAAGTAAATAATTTGTATTTATATGAAGGCTTAAGAATTTAAAAAAAAACGGTCATGTGCAAGTCAGACTCGCGCACAAAGGGTTCCGTACCACCACACAATATAAATTATTTTAGTAAATAACAAGAAAAATTTTATAACAATGACATTCTACAATATGTGTTTGCATTTATACTTTCATAATAATTGGACCCTCATTCTGGAACCTATTTCACTCCGAGCGCGACGTCCCATGGCTAGTCCGCCGCTGGTCTAGTTTACCTTCAAATCTGGCCGCAAAGTCAGTTTACTTTGTTTCATTGCAATAATACTATATTATTATATTATATACACTTATTGTTTCGTAACATACTTACTCCCTGCCTATGAAATTGTATCTACTTGTAAAGCTTGTTCCCACACAGCTGCACAATTAAAACGCTCACTAAAATGTCTTTATTTATGCATAATTATATGAATTTCAGTTTAATTGGAACATATTATATTGTTGTAGTAGGCACACTAATATTAAAAAGGCATAAGTTCTTTTTTTAACCTTTATTGAAAACAATACAATAGAAATTAAAGCTAGCTAGCCTAACCTAATTACTATATAAATCATGCCCGCGTGGAATGGTGGCAAGAAGGCTGGCTGCATTTCCGCGCTGGACAGCCAGGCTGATCCTTTGCGCAATAAATGAGCCAGCCTTTCTGATGAGGCAATCATTCGCGGTGAAATATCTCGCAAAGAAAGTTTTTCGCGAAAGTTTGTATGTGTGTATGTTTGTTACTCTATCATGTAAAAACTACTGGACGGATTTGGCTGTTTGGAATGGAGATAGATTATACCCTGGATTAACTCATAGGGTTTTATTCCGGAAAATAAAAACCAAAAAACCGTAATCCACGTGGAAGAAGTCGCGGGCATCGTCTAGTAAGGAATATAATATTTATTTTATTATAATATTTTCTTATAAATTATACTATTTCCTCAACGTAAACGCATGACTTTTCACAAGTGGGCGTTTCCAAAAAAATATTGGTAGGTAGGTTACTAGGTTAGGCTTATAAAAGCTAAGAAAATTATGGGAAATTCAATTGTTATCTGTACAAAGATCCTACAACGCTCACGCGATTCAATGTTTTACAGCGCCATCTTTATTTGGTTGGCTGTACTTGATGTTTTTAGAGAACTCCGAATTCCGTACAGGTTGTTTCTCATTCTAAACAAATAATCGATGCAGAGAAAATAGTAAACTGGCCAGGCAAATGACACCCTGTGCTTTAACTACCTAACTTTATAAATTGTGAAGTAAAAATCTTTCTTCTCTACTTTCAATATTAGCCTTTATTTATCCATGGTGTGACCCAGGCCTTTTCAGCGAGTAACCAGGTTTTCCCTGTAAATTTGGTGATGTGATCGGACCGAATGGTCTTCTTACGAGAAAAATACTCTTTCTTGTTCTTAACTCTCACTCAGTGAGAGTAATAATTTGGATAAAATAATATCTATCAATGATTAAGTTGTCAAGTAGATTGTATCCTTGGACGGCCAGGTATCTGGGACTCGTAGTTTTTTTACGAAACATAAAATAAGAATAGTCAAATTCCAAGTCTGCAAAGTATCACAAATTGATGTTTTTATTCGCGGAAAATTCTTTTTAAACCGTGGTAAGTCGAGGTGATAGCGAGCGGAACAAATTCTCAGCTGGCAAGCGATACATTGCACAAACGGACTGCACTTGCCAAATGCTACGCCGATACCGCCAGAACATTGCAGCGAAACAACCACACTATTAGCACTAAATTTAAACACTAACCCGATTTATGCTAAATTATTAATAGTTTATGCTAAACTTGGTGGTAACTTTACCAAAATATTGGTCACAGTTTTAGTTAAATACTAAGAGGATTACAATGAAATAATAATATTATGCCTTTTATCTACTTAATCAGTAGATAATATTCTTGAGGATAATAATTATTAATTTTATAATGTGCGGGCCAGGGCCCTGCGACGTATGACCGTCGGTTGCAGAGGCTCTTAACAAACCCGTGTTATCACCTATATGTGACGAGTACCTACTATAACGTGAATTCACTCACATTTATAACATTAGACGACATCACTCACATTTGACGACCTCCGTGGCGCAGTGTGTAGCGCTGTTGTCTTAACGTGCGGAGGTCCCGGGTTAGATCCCCGGCAGGGTCAATTTGGGAATTTATAATTTCTGTTTTTTCCTTGGTCTGGCCTGGTGGGAGGCTGCGGCCGTGGCTAGTTACCACCCTACCGGCAAAGAAGTGCCGCCAAGCGATTTAGCGTTCCGATACGATGCCTTGTAGAAACCGAATAGGGGGGGTTTAAAATAACTGCCATGCCCCTAACAGGTTAGCCCGCTACCATCTTAGACTGCATCATCACTTACCATCAAGTGAGATCGCAGTCAAGGGCTAACTTGTAGTGGATAAAAAAAAATTAGTAAGATTAGTATGAGTACAATTATTATTGTACCTACTTGAGCGTAAAATTACAGTACTTTGAGTCATGGTTCCAAGTTTGGCCGTAGCTTAATTTACCTGAAGGCACGTAGCCACATTCTATTAAACTTTGCTTTGATTTCGAGTATCCCGCTCTTAATTACGAGTAAGTTTCTCTCTGTTATTGTTAAGTTTCCGGAATGAACCGTAAGGCATTGTTTTAATGCACACCTGAAATCTGTAGACTGTAATAACCAGTGGTTTTGTTTCTTGTGGTTATGAGTTTGGACAACTGACAGACTGCTAGAAATGCCGCTATCTATACTTAACCTAATATTCTAAATGCAAAAGTGTGATTGTTTGTTGCTTTGTCCTTCAATTGCGCCACAATAGCGCAACTGATCTATGTGTATTTTTGCATGGATAATTATATTTTAAATGCCTGAGATTATCCTCAGGACCCCCGACCACCGGATGAGGCCGAACGTCTAAAGTCTGAAGCCCTAGGCTACCATTGCTTGAAAGTATATTGTTGGTAGACAATAGAAGTTTACTTAAATTTTCTACATTTCCCAGAATATAAAAACATTTTATTTATATTATTCTTTAGAAACAAAATAAGAATTCATCGTCTGAAGGAATTATTAAGTTTCGTGAAGTTCAGTATCTCTAATGCAAATTTTAACCCAAAAATATTTCGCCAGATAAATCAAAATTGGAGTTGTTAAAACTTTCACCATTTGGATGTTAGACAAAATAATATCCGCCTTACGAGAGTACTTTTGTTTAAAACTTAACTAAAGATTCATCCAATGTAAAAACTTTGGATTCATCTACGGAATGCTGTCAATTCCAAGATTCAGTTATTTTTCTTTCAACCCCTGGGCCCCGCTTCAAAACAAAAGCGGCTAAAGGAAGTTTGCGTAAAAAATATTATTTCGGATATACGATTATTATTATTCTTCAATATAATTTTATGTCCTTAGAGTAAGGTTGTATTCTTAATGTTGATTCGCGTACCTATATGTAAATCATTTTAATCAGTACGTGGCGTTCTGGTACGATGGCGATAGGGATGTGGGTTTAATAAAACCTACCCCTTCCAAGTTAGCGTGCTGCTATCTCAAACTGCATCATCATCAACTAACAAATCTAAAGAAATAACGTGCGCGTTTGATTTACATATGTACATCATATGTACCTAATATTGATAGGAGTGGGGTTAATAGATATGACTAAGTGTAGATTCAAGATACAATTTGTATTTCCACTAGTAGATACAGCTCGTGAATACTTACATGATGTGTAATTTAGCATTTTTTTTCATTTATAACATATAAAACTAAAACAGAATCAATTGCGTCTTCAATCGAACGTACTTACTACTTAGATTCAATTGAATACTGGGATACGATACGAGGCAAGCAAGCATCACAACCAGCAATGACGGGGACGTGGTGAAGTCAACTGGATGAAAATTGCTGTGGCCCACGGAACGAGCGAACTGTGAAAATAATGGTCTCTAGTAATACGATTTCATAGATTTTCCAATAGACGCTAGCAGCAAGTCGATGACCTCTATAAACGGTTACCTTTGCAAAGACTGATAAAACAGTAGAAATATAGCTCATTATTGCAATAAAAATGTTAATTAAGTAGGTACCATCTTACCCATTAACTCGTGCAAGTTTTAAAGAGAGTACAAAAATATTTAAAATGCAATTTAATTATTGCCCACTTCTGGAATTATGCTTGTGCAAAAACACGCTATTTTGACGAAAAATTAATTGGATCAGACAGCTAGCCTTCTGCCAAAATACATACCTATTCATAAAACACTAGCTAATGCCCACGACTTCGCCCGCAGTTTTTTTATCCCCGCGGGTACTCTTTTATTTTCCGGGATAAAGTAATAATGCAGTCTGTGTTAACTCAGGCTATAATAGCTTATAGAGTGCATCATTACTTTGGCTGGGTATGGAGAGCTATACCTCATACCCAGCCACCCAGAGCCAAACCATTTTCAATCATTGTGATGTGAAGGAGTAACAAACATCTCCCTCTGCGTCGTATTCCTTATCGCTGAGGGTCATGTCCTCTTTCCATTAATCACATAATGGCAGGGGTTTTCTTGGGTAATTAATGCGGTGTGTTCCCAGGTCCTTCCGTCCTTCCCAGACTAAGAGTACTATTTCAACTTTTAGGTTTCTAACGATTATTCTCAGATGTTAGTGATACCTAATTACCGGGACCGATGTGCTCTCCGAGGCACGACGGAAATGAAAAGGCCATCAAGTTACTGACTTGGGTCAATGTTGCTTAAGTATAACAATCGCAATCGTCTGATATGCGCCGCTAGGCCACTCGTCCCTCAAACAAACATAAAAACATACAAACTTACAAACATCCATTCATATTTATAACTTAAAGTAGGATAGGATAGTAGACGTGTAGTAGAGATGGTTCGAGGAGATTTAAAAAAAGACAAACGCGGATCAAGTCACGGGAAAAGCTATTATTAAACAAACACCCATCAAACTATTTCCTCAATGAAAACTCTCCGGAAATTAAAAGCAGAGAAAAGACCCACGGGACATTAACTCGCGGAGAAGAGGGAATTTAATTTAAAATTTGCTTTCAGCCCTGCATTTTGTTTACGGAAGGATCTTTGGGAAGACATTTTCCGGCAGGGAAACCAACTTAGTTTATTAATTTGAAAGCTTTTGATAATAAAGTTTAGGTGCTTTATGTACCTAGAAAGTAGATAAGAAACAATTACTAACACTATAAGTTTAACTGCTTGTAACTTCCTTTGCATGAATTTAGGTTTTGTAAAAAATCCATACTAATAAAAGCAAAGCAAGCAACCGCCGAGTTTCTTGCTGGTTCTTCTCAGTAGGAATGGCATTCCAAACCAGTGGTAGATCCATTTGACGATTCGAAAGCACTTGTAAAAATTTATTTTAATAAAAACCATTTGAATTTTTTTTTATATACCTACTGTTAATCCATTTTATTATACTTTATTTAGCAATTCGCACAAATAATACAGTCGGCGCTATTACAGCTTGAACCATAGATAATTTCGTCACGCAATTACAGAGTACAATACAATAAGAATCGAGCCACCATAGATAATACCTATCGAGCCACAGTCGACTCGACTAGTCAGAGCAATACAGCAATTTTTTTTTTGTGCTCACCCAGGATAGAAGTGTCTCAGTTTTTTTTATCCACCCCCTAACAGGTTAGCCCGCTACCATCGCAGTCAAGGGCTAACTTGTAGTGGAAAAAAAACCTACTATGTAATATTTTATTCGCACTGATCTCCAGTTATGTGCGTTATATGGGCTAAACATTCATAGAACAAACATCCCTGTTGGCATTAGAAATTAAAATGACGTAGGTACACCATTTTCATCGTTCTAAATTAAATTGTAACTATAATAACGTGGCTATAATAATGCCGCGTTCTATGCATCATTCTAAGTAAAGTGCCTAATTAATATCTCAGAGATACTATATATTTCACTCCAGCGTGTGCTGTGTTACCATTCTGACGGTTCGTGCGAGCTAATTCCCTTTGTTTCACTCGGGAGCCCCAGTTGCACTTCATTCACGAATTTAATACCATTAGAAACGGGAACACTCATACACATTCAAATGCACTGTTGCCAACATTTCCTACATTTTAGCTTGTCTTCTTTTTGACTGCATAATATTATACTTACTTTATTATTACTACTAGTCAATAAACATCCATAGGTACTTAATATTATAAATGCGAAAGTGTGTCTGCCTGTCTGCTACGCTTTCACTACTCATCCGTTCAACTGATTTTGATGAAATGGTACCGGGGTAGGTTGTATCCCGGGGAAGGACTTAGGCTACTTTTTATCCCGGAAAATTGAAGAGTTCCCGCAGGAACCAAATAATCCTAATCCACGTGGGCGAAGTTGCGGACATCATCTAGTAGTACGAGTATTATAAAAAATTCTAGCATTTTTCTATGTCAATTCATCATATTCACGAAAATTTTAAATGAGAAATCCAACTTCTAAAAATCTGATTTTCAAATTAATCTGGATTTCAGCTTTGATTTTCCGGGATAAAGTTAGTTTCCAGTTGGCACTCTTTGGGTACGGAACCATAAAAACAAAGTCAATCAAACAACTCATCGGACAACAGAACGGATATTTTGAATTTGTAGGTAAATGCAAGACTTTGTATTATACTAAGAATCCACTACAACCCATTAACGTCCCACTGCTGGGCACATGCCTCCACTCTCATAGGAGAAAAGAAAATTAGAGCTTAGACCCACCACGCTGCTCCAATGCGGGTTGGCGGGCTTTAACGACTATTATTATGTTAGTGATAATAACCGGAACCGATGGCTTAACGTGCTCTCCGAGGCACAGGGGTTAAACACCGCCAACTTCCTAACTCCGGGCTGACTGAGAATTTCTAGTCAGAAACCCCCAATACTTAATTATGGCCCGACCCGGGACTCGAACCCGGGACCCCGTCGGCCGCATTCGAACATTCTAACCACTAGACCAACGAGGCAGTTACAATACAAAGTTACATCTAGGCTAATTTTTATCCCGGAAAATCAACGAGTTCCCACGTATAGTCCAGAAAAACCAATGCCACGCGGATGAAATCGCGGGCACAGCAAGTGATAAGATAATTATGTTGAGAATAGGTTATCTTACCAAGTTAACAGTTAATGTTCTATTTAATCACTTCTTGTCTGTATTGGAAGCTGGTTTAACGTGTGTTAAGCTTGGTTATACTTGTACAACAAAAAAAAAATCTTCTTTTATTTATAAAACAAAACTTAATTGCAGTTTCCTGTAGGCGCGTTTTATTGGATATTTGATAAAAAAAATTGCACTTAGGTAAGTTTCTAAATAGATATTTTTATCCCTACTGATATTTAAATGATATTATTTAGGCAGTGTTTTTGTTTGTTGGTTCGTCTTGCAATCACGCCACTGTGAATTATAGAAACGACTCGTTTTTTTTGATTATTCATGAATATAGTTAAAAACTTGGAGAGTGACATAGGCTACTTTTTATACCGGAAAATCGGAGAGTTCCCATCAGGATATTTGAGAAGTTAAATCTACGCGGAAGTTCCGGGCATCATCTTCTTGCCGGGACCGGGTCTTTGCCAGTAGGGTGGTAACTAGCCACGGCCGAAGCCTCCCACCAGGCCAGACCAGGGAAAATTCAGAAATTATAAATTTCCAAACCCTGCCGGGGATCGAACCCGGGACCTACGCACGTTAAGGCAACAGCGCTCAACACTGCGCCACGGAGGTCGTAAAATTACATTTGAAATGCGTTGATATCAAAATAAACTCAGCTTTATTCTCTTTGATATACGGTTGACATAAATATAATACAAAGGAGACTCGGGCGCGCGCGTCCTGATGCAGTTTTGCGTGTCGGCCTGCTGCATAATATGTAGCTAGCTAGGCTATAGGCTATAGAAAGCACTGAATTTAGATTTAGAAATAGGCCAAGTGTAACATAAGTGAGAGTGAGTGAGATGAAAACAAGATCTACAGACATAACAACAACATTTCTACAAAGTCACTAATTACCATTATCAATTTGGATAACGTACGTAAAAAAAAGAACAACTGCTGAGTTTCTTTGCCGCCTCCACTCAGTAGAATCTACTTTTCGAACTAGTGTGAATAATTAGTGAAATGAATAAATGACTGAATGAATGAATGAATGAATGAATGAATGAATGAATGAAATATTCATACTAGTGGTTTAACAAAACATTACGTCTTAACATAATAAGAGTCACCTGTATGTCCTTTAAGTTATAAATAAATTGAGTATTGAGTATACCTGCACGTAAACAAATTAATTAGAAAGTCTTAAATAGTGCTCAAACCTAGTCCAACGCAAGTCTGGCAATCCAGTAAGGCAAAAGAGCCAGTATCTTGGCACCGGGCCCATTGCTAATAAAAAAAATCGTAGGATTTTTGGTAGTGGTCATTTATGTTTAGTTTTGTTATATTTTGTACTTAATAGTGTTAAGACTCATTTTCATTTTTCTTACCTCATCAATGTATTTCTAGTGGAAGGCTTTGGCCGTGACTAGTTACACAAGACGTGCCGCCAAGCGATTAAGCGTTCCGGTACGATGCTGGGTAGAAACTTAGGGGTGTCCGGTGTAGGTTTAATATAACTGCCGTGCCCCTAACAGGCTATCCCGCTACCATCTTCGACTGCATCATCACTTACAATCAAGTGAGATCGCATTCAGGTGATAACTTGTACTGGTTAAAAAAATACTAGAAATGCGTCACAATGTAGTGTTTTTTTCTGTTTTATATTATTGTGTCTATTTTAAAAGTTCATTTTCCCTTGCAATACTAATTCCACTGGTAACCTGCAGTTACAAGCCGACAGCTGCCGTGCTCTGTATGATATGGCACAAAATAGGTAATACTACAGGTAATGGTAAGTAGGTACTAAGTACCTATAAGATACTGCGAGACATAATTTGATTGTAAAATTTTCCTACCAAATTATGCCCCGCTGACTGCGCATCAGGAGTCGGGTTGCACTGTGCACGTGCCCCTTCATATACCTAATACTAGCTGATGCCCGCGACTTTGTCCGTGTGGTTTTTTGATTCCCGCAGAAACTTTTTAATTATCCTTGATTAAAAGTAGCCTATGTTTTATTCCAGAATATAATCTAACTCTGTGCCAAATTTCATCCAGATCCGTTCAGCCGTTCTGGTGCGATTCACCAGACAAACAACCATCCATCCAAACTTTCGCAGTTCAGCCGTTATGGCGTGATTGCGTAACAAACATCCATCCATCCATACATCCATTCATCCACCTATCCATCCAAACTTTTGCATTTATAATATTAGTATAGAAGTATAGATTTTTATCTTTCCGGGCATGGACTTATCAATACAGATTCAAAAAATATATTTTCGCCAGAAAATGATACTTGTCGATGTCCTATTTATAGGCATAGGTCTCTACGCCGAGTCTACAGAATGTCTGTCTTCCTCAAACTGCGTAGGGTTACCATAACTTCGATGAAACAGAGAGATCTCATATTTTAATAATTAGCAGTGATGTCCCGTATATATTGGCGTTTCAATCAGTGAATATGATAGGTAGTCTATACTTACTTAATATTATAAATGGATGGATGGATGTTTGTTAGTAAATCACGCTAGAACGGTTGAAAGGATCTGGGTGAAATTTGGCATAGAGATAGATTATAGTCTGGAATAACACATTGGCTACCTACCAGTTTAGCTTAGGGTGATGAAGATATTAAAATCTATTAAAATAGCATAAGAGATATTTACACAGTGTATTGTGTATTACAGTGTATTACACAGTACACAATATGTTTGAGAATTTCAGTGTTTTACTAAATTATAATGACATCAAGGAACACTTGACTTGTTAAATTTTTGTTTATTTTTTTATTTCGACTTTTCATTTATTATTATTTAACTACATTATTAATTCATGTTCGACATTGCTTGAGTAGGTATCTAATTTTTAATTAAATTTATAACATTGTACTAATAATTTAATTTAATTCAAAAATTGCTAAATACCTAGGTACCTGAAAATTCACACAATTGATACAGTTGTTGTGGTGTTTCACCCCCGTACCTCGGAGAGCACGTTAAGCCGTCGGTCCCGGTAATTATCACTAACATGATAATAATCGTTAAAACCGCCAACCAAAATTGTAGCAGCGTGGTGGGTCTAAGCTCTAATTCCCTCTCTCTTATGAGAGTGGAGGCCTGTGCCCAGCAGTGGGACGTTAATGGGCTGTAGTGGTGGTGGATATAGTTGAATGTTATGGCCTCTCACTGAGATTTCTTACCATCAAATATTGTACAACATTCTTTGCAAATAAATGATTATTTATTTATTTATATTACTCTCCGGGGGAAAATCCCAGAAATTCTATAGACCTGGCAACCCTAATACAGCATCCCGCTTGGTCCGCCGGGACAACATCCGTAGTTGCGATGGGAATCGAATCAATTTGTCGGAGCAACATTGAGCATGTTCGATCTTCCTTGCTCGTTCCAATCTATAACACGAACCTTATCTCAATAGAAGCATTCGTGTGCCTAACATTTACAACACAATGACCTCATTGACATTGATAGTGATACCAAAGTGGAGTTACATTATAAATTCCATATGAGTATTTTGTCCGATAACCATTACAAGCAAAAATAAACAATTTGAAATGGAGATAGCATTTACCATGAATTTAACACATTACTACATTTTATCCCGGAAAATTAAAGAGTTTCCGCGGGAATCAAAAAACCTTAATCCACGCCGACGAAGTCGCGGGCATTATCTAGTAATAAATAAAAAATAGCTAATAATTGATTCAAAAAAAAAAGCGGATACCCGCGGTTTCTCTTCCATGGGAATATCTAACTAAAAATAAGGTAGGATTTACCTTATTCCTTAATAAGATTAAAAAGTGAATCTCTGCGCCTTTCAGTTTTCTGTCCTGCAATGGTTGTGGCTGGGCGTTGATGAGTCAGTCAGTGAGTGTGTCAGGACTTTTCTCTTTATTTCTCTGATTATGATATTTTAACCATCGGGTGGTGTATAAAATGTCCGGCACTTGCACTGGCCTGGCCCGGGCGGGTCAGTTGCCAAATGCGCCGACCGATAACGCCAGTATATACTAGCGAAACAACCACCCTATCAGCAGTAAATCTAGACATTAACCCGTATTCTGGAACCAGAACTTCACTGTTTTCTCGGCCAAGATATCCGATTTAGCCTATTTTTTTATTTGAGGATGGGGAATTTGTTCAGCAATAAACTAAAGACTGGGGTACAGGATCCATCCTACTACATGACGAGATGGCCAGGTCTGAGGCAGTCAAGGGTTACTTGCATCCGAATAAGTAGGTTGGAAATCGTTGGTAGGAATTCCAAAATAAAAATATGGTATGGTAAGAGCAATCAGAACACAGTAATTTGGATAAAATAATGTCTCTATCGTTGATAGAGCTGTCAAGTTGATTGTATTCTTGGACTACCAGGTATCTGGAACTCGTAGTTATTTTTTTAATGAAACAAAATTAGAATAGTCAAATTCCAAATCTGCAAAATATCACAAATTGATGTTGTTATTTGCGAAAAATTCTTGTTAAATTACATTCAAAAATACTTGTTAAACCGCGGTAAGTCGAGGTGATAGCGAGCGGAACAAATTCTCAGCTGGCAAGCGATGCATTCCACAAATGGACTGTACTTGCCAAATGCTACGCCGATACCGCCAGAGCATTGCAGCGAAACAACCACTCTATTAGCACTAAATTTAAACATTAACCCGATTTTAGCATACAAACTTTACCAATATTGGTCACAGGTTTAGTTAAATGCTAGGAAGATCACAATGAAATATGTATTATCTACATACTATATTATTTAAACCCTCGATGTGTCTTGCCTCTTGAGGACGTGACACTTTCATTTCTGCACTTAACTTTAGTCTGCCCCTTGCAAGTGAGACTGCTAAAATAGGCGCTATTTGGCTAGCTTCTGGCTAACACCCTCAGCAGCAACAGTAGAAATGTTTATAAAAATGCCAATCATTTTCTTCTTTTCAGAACTTCAGAAATGTTTGCTTCAAGAATAACAGTACCAGTGCCGAAGATAGAAAATCGAAATGTTATAAAGCCATTGATGTGCGGGCCAGGGCCCTGCGACGTATGGCCGTCGGTTGCAGAGGCTCTTATCAAACCCGTGTTATCACCTCTATGTGACGAGTACTATAACGTGAGTTCAGTTATATTATGAGAACCTATTGCTTACTATACTTATTTTACTATTCAATATCACCTAATAAAACAATCGTTATTATCTTAGCTATTGGTTAGAGACTGCTTCGGTATTTGGCGATTTCTCCATCTGTCTCCGTCTTGTATCTGCATCAAGTCCTCCTTAAACAGCTTTTGCATAACTTATACCCCCTTAACCCCATATAAACGGGGCTGGCAGATTTACTGTTTTAGTTCAGTCAGTAGTTAAACTAATATTTTTTGCCTTTTGGCTAAGGAGTGTGGATTGAGTGAGATTGTTCTTGTTCATGGTCCGCATTGTGCGAAGTATTTCTCAATTACAATTTCAAATAGAAAGAAAGTGGGTTTAATTAAATGTATGTGCCTACGTGAATTTACACAAATAAAAGTGCCCTAAAACTGGGCAGTTTGCCAGGCAAGAAAAACGCCCCTCTTTACCTTCTAGTAAAGTTTTCACCCTACTCCGGCAAAGCCAAAAGGAAGGGTTATGATTTTATAGTATTATTTTATGTAGTCTAATGTATGTATCTACCTTTGTATGAATGTATATTGTATATATGAAAAGTATGTATGTATATATGTTTTTTATATTTGTGTATGTTCCAACGTAGCACCTTAACTACTGAAGCCGATTTGATGAATGAGGCTGTCAATAGATTCGTTATTAGGGTCCGGGTAACATAGGCTACATTTAACATGAACAAAATTGACATGACGGATGTTACATCCAAAAAATTGGGGTCTCTGAAATTTTTACCGTAGGCGGGTTACAGATTTTTCATTAATACTAACTGCTTGTTACCTAAATAATAGGTAATTTAGCAGGTATCAACAATCTACACCCCTAGATATATTATGTGATTATCTCAACCCCCCAACTAGGACGGAAACTAATGGCACGATAAATGATATTTATCAACTAGTCTGACAATAATATATCATCAAATTTGCTTGTACTCTGTACTTAGCTAATGGAACTTTTGTTTATTCTAGAAATATAATCTAATCATGATTATTCTTGCAACAGATTTACTAGTATAGATAATAACTTTTACTTTACTTCTACTTAACTTACTTTGTATGGCATACAAAAGAAAAATTATTGGCTTAGCAGGAACTTAAGTAAAAAACATCTTTGATTTTTCAGGTAATGGACGACATACGCAATGGTCTCAAGTACCTCTTCCAAACAAAATGCAAGGTGGTGCTGGCAATGAGTGGCTCCGGGCACGCTGGCATGGAGGCCACCATTACTAATCTCGTCGGACCAAATGAGACCATGGTCATCGCGAGTAGGGGCATGTGGGACGAACGAGCTTTGAACATTGCCCAGAGATACAGTAAGTTTTCTCTCTCTCTCTCCCACGTCGTATTTCTCATTGGTATTGGATTATAATATTAATCATTCAAAGATTATTTACAACGGGGCAAATGAAGGGCAAATGTAAAGGCCGATTTAGGAACCTATAAATGCAAACACGACACAACTTCGTTTCTCCTCCAGCTAATAAAGCGTAAAGCTGGTTCTAGGAGCTAAAATTAGGTTACGGTTAAAGACCTACTTACAGAAGGAATCTGAACCTGCAACCTTTCGGATTTTAATCAGGTGTTCCTAGATGAATGGATCGACTTCGATTAATGGCACCTATCGATGCGCTCTATCCATTGATGTGGTATCACCCTCAGCACTCAAAAATCTAAACATGAGCATTGAGCTGACGGTTCCCGCATTTAGAGAACAATTATTCACAATGATTGTACCTGCTGTCTGTGATTTAAATGGTGAAACAAACATTTTCATCCACAGCTGCAGCTGCTGTCTGTTTTCTCCTGTATAACATTTTAGGTAGCATTTTGCCTAGTGCTTATGTAACAACTAGCTGATACCCGCGACTTCGTCCTCGTGCATTAAAGGTTTTTTGGTTCCCTCGGAAACTCTTTAATTTTCCGGGATAAAAAGTAGCATATGTGTCATTCCAGAATAATGCCAAATTTAGTTTAGATCCGTTTAGCCGTTCTGGCGTCATTGAGTTACAAACATTCATCCATCCAATAGAGCTATAGATATCAAGAAAAAAGTACCTAGTGGCTGGACACTCTTACAGTTTACTCTTTTTTTAAAAGGCGTACTCATACTATTGTGTGAATTTTAACACAAATTATTCATCACAGACATCAACGCGATACCAATTCGTGTCCCACTCGACGCCACGTTCAGTTTCGAACACATTGAGACCGAGTTGAAAAAATGGAAACCTACAGCCCTTTTCATAACCCACGGGGATTCCTCGACCGGCACCGTTCAGAAGCTAGAGGGTCTTGGGGAGCTGTGCCATAAGTAAGTGATTTACTCGTATTTTTTTATGCTCTTATTTGTTATTGCTTGACTTAAAATGTAGACTTAACGAGAAAAAAAGGATTGTCAAAAAAGGTTAACTTGGAATAAAGTGGAAACCTAAGTTTAAAAGTAAATTAAAAAACATCAATACCTTATAATAATTATATGCATGACTAAAATATCATTTTCTTTGAAATATAAAAAGAAACAGTCTTATTTAGACCTGCATAGCCTCTGACAGCGACGGTTATTGATTCTTAAATACCAAATCGGCAGGATATAGGTACTCAAATACCATTAAATGGCACTGTTAACTCAAAATGAGATTTTAACTGACATTCCTTGTTTATCTCATGTGGTCTTGAAATAAAATCTAGAGTAGATATGGCTACAGCTTGTAATAATAATAAAGTATTTATTATCCTTAACATTAGGATAAAATATTAAAAAAAGTTATGGTCGCCTTAGCAGCCTTAATTATTAATAGTTATTAAAACATAATGCCTGAGGTATTCATGCCTGCATAGAGCTGGCATCAGACATACCTAGGTCATAGGTTCCGCTGTATCACCTGCCACTTTATTTATTTTTCAGTGACATTTACTGTTTGTACCGCGGCTTTCGTTAATATTATAGTAGTTACGTTACGTTCTGGTAGTGAAACAAGAATGTCATAACTACAGTTTTAATTGGATAAAATAATATTAACGTAAGCCGCGATACAATAGGAGTAAATGTTACTGAAAAATAAAAGATTTTTCTACAGTAACCAGAGTTCTAGACTTGTTGTAGCTTAATAAAAAGTGTCACGCTTCTGTGGATTTAATACTAGAGGAGTCAAGAACGCTAGCGTGTTAAGAGGATCGTCTAGTTGTAAATTTTCATTTAAAAAGCGATAACGTTTTTCTTCGCGTAAATGTTGTCCACTATTCATAATTTTTAGAAATGTTGCAGATACAATGAAGAACTATGGTCGTACGTTTTAATTTTAAAGAAATATTGCTTATGTTAAAAGTTATTAGCGTCTAAATATCCATATTTTTGGCCTAAAAACTTCCTCGAGTATTTTAATTTTTTTTAATTTAACTAAACTAAAATACTAAAAAAATAAAACGTGCGAGCCTAGATTAAGGTGTACTGAATCTAATGAGACCAAAATTGTCTAATTTCGTAAACGTTTGGGGGGGTAAAATATTATCCGTTATCGCCGGGCGTTATCGCCCAATATTTCAAGAAACAATATTTCAAGAATCAAATGTAGGCATATGGCTACTGGACTTGCAACTCTCTCTATCGCACGATACGGAGAAGGCAGCGAAGCGTTGTGAAACAGATAGCATTATTGAAAATACCTACTCGCGTCGCGTTTCGTCACTAGACGATAGATAGTCTTAAGCGTTATTGTTTGTTAGGTGACTTTTGTTTCTTGATTGCTTTGAAAAAGCTATCAGACAGAAATGTGGAATCTTGATTAAACCTGTCAGTTTTTGTATTCTTATGTTAATTTAAATGCATAATAAACATGGTTAATCTTCCTACTGCCTCGTTGGTCTAGTGGTTGGCATGTTCGACTGCAGCCGACGAGGTCCCGGGTTCGAGTCCCGGGTCGGGCCATAATTAAGTATTGGGTTTTTATGACTAGAAATTCTCAGTACTAGCCCGGAGCTAGGAAGTTGGCGGTGTTGCACCCCCGTGCCTCGGAGAGCACGCTAAGCCGTCGGTCCCGGTTATTATCACGAACATGATAATAGTCGTTAAAGCCCGCCAACCCGCATTGGAGCAGCGTGGTGGGTCTAAGCTCTAATTCCCTGTCTCCTATGAGAGTGGAGGCTTGTGCCCAGCAGTGGGACGTTAATGGGCTGTAGTGATGAATCTTCCTACTATTATTCCCTTTTCCTCTGCAAGTTTACCTTACCGCCTTAAGAAAGGTACAGTAGACATCACCTAAACGTACCAAGACAATATATTACCATCATAGCGTATCTTATATAACCAGGGCGTATCATAAGGGACACCTGTAGGTTTGTCCTATGAAAAAAAGTTTGCAATTAAATTATACGTTTAGATACCTTGGTTTCGCATATAGGTTTCACTTATAGACAGAAAGGTTATGTAACCCCAACAACCCACTGCAAGCTTTTCGCAATACATAATCTGCATTAGGTACTTCTGAAATATTTATTTCTAATCTACACCACCCATTAGCTAAGCAAACACTGGCTTATCCTCCACTTTAATAGGACATTTATTATATAAAAAGCGACGCAAGAATAATATAGTAAAAGAATTAAAAAACATAAAAGTTTTATTCCTTGAAAGTGACAAGAGCTTTTGCTTTAGTGAAAAAAAGTGTCAAGAGCAATATGATTTAAGGCTAGTGGCGTCACGAACGCTGGCATGACAAGTTTTAGTAGGTATTGTTTGTTTGGCGTCTTTTGTTTCTTTGTTGCTGAGAGTCAATTAAAAATAAAAGCATTTTGTTTTTCGTAAGTAAAACTATATTTTAAGATACTGAACTCTATGTCAGACATAAGGGCGAATACACACCACGCACAATTTTTTTATAAAATTTGTAAATAAAAATATTTTTTTAACTATAAAAAATCCGGGCGTACTTTATTAGGAAGCTAGACAGATTACCGCGACAGAACAAAACGTGTTTGCTACTATTGAGATATCTTATAAATGAATAACAGGTAGGTACTTAGGTATATTTTTAATTTTATTTCCAAGGGTATAATGATTCGACTTAATAACCAATATTAAATAATATACTTGTTCATGACGTCTTCATGAGCGAATGAGAATAAGAATTTTCAAGTGTATACTCGACGTTAGCTGAATAAAGTTAAAACACAGCTAAAAAACTATTTCATTCAATTTGGAAAATACGGCAGACTGAACAATATGCGTCTACCTTCCTTTTTCTTGTTTTCTTCTCATCCAAGCAAGATTCAATGTAAAGAACTCTTAATTACTCTGGTACCTTTTAAGATATTGTTTATGAACTCACGATTAATTATTAAATGTGCCTTAATATATTATCATATATATCTAAATATTTTTTATTCGGAGTTCAAACCCATATTATAGAAGCTATACTTAGTTGATTTGGAATTACTAAAACGATTAAAAATTGGTTAACCAAAAATTAAATACTTAGGTTTAGGTAATAAGGTAATTCAATGATGGCCACATAAAATTGTACCAAGTCATTGTTTGGTTGTATTGATAATTAACTCAATTTTTAATAATTATATACATCCCTACAATTGGTAGGTACCTTAGAAAATATTAAAAGTATCAATTGAAATGCATATAAAAACCCCGGCCTATCCATGGGTCTTATCTAGGTAGGACTACTTATAACTAGTAACTGATCTAATTTATATTTTACCCATACTAACTATAGAGAATACTCTATTGATCTATAATCATTCATTACTTAAGTTATAGAGTCCACAGATATCTCTAGATAAGGTCCTGCCTATACTCCGTGCGTGCCTATACAAAAATTCCTGCTAGGATTTCGTAGCGCGATGCTCTTACTAACAAGATATTTTATCAAATATCACAGACGTATATTATATGGTATTGGAACTGAGACCTCGCGGTATCCATAAACTTGTACAGAGCGCCATCTATTGACATCATTGTGAAGTTCTGTAAAAAATACGGAAGCTCATTAAAAATTAAATAATTTCGTTTCCTTATAATATTTATCTTATTTTAGTATTTGTTGTTCAAGTACAGGATATAATTCAAATAATTGATAAGTTTCAGCCTCAGCCTTTCAGAAAATTGAGAGTTCTGAGGTCAACTTTGGACGTTAGAAAATCTCCACTTTGAAAGCCCCCCATTTCGTCTATTTTAGGGGAAAATTTTTAAAAAATATATTTTTGGACTCTATTCCTAATTATCTTTAAAATGATATACCGCAACCATATGTAACGCTATAAAAAATATTTTACTTCGCATTCGCTTCTATGAGAGCCCCCCTGAAACGATTTTTATAACTTTTTAAGCCATATTCGGCGGGAGGCCATCGGTTTACATATTACATTTAAATTTGAAGTAATTACGTTCAGTAATTCAGAAGTTATAAGGCTCTGACAGACGGACGGACGGACGGACGGACGGACAAGTGCCAATTCACTCAAGTAGACTCAGAGACCTTCGCTTCGCTCGGTCAATTATATACATATATACCACCACTACCACCATCACCACTACAGCCTATTAACGTCCCACAGCTTGGCACAGGCCTCCACACTGATAGGAGAGAGGGGACGTATGTATACAGTATACACTTAACTTTGTTGTTCTAACAATTCTTTATCTAAAAGTATTTCTACACCTGCAAATACGGTCATTTACGTAAATACAGCTTTCAGTCCGCTAATAAAACAGCTAGTTTATGCCTAAGAGCAATGATTTTAATATTATGTTAATATCTTAGAGGATTTTGTTACTCTTTTTCAGGTACGGCACACTCCTAATAGTGGACACGGTGGTGTCAATAGGCGCAGTGCCGTTTTTAATGGACGAGTGGGGTGTAGATGCTGTGTACGCATCCACCCAAAAAGCTCTAAGCGGACCTGCCGGTATATCTCCAGTGGCATTCAGCGGGAGGGCCGAGTGAGTTTTTATGAAAGCTCAGCACACGTTTTTACACTATTTGAGCCTTACTTTTTAGGGTTCCGTACCCAAAGGGTAAAAACGGGACCCTATTACTAAGACTCCGCTGTCTGTCTGTCTCCAGGCTGTATCTCATAAACCGTGATAGCTAGAAAGCTGAAATTTTCACAAATGATGTATTTCCGTTGCCGCTATAACAACAAATACTAAAAATTAAAAAAATATATATATTAAGGGGGGTCCCCATACAATAAACGTGTTTTTTTTCGTATTTTTTTGCTCAATATTAAAAACGGTAACAGGTAGACGGTTCAAATTTTCACAGAATGTTAACTTGTATATTACCTTTCAAAATAAATAATTAAATATCAATAAAGTAAATATTAAAGGGGGGCTCCCATACAACAAACGTAATTTTTGTTTTTAATACGTCATAAATCGTAAAACTTACTACAGGTTTGTACGGAACCCTCGGTGCGCGAGTCCGACTCGCACTTGGCCGGTTTTTTTAATAACATGTAGCTGTACGCGAGCCCTCATATTCATTGTGTCAGATTCAACCATATCATGTCAAAGTATGGTCAAAGTAAATAAGCCGACTTTTAATTCAATGGAATCCTCGCCTAGTTTTAATGTACCTAAGTTAAATACCTACAGTAAAACTGTTCTAATTAGAGTTACTTCTCACAAATAAACATACCTTTTCTTTCTATACTTAGAGACAAAATTAACAACCGGAAGCACCAGCCACCATTTTACTTGGACATCAAACTGTTGGCAATGCAATGGAACTGCTACGGGAACACACGAAAGTTAGTAAGAGTTTATATTTTACGCATCTCGATTCTCGATATAACGTTGATAGATTACGAATATCGAAAGACAATAACTTCAGGTGTTTACAAACTAAAATACCTAAAACAAAGGTATCATCTACACTCCCAAATAAAATATCTGTTAAAGATGGCTTACGTGATTGACCGAGCGAAGCGAAGGTCTCTGAGTCTACTTGGGTGAATTGGCACTTGTCCGTCCGTCCGTCCGTCCGTCCGTCCGTCCGTCCGTCCGTCCGTCTGTCAGAGCCTTATAACTTCTGAATTACTGAACGTAATTACTTCAAATTTAAATATAATATGTAAACCGATGGCCTCCCGCCGAATATGGCTTAAAAAGTTATAAAAATCTTTATTTCAGGGGGGCTCTCATAGAAGCGAATGCGAAGTGAAATATTTTTTATAGCGTTACATAGGGTTGCGGTATATCATTTTAAAGATAATTAGGAATAGAGTCCAAAAATATTTTTTTTTTAATTTTTCCCCAAAAATTGACGAAATGGGGGGCTTTCAAAGTGGCGATTTTCTAACGTCCAAAGTTGACCTCAGAACTCTCAATTTCCTGAACTATCAAGCCTGAAACTTGATCAATTATTTGAATTATATCCTGTACTTGAACAACAAATACTAAAATTAGATAAATATTATAAGGAAACGAAATTATTTAATTTTTAATGATGATGATGTTTTTAACAGAACTTCACAATGATGTCAATAGATGGCGCTCTGTGATGCCGCGAGGTCTCAGTTCGGGGCGAACCACTAGTTTATACGAGTTCACCAGAGATGGGAACAATAGTTTTTCTTACAAAGTCAAGACTGTTATAATTATTAAATAAAAAACGTAAAATACTAGTAAGTACCTACTAGTTTAAAATCCTCATTCTTACTTATTATTGGGTAGTCATTTTAAAATAAAATCTCTTGCTGTTTGGATGGTATGCTTATTATTTTAAGCTGAAAAATCATTAGTTCGGAAAAATCATCGAAATAGGAAACAGTCGAACTAAACGTCTGGAAATACCTAAATATTGTAATAATCTTTTGTTATTTGCGAGATAGGCTTGCGTTGTGATCATACTTAGTGCAAAACAGTGGTGAGGTCTAGGTAGAGTTATACGTGGCAGGAAACACGTGCGAAATATATCTGGTACAAAACCAGATTCATCGTTGTTGTTTGAAAAAAGTAACATTTTTTTTATTTGAAAAGCCCCCCACCAAACTGGCCCCTACGCCAAAATGGTCGTCAAATCAAATTATAAAAATCATTGTCAAATTATTTCGCAGATATTATCATCACACGTTGTCACCTCCTTTGTTATGGGCTCTGCGACAGTGTTTGCAAGAAATATGCCATAGAACTCTGCCGACGGTCTGGAAGACTCACGCTGACGTCGTAGCGCATTTCCACAAGCGTCTGCAGCAAAATGGCTTCAAACTCCTGGTCCCGAAGCCTGAAGATCGCTTGGTGACGGTCACCACAGTTGTGTTACCAAATGGATATGATTATTTAAAGTTCGTCAAGCATTTAAGAGAAAAGTGAGTTCCAACAATTGGGTATTTGATAACTAGTCAATTTTTTTTTTATTATTTCTAATAGAGGACCTGCCAAAAGACGTTATATCCACGTCTCATGTTAATTTAATGTTTGACAACCATTTTAAATTATCTATTAAAGTAAAAAAGTGCGTTGACTTTTGATGACGTCACAATTCAGTATTTCACACAAAATCCTATACTAGAGGCGTGCGTTTTGAAGTTTGAAAAAAAGCTACCTACTGATTTGACTAGTTAGTAATTGTCAAATTATCGTGCTGCAGTTAAGAATTTAGTTACTGACAATGTGCGTTGAGTGGCAAAAACTTAAAAGTACACAATTGTTTTTCCATTTCAGTCACAATATTCTGATATTCGCCGGCCTTGGACCTACAGTGGGAAAAGCTCTACGAATCGGTATAATGGGAGTGAACGCTACTACGGAAGTAGTTGATGCTGTAGCAGACGGAATGACTGCCACTTTCAGAGCACTTACTAAGTCTTCCCTGTGAAACGAGATAATATTATTATATTAGATATAATTATTTATTATTATTGAATATATCAGTTTTGGTACCTAATAATAATTGGACCTACTTATGCAAAAAGGAACCAATCCACACACATGCCAAAAATGAGATAAGTATACAGAAAGCTTTTAAAATGCACCTTCTATATCGACCCTAGAAAGATCAAAATGATCTGACAAATTTTGACATTGTGTGACCAAAATTACAAATAAATAAATAAATATAATTTATAAATATTAATTAAATTAATTAATTAGTAGGTATATTTGTTATTAATATTTCAATGATTTATAGCTACAATTATTGAATTAATTATTTTATTGTTTCCTCGCAAATAAGAGAAAATTACTATACAAGCCTCGGCCGAAATAGCAATTCTCAGCCTCGTTTACTTATTAAAAACCTTAGGCTGGCGCCTCGTCCTTCCAATATTTACTCAGCCGTGAATTGCTAAATTTCCCGCCTGTGCAGTAGTGTAGGTACTATTAAACTTGACTTTTACTGATATTAATAAAACTACTTTTGTACCTACCTTAATGTATGTACTTAATTAAACAAAGAATGACATTTATCAATGTCGTTCTTTGTTTGATTTCAAAACCATATTAAGTGTTTGTGTAAATAATAGCTAATTTAAAATTATAAATAGGTATTTGTTCAGCTATAAATTAAGAAATTTAAAAATGCTTTTTATTCTATAGGTAGCTATTTATCGATAAAAAATCCTCCAATGAAAATTTCAAGATATATGAATGCACATCGATCGTCCAGTTACAGTTATAATATCAACAGTAGGTATGGATATAATTATTTATTCGCTTTCATCTAAAACAAAAACCGACTTCAAAACTATACCTATAAGTACCAATTTAAACTAAAAAGTAAAAAACATTACCAGGGTACATATTTTGTTTTTTGTTGATTTGCTCAAAAAGCGCTAAATGAATTTCGATATAATGTATATGGGACCACCTCTCAAGTATGATCTACCTACCAAACAAAAAAAGAATCACCAAAATTGATTCATAATTGGAATGTTCGCGTCACATACATACAAAAAAAACGTACAGTATATTTTTTTTTTAAAGTCGGTTAAAACTCGGTTTATTTCATACAATAACTTATCTTGATAGCCATCTCCAATGTTAATAGGAATTCCATGAAATAATTAGGTTTCGCGTGTCGGTAGGATAGGACATAACGACAAAAGGGTTGGGTATGTGACCCTACTAGGGTTCTGGACAGACGGGACGGCATTAGGACTGCACGCCGACTGCAAAATTGCAGTATTGCTATTACCTATTCTGTGGTATTGTTGCAGTTTTTGTGCGGTTGGCA
This sequence comes from Erebia ligea, assembly GCA_917051295.2. Taxonomy (NCBI): domain Eukaryota; kingdom Metazoa; phylum Arthropoda; class Insecta; order Lepidoptera; family Nymphalidae; genus Erebia; species Erebia ligea. Next base: position 8,310,954 of record OU785233.1, on the reverse strand, counting down.
TAATAAGCAGATTCCTTGTTCCATGGTTGGCATAGTTGCATCAAAACTCCAAACTGACTGCGCAGTCTCCATGCAGACGGTGTGCAGTTCTAATGGAAATACACACTGTTGTGCATTCTATTGCAATTAAATCAAATGCAGTGAAACTGCTTCCAACTGCAGTCTGTCTGGACATTAACGTGTCTTAAGTTGAGTTTCCGCATTTCATAACACGTTACAGCAAGCTTTTCGTGATATCAACATATATCTGAAATGTTTATTTTGAATCTACAACATCTACTTGCTGACCCACCCCGACTCCGCACGGATAGACAACCCGCGGTACTAACTAGTATACCTACTACCACCACCCACCACCACTACAGCCCATCAACGTCCCACTGCTGAGCACAGGCCTCCACTCTCATAGGAGAGAGGGAATTAGAACTTAGACCCACCACGCTGCTCCAATGCGGGTTGGCGGGCTTTAACGACTATTATCATGTTAGTGATAATAACCGGGACCGACGGCTTAACGTGCTCCCCGAGGCACGGGGGTAAAACACCGCCAACTTCCTAACTCCGGGCTCGTACTGAGAATTTCTAGTCAGAAAAACCCAATACTCAATTATGGCCCGACCCGGGACTCGAACCCGGGACCTCGTCGGCCGCAGTCGAACATGCCACCCACTAGACCAACGAGGCAGTCAACCTACCTACGAGGTATACCTACTACATTAATAACTAATAACATATTTTTAACCGACTTCAAAAAAGGAGGAGGTTCTCAATTCGACTGAACAGATAATGTTTTTTTCGTACCACTTGCTCAAAAAAGTGACATTCTATGCCACAAAAAGCGAACTTAACAATAGTCATTTTTAATCTGTTAAAAACAGGGAAAGAAAATTGTACTGAATTTCATTCATCCTCTAGGGGGAGAATGTGATTTAAATTTGGAATACTTACCGAAATGTATACTGAACTACATCTGTGTTTACACCATTGAGTTTGTATATAAAGCAACATCTTTTTGAAAAACGAATACGCATTTATTAAATAAAATTGATTATTAAATAAAATGACGAAAACCGACGAGGCCGTATGAGCTTGATGCCTTTGCTTTTCCGACAAAAAAATATTAGTCTAGGAATTTGCCGCGTTTTTGTTTTCTTCAAATACATAAACGTTATTTGTAACTCTCTCTATCAATAATTGGACCAATGTTTCGAATGTTAACTTTTACTTTTAATTTGCTTTTGACTTTTGACTTTTTGACGACCTCCGTGGCGCAGTGTGTAGCGCTGTTGTCTTAACGTGCGGAGGTCCCGGGTTCGATCCCCGGCAGGATCAATTTGGGAATTTATGATTTCTGAATTTTCCCTGGTCTGGCCTGGTGGAAGGCTTCGGCCGTAGCTAGTTACCACCCTACCGGCAAAAACGTGCCGCCAAGCGATTTAGCGTTCCGGTACGATGCCGTGTAGAAACCGAATAGGGGGATGGGTTTAATATAACTGCCATGCCCCTAACAGGTTAGCCCGCTACCATCTTAGACTGCATCATCACTTACCATCAGGTGAGAGTCAAGGGCTAACTTGTAGTGGATAAAAAAAAAATTGTCATTTTTTTTAATAAATGCATAACTCATATTATTATTGTGTTAATTTTTTCGCAAATGGTACGAAAAGTAGAGTATTTTCCTCGGTGATAAAGCTGTCTGAGTCTTGGGTGAACTTAAATCGTCACCCGCGACAGAAGACACTGCTTTATCCCCTTGGTTAATAATCTACTATTTACTATTTAGGTATATAGTTTTGAAGTCGGTTTTTGTTTTAGATGAAAGCAAATAATTATGATATTTTTCGATTTCTCTATCTCCACCGAATGAATATGATACCAATTAAGAGCAGGAAAATCGAGGTCATCCTTTTACCTGGTATAAGTTAAGGATACGTGGGTAAAGGAAAGAAGAAATTCAGAATTCACAGGTAATTTAATGCATACCAAAATTGTATGACGTTGTACAGACATTTTGACCAGTTACACCAGTCAAAGCAATTTAATTTTACATAGGTATTGTTTGGACGCCGAAAAATTTAAGGTACAAAATGTATATTATATCTATTGTAAAATTTTGAATTATAAAAAACAGTCAATCCCTTTGTATAGCGAGGGAGAATATAATGAGTGAGCTAAGAAAAATATATTTATCAAATAAAAACAATGCAACACAAGCAAGTTTATAGTACCCTTTATGGCTATTAGTTTTGTTAATCGCAAGCCATAGGTGATTATTGTCTACTGTTAGATTATGTACTAAAACCAAAATAAATCGTGTTCTTTATGAATCATATTCTAATTACGTCAAAACATAAAATAAAGATAGCCAATAACGTGAGTATAACAATATTATAATACATTCACAAATTTTGATGGACTAGATCCCACAACAAACGCAAAAATCCTTTACAAAAAGTTTCCAATTTTTGGCAATGTTTCACAAAATAAACCCCGAATTTTGTGCCGTAAAAGCGAAATACTTAGATGTTTATATAAACATAATATAAAGTATATTATCAATATCAATCAAAGCAGACATATTATTTCTAGCTACATGGCATTTATATCCATCACATCAACACATTTGGACTAGCTTCCTTAATTTACGTAACTATAAAACTGTTTACCTAAATTATTAAACAAAACTAGTCAAGATTACGTAAACTATATCTAAATAATTGCTTTTTAACGGTGTGTAACCATGCTAACGGTCTATAACAGCTCATTAAACGTAAAATATCAATAGGTATTATATTATATAGAATTATATAAGTAGAACAACGTATGAATAAGGTATTTAGTATTTACAAAATCTGCTGTGGCCGATTCTCGCAAGATTATATCGAACTTAAGTTACTTAAGTTTACTTACATATTAAAGTTAACACAGGCTTATTAAATACGGTAAGACCTACCGAATATGTAACATGTACAAATGTGGTATTACATAAAGATATACAAACTACAAGCAAATGCACAAATAGAGATGATTGAATCGACGACAATATAGTTGTGATGGTTTCGACATGACAAGGTACGATCGCTACGATGCCGTATAATATACATTAGAGTTGTAAATAAATATGCACATAGGAAAAATAAAGTTTAATAATTTATTATTTACATTAAGAAAATATGGCACATCTTTAACATCATCGACCGCGCTCACACTCCTGTCTCTCCGTGCGGTCGAGTCGGACGACCGACGCGCTCCCTCGGGTCCTGCCCACTAGACACTACCTCTACCGAGCACTCCGTGCGCCTACAAGTACGAATTTCTGGACATAATACCAATTAATATACCGGTGGGAATTGAATATTCAAACGCCGTATGCGACGAGGCGCCCCGCTCCGAGCCGTCGCTCGGCCGACCGCCGCACCACCGACTAAACTAGACACATTCGAATCGCAAGAGAACATAAAAATATATCAGTCTATAGAGCGAAGCGTTCACTCACTTAGCCTAGTAGCAGTCTGGGACATAGACGGGGGTTCCGGCGCAGTAATACTGTGTCGGGCGACAGCGGCCGTGTGCGCGGGGCGCGAAGTCGCGGCGCGCGGCGCTCAGCTCGGCGCGTCTCGGCGCGGCGCGCGCTGGCGGCGGTGGCGCGTGCAGGCGCAGCACGCGTCGCCGCGCCGCCGCCGCGCGCACGCCGCTCGCCCGCAGCGCTTGCGGATGCACGTCACCTCACCGTCCTGAAAAACAATGAAGTTAGTTGTGAACGAAAACGTCCGAGACAGCTCAAACTGTCTTCGACCTAATTCTGCGCACAGGTCTCCTCTGACATCTAGAAGAATTCAGTACATCTTGGTACACTAGCCAAGATTGGATTGGCAGACCACACACATATTGTTTCCTCGTGATATTTTCCTCCACCACTGAAGCAAGTGATATTTAGTTCTTCAAAGCATACATGTAAGCAACAATCCAGGGGAAGGTATTAATTATAATGCTAACATATAACTGTCGCGAAAAGTTACCACGCCAGGAATTCAAGCCCCGGACCCTTCGAAAATGCCGAAGACTTAACCACATTAGGGTACCACTAACCACCGTGTCTATATCCTCAAGTCTTCTCGCTAAGAGCTTGAGAGTACCTAAGGGGATACTTATTACCTACATCTGTTCAGACTAGCTCAACAGATTTAGGCTGGCTCTTCAAGTACAGGAAACTTGACTGTGAACAACTGAATGCAGCGACTAGTGAATTGACACAGCTTACCTTGCACCTGCACGTGACGCATCTCTGTTCCCCATGCGAATGTATCGACGGATGCACTTCCTTGCCATTGGGCAGAGGGCCGTCTGGGAACTTGCAGCCTCCTTCGGCGAGGATCTCTTCAGGCGTGCGTGGGGCCCCTTGGTCCTTTGGCGTTTCTTCTTCTGTCTTTTTTGCTTTCACCTAGAACGGTAATAGGAACTTTTAATTTTCTGGATTTTAGTGCGCTTAGATCAAGAAAACTCAGGCTGAAATGGAAATACGCTAGCCTGGAACCTAGAAGGGCCTTGGTTCCTCTACAGTTCTCTAAATCGCTTGGTACGTCTTTGTGAGAAGGGTAGTAAACAGCTGCGGTGTTAGCCTCCTATCAAACCATCCTCCAGCATCCTTGTAAGCTTAGTTTAGTTGTAATAGAAAATAAGGGAGCTACAAGACGTGGTTCTTTAATATTGATGTGGTAGTAATTGAGGGACCAGTGGCCTAGATGTGACGCATAACAGTAGATTGCGATTGTTAAGTAACATTGATCCAAGTCGGTAACTGGATGGGTGACCGAATTTGGAGGTTCAAATATGGCTTTTTCGTTTCATCCGTACCCCGGAGAGCACGTTAAGGCGTCGGTCTCGGTTATTATCACAAACATCTGGCAATAATTGTTACAAAAACCTAAGTGTTTATTACTCTTAGTCGAGTCGTATGCGGAAGGACGTGGGAACCCACCGCATTATTATCCCAAGAAAACTCCTACCATTATGTGATTAATGGAAAGGGGTCACACCCCTTAGTAATGAGAAATATGACGCAAAGAGAGAGAGAGAAAGAGAGAGAGAGAAATTGCTTCGTGACTTCAAATCACCGTGCTTACCTCTGGGCAGACTCTGCAGCAAGCCTTCTTGTCAGGTCTGTACGCGTCCTTCTCAGCGCACCTCAGCGGCGGACACCTCACCCGCGGACACCGCACCTGCCGCGTGCTGAACTCGCACGTGCATATCGCACACGTGTCGTACCCGCCCGGCACTAAGTACGGGTGCCAGGAGGAACCCGGCGCGTGGTACTGCCCCGCGAGATGGCAGCCGTGCGACTCGTTCCACACTGCTGTTGTTGAATCTGCAATTTGAATAAATGGTAGGTATTTAAAAAACTTCTTGGGTTTTGAGTGAAAAAAACTAGAAGTTTAATTCGCTATAATCCGCCACAGAAGGTAAATCTTCAGGAGATGTTGACTCTACAATCAACATCTCCTGAAGATGCTCCGGTGTCGGAGTGAAACGTACGTTGAGGGTATTTTGGAAGATTTATGTGGTGTGGAGAATATCGTGGGCTGCAAGTTCAAGATACGCACTGTACCACATAGATTTACCTTCTGTGGCGGATTATAGCGAATTAAACTTCTAGTTTTTTCACTGTCATGGACTTCCGCAAAGTAACGCCTGCTTCTATCCAATATTTCTCGGGTTTTATTTTAATGAAATAAATAAATACAAGTTTATTTCAAATAACAAACTACTACGAATACACGACAAACAAATAAAAACGAAGCTAATAACTAGATTAGCCGTTATATTATAGCCGGTTAAATAAACCGTTACTTGGTTTCAACTCCAGCTGAAACCCTGCAGCAACGGTTCACTTAACAGCAGCTAAGTAATTAGTTAATTGATATGTTAAAAGTCTAACTCAACTACAATATTTAATATCTTTGACCGCTTAGCTTTTTGTGAATTATTTCAAGTCATCTGTTCATATAGGCCTCCATTAAACTTAATTTATTAAATCCACAAACACGAGGCCTAGAAAGCTAAACGCATCGGAATTTAAATGAAGGAATACAGGACAAGATACCTATTATGGCACCATTACCTTTCAAAACAATCCTTTTAATCTATATCTATACTTATAATAAAACTGTAACAGGTCCAATTCTGTACATTGAAGATATTTTGAAAATTTTTTTTGGAGGGCACTCATTATTCGGTACTGAAGCCAAATCTGTAATTTTTTTCATTTTTGTCTGTCTGTCTGTCTGTCTGTCTGTCTGTATCTTGGCCGCGCATCACGCCGAAACTACTGAATGAATTCAAACGAAACTTGGCACGATTTGAGCCCATACTACGAGATAGGACATAGGATACTTTTTATCCCGAAATTCTACCCCTAAAGGGGTGAAATAGGGGTTGAAAGTTTGTATGAAAGTCCTTAATTTCTCAAGTTATAGCCATGAAACTTGATATATGAGCTGTGGGTTGAAAATGGAGACATACGTGTTTCACAGTTTTTGAAAATTCGACCCCCAAAAGGGTGAAATAGGGGATGAAAATTGGTATGAAAGTTCTTCGTTTCTCAAGATGTTTTACAAGTTATATCAACGAAACTTTTTATTTTGGCTAACGGTAAAAAATAAAGAAGTACGTGTGTCATAGTTTTTCAAAATTCCACCCCTAAGGGGGTTAAATAGGGGGTGAAAGTTTGTATGAAAGTCCGTCATTTCTCAAGTTATATCGATTAATCTTGGTATACAAGCTACCGGTTGAAAATAAAGAAATAATTGTTTCACAGTTTTTGCAAATTTTACCCCCGAAGAGGTGAAATAGGGGTTGAAAGTTTGTATGAAAGTCCTTCATTTCTCAAGTTATATCGATGAAACTTGGTATACAAGCTACCGGTTAAAAATGAAGAAATTTGTGTTTCACAGTTTTTGTAGATTTTACCCCCGAAGGGGTGAAATAGAGGTTGAAAGTTTGTATGAAAGTCCTTCATTTCTCAAGTTATATCCATGAAACTTGGTATATGAGCTGCGGGTTACAAATGAAAACATACGTGTTTCACAGTTTTTCAAAATTCCACCCCCAAAGGGGTGAAATAGGGGTTGAAAGTTTGTATTAAAGTCCGTCATTTCTCAAGTTATTTCGATGAAACTTGGTATATCCACGCGGACGAAGTCGCGGGCATCAGCTAGTTTAATAATAATAATGTCCTCCCGACCAAATTTCGGCCACGGCGGCCAATCTCCAGAGAGATTTGCCATCTGCGCGGGAGATATTAAAGTGCGCAAGTGCGTGAGTGCACACAGGTGCACTCTCTCTTCCTTTTACTATCATAGCCCGATGGGACGGAAAATCCAACACGACCGGAGAGAGATCAGCCGCAGGACCGACGGCTTTAAGTGTTCTCCGAGGCACGGGGGTGAAACACCGCCAACTTCCTAACTTCGGACTAGTACTGAGAATTTCTAGTCAGAAAAACCCAATACTTAATAATGGCCAGACTCGGGACTCGAACCCGGGACCTCGTCGGCTGGAGTCGAACATGCTAACCACTAGACCAACGAGGCAGTTTACAGTATAGAATACACTACCTACCTACCTATTATTGCACCATTACTCTTCAAAACAATCCTTTTGATTTACGAAGATGCGGGGCCTTCATAAATGGATGCATAAAACTATAAAAGATGAAATAATAGAAATAACTCACTGGTACAAATAGGGCAGCATTGTCCGGGCGGTTGGACTGTGGGAACGGCGCAGTCGACAGGTGGACATCGCACCGGATCGCATCGCAGTATGCCGTGGACACATCCGCACATATGACAGGACTAAAACAATACATTCAATATTAAAGATCCATACTTATATAAGGGGGTGGACAGGGCTTAGCTATCCAAAGCTAAAAGATGCAGCTCAAAATAGAGAAGATTTTCGCATGATGACCGCCAAACTTCGTTTTGAAGAACGAAGGTGATGATGATGATGATGCTGATGTTGATGATACTTATATCCAAAAATAGATACTGCAAAACTTGTTAGGATGATTTCTATTAGACGTAATTCTATTAAGTATCATGACCTAGACATGATAAAATCTCCTAATATTCGTTGCTCTAACTACACGAAAAGTTGATGGCCGAAATTTTAGATAATCTTTTAGATATCTTTGATAGATAAACTTTGAAATTTTAGATTTCAGTCTACTCATTAAAGACAATGGCAGTACTAAACGGTTATCTATTGGGGCATCCGTTCATAAGTAGGTATATATAGGAACTAGCTGATGCCCGCGACTTCGTCCGCGTGGATTGAGGTTTTTTGGCTCCCGCGGGAACTCTTTAATATTCCAGGATAAAAAGTAGCCTATGCGTTATTCCAGACACACAGTTTGGTACAGAGATTCAGATCCGTTCAGCCGTTCTGGCGTGATTGACTAACAAACATCAATCCATCCATACATCAATCCATCCATACATCCATCCACCCATCCATCCATTCATCCAAACTTTCGCATTTATAAAATTAAGTAGGTATAGATTCCTCACCTCAGTAGACATCCATTGCGTGCCATCTTCATACAATTTTCCTGCGTAGTAACAGGATGCAGAGTTGGAAAGTGAATTATCCGGTGGCGGTGAGTTCATGTGTGTTGGTACATAGTTAGCACCAACATCGTTCGAGTATGAACCTGCTGGCAGACACGAGGCTGGCACGCTTATCTGAAGAAGTTAAGTTTAATTATAATAATTAAGTCGTCGAATCAATCGATAAAATCTATCTAATCGTATGAGTTTTGACCACCCTACCGGCAAAGACGTACCGCCAATATGATTTAGCGTTCCGGTACGAACGCCGTGTAGAAACCGACTACCATCTTAGCCCGCTACCATCTTAGACTGCATCGTCACTTACCATCAGGTGAGATCGCAGTCAAGGGCTAACTTGCAGTGGAATAAAAAAATGAGTTGACTGTTCGTGTTCAGGTGGTCGGTGGTTCGAACTTCGGGCACGCATTTCTTTTTGAAGTGAAACTTCTTCTAACACCGTTGTGATTTGAAAATTCGATGAAACGGAAAAGCGACACCAAAAAGATACAAGCATATTCATAAACTAGTATGGCGCGTGGCTGCGCGGCCCGCTGAAGCGGACCGCGTAATGGACCGCGCGGTCCACTGTCTACTTACTCGCTGTCCTACTATCTTGCCCCCCGATTATGTAAGAATGGCCGATCAAATCGTCAAAGTTCGGCGTCAAAGTAAAATAAACCATAACAGCATTAAATTAGAGCTCAATTTCGAAAAACGAAATTGAGCTCTAATTCAATGCTGTTATGGTTTATTTTACTTTGACGCCGAACTTTTACGATTTGATCGACAATTCTTACATAATCGGGCAGCTGGTTTACTGTCTACGTGTTCTGATCTGAACAACACACTGCAATGCTAGTGAGCACAGTGGAAGCACCAGCACGCCAAGCGTCCGACGTAAAAGAAAATTCTCATAAAAGGTAAACATAAAATAAAGACCACCAACCCCCCGCCCCTCCCTTTTTGTTTGAGCAGCCCCTAAGTAGGTACCTATCTTTAATACCCTGACCGTGCTCCTCACCCATCATCCGAACCTTCGATCATCATCTCTCTCCATATTTTTTTCTCCGAACCATTCGTCAAAATGAGATTGCTTCCATAAAAACAAATCTTGAAAAGGAACCGTAGTCTTGCATAGTTCTACACTTGTAGCCTCTTCAATATTCGCCATACATTTTCTATGGAAAATAAATTCCGCCATCTTGAATTTTTTTTCTGTTCATCAAGTAGAGCTTCATGTTCTGATCATCTTTTGCCAAGAAACCACTCTTCCATCTTTTATACTCTCCGAGATAGACACCGACGCAATTTGTATGGCGGCCATCTTAAATCCGCCATTTTGAAATTTTTTTTCAGCTCACTGTCAATTGGATGAAGTATCGAGTGACATTTGTTCGCCATCTTCAATACCCTTTTCTATGGAAAAATAAATTCCGCCATCTTGAATTTTTTTCCTGTTCATCAAGTAGACCCTCATGTCCTGATCATCTTTTGCCAAGAAACCACTCTTCCATCTTTTATACTCTCCGAGATAGACACCGTCGAAATTTGTATGGCGGCCATCTTAAATCCGCCATTTTGAATTTTTTTTCAGCTCACTGTCAATTGGATGAAGTTTCGAGTGACATTTGGTCGAGCACCCCCCACCTATCTTCGATACCCTGGCTGGTGCTCTTCATCCGTCTTCGAAATCCTCAATCATCAGCTCTCTCTGTATTTTTCCTCTTAATGAATTTTTGTCTTTTATACGAAACGATGAGTGAAAAAAAAAATGTTCATACAAAATTGTACAGGAGAGGTGATCAATCAGTGAATCAGCACGAGCAGCTATATATATATTAATAGGATTTAGCCTGCAAGAGAATGAGATAGAATACAAGTTATATTTATCTCATGCTCTTGTAGGCTACTATTCTGAAGTTTCAATTCTGCCGTGTGACACACTTTTTTTTTATTCCGAGGTATGCGCGTTTTAAGCAATGAAATAACACTTGTTTTCGGTGAAGGTAATCATTCGTGAGGAATTCTGCATGCAGAGATTTTTCATAGTGCTCTGACGATGAACAGGTGAAGATGAATCAATTCACCGCAAGCTTTACATGCGCACAGAATGTTCCGCCGGCTTTGGTATCTTTTATCCTTCAGATTTTTTCGTGTTTAAAAAAACTCACCTCATTTTCATAACCTTAGCCGCATGAAAAAACAATGTGGTTACTATTTAATGATATTAATATATTTTAATACTTATTATTCACTAGAATCTAGATGATGCTTGCGACTTTGTCCGCGTGGATTAAGGATTTTTTATTCCCGCGGAAACTTTTATTTTCCGGGGTCAAAAGTAGCCTTTGTCCTTCCCCGAGATACCACCTATCCCTGTACCAAATTTCATCAAAATCAGTTGAATACATGGGCTGTGAAAGCGTAAGCATTTGTTAATTTTCATATTCTCATCAAATCCTTAGGAATTTTGATGTACCAAAAACTATATCTAGTCTTTATTGTTTTCCTTCTTCATTTTTCACTCGATATGCCCGCGACTTCGTCCGCGTTGATTAAGTTTTGTATTCCTGTAGGAACTCCTTAATTTTCCGGGATAAAAATATCCTTCCCCGGGATGTAACCTACATCTGTTCCAAATTTCGTCAAAATCGGTTGAATACATGACCCGGGAAAGCGTAGCAGACAGACAGACGGACAGACACACTTTCGCATTTATAATATTGTATGGACTTACCTGATGCAACCGCGTGCGCAAGAATTCCGTGTCATTATCAGAAGAGCGAACGTTAAGGTAAGCAGAGCCCGCGTTCAACGCTGCCAACTCAGCTGAAGAAGGCTCCAGGACCGAACCCTCTAATCCAGCCAAGACCCTTGGACCACTGCTGCTGAAGGGGTGACTTTCCAGCCAAGCTGACCAGGCACCGGAATATCCATTTACAATGACCTGTAAGACAAGAGTATATAGTACACGGTTTTAAAAGCTAACTGCAGCTGATATTGTTCTACGCCCGCCAACCTGAATTGGAGCAGTGGTGGGTCTAAGCTCTAATTCGCTCTCTAATATGAGAGTGGAGGCCTGTGCTGTGGAGGCTGTAGTGGTTATCTAACTGCTAAATCTAAGTTCCAGTTTTGACGAAAATTATAGATCCCCTATATTACGGTAACTGCAACCCGAATGTCTAATATAAAGCGCGAAGATCGTCTATAAATTGAGGCAAATAATATTTGTGCCCGTTTGTCGGAAATGTTACTTGATAATGTTGAATTACTCGTAAGGTATTTTTAAGCATTTATTTTTAAAGCGTAAATTTTTTATAAATATAATATTAATTGTATATTATACTCAAATTATTCAACTGCAAATATAAAATAAACATATTAAAAAGTCTGTTAGTAATTCAGTACCTCATAATTAATTCCACACAAAGAATCAACCGCTAGCCAGGCGAGACCAGCAACTGGATTGATGGACGGTGCAGGCATACGCGCATCTGTACGTCTCAGTAATGCTGGCCCTGCACTTGCGGCGTCTGGTAGGCATCTTGAATATAATCGACCCCTCAGCATAGGAGGACCTGAAATTAGATTAAATGAACATTACATACACTCAAACTATAAACTTTCACCAGTTATTAACATCTCATTACGTTGGCCATCTTATAACTGGGTATAGTCTCCTATATTATGTCTCACTTGATTAGGTATCTCCAGCCAACATCCATGCATGCATGCAGCATGCATGCAGCATGTACAGGGTTCGAAGCCGTTAGATAGGTACTTTAGCCCGAACCGAGAAGTTGAGCTAAAAATAAGGCCTCTCATCCGCAATCGAACTGCTAACAATGGGACGAGGAAGTTTTGATTGATAGATTTTATTTTGGCAGATAACAAAAGTTCCTACGCCAAGGATTCACCCTTGTCAGCGCTGGCCCTTAGATAACTACGTAGGTATAGCTAGCGCAAATCAAATAGACGTCTCTGAGCTGAGGTGCGAGTGCTTGTTTGCGCAGCTCTCACACAAACTATCGAAGTCCGTTCCATACTACGCGCGAAAATATTAAGCTATGCGACGCGCCTTGCGGTCAACTTCAGACGCAACTACATGATAGGCGTGGGTTATAATTACTGATTATAATGCGTCACACTTACCTGTATCTGATCCAATATGAACTGCAAGCTGATCATCATAAAGCGGAGGGAATATCCGGGCACTGGGCCTCGCAAGTACTCCCATTCTGGTATCCAGTATTTCCACTTGCGAATGACGCTTGCCTTGCTCTTCCACTAGAGTTATCTTAGGATCTGTTATGCTCAAGTTTTCTATCTAAAAAAGTTTAATACATTGAGTTTCATAGGTACATTGGTAGGTACTTTATACGTCTTAAAGACTCTCAGAAATCTAATAGATCTTGCTATAAGAAAATTTATCTTTGAGTAGGATTGGAAATTGGAAAGTATATTTGCTAAGGGTATTTCTGTTTAAGCATTGTTTCAATAGAAACCTATCGATCAAAGAAGGAAGGATCAACTAATACTACTCTACACATCCTGTTCAATCCTCTCACGAAAGGTTGCCTGGTAGAGATTGCTCAGTAAGCAATAAGGCCGCCTTTGCATACCTAGTTTTTAGTAACTTTGTATTCTTTCATGTGTGCAATAAAGTATTCATCTATCATCTATCTATCTATCTATCTATCTATCTATCTATCTATTTAACTAATACCAGGCAGAGTAAAATTTAGACTGATTTTGAAAAGCCAAGGAACGTAGCAGGTCTAGCAAAGGACAAAAGGGCAAAGTAAACTTTTAACTAACGCTGCAGCCAGCATCACTTTGTTCTATAAATTGGCTCAAAACAGAAGGAAGTAAAATTTTTATGGATCTATTTAAAATTAAGTAGGGACGTTATAGACAGAAACGTAATTATAACGCAAACGAGTATCGATATAAATTCTATACAATTGTGAATCACTGAAGGGCAATGCACTATGACAATTTTCAATGTCTCAGTCATTATATTACAGCAAAATCATCTATTTATTTTTATGCTGGCTTATTCGATTACAATTACAATTAAAATGGTTATTTGTTATGCAAGGCTGTAAAATTGTTATTTGGCGCGAGTCTGGTGCTTATGAAGCCATGCTCGCTATGCTCTGGATCCTAAGGTTCAAAAACGGAATCCAGAGCGTAGCGAGGGATTCAAAGGCCACGCCATGACCACACCAGTTGATGCTAAATCCTAAATGCATTTACCTGTATATCATAGACAAGTGATCCATCTTTATCGATATAGAGCAAGGCGAGACCCTCAGGTGCAAGTGTTGCAGGCGGTCTTTCAGCCATCAAGGGTGCATGGAAGACCTCGCACGCTGCCCTTTGCCTGACACTTCCAGAAATACGTCTCTCCACTGTTCCTAATGCTTCTACAGATAGAAGCAATCGTCCCCTTGACAATGAACGTAACTCAGCAGCGGACACCGGCGTTGAAACTTCTAGAACGTTCAACTCGTAAGCAGGTTTGTTTATTTTCTGAATCTGTTGAGAGTCAAGAAGGTTTTCAAATTTACCAAACAACATATTATATAATATGACATTGACCTTACTTACTTTGCAAAATAATAAGCAAACGATCAAATATACCTGAATAACTCTTAAAATGTACACTGCAGTTATTTTTACGGCAACGTTCCTATATTATTGTTTGCAGTAAAAGCAAGAAGGTGCTTTTAATTTTATAATTTCCTCATAAACTGCTTGAACGCATTTCATAAGGATTTTTGCTTTACAACGTCCTAGGGCAAGACGTGCTTATGTTTAATTTTGTGTAAACTTTAGTCGAATACTTAATTATTATTCATCCAAAGCATAATTAGGTACGAAAGAGTATATTATTTATTACATCAGCATTTTTTAACTTACCTCATCAATAATTGTCTGATTTCTGTCGGGAAGTGTCAACAATACCCTAACAGATTGGTCTCTAGAAGCGGGCATGAAGACTCCATTGTAGATTATCGCCAGATGTAAGCTAGGAGCTGCTCCGGCTGCACCGGTGACCACAGCAGTGCCTCCCCACCAGCCTTCCTCTTGTCCTGGCATACGGTAATCATCACATGGACCTTTAGTGATCGCGGTAGGGGCATGTTCAGGTTCAAGAAGCGACGTAAACATTTCCGTAGAAAGCGCTGGGTACCTGTAATAGGAATACATGCATATTATTTGTATGTGAAATACTTAGACACCTTTGGCATTTAATGAAGAAAAATAAGGAGCAATGTTTTAAGGGAGGGATGTCATCTAGGTCATGGACACAAAACACTGAAAAAAGCAAACGAACACTGAACAATACCAATAAAAAAATTGTAGAATAGTTTTAAACTTTTTAAAGATTAGGTTTACCTTAACGGTAGGTAACCTTCGTAAAAGCAGAGCAGGTTTTAAATGAGTTGATACACAATGGAACACAGTTTTTCGGAAAATTTGATTGGAAAAACTATTAGTAAATTAATGTTTTAGGAGGATGGTATACCTACACAGATTTTGTGATTACAAAGCACATGCACGTTTGAATAATTATGCGACAGTAGTTTAGGTACGTAGTTTATGGTAGGTAGGTACATATAATTCTTTAATACACATTAAATCTACTTATAGAATCAATCAAGTAAATTTCCACGCCGGACGCCGCACCACGCCGCGTCGGCTCCATACATCACCTCACCTATTCTTACATCAAGCCAAGTCTGGTTTCCGTTATTAATCATACGGCTAATTTAATACGAACAATGAGGCTACTCGTTACATCCTTGGTACAATATTTCAAGGCCAATCTTTATTGCACAGTAACGAATGCGACCGGCATTGCACGTAGACCTAATGAATCTTTCGAATTATAAATTGAGCCTGGTCGTTAGTCACATTCGAATGGTGATTTAAATTCAAAGTAGCACTTCTTTCGTTGCAAGCAAGACTAATTCTGGATTTTGGGGGGAGTCACCTATTGTGAATATGTTTGGAGATTATTTAATCTGATGTTAATGTTAAAACTTGGATTTTTTATTAAATCTTCCAATTGCCACCTTTCATACGTTTTTCTTTTATAAAGAACCTCTTAATTTTCTAAAGGCTCTCTGTCTGTTATAGGATAGTGTACCATGTGAATTTCACCGCCATTATTAAGGTATCAGGTATCCTCGTTTGTTAACAAGTAGGTAGGACATTACTGTTCTGCTTTCGCTTAGATATAATGAAAACGTATTATTATTACGCATATTTTTCGTATAATTTTAATTAAAAACCCGTTACCATCTGAACAGCATCTCACGTATAATTTACACTTTAATCGAGAAGATTGGCAGTAGCGGTAAATAAAAGCAATTGACAGAGCGTGTGTAGGTTACCTAAGACGCAAATGGGCTATATAGAAGTAATGCATGCGATTGTAATGCATCGGAAACGTTAGTGCATATAAAGTTACATTACGCTTTATGAAAGTGCTCATATAAAGTATACTTTACGATTATTCTCTTGGTTGGTTACAGGCGCGCCTGACGCGCATAGATATTTAACGGGCCTTTACAACGCCTTTAAGCATATACGGCACTTTGTTTGTAACACTGATCTTTGCAACGGCATCTAGAAAATCTGTATCGTGTTTCTATAGAATATAGTACTAATAATTTGGCTGACTTGGTATACTGTGTTTTAAATTTATGGCAAAGTTACTATGTACTATATTTCATCTGTGCTTAAAATTATAAAGCTAGATTAAGAAATATTTGGAAAGTCGGTTATTATTTTAATTTCTTACTTCTCACTTGCTTATTTCTATATTCTAGTATTAACAACTTATTATTTATTAACCTCTAACATCTTACCTGTTTATTCTGCCACTAAGTGCACTATCCATTGAGTTGTTCCGCTCGTCACCCCAAATCAACGCCACATACAAAGAGCCTTCTCTCAATAAACGCTTATACTCTCTGGGAACTCGACGCCAGACGCCACACAGCTGTAAACAAGGCAATTCATTGAGCAAACAAAAAGAACGAGCTTGATTGAGATAAATTATAAACAACAACAAACAAGTTGCAATCCAATCGTACCTTATCGGTCTTTTCCTCGTAAGTGGCGTGAATCCCCGGAGCTCTCTTTAGTGGATGTTCAAGAAGCATACGTCCACCTCTGTCTAGGAAGGCTAAGGAGCGTGGTTGGACGGTCATGGATGGGCCAAGTAAAACGGACCAGAACAAGTGACGGCGTCGAAAGGTGAAGCGAGCTGTTGCGACGCCTGAAGCCACAGGCACCCCTGTCATATCATCCCTTCTTATGCATAAAGGTGATCGACCAGTTAGAAGAGCCCCGAAATCTGTAAATATTAAAAAAATGCATACAGCTTTTATATCATGAAAAAAAAATCGAAATAAAATGATAAAATATGGAATTCAAAATTTCAGACTGGCTTGTTAGGTAATCCTTACTTACGGATTATTGTCACCTAATGTATAAAAGCTATTATACTCCAGTATACTTAACAAGATATTAATTATTTGATTCATTGAAAAAAGACAAAATATTTTCTTACGTCTCATACTAAGTTCTTCATCTTCATTAGTAGTAATTACAACGGTGGGGCTGTCTTCTTGTACGATATCTGGTGCTGCAACAATAAAGAGAAAAGATTTAAAATCCATTCACACAATGTCTGTTTGTTCAATGACTAAAAGTATCCGAGTTGTAAATATCTGAAGATGTAGGTAGATGCAGTGGAATACAGTGCGGTGCAGTGCTACTCTTACTTACATGATTTCGCGGTAATAGCACAGAATAGGTATTGTAATAGTCTTTACATCTCTCATATTCGGTAAGTAGGTCCTTATTACCCCCAAATGGAGCTTGTAGGTGACCAATTAGCGCTCTAGGGTAATAATGTAGCTAGAAAAGCCCTAGGGCGGTAAGTAATTAAAAAAAGTATGATGGTTAGATGTACGCGAACTTTTTGAAAAAGTGAAGAGTTTTTGTTTTAATTACTTACCGCCCTAGGGCTTTTCTAGCTACTTTATTACCCTAGAGCGCTAATTGGTCACCTTCAAGCTCCATTTGGGGGTAATAAGAACCTACTTACCTCACAATCGAGATGTAAAGCAGAGTAGTTAGCTCGGGTGTAAGCATCAATTGCACCCTCGAACTATAGGCGCCCTCGCTGTGCTCGTGCGCCCAAATATCTCGGGCTGCAATTGATGCCTTACAGCCCTTGGCTACTAATCTACTATTAACTAACCGGGACTTATAAATTAGATGTTAAAGTCGAATAAATCGATCTAAGCCTTGATATATATGAAGCTGGAGGCATTAGCAATTTCACATGTACATATAAAGGTACATCAACACTTTCTCCCTGCAATTCAATGGCTTATAAAAACGTGTCACGCGATGAATTGATCGCAAGTAGTCCGCGGGTGGGGGGCCGTATCGCAAGACCTCCCTGATCCCTTCAATCGGGTTGATTGGATCAAGTGTTGTACGAACAATATCGGCGTCCAAATGGCGACGTTGATAGAATTGCCTTACGCATTGCTTTCGTGATCAATAGGTACGAAAATAATAATTGTGAACAAAAGTTATTTCTGTTTCAATTTTGAAATTACTTTTATCATTGCATCGTATGAAATCATTTTTGTCATATCACTACATAATTCCCGTATGAACTTTTCATATTCCGGGATGTAAGCTTACCGAATTTCAAGAAAATTGTTTAAGTAGATTGGCAGTATAAAGGATGGACTGGCAGACAGGACACCCATTAACTTTTACGATTAGTGTGGATAATATTAATCCTCTACAATCTACATTATCACCGATTATCGCTCATACAGCTTGCTCGGATATGATGAAAATTAAAAATTTAATCACAATCCAAAAACACAAGAGTCAGTCTTTGATATAAATAGCAAAAGAGTATATAATTTACTTTTAATAAGACAAGCAAATTTTAAAAAAATACCTCGGGATGTAGTTTGCCATAAAAATATGGATCGTAAACTGACAACGAGATCAAAAGATTTTGTTGACGATGTGTCTGGAGCAGCGCAGTGCGAATTTTCGCCTCAAAAACGAAAAAGCAAATAAATTTTTCGGTTGATGGGCTTCAACATCTACCTTGCCATTCTGATGACAAAGATTTGATGGAAGAATTTCAAGTGCTTTGATAAATGGCTATGTTAAATAAAGTCTTATAAAATACATAGGTACCTAATATTCGTACATAATAAATACCTCTCAATTATAGCTTAGAAAGCTTTACATCAAAAGACAGTGAGATATTAAAGCAGAAATCTTTATTAGATTTATAATAATTTTCTTAGGATGTTTAACAAACCATCATCGAAGTAAATGGGGTTAAATATCATTTTACGGTGTTCATTAGATTGTCTTATCATAATCGCGTTCGCTATACTACTCGTAGTTACGTGTTAAACAAGCAATATCAAAGTAACCTTAGTAAACATTAAGATGAGTAGACCTGTTTACGCCTTGATATCCCATAGGTAGATTATGATCTAGTACAACTCGGCGCCAGCGTTCATAATTCAATCTGGGAATTCATTTAATGCTCGAGACAGTCCTAAATTTATTGGCCAGTGGCGCCAACATGGTGACGTGTAAGTCTACAGTACATGCAAATGCAAGAAATAGACGGATTGGAGAGCGGCAAACATTACAACTAGGATCGATCACTCTTATTAGTTCCATAGCTCTTTTTGGATCGTCTGATTTAGAGTAACATTCATTGGTGCCATTTCGATCGTACACAAAACTTTAAGTAAATAAATCCTAATGTTATTGCATTACTTTAGGTATCGCCTATTGAAGATGATTATTTTGTGAATGAAATTACAGAGTAAAAGAGGGGTTTCAACTTGGAAATCAAGTTAATTTGACAAGTCTGATTTAGCGCTCAATATAGCGTTTGTAATTTGTATACTGAATTTGGTTATGTCCAGCAGTGGACGCAAACAGCTGTTTGATTGATTACTCGTGTAAATAAAGTTGTTCGCTAATATTATGATAAGGTAAAAATAAATAAAAAGGTGATCTTAAATTATCGTAGGTACAACAATTTTGTCACACTACTAACTACTGTCGTTACACATTTCTCTTGCTGAATGCTTATTTGCCTACTTACTATTTGAGATGCCGGCGACGGCGGGCACCTTTGACTCTGCAGAGCAATTCGAGGCGCCACATAATGTGCGTGTATGTGTGCGATGAATATTTATACTTACATATTATCTACACACTTTAACACTTCTGATAGAGAAAATCTGCTCATGTCAAGGCGCCTTACCTAGCGGCTTTGCTCATTAACGTCATTTCAACGTAAATTTAAACTTTTGAAAGTATCCTTGGGTGCCGTACGAGACGTGAGACGACTAGGGCCGCGGGAAATTTTTGTTTAGGTACCTCTGGCGCAACAATCTCTGGCATCGAAAGGTACCTACCAGGTGAGTAATTCGAAACTTTCAAGTGCATAAATTAATGGACTTTATCCGTACTAATACCTCTAAGAGTAGGGATTACATCTAAGTCCAATACAATGCAAGGTGTATGAGTTTTCCAACTGCCACTGATACCTTTCAAGTTTTTGGGCGATCCATTTCGATAATATGAGTTTATTATGTTCATCAATAATAATTATATCTAATGATATCATAATCAAAACACAAATCTGTCATCGAAAAACAGTAAGTGATTCCGAAATCCGAATCAAGTCGCGATGCAATGAGGCCTCTCCGAACGCGACGCGGCGAGTTTTCCAATCGCGTGATGTAACCAGGCGCCGCTTTGACGACTACGTTCACGACGGATACCATGAATAGACTGCGTATACACGACACTTACGACTATCAATAATTCATACAGGAACGGCGTAACAAAAACTGTAACATGATTTATCTAGTTCTCGGAGAGGTTCTCTATTTCAGCCAACAGCACAATCTCCAATCAATCGCATCCCAGCTCGTCTAGCGACTTCTCATCTGTCGACTTTTACGATACGTTCGCTATCTCAGAGTCTTATTTAGATTCTGTTTTGCATTAATTTTCACACGAACTGAGTATGTCGCGCCACCTAACGGTCGTCGTGAAATCATACAAGCAGAACACGATCCTCGAAAAATAAATGAACAATGTTTTCTGGCACCTGTTTAGACTACTTAAATAGCGAATTTGTCACAGATATGGCCTGACTTGTCGAACGCAAGGCAAAGAATGCACGTATAGGAGTCGAAGAAAAACCGATTCTGACCATAAAACCGAAGACTATATACGTAGCAACCTGTTGTACCTACTACCTACTTCCTAAGTTGACTGCATATTCATAAACCTTTTAAGTGAGGATTAGGTTAAATGGCACGAATACCTGCAGAACAAGATTATTCTATTAAAACATTGAATAAAGTTGTGGTCGTTAATAATTATGCTTGATAATATTATTATAAATTTACTTAGGTTACTTGGTATAGCACACAGCATAATTAAGATAAAAAGATAAATAGGAACTATTATAAATATTCATTTACAGGCAAGTAGTGTAATAATTTACTTTAAAATATTATTGATAACTCAAGCTGTTGTTGATTTTATCATCAATTTTGCATTTCATTACTATACATTATACAACCTAATATTGATGCCTACTTTGTAATGAAACGTTGAGGTTTGCATAAAATAAACACTCTTATTAATACACATATTTACTAACTAGATGATGCTCTCGACTTCATTCGCGTGATTTTCGTTTTTTTTATTCCCGCAGTAACTTTTTAATTGACCGGGATAACAGATAGGAAAATGTCTTTCCCCAGGACAAAACCTATCGCCATACCAAATTTTGTCACAATCGGTTAAAAAGATGGGCCGCTAAAGCGTTGCAGACAGACACACAGAGACACTTATAATATCCTTAAGAATTATTATTGATTGAATTTGGCTTCAAAATAGCCTATAATAACAAAAGCTCTACTTTTTTTCTTTATATACAGTCTTATTTTCTTTTCTTTAGAGTCTATAAAGCTACGTACGACTGCTTACTAGGAACATAGTTTTTATTGGTAAAGATTTATGTTTCAAAAAGCAAGTCCAAGATCTGTGATTAGTGATTACGCGAAGTGTATTATTCATCATGATACCTTGACCTCCGTGCGTCCCGCGTGAAACGATATTTCAGAGGCAGTACTATTCTGAACTAATGACTGCGTTATCTCATGACGCGCAGTTTTTAAAATACCGTGGCCGCATCTCATGTCTTTGTGCCGGAAACGACCATGCCAAATTTTCATGACATAATTATGTAAGAAAATCTGAAGAATTTTTACAATAATCTCTTGTATAAATTGTAGGTGAGTATTAGAACTCTGATCTTAAAGTAACGTTTTTCCACAAACAGTTTGATGGGAAACTTGTTCCTTTTGATTTTGATTTTTATTGTATAAATACTCTTTTTTTAAGTAATTATGTGATCGTGCTTTTGTTGCTAAAAACTTTGACGGTATTTATTTCAAGAAAAGAAGTTTAAAGCAATAATTATGATTGTAATATTTATATTTAAAATATATTTCAAACGAGCAACCACCGACACAGAATGGATTTGACTCGCTCCAGCAATGCCTAAGGACAGCGGTTACGTAAAATATATTAATATAATATAATAATTGTAAATTAATTATTTAAAAAGAGCAACCACCGAGTTTCTTGTTGGTTCTTCTCGGTAGGAATGGCATTCCGAACCAGTAGTAGATTCACTTGTAATCAGTTTATTTGAATTTTAAAAAAATGAAAAAGAGTAGGTAGGTAGTAGTAGAATATATAAAATAGACCCGAGTTTCTTGCTTGCTCTTCTCAGTAGGAATAGCATTAGTAGTACGAGTATTCACTTGGCGATTCAAAAGCACTTGTACAATTTGACTTTGAGTACCTACGGAACCCAACTCCACTGCTTCTGTGCGAGCAATAAATTGCTGCAGAGCCTATTTATTTATATACCATGCTATTTAGGTAAGTACAATTAGTAGAAGATCCGAATCTAAATCGAGACGTACCGGTTTGATAAGAGAATCAAATTTATTTTATAATAAATTTCATATATTAGAAAATAAATTAAAAATGGGTTGACAACAGAAATCCTGGACAGAATATTTTTAATTACTTTTCGAAAAATGATTTTTCATAAAATGTTGCAAAATGAAGATAATAATAAAATTTTATACTGGACTTAAAGTATAGAGCATATAGAATGTGCAATCGTAGGGTAGACTATTATTTCCATTATTTATCCAGGTAAATAATAGGGTAGACTATTATTTCCATTATTTATCCAGGTAAATAATAGTCTACCCTACGATTGCACATTCTATATGCTCTATACTTTAAGTCCAGTATAAAATTTTATTATTATCTTCATTTTGCAACATTTTATGAAAAATCATTTTTCAAAAAATAATTAAAAATATTCTGTCCAGGATTTCTGTTGTCTACCCATTTTTAATTTATTTTCTAATATATGAAATTTATTATAAAATAAATTTGATTCTCTTATCAAACCGGTACGTTTCGATTTAGATTCGGATCTTAGACCAAATATATTTATACTTGCTTACGTAAAACAATCAATTAAGCTTCATCGATGCGTACACTCGACCCAATTAACTGTTAACCTACATGCGGTTCAAATAAACTCAAGATAACATTGATATTGTTGTTATATTATGTTTAAGACGACGCTCCTAAAACACGAAATAATTAAAGATTGATGATTGATTGAAGTAATTTGCAATATTTTTTTGTTATAAAATCAAAGGTACTTATGTAAGTATTTTTTATCTGAGATCATGAGTTCGCAAAACCTAATTTCGAAATAAGGATAAACAGCCTCAAAAAAAATTATTTTATTGTTTTATTTTACTTAGTATTTTTTTGAGAAATACTCAGCCGTTCGAATACTAATAAACTGTAATACTTCTTACAAGGTAATGTAAAACTCAATCAGGCATTATTTTCAAATAAGAAAACACTCGAAATAAGTAAACTCTGTAAATTATACAAGGCACTTGACACAGGACCTACCTATATGAATATTTTAAAGACCAATGAGATAATATGTATCCGTGTCCTCCGTACGAGGCGTGGAAAAGCATTTTTTGCTGGCAAAAGTTTGAGGCCCCTTAATACAATTTATTTGTCACTTAATATTTTGTATTTACCTACATTTTTTAAATGCCCTCATCGTCTAATATTAAAAAATGACGTTTGTCTGACTCTTTGTTTCCTATGCGTTCGCTCATCGTTAAATACCCTTTGGGTACGGAACCCTAAAAAACAATAGGTAGTCGACGCTGAAAGTATCGTGTGTGTGTGGGTGATTATTGCTATTAATACTTATACATATCTGTGCTTATACATACCTTATCAATATGTTTTCTTATAACACATTGAGAACCATAATGTTACACTCAAGCATGCCAATTGCCAATCATAACATTCGTTATTATAAAGATAGTTCAAAATCCATACGTATTCGAAGTACAGAACAAAGTCTAATTGGCAAATATAGATACAGACGAAACAATAGAAATAATATCATCCGCTCTACAAACAAAGACCGTAATATGTAAAGACAAAGTGCCTATCATATCCATATTTAAACGGCTAAACGTGGCTAAACTTCCATATCCTGTTTGTCTAACTGTTACCAAATCTTGACGCAAGGCAAAGAAATACCTAGTATGCAGAAAGGGACAGAATCATTCGCACGGGATCTTTAAAAACGTAGGTAAGTAGCACGCAAACAAAGACGCCAGTGTTATCTAGTTCAGCACAAAATTGATAATTTTCAACTTTTGCCATGAATAACTTGGAATCGGAATGAACACTTTTAAGCCTTGCAAGCTTTTGTCTGAACCTTCGCCCACGTAGGTTATCTCGTAGACCCCCTTTTCCGGGATATGATTTATGAATAAATAAATGTGAGTTTATTTCAAGCAAAAAGGTTCAATAGATGAGTAGCACTTAACTTGCTCTAAATACTTTTATAAGTTAAACCACTAAGTAAAAAAGTAAATTACTTATTATAATAGTTTAAGAATTTAAAAACCTGCCGCCAAATAAAATCGAACTCAAACCTAGAAAAAAGCTGATTATTTTCATTCTGACTGAACAGATTTTCTTGAATAAGATTTTCATAGCTAAGAATACTCTCTATCCAGTCACCTTGCAAACAAAAAATCTGAATCAAAATCGGTTCGTCCGTTTAGGAACTACGACCCCACAGACTACACAGATACGGAGACACAAAGATATAGAGATACACATATTGTTAAACATATAACAACCCTCTTTTTGCATCGGGGTTCTTTTTGCATCCCGGAAAATTAAGCAGTTCACGCGGGAACCAAAAAACCTCAATCCACGCGGACAAAGTCGCGGGCGTCAGCTGTTTGTGAATATAAACCATCTCGGAAGTTCAGGATCCACACAAACAGATACAAAATAATCTCTCCAAAATCGGTCCAGCCGTTCTGAAGAGATGCGAGAACATACATTTCGGCAATTGATTAATGGTTATTTACCTATATAGATTATTGGTATGGATTGGAGAGGAATGACCCTAATTGTGAATTGAGACGATCGCTGAATGACGCGTTCGCGATCGGTTCCGCGCTAATTTATAGGTTACATTCACATTGATCGTTGCAAAGAATGTTTATAGCACAAGGTGCGGTCTTATTGTTGTCGCGACGCGAGAGGCTCGCCTCAAAAGTCAAAACGATGATGTGTTGCCAACTTACTTTGTTTTATATACCTACTACAAGATTTATTTTGAAAAAGATTATATCCAAGTCCAACTTTCGCTATAAATATCTCATTTGATAAAAGTCTGCAAATGCTGCAGGGAAATCAAAACTATTTTACAACGAAGTAGACGATGCCCGCCAAGCCCGCTTTTTCGTCCATGTGAATTTAGGTTAATTCAAAATCCTGAGCGAGCTCTTTGATTTTCCGCCTTCTAGCCCAGGCATCGACCAAACATCGATGAGCCCAGGGATGCAAAATCTGTTTTCCTTTATCTAAAATGTACCAAATTATACGTAAAGGGCTGTGAAAAGATGTCAGCAGACAGACAGAAAAACAAACTTTCACATTTATAGTATTAGATGGATAATACATATTAGACTGGTACCTACGTCTTTCAAGTTTTACTAGAAGCTAAATTAGTTTTAAAATGTCGGGCGGCGGACCCCACAGTCTAACTCCCGCATTTCTGCCGCCCTGTGTGTATGCAACGAGAGTTGGCTCCGATTCAATGTCCATACTCCGTTTCCATAAAATATAATTTCATCTCGACATTCTCTTGATGTTCTGATGTTAATGTTTCCGCGCGATCTATATTCATGCTTACCGCGAATTGCATGAGTTCACGTAATGTTACGTGAAAAATAGGTCGCTTTTTGCATAAGAAAAATATTAAAAAAAATTGGCATCCGCCCACCCGAGTGCATGCCAAGTTTGCACAACGCCAAAACTGCGAATTTCACCGCTAACTAAAATGGGTGGATGTAAAATACTTTGGTAATATCGTACAACCGTGAATCGCTGCATTAACACCGCGTTTTCCATGTAGGGCTGCGTGGAACGAGGCATTGTACCGCCCGCGGTATTTCTGCGGCGGCCTATATGCGCGACCGTTTACGGAATAGCACTTAACCAAAAAAGTAGAACAACAAACCATGTCCGCGCTGTTTACAAGACGGGCAACACTTCGGCGGCATTGTCCCGCGGTGAAACGCAAGCGATTTGCATTTAACGCCTACATGCTCGAAACAACCCTTCTGCGTTCGCGTCATGTTGGCGCCCAGAGCTCATGAATTTCTCTTTTATACATATTACCTACCCACTCAGTGAGAATTATTTGCATATAATATAACGTAATGATGTACCTATTTTGATATAGGAAACTCATCGCAATTCACAAGGCTTTTGTTTTCGGGGGCAGCTGTATATTGTGGTCATAATTAGCGACCGCTAAGCGTCGGCATATCATAGCGTATTATAAGAAAACAGTGATTTGAATTATTGTATACTATGTAGGTAGTAGGTACCTACGTTTTTTATGAAAATTTCTTAATATTTCCATGGCTTAATTTGTTGACTTGGTTGCTTTTACTCGTGGTCGTGGACAAGCGATATCAACGAGCTCAGAGGATTTCGAGTGCCTAAACGAAAAGGTAATATCAGACAAATAGAGTCAGGTTCAGTTCAGGTTATCTATTCACATCGTAACAATATTATCATTATGCAACTAAAATCACGTGATTTCGTAGTCACGTGCAGTTGCAAGGTTATCATCGAAGTAAATATTTTGCTAAGTGGGTATTGGTGTTTAGTTTTGTTAACAGTTCATATACCCATTTATACCATCTACTATACTAATTTTAATGAAATTGGGTACAGAGATAGCTTGCCAGAGACCGACTGAGGCTAATAACAACGAAAAAGCGAAAAGCGAAGTTTCCATGGGATTTTTAAAATCGTAAGTCCACGCGGACGATGTCACGGATATCAATAAGCTTAGTGTAATTAGGCAAGATATCGATACACGTGTATTATCCCAGGATATAACTAATGAGCAAATCGAACAATAGTGTCATTCGTGCAGTTCGAGGTTGATGACCTTTGAAGTATGAAATTAACAACGGATTCGCTTTATCTTTATCCAAATAAAACAATGATGGATTCTTATTTATCAATGACAGCTATAGTTTCGTGGTTTACGTAATTTACTTCCTACTATCTACACAAAAAAAAAGTAAGTAGGTATGTACGACATCGATATTTTAGAGTTTTCTTTATATACTCGTTTAAGTACCTACCTTCTAATATTTTACCAAATAGGTAGGTAACTAGGTACGTATTTACGGTAGGAGCTAGGTATTTCTTTTGTAATTAATTTATGATTTTATGGAATAAGTACAAACTGCAAACGGAACCTATCCTTGTACCAAAGGAGACGGTTCAGATTTATATGGGGCGTGGGACTGGTCTTTGTACAAGTAGTGAAAAGAAGAAAAAAAATATCAAACCGGCTTTGATTGTTTAAATCCACGAATTCGTCCTTATTTCAGTGGTGAAATTATTTAATATTTCCACGATTAGCAACACTAAACATGAGTAGATAACAATGGCGGATTCATATTTTTGACGTTTTCTGTCAACTGTTAAATATTCTTCTTCTTCTTCTTCTTTTGGTTAATGGCTTTTCTTAGTGCCAAACCAGCACAATGCACTTCGCCAATGTCACGTGAGGTGGAAGAGCCACAGAGGGGATTATAAAAATTGTCGACGTAACCTTGACTGTAAAAGCAATAAATGGGTTTTGTTAATGGTATTAGTAGCTACAACAACACAAAACGCACATAGTTAAGTATATATATACAGAATAAATAATATGAGAAAAGATATTATATACATTATACTTTAATTTTATTAGTTTTAACATATTTACAGACAAATTTTACATATCGACTAAAAACTAACATGAGGAAAGACTCAACATTTAAAGGGCGAGGGATGTCAGGAGAGATAACATCGTAGAGTTTATGAAGGAGTTTAGGGCAAGAGAAAAGTATGTGTGTGACCGACCCTTCGTCAAGACCGCACTCGCACAATGAGTTATCTTTGATATGTAGCTTAGCAAGGTGAACGGGCGTGCAAGCATGACCAATTCTTAGGCGACAGATCGTAGATGAAACCCAACGAGGGGTGTCTCGATAGAGAAAGAACCATGGGCGTAGTGGAATATCTGGTTGTATTGATCCATAAAATTTGCCTTTAACCGATTTTGATTCAATCCATTGAGTATTCCACTTGTCGGTCAGGTCAACCTTTGCAAGAGACCGGAGGTCCTGGGTTAGGTTCCTAAAGTGAGTTATATCGCCCATCTCAGTAGCAAGTTTGGCACATCCATCTGCTGTCTCGTTACCTTTTATACCTGTGTGACCTGGTATCCAAGCAAGGGTAACTGAGAGATCTTTTTGTTGGCAAGAGTATAGGACTTCCCTGATTTGAAAGATGGTGGGAATTAGAGCTTTGCAGCGGAAAGGGTTTGCCTTAAGAGCTTGGAGGCAGCTTAAGGAGTCAGTCAGTATTAATGATTGTTTGACGATGTGGGCTTGTATAAAACGGGCGGCTTCGAGAATTGCTATTGACTCACCTGTGAATACTGATGATTCTGGGGGGCACTTAAATTGCAAAGCAATTTTATATTTGGGTATCCAACAGGCTATCCCAACACATCCGGTTCTAGATAGTTTTGAGGCATCTGTATAAACTGTTAAACACTCTGACCAATTTTCATGAATAATTTGGTTAAATTTAGCGTCTGCTTCAACAGTTTCTTTAGAGAGTCCTAAGTTTGTGACTGAGG
This sequence comes from Erebia ligea, assembly GCA_917051295.2. Taxonomy (NCBI): domain Eukaryota; kingdom Metazoa; phylum Arthropoda; class Insecta; order Lepidoptera; family Nymphalidae; genus Erebia; species Erebia ligea. Next base: position 8,281,857 of record OU785233.1, on the reverse strand, counting down.
AGTTGTGGGTCAACCCTTCAAAAGTAGTAGAAAATAATGGGAGCTTAGGAGAGGAGTGGATTGGATGAGGAAGACGGGTAAACTTATGAAAACTTTTTAGGAGACATGTGGGATCCTGATTTGGTCTTAAAACTGTGGACAGTTGAGTAAGCTTGTCTAATAAGGGGTGGGAGGAAAGTTGCAAAACCTTACTGATAAACCGATCACTGAGATACTGACCACGGAGTGTGATAGGAGGATCAACACACTCCACCTGGAGAGCATTTGTTGGGGAGGACTTCATTGCGCCGAGTATGATTCTTAGACACTTATATTGAGTCTTGTTTAGTTTTTCTAGAGCAGCTTTGTTGATGGGGTCCAATACAAACAGCCCATAGTCAACATGGCTCCGTACTATAGCATTGTATAGTAGTTTTTGAGTATATGGGTGGGCACCCCACCACACTCCTGACAGAGCACGAAGGATGTTGATGCTCTTCTCACATTTTTTTAAGACATACTCAATATGTGGGACACCATTTAACCGACTGTCTAAGAACATGCCAAGAAATTTGGATTTGCAAGCAAGTGGAATGTGTTGATCCTCAAAAACAATATTGGGTGAGGGGATTTGTAGTTTTCTGGTGAAAATAACAGCCTTACACTTAGCGATTGACAGTGAGAGACCATGATCTGATAACCACTGGCCTAGATAGTACAAAGCAGAATTTAAGCGATTCGAAATTTCATCCATGGAATTTGAGCTAGAATAAAGTGCTATGTCATCAGCATACTGTAAGATATTACAGAAGCTGTCAACAGATAATTCAAGGTCATGAGTGTATATACTATAGAGAAGAGGACTGAGAACCGAGCCTTGAGGAAGACCTTTCCAGACTGTTCTGGGGTGAAGGCTTAAGGAGTTTGTTTTCACCCGAATTGTTCTGGCTGAAAGAAGGTTACATATGATTTGTGATAATCTCGGCGGGATACTCAGCTGTTGCAGCTTTTGCCTGAGTACCGGGAGTAGAACGTTATCATATGCTGCAGCTACATCTAGGAAGACACCCACAAGGTACTCTTTTTTGGCTAGGGCAATACGAATATCTGTTGTAATGATTCCAAGGCTATCGCTTGTACCAAGTCCTTTTCTGAAACCAAACTGGGACTTAGCAAGTAAGCCCCTGCTTTCTACTATCCATTCCAAGCGATTTTTAATCAAGTGTTCCATAATTTTGGCTAAGGTAGAGGATAAAGCGATGGGTCTATAAGAATTGGGATCTAAAGGGTCTTGACCAGGTTTCCGAATGGGGATTATTATTTGGTTCTTCCAAGGTTCCGGGACGATTCCTGTTTCAAGAAACCTGTTGACCATTTGTAAGTAACAGTGCTTCGCTTTATCGTTTAGTTTTGATAGAAAGGAATAAGGGATACCATCCTCGCCAGGAGTTGAGTCCTTCAGATCTGCTAAAACATACTGCAGCTCTGAGAATGTAAATGGGGTATCCATGGGGTCAGAGCTGGGAGTAGTTGTGGTGGTTGGGAGGCAGTCTTCAGTAGGGACGGAAGGAGGGGCCAGTTTGTCTGCAAATGCATCCAGCCAAATAGACGCATCATTAGATAGAGGATCATTGATGGCAACAGAGCGACGAAACCTTTGTATTTTATTCCACACTAAGGTGGATGGAGAACGGGGGTCTAGAGTTTCGCAAAAATTTGTCCAACCTTGTTTTTTCTTTTTTGACAATAACCTCTTATATTTTGCGTCAGTGCGTTGGTAATCTAAAAAATTATCCTGGGACATCAACATCGTGTAGGAATTTTCTGCTTCTTTGCGTCTATTGACCATGTCGGCGCATTCATTGTCCCACCATGGTGGGGACAGTATAAAATCTCGTTCAGTTCTTTTGAGCGGAATATGGAGATCGGCGGAGAATTTTAGGATTCTGACAAAATTATCATAGAATAAGATAGTACTCTCACCATCTCTCATCTCCGGAAGGGTATCAGTCAAGCAGTCAACTGAATCTGCAAATGCAGGCCAATTGGCTTTATTGAGTTTATGTTTCAGGAGTGGGTTAGGGTTAGAGACCGGGATAGATCTTTGGGCAATGGAGAGAAGGATTGGGAAATGATCACTACCATGGGTGCTTGGGAGAGTATTCCAATAGGTGACAGAAGCCAAAGAGGGCGAGCAAAGGGACAAGTCAATAGCAGCCCTAGGGTCTTGGTTGGGGTACGCCCTTCTGGTTGGAGATCCATCATTAAGGATGCAGATGTTTATTTCGTCAAAAAGATCCAAAAATAGAGTAGCAAACCCGTCACAAGAATGGGATCCCCAAGTGGTATGGTGGGCATTGAAGTCTCCCATAACCATAACTGGGGTGGGAAGTGATAGTAAGACTGATTTTAATTCAGGGATAAGAGATGAATGAGGATGGGGGATATAGATAGAGATAAAGGAGATGTTGAGGGATCTCACAGCTACAGCATTAAACTGTTGACTGTGAGGGGGAAGAGATATAGAAGAATATGCAAGCGAGCGCTTGATCAGAATAGCACTACCTGCATACCCATCATCTCTGTCATCCCTTAAGCAGGCATAGCCTGGGACCCGGAATCGGGAGCCAGGTACAAGCCATGACTCAGAGATGGCAAGGATGATAGGTTTATGTTCATTTATGAGTGAAAGAATTTCTGGTTTTTTGGGGCGAATACTTTTACAGTTCCATTGAAGGATCTGAACTGAGGCCATTATTGAGAGCTGAAGCGATTTTGATGAAGATTTGGGCAACGTTGGGCGGTAAGGGGTTTTTATTGAGCATTTCAATTATGGTTGTAAGGGATTTAGTGAGATTTGGGATCAGGTTATCATTTGGGGATGATGCATAGTTGTGTTCACCGTTTAGGGCACAGCCATTGCCCTGGGAGGAGGGGACATTGCGAGTGATGTTATTGTGGGCTTGTCTATCGTAGCCCTTGGCTGGAGGAGCTCTAGGGCGGGGCGTTCGGAAGATAGTCTGCCTATGAGACTTGGATGGTGTATTGGGAGAGGTGTAAACGTAATTGGGGATGGGCCTGGTTGTGTAAGATGGAGGGGTAAACATAGTAACTTCAGCAAAGGAAGGATGGGCTGGTGGGAATCGTAGGGAAGCTTCTTGATAGGAGATGCTCTCATCGGACATAACTACTTTAATTGATTGCTGCCTAGAGTGCTCAGGACAGCTTTTATTCGTGGCTTGGTGTTTTCCTTTGCATAAGATGCATACTGAGGACTCCAGGGTCACAGAACATGAGTCGCCAGAGTGGGCTTGGGAGCATTTATAGCAACGTGGGGTTGACCTGCATTGAATTTTAACATGGCCGAACCGGCAGCAATTAATACACTGGATAGTAGGGAGGCGGTAGGTCTCAACAGGTAAGGAAGTGTGATAGGAGTATACTTTGGAAGGGAGAGTTTGACCACGGAATGTTAATACTACTGATTGAGTTGGAACCCAGGTCACACCACTTTCATTCACCAACTTGCGGTTCAATCGTCTGGCCTTAAGCACTTCCCCACAACCAGCAGGGAAATCAAGAGATTCAACAAACTCGTCTAGGTGCCAGTCAGTAGGTACGCCCCTGACAAGCCCCATACGGGTGATGTTATAGGTAGGGATATATGCGGTGAAGTTTGAAATCTTTAAGACCGGGTTTGCAAGGAAGTCGTTGGCCGCTTTACTCGTTGTGAACTCAACAGATACCTTGTTACGTCCTGCATTCTTCACGCCATCATTGAGAATTGAGCTTACCTTGTGTTTGTGTAAAAACTGACCGAAGGTGATAGCCCGTATGGTTGTGCCCGCCGAGGGGTCGGCCACTTCGCGGGATACGTATACTATAAAAGGTTCTTTGTCGTCATTTTCGTATGCTTTCGGAGCTTCAGACAGGGAGGGGTGTACATATAAAGACTGGATGGAAGGAACGGATGACGGTGTGCCATTTACTGGTTTCTTACTAGGGCCTTCGAGGTTGTCATTTTCCTCAATTACGCGTTTGCGAGAGGTACTGGGTTGGAAGCCTGGAGAGTTGGGTATGGTTACATTTTCCCCTGGGTCCGGAGGCTCAGGAGGTGTTTCCACCTCCATTCTCACTTACCACCACCAACAAACACTAAAGCGAACACCAACTATTGCAAATTATATTGCTAAACACTGCAAAAACAACAAAATTCACTCCGAATCCCACTTACACGTGGGTCTCTCACTCCCACCTGTTAAATATTATGAAAGAAAACTTACACGGCGACTCACGTCACTTGTCAGAAATGACATTTGACACATTTCGCGCCTACTGACTTCTCTATGGCTGAAGGCGCCATTTTGGAAGCATATCGAAAAACTTGAAATAGATTTTTATTTTTTGCACGTTATTTAGTTTTTTATTCTAGTTTATTTTATTTTGAATAAAATCTATGTATTTTAATCTATTCATGATAAAGTGTACAAGAACTACACTCACAATGAACCTTCTCCTTTCGTACAAATCCGTTAGACAGACGGGTCTTGAAAACGTAGCAGAACGAAAGACACATTCTCATTTATAATATTAGTATGGATTAGTATGGTTAAAACATTCTAACAATGTAAGGATTAAGGAAGCAGGCACTTGAAATCTATATCGTATGCTCTTACCAGGACCACTTGCAAATGAGGCAGCCATTATTTATAAACAAAGTCCCTAAACAATTACTCATTAACTTATCTCAAGTGCAACGTGCCAAGAACAGAAACAAACATCCATAGTTAAGCTGCAACGTGGCTGCAACACATGAAATCTTGTTTGCTGTTTTAGTTGAGAAAATGGTTAGCAAACATTGACTTGTTGTTTGAATAGGTATCTAACTTGAGAGCCGACCACATGATTAGGGGACTGATCTAAATGGAACATCTGTGAAAACGCAACGTATTTTCCAGATTTCTCGTACCACGCGTAAAAATATCAATACCTAGACCTATATGTAGAGGTGGTGGTACCTACTTTATTGAAAAGTATAATATAAAAGATTATTAAGAAACTTGGACGAATCAGACACTTCGTCCAAGCTAAGAAACCACTGAGTGATTGACGCCAGTCGCCACTCTTTGAACATTGAGAGAAAGAGGAGAGAATATTTGCAGAGGAACATAAGGAAAAATTTAACAACGCCATAATTTTAGCCTTATGGTTTTTTTCGTAAACAAGGGAAAACTTAATTTTTAATTTCATGGCATTAGTTAATTGTATTCATGTATATGGTAAATACACAACTTTAATGCATTCTCTTATTTTGAATTTCTTTCTTACTGGACTCTATTTGGCTCTTTCGAGTAGCATTCACTTCCTCAACGAAAAATATAAGTACCAATTCTTAAGCTCCCCCTCGCCCTCGTCTTTCCTCTTTTAAAATCGTTCGTAAACCACGTTCGTAAACCGTTCGTACTAATTGTGATGACTAATTATTTAGACCTTCCTTTGATTTCATAACTTAGAAATAAAATTCGCCTGAAATCCAAATGCGTTACAAATGATATGAGAATCAATTGCCTCACACAATATATGAAATGGTGTGAACGAGGGCTATTGGCGAGCGACATATCAAATTACGTACACTCCACCTCAAAGGTCGACGTCCAACATAATCTAGCACGCAAATTTAACGTATATATTTATAAATCTAGAGTTTAAATTCATCTGAACGGTATTATGATTTGCTACGTTTGTCTGTTGGATGGCGTGATCGAACAGCGAGGACGCGCCGACAGATCAAAGGCGATTCGTTCTGAATACACAAGTCCACTTTGAGTCTGTATAATATCTAGAATTACCAATGCGTTTGTGAATTCGAGCAGCGTTTAATATGAACCTATGCTAATGCAAATACCGTAAGGAAAAAGCTACATAAATTCACAGCCTTGTAACTAGTTATCTACAGCATAGCCGTAGGTAGTTCTCACATAATAAGACGAAAAGAAAGAGTAGAGTAAGATTTAAGAAAATTCTAAAACTATTCAAGCACTAGTGGTTCGCCCCGAACTGAGACCTCGCGGTATCCATAAACTTACAGAGCGCCATCTTTGTGAAGTTTTGTTAAAAATAGTGAAGCTCATTAAAAATTAAATAATTTCGTTTCCTTAGAATATTTATCTAATTTTAGTATTTGTTGTTCAAGTACAGGATATAATTCAAATAAGTGATCAAGTAACAGGCTCAGCCTTTTCTTTTTAAGCACAAACGAATAAACTTGTACAGAGCGCCATCTATTGACAACATTGTGAAGTTTGTTAAAAATACGGCAGCTCATTAAAAATTAAATAATTTCGTTTCCTTATAATATTTATCTACTTTTAGTATTTGTTGTTCAAGTACAGGATATAATTCAAATAATTAATCAAGTTTCAGGCTCAGCCTTTCAGAAAATTGGGAGTTCTGAGGTCATCTTTGGACGTCAGAAAATCACCACTTTGAAAGCCCCCCATTTCGTCAATTTTAGGGAAAAAATTTAAAAAAAAATATTTTTGGACTCCGTTCCTCATTATCTTTAAAATGATATACCGCAACCCTATGTAATGCTATAAAAAATATTTTACTTCGCATTCGCTTCTATGAGAGCCCCCCTGAAATAAAGATTTTTATAACTTTTTAAGCCATATTCGGCGGGAGGCCATCGGTTTACATAGTATATTTAAATTTGAAGTAATTACGTTCAGTAATTCAGAAGTTATAAGGCTCTGACAGACGGACAGACGGACGGACGGACGGACGGACAAGTGCCAATTCACTCAAGTAGACTCAGAGACCTTCGCTTCGCTCGGTCAATTATATAATAGAATATATAATTGTTAAATAATAGATCGTAATTGAAATTTACATCAGTGAGAACCAAAATGACGATGCAGATGATTCAGTGAAGACAAATAAAGCCGAAGACACATATTAATTGGTTGTGGTGTGTCTAACTTGTAAGTTTTGACGGGACAGAAGATTGGTCAAGAATCTAGAGAATTTTAACATAGTGAAATTTCACCCAAGTGAAACATTATAGTATAGTGAGTATATTATAGTTTGACTGAGTGAAGCGAAGGTCTCTGAGTCTACTTAAGTGAATTGGCACTTGTCCGTCCGTCCGTCTGTCCGTCCGTCTGTCAGAGCCTTATAACATCTGAATTACTGAACGTAATTACTTCAAATTTAAATATAATATGTAAACCGATGGCCTCCCGCCGAATATGGCATTAAAAGTTATAAAAATCTCATAGAAGCAAATGCGACGTAAAATATTTTTTATATTACATAGGGTTGCGGTATATCATTTTAAAGATAGTTAGGAATAGGGTCCAAAAATATATATTTTTTTAATTTTTCCCCTAAAATTGACGAAATGGGGGGTTTTCAAAGTGGAGATTTTCTAACGTCCAAAGTTGACCTCAGAACTCTCAATTTTCTGAAAGGCTGAGCCTGAAACTTATCAATTAATTGAATTATATCCTGTACTTGAACAACAAATACTAAAATTAGATAAATATAATAAGAAAACAAAATTATTTAATTTTTAATGAGCTTCATTATTTTTAACAGAACTTTACAATGATGTCAATAGATGGCGCTCTGTGATACCGCGAGGTCTCAGTTCGGGGCGAACCCCTAGTTATATCATACCAACTGCATTAAACCACAGTAAACAGATACAATTAAACTGCATCCCAATTACTGCAGTTTTGCAGTTAGTAGGTATGTCTGTTGGGCCGGGATACTTTGGACTGGAATCTGCCAAACACAATAATGTGTCTGCAGCTTTATCGATCATGGGATGCTTTTCCTTTTTGTGTGCAACCACACAAAGCAAACGATGTCGGTCTGTCTATGTTTATCTCAATTTAGTATACAAATATTGACTGATGGAGTAAAACCAATGAATGCTGTTTAGTTTTTGATCATTCGAAACCTAAATAAATAAGTACATAACCACCTATATTAAAGTAAGTATGACTCTATATTTCCTGTTGATACTTCTGAGATAAAATTAAGCTCCAACTTTACAGGATATAATATAATAACAAAACCCTTTTTTTGTATATATCACTATTAATAATTATTTTCTGTATAGGTATCTGAAATTAATTTATCCCAAACTACGTGTAAAATCTAGATGATTTGTGACCGCCTTAAAGCACAGCTTAAAGTGTTGTGTCACATAGGTACATAGGTCTAATAATTTAACATTATTCCCAGATAAAGATGAAGGGTGGGATACAGAAGGCAGTCATACTTGAGACGGTGCGAATCGTGAGAAGATGGCCACCGGCTGCTTGGGTCTTTCCCCGCAGGAAGTTGGGAACCATTTAATATGATTTTTTTTAGGATATTTTTATAAAATTTTACCTAATTACTAGGTATGGAAATGAGTGTAGAAAATAAATAAGACAAAACATTCTTCTGATATTATTAATAAAGGGTAACGACTTAGGTTAAAGCCTAAAAATACAACACTTTACAGCGCTTAGCGCAGCTAGCACTGGTTGTAGGTAGTAATTGTATAAAAAATATAAAACTAATAAATAAATATATTATATTGTATTATATACATTTTAAATCAATTACAAAATTCTTATTGAAATAAACCAGCTGTCTGTTCAGATATCTACTATTAAAACCAATTGATGTCATCCAATCGATTTATTATTTTGACTTACGTCACTATCCAAAATATAGCAAATTTTATGTTATCTTCTATAATTATAAGTATTGTATTTTATAAGAATATGATGACTAACAGTAGGTACGTACGTATGATTAACAGTACGTTTGCATCTGGTGCTGAATTAAAATTTTAATAAAACAGGTACGAGTAGGTCCTAATACTTATAACGAGTAATACTTATCCGTATTTATTAATTTATGAACTTCTAAAATTATTTAAAGAAATAATATAAAATGTGGCTATTACATTCAAAGTTAGCTAGCAGGAGATCTCAAAATTATTTTTTTCATTCAATCGAATATTTAGGAAACTTTAGTGATTTAATGAAAAGATTAAGATCCGAAATATATGTACAAATATACGTATGTATAAACTTCATTTTACGAATAACTCGTAAAGCAGCAAAAACCTCAAAATTACTTACTAAGTTTTCTTTACAAGGTGCCATTAACGTCCAAGCATCTTAAGAGTACCAGTTGTTTTTTTTACAAAAAAGTACTCAATTAAATACGTGCCAGCATTAATTTACTGACCTTAAAAAGTGTGAAATTCGAATAAAATTAAAATTAACGAATTCACTGTAAAATTGGTGTAAACTTAAAACATAATTAAGCGTAATGCTGTTGCATTTAAATATTTGAACACAAGAAAATGTAATGCTCTTTTTTGTTTTTATTATATTGTGGTGGCTGATTCTGAATTTTCATTATACTAGCATAGGTACTATTATAAATTTTACAAGAAATCATAACAATTATAATAATAGCATAACATAATCATACTAATATTATAAACGCGAAAGTGTGTTTGTTTGTTGGTTTGTCCTTCAATCACGCCACAACGGAGCAACGAATCGACGTGATATAGCGACGTGGTATAGCTGAGGACCTGGAGAGTGACATAGGATAGACCTTTTTATCTCGGAAAGTTAAGGAGTTCCCGTGGGAATTAAAAAAAACTTATTCCACGCGGACGAAGTCGCGGGCATCAGCTAGTATTATTATAATTCAGGATATCCCAAATTTTTTTTCATAGAAACTGAACGGAATCGTTTTCAGGATTCAAAATTCCGGGTGCTTAAGTTCTAAATGCAGACCTCATAAAACGACACTGTGAAAGCTTTTCATGCCAGTGTGTAAACTACGAGACCGAACTACAGTTAGGTACCTAAGTATTAAGTACCTATACAGGAAACTAGAGAACTTAAATATTATAATGCCAGCCGTGAAATTTAATTGCGCTTGCACTATTTAGTATACTATTAACTGCCTGAACTGTCTTTATGAGCTACGACCAAATGTTTGCGGATTTCAAAACATGTTCGTTCATGTTATTTTAGCTTAATATCATCTCACCCGCCATTGTTTTGCTTGGGTGGAATTCCTGATAATTCCTTAGTGGTAGAATTTCCAAAAGATCCTTTAATACATATCAGCTACTTATAATTTCATTTTTTTAACCGGAGGCCCAAATACCAATTTCATTTATCATGCTACCGTAATTTTTAACCGACTTCAAAAAAGGAGGAGGTTCTCAATTCGCTGTATTTAACCGACTTCAAAAAAGGAGTAGGTTCTCAATTCGACTGTATGTTGTTTGTTTTTTTTTTGTATGTATGTCACGCGATCATTCCGTCAATTATGAATCAGTTTTGATGATTCTTTTTTTGCTTGGTAGATCATACTTCAGAGGTGGTCCCATATAAATTTTATCGAATTGATTTAGCGCTTTTTGAGAAAATCAACAAAAAATAAAATATATACCCAGATAATGTTTTTTACTTTTTAGTTCAAGTTGGTACTTATAGGTACAGTTTTGAAGTCGGTTTTGTTTTAGATGAAAGCGAATAATTATCTACATCCAATTAGCTTATTACTTGAGTAGAAACTATTTGATTAAACATGCCTTTTCGCCTAAGACTTGCAGATGCGCTCACGATGTTTTCGTAGACTACGGAGCACGTATTGTCGATTTCCTCAGAAGTCGCTATTGCTTTATAGAAGTAGCTATTCTTTTATAGGAGCTAACATTTTAACAATCTTTTACGCTGTCTTTCCATCAGACATCTGTTAGGCTCCGTAGCGAGGGATGAGTGTGAAAGCTCACCAGTATGATTGCCTTTTTTTCATCTTAGCTCTTTGAACAAAGCTCTAACAAAAACAGAGTGCCATATAGTGACCTATATGGCACTCTGTTTTTCACTGGCAGTCACAAAGTAGTACATTTTCTTAAATAAATTTGAAATTAAATTCTATTTTTTAATTTAATAACAGTCAAGGTCATGGTCATCAAAGCTACGAAAATTAAAGTCATAATATAATCGATGGGATCTATCGAATAGCAACCGCCAAGTTTATCGCTTGTCCTACTCAGCAACTTAGGAAGAACAGAACAGAACGACTCAAATGGAATTGTAAAAAAAATATTTTTAAGTAAAATTAAAAAAAAACATTTATATTCCAATTAGATTCCTTCAGATCCTTCACTTTGCGGTCTCGCACATCCCTGGTGGAAAGAGTGACTGTTTCACATTTTTACAGTCAATAATGTTTTGTTTGTAAATAAATAATAATTGTAAGTAATTAGAACAGTTATATTAATGGGCACAGCCATTTAATAATAATCTTTTTTAATATGATCCAGTAATTTTCCTCGAGCGTGGTGTTATTACAAATTTATCCCACTACAGTAGGAGCTTCCTCGCGGTGCTATCAATAATTAGGTAAGCATAAAGGCTCGTCTCGTTATGCGCGATCGGCATTTTCGGGTACTAAATATTACAATAAATCTTGGCATTATCCATATTATGCAAAATCTGTATGCTACGCTTTCACGGCCCATCTGTTCAACCGATTTTGACAAAATTAGTTAGGACAGAGGTTGCAACATGAAACATAAGTTGAAACATAAGTTTAGTAATTACACAGAAGCAATAATGCAAATTATATAATATTATAATTAATTCAATATTTGGACGTCGGTAACGATAAAATATGCTTGTACATAATAATTAATAACCTTATAACATCTTGTCCGTATCATATTTTACCAAATAAATATTTACTTTACTTTACTTTACTTTACTTTGCATCCCGGGGAAGGACATAGGCTGCGCTTTGCACGGACAATCATAGTTCCAATAGGATTCTTCAAAAACCTAAATCCACTCTGACAACGCGGTCACGAGTTCATTATTAATAATAATAATTAATATATTTCAAATTCCGTGCAGTTAATAGCAAGGTTTATGTCGATATCACAAATCTTTCGCAATCGTGAAATGTCAATTGAACACGTTACCTGCGTTATTGACATTTGACGATTACGCACGCGGTGATAAGAGCAATACTCGTTAAATATAACATTCAAATTATACCTACATAACTAAGTATGTATTAAAAAATAAAAATGAACTGGTTGTTATTTTGTTAAGTTTTTAAACTGAATTTAAGAATTGTACTAGAACCAGATACCCGAATTATATTCGTTTTAAGAAATTAATTAATACAAATTGCTTCGGGGATGGAAAAGATCGTAAGGAAACCTGCCCTTTACCTCAAAGAGCGATTCGAGTTCCTTAGTGACACTCACGGTCGCTCTCTTCGCTCTGTTGACAACCTTATCCTAAGAATACCTTCCCATAGCACTTCCTTTTATTCAAAATCCTTTTCCGTTGAAGCGGTTAGGCTATGGAACTCCTTACCGCTTCATATTAGGCGTGCGCAATCTCTTGGAGAATTTAAAAACCTCGTCAAAGCGCACTTTCTTCCTCCTTGAATTCCTTAAATCATCATCCGATTCTAATAATTATTCTTCTTTCCTACTTTGCGTCTTGTTGGCTTTTATTCTATTTTACTCTATTTTATATAATATTTATATATTTATATTATAAGTAGGTATATTATGTATATATCTATTTATTTATAGATAAATGTATGTATTATTATCTATTTATATATGTATTTACGTATAGTGTATTTAGGTATGTAGATATACATGTATTATATTGTATAATATTTTACAATTAAGAATATTTGAATAATTAGATTACATTAGGTTAGAACTAATTATTAATTTTTCCTTTTTAAGTAACGTACACCCTTGAAGCTTTCTCATTAGGTTAATCCGTTGTTTGCATGGTTGCCTGGTAGAGATCGCTTTAAAGCGATAAGGCCGCCACTTGTACCATAGCTTAGTTTTATTGTTATTGTTTATAAGTATGTGTTTCTTGGTGTACAATAAAGAATTTTTCATTCATTTTTCATTCATTCATTTTTTTCATTCATTCATTTCATGTCTGAGAGTTCTTCATAAGGTGTGTGAAGTCTGCCCATCCGCACTTGGCCAGCATGATGACCAAATCTTTCTCACTCAGCAGGGCTAGCATGGGCAGGAGATAAAAATTTTATCCCTCGATTTTATCCACTGACAAGAGATAAAATTAACTTATCCACTTCTCAGAGCACGGCAACAGGGGAGAGGAGAAGTTTATCCCCGTTTGACATTTCACGGGGACTCGGTGGACTATTTATCCACCGTTATTTAGCGTTTTTATTTATTTATTTAGGAATAAAATTTTGATCCTTTCCTCGGGGAGAAAACTGTCTCGGCCCATGCTATCTATATAAGCTCGGCTGAGAGAGGACACGTGCTCGCTATCTAAAACTATCACTACAGAAAGCGATAAAGCGAGAAAATAAGAAGAAAAACTAGCCCATCCCCTGAATTAGTTTTTGTGTACCTAATTATCAGAAAATTATTATAATAGAGTTTAAAAATATGCCGACAATATTATATTTGGACTATAAGGTGACATATCGATTCTGACGATATCGGTTGCAACTTGCATCCCAAAAAACGGTTAAATTTTTTTTTATATCCCGGGAATAAAAGAGTTCCCTGTGAAAGAAAGAAAGAAAATGCATTTATTCAAAAATGGTGTTGCAGACAAACATCTGACGTACATAGTTGTACACAAAAATATGTTTGTCTGTGACACCACCCGGAATGGGTGATGGGAACGATGGGTGTGATTATTTAAAACCTGGGGGTCTACTCTCTTTCTCTCAAACGAAACTTCGCAAACGAACGTAATTAGTCGTTTATTAGACCCACACAAAATCGTTCAATCCAATCGGTCACGAAAATTTTCTATGGATCCGTACTTCGTCTGCGTGTACGAAAACGAAATAGAGAGGAGCATAGAGTTAATATTAAGTAGGAGAGGAGTTAACGAAATTTCGTTCGTTTGTTTGCGAAGTTTCGTTTTAGAGAAAGAGAGTAGACCCCCTAGATCTACACGGCCAAAGTCGAGAGTATCATTCAGTAACTTGTACAGGAAAAAACCACAGACCGAATGTTCTGAATAGCGAAAGGTCAAAGATTAAATAGGCCGCCAAGTCAAGCCGGCTATTACAATGCAAACACTAATATCGCTATTGTTTCTCAGCGAACGTCTCATTGCGTCTGTCTATTGAGTATTCTGCCCATAGAATAAAATGATTTGTTGTTTTTTAATCGGATGTGCACAAACGATTATAAATCGATGGCTCAAATATTTATTGTACTAGTATTGAATGTTATGCTAGCGTTCATGAAAATGTATTCCAGCTATTGACAACATTTTTAAAAATGTCTAACATTTTAGTACCTGTTGAATAATTTAAAATCAAAGCCAATTTTTTTTCAATACATGATGTTAAAGACAATATTATCTATTATCTATACATATAAAATTCAAAGTCCTGACTGACTGACTGACTTATATATCAACGCACAGCCTAAACCGCTGGGGTTAGAAACTTGAAATTTTGACAGTAGGTTCCTTTAGTGACGTAGGCGCTCACTAAGGAAGGATTTTTCAAAATTCCAGCCCTAAGGGAGTGAAATAAGGGTTGAAAGTTTGTATGAAAGTCCGTCATTTCTCATGTTATATTTATGAAACTTGGTATATGAGCTACTGGTTAAAAATTAAGAAATACGTGTTTCACAGTTTTTGAAAATTCCACCCCCAAAGGGCTGAAATAGGGGAGTAAAGTTTGTAAAAAAGTCCTTAATTTTACAAGATCTTTTTCAAGTTATATCTACGAAACTCGATATTTTGCCTTTCGGTAAAAAATAAAGAAGCACGTGTGTCAAATTATTTAAAAATTTCACCCCCAAAGGGGTAAAATAGGGGTTGAAAATTTGAATGAAAGTCCGTCGTCTTTCAAGTTATACCTAGCTCTGAAACTTGATATTTGGGCTTCCGATTTAAAATTATAAAATACGTATTCCACAGTTTTGAAATTTCTATCTCCAAGGACGTTAAATAAAGAGTTTGTCCTTCAATCACGCCGCAACAGAGCAACAGATCAAAGTGGTTTTTTGCATGGGTAGGTATAGTTGAGGATCTGGAGAGTGACATAGGCTTCTTTTTATCCCGGAAATGAAGGAGTGCCCGTGAGAATTAAAAACTTATGCCACGCGAACGAAGTCGCGGGCGTCCTCTAGTCTAATATGTATGGTTTTTGTAGAAGAGAAGTGCAGCCCGAATTATCACAAAAAACTTTTCGAAATGCATATACAACGATATATACAACGAAAATAGACAACGTGACATCAAGCAAGTAGAATTTAAATATTAAATTCGATGCAAATCGTAAAGAAAATATTATGTTTTTAAGGTAAAGCCATACGATTTACAAGTTAAACATGACTTCCTTTTATCAATTAAACATTAATGGCGCACGACAGAACAATTTCGCTTTGTAATAATTTTAGTTTGAGGAATGTACGGTCACGACGTGTCATTACTCATTAGGGTTGCCATGGTTCCAGTTTTTTAAAGACCTTATATTTAGAGAAGATACCTTCATCCTTAAAAAAATTTATGGCGCCTCTAATTCACATTTTTTAACTATAAATCTTTATATATATATATAAAATCACATTCTCATAAATATATATCTTACTGAATGACACTTTTTTAAGAAATATTTTAATATTATTGCACCTTTATTTAAACTAAATCAGGTACATTTATTATTAAATAAAATTAGATAGAAAATAAGGAATTTCTTTTCTTTAATTTACTTACTTATTGAAATTATGTGGCAGCCCTAATTGTTGCTGTTTCAACTCCCGACACTTAAGAGAATACTATAAGTGCAGTTCAGCCTGGAATACATAATTGAGTTAGCCGCTACTTCTTAGAAACATGTACATACATCCCGGTCGGATAAATTATTCTGACATTTTAGTGAAAAATACATTATTTTATTTTCTGTACAAGCACTTATTTTGTTGTAAGTATATCTACTGCATAATGGTCGTTTAAAAAAATATAAACCAAGCTTTGTTATTTATTTGCTTGTCTCATATTATATTTAAAATTATAATATTATTCAAACTACATTTTTGTAGTCAAAGCAGAACCTTGCATAATTTGCTTTCATCGCGGAAACATCCGTAGACAGTAATGTGGTCTTCGCTTTACGTCGATAGTCAACCTTGATCTTGGCATTAACAAAATATCAATCACATTTACAATAATGGAGATCAAACTGCGATTCGTGGATGGGTTATGAATGGTGGTCGTTGTAAAGGGGCCATGTGGCGCGGGGCGCCCAACCACTGGCGCCAGTCTGACCATGAACGCAAGATACCAAAGGTTGTAGATCCCTGTCCCTGACCTCTATGAACGTTATGCTTTCCTGGTACTATTTTAAGGATATTGCAATATAAAGACTATTTTAAAGTGGCTTTTACTTTTCAGCTGATTTTAATTAAGATTATCTACCTAATTAAGAATCTTCAATGAGTGGTAATCTTTAAAAAGCTAAAATATAATATAATATAATCGCTTAGTTTATATTTTTATCTTGTAACTGCTATGAAGGTTACATTGTAGTAACATGTAGTTCCATCAATTGTTATTAAGTCCCTGCGAACTTACACCTGCTAAATAGTAGCTACTATTAAGTTAGCCCACAGTCAATAATCTTGAGTACCAAAGAAAGCTAAATACCTCCACCATTGGCTAGAAATTTATAATCATAAAACAACAAACATGCTGCTTATTAGCATAAATAACAAGCCCATAAGTATTTATACTAAAACCTTAAACAGAATTAACATAATGTAAACTATTATCTGAAGATTACATAATATTATAGACGCTACTATCGCAAGGCGCTTGTTGGGTTCACAGGTTACTTGCAAAAGCAAGTCTCTATTATTGATTAGAATGCTTAATTAATTGTACAATCGTTACACACAGACACAGTGGAACACAATTTATAGTTTTAATTATATGCACTTTGATGTATGTAAGTACGTGAACTGTTTGTTGATTGAGCTAACCTAAACTGATGACCGGGATGACTAAGAATTAAGAATTAAGTTATCATAAAGAATAGTCTAAAATTAAGGATTTCTCGCAACTTAACCAATCATTATTGATTCAATCCGCGTGGATTTGTATTTTTCATAATTCCTTTTTGATTATCTGGGATAAAAAGTAGCCCCTGTCCTTCTGAGGGATTCAAGTTTCGGGGTTCTCGTTATTCGCCAATAATCCGTTAAAAGTATGGACACGGCTCATACGTTCAAAACGTTGCAAACAGACAGACAGGCAGATATACTTTCACCTATTTTATAATATTACTAGGAATGGATCACATTGAAAATTGTTGAATACCTAAGTGATAGTTTATAGCTACCAGTACCTTATAGTACCTACCTACTACCTGTACCTACCCATTAAACGGGTCACTGTCCACACGGGGCCCCAGATAGCTTATTTTTAAACAAATGACGTATCAATGGGTTGGTCTCAATAATATAATTATTATTAGATATGTAATTTGATATAAATATAATTTATAGTATAATTTATTTGCTAATTTATGTACAACCGCCATAAAATTATATTTTTAAGTCGTAAAAATCACATCGATAAAATATAATCATAATTCATAACATACTTAATCCGTACCAATATTATAAATGTGAAAGGGTGTCTGCTAAGTTACCATGGTCCATCCTGAACTGATTTTAAGAAGTTTGGTAGGCACAGAGATAGGTTGCATCCCGGAGAAGGACATCGGCTACTTTTTATGCCAAAAAATCGAAGAGTTCCCACGGAATTTTTAAAAAAAACTCATTACGCTTCGATTATTTTCGTTTAAAACATGGAGGAAGGAATTACGACTGCCGTTTAAAATTAGATTTCAAACAACTAATGTCAAGTGACATTTTATCATTATGTTACGAGTAGGTACATTTATTTTATGTTGATAAATTGATTGATGTTTACATTTTTTCTAGGCGCCTCTTGCGTCTGTGTGCGATTTCTATAATACAACGTTCCAATGTTTATAAATTGCTTTCAACGCTGCATCGCACTAACGCTTAGCTCGATAAACACGTTTGCCAGCACTATCCTAGCAAAACTGTTTACAATTTATTATTTTGTGAAAAAGATAAACTTGCTACAAAATCGCACTAACAGACTTGGAGCAATTTATCTTTTCCGCTGAATGAAGAGGATCGAAAAACATGACTAAACTGTATGCAGTAAAATTCGCATTTTAACATCGGTTGTTTATCGATTTGACAAGCAGCAGTATTGACGTCTTTAATTTGACATTATACAGTAAATACTTTTATCCAAAGGCATATCCTTACTTACCAATCATTGCAATCATGCAATACACAATCATTGCAATCAGTTGATAGACAGAGATTGTTGGAACTAATAATACGTGTAAATATATGAAATTCAAAGTCCTGACTGACTGACTGATATATCCAGATTAAACCACTGGTCCTAGAGACATGAAATTTGGAGGGTGTGTTCTTTGTGAAGAGTAGGTAACCACTAAGAAAGGGTTTTTTGAAATTGCACCCCCAAGGGGGAAAATAGGGGTGGAAAGTTTGTATGAAAGTCCGTCGTTTTTCAAGCTATAGCCATGAAACTTGGTATTTGGGCTTCCGGTTTAAATTATGAAATACGGATTTCACAGTTTTTGAAATTTATATCCCCAAGAACGTCTATTAGAGAGCTTGCCGCAACAAAGCAACGGATCGACGTGATTTTTTGCATGGGTATAGTCGAGTACCTAGACTCTAGAGAGTTACATAGGCTTCTTTTTATCCCGGAAAATTAAGGAGTGCCTGTGGGAAATAAAAAACTTATGCCACGCGAACGAAGCCGCGGGCGTCCGCTAATCTGTCATATTTCACGGCAGCCGCCAAATCGATCCAAGCGAAAAGCTCAGCTGAGAGAGCTTAGAGATCGAGACTGATCTAAGTAATAAATAAGAAACTTTTTATCCCGAAAATAATACGTTCTGCAATTTACTCGACTAAATAATTTTACCTAATAAAGAGTTTAAACTTTTGAAAGATTTCTTATAGCGTTTTCTAAAATAAGATCATGTCATGTTAAAAGTACCTACGCTCTTTAACAATAGTGTCTCTGCTCTGCATTCCAAAGATATCTTTTAAAAGGTAGTGTGTTTTAAATACAACACATTAGGAATTGATGTTGATGCGTCCTAATTTATCTTAAAAATGGTTTATGAGTTAAACAACTTCCTGGTAATGCACTTATTCCATTAAGTCCGAGTGTAAACAGCGCTTGTATTGATTCTATCGATACATTTCCGCTTATAAGAGTATGACGCCCAAGAATGTACTATGTCATATTTGAGAATTTTCACAAAGGCAATGTATTCAGAACACGCGAGTAAGTGCTCATGAATTATTTTAGTTTTAAAAGGCCCACCGAGCTCTATTCATATTCAAACGGCAGCTAACAAGTAAAGATGCAGAAAACACCAAGCAAGCGTTGATCATAAAATTACGTATGAACAAGTTAGTGCCGGCGCCACTCTGCTGTGAACAATGGAATGGTATGTAAATGGCGCCAAACGCGCGATCATAACTCGTACGAGATACAAATGTACGAGTATGAGCACTGCATGTCATTTTGACGCTCATCTTTACGACTTTGCGTCAACAAGCTACGTCCTTGCTTAGGGTAAAAGCACACACGATACTTAAGCATCGTCAATAGGCGCTCACGCCGCGCCATTCGCAGCTCTCAAGTCGTAAGGCCATGACTCAAACGGAAAAAGTCGCCAAAACGCGGTGAAACATTGATGCAGCCACGACATTGCTGGACACCGATTTTAAAACATGAATTATCACTGTGTTTTACCACAGCACTTACCTACATAAGTAATGAGAAACAGACAGACAGACGGACAACGACGTGATCCTATAAGGGTTCCTTTTTTCCTCTCGAGGTACGGAATCCTAATAAAACAAGTCAGCTCTACAGCTTGATAGATTTGAATGATTTGAGTTTGCAAAGCTTGCATCTTCAAATAATGTTATAAGGCGTTCTACTCTACTCGTAATCATTTTTACCTACTTAATTACAATTATTACACAACACATTCATTACTTATCAAAATACCAAAACTACTTAGTGTTTTAAATTTTACTTTAATCAAACATATTTGTACCAAATACGAACAAGCCCAAATAGCAAATAGCTTGATTTGATACCATAATCGCATTCCGGATTAGGTAGGTACTTATATACTTAGTTTAATTAATGGAGGACTCGATTCTGTTATCTATCGCGTTCTGTGTCGTCTATTTTGCCTAGATATTGTATCTTAGGACATATTTAGCGCCACCAGACTATATTATAGTAGGTAAATATACACTGCAGAACTCGGGTCAGGCGTCAGTATAAATCTCGAACTCCACGATAACCTACGTATGACAATGACGTCATTCATTGCAAGCAAATCAAACAACACAGGATTCGACCACATCGGGCGCATGGTAGAAAATATAAATGCTAATAGGTAACTTCAGCAGAATTCGGCGCTGGCCAAGTCACATAGGTATTTCGACATGCCGCGCGCCGGCCGCCGACATCAACTCTCGAATTTTCAGTGCTGAAAAATGCCTCCTTTGAGGCTCGGGCGAGTTTTGCTTGTGACTTGTATTTAGGACATGTACTTGAAGACGTAATGGAGGTCTACATCATAAAGCTGTGTACACAGTGAAGTGTAGATAGAGCACAATCTAGTGTCAATTTACCAAATGCGGTATGCCGGTAGTCGTAGACATTCTCATTCTCGCCAAATTTGCTTAGAGCCGCCGTGCGCCGGCGCCAGTCTACTTTCCAAATAGCCTTCGCGTCTCGCCTGTGACCTTTTAAGCACGTACTTGCCTTATGGGACAACTCCACTCCTAGTTTCATAGATTCTGACGCTACAATTTTAATTGGTCAAATTTTATTCTCTCGGTTTGTCGACTGCTACCTAAATACGCTGCTTAATACGTGTCGAGCGTAATTGCTTTCAATACGACACGAATCTAAATTGATTGCGAAGTCGAATCGTTCTAACACTCCATTAGTCACAAGTTTTAACACGGAGCGATTTCTACCACACCTTCAACGTTGGGCTTAGAATAGTAATGTTTCTTAACGTTAAAAGATAAGTCTTAAAAGTAGGTAATTAAGTATACCTACTGTAGTATGTATAGTCGGTAGATAATGACCTTCTATTACGGAAATGTGCACCTAATAGGTACCTTTTCACAGTAGAAATAATCCTCACAAATCAAAACTCGGCATACATCATACATAAATCTGTTGATGTGTTTTTACACAAGTATATTGATATAATAATCAGTTGATTCAGAATTCAGATGCCTATCTAGTATCTACCGCTGTGATTTGCGTAGGTATTCATTACTGTCTTTATTACTGAGAAGATTCTTTATAAAACTCAGGGTTTACCAACTCTTTCCAAAATTCTGTTGTTGTAGATTTAGATACAGAGAATTACCACACTAGGAAACTTTCTCGAACTTATCCCGGGTATGTAAAGGACTTGTCCAAAATTGGGCCTTGAACATGAACCAAGATGATTTTAATACATGTGAATAGAGATCCTAAAATATGGCTTTTAGAATTATTTACACATTTTTAAAGGACCCCAATTTGGAGAAAAATATATTTTTATTTTGTGGCTTTTTTAGATCTTTGTCTGAATTTTATCAACAGTAAAAAAAAAACTTGATTTTTTTTGTCACGTATGTCATTGGGTGATTGTCAAATGTCACTGTCAGTTTTGTTTATCCTAATTTATTGGTGATTTATTGTTGTCTAATAATAATTATTTTACGAATGTCTCAAATACTCAATTATTATTTATTAATCTTATAATGTTGTATGCACTCCCTATGTAGTGGAAAATGGGTAGTTTATCGAAATGGAATGTTAATAATCACAATTAATGCGCATTACCTAAGTTTTAGTGTTGCCATCCATCGAAAAATATTTTCTACAAACGATATTTTTCATAATTAATTTTTAAAAAAACGGGGTTTTCTAAAATTATTATTTAAATGGCGTTTAATGTTATATTTTTTTCTCTTTCACGTGATGGCAGTTTGGTTCTGGTTCATTGACACTCAGAATAAAAAACCACCCTCCATACTGAACTGGGACATGTCCTTTATCTATGTTACCTCTATCCGACTTTAACTAACATGCACCTTCTCTAAAGCTTCAAAAACATCCGATCCCATCTTCAAAGGAGACATTGTTGTCTGTATGTATGGATAGGTAAGTAGGTTATAGTTAGCTATCAGCTATTACTATGAAGATACGCCTGATGCCAATCCGTCACATTCACATAATGTATTTATTATATACATATCACAAAGATAACGTTATCTCAATAAATCTTTCTTTAAAAACATGAAATGATTACGAAGTGGCGCCACTACTAAATTCAGCTCCGGCGTTCGTAGAGAAACACGCCTTCAACATTTGATCTCACGGACTTGCCAATAAAGTACTATTCGTAGTTATGATCAAATAGAACAGTTATATTAAGAACACGATAGTATCACTATATCAAATTTAATACCTATAGCGTGCAAGATAATGGTTCGTCGACATTAATAAGTAGGCACGAGTCATACTACAAATAGGTACGTGTGGCAGGGTAGCGCTTGAATGTTGTGAATTTTACTACCACTTCCTATCCTATATGTAGTAAAAGGTTAAGATAATGTACTGAGCACGCGTATAATATTTTTATCAAAATCCATACTAATATTATAAATGCGAAAGTGTGTCTGTCTGTCTGTCTGTCTGTCTGTCTGTCTGCTACGCTTTCCCGGCCCATCTTTTCAACCGATTTTGCTGAAATTTGGTATAGAGGTAGGTTATATCCCGGGGAAGGACATAGGCTACTTTTTATCCCAGAAAATTAAGGAGTTCCCGCGGGAATCAAAAACCTTAATCCACGCGGACGAAGTCGCGGGAATCATCTAGTTTAGTTAATAATTATTTTAGTATTGCGATAGTTAGTAGAGGCCTGAGGCACGTATTAAAATGTATGTTTGGTTACATACATTATACCTACATATTATGGTATGATTGAGGATGTATTATGAAAGATCATTAATAAAAAAACAACCAATATAAGGACATCACAGAAGCTGTAAAATATAACTACTGCCATAAGTACTTTAGTTCTATATGTAAGATAATACACCCCTATTCGTGCACTCAGCAACGCGTCATGGTCCATAAGCGTCTCGTAATGCCATTTACAGACAATACGAGAAAATGTGAACGCGACAAGGAATTTGCGGTCGCGGTCAATGAATTCCTCGGCTTGAGTAAGTATTTTACAATTTAAATACAGCATCCTGTTACAACAATGTGCAGATTTGTTGCACTGTTAATGTGTGATGTCTTGTATGATAGCGTTGATATTGAACAGGTACATTATGTTGGCGCACGTTCAGATTTTAGTTCACTGCCCATTCATAATTAAACTGACCCTCAGGAAATGTTGACATTAATACCACACGTCTTATAATATATCATAACATATATTGTAGTTATAATTTTTATTTTCTCACCACATACACATATTATGCCGATTAAAAAGTCCTTAAAATAGAAAATCCGCAAATAAAACAAAAAAGATTATTCCAATTATACCTATTAATTGGTTAATCTCAAAGACGCAGACTTTATAAAACACCCGATGCCCCAGATTTAGATTTTAGGTTACAGAAAAATCTCGTGGGAACTCTTACGATATTCCGATTAGCCTAATATAAGTCCTTTTGTCCTACCTCGCTATGTAACCTATAAAAGGACTAAATTTCATCGAAATCGTAGCAGACAGACAGACACTTTCGATTTTATAATATTGGTATGAATTAGCAGCCATACATTTTGTAGTGTAGGTAATCAATTTCAACACCTCATAAAATTAAGAGTAGGCTCACGTAAATATTAAATACCAAATATTCGCGTTGGTATTTTCATCGGTCGCAAAAACATGTGCAATGGTATTTGTGTCAAATAGCTATCAATATAGCAGCGAACTTTATTACAAAATTCACTTTGTGCCTCTTTGTATGAGCCTCTTATAAATGTAACGAAAATGCAGGAGTGCGTTATTTGGACTGCGCCCGTAAAAAGCTGCTTCGTAAACCCTGAAACACACGCAACGCTCGGCGGGTACTTTGCAGTAGGACGCTCGTTAATGCGTTTAATTTAACGGAAGCTTAAAGTTCGGGTGAATGGGCGAGTAACTGTCCGTAATATGGTGCTATGTTTAATTATGGAAGGACTTTGTATGACTATTAAATTGGTATATGACAGACACTAGCCCTTCTGCGTAGAATTCGGTTTTTAAAATCGCGGGAAGTCGTTGATTTCCCGAGGAAAATTTTAACCTATGTCAGTCAGTAGGTCGTCACTAAAAATTATGTCGATCTGTTGCTCTGTTGTGGCATGATCGAAGCATCAACCAACAAAACAACAAACACACTTTCACATTTATAATATTACTAGCTAACGCCCGCGAATTCGTCCGCGTGAATTAAGGTTTTTGGGTTCCCGAACTCTTTAATTTTCCGGGATAAAAAGTAGCCTATGTGTTATTCCAGACTATAATCTATCTATACCTTTCTATCTATCTCTGTGCCTTTCATTCAGATCCGTTAAGCCGTTGGGGCGTGATTGAGTAACAAACATCCATCCATCCATACATCCATCCAAACTTTCGCATTTTTAATATTAGTATACATAGCACGGAACTTAGAACATAACAGGTATTTATATAGTACCGTCGCGCTTTCAGTTTGTTTCAGCCCTAATTCATCCAAACAAATGCATGAAAACATCAAACAAAATAATCTCGCTAACATATTTAGCACACTGGCGCCACCTAGCCGCAGCATTTCCATTCCCGGCGATGTTTGCCTCCTTGTGTAATGGCATCAATAAATAATTCAGTGGCTTAATTACAAAATTCACTCCTGTTTCGCATTTCATCCTCGTATTGTGTGAATGGCAGGCGATAAATTAAAATGCAAGCAAGCTTAAATATAGCCTATATTTTTTTTTATCCACTACAAGTTAGCCCTTGACTGCAATTTCACCTGATGGTACGTGATGATGCAGTCTAAGATGGTAGCGGGCTAACCTGTTAGGGGCATGGCAGTTATATTAAACACATAACCCCTATTCGGTTTCTACACGGCATCATACCGGAACGCTAAATCGCTTGGCGGCACGTCTTTGCCGGTAGGGTGGTAACTAGCCACAGCCGAAGCCTCCCACCAGGCCAGACCAGAGAAAATTCAGAAATTATAAATTCCCAAATTGACCCTGCCGGGGATCGGACCCGGGACCTCCCGCACGTTAAGGCAACAGCGCTCAACACTGCGCCATGGAAGTCGTCAAAAATATGGCTTTATTTGCAGAAAGCTGACCGCACGCGACCGCTCAAAGTTAGAATGTAAGGCATCAACTAACTCTACGATATTTTCATCATCGAATTTCCGCATTGTAAGTATACCGACATACCGTATAGAGAAAAATAAATGCATTATTAGGTCATCTTTAAAATCTTTGACTTTTAAATAGATAATGGAGTGAATAGGTACATAATATATTTTACAAAAACGGCATTAATCTTAAAATTCCGATTCAACATTTTGCAATTTTTAGCTCTACCGACTCTAGTAGAATTTGGTTTTCCGCAAGTTTCCTCGATACTACTTCCACTTTACCACAATAGATTACTTATGCACTTATATTAATCAATCAATGATTCACTCGTAGCTACTTCTCGTATCTAAATAGAGCAAAAGGTGATAAATCGAAATGCAAACGTGCGCAATACGAGTATCAGTTGCATTTAGATAAAACCATCCGCAGGCCTGAACGTTAAATATTTGAAATTAAATTAATCGTATTTACGACTATACTTATTATATTTTTACTGGCGCCATCAGTGTAATTTTTCATCTTCCCTGGCATTTCTGGGTTTGTTAATATTTCACAGTTATTTTATAACAGAGTTCCGTCTATTCAGTTTCAATAGCTGCTGTAGTACAACATTTCAATGCTGGTTTTCAATTTCAAACGCAAGGTTTCTACTACTAAGTTGGAATTTGGTGACGCAATGAACTTTTACAGAGTAACTTGCACCGGCATCTTTTTTACCTAAAACTTCAGGTGAACATCAATCGACTACATCTCATGGGGCTGGCATATTATAGGCCTAAAAGAGCCCCAAAAAAGAACCAGAATAAAAAAAACTACATCTCAATGGGCCTACGCGCTGCGGAACTAAGGAATCAATTAAAATTATACGAAGAGCCGTGTTTTTAAATTGTTTAAATATACTTGCACTAGCTGATGCCCGCGACTTCGTCCGCGTGGATCGAGGTTGTTCGGTTCCCGCGGGAACTCCTTAATTTTCCGGGGTAAAAAGTAGCCTATGTGTTATTCCAGACTATAATCTATATCTGTGCCAAATTTCATCCAGATCCGTTCAGCCGTTGGGACGTGATTGAGTAACAAACATCCATACATCCATCCAAGCATTTTTAATATTTATTTGATAGAATGACTGCGAGACGATGACCAAAATGCACATTTCAGCTCGAAGTTTTTGTTAATTCTATTGAATTTCTATTCTTTGACCTCTCACCACCGACATTATCATTTTACAGAAGTAATTACTTTGCGACTTATCAAATAATCTAATAAATATTATAAATGCGAAAGTTTGGATGGATGGATGTATGTATGGATGTATGTTTGTTACTCAATCACGCCCCAACGGCTGAACGGATCTGGATGAAATTTGGCACAGAGATAGATTATAGTCTGGAATAACACATAGGCTACTTTTTATCCCGGAAAATTAAGGAGTTCCCGCGGGAAACGAAAAACCTCGATCCACGCGGACGAAGTCGCGGGCATCAGCTAGTAAATATTATAAATGCGAAAGTTTGGATGGATGGATGTATGGATGTATGTTTGTTACTCAATCACGCTCCAACGGATGAACGGATCTGGATGAAATTTGGCACAGAGATAGATTATAGTCTGGAATAGCACATAGGCTACTTTTTATCCCGGAAAATTAAAGAGTTCCTGCGGGAACCGAAAAACCTCAATCCACGCGGACGAAGTCGCGGGCATCAGCTAGTACTGTATATAGAACTAGCAGATGCCCGCGACGTCGTCCGCGTGAAATAAGTTTTTTTAGATTCCCACGGGACCTCCCTAATTTTTCGGGTTAATATATAGCCTATGACACTCACAAATAATGTGGCTTTCTATTGGTACCAGAATGTTCGATCAAACGTTTAAGATTTTTGTCAAAGTAAAATAAACCATAACTGGATTGAATTAGAGTTCAATTTCGTCTGCCCATTCTTATACGTTTAGGTATGTACGATACCCTAAACGTATAAGAATAGGCAGACGAAATTTTGTATATGGAGTTTTTTTAACCCAATTTTTTTACTTTTCCGTACAATTTTTTTCCGTACTTTCATAAGAACCTTCTCCTTACAATAACAAACACAACAAAAAAAGAATTAGCGAAATTGGTCCAGCCGTTCACGCGTGATGCCGTGACCAAGGGAAATAGGGATTCATTTTTACATAATATAGAGATTATTTAATTTAATTATTAAATCCTAAACGTGTTTTTGCATTTGCAATTTGCAGTACTTATTCATGCTGGATTTCAAGTTAAACATTGGATCGTTGGAATGTTTCACCAAAGCATTTACCTACCCATTAATTTGAATAATATATTTCACATTTAATTTCCACTACAGCCCATTAACGTCCCACAGCTGGGCACAGGCCTCCACTCATAGGAGAGAGGGAATTAGAGCTTAGACCCAACACGCTGCTCCAATGCGAGTTGGCGGGCTTTAACGACTACTTTAGCATGTTAGTGATAATAACTGAGACCGACGGCTTAACGTGCTCTCCGAAGCACGGGGATGAAACACCGCCAACTTCTTAACTCTAGCTAGTACTGAGAATTTCTAATCAGAAAAACCCAATACTTAGGTAATTATGGCACGACCCGGGATTCGACCCCGGAACCTCGTCAGCCGCAGTCGAACATGGTAATTGGGTATTTGACTACTAGTGAAATAAATACTTTTTTAGTGAGTATTAAATAAAGGATCTCCCAAAAGTCGTAATATCCACGTCCCCTGCTAGTTTTATTTTGAATAACCATTTTAAACTATCGATTAAAGTAAAAAAAGTGCGTCGAACTTTGATGTCGTCACAACTTAAAATTTCATACAAAATCCATACTAAGCACGCGTTTTGACGTTTGAAAAAAAAGTTGCTGATTTGACTAGTTGTCAAATACCCAATTCCAGGTCAATTATGGTAGCTCCCACCTGCTGCGTTCCGTAAATTTCGATATTGTTATTGGGCTGTATCCAAGGGGCGCGGGAAAAATTCCAAGCTTGCAGCGTATTGCCAGTTTCTTTGGCGCTACAGATGTTCATGAGCAGCTTTAATTACTTAACACCAGGTTCCACTTGCTACTCGCTATTAATAATTTAAAAGTATTTCACAAATGAAACAGAAATATTATGTTTATAATAATTGTATCGCAAAGCAAAATAAGACTTCGTCATAAATAGCTTGCTGAGGAAATAAACTAACAGACGCTTGACCATATTCGAACAACCTCCAAATGAAGCTAACTAGGATGTCTAGGTCGTATCTACGAGACCTAGGTGCAAGCCGACCGAACATAATGCTAAAAATAATATGTGACATTGAAGAATAAAATTGTTTCATTGGATTTACAGTTTTACAAGGAAAAGCGAAAGAAATAAAACAAAATTTTTTGGCTCAAGGAAAATTATCATCCGCGGCCACGGGAACTTTATGAAACTCAATATAATACTTACTTACTTTCATAATACATTATAGTTTGTATTATAAATAGTGTAGTAAAAGTTAAATTATAGAAACACTATAATTTAACTTCGTTCGTCCGCGTGGATTAAGTTTTTCGATTCCCGCGGGAACTCCTTAATTTTCCGGGATAAAAAGTCTATGTCCTTCCCCGGGATGTAACCTACCCCTATACCAAATTTCATCACAATCGGTTGAAAAGATGGGCCGTTAAAGCGTAACAGACAGACAGACGGACAGCCAGACACACTTTCGCATTTATAATATTAGTATGGATTTTAGAACAGACGCATCGAGGCGCTTCGATTCTGTGCTAAAGTATCACCTATTCTGTGCCAATATTCCTTGAGCCTTTTTTCTTAAGCTCGCCCCCGGATTCGTAATTAATTTGCTATCTACTAAATAAATGTAAACTTTTCTATTACCTACTGGACTTACTTGATTTGACCAGGACTGGCTGGCTGGCGTTATAACCGCGTTATTGATAACAATATGAATCGGTTTTTGACGTATCTAATTATTGATGTTTAATTAATTGAAAAAGGATGCTCAATTTGAAGGTATTTTTAATGCGATCAATGTAAAAAGAATAACACGGGCCGGCGCCGGCGTCGGCGTCGAGACGTCGTGTCCTTTGTTAGCGCGACGCGTATGTATGTTCTCTATTTACGCAAGTAGGCGTAGGTATGTCTTGTTTCAATAAACACGTCGCAAATTGCTGCAATCAATCTAACGCAGTGTTGTATGCCTCAGAATGTTTCACCTAATAAAGTGGCTGTTTACGACACTAAATCTTCTTCTTCTTCCTTTCCTTGTCCCACGCTATGTGGGGTCGACACAACGTGTACTTTTCTTTCACTCTCTTCTGTCTTTCGTGAACTTATTATCGTCTTCTTACACGCATAATATACTCTTTCATACAATCCACCAATCTTTTTTTGGTCTTCTGTCCGTCCACAAGCATGTTAAGGTAGGTACGACACTCAATTACTGCTAGAAATTTCTTCATTTTAACCTTTTTTGCGTTTGATGACAACCATGCCTTTTTAATCATGTATGTATGAAAAAGCGTATATTACAATACCTACTCTATTTTAAAGTGCGTTTGAGAACCCTAGAGTCTACGGTCTAGGGCCTAGACTAATACTTCCCAAGAATCAGTAAAATAATTGATTATTTTGCAGGAATTACTACTTATATGTATTGAATCGAATTGCAGTAAAAATCACTCCCGCAATCAATTTTACAGCATTGCAAGTCAGCGGATATCGTTTATATCAAAAGGCGTCGATTGAAACAGTTATGACTATCAGGCAGCAGGCGATGGCTTACAATAAGGCTTACAATCGAGCACGTCTAGAATTCCATCACGGAATTGTACAATAGATTAAACGGGCAACGATATATTCAAATGCCATTTAATTTAAAACATGACCCGCTTTGATCTAAAGATTAATGTTTGAGGTAAATCAGAGTGCTGTTGGCGCCAGGGCGCTAGTCAAAGAGCCGCGCGGCTGCTCGAGGCCTGGCGAAGCACTCAACTATTATTTCATCTGTGGCCTGACCCGCTAGTCGCATACTGTTTAAACAACACACTACGCGACGGACAGAATAAAAAAACCGCATCATTTTTGAAGTGAAAACTTCTTTAGCCGCGTTGAGCACTTTTTGGTAGGGGGTAAACTTGTGGATTCGCGTCACCGACATGATCCGCGTCACCGACATGCTCGCGTTGTTACGAAGACAAAACGTCTTAAATATAAATATACTAACACAGAACACATAACCTCTTATTATATTGTGTTCTGTGTATACTAAATTCGTAATTAAACTTTAATACCTTAGTTTTAAGGTCAATATTTTAATTATTTTAAATATTCGTATTAATATTGGCGTTTGAAAATTTTATATTATTTTTAAATTTTAATACTAAAATCCTTAGTTACAAGTTGGTTACAAGTTTTCACTTCTATCGGACAAAACGTCATTTCTCTTCGACGCGGACCTCCGAATATCTACGAATCTGCAATTCTTATTTTCATGCATCGACAGATCATTGGTCGAAGCATGCCATCCACCTCTTGCGGCTCTGGCGGTTACTCCGTGTCTTGCAGCTCGTCTTTATAGATGTGCAATCACCTTTAGGCCCGTACACTAACCGCAATCGGCTAATGCCTCCTTATTAGCCAACATTAAAATAATAACAAGCGCTGCGATCACCGCAATTACTTACTTTTCATTTCTTTATGGATGACACCCCGCTCATAATTTAAAAGTAAAAAATTACACGTTTTAAATGACGGAATGATTCTTTTAACGGAATTTTTAACGAGATCCATTTTCACTCTCAACTCTACGGTTAAGCTTGTCGTTTTCCTTGCGATGGTCTGTATTGCGATCTATTGTAATAACAGGCGTAAGATAGGTACTATTCTTGCTTATCTTTAAGAAGTTTTCCTAAATTCTTAATAAGAATCCATATCTGTAGACGTTTTGCAGTTTTCTTCATTTTTTTTTTATCCTCTACAAGTTAGCCTTGACTGCGATCTCACCTGATGGTAAGTGATTATGCAGTCTAAGATGGTAGCGGGCTAACCTGTTAGGGGCATGGCAGTTAAATATTAAACCCATACCCCTATTTGGTTTCTACACGGCATCGTACCGGAACGCTAAATCGCTTGGCGGCACGTCTTTGCCGGTAGGGTGGTAACTAGCCACGGCCGAAGCCTCCCACCAGGCCAGACCAGGGAAAATTCAGAAATTATAAATTCCCAAATTGACCCTGCCGGGGATCGAACCCGGGACCTCCGCACGTTAAGACAACAGCGCTACACACTGCGCATCGGAGGTCTTCATCTCCAAATAGCTCAATTTCATTATTATCTTATGGCTGGATATTCGCAAAATTATTTTCAATGAGTTATTAATATAATATTATAGATAATTATATTTATCGCGATGTTAAAAAAGGTGACGTATATTATATTTATGTTACTGCAGTTAAATTAAAATCCGGATGTTTTATTTACACAGTTGGCAACCCAACGCGTGAATCGTCTCGCACGTTCGATGCGACCCACACGGCTGCCGATCATTCAAATTGAGAAAAATCGTCTACATCACAAAAAAAAACACTCGATTCCAACATCAAAGCTTATTTTCGCCGGAACTGCGAAAAGAGCGAAAACAAAATTACGGCAAGGAATGCATCGCAGGGACACCGATCTTACGAAAATAAAACGTGGATTGTACGCGGCATCGGCGTGCACTAAACAAATTCCTCGGAGGCACACGCTGCACACTGAATTAGATACACTCGTGATCGGCGGCTCGGTGGTCGGCGATAGGATGTCCGATGAACCATAAACGCACTATGCTGCACGTTCACGCATACTAGCCAAGGTATACCTGAACGAAGAAAATATTCCGGAATTTTTAAATCAATCAATAATCATACGCTGATGCCCGCGACTTCGTCCGCGTGGATTGAGGTTTTTTGGTTCCCGCGGGATCTCCTTAATTTTTCGGGATAAAAAGTAGCCAATGTGCTATTCCAGACTACAATCTATCTCTGTGCCAAATTTCGTCCAGATCCGTTCAGCCGTTGGGACGTGATTGAGTAACAAACATCCATCCAAACTTTCGCATTTTTAATATTAAGTAGGTATAAGTATAAGAATAGATTATAAATGCGAAAGTGTGTTGGTTTGTTGGTTTGTCCTTCAATCACGCCGCAACGGAGCAACGGATCGACGTGATTTTTATCCCGGAAAATTGAGGAGTTCCCGCGAGTATCAAACAAAATTTAAACCACGCGGACGAAGTCGCGGGCATCAGCTAGTACACAATATTTTTCTGTGAATTGGATTGAATATTTTTTGGATTGAATTTTCAGAGAAAACACAGAAACTGGTATTTATTTTGATATTATTTAATAATTTATGGCTTTACTAGATGATGCCAGCGACTTCGTCCACGTGGATTAAGATTTTTTGATTCCCGCGGGAACTCTCCTTTCCCGGGATACAACCTAACCCTGTACCAAATTTCATCGAAATCTGTTGAACAGACGGACCGTGAAAGCGTAGAAGACAGACACATTCGCATATATAATACTAGCTGATGCCCGCGACTTCGTCCGCGTGGATTGAGGTTTTTCGGTTCCCGCGGGAACTCTTTAATTTTCCGGGATAAAAAGTAGCCTATGTGCTATTCCAGACTATAATCTATCTCTGTGCCAAATTTCATCCAGATCCGTTCATCTGTTGGAGCGTGATTGAGTAACAAACATACATCCATACATACATACATCCATCCATCCAAACTTTCGCATTTATAATATTTATATGGATTAGTATGGATACCTATTGTATTATTTGGCTATAATTAAATTAATAAATACAATAAATAAAAAATCTTTTTTGTCTTTTTATTCCATTTTCCTTTTACTAACCTTAACATTAGGTAACGTGAAGTAGTATTGATTTTTTGTAATGGATGTCATGTCTGTAAATAAAGATATTTATTACTAGCTGTCTATTTATTATTATGTCCAGCAGTGGACGAATGCAGGCTGATGGATGGATGGATGGATTACTAGCTGATGCCCGCGACTTCGTCCGCGTGGATTGAGGTTTTTCGGTTCCCGCGGGAACTCTTTAATTTTCCGGGATAAAAAGTAGCCTATGTGCTATTCCAGACTATAATCTATCTCTGTGCCAAATTTCATCCAGATCCGTTCATCCGTTGGAGCGTGATTGAGTAACAAACATACATCCAAACATCCATCCATCCAAACTTTCGCATTTATAATATTTATTTCATTATAATATTAATACAGAGCAATGTGCATAATAACATACTTAAGTTGACTTGCTAGACAGTTGCCGTCTGGAGGCAAGTAATTTGTACAGTCTACCTAAGATTTTTATAGCTCCAACACCTGGCGGTGTTGAAGTAATAAAAGTCGTAAATTCAATTAAAAATTAAACGTTTTACAGTCTTCATAATATGGCGAAAAGGATTTATTGTAAAATCACGATAAACCAAGCACTGCATGTAGAGACGGCAACCGGCCAACTGGAGTTACAAAGTGAATCAGATTTGATGCGTTTTATAGCTATGGGCATCGAATAGTGTTTACGGCTGTTCCAGAGGCTCCAGAGCATCGTCCATGAAATCAATTCCTAAATCACGACACAACTGTGCAGCTAAAATAGCTTAGTACGTAACATATTAATTATTTATTGAGCGACGTTTAAAATGCAAATGGGTATTCTGTTTATGCGCAAAGGTCAAAGGATAAACACAATCGCTTGCATAATGAATACAATTTGTTTTGTCACAGTAATTTGATGCTAATAACGTTAATCAATTTAAAATTAATTTATAATGTTCTCGCTTAGCGAGCGAAACGAATTTAGGACGCGTTCTTGGGCGATCAATTAACGAGACAGTGAACGACGAGCGGTAATTACGCATCCAGAACGGTTTATAATTTTTCGATCCTAAGAAAACGTCTCGAGGGATAACGATAAAAAATCGAGTACATTGACATCGTCGATATTCACTCGCAAAAAATGCGTGCGTTATAAGTAATGTTCGCTAAAAAGGCACACAGACGGCGTCGCGGCGACGGGTCGACGGCCGCGCCCGGAATAACTACCACCAGCAGCTATATTTGCAGCAGCGCATGGGCGCGGGCGCAGGGGGACACCAGCGCGTGCCATTTCTGCACCAGCCCGGTGCATCTGAGTAATGCCATTGTAATGCTCTCGATATATCCCTCACGTTGGACGCGGGCGGCAGACGCGCTGACGGCGACGACGCCGTTACCGCGCTGTTGACCGCAACTTTCGGCAGGCCCAAGCGCTCCCCGAAGTGATTCATTGTACTCGCAGTCAACGGGAGGAATCTCGCTTTTAAATTAATGGCGCATATATTTTCTCAGTTCATTATTGGAACGTGTAATTGTGTATTAAGAATTAGCGTCGGCCGGAATGATTATCCAGATCGAATATAAGCAACGAGCGTCCATGTGTAGGTAGGTAATGATGAGAACCAGCCGTGGGAGCCGCCGCGGCTGTCCACCGTCATTTGTCATCGCCAGTTCCTGTCACTTCATATGTACGCATGCTTTCTCACATTTGCAATTACCTTTTAAGTCGGGAATTTGCCGATTCAACAAAAACGCGTAATGAAATAATAAACGACGACAATCAAGCGACATTTAAACGTAACGAGTCTAAGCTTTTTATTATACCTCATTAAAATACGCATGTTGCCATATTCTAGACGTAATTCGATAATTTATTCAAATATCTAGAGTCATAAGGTCTATTAAAATTGTATTTTTATGGGTGTTATAGCATAGTGACTAAATGTTTTGCAGTATCATATTACAAAAACGCGACGGGTCAACCGAAAACGGCATATTAATCGTTATCATCGAAAAAATCGATAAAATGGTATGTCGTTCAGTCAATTTCCACATATTATGTGGATAGTTTTCGCGACAGATGGCTCGTGACTCACCGAACCTGTTCCCGCTGGGCGCTGCTGGTACGAGCGGAACAAGACGAAACCTATAAATCATTACCTACTTGACAATATTAATAAGTTTCAAATTAATTACTGGTTGTTGCCTGACCTCATAAGATGAATGCCATGATATATTATACGTGGCATAAACAGGAGAAAATCTTAGAGACCTATTTCCATTGTAGAGATGCCAATGCCATAAAATTCTTGATATAGCATAATATGGGTACAGTTGGCTAGGTAGCTAACGTAATCTACACAACTACCCATATACTATTGTTATTGTATGTATGTGGGATATGTTGGCTTGGTCAAAAGCTTCTGAACCAAAAGAGTTTTAACAATTTTTAAAAGTACCATCACTTTGAATGACTAAACATCTAATCACCTAATGGTAAGGGATTACCGCCGCCCATGAACATTTGCAGCACCAGACTCCAGAGGAACCGCCAATACGTTGCTGGCTTTTGAGATGTTTGTTTATCCGCCCTTTGAAGCGCCCCATATTATAATCAAGAGGATCTTATTAAAAATCACCGAAAACTGTAAATTCGTCTGCTGACTCAGAAACTATTGCCTAAAAAAGAAGTCAAACCTAACGGGGCTCTAGATGCTAGACTAGATCCGGATCGAAGGCATCGAATTAGGAGCGACCCATGTCATGTTGAGAAAAGTATGACATCAGTCAATACTGTAAGGCTTAAAGTAAGAGTGACATCACCAATTTAAGAAATTGAATCGACATCGTGACGGGCGTATGATGAACATAGAGGCTGAGACCGCGCGTTGTGAGCGGCTCTTTGAACTGTGAATAAATTAGTTTAACTTAGCGAACTGGAGATTTTAATTGCTACTTAATAGGATTTAATAGAATAAGTAGGTAGGTAGATTGGGTTACTTTGAAGTTTAAAACTAAAAAAAGTACGGAGCAAAACATTAATGTTTGACAAGAAAATTGAAAAACCAAGATGAATCCTCGGTTTTCCACAGTTTTCTTGTCATGAAAATGGATCTAATTAAGATATAGATAGATCAATGTTAGATCGTACGGTGTTATGAAAAAAGCACTGTGTAAACAAATAGTAGGCAAGGATAAAATAAAGTTAGTGGAAAATACTATAACCCTTGCCAGTGAAGCTGATGTTGATAATGATAAGTTACAGCTTAACAACACAAAATTTAAACACACTATTGTTAATACTTAAGAAAGACCTTTCAAACTCAAGAGTCGTATATCTATCCCCTTATACTTATGCGGAAGGACGTGGGAACCCACCGCATTATTATCCCAGGAAAACTCCTACCATTATGTGATTAAAGTAAAGGGGTCACAAACCTCAGCAATGAGGAATACGACGCAGAGAGAATATTAACTTGGTAAGTTCATTGAATTATGGAAAAGAGCTACAGTCGACATAATACCTGATTATTCTTCGTAAAAAGAGCGTACTTAATACTTTCATTAGCATAATTACTTGACCATTCGAAAACACTTAGTAAAAGTATATACATATCAATAAAATGAAATCTACCCGTAATCGGTTTCTACTCGGCTACTAGACCACTAAGAAACAATAGAAGAACGGCCGAAGACACCCTCGAAACCATGTTTTACACTACAAGTTAGCCCTTTTGTAAACCCACCTGATGGTAGGTGATGATGCAGTCTAAGATGGTAGCGGGCTTATCTGTTATATTAGGGGCAGGTATGGCCTAGTTACATTAAACCCATACCCCTAATCGGTTTCTACACGGCATCATACCGGAACGCTACATAGCTTGGCAGGGTGGTAACTAGCCACGACCGAAGCCTTCCACCAGACCAGATTAGAGAAAATTGAGGAATTATAAATTCCCAAACCTGCGCCGTCGTTAGCAAATTCGGATTCCCTTGTCACAAAACAAATAAATCTTCATTTAACTTCATTTCATCAGCACTGTTGGGCCAATAATAATTTAAGATTTAAAGTAAACCCACCTGATGGTAGGTGATGATGCAGTCTAAGATGGTAGCGGGCTTAACTGTTATATTAGGGGCAGGTATGACCTAGTTACATTAAACCCATACCCCTAATCGGTTTCTACACGGCATCGTACCGGAACGCTACATAGCTTGGCAGGGTGGTAACTAGCCACGACCGAAGCCTCCCACCAGACCAGATTAGAGAGAATTGAGGAATTATAAATTCCCAAACCTGCGCCGTCGTTAGCAAATTCGGATTCCCTTGTCACAAAACAAATAAATCTTCATTTAACTTCATTTCATCAGCACTGTTGGGCCAATAATAATTTAAAATTTAAAGTAAACCCACCTGATGGTAGGTGATGATGCAGTCTAAGATGGTAGCGGGCTTATCTGTTAGGTATATTAGGGGCAGGTATGGCCTAGTTACATTAAACCCATACCCCTAATCGGTTTCTACACGGCATCGTACCGGAACGCTACATAGCTAGGCAGGGTGGTAACTAGCCACGACCGAAGCCTCCCACCAGACCAGATTAGAGAAAATTGAGGAATTATAAATTCCCAAACCTGCGCCGTCGTTAGCAAATTCGGATTCCCTTGTCACAAAACAAATAAATCTTCATTTAACTTCATTTCATCAGCACTGTTGGGCCAATAATAATTTAAAATTATGCAAGTGTCTGCGTACCTCCTGGCAATCGCTTTGCGCTATCAAGATGCTCTTTAGCTATTGTCAGATAAAGAGTTACACATGCCGCATGCGTTGTCCTTCTCTTAACTATATCAAAATAAAAATCATTTTTAATTTTTTTTTATCCACTACAAGTTATCCCTTGACTGCGATCTCACCTGTTGGCGCTCGTATCTAAGTGCAATGCATGGTATGATGGTAGATGGTAGCGGGCTAACCTGTTATAGGGGCAAGGCAGTTATATTAAACCCATCCCCCTTATCGGTTTCTAGTTTCTACACTGCACCGTACCGGAACGCTAAATCGCTTAGCGGCACGTCTTTGCCGGCAGGGTAGTAACTAGCCTCGGCCGAAGCCTCCCACCAGGCAAAAATTGAAATTTAAAATATATAAATATTTTGTATTATAATATTTAAAAAGTATCCTTATTAACTATATTCCGTTGAATAGGTATATTAACTATTCTGTGATCAGCACAGTACCCTTACTCTGAGATTGATCGAATTTAAAATACGGTCTCACTAGGTGAGGTGAATC
This sequence comes from Erebia ligea, assembly GCA_917051295.2. Lineage (NCBI taxonomy): Eukaryota > Metazoa > Arthropoda > Insecta > Lepidoptera > Nymphalidae > Erebia > Erebia ligea. The sequence goes on along the minus strand of OU785233.1, from coordinate 8,243,114 downwards.
ACATTTGAGTCAAACTAAAATGGACCCAAAGACTCTTGATTTAAAGCCACAAATTCAGTGCAACCGATTCAAATTTCGAAACGTATCGTTTGGAGCGCTAGCTGTGAATGCATACACGAAATTGAGCTCTAAATTAATAACATTAAGATTCATTTTAGTTTGATGCATATGTAATTCACCTCACTTAGTGAGACCGTATTTTAAATTCGATCAATCTCAGAGTAAGGGTACAGAGCCCAAAATTGTGATCCTCGGGTCTTGTTGAAACAAGGACGATCGGCAGTCATAAGGACTGCCGATAGGCGTGAAAATGAATAACTTAAAAATTTAAAAAAAAAAGAAAATTAAAATGTAAACCTTAAAACTAAGGCATTGCAGTTTAATTACGCGTGTAGTATGTTTATATTTAAGACCTTTCGTCTTCGTAACAACGCCAGCATGTCGGTGTTCGCGAGCATTTCGGTGACGGTGACGGTGGCGCGAATCCACAAGTTTACCCCCTACCAAAAAGTGCTCAAAGCGGCTCAAAGTTTTCACTTCAAAAAAATAATGTTGCATGCATTGATTGTGTCTTTTGTGATAGTAAAAATATAAAACGTACTTACAATCTGTATCGCCCGGGCAAGTCTTGCAGCATCTTCCGGGCAGCAGAGTCGGGGTGTCGCACGAAGGCTCCGGGCACTCATTCTTTATATTGCGGCAGTGCACCTTGGCCACTACCCGACGTTTCTTTTGCACCTGAAACAATTTCCTTTGTGACTATGTATAAGGCAGTAAAATTCCTCTGTTTTATTAAAACTATCTTTTTAACGATTTTGTAATGCATAAATTCTAGAAATGTAACATTATGTAAGTACACATCAAAAATTCAAAAATTCAAAAGTATTTTATTCAAATAGACTTTTTACAAGTGCTTATGAATAGTCGAATGAATCTACCACTGGTTCGGAATACCGTTCCTACCGAGAAGAACCAGCAAAAAACATCTATTTTGATTACTAGCTAGGTATGGCCTAGGTAACCAGTTATTACCACTTTCTGCACGAAATTATACACAATTTCAGAATAGTGATGCGAGTCAAGCGTATCTATATAACATTGAAGATATAAAAAAAGAATTTAAAGATTCAAAGTAATAAAATAAAATTATCGAAAGAGATAGAGAAGATTTTCTTCTATGTTATTGTATGAATAGGGATGTACCATCTTTCAAATTTCAAAAGATGCTTAATTGCTTTAGTTTAGTTTAATATAGAAATCATCCCCGCGTGAAATTGTGGCAAGAATACATACTCGTAGGCAGCATTTCCGCATTAACGGCCAGGCTGACCGAGGGTGAAAATGATGAGCCAGCTCTCCTCGCATCAAAGGAGGTAATTATTAAAGTTTTTTTTTTAGTTCTGTTGTAATAAGTAGCGATAAATTAAACCATTGTAGCAGTTTACGATGAAAACAAATCTACGTGTCCACTTACCGATATACACTCACATTTGATGCAGTACATCACACCGAACGGTGGACCGAGGTCTGCGTACCACGTCGAGCCGAGCTCTTTCGCCTGCTTGCCGAACTGGCATTCTGCAACAACAACAAATAAATAGGTTAATATAAGGTTATAATATAGATAATTCATATCCATACTTCCATATATCTATCTATATCTTACTTATAATAAAACTGTAACAGGTCCAATTCTGTACATTGAAGATATTTTGAAAATTTTTTTGGAGGGCACTCATTATTCGATAGTGAAGCCAAATCTGAATTTTTTTTCATTTTTGTCTGTCTGTCTGTCTGTATCTTGGCCGCGCATCACGCCGAAACTACTGAATGAATTCAAACGAAACTTGGCACGATTTGAGCCCATACTACGAGGTAAGACATAGGATACTTTTTATCCCGAAATTCTACCCCCGAAGGGGTGAAATAGGGGTTGAAAGTTTGTATGAAAGTCCTTAATTTCTCAAGTTATAGCCATGAAACTTGATATTATATGAGCTGCGGGTTGAAAATGAAAACATATGTGTTTCACAGTTTTTCAAAATTCCACCCCCGAAGGGGTGAAATAGGGGTTGAGAGTTTGTATGAAAATCCTTAATTTCTCAAGTTATAGCCATGAAACAGCATTTGGCCTTTCGTTAAAATATGAAGAAGTACGTGTTTCACCATTATAGGGGGATTATACCGTGGGATAGTAATATAGGCTACTTTTTATCCTGGAAAATTAACTGAAAAACTTATTCCACGCGGACGAAGTCACGGGCATCAGCTATAAAGAATATACATACATACATACATACATAGGCTACTTTTTATCCCGGAAAATTAATGAGTTCCCGCGGGAATCGAAAAAACTTAGTCCACGCGGACGAAGTCGCGGGCATCGGCTAGTTAATATTATAAATGCGAAAGTGTGTCTGTCTGTCTGTCCGTCTGTCTGTCTGTCTGCTACGCTTTCACGACTTACCTGTTCAACCGATTTAGATGAAATTTGGTACAGGGATAGGGTGTATCCCGGGAAAGGCTGATTTTTATCCCGGAAAATTAAGGAGTTCCCGCGGGAATCAAAAAACTTAATACACGCGGACGAAGTCGTGGGCAGCATCTAGTATAATAATATATTGACTGAGGCTACCTTTAGCGGAAAGCGAAATACGAAATTGCCAAATAAATGTGGATGACGACATCACCACACATTCCAAATGAACTTGCGGTTCATCTCACATTCAATTTGGAGACTACACGGGAAATAAAAAACAAGGAATGTCAGTTAAAATTTTAATTTGCGTTAACAGTGCCATCTAAATGGTATTCGAGTATATCTTTCACCCTGCCGATACGGTATTATCAATAACAGTAATACTTTTTAACCGACAAAAACGTCTGGGATTTATTTTTTCGATTTCTTTAAGTATAAAATTTAAATATAAAAAATCAAGTTGCCAAAAAAAATGTTTTTCCGATTTTTTTTTGCAAATGTTATATGCTGCGCAGTAGCGAAATAATCGCAAAAGCTCTACCAGACTGGCAGAACTGGATTCGCCAATGAACGAAATTATATTTTTCCACAATTTCAGCTCGCCTAAAGGACCTTCCCTAAATTTGTCACCAGCTCTCGGTTTCCATCGCCCCGCTGTCGCCGTCGCTCGGCCGTCGCTCGTTTCGTGCGCGCACCCTAAAAACTTAGGATTCCGCTTTATTCAAAGTTATCCTTTTCTGACAATCCTTTTTTTTCCCATGTGGTCTTCATTTGTGAGCAACTTAACTATTAAATAGGTATAGATCAACAAAAATAAGGTATGCATTACAAAAAATAAAACGTGTTGCAAGAACAAGCCCTGAGTTTCACAACCCTATTTATCGATTTACCACAATAAGTTAGTATTAATAAATTGGAACGTCTACCAGCCAACCTTCGGGTTATACGCAAAAGTCGTGGTCATTTGCTGGTTCAGATAATAACGGACTCCTTCACCCAACGGATATAATCAGCGAATAGTTGGAAAGTGAAACCTTTCCAATGCCCAATGATAAATGTGTCACGATCGTGGACAATTGTTTTACATTTTGCAATTTTATTAATTAATTTAAAGGCGTGGTCACGAATTCAAATGGCACTTAACTTTAATTACACAGTTAATACGATAAATAGTATATTAAATGATTAAATAGTTTAGCTATGAACAGCCGATTTGGTGACACAGATCCAGTCGAATGACAATTTAGGTACCTACGTAGTGTGTACGTGAATAGTTATAGAAAATATTTTGAAAATATTAATAAGTCATCATACAATTTTGTTAGTGCACTATTCTAGTCAAGGAAACGGAGCGGTTTGTTGTATGCAGACCCCTGCATTAAATCCTAAGTCGTTGAATGTTGTTATATGCTATGAACCAAAACGTGTACAAAAAGATCCAAAAAAAAACAATGCGGAAATTAGGTTATACCTAAAAGTTTGGACTGAATAATATAAATAATCATGCCGAAAGTCGATATTTGAACCGACCATAATTATGAAACCTAACTTCGTTTACGCGATAATCCATCTTACCTTCACAATTCCTAGACCTAGACTATAAGACTAGGATCACAAAGTCTACTACCCCACAGCATCTTAAAAATGAGCTATGAACCTCAACGTCACTATTGGCTATGAAGCGCGTTTGCAAATTTTCCCAATCGAGAAGCCTACGACACGATAAAAGGCAAAACATAAGTATTTTATTTATACAACTAATTACCGTGTGATTCCCACATTACATTACAAATGACAATAAATTGGAAAGTGCAACCTTTGCAGTGATAAAATATAAATAACGATCGTGATCGGTTTTAACATTTTAAAACGGTATTAATTAATTTATAGGCGCAGTCACGACATTAAATGGCACTTGATTTTAATTACGCGGCATATTGATAAAACCTTATCATTAATTTAGAAATCTAAAGTAAATTTTAATAGCAAATCAACCATACAGTGTGTTCTCGCTCAGCCAGTTATTTAAAGACACAGTTTAGTAAATTCCAAATTGGTACTTTGATTTTCTGTATTCTTTTATTTCTATAATCTTTTATTAATGTTATTTAACAATCATAATGAACATTATAATTTAGCTATTAGGTTTATATTTGGTTTGCGCAAATATGACCATGTTTCCGAATTTCGTTCAAAGCTCAAGTGGTTACCCATTCGATTTCGCCGGAATCTGCATATTGTTTCTCTTCTGTACTGTGTATTGTTTAATCCCATGACTCCTGGCTATTTAAAGGATAAGTTTAAATATCTTGGGCATGATAGACCAGATAGGGTTCTTCGGTCGGCTGGTAAACTTATTCTTGAGGGGCCTACGTATCGGACTAAATACTTCCAAAGATCATTTGCACTCAAGGCCACCAGTCTTTGGAATGAACTTCCCTCACATATTCACCGTGCTAAAACCTTAAATAAGTTTAAAATTGACGTCAAAAAGCATTATCTGTCTCTTTGTTATCTTTAATAGCGGCATGTATATTTTTCTTTTTTTCCTTTTGTATATTTATTTATGTATTAAGTTATTATGTCTATTTAGTCTTACTTACTAAGTATAGTTATACTGTACTACTTTATATATTAGTTATAGTGTATTATAATTATTTTGTATATATTAGTGTATCATAATTATGTTTTATATAAATGGTATAGGTTAGTTTATTTAGATATTAGTATTTAAGTTTATTTTTATTTTTGCACCACCTCCCGTTGTCCTCTTCTCCATTTTTAGGGTTCCGTAGCCAAATTTGGCAAAAACGGAACCCTTATAGATTCGTCATGTCTGTCTGTCTGTCTGTCTGTCTGTCTGTCCGTCCGTATGTCACAGCCACTTTTTTCCGAAACTATAAGAACTATACTGTTGAAACTTGGTAAGTAGATGTATTCTGAGAACCGCATTAAGATTTTTACACAAAAATAGAAAAAAAACAATAAATTTTGGGGGTCCCCATACTTAGAACTGAAACTCAAAAATTTTTTTTTCATCAAACCCATACGTGTGGGGTATCTATGGATAGGTCTTCAAAAATGATATTGAGGTTTCTAATATCGTTTTTTTCTAAACTGAATAGTTTGAGCGAGAGACACTTCCAAAGTGGTAAAATGTTGGTCCCCCCCCCCCGTAACTTCTAAAATAAGAGAATGATAAAACTAAAAAAAATATATGATGTACATTACCATGCAAACTTCCACCGAAAATTGGTTTGAACGAGATCTAGTAAGTAGTTTTTTTTTAATAATTTAAAACTTACTACAGGTTTGTACGGAACCCTCGGTGCGCGAGTCCGACTCGCACTTGGCCGGTTTTTTTCCCTAGCGCTAAGGTTGTCTGGAAGAGATCGCTGTTTAGCGATAAGACCGCCTTATTGTACCTATATTTTAAGTTTCCTTGTATCTTGTTTCTTTTGTGTTTTTGTGGTGTACAATAAAGAATATACATACATACATACATATAAATGTTCTTCATAATAAAACTTAGATACGTAGAGGAAACCTTTCTACAATGTCATACGTTCATTTGTGTGTCGTCGCTATTAAATATTTTCCATATGATTTATAGCTAGCGAAGCAATGCGCAGTACAAACGAGTGTTTATTGCTTTGATAAAAACACACAACATTCAAAAATTGTATGCAGTGACGCGCTTAGCCAAAGATAATCACGATTATTTATTTATCCTTTCAAAACATTGCATCTCACCAGTTACTAGGTAAGACGAAGATTTCAATGTATTATATTATTATTTACTTACTCCATTTTTGTATAAAATTGGTATAAAGTATTTTCATTTCATACTAGCTAGCAACATTTACTAGCTACTATAGCAAAACGTATCACGTAAGGGGAGAAAAATCTGTACAAAATTTCAACCAAATTTAAAACGAGCATTAATTTTTATAAATAAGAAGATTAAACATTCTATTTATGTCTTTAAGTTATGAGTCGCCTTTAATTAACTGTTTTCCATAATCCCGGGGAAGAACATAGGCTACTTTTTATCCTGGAAAATTTAGGGGTTCCCGCGGGAATCAAAAAACATAGTCCGCGGGCATCATCTAGTTTACAAATAAGTATTCGCAAGCCTTCATATTATTTACAGGAAATAATATAAAGGCTTGCGAAACCGACAACTGACAAGCGTCTTTATTGTCTACACTTTTTTATTACAAAAACGCGGAAAAGTGAATTCATAGAGACGCCGTGTCAGTCAAATATAATAGTAACTGATTATTTTAAAACAGAAAACACGAATGGCCATGTGATGAGACGCGACGCCAAGGTCTTAGAATTTTTCTTTGAATAAAATGCGTCTCAAAAATATACTTAGAACTGACCAGTATATTTTTAATGATCCCACTTAATAATATTTTTTTACCTGGCCAAAACCCAACGTGGCAGCCTTTTTTAGATGAAAATGATACACAGAATTTCAACGCTAAGTACACGAGCCGATTTCACTGATAAAGTAATTACGCTTGAGGTTAATGTTAATGAGTGTAGGTACACCTAATTATTGTAGTAGTAATGAGCAGTCAGCAGACTACGCTTTCTGTGATTCTAGTCCTCAACATAAGGTATAATTAATAGAAAACTTATTATAAGAAACATTACCCATTCAATAATTCCACAAGATGTTACCTATTATTTCAAAGAATTTTGAATTTATCTATTTTTTCATACATTTTTTAGATAATATTTTTTATGGAGTCTCTACTTACCTAATGCATTTCTACTAGTGTAAGTCTTGAATTAAAATTTTTCATCCGACAGTTGGAGATAACATCTACGAGTATTAATGTCTAACACTGTCCTTAAAGGAATGTAGACTTGGTTACGCTATTAACAAGGTGCATTAACATAGCGTACTGAGAGGACATCTAAAAATAAAAGTGCAGGTTGTAGCGTTGAAAGGCACAAAACAACCCCGTGATACCTTGAGGACTTTACGAGTATCTAGCGCGTCCTAAACAGAGTCGGTACTCGTTTGACGTAAAACAAACCAGTTGGTTTTATGTTTCATTAAAAATAATACTATATTTTTTTATATAATATAACAACTTTTATAGATCGTGCTGTTGATTAGAAGTAATCAAGATTAATATAGTTTTACGACTGCTATGTACTCTATATAGGTACCTAAATACATAGCTACCACAGATAGCTACATAACTCGTTTACCTACTCTTTAAGTGAATCCACATGAAGCTTATAGAAAATGAACAGATATATCTCTATTATTACATGCTTTTATTTGACTTGCAATGTAATGTGTATTTGTTTAGTCCAATTAAAACAATTATCCTCAACCGATTGAGCTGAAATTTTGCTTTCACGTTTAGTTTTAGCATAAGTCACATCATTCTAAATCCAATATGACGGACTCCAAAAGATGATAGCTTAGTTATTTTGTGATATTATAGGTAATCAAATAAAAGGATTTGCTCACAAGAAAAATACGAAAAATAAAATGATCTAATTATTATAGTTACAAATGTAGGTATTCAATTTTCGAGCCCTAAGCGGCTATTAGATGACCCGAGGCGATAAGATGCCTCTATAAATAGGCATCACTGTTATCTGTTTCGCGTAACTATTTAATTAAAGCTAGAAGTAGGGGGCACCGATATCAAGACGTGTTGCGTGAGAACATAATATTATTGATCTTAGTGTCAATTCATTACTTAAGCCGTATCGTATCGGTATTGGACCCGTTTATGTAAAAAAAAACAGAAGCGAAACCACAGAATAGGGAATAGTACTTTGTGAAACTTCAGAAAAGTAGCCTACGAGATAATGAGATAAATATACTCTGTATTCTATCTCATTCTCTCGCAGGCTAAATCCTATTTATGAATACGTTTGTCGCTTTTGGTGTCGCTTTTTCGTTTCGTCGAATTTTCAAATCACAACGATTTTAAAGAAGTTTGTTTCACTTCAAAAAGTCTTACCTTAATATGGATAGCAATAGCCTTAATAATATGTCAAAACCTGCATCAATCATTGTGACAATATGAGTTGTTGTGATTGGCTGATTTTATGTTATTTTTGCTGCGACAGTGGATTTTGGCCAATACCGGAAAGATATAACCAATCAAAGGTGATTGCGATCGTTAAACCGTATGAATCTTTTTTTTTACGGAATAAATACCCTGATTTGCCCCAGTCGCGCTCTGCTGGGATTTACAGAAACCATCTCCAAGAATCACTAGGTATATTAAAATATACTTATTGGTAATACATGAAATAAAATCCAGCAACCAATTCTTGAAATTTGCGCTTCCTAACATTTTAATATCTACACGTACAAACTTACATTTTTTTTCTAATCAAGCTCATTGTCTGTTCATGAAATATTTATTGCCATAATATGATAGTTGAACAAATCTACTTTTACTCACCGCTAGTGCTTTCTAAGCGATGAGTTATCGTCTTTAGTTCAACTCAATTTCCGCACTATGACAATGAGGATGGAGGGTGCGGCGCCTGGATAAGGATGCAACAATCACACGTCGTGTTCACTATGTCATTTAATTTGAACTGTCTGAATAAATGATCATAGATGTAAAATTGCGTTTATATTCACTGCAAAGCATTCGTACCCTTTTGTTTATTCGTTCAGATCTGATAGTGGTAAACTAATGATCATTAGGCACATACCTATTGCGGTTATAACTACTTATAATTTATCCGAAACTATATTTAAAAAAATATAAACACTTTAAGTCAAAATCACAAAATCTTTACACAAAAATACACCTTGAACGTCATAGCTTTACATAAATAACAAGTTTTCGCAGTAACCGCAGAGCGTAAACGGAGCATAAATAAAATAAAATCTCTATATAAACAAGTTAAATACATTATTATTTCGTCCCGCAATCGGCTAAACTGATGAAGTATCGCTTTGGCCGAAGCATAACAGAACGTCCTAACGTAGGTTCATACCCAATTAGGTAGTTGTCACACCCATTTACCCCAAAATTTTGACCCTGCTCGGACTCACAAGAAGGAGACTTCGGATACCGGAAAAAGCTTTCGTGCTCAGCGTCCTTCCCAGTGGTCAGATTAATGCTTTTTGACACATTCCCTAGGTACGGTCCCGAACTCTAAATTTTAATGATTTTTAAGAACGTAGGAAGGTACTTGTATTGTACAAAATTAGAACTCCCAAAAATTTCTAGCCTGCAAAAGTTACAACAAGATTGAGGTAGTTGAATTAATTTCATGGAGACGGATAGGTACCTAAATAGGTACAATATACACCGTCTCTATCTGGCCGTCTCCGGTGAAGAAATATTTTGTTTTATCAACCTAGGAAAACCGATGTAATAAAATTAAACATCAACTATTATCTAAGTGCATCACAGATTGCTGTGATGCACTCAGATAATAGTTGTAAAAATATTATCTCCGAGATGATTTAGGCATATAAACTTAGGCGAGACATCGCGTAACCTTCTCCCGAGTTCTCGGAACCGCTGGCACGCTGCCAGCAGCGGCGCGTCGTAGCCGGGGAAATGAAGTATGCCCGACGACGTCCGTCTTTAGCTACTCTCACGTTCTGTTTATGGAAATTTGTACCCGCTATAATATGCAGCTGTTTATTTTGAAATGAACTCAATATCTATAAATTTGTCAAGATCATCGCGAAAATACTTGCATGATACTTACGTCGCGTCGGTTAGCAATAATGTAGCCAATTTAATGCTGCAAACAAAATTTCTCTTTGACACTAAGCATTGCGCGCGGCGCTGTATCTGTACTCGCAATATCATAATATCATTACAGTTGAGGTAGCTGTACTGTCATTTAAAATTACCTCGATAGATCTTCATGCATCATCCAGAGAGTTTCTACCTATCTTCTAGAGGCAGTACCTAATGTCCCGTAAGATGGCGTAGGCCTGATGAACAATGTGACCGGTGGTATATTCTGCCATTGAGTAAATTAATATCGGAACTGTTTTTACTCTGCTCGTCATTATTGCTATATTTATTGTGTAGGTATTCAGAGTTAGGATATGCAAGAAGGCACCATGAAGGCTTTCCACGCAATTATGCACAAACCAAGTAATAAAAAATAGTCATTGGTCGACGTTTGTCATGAGTCTGAACGCACCATTGCGGAATGAAATGTATAGTATAAATTATACCTACCTATTGATGCTATAATCGTGTGTTGCTCAATAATTATAATGCTGTATGACTTACATGTCAAGCGGGCAATGGTATACGGCCAGATAAATGAAACTTGTTCAGGTCGTTTCAATAAATCCTCCACATAAAAGGGTTGAAATAGGCGTGCGCTGTATTTCAGCGGGCGTTGGCAGACTATAAATTGTTTTCTGCGAATTAGCCTTAAGCAGAATACTTTGATATACTTTGATATTTGGTCTGCCAACATCAGCCGCAACGCGTTGAGATCGAACAGCATGTAAGCCACGACACGAATTTCGCTATTTGGTCTTTCTTTGATTGCCACAACGCGTCGTGCGCGTTTTCATTAGAGCCATAACACGAATTTCGCTATGTGGATGTTTTACTGTGACCACATCGCGTTGTGAGCTATTTTTCCGCTCAATGAGCGTTTTCGATCTTTGAGCGTAACTGCTATCCGCAGTTAGATGTCACGACTCGTAAATTGAAAATTCATTTAATACAAAATTCGATATTAGGAATAGGTTATTTTTGTAATTTTGGTCATGGGAAATATGAAGTTTCATTAGGTATATCATCATAGTATATCTGGCGATTTTCAATAACGGCCTACATAGGAACGTTTCATCAAATCGACAAAAATAAATACTTACCTGAATAATTCAACGGACACCGATGGAACTTTTTGTTTGTAAGACAAAAAACCCACGAGTGATAAAGAAAATAACGAGCTTGATTACAGGGTGCGTTTCGACTGAAACAGAGCCAAGCGGAGTGGATCGCAGTCTTGTTGTTTCGACCAATCAGATTCCTGTCGTCTTCTGTGGTAACGATGTGGTTTTTTTAATAATTAGTGTTTAATTTCGAATAATTGCTGATTATTTTGTATAAATTACATCTTTAATTATATGTGAATGGATAATAATAGTTAGATTAGTCTCATCGACGAAAGTAACAACAGTGAGCTCGGGACATGAACAACACGATTTGTCGGACGGCGTGATTCATAAATCAACGGCTGAAATCTGGGGAGTATTGCTTTTATGTCTTTATTAATAACTATCACATACTAGATATTAGTCCACATAACAAATCTATCACTTTTTACACGCTATTTACACATTCTCGAGTATTTCGAGACACGTCCCGCCTCACACAAGGCAAAGACATTTCTCACTTTACTTGACTCATCTGTGGAAGTAAAGTTGCAGAATAACCTAGATTGCCGCAGACAAAATTGACACTTAACTGTACTTAAACAACATCTACTCATTTATGAAGCGTACCTAACATTTTTAACTCATTTATGTACTTACTTCCTAATGTAAACCTAATAATCATACCACTACCTAACAGCTATTGTTATCAATATAATAGTCTCACTTTTTATATTAATTATTTGTGCCTCAACGTCTATACTTAGGTAGTTGCTTGTACACTTAGGTACCTAACATACCAAATTACTTCAATAAATATTCATCCTTAATATCTACTTATCTTTTTATCTAATCTGTCTCTTCCTGTAATACTCTCAGAACCCTTCTACTTTCCTTCACTAACATACATCACTTGGTGTGTTTCAGGTGTAAGTATTGAACAAGCATTGAGTAAAAATGGCTCCTACAATGCAAACCAGACGGGCAGCAGCTCTAGAGGATCAGCAGAAACTGAAAAATGCCCTACAAGAACTCAAAACGCTGAAACAACTAAATGCACAACTTTTGAAGGAACAGGATGATAGTGAAGCTGAGCTGAGAGTAATAATTGCCAAGAACTCACAGTTGAAGGCTGAACTGGCTAGCCTGCACAGCGCACACACACAGGTTTCAGAGGAGCGCAATCAGCTACAGTTGGCAGTCAGCTCTTTCGACCAGTGTATACAGACTTATGAAGAGGCTCTAGGAAGGATTTCAATGTTAGAGGATGAATTAAGCAGATCACAAAAAGTTATTTGTGACCTTAAATCACAAATACAAAGCTATGAAATGCACCAAACAAATAACTTGTACGATGAACTGCTCGCTCCATCCTCAGCTGCACCAGCTGTGATGACCATCGATCTTACCTGTGACAGCCCTTGTGCTAACAAAAAGTTACCCACAAATCCAGTTTATTTAAGTAGCCATAAAAAAATTAAAAAATACATTAAACTTGGCAAATTTATAACAAAAACTAAAAACTTAATAAAATCCAAGAAGACGTTTGCTAAAAACATTACAATAAGGAAGGAACGTTCAGATTTATTAATAAAACTGGATACATGTTGTTCTTCTTTGCAGGAAACTAGAGAACAATATGAATATGATGTAAAAATTCTAAATAATCAAATTATGAAGTTGGAAGACTCCTTAAGAGCAGTTACAACACAATATGAGTTGTCACAGAAACAGATCGGTGAGCAAATACTGGCTGCCGATGAATTGTTAGCCTTAAGTAATTATAATTTAGGCCGTTTTGACTCTCTGGTGAATAAGTGTGAGTGTGTAAATAAGGACTCCTTAGTTGCCTCAGCGGAAGCTCAGTGCTCCATTACGGACCCCATGATTCTGCCCAAGTGTTTAAATAAGGACTCCTTAGTTGTCTCAGCGGAAGAGGCACAATATACTGATCATGGAAAAAGCTGTGAAAATAGTGACTTTTTACTACATTCCCTACAGAGGAAGACTTTTGTAATCTCTGATGGGCTGGGAAAGGACTTTGGTCACTTGCTAAATAATAAATTGCACCAAAAAGTCTTGAATAAATGTTATCCTAGGGTCCCATATCAACATATAATTCAAAATATCAAAGATGATTGCTTAGATAGTTATAGTACAGTTGTTTTATTGATAGGTGACAGCCTGCAAATTACTAAAAAAGAAATTTTAATGAGTTTTGAATACCTACTGAGTATACATAAAAAGTCAGGTTGTAAATTTATAATTTGTGCTTTACCTTATTCACACTCCCTGACTCCGGCACAAAATGAGCGTATTTATAAACTAAACAGGCTATTAGACAACCTAACTTGTAGTCATAGGGACTACTTTCATATTTTTAATACTAATAAGTTCATTAGTAAATTTATTTTGACAAAAGATACTATGTATCTGCCCCCTAGATATAAGAAACAGCTAGCTACATTGGTAGCTTGTAATATACATGACTCAGCTATTTATAGCTGTAATATTGTTGGAAACTGTACATGTTGTACAAAAAATTATAATATTAACATAATGAGTAAAAGTACTTATTCCAGTCTTTTGACGGATACAAGTTGTATTCATCCAGGTTCTTTAACCATAAATACAAATAATTGTAATTCATTTGTTAGTTGTAATAATAATAAAAATTTAAACTAATAAGTGAGACAACAGATAAGCTTTGCAAAATTAATCTTGTACATCAAAATATACAGGGCTTATCTGGCAAGGAACATGAGATTGAACTTTTTATTAGAAACTATGATATTGATATTTTATGTCTAACGGAGCATTGGCTCAACAGTTATCAGTTAATTATCAATCTCAGGAATTACTCTTTGTTAAGTGCGTTCTCCAGAAAGAAGGCTATACGTGGAGGATCTATGATAATGACCCGCAGCAATATTAATTGCAAAGAAAGAAAAGACATTGTTAATCTTTCTGTTGAACGCACTATTGAGCTGTCCTGTGTTGAGCTGGAGCGGTATATTATAGTTTGCGTGTACCGACCTCCTTCAGGTGACTTTGTGTTATTTGAGGAAGTGATGGAGGAGATCCTAAGGCGAATATGTAGGTCATCTAAAAAAATATTAATCTGTGGAGATTTTAATATTGATATTTTGATTTGCACAACTATGAGTGATAGATTAATTCATTTATTTAAAAGCTTTAATTTAGAAAATATATTTACTGAACCTACACGAATAACTGAAAATTCGGCTACTTGCATTGACAACATTTTCTGTGACTGTAAAGTTGTCAAAAAATCTGTTATAACCAATCTCAGATCCGATCATTGCGGACAAATGGTATCTATTCCTAGCTCTCAACAAAACACAACGAAGATAATAAAGTATAGACCAGTCACCACTAAAAAAGTAAGGCAATTCAAGCAAAATTTATCAAACATGTTGCCTAAACTTGACCTTATACAGGGTGGTCCGGATGAACATTATAAAGCATTTTTTGATTTGATAAATAACCAATTTAATTCAATATTTAAAATCATAGAAAAAAGACTGTTTAAAAATCTTAGATTCAGCGACTGGGCTACTGTTGGAATTTATAAAAGTAGGAATAAGTTGTTTGACTTGTACGCTCAAAAGCAATATAATTACACCCCTACATTTTTGGAATACGTAAGAAATTATTCAAAATTATTTAGAAAGGTTTGCATTCAAGCAAAGTCCCTTCACATAAAGCGGAAAATTATCAATTCAGAAAATAAAATAAAAGCAGCTTGGGATGTCATCTCTGATGAAACTGGTAGACATAAAGTGGACAACAATAAACTGGAGCTTAAGATTAATGACCATATTATTGACTCCGATTTAGAAATTGCAAATACATTTGAGAATTTCTTCCAAAATATTCCAATCTCCACTACCAGTTCCCTTAATTCCTCGCCAACAGAAGCCTATAAACTTCTCAGTAGTAATGTCTCTGAGTGCAGTGTTAAGTTTAAGTTTCAGTACGTGACCCCCTATGATATTATAAAAACATTCAAATCTTTACAATGCAAAAAAACGGGAGATCTATGGGGGATATCAGTGAAAATTATCTGCAATGTTATTGATGTTATTGCGCCATATCTTGCTCAAATTTTTAATGAGTCTGTGGATTTGGGATCTTTTCCTGGCCTCATGAAATTTAGTAAATTGATTCCTCTTTTTAAATCAGGTAGCAAAAGTGATCCAAATAACTACAGACCAATTTCAATTTTGCCAACCCTTAGCAAGATATTTGAAAAAATTATGCTTAACCAACTGCTCCAACATTTTAATTTAAATAAATTACTTCACTCCGAGCAGTATGGATTTACGAAAGGTCGATCAACAGTCGATGCGGGCGCGGCGCTGTTAAAACATATATTTGATGCCTGGGAGAACTCACAGAATGCTATTGGTATTTTCTGTGATTTGTCTAAGGCATTCGACTGTGTTGAGCATGAGACACTGTTGACCAAATTAAGCCACTATGGAATCAAAGACACTGCACTTAGGCTCATTGCGTCATATCTTAGTGACCGTATTCAGACGGTATGCGTAAATGATGTGAAATCATCCGGATCAGCCTCGTTAATGGGTGTCCCTCAAGGCTCTATTCTGGGTCCCTTCATGTTCTTGGTATATATAAATGATTTACCATATTTCGTCCAGGATACTTGCGATATTGTGCTATTTGCTGATGATACGTCTTTAATTTTTAAAGTCGATAGAAATAAGGAAGATTTTGACGACGTAAATAGTGCCATTTCTCAGGTCACTCACTGGTTTACTGTAAACAACTTACTTTTAAATGCAAAAAAAACTAAGTGTATTGAGTTCGCACTGCCCAATACCAAGAATACACGTAACATTAATCTAGTGGTAAACAATGATATGTTAAAAATAGAAGAGGCCGCCGTGTTCTTGGGAGTGACCTTAGATGCTAAGCTTCAATGGGGCACCCATATATCAAATCTAGCTGGTAAACTCAGTTCTGCTGCTTACGCTGTCAGAAAGATTCGGCAGTTAACAGACGTTGAAACTGCAAAGATTGTATATTTTGCTTATTTTCATAGTATTATGTCTTATGGAATCTTGCTGTGGGGTAAAGCGGCAGATATTCAAAAAATTTTTGTATTACAAAAAAGGGCAGTACGTGCAATATATAATTTAAAACCACGTGAATCCCTTAGAGAGAAATTCAAGGAAATAGGTATTCTTACAGTAGCTTCGCAATATATTTACAGTAATTTAATCTTTGTAAAACAGCATATTCAGAATTACAAAAGAATATGCGATTTGCACGATAGGCCAACTAGAAACCGCCATAGGCTCGTGACTCCATCGCTCCGCCTCAAGAAAGTCCGAAGGTCGTTCGTGGGAATGAGCATTCTATTCTATAACAAAATTCCACAACCTATTTTAAACTTGCCTTTACACAAGTTTAAAAAGTCCATTAAAAGTATGCTTCTGAAAAAAGCTTATTATACTGTTGAAGATTACGTAAATGACAAAGGAGCATGGAATTGAATCGCTCCAGCAATGCTAAGGACAGCGGTTACGTATGTAATTACAAATTAATGAAATTGTAATTTATTTATTTTTTTTTCAAAAGAGCAACCGCCGAGTTTCTTGCTGGTTCTTCTCGGTAGGAATGGCATTCCGAACCAGTGGTAGATTCATTCGACTATTCATAAGCACTTGTAAAAAGTCTATTTGAATAAAAAAACTTTTGAATTTTTTTGAATTTGAATTTTGAATTTTGAACGCACCCTCGTATTCGTATAACGTATTCTCGATTCCTTAGAACCAGAAGTTTCGCCTCTATGTCTACTAGAGAATACCTACTAAATATTATTTAATAAAGATTTTTCACAACAGGTAGCGTGCATGACTAATATACTTCGTTTATGTACCTAATATCTTTTATGGCGTAACTAAACATAATTATCTTATGTTGTCTAATTTATTTAATTAAATGGAATGATAAAGCGGAAAACAAAGATACCTATTATATTTCTAGATGCTAATCGTACTAGGTACATAGTACATACCCATAAATTAGCGAATCTCATTTTAAAAAATGTATGCAGGTGTGCACAAATGCGCGCAGCTATCTATATACTTATGTAACTTAACCATTACATAACGATATTAAAAAATTGGTAAGTAGGTACGTCATTAAATGCATTGTGATTATCTTATAAAATTTACAATTCTAACTCTAAATAATAGTTGCTTTAAAATATATGGCTGTCTAACTGTCTGTCTGTTACCCGTCCATTATCAAAAATCAAAGAGATACGTACTTACGGGATATGATATGATAGAGAGGTAGATAATTATTGAACAACAACACCAACAAAAATGAAGGTCCGTTTTTTTTAAGGTATGGACTTATAATCGTTCTATATTATGGATTGATTTCTAAATATCTATGTCTGTAGATATTCGCGTTCAAATTGAAGGCAAGCTTTACCAACAAATATTAATTAATATGTTTAATAGGTATACCTAATCGATACGGATGATTTAATGATGCGCAACAATAATTCCTATGATGCCGATACACACCTGTTACTGATATTTGATACCCGCTTTACATAATACGCGTGGCCGCAGACGGACAACACCTGAGGCCAAGCGATCCTGCAACGGACACACTAACCGAATTTAGCCGAACTTTAAATTTTTTTCAAATAGAATCATGTCAATCAAAAAGAATAATAGTAGTAAACATCCACCACCACCACCGCTACAGGCCATTAACGTCCCACTGCTGGGCACAGGCCTCCACTTTCATAGGAGAGAGGGATTTAGAGCTTGGACCGACCACGCTATTCTAATGCGGGTTGGCGGGTTTTAACGAATATTATCGTTAAAACCGACGACTTAACGTCTTCTCCGAGGCACGGGGGTGAAACACCACCAACTTCCTATCTCCGGGCTAGTACTGAGAATTTCTAGTCAGAAAAACCCAATACTTACATAGTGCTATCTTTTTCCATAAGGTGCATTATGAAGCCATCATAAAATTAGTGTGGCTATTATAATTTAGCTAGTTAATTTTAATCTGAAAAATATTTCTTCTTTAACATCGCTTAAACTTAATTTCTCACTTTTTAGTTTCTGATTTTAAGGTAACTAGTGGTTCGCCCCGAACTGAGACAAGATAAGATAAGATCCATCAGATAGCTTTAACTATAATATATTGTAATAGTTAACTTGCGAGCATGTCTAGATGCACGCTCATCTTTACGTTCATAGACATTTAAAATTAAATAATTTCGTTTCCTTATAATATTAATTCCTTCGCATTCGATTCTATGAGAGCCCCCTGAAATAAAGATTTTTATAACTTTTTAAGCCATATTCGGCTGGAGGCCATCGGTTTACATATTATATTTAAATTTGAAGTAATTACGTTGAGTAATTCAGAAGTTATAAGGCTCTGACAGACGAACGGACGGACGGACGGACAAATGCAAATTCACTCAAGTAGACTCAGAGACCTTCACTTCGCTCGGTCAAAAATTAAAATTAGTTTGCTAACTTGTCATTAGAATTATCTTGTTTCTTTAAATAATTTTACCTGAAATGGTTGAGTACATAATACCGGCAATAAAAGATATACGCTCTACAATATTGCTTAATTATTAGATACGTAAACAAAAAAGAAAAATTAATCTCTACTTGGTAGCGGCCGAAGGTTAACACTTTAAAGACCAGTAAGTTGTAAATCACTACTAAAGTAGGTATTAAGTTGTAAAACAAAATAATAATTAACACTTCAAAATTTTATAAAATATTTTCTCATAACTCAAGAAAGAGTCATAAAATATAAAGAAATTAGAAACCGCATTCACGATTTTTAGTTTTGCACGTTTGCAATGCTGATCCGATAAATTCGATGGATAAGGTCATAGCAGTATAGTCGCCACTTTGACTCGGTTGAATCAAGGACTAATGCCAGTGCCCGCATAACTTGATATTTCACTTATTTTGTACATTTTATGCTTTGACTAATTTTAATTTGTTCGTGAAATATTTATGACCTAATGTTTTGCTATGTTACGACACTGATCTCTTTTAATAAAATGAGTTAATTTTCTACCACGGACGTATCTTTTACCCACGTATACATGGTGTGAATTTTGTATTTGAGATCTCATACCTATAATACATATTGTACCTACCTGCACATACAACTTTTTTGCATGCATGGCCTTACATCGCCAAAAGTTTCCTGGGCTAGCAAAGTTAAGGACAAGCTTAGCGCAACACAATAACATCGAAGGAACATTCCACAATCCTACATGTAAGCGTAGGCTCAACAATCGACAATGTTTGGCTTGCGACGAGCAAGGTCGTGTATCTACGACTTCCTGTATCTTCAACTATCGTAAAATTCTCCACTCACAGGCATCTCACTGACCTTTCTCACCGAGTCAAGTTTTTATTTCCATTAAATTCAATTAGTTGATGCATTCGATTCAGAAAAATTAAATTGCAATTAAAAACAGGCATCCAACTCGTAAACACATTGCCGGCCGGTATAGGCTAGCTCCTCCTTTTATTGCAAAATAGGACACAGGCATGAAAAAATCAGATACTTTTATGTAAAAAAGGATGCAGTACATTTTATTATATCACCTGATACCTATAGTCAGCTAAATTGGCTTTATCTTTTTCCCAGAATAAGCATAATTTTTCATTGAAAAAAATTATGTACACATAATATTATAATGTAAAACTTAGTAACGTAGACTATATTTGCTTCAAATGTTTTCCAATAAATGTAAATCACTAAATTGTACGATGTCCTGGTCAAAGCAAAAAGTTTGGTTACTGAAACACAGCATAATTTTTGTATTTAAACAGTCGTTTCCCTCAATTTTTATTTATTATTTGGACTTCATTGACTGCTCCCGGCGCCTGCTTGTCGCAATAGTGACTGGTTCTTCTCGTTCTATGTGCCTTTAATACAATAATATGCTTCGTTCCAAAGTGCCCTGATTAAAATGCAAGAACGCGACGCAGAGGCCGTTTACATTGTCGAACCCATTAGTAGCGACCATAAAAATCATACAAATCATTCTTCTTCCTTATTAGTATTTCGGCCGGGTGCCGACATAATGTTTATTTTCTCGTAATCTCCGGTGGATGTATATTTAGACAGTTTTACGAGCTGTAGACAGTTTTAAAGATAGCGAATACCTTATCGGGAGCAATTCGTTCAACAAAAAGTGTGGATAGACTCATAAAATCATAAAATTAGTGACGTTTATTTATTTTTTTATCTTCGAACCACGATTTACCGCAGTGTTTCCATAGAATTTGATGAATTGTGCGATTTGAGTTGATTCAGATAATATTACTCAATCATTGTTGATTGTATTCGGAAAGTAGTGATACGACTGTTTACAATTTCAGGTAGGTAGGTATTTGTGAAAATTATTTCATCGCCTAATCGATTATTAGTCTGATATTATAATATCCAGTAGCAGACAGTGGACTGGAGCCAACTCTCTAAATAAAAATATCACATATAATTTATTAAGTATCATTCTACGAATGCTTTGGGAATGAGCACTCGTACAGTTGCACCTCATAAAAACAATCTTAAAAAATGATTTCGCGAATATACTCGTAAGTCGCCATTTCTTTCTGCTCTACAAATATAAATGGTGCATATTTTGTACGTTAGTAATGAATGCTATTTCTGTCTGATTTCCCTGAAAATATAGCGCGTAGTAACCGTAGTGGTTTCACAGACGGTAGACAATAACCGGCAAAAACAATACGTAAAACGTGAAATACATTAACGTACTAAATCGGTCTGCATCTCCATTATAATAGGACTGCAAAGACAATTTACTGACTGAATGCAGGACGTATAAATTACGGCTTCTATTGATTAATTAACTACTATTTATTCGAACATCTGCGTATTAAGCCTCTGGTAAATCACGTATGTCACTGGGTCTATATTTTTGATATAACCTTGACGATTTTCCAATAGCGATGTCCCAAACTCTATCCTGTACCTATTCTAAGTAGCCCTAACCGCACTCTACAATTTTACGCTTACCCGCGCGCCGTTCAAATGTGATCGCACCTTAATGTGCTATATAAAAATTCTCTAGTGTTCGCGTATGCGAAAATAATTTTCCCGTACAACTATAGCATCTGATGATAGGTTTATGCTGTCTATATTTTGATAGGGCAGCTCACTAAAGTTTTATATAAATATTTTTACGATACGAAATAGATGAAATTAGGCTTAGGTACTTGCGTGCGTGCGTTATACAACAAAGTTCACATAGTTAAGGGTAGGTACCACATTTTCTAAAGACAAAAGTTAAATCAGGGTGCATAGTTATCAGTAATGACATACTGTGCCGAAGCGTGGAAACTAACAGGCAACAGCGAGGCTAGTCCACAAACTCCAATTTGCTCAAGTTGAAAATACCTGGCAATAGAAGAAAGAGCTACTACTGCTTGGAATTTCTTTGAGGGATGAAGTCCGATAGGTAATGATTTGCTCAAGAACTAAAGTATCCAACGTGACTCTCAAGTTGAATAAGCAGCAGTCACATTTGTAGGAAGAGCGACGGTTGTAAGAATCGAAAGACACTCGACTGGAGACCTCATTTCAGTAAACTTAGTGAAAAGCTTGCAACGGAGTGTTGAGTACAGACCACCAAAAACTGGATAGAAACACCAGAACGTTGCTGAACCTAAAATAGATCTATAGTGAATACAAATTTGCTGATGATGACGAACAAAATGAAGAGAGGTTTTTGGCGATAAGCAGAGGTTGACGCCGATATATTATGGACTAAATCTCACTCGCATTTTCGTTCTAAAAATTGTGTTGTATAGGTACTCTTTTTCAGCTTCTGTAAGGCTTACTACAATGTGAACACGCGTCGTTTACCTTCCTACTCAAAGTACGTAAGACAAGGGTAAACTGGCATTAATGTATTCGACAAAACAGATTTTACAGTTTATCTGCCTGTCTTCGGCGATTTCCGTGTAGAATTTACGACTCTATCCCGTGCATGAGAAATCCGGAAATCGAAATATCTTGTATTCCATGCTATGATAAGATAGATTAATAGTCGTAATCCTTGCATAAATCATAGGATTTCATATTCAACAATATTATTGGTACTAGGTATACATATTATCTAATGTGCTTAGATATTTTCATAAAAATAACCTCTTGTAGGCATAGACCTAATAAGTAGAAAACACTTTGTTTATATGCCTGCAAGCCCGTTTTTAGTGTACCTACTGTAGGTATAGTGTGCTTTTATACAATAATAATTAATATTAAGCCTGAGGTTGCATAGGTGGGTACAACCACAGAATAGGTAATAAATAGTACGAGTTCGTATGAGTTACAATGACGAAAATTTTACAAAAAAATCTGTTGTTCTCTCTTTTGTCAATATATTGAATTCCGAGATCGCAGACTTCAGTCTTCAGGCGCGTTAAACAACTAATCTCGTAGATTTGAATTCCATAGTGATTTATATACCTAAACGTATATATTATAAGTCATCACTTTAATCTTATTTATATTGTATGATTAAGATCGAAATATTATATCAATGGCAAAATATCAAATGTTTCTTTTATATTTACTTACTTAATAGAGTTATCAATCAAATGTCAGAATGCAAATTATAAGTGATTGTGCAATGTCGATGTCGCGCGATATTATTATAATTGCAACTAATTTGCATTGGTACAACAATTTGACATGACTGGTATTTGCAATTTTCTAAAATTACCTATATTATACTATGCCTTAATTCCATAGAGTATAAATTGAATAGATGATTGAAAATTCACATCCCGATGTTGGATTTAATATAATTTATGTGTATGTAAACAACTAACAACCAGTGATAAATATAATAGTCCTAAAAGTATTATATTTTGACCAAACTAGATTTGGTGAAAATATAAAATGTAATATTATTATTTAGTACTTAATATTTAAATTAATATGTTAAAAACAACTATCTACTGTATTCCATTCAAACTAGCTACATATTAATATTTTGTGCTCTATTCTATAGAACATCTCATAAATTGGTCTAAACACATTTCTCTATGTGTATCTTTTCAAGTTAATATTCATAGTGCGTCAATAAACTGTATGTGATTCAATCATATATACTTAATAGTATATTGTGATACAAGGGTGGAAAGTAGGTTATTGCAAACGAGCTGTCATTAATAAGCCCGAGCCGAAGGTGAGGGTTTTTAATGCCACGAGTTTGCAATAACCTTCACACCCGTGTATCACACGACGTTTTTCAATACAGTTGTGGGAAATAGTAATAAACAAATCAAAGAATTACAAGTTTATTTCAACCTACATACGTACATAGTAATTAATTCTGAAAATTGAGAATTTTTAACATGGAATAACTTGACCACAATGTAGATGGTTTATATTTTCCACTCAATTCATGAAAATAAGCTAACAAAACATTTTCTGAGAATGACTTAGTTTTTTTATGTTTTTTCCATGAAATGAAATTACTGTAAGCCGTCATATATCTTTCTCGAGATTTTGGGGGAAAAATTCCATCTTGCGCAGTTTTCGCCTCAGATAAAATATCTGGTGGAGTTAATTCCATTTCATTTTTAGTACTAGAACTCATATTAACAAAAATATAATCAATTTATCACATAAAAAATAAAAAAATTCAGCAAATGGCGCGTATTTACACCTGGACATATTTTTTTTTTCAACGAAACTAGGCTACGGGTTCGTACCTACGCGTATACAGCCTATTCGATTTTTCTCAAATGTTGAAAATAATTAAATTAAAACTGGTAATTAAATATAATCAACAACCATTTAAAAGAATTTTGGAAATTCAATGCTAAAACGTACGGATTCATTCATTTTTCCTCGTAAAAAGCCTATCCGATTATATTCTATGTATGAAAACTCCTTGCTACTAAACTTTTTTAATTGACTTGGAAATTTTAAAACTAAACTGCAAAAGTAAGTGTCGAGCTTGTAAAAGTAAGTCACGACCGTGTAAAAGTAAGATGCCTAAGCGAAAGATTCAATTTTCGAATCATAACTACAGCCTCTGAAAGTGCGCCATGTTTGACAACTGTATTGAAAATAGTATTTGACATCATGACATATTTGATAATCATGAGGTATTCTCCCCTCATTTTCCCATTCCATTTAACCCACAGTCGCTTGAAAACTTGAAAATTGACACTAGAGCTCCGGGATTTACTTATTTACTGAAATTTTGACGGTTTACCCTACTTACAAGTTATAATACAGTCTATTAGAATTATTGTAAACGCATGGCAAGGGTTCCATAATGTACCTAAGCGCCATCATTCAAACAACAAGAATGTAAATTTTAATTGTGTCTACCTGGGCGGTGTCTTGCGATATTATGATCGCAATTTATTTACATTTTAAATACGATTGCCAGGCCTCTGTGAATTCTTGGACTGTCCTGTTATATATCTTTTATTTTTCAAGAAATTCCAGCTTGTTCCATTCCAGCAGCATTATTCCAGTTAGTTCATTAGTTGATAGTATTTTTTTATCCCAAAAATAGCTAAGTTTTTTATTTTATGCCCTGTCGATCGATGAAGCCACAGCGGTGATATTATTCTTACGATAAAAATTAGAAAAGTATTGGGTATGTGCGCTTAAATTCTACAATCAACTCTGATTGATTTTTGAACGACTTAAAATCAACCAGGGCGACGAAATTCATTCGAAGCGTATTTACCCGACTGCAATAAATCTGAATAAGTTAGAAATCTTTTCTGGGCCAAGCTTTTCAAATACTGGTAAGATATTTTTCTGGCAACCCTAAATAGAACGCGAGGCACAGGGCGGAGCGAGCTACGCGCATTGCACTATGGAGGGAGATAACCGTCAATTATGAATAAACTAGCTTTACTACTATGTTAATAAGAGTTGAGATTTTTCCTCGACGATTTCACCAAGCGAGAACACTCATTAATGGTTTTGTGCCTCCTTTATCAGTAGTCCCCGTAGAAAGCCTTTAGCGATAACCTGTGCCAACCGCAAAATGAAAACCGTTGCGTTTGCGGGAATTATATTTTATTGCTATGGTTTACTTTATTGCAAGCAGACTTCCGTATGAAATGCATAATATTTTCATAACTGAGTTTAGTCATAGAAGTCCACATGTACGCAATATGGTAGGGCAGGATTAATATTTCCTAATAGGCATATTATAAATATTCCGGAAGCAAGTCGTAAAGTATTTTTTTTAAAGGCTGAATAGAATACAAGTAAAAAACTATTAAAAATCCTTAAAATACTCGAATTTCAAGTAACCAATTTAGTGAGTTAGTACTGAACTCACTAAATTGGTTCTTCATAAAATATAACTCGAAAGTAATAAAGAAATTCTCAGTTACCTAATTACTTTAGATTAACAATGGTAGGTACAACTACAAAATCTAGATTTATATTCTACAATATTTATAGGTCGAAGAACCGTCTGCGTTTTAATTCAGCTAAATTTAGTTTGAGGAGTTATTAACACTGAGTTTTTTAGTCCCCATGAAATTTTCAGTTGAGGCCAATGGGACGGACGGAGCAAGACGCGACGGACGCGGAGTTGTCCTCATTTCTCGAGCTAAATATAATTTCACTTGATCATTTAATTATATGGAGATTAATAGGCGCGAAGGCATGCCAACATTCACGTTAAAGTGTACAATATGGCGTGAAATGTTTACTATTGGGGCAGGCGACGATCTATTATACTCGGCTTACCTCGCCGTGCGGATTTGTTTATGTTGTGTAATGCTGCACACGAAAACAAATGGTAATTCATCATCTATTGAGCGATTATTGCTAATATATTTGCCCAATGTGTAAACAATACTTGTAAATTGCGCTAAAATCACATTATATTTTGAGAAACAAAAGACAGAATCATAATACATATCTATTATTATTATTATATCATAACTGTAACTACCTATATCTATATTTTTTTAACAATATAATTGGGTACCTACATATTATTTAACAGAGTGGTTAGAGTAAAGGGAAAGGTCATCATTACGCACCGAGTGGCGCCAGAGATAAAGGAATGTAGGTAAGCGAATAAAAATATCTTCGCGGCAAAAACAAGACCCGCAATTACTGCTCTTTATAACTTAACAAATGACGATTAATAACCACTAATTTTTTCTGCGTTGCAACCTTTAAATTGTATTGCAGAAGCAATACAATCATACTTATATTATAAATGCGAAAGTGTTTGTTTGTTGGTTTATTGGTTTGTTGGTTGGTCCTGCAATCACGCTGCAACGTAGCAACGTATCGACGTGATTTTTGGCATGGGTATAGTTGAGGACCTGGAGAGTAACATACTTTTTACCCAGGAAAATGGAGGAGTTCCTGCGGAAATAAAAAAACTTAAACCACGCAGACGAAGTCGCGGGCATCAGCTAGTTTAAAATACATATCTTCTTTATAAAACCTATGGCAATAATATCTATGTTCAGTGCAGTTCATTAAATTAAAAATATAATATCGCGCTACGGCCATTTCGGCAAAAGTCTGCTGAATTACATACTTAGGTACCTACTTACTTGACATCACATGTCTATCATTTTGCACACGGAAAATTGAAGTGGTCCTACGGGATGATAACATAACTAAGGGCCTTATTAACTTTTTATTGTTCTTTGAGAGGTGCAATAAAAATTTAACTAGAAAACATACAAAATAAAGTTTCTCCCTCATAAAATAAAGGTAGACGTATCTAAAACTTGATTTTAACGCTTGAACTAATCGGGTGTTAGTGGGAACACGTTTAAGTTATTATAGAATTTACGTAAAAACCATGAACAATATCTCTATTAAAGAAAAATCAGTTCAGTCAAAAACAGTGTGCTAAAAGGGTTATTTATATATCTTTGGTTTGGAGACAGGCAGCGGCGCCTCTTGTTGGCCCAATTATTATAATTTTATACTAAATGCACAAATTTTGAACCTACTAACGTTTTATTTATAATCTGCCAACTTAATTATCATCAGTTTAATTATTAATCCATATATAATATTATTATTATTACCGCGTATAAGTAAGCGTAGTGTGGGGCGCCCTCCAGCACGATGGACTGACGCCATTAAGAGGGTGGCGGGAAGTGGCTGGATGAGGAAGGCTGAGGGCCGGGTGTGGTGGCGTTCTTTGGGAAAGGCCTATGTTCAGCAGTGGACGTCCGCAGGCTGAGATGATGATGATGATGATGATATAATATTAGAGTGTATGGATTAGAGTAGACTCTCGTTTGTCTACTAGGTACATAGGACACATTTTATCTCGAAAATTGGGTAGAGTCTCCTACAGTAATATGCAAAATCTATACCTACATTATATTATTTTATTTCACCACCGCTTACATGTAGAGCGGTAGGCATGAAAATTGGCAATTTCACAGAAAATGTACCTGACCTAGCGTTTCATGAGTACGTTGGCAATTTTTCTGCATTTTTTGCATATTATTACAAAGTGAATGACTCGATGAAATATGAGAACATGATCCAATTGCACAAGTTAGAAGCACCCGCGTGTCTGTCAATCTTTACTCGTAAAAACACTTGATGACTGATTGAAGGATTTATTAACGCACAGCCTAAGCCGCTGGGGTTAGAACATGGTTAGAAACCCGTGTTAGGCTCTTTTTATGACGTAGGCTCTCGCTTAGAAAGGATTTTGGAAAAACCAACCCTGAAGTCGTCAAACGCGATATATTTTTTTAAGTTATATTCATGAATATTGGCGTTTTAGCTTCATGATTTCTTCAAATAGGGAATGAAAGTTAAGAAGGAAAGTCATTTTTATTAGGGTTCCGTAGCCAAATTTGGCAAAAACGGAACCCTTCTATATTCGTCATGTCTGTCTGTCTGTCTGTCTGTCTGTCTGTCTGTGTGTCCGTCCGTATGTCACAGCCACTTTTTTCCGAAACTATAAGAACTATACTGTTGAAACTTGTTAAGTAGATGTATTCTGTGAACCGCATTAAGATTATCACACAAAACTAGAAAAAAAAACAATAAATTTTGGGGGTCCCCATACTTAGAACTGAAACTCAAAAAATTTTTTTTCATCAAACCCATACGTGTGGGGTATCTATGGATAGGTCTTCAAAAATGATATTGAGGTTTAATATCATTTTTTTCTAAACTGAATAGTTCGCACGAGAGACACTTCCAAAGTGGTAAAATGTGTGTCCCCCCCCCCCTGTAACTTCTAAAATAAGAGAATGATAAAACTAATAAAATTATACGATGTACATTATCATGCAAACTTCCACCGAAAATTGGTTTGAACGAGATCTAGTAAGTAGTTTTTTTTTAATAATTTAAAACTTACTACAGGTTTGTACGGAACCCTCGGTGCGCGAGTCCGACTCGCACTTGGCCGGTTTGTTTTTATAGTTATAACAGTGAAAGGGGTTGTTTCATCTTGGGCCAGGTACTTGTACAGTATTCCAAAAAATAGTATAAAATCATAGAAAACTAAATAAAATATGCTTTTTTGCAGTTTTACAGTGATTAAGAGGTACAAAAATAAAATGTTTAATTAACTACATTTGTAGAATAGCAACTCTCGCAGCGCATCCATCCATCCATCTGCTGCTGTTGGATATTTTAAGGTTAATTCTCATTTTTCAGGTTATTTTTATGTCAAATGTCATCATGACACGTGTAATATACGTCAATGTCAAAATGGACGCATGTTGTTGCGCTTTTATTATGAAAAATAATTTCGCATTGTACCTCGTAAATTGAACTTTTTAGTAAGAAATAAAGAAAAAAATGTTATTATTTTATGACCCCGCACATTTTAAAATACCGTACAAATACCTGGCCCAGGCTCCATATAAATTTGAAACAACCCCTTTGATGTTAGGCTGGTTCGGCTTCTCCGTTGAAAAAAATAATACATATTTCAGAGTTTTCGGATATTCAACCTGACTTTCAAAAATCCCTATCGAGTAAAGCCCGGGTCTGCTAGTAAACGGATAAAATTACTGACATACTTACAGACGTACCTACCTATAGGTATATACTTACAGCTGTATAATAAACACTTGTTTAATAAAGCATGTAAAAAAAAATCTATATGTACTATATTACCTATTCTGTGATATTATGTAGGAAGGAGTTGGAGATATTCCAATAAGATATTTGAAAAGCCTTACAGCAAACGATCGAAGTCGCAGAAAAACAAGTTATATTCAAAAAGTTTTATTTTGCAAAATGATAATAATATGACAAACGCACTTTGCCATAGCAATTAGCAATGGCTCTTATTTCAATCATGCTATTTTTTACTCGCAATATCTGATTTACATATTAAACGCTTGCAACTTTGTAATCCCATGAATAGTTATCGCTATAAATTAGAAGTACCTAATCGAAAGCAAAATAGCAAAGTGTAAGCTTTATGCTGATGAATTCGATAAATACCCGAATTTCGATGGATAGGTAAGTATACCGATGACTAAGAAAAGCAATGAGCCGCGAAAAAAGTCCCTACTGAAACTGTGTGCTGATTATCCACATTTCGCGAATGTTATAATTTATGGACTTCTATAAACTATGTGCGAGTTGCAAGAAGAGTTAAAAGAGAACAAGAGTACTACGTTAATTTTAATAGTAGTAGGTAAGTACTAAGTACTTAGCATCTATTTTTGTTTTTTTGTTTTACCGAACGTTTGATACATAAAATCAAAGGTTCAATTACACATTACCTTTCATGTTATGATGAAAACTTGGCCTCATATGGAAAATATACGCCAATTAGTTGCCCTGTCCACAATTATTGCCGTATACATCGGACCATTATTCAAGAGAAATTAAAAAGGTAAGATTTTTAAATCTTTTCCAGAGGAAGCCTACATGTAAAACCTCAAACTTCTATATCGAGCAGGTTAAGTTGTATAAATTGATAATGTCAGTCAGTCAGTTTAACAAATGTAAGAGCTAATAATGATTTTTAGATGCACGTGGGATAAGCTGCAGAAGTAGAGGTGTGTCACACGCCACAAAGGACGGTTCGCGCCTCGCTTCGCACCCTGAATCGCAACGCGTCGGAATTTAAATACAATACGGCAATAGTTCAGACTGGCTAGCCTTTAAGCATGCATAATCACGGCCGCTCAAACTTCACAAACATTCTTCAAATCACAAATTCAACAATTCATTTTTTCGAAACAAATTAATCAAAATTTGCCTATCTGGAAGCATAATAAAGCTACGAGTAAGAAGGCTTCCCCTGTAGGTATTCCGATTGGACCAACAACAGGAAAATATACTGACCAAAACCAACGTAGTTAAATACAAAATTGACCCAACCTAAATGCAAGACCTAACAATTGCGAACTCGGTTTAAAGTACTAATAAACAATAAAGCACGATACTGTTGTTAAAATGACAAGCCCAGACATCAAATCTTAGAATGACGTTCGTAATAATTGAACCCACAAATTGTAAGGATTTAACTACCAATTGACTTCCAATTGGGATTAATAAACAGAAACGAGCCAACGGTTACTTATTGGTTTCGTGCCTATAATATATTTCATCCATTGAACGTTACGATCAATCCCCAAGGCTGCATTCCGTGCGGCGAGACGGCTAGCTGCGCTCGCATATCACATTGTGATTTCTGTTAGTCCTAACTAGCTAACAGAAATGTCGGCATAAACATGCCTGAAATGAAGATAAACTCCCTGTTGAATAGTTGGGGATATTACAAAGCCGGGGCCGTGGGTGTGAGCGGGTAAGCGATTCCCGCGGGCCAGACCTCGCCCACTCGCCCTGCGGCCTGCCGCGACACTCACTCCAGCCATTTATCTCCACTGACGCCGCCGAGGGTAACTGGAGGTCAGTAAGTGATAGTGTTCAGTCACGAGCGATTAGTCAATGCCGCAAACCACATGCTCGCTAGAGTGCACCGCGCCGCTATTCCGATCTTGCCCACCGACAGAAAAATTACACTTGGCACCGATCCCTCTGATTCATACACTATATTAATGTCTATGGAATCATATCAAAATTATTCTTTTTAACAGTCGTGTCACATTATTAAAAAGTAGTGGAAACGGATTTATTTGTTTCATTATTCATTTGATTATTTTGCACCTATTCCATGGTCATACTTATTCAGACTGACATAATATGCTTCCTAAATGCCTTTGTTTTATTAGGTTAGTGAAATATAGTGGTCATGCCTTTTGTAATAAATATAAATAAAAGTGACATTCTCACTTATTTTCTATAATATATAAAATAATTATAAACTCTACATACTCCACAAACAACGGTCTAACTATTATAAAGCAGTAAAGAAGATTTCAAAATTTCAGCAGCTTTTTATTCTGAATTAGTCACTGAATAAACGAAAACCTTTCGAAATTCAAGGCTAAAGCTTATTTATTCGGGTAAAAAATAATCAATTTATAATCGTTAATCGATTGAAAAAGCAAGCAAGATAGATTCTCCCAATGTGAGAGTGCACCTTTTAGGCGAACTTAATGGAAATCAACGAAAACGACACAATCACTCTCCATAATATCAGACGATACCTACGTGATATTTCACAATAACTTATACCTATGTCTGGAAATAGCGATATCCT
Source organism: Erebia ligea (assembly GCA_917051295.2). Taxonomy (NCBI): domain Eukaryota; kingdom Metazoa; phylum Arthropoda; class Insecta; order Lepidoptera; family Nymphalidae; genus Erebia; species Erebia ligea. The sequence continues at coordinate 8,211,053 of OU785233.1, read as the reverse complement.
AGAAAACGCCGCCGATACAAGTTTATTTCCAGCACACGGTACAGTGACTCCGTGTAGACTGGACGTCCTCGATGAAGATGCAACATTGGTGTTGAGCTGCAGACACATTGATGTGGTGCGGTGTGTTCTAACGCAATCTGGTACGAATATTGACCAATCGGAGCGCATAGGATCAGCGCGCTTAAACACCACAACAGTCGAGTATAGTCAGGTACAGACAGCGCAAATATGGGTACTCGAAAGCTAATGTAAGAACCGAGTTTGTGTGGATGACAAAGGAAAGCGAAGCCCTTTCTTACTTTCGACTCCGCAGCGCGTCGGAACATCATGTTCACACAACCTTCAAAGGCGACAGAACGTTGGTGCGCACTGTCTGCACTAGCCATAAATTGTATGACTCCAATCGCCTTCATGACATATCGCGTCATGACATACCACAAGCTCAATACAGTAATGTGTTCGCGCCTTCAGAGAGAGCAAAAACGTGTAGACAATGGGAAATGTTGCGTCCTCGATAGTGAAGACGGCGGTGGCGGCGGCCGTCCGCCCGTTGCCTATTTGGGAACACGTACTCCCTATTTGGAAGGCTGTGCTCCGAGTCAGATCGATATCGTTCGCAGCGATGCAGAGTGCAGCGTTGGACGTCACAAACCAATCACTACCTTTTTGATTACATTTATACTAAACATTTTCTTTTTCTCGTAGCTGTTTTCACTTTTTTGTAAAATTAGAGTTATGATATTCTTTAACGTGCAGCGTCAGCCCCTTTATCATAAGCCCCGCCTATAAAATAGCTGTTATTCGTTATGCATTCGCGCTCTCAAAACAGCGCAGGAATCTATTTTAATAAAACATAGCAACCTAGCTCACTTTTTAAGAATGATGCTCTAAGAATGATGATTTACAAACATTAACATCCTAAATGCAAATAAAATCAAAGTTTTTCCTTGGAGTCTTTCTGATGCAGTTAGGTTAGAATAAGTTTACTTTAAATCTCATTGCGAGGATTTTCGCGTTTTTGAAGCAGTATTAGGATATGTTGTCACAAGGCTAAGAAGAATTAGTCACAAACTCACCATCATCATCATTTTAACCCACCTACTGGCCCATTAATGAGCGCGAGTCTCTTCTCCGCATGAGAAGGGTGTAGCCATAGTCCACCACGCTGGCCAAGTAGGGATTGGCAGACTTCGCACACCTTCGAGAACATTGTGAAGAACTCTTGGTTTTTTTTCACCGTTTGAAGCAAGTGATATTGAATTTCTTAAAACGCACACACTAACTCTGAAAGTTAAGAGACGACGTGTACGCGTGGTTTGAACCATATTTGAACTCACGACTCCATAATATTGTAAGTAATATAAATCGGGTGTCTAAGTGTGTAAAACTCTAAATATTTAGGCTATAAATTAATAATTATTTAAAAAATCATTTGCACTATTTTGAGAACCGACTAAAAGTGGATAATACATCCATCCATTAAGAAAGTTGGAGCCAATTGTATTAACCCACTCCTATAAAATTGTGTAACAGCAATTATAAAGCTAAATAAATAAATAAAATAAATTTCGAACGTAATAAATTATGACATGTGAAAACTTTAAATATCATATATTAAGTAGCAGTGTGGTGTGACAAATGTGATAATCTCAAGAATTATTACTTATTACATCTCCATTTTAAGCCCACTTATGTCATCATTCATCAACGCATCATCGTTCTAAAAAAATATATAACATACCTACAAAAATATAACTATGTGAATTGCTTATTGACTATGTTAACACGGATGTCGCATGGCAGAAACCGTTATCCACGACTTACCTAGGTATACCTAGACCATAAAATATACCTTACACTAACATATTAACGCTATTAGACATAATAATATCTTACTTCTTTAATTTTATTTTAATATTTATACAAATTCTTATGATCCTATTTCTCCGAATCTATTTATAAAATAACGTAGCAATTTTTAATAATTATTCGCTTATACCTAAAACAAAAACCGACTTCAAGACTATACCTATAAGTATGTAAAAAACATTATCTGGGTAGGTATATATTTTGTTTTTTGTTGATTTTCACAAAAAGCGCTCAATCAATTTCGATAAAATTTATATGGGACCACCTCTGAAGTATGATGTACTACCAAACAAAAAAAAATCATCCAAATTGATTTATAATTGGCGAAATGATCGCGTAACATATACATACAAAAAAAACCTACAGTCGAATTGAGAACCTCCTCCTTTTTTGAACTAGGTTAAAAATAAAATTTATACATCTAAGTAAATTCAAAGTTCGCAATCTGTCGTGTTTGTCTGTGTTGCTTGTAAGTTCTCAGATGTTCTCAGTGGATTTCAATACGGTATTCTAATGATGCCCGCGACTTCTTGACCGCGTGAATTTAATTTATTTTAGTCCCGCGGGAACTCCTTAATTTTTCGGCATAAAAAGTAACTTAAGTGCTTACCCGAGATGCAACCTATCACTATATCATACTTCACCAAAATCGGTTCAAAATTTGGGGGTTTAAAGCGTAGCAGGCTTACAAACAGACAGGTGGACTGACACACTCTCGCATTTATAATATTAGTATGTTTTTTTTTTATAAATCTAACATTTCTATTACAAAGGGTTAACAATTTTCAAAACATCAAGTCGATTTAGACAATATTGTGTTCCTAAATTAAGTATCTAACAATTTTCATAGGTACTTTATTGACTTTAACGAAGTAGGAATTGCAATATTCCTGTTATAAACTCGGACGACACAAAATAAGTACATGTATTGCAATCGCAATATATTTGTCTCGCATAAATTGTAGGTGGGTCGTAAGGTTTGACGATAAATTCTAAATATATGTAGTCTTAAATGAATAGAATCGTAACGGACTACTATATAATATGTTTCTTACTAGTAGTAGAATACCTAATATGCCCTAAACTTTATTCCTTGAGTCATTATATTATGAGGTGAGTACTTTTATATTAATTATCTAATTCAAACTCAAACTCTAATTTTGCTCTAACTCTAAGCAAAATCACTATAAAATCAATAATAAAATATATTTGTTTGGTTTGTATAAAATTGCTTTATTATAATTATTTATATAATATAGATTCCAATGCTAATACTTCTAGTTATACTTACTAGATTTTAATTATCTAACTAATAGTCTCTAGTTGATATATAAATGATCATTGCCTATTAGTAAGTTCATAGTTAGAGAAGCCTTTGACATTCTAGTACATGGAGGTACTTTATGTGCATTGATGGTGGACATGAGGTCTCTGATTTTAGGGACTAATTCCAGTAGGATCTTAGTTTTTTTTTTATTCCACTACAAGTTAGCCATTGACTGCGATCTCATCTAATGGTACCTAAGTTAGGATGCAGTCTAAGATGGTAGTGGGCTAACTTGTTAGTTGTAGGTGTAAAGCTGTTCCAGGTGATTTTAAGCATTTTCCTGTTTTAATATATTCTAGTAAAAAAGTAAATACAGAATAAGTACTCCTACTCTCAATACAAACTCATTACTCTTAAGGTAAAAAAGACCGAATTGGTTTGTATGGTTTTATTGCAAAAGGGAAGTGTACATTGATACTATTGAGAAGGTGCGTAGGTGTGACGAATGCGCGTGCGCGTGCTGTTAAACTGAATGACTGCTCGTTAAAAAGCGACCCGCCGTGTAATTAGCTGCCGGCACAACATAAAGCATTAAAAATAAAACAAAGTCCGCGTGTCCCACGGCCCCCGGGCGCCTCGTGACTACTCTCACGGATCCATCACGAAAATTTACACTCGTACTGCATCTTATTAAGTGTTATGAAAGATCTCTCGTAAGTGACAGTGCCTTTTAAGGGAAACCGAGCGCCCTTTGCGAGCTCCGCCGCAGACCAAGATGCCGCCCCACGGCGTTGTTTTTCATGTATTTTAAAAGCGTACTAAAACACACTACTGGTTTTTATTTAATTGATAGTAGAGATTAAATATCATTTTCATAATAGATCCAATTATTTTATTAATTCGTTTGCATTATTGCATTATAATATCATTAAAAACTTTTAAACTTATGGTATAAAGCTTTACCATAACACAAAACTCTACATCCAAATCTTAATATAAATCAAAGGTTATCCTCGTTTTACGAATTGAATAGGCAAAGTTGGCCGCCCGAAGGAGCTATTATTCTGTCAGTGAGCTTGCTTTATCTCTCAATTTTGTGATAATTTCATAAAGACAAGAAGGCAGCGTGAGGCGACGGCATTTCTCACGGGAGGTCCGACAAGTTTCAACCTCGTACTGCGCTTAAATAAACTACTAATTACAAGCCATATTCGTGTACCTGTATCGCATATTTAATTATGCTTATTTGCGTATTTTTTATAGCTTGACTTCGAAAAATGACAATATTTAAGTTTATTTATTGCCAATGCAAGAGAGCGAAATTAATTAACAAGAAATTCATATGAACAATGGTAGAACAGCAACAGCAATTTACAATTTCCTCGTCGATTCGTCGCACGCCTTAAATAGGCAAAGTTAGTCGCTCGAAGGCGCTATTATCACGTCAGGGAGCGGACTTTATCTCTCAATTTTGTGATAATTTCATAAAGACAAGAAGGCGGCGTCAGGCGACGGCGTCTCTCACGGGAGGTCCGACAAGTACGAACCTGGTACATCGCTTAAAGAAACTACTAATTGCAAGCCGCTTTAAGGACGTTGATCGATAATACGATAATGTCTTTAATGCCAGTCTTGTGCCGGTGCGGTATATATTTCATTTCGTTCTCGACTTGCTAAAACGTCCTTCTGATTAACGTTAACTTACTTACGGCGCGCTGTACTGACGAATGCTGGTAAGTAGACCGTACCTATATATTTTAAAGTTAAAATATAAAAGGAAACAAATCAATTATATCGTTTCAGCGGCACTCATTATAACACTTATAAGGTCGCATTTAAATATAGTTTTTATACATAAAACATAATTTTTATAGCTGCATCTGCATTAATTAGTTAAGTACCTTAAGAGGATCGTCTAGTTGTAAATTTTCATACAAAAAGCGATAACGTTTTTCTTCCCGTAAATGTTGTCCAATTTTCATAATTTTTAGAAATGTTGCAGATAGGTACAATGAAGAACTATGCTCGTACGTTTTAATTTTAAAGAAATATTGCTTATGTTAAAAGTTATTAGCGTCTAAATATCCATATTTTTGACCTAAAAACTTCCTCGAGTATTTTAATTTTTTTTAATTTAACTAAACTAAAATACTAAAAAATAAAACGTACGAGCCTAGATTAAGGTGTACTGAATCTAATGAGACCAAAATTGTCTAATTTCGTAAACGTTTGGGGGGGTAAAAACGTTATCACCCAAAACAATATTTCAAGAATAAAATGTAGGCATATGCCTACTGGACTTGCAACTCTCTCTATCGCACGATACGTAGAAGGCAGCGAAGCGTTGTGAAACCTTACTCAATGTGTGAAACAGATAGCATTATTGAAAATACCTACTCGCGTCGCATTTCGTCACTAGACGATCCTCTTAACCTTACCTTACCTTACCTTACGTACCTTAGTTAAGTGCATTAATTAGTTAAGTTAAGTAGCTTAGAAATTATTTCTTAGACTACGAACACGAACAGCAAACGAATTTACTTGAAATATGGTTGGGATTTTAAAGTTAGCATTCCATATCTATTTCAACTTTGCAAGTTGGTGATCACATTTTTTTAATAAAATTTAGAAAAGTCTTACCATAAAAATAATATTCAGGGTTTAAATTAATTACGAATTTATGTTATGAGAACGAAGCAAAATAAAGATCGATTTTATAGTGACTAACAAAAGTAGGACGTCCCGGAAAATTTGCGTCGGTTGGCGATCCTACTAAGGGCCCTCCCTGATTTCGTATGCAATTGATGCGGCTGTTTAAGATGGAGCCGATATCTGAGGCGCGAAACCGCATGCCTTCACGGCCTTTTTACCACCGTCCTTGATGAACAGTTTCCTTTGTAGGTTTTTAAAGCACTTATTTTGTATTTTAAACAACTGTAACCGGGTTCTAATTGAATTCCATTGTATTCAAAATAAACAGCAAAATACTAGAATAATAAATTCGAAAGAGTCAAATAAGTAACTTTTTTTTCGTTAAATCAGTAGTCAGTATCCAAATATATCAAACAATTGAAATTCAGTACCAATGATCGTGAACAAGCTTTCATTAGCTGCAAACAAAGACTCCAGCCACCACAGTCGACGGAATCATTCGCGATGCACGCACTTACGAGTAAGTACGGCCGACCCCTCTTGAACGCCCTCGACGCACAAATTGCGACCAGTTACATTACATGCATTATTTAAACGCGACAACCTTATAAGAAAGTAATATTGTGATAGCGTAGGTACATGTGTCTCATGGTGAGTCAGCCGGCGCATTGACCCTTGCGCAGACGCCGACGCACACTATTCCTGTGCACAACGCTGTTTGATACTCAAATATTACGTAACTGATATATTGACACGCTTCTAATCTCCTACCGGGGTTTAGGACCTTAATTCTTCATTCTGCTTAACTTTTCCTAGTTCTAAGATTGCCTGGTGGCGATCGCTACTAAGCAACAAGGCCGATACTTTTTACTACTTCTTTTTATTTTCTTTATTCATTCAGTTTTTAGCGCTGTGATGCGTTACAATATTATGTTTTCTGTGGCTCGGATAAGATAAAGAAGGGTAGCTTACTGCAAACCTGCTGACTACAGAACTGAATAATATTTATGTAACAAGTGAAATAACTCAAAGAATTAAAAAATGCGACTGCTATAGTTAAATGATATTTTTTGTGAATCACTGGATATTGAAATATAGTCTTATATATTTTTGGAATCTACTTATCATTTTCTTGATGATGACAATATAGTTTATCTCATTTTGGAAAAAAAAATCAACTTTAGTCTTTGATGCGGGACCATGGTCACCCTATCAATTTTTTTTAAATTTTACTAGCCTATGTCACCCGGAATTCTAACGATACCTCATTCATTAAAATCCGTTCAGGCGTATAGAAGTTATGGTGGAATATACAAACTCACATACATAAATGAACCCTGAAAACTATATACTGAATCCTTTTTTCAGGCAGTCGTATAAAACTAGAACTCCAAGATGGTAGAGTCAGTGCATTTGAATAAAATGAGATAAGTACCTATTGCCTAGTAGTTTAAGTAAATAATTATGTAGTCAAGCATGAAATTTCTTCATGAAACACAGAAAAGCTTTGCTTCGTACATAACTATGAAAAAACATGAGTAGATAGGTATGTATTTTCGAGCAAATCAATCACGGATCAACCTCTGTGACATCAATATTAAGTTTCTTCATCTATAACTAATACTAGCTGATGCCCGCGGCTTCGTCCGCGTGGTTTAAGTTTTTTTGATTCCCGCGGGAACTCCTTAATTTTCTGAGATAAAAAGTAGCCTATGTTACTCTCCAGGTCCTCAACTATACCCATGCCAAAAATCACGTCGATCCGTTGCTCCGTTGCAGCCAACAAACCAACAAACAAACACACTTTCGCATTTATAATATTAGTATGATTAAGTTTTCCTCATGAATCTTTCATTGCAAAAAAATAGGTTTTTTTGCTATTCCCATAGTTCAACGTAAAAATTTTAATTAATTACCTACTAGGTACCCACAATGTAGTAGGTAATTAATTAAAATCTTTTAAGGTTTCTGGTCAGATCGTGGGAGCCTCGTACGACGTACGAGAACAGCAAGACGCTCATTGCATTTTTAATTTTACCGAAACCATCACCGCTATTTCAAAAGCGTGGTAAATTTGGGCCACATTTAATGCAGCGTGTTTGTAGTTGTAACAAGGGTACCGATTTTGCTATAGTTAGCTTAGGTTATATTAATTTTAACATATAAAACCTAATAAAAATTGCTTTCATTCTTGATATTGCCTATTCATTCAAAAGTATGTAAATAGGTATTTGTACTTATCACTAGCTGATGCCGGCGACTTCGTCTGCGTGGATTGAGTTTTATTGGTTCCCGTGGGACCTATTTAATTTTCCGGGATAAAAAATAGGCTATGTGTTATTTCAGACTATCTCTGCGCTAAATTTCAACCAGATCCATTCTTTCGTTCTGGTGGTTCTGGCGTGATTGGGTAACAAACATACATCCATCTGTCCATCCATCCAAACTTTCGCATTTATAAAATTAGTATAGATTTATAAAATAATATCTCATTCCAGTTCCAAGTTTTATAAGCAAACTAATTAAATGTTAAACTTTACATTTGAAATTAAATAATACTATACGTATTTTATCTAAATATAATAAGTATCTGGACAGTTCTTCCAAATACATAGGTAATTATATTATTTTTCTAGGTTCTCGACACGTTTCGCTAATGCGCGACACCATGTGAACGCTTTTTTCAATTTGTGCCAAGATTCTCTAATCAAGTATTCAAGTTAGTTCCATTGGCCAGACGGCGTTTAGTAACACTGTACATATTCTCCGAGTGCATTTGCCAAACGCATTGGCCCAACGTACAAAAGAGGCCAATCGCTGAATATTCGTGCCGCCATTAGCGCGATACATCAGAGGGAATCGCGTGAACATACTCTGGCGCGTCAGTATATCATTCATCAGTTGTTCCTTTCGTGTAAATTTGCATACTGCAGCTTCGGTCCGGCATCGATGGAATTAAAAGAGGGCCAAGAGGGCCGATGTTGTGTCGATACTGTCACATGACTAATGGAGCAGGCGCCGCTAGCGATATCGGCAAATAAAAATATACGCGGGCCACCGCCGCCGCTGGCGCTGCGTCTGCGCTGCGCACGCCGCGCGCCGCGCGCCGGCTAGCTTCACCAGTTCTCAAGGATTTTACGGATTGTCTTGACTGTCGGACGCAGCCCGCACAGAACATAGGTACACAGAATAACACGACGACGACCTCCGTGGCGCAGTGTGTAGCGCTGTTGTCTTAACGTGCGGAGGTCCTGGGATCGATCCCCGGCAGGGTCAATTTGGGAATTTATAATTTCTGAATTTTCCCTGGTCTGGCCTGGTGGGAGGCTTTGGCCGTGGCTTGGCTAGTTACCACCCTACCGGCAAAGACGTGCCGCCAAGCGATTTAGCGTTCCGGTACGATGCCGTGTATAAATCAAGTAGGGGTGTGGGTTTAATATATAACCACCAGTCTAAGATGGTAGCGGGCTAACCAGTTAGGGGCATGGCAGTCCATGCCCCTAACTGGTTAGCCCGCTACCATCTTAGACTGCATCATCACTTACCATCAGGTGAGGTCGCAGTCAAGGGCTAACTTGTAGTGGATAGCCAAAAAAAAAAAGAATTCGCCGTCATCGTGGTCAGCCTCAGCCAAATAGTATGTATGGAAATATTATATGTGTCCATACTAATTTTATAAATGCGAAAGTGTGTCTGTCTGTCTACGCTACGCTTTCACGGCTCATCTGTTGTAACGATTTTGATGAAATTTGGTATAGGGATAGGTTGTACCCCGGGGTAGGATAGGCTACTTTTTATCCCGGAAAATAGTTCCCGGGGGACTGAAAAAAACTTGATTCACGCGGACGAAGTCGCGGGCATCGTCTAGTATAGAATATATAAAAATATGCGAATCATAGTACAAAACCAAAAATTTAATTTAATAAGTAGATTAGACATTAAAATTCATTTTCGGCTATAAAGATTCATTAATTATGGATACATAAAGCAGTTCAAATAAGTCTCTACCCAGATTTAAATCCATACTAAATCCATACTTCCATACTAATATTATAAATGCGAAAGTGTGTCAGTCTGCTACGCTTTCACGGCCCAACTACTCCACCGATTATGATGAAATTTGGTACAGAGATAGTTTATATAACGGGGAAGGACATACACAAACGAAAAATTGAAGAGTTCCCGCTGGAATTAAAGAATATCAATCCACGCGGACAAAGTCGCGGGCATCGTCTAGTTTAAAATAACTTTTTCAACTGACACTTTTTAAATGATTTTAGTAAATGGAGAATTTTAGTAATGGATGAAGTCTTGAAACACATGTTTGTTACTTAGCTCAAGCATCAGTCCGTTCATTGTTATTGTTTTAATATTATTTATGTAAAAATGTAATGCTATGTGATTGGGAAAATAAATAAATAGATGAATTGATTTTCAGAGTCGCTGTTAGATCTAGTGTATCCCGGGGTTGATGTCTTTATTTTAACTGAAACTGTTGTATATCCATACTTCAATCTGGTTAAAACAAGTCCTATAAATTCACTTAATAACGCGGTAGTCCTAACATCGACAAAGTTATCCGCCGCGCGCAGTTCCACGCGTTCACACCAAAAGCATCGTGAGCCAAGTGCCTATAGATCCAGTACGATTCATCGCCGGCATGCCAAGCTAAATGATTTATCTGAAAGTACTTATTAAATAATAAAAACATGTACTAATATTGATCATCTCCTATACAAGTTACAGTTTGCTTACTATTTTTATTGGAAATCCATCGGTATTGTAGTAAGTATATATATATTTCATCTAGGGCATTTAGTTATTTCTGTATAGGTAAATTTAGTTAGGTAATATAATCAATTCGTTCAACCCACTTTTCTGTCTCGAAAAGCTTTTATACCTACTATCTATCTTCTATCTATCTATCTATCTAAATAATTAGGTACCTAGAAGTATGTGTAATATGTATGTATATAATCACCGACTCTACATTTCCAAATAGGAATTTACTTAATAATTTGTGAAAATCATCAACAACTTTACAAACATTTGTACCGTTTTTTAATTATGTAAACTATTATTTTTCATAGTTTCAAGATTTCAAATTACAATTTCAAGTCAAGGCTGACGATAAATTTGAATAAATGTAACATATTTTATCAAACTAAACGGTTACACTTAATAGAATTATTTTAATGGACTCACACTTTATTGTTTACGCTTTTATCGCGATCTTAACTATTTTATTAGTAAGTAAATAGGCCACCACCACAGAGTTGACCACTACATACTCGTAATATTGCTAGAGCAGCATCGAGTGGTCGATGTAGAGCAGCAATATCCCGCAAGGTGCTTGAACAGCAGCCTAGCACCAGAATGTGCATCGTTGGACTACCCTCCACTAGGTATGATCTCAATCCTCAAGAGAGTTTCAGCTGCGAGTCTCAAGCTGGGAGCCACTAGATCGGCTAGAAGTAAACGACAAAAGACCGTTTCCTGTGAAGATCCATGGCCCTAGGCCACGTCTACGTCTGTCGGTATAGACGACGACTGGTTCCTTATGGAGTCAGACTTCAAGAAATATAAAACTAATTCTATACTACAAATCTGTAACCACTTTTAATCAAGGAAATATTAAGTATTTAAAATTTACACCTGCTACAAATACGGTGAAATTTTCATACTATAACAGAAAATTCATTATAATAATTATCTTTATCTTCTTCTTCTTAATATATAAAAGGCAAAGGTGACTGACTGACTGACTGATCTATCAACGCACAGCTCTAACCACTGGTCGGATCGGGCTGAAATTTTGCACTCAGATAGCTATTATAACGTAGGCATCAGCTAAGAAAGGATTTTTGAAAATTCCAACCCCAAAAGGATTAAATGGGGGTTGAAAGTTTGTATAAAACGTCAACGAACGAATCGGGATGGACGTGATTTTTGGCATGGTTATAGTTGACGACCAGAGTGACATAGGCTACTTTTTATCCCGGAAAATTAAGGAGTTCCCGCGGGAATAAAAAAAAATATATTATATAAAAAAATATCATATTGCGTGTTACGTGGTGTTACAACCAAATTAATAAGTAAGTCAGCCTCGCAGCAGCAGCGATTACGTTGCAAAGATGGCGTTGATAACGTGGGTGGTATGCGTACGAGTATGTCACCTCTTGCGTAAATTGTACGAAACCAATTCAGTTAAAACCAATTAAAGTCGGGTAATTATCCTCGCAAACAACGTTGGCGAAAATAATTAAACAACCATATAAAATGTATGGTCTGTACTGGCCATTGTATGTATGGTCGCCTTTTTGAAACTTACTGTGCGTAGGCGAACACTACAGTGGCTAGAGTCTAAGGAGTCTAGATTAGTTCTTTCCTACTAGCCGTACTAGACGGAGAGCTGGCACCGAATTTTGGGAAGGTCCTTTTGGCAAGCTGAAATTGTGGAAAACATAACTTTCAATTATAAAGTCAATTGGCGAATCCAGTTCTGCCAGTCTGGTAGAGCGTTTGCGATACTGCGCAGCATTTGCAAACAACATTTGCAAAAAAATAATTAAAAAAATATTTTTTGGCAACTTGTTTTTTTTGCTAATCAAATCGTATAAAACCCTCGGAGAATGTATCATCAGCTACTGCATATGCGCCTGGGGTGGTGCTTCTAAAACGTATATATTATGTTAGAAGTTGAAAGAGCACTACGCGCCTTGCTTAAAGTTATGATGTGTTATCCGTTTACTTTTCCAACAACCCAAATCTACGACATGTGTGACGTACTGTCAGTAAGGAAACTGTTTATTTATCAGACTATAAGAAGATATCACAGTAATACAGTGCCTTTCCTACCCCCGAATACGAAGAGAATCGATCGATGTCCAGTTCCTGCTGTAAAAAGTAGTTTTGCTCGTAGCCATTACGATTTCCTAGCCCCATACTTGTATAACATATTAAAAAACCGGCCAAGTGCGAGTCGGACTCGCGCACCGAGGGTTCCGTACAAACCTGTAGTAAGTTTGAAATTATTAAAAAAAACTGCTTACTAGATCTCGTTCAAACTAATTTTCGGTGGAAGTTTGCATGATAATGTACATCATATATTTTTTTTAGTTTTATCATTCTCTTATTTTAGAAGTAACAGGGGGGGGGGGGGACACACATTTTACCACTTTGGAAGTGTCTCTCGGGCAAACTATTCAGTTTAGAAAAAAATGATATTAGAAACCTCAATATCATTTTTGAAGACCTATCCATAGATACCCCACACGTATGGGTTTGATGAAAAAAAAATTTTTGAGTTTCAGTATGGGGCCCCCAAAATTTATTGTTTTTTTTTAGTTTTGTGTGAAAATCTTAATGCGGTTCACAGAATACATCTACTTACCAAGTTTCAACAATATAGTTCTTATAGTTTCGGAAAAAAGTGGCTGTGACATACGGCCGGACACACAGACAGACAGACAGACAGACATACATGACGAATCTATAAGGGTTCCGTTTTTGCCAAATTTGGCTACGGAACCCTAAAAAGGTACCCTAATAGTCATGACCAATAGAGAAATAAAAACTTACATTAGAACGTGGCTTAAAAATTATGATTATGAAAGTACAGAGAAACTTTTTCCAAAGAATATTAAAATCGTAACACACACGCACACACACACACACACACACACATACTTGTTTTTAAATCATTTATTTTAATTATTCTTAAATCTGTCTTTTTATTTTATTTTTATCTTTATTGCGTATTGAATTATTGTTTGTTTATATAGAGTGGGAAGACACTTGTCTCCTGTAACACAGTTTTTACTACAGGGAGGCAGGGTTTCATACATTTGAAATTTATTTATTATTTATTTATTTTATCTTTTAATTTAGTACTTATGGAATTCGAAAAAAAAAAATCCCAGACGTTTTTGTCGGTTATAAAGTAGACATTACCAGACCTCTTCAAAAATATTTTATTAAAATTCCCTGCGTTACAGTGGCGTGACGTATCTGTAAGCTGGCATAATTTCCAATCAAAATTCTACCAAACCTTTCCCAGGGTAGGCCGTACCGCGTAGGTATCCATCTTAAACGGCATCATCTCTTATCAGTTAAGTATCAACAGATGATATCGCAGCCATGGGCCGCTAATTTGTAACAGAAGAAGGTATATTTTTCTTGTGGCCATTCTTGTTGCTTACTTCAAAATTAATTGTGATAAATTTACTAATTTATAGTCCTTTGTTCATTAATTGTACTGGTCTTTAATTGTGCTGTTCTATATAAACGAAGTAAAATAAAATTTAGGTTAGGTATTTAAAAAAACCGGCCAAGTGCGAGTCGGACTCGCGCACCGAGGGTTCCGTACAAACCTGTAGTAAGTTTTACGATTTATGACGTATTAAAAATAAAAATTACGTTTGTTGTATGGGAGCCCCCCTTTAATATTTACTTTATTGATATTTAATTATTTATTTTGAAAGGTAATATACAAGTTAATATTCTGTGAAAATTTGAACCGTCTACCTGTTACCGTTTTTAATATTGAGCAAAAAAATACGAATAAAACACGTTTATTGTATGGGGACCCCCCTTAATATATATATTTTTTTAATTTTTAGTATTTGTTGTTATAGCGGCAACGGAAATACATCATTTGTGAAAATTTCAGCTTTCTAGCTATCACGGTTTATGAGATACAGCCTGGAGACAGACAGACAGACAGACAGACAGACAGACAGCGGAGTCTTAGTAATAGGGTCCCGTTTTTACCCTTTGGGTACGGAACCCTAACAAGCTATTAGTAAACACCGAGATAAATCCTAAGAGAAAGAAATAAAATTATAGTTGCCATCTGTATGAATTTCTGAAACATACATGTATTACAATTTTTCATATAGATATAAAGATAAGAGCTAGTAGCACCGTTTAAAACAGGGCCGGATAAAAACCATAAAAGTGAAAATGTCATAGTTGGTGCTAGGTAGGTTATACTTGTATTTTATAAAGATAAGAGTTTACAACAGATTTAACCCAAATTCCTGTCACTGAATTATAACCACCACACCTATCTTCTTATTCTGAGAGTCTACTACTAAATAAGTAATAATACTCGTATTATGTACCTACTTTTCCTATATTGGAATTTGGATTACTAGTATGATTTGAGTGTGATATTATCCGTCATCAAACTTTGCATAACTACTGGCATGCACTACTATATCAATTTTCAGGTTTTTGGATAGGTAGGTAACTCATCCACGATAGATAACTATTTTATGCTTTAAACTCAAAGTAGTATTCTTCGACGATCTATTTGGTTGGTTTTGATGAGAAATGTGACCATTTGCTTCTCTCCAATATTCACATCATGAATCATGAGGGGTCATCCATAAAGTACGTCACATTAATTTAGTCGTCACACCGTGACGTGACCCCCCACTTTGTCGACCCCCTACCCCCCTTTTAACGTGTGAACGTATGGGTTACCCCTGACCTATGAACAAGAGTTTAAAAATCACCTATACCGACGACCACCGAGGAGTTATAATATAATAATAATTATGGTCTGTGCCGACGACATTTCTGCCTATCAGTTTATTCACCCACAACATTCTTAAGCATTTACAACTACCGGGCAATTATCAGGCCATCACGACAAAGCGGCTCCCACTCAATGGGCATTTGTTTAGATAAAACATAAGTAAATTGGTCAGCAATAAACTTAGATTTGACCGATGACCAGTGCTGTGGGCGCGATGTGGGCGTGACACAACCTTATAAACATGGGATTAAACTTAAAGAATCCACAAATTCAGTCGTAACAACTTTGCGTATTGCTTTAATCACACTGGATGGATGATAAATTAATCCAGTAGGTACTATCCACAAATTCTAAAGAAAATTCGTGAAAAAGCTGAAAAAGCATTTAAGACTGATTTAGAGTTAAATGGAAATGCTTCATAATTAAGCTTTAAAGGATATGAATAATTAAAATAGTACATTACACATCTAGGGCAGTAAAATAAGAAATGTCTCAGATCACATGTAATTGTTGTCCGAGGCGAAGCCGAGGTCAATAAACATGTGATCTGAGGCTTTCTTATTTACTGCCCGTGGTGTGTATACTATTTTTCTCCTCGACGGAGGCGGAAAGCGGCATTTTCGTTTAGCGCAGCGGGAGGAAAATTGACGCTTTCCGCCCGGAGGTGAGAAAAGTTTATTTTTGTAAACTTCAAAATAATGCCAATTTTTCCGTACGCAATTCTGTCATATCCGCTTTTAATATCGCATTTTCAACCATACTTACTTACTAAGACTTATTCTATTTCTATCTGCTATGTTTTCAACACAGACTTTTAACATCAGAATAATTGCTTGTGATCGCGTTGCGGTACTTAATTGGCAATTGTCGACGATAGTGTACCTACCGCCGTACTAATTATAATTCGCCGTCTAATTATATCATCATTGTAATCAGGGGCGTTCGACGTCAATAATGAGAAAATGCGTCAAGTGTTACGTTTAAAACTAGGCGTGACAATTTGCATGTTGGTCGACACACAAACTCGGGGGCTTTGCCAAATGACCACTGCATGGTATGGGTGTATCCTGTATGGGTGTGTTTGGGTGACTGGGTGTACGGGTGCCGTCCGTCCATCGCTCGCGCTGACGACAGACACTTCCGGTCGAGAGTGTGATGCGTCGTCACTACTAAATATACAGAGATGACAATGAGACACCCAGCCGCCGCTCCCGCCACGACAAATACCTGAATGCGTTTGCCCAGTCGCCCAATAGTCTCAGCCTCTATAGAAAGAGGTTCAACAACCGAACTTCCCGAACCAAAGAGACACGACGCGACGCCTAGATAATATACCTATAATTATAATATGCGGTATGTGGTTTAATATCCACCAAGATCGAAATAAATCGCTAGGATTATTGCCAAGTGGAAAATCATATAATATATTGGACGTGAGGAATTCACTTTGACAATATTTTGACAGTGTGCGATCTGGGGAGGATTTAGAGCCGCTCGAAGCGCCCAAAGTTTTTAATATCACTTTTATTTTCGCCGCATGCGCTTGCCGCGAGATATTTTTATCCTAGACTACCTACTAAAGGATCTATTTTTATGGTTGTTAATAAATGTTTCGAAACAAAGTTAACACTGTTCCGGGCTGTTATTTAGGGATTTAAAACTAAACGTAAGAGTCATGGTATAGTGAAATAAACGTAGATCCTTTGTTATTTTCTTATTTCGCCAGTGAATCCATCAACTCGTTCTTCATGTATTAGCAATCGTGATCTTTAACTTACCAGTTACCAATTAGCAAGAGTAACGCCAAAGTCGTCAAACCAAATAGTAAATAATAGATTGTAGTCTATTCGCGATGGTAAATCATTTTCATTTTGGATCGATGGATTTATCGCCAACTGGTTTGCACATTCGTGAGAAATTTAAGCTTTAGCTGACATTCGAAAGCTCCTCCTCCTCCTCCTCAAATGCTGGCATACTGAAGCGCGTCAGGGCAATAGTAACGCGAGCAGCCCCTAGCCGTTGAAATGTAAGAACTAAGAAGCTACATTTACCAAGATGACATATAATATTAAGTCGCAGGTCAGATCCGGTTGAAAGAAAAAATATCTCGGCCCTTTACTATGCACCTGATTTTCTAGAACGTAAGCAGAATATTATTTGCGCGAAGATGTTGAAACAGTCTACAAAGATTTGCAATGAATTTGTCTCTAGTTTTCTTAGGTGGTGGATCAATCACTGCACTGCCTTGCATAGCTGTTGCGTATAAGATAGAGAAACTGGCGCCACCTGACCATTTAAGGTCTGCAACTGTACAACCGGACAGCCTGTTTAGAAATAATCGTATCTTCGACTCGTTTGACGATGTCGCGCAACGCACCTTTATACGACGTCTTCACTGATTTTGGCTCAATAAAAGTCAACTAATATAATATCACAATGTTTTTACTGTTCCTGAAATACTTTAAATGTTTTTGTCTCGTATAAGATAGAAATATTATTGAATCTACATCATTTTAAATACCAATAGATTAACTAATTTGGTATTTAAAATGTAAATCATACTTCATCCATATAAATATTATAAATGCGAAAGTTTGGATGGATGGATGTATGTATGGATGTATGTTTGTTACTCAATCACGCTCCAACGGATGAACGGATCTGGATGAAATTTGGCACAGAGATAGATTATAGTCTGGAATAGCACATAGGCTACTTTTTATCCCGGAAAATTAAGAAGTTCCCGCGGGAATCAAAAAAACCTCAACCACGCGGACGAAGTCGCGGGCATCAGCTAGTATTATAAAATTACTAGCTGATGCCCGCGACTTCGTCCGCGTGGATTGAGGTTTTTCGGTTTCCGCGGGAACTCTTTAATTTTCCGGGATAAAAAGTAGCCTATGTGCTATTCCAGACTATAATCTATCTCTGTGCCAAATTTCATCCAGATCCGTTCATCCGTTGGAGCGTGATTGAGTAACAAACATACATCCATACATCCATCCATCCAAACTTTCGCATTTATAATATTTATTTGATATTTGATAAATGCGAAAGTGTGGTGGTTTGTTGGTTTGTCCTTCAATCAGGCCGCAACGGAGCAACGGATCGACGTGATTTTAGTTATGGGTATAGTTGTGGACGTGGAGAGTGGCATAGGCTACTTTTTAGCCCGGAAAATTAAGGTGTTCTCGCAGGAATCAAACCAAACTTCACGCGGACGAAGTCATAGCATCAGCTAGTTGATTAATTAAAGAAACTAAATAAAAACTTTAAAAAATCTTATAAAGTTAATCCTGCTTTGTTTTTATTAATATAAAACGCTCACTAATCTTTATTTATTTAATAAACGAAACTGTCGAATGCAAATAACTACCTACTCAAATTTCAATGTTAGCAAAACAAAATCGTTTCATTGTGTAAACACTTCAACCGTTTGACCTGCCGAGTGCCGATTCATACAACTTAATGAGTATTGGTTACAACAATTTGCGCGAAAAATTTCGACGTTATCAGTTAGGGGTCATCCATAAAGTACGTTTAGTGATTTTTTGACCTCTCCCCCGTCCTTGTCACAGTTGGTCACATATCTTGCAATTTCAGAACTTCCGAAATTAGTTTTATTTCCAATAAAATTATTACTAAGTAACTACTATTACTAATAATAATAACTTGGAAATATTTTTAATCTGACGATCGCTTTTTGTAGCCATAAGTCTAGGGCAATAAATATTTTGGGTATATGTGGCGTCCACCTTCTGGATGCCACTGGATTTGGTGTTTGTTAATATTATAGATGTTAAATAAAACACTTGTTATTATCTTTGGTGTCCCTGTGACACGTCCGTTCGCCTCAGCGTTACGCTAGCTAGCGAGGGGAATCGGCCGGCACAATAGATCACTTTGTTTATTTAAGCTCTATACATCACATCTCTCCCTTTCAATAAATTTGTATTTAAAATAGAGTTAATCTACTTGTACCAATTATGTTTAGATTATCAGTACTTGATCTATTTCACCAAGATTCTAAATTCAAATCTTTTTTATTCAAATAGACTTTGAAAAGTGCTATTGAATCGTCATGTGAATCTACCACTGGTTCGGAATGCCATTCTCACCAAGAAGAACCAGCAAGAAACTCGGCGGTTGCTCTTTTGAAAGATTTAAATTACAATTACATAATAATCAGTAGATACTTCTATTACATTGATCTATCTCTCTCTTTTAATTAAATAAGCCTATTAATATTATGTTGATTCAAGTCAGTGTACGTAGAACATTAGGTACAATAGTGTACGTAGAACATTACAATAGTTTTATAGGTAGGTAGGTCATTGAGTTAGAGGTAGGTAGGTACATAGTTAATATTCTTCATTACAAATTATATAGAAATCCAATCATTCATCTAAGTAGGTATATCTTCCTTTTTTTTTTTTTTTAAATGTCTATTTATAATTATTATAGCAATAATATGTTGGTTCAAATCAGTGTACGTAGAAACTACAATATATAGGTCATTAAAATACATAAAATACAGTTATACATCATTAAAATTCTTTATCACAAATTATGTCCCCTTAAATAGATTTCACTTTAAAATCATCATATTTCCAACAATCAGGGGTTTTTTTTTCCCATTCATTTTGTATACAATCTATAAAGTAAGTGGATGTGAACATTATATTTTATACTGCTTAGTATTTTAGAATAATATTATTATCAAAATATCATTCATAGTTCAGACGTAACAAATACTTAACATTTTATAAATTCTAACAATTACCAAGTTTAATCTCCTGACAATCTGTTGGGATACGTTTGGTGTTATTTAAAACCATAGGTAACACAGGCAGCATAATAATATTTAGAGTCATAACATCACTAGAGCCCATTAAGCAAATAATTTAACATTTAGTCTGAAATTAATTGGCACACAATCAATGATTGCTTTGAACATTTTATTGATAAAATGTGTAAATGAATGTTTTAACTTAATAGTAAGCTAGTAACTACTATTAAATGATAACTCTTAATAATTGTCCTTTATGTTTTCAATTACTATACCTACTTTAACAATAAGTAACGTAATATGCTATCACCGTTCACATTTGAGTAATTTTGCCTCGATCATCTTTTCTTTTATATTTCCTACTTTTAATTTCGATTCCAATTTGCTTTGGTAGTTTCTTGTAAAACGTTTAAGACCGTTCCAAATTCTAGTTTTTAGCATGCTAATATACATCATACCATCATCAATTTTTCCATCCGTCAGTCTGTGCAGCCTTCCTTTCCGTTGAAGTAAAGTACCTACATATTATTACCACTGAATCTATGGTGTGGTTACCAACTTCATGCCGAAATGATTAGGTACTTACTTACACAACTAAACAATATACCTAATACAATATAACGTAATTAGATACTTAGTAGATAAATACAAATTTATCTGTAGTCGATGGATAACATGATAAGGTCTATTATAGCCTTAGCCTTAATAAGAACTTTGGTTTTCTATTAAAAGTCTAATATAGACCTCATACTCGTAGTTTGACCTCAATTTCAATAATTAGTAAACCAAATATGTTAAAACTGAAATACTTTTTTACTCTTCTCATTTCCAGTAAGAAGGTATCCGTCAATTCCATCGTTTTGAAACTATATACAGGGATTAATACATTAAAATAGCTTCACAAGATTTCCATGTCACTACATTAATAATGCTCTAATTATACCAACAGTGCGTAAATGAACTTTAATAACAAGATTTTAAGTTACACTAAAATGTTTTAAATTATATCTAACACTGCGTTATTGCGTTATTAAAATGTTAATACCCAAACTGTTATCGTTGTATTTTCCGTCAAAATTGTCCATAAAATATGACGTCATCAATGAAATCAATTAGGTAATACATTATGTACCAAGTTTCTCTTATATATCAGTAGGCAAAATTTATTATTATCATTAATTTAGTCATAGCATTCTATTTTAGGAAATAATGGATTTCTAAGTTTTATACTATTATGATAATATGTAATAAGGGTATGACTCGCAATGTGAGCAGACTTAAATTACAAGTAAACATGTGCTAAGCAAAGGTCTTAATCTGAACCATTTTTTAATTTAAAGAACTTAACTTTGAGACGTTACATAATATTGTCTTTACTTTCTAGGTAACAGACAGGTAGGTAATACTTAGAATTTAGAAACTGTAATCATATCCATCAAATCATGGCAACTTATTTGTTATTATTCTCTTGATTCTACACCTTCAAATTATTTATTTGTTGTGATGCTTTGACTACTTAGTGTAGTAAATAAAAACAATAGAGTTTGTATTCACTTATCCATAATTCAAAATATTGAAACAGCAACTCTAGCGTATTATCATCTATCGTGAATCGGGTATGTCGTATTAGTTTTAGTAATCATTAATTTAGTTTATTTTATTTAAATTTATATTTGACCCATTTCATATATTATTAAACTCTATTCGATCTGTGGCGGGAACGCCACATTGGAATAACTCATGAATGAATCTATTAAAAATATTTGCATGAATATGGGTGCTTTGACAATTTTAGCTTCCTTCCGGCAAACTCTGTTTATACTATTGAATATTCCTCTATTATCTACTATTGAATAATTCGGTATTTAGGTCGCGATTTGATAGAAGCTGTGATAACAATTTCACCCTAATCAAATGAATGTTGTCTTTAAGCTAAGACAAGTGTGATAATCATTGATGTATAATTTTAGTACAATAATTAAATAACTAGATTAGATCTGCTATGAGACTTCTACATGTAAACAATTTAGTTTAAATGAGAGTACAAAATAGTAAGTCAAATTAATTATACATTCCCAATCCTCCTCTTTTCAAAAAAAATTAATAATTAACATAATATTAGTTCGACTTTCTTTTCCCGTACGCGATGCCTTTTGAGATTAAAATCATGATTGCAGCCTGGAGATTTATTTTCTTTTGAAATACCACTACCAAAATATTACGACTTTTCCAACTTTTCAGTTATTATTAAACACGGTTATTGTATGGACCTTTTGCCGATTAGTCTTCTTTCGTGCTTGCTATTAGATACACAACTGCTTCCTTGTTTTATTTCCATGTGGATTAGTTATAGTTATTTCCATTGTTATTTTTCTGATTCTATTAAGTAGATAGGTACTGTCGCTAAAGTATAACCCTGCTTGCATAGAAAAACAAATCGTTAATAATTATTTTATTCAATATTTTAGAATAGAAACCAAGCTCTAAACATCAGTCAATTCTCCATCCTTTACATGTGTTCCAGCAAGGTACTCCATCTAGACACAAATAAAAGTAATTCACGCTTGGATCGAGGCTACCTAGCTAAAAGCTAATTGATGAATAATTAATTACTATTGTCATCTTTCCCACCCTTACTCATGGGCGTCGCCTCAATGAAAGCTGGTGTTTGAGTCATTCTGAGGAACCTGTAAAATATAAACGTAAAATTTAATTTACAACCTCCGTTGTACGTAGGTACAACGTAGGCTTTTTTTTTTTCTTTTCCACCGGACATTTCCATGACAGCGTATGCAATTATGCATCATATTGAGTTTACACTCATTTGCACTACATTCTTTGTACACGTACCATCATTTTCATGACAGCAGTGTATTTCCACGGAGTTTTCACTCTTTCGCCCTACTTCCTTTGTACACGTACCATCATTTTCATGACAGCAGTGTATTTCCACTGAGTTTTCACTCATTGGCCATTCTTTCTTTGTACACGTACCATCATTTTCATGACAGCAGTGTATTTCCACGGAGTTTTCACTCTTTCGCCCTACTTTCTTTGTACACGTACCATCATTTTCATGACAGCAGTGTATTTCCACTGAGTTTTCACTCATTGGCCATTCTTTCTTTGTACACGTACCATCATTTTCATGACAGCAGTGTATTTCCACTGAGTTTTCACTCATTGGCCATTCTTTCTTTGTACACGTACCATCATTTTCATGACAGCAGTGTATTTCCACTGAGTTTTCACTCATTTTGGCCATTCTTTCTTTGTACACGTACCATCATTTTCATGACAGCAGTGTATTCCCACGGAGTTTTCACTCATTCGCCCTACTTTCTTTGTACACATACCATCATTTTCATGACAGCAGTGTATTCACACTGAGTTATTGACTCATTCGCCCTACTTTATTTGTACACATACCATCATTTCCATGACAGCAGTGTATCCACACTGAGTTTTCTTTTACACATACTGCCATTAAAATGGCAGTACCAATGTTTTGTTTCGTAGTTTTACTGTTCGTAGTAGAAAATTGAACTGATCGAATTTTATAAACATGTTTTAATAATTCTAGGCCCGACACTAATACACCATGCCCAGTATACACAATGCACGTGTTGTTTTGGTAACAAATACCAGCCCTTGTTCTATGCCCAAAGATACTTATCCGTTGTTTACACTACTCGAGCGAGTTATAATAACAGATCTCAAGTTATACTTGTCCGCTGAGGCCCCAATACAAAATAGGTGTCGATCCTGATGTCATTTCAACATTAAATTAGAAAAACTTATGACTTGTATTAGAATTAATCAATGCTTGAGACTAATACAAAAATTGTTTTAATCAATGTTTGACGGTTAATCTAGAATAGGTTTGTCCGTCGTATTCTGATTAAAGTAGAATTTTGTTGCTTTCGCAATCAGCACTAATACTTTGAGAAATTATTACTTGATACTAATTAAATGCACCAATAAGGTATGTTTTTAATCAATGTTTGATGGTTAATCTAGAATAGGTTTGTCCGCCGTATTCCGATTAAAGTAGAATTTTGTTGCTTTCAGAATCAGCACTAATACTTTGAGAAATTATTAGTTGATACTAATTAAATGCACCAATAAGGTATGTTTTTAATCAATGTTTGATGGTTAACCTAGAATAGGTTTGTCTGTCGTATTCCGATTAAAGTAGAATTTTGTTGCTTTCAGAATTAGCACTAATACTTTGAGAAATTATTAGTTGATACTAATTAAATGCACTAATAAGGTATTATATTATTATATGAGTTTAATTACATCATTTCTGTTTTGTGGAATTTTGTTTCATTCAGAATCAGCACCAATATTTTGGGAAATTATTAATACTTACATAATAATTCAATGTACCATTAAATAATACTTAGTACTTATTATACTAATGAGTTTTAGTTACATCATTTCTGTTCTTTTCCTTTTTTTTTTTTTTTTTTACAAGACGAATATTTGATATAAATAATTGATACCCTTAGTGGTAATTTTAATCGTAGTTCTTCAATATCGCTATATTATTCATTAGGTAAGTATGTTTTATTTTGCACATTTTACTTACGTACTTACTCCTCGTCGCCATATGTGGCGTCCACCTTCTGGATGCCACTGGATTTGGTGTTTGTTAATATTATAGATGTTAAATAAAACACTTGTTATTATCTTTGGTGTCCCTGTGACACGTCCGTTCGCCTCAGCGTTACGCTAGCTAGCGAGGGGAATCGGCCGGCACAATAGATCACTTTGTTTATTTAAGCTCTATACATCACAGTATAATTATTATTATATTGGAATTCATCCATTAACATAAATAGTATAAAGATAATCTTTCGTGCATATCGAAAATCACTAATTCTTTTCTAGCGTAGCTTTACACATTTTAAACAAAGATGCGAGTAATGTTGCAAATGGCGCATGGATCGGTAGACGGATAGACGACAAGTCGTCAGACTGATTTCCTGGTTCACTCTTCAGGTTACGGGCATGTTAATATGGTACCTACACAAGATATCTTCTGCGCATTATAGTGGTTTCTAGACTAGAAAGTTTTATCATTTTTACTAAAAATTTAAGATTCATAATACGAGTATATTACTTACTTGAATTTCATTTTACGAGTAGGTACGTATGACATTTACGCTGTCTTGCACAAAACTGTTTAAACTAATTTAATTGCTGTCACTTTTGCAGAAGTTTATTGCAGCGTTGACTGGAAAGAACAAAATTTTACTTGAACACATTTAACGGCTTCGTGCATTGTGCAAGTTTAGCGTAACTGTTTTTGCATGGATTAAGTACCTAAAAAGCGATAGGCTAATTCTTATGGCTAGTTCTCAAATTTAAATCCACGCGCACGATGTCGCTATATTCTCATAAGTCATATCACCACACAGCCTCAGCAAAATACAGTGATTCATAAAATATAATATGCAATACATAGTTTGATGAGTGCAGCAAGCCCAACGCTCAAGCAGTTAGGATATGAAAGTCACACTAGCATTTATCCATAACACGTTTGGCGAGCGATTGAGAAGAGTGCTCGGATCCATTACAAGTTGCGTGAGCAAACACTCTCTCTTCACACCATTATCGCCATTGTATCGCACGAAATAAGTGCGGTATTTCAATAGCCGCTTCAGATAGAAGTACTTGTTGGCTGGCCAACGATGGGTAATCTGCAAAATTGACATTTGGCGCCAAAAGGGGCTCTGTGAGTGATTTTGAGTGCACCATTTGGCGAGATCTGGAAGTGAGTAAATATTTATTGAGCCGGGATTTTAAGTGGCTGAGTATTTTGTATTATTATAATTTATAAGAAGGATGACTGTGCAATGTTCATGATCTTTTCCGCGAATGATTTACTAATATTGTTATAGGTATCTACCTAATTTGTAGCCTATTTTATGAAACGGTTATTTTTAGATTTTTAATAATAAAATAATAATAAATAAAGCTTTTATTGTGTTACATTTTTGTTCTCATATGTACATTAATTATATTAGACTTAAAAACTAAAGGACAACAAAAGACACAATTGGTTGCAAACTCAGCTTTGTGCTGGGTATTGGTAGCAATACCCAGCACAAAGCCATTCCATGTCCATTTTGACAAGTTTTCATAATACCTACGTATATGGAAATATGTATTCTTCAAATACCTAACGGTAATAACATTTTAATTGAGGTTCCAATGTAGGTAGGTACTAGATACTAAAAATGTCAGAACTTAAATCAGACTTAAAATATCTATAATATGTATTATGAAAAGAATGGAAGCTATATAATACTACTGGTAAGTAGGTACAATCATAAGGTAGGTATGTAGAGTTTATTCATGCAACCGATTGCTTTATTGCGGACACTTCCGTCTATTAGATAGGTATTATAGGTACATAGCAATGGCAAATAGCTGGTTCAACGGAAATGGATGAAATGAATAGCTTTAGCTTCGCTTTTAGATTTGAGTTTTGAATAGTTTGATGGGACTTTGTTAAATAATATATCAACATCAAAGAATGTTATCGAACTCGACGTACTTAGATTTCTCTATTCAATGAGTCCAACTCCATTTCATTGAAGAAGCGATGAATCCAGAGTTAATCGAAGCAATATCGTGACAACTGGCAGGCCTCACAGAGTTAGAGTTACATGATTCTATATTACCTGTCATCAACTGAATTATTGTTTTATATTACCTGTCAACACTAACTACTTGAAGAGCTTTGAAATCTTCACAAGTTGCAAGTGTGCTTCACAAGTTGCAAGTGTGCTTCACAAGTTGCAAGTGTGTTTAGTCTATCGTTCGTATGCTATCGTCACGACTAGACTTGTGGAACGCGGTGCAGATGGCCAGTGATTATAATAACTTATTGCTAAGTTATGCTTTTGTGAAGCAATGATTAACAATTAACAAGCCACACCTGTGCTGATTTTTCAACAAACACAACTTGTAATGTGGAACGTCTTTATTTACTGAAAACAAATGGCGTATCTACTTAATATTTATATACGCAGTGCGTAGCATAGAGCTAATTTTAGTGCTCGCATTAGGGGTCATCCATAAAATACGTCACATATCTTGCAATTTTACATCTAGAAACATCTAGAAAACTCGCCAACAACACAATTTAAACTTTACAGATAGAGTTGGAAATATTTTTAAGTTTTTCGTCTAATAGTTCGGCATTTTAACACTTAGATGTAGGTATAAGATTTTGAAACGTGACGTCACGAAACTTAGGACCACTCCCACCCCTTGTCACACAATGTCACACTTCGTCGACCCCCCCCCCCCCCCCCCCCCCCTTAACGTGTGTCGTACTTTATGGATGATCCCTTATAAATGCGAAAGTGTGTTTGTTGGTTGGTTTGTCCTTCAATAACGCCGCAACGGAGGAACGGATCGACGTGATTTTTGGCATGGGTATAGTTGAGGACCTGGAGAGTGACATAGGCTACTTTTTAACCCGGAAAATTAAGGAGTTCCCTCGGGAATCAAAAAAACTTAAACCAAGCGGACGAAGTCGCAAGCATCACAGGTAGTAGTAAATAAAATGCAAATATAACTTCGATGCGAAAATGATTCATAGATTGCCTAGCCTTGCCTTAATTACG
Source organism: Erebia ligea (assembly GCA_917051295.2). Classification (NCBI taxonomy): domain Eukaryota; kingdom Metazoa; phylum Arthropoda; class Insecta; order Lepidoptera; family Nymphalidae; genus Erebia; species Erebia ligea. The sequence continues at coordinate 8,183,286 of OU785233.1, read as the reverse complement.
TAAACTAATATCGTATGATCGTCTTGAACGTAAACATTCTAAGTTTTCCGCTACGCAATTCCGTTGGGAATTTAACGTTTCTCTTATTTATGAGCACTCAGGTATACCTACCTGTTGTCGTGTATTTCTTGCAAGCAATGCTGGATTTGATCGACGTTGAAGATTTTTATGTAAGAACTTCAAATGCAGCGAGTGGACTAAATACTTGGACGTCTCAAGGCATGTAGTAAGTAATCGGTTTAAGTTTAGGCTCAAATCTATATTTTCAAGGCCACAACTCTGAATTGATTATGGTGAAATAAAGCATCATCTTGGTGACATAATCAATGGACATAGAGAACCTTTCAGATAAACAAAAACAATTGGATCCTACGAGTAAATAAGATAGAAAACAGCAGTGCAAAAAGTGCTAAGTAATACTTACTTCCCTGTTTTATGTGCCCAGAAGCAACGAATTTTCCGTCATATAAAATAAAAGGTATTTACTCGGAACTTGAAAAATATTATAGACTAGCTGATGCCCGCGACTTCGTCCGCGTGGATTGATGTTTTTTGGATCTCGCGGGAACTCTTTGATTTTCCGGGATAAAAAGTAGCCTATGTGTGATTCCAGACTATAATCTATCTCTGTTCCAAATTTCATCCAGATCCGTTCAGCCGTCCTGGCGTGATTGAGTAACGAACAGCCATCCATACCTACATCCATCCAAACTTTCACGTTTATAATATTGTAGTATAGAGTACCTATGGATAGTATAGATTGTCTCCTGGCGTTCTAGAAAAATATTCTATGTAGGTACATAATAAGAGTTTAGAGGTAGATGCCTGCTAGATGCGCTGATTATTTCAGTAAAGGATTTTCAAGAAAAGTACATGTGAAACCAAGCTAATAAAATATTTCACTTCGTTTATGATTTAGAGCTTCAGATATGACACGCGTTATCAAGCCTAGTTCAAACGAACAAATCCCTGTTTACACTGCACCAGCACTACAATAGCTTTCTATGTGTACATAGTACATATTATGTACGCCTTACACCTGACTGATAAGGCTTATCACTTACAAGTGTCAATTATTGTCAGTTGCATCTTCTAGTTCCCAAGGCTATTTAGTATTTACCGTTGAAGCGGATTTTGCCTGCATTTTGTTTTTTTTCGATGATAAGTTTTTTAGATCCCAAGTAAGCCCTTAACTGTAATCTCATCTGGTTGTAAGTGATGATGCAGTCTAAGATGGTAGTAGGCTAACTTGTTAGGGGTGTGGATCTAAACAAGAACGCTTTCTTTACATCACATGGTAGCAGTATTCACTGCTCTACCTCGCTGCTCCTCGGGACTCTACTATTTAGATACATTGTTAATCAAACAATAACAAGATCTATTGTAAAATCTAGCAAGCTAGAATCTAGGATATCTAGGTGTATTATGTGAATTAAAAGGTTAATGAGATTTATAATAGTATCTACTTATTAAATGTTATGAAGTGCATATTAAGCCTTTTTCTTTGTACTCTCAAATGTTTCCAATTATTTTTAAGAGGATATGGCATGAACGAGAATATGGTAAGCTTTGAGAATAGGTATTGAACAATTATATTGACGTCGCGCTGCTCCTCGAATAGAATTCCATCACCCGATACAACTGCAGCTTGGACCGATACCTATGAAAAACAGTCGAATTCTTACTCTCGTACTTTTCTGTTTCCTCCTCCAAAACAGAACCGATTGTATTTATTTTTTCAAGAATAATTTAAGAAGGACTCAGGCTATGTCGGTATGTTTTTATTTTTTTGATTATATTCGTCAAATTTGTATGCGGTATACCTATCTGATGATGACGCGAAAACTGGGCCATTTTTTGCAATTTTTGAAGGTTTCATATTCTTAAAATTATTAATTTATCGAAAAAAGCAAAACATAGGGACATGGCACGGACACATAAAGTTTTTATGGTGCAAAAACATTTTCTCTATTGTAATTATGCACAGAGAAAACAGACTAATACGATTGTATGAGGAAACCGCCCTCCCGTATCGTCTTAAGAATCTATCCCAGTCAATAATATCATCAAACCCTATCTAGAGAGCAGGATAATGCAGGACGCGCCGATGGCGAATGCACGTGCTGCGATCGACTAGCGTGCTGAAGTTCGTATTTCCGACTCGCATTCATTGCCACGCCATTCATGCAACCGTCATTCATTAATTCAAGTTCATAAAGCCGTAGAACCATTGCCATTAGGTACTGTGTTGCTGTTGTGGTGTGTTGCCTGGGAAGGCGAAGGCGAACAGTCATTTTATATGAAACTGTGCCGACTAGTTTGTCGCTTGCTGACTCTCGAAGTACGCTCCGATTGGTTGCTCATCGCGCTAGATTGCGTTACAACTTTAAACACACCACAACACAGTAATATTGTGTCTGCGGCTTCATCGCAGCGCCATTCATACAAGCACTCATTCATTGAATTCAAGTCCATAACGAGCCGGCAACCGCACGTAGGAGGTGCTCCGCAATTCACTTAACACACTCGAAACCCAACTAATGAGCTATTAATTTTCAATAGGAAACACGGATTGTTAGACAATGGACTTCGACTTTACGCGAAAATTAATTAGCAATGAGAAATTAAATCCGTTTTCCTCATATACCTGGCTAGTTTCTACGATACAATTACCTACCTTCTTATTCGCGTGATCGTGAATCTAAAATATTAACTTCTGAGATTTACATCTAAGATAAAGAAGAATCACATATTAGTCAGCAATGAGAAATTAAATCCATTTTCCTCATACCTGGCTAGTTTCTACGATACAATTACCTTCTTATTCGCGTGATCGTGAATCTAAAATATTAACTTCTGAGATTTATATCTAAGATAAAGAAGAATCACAAATTAGGTTCACTTGATTTATTAGAATATCTGGATGGTCTTTAATCAAATAATATCTTACCGATAAAGATAAGGGACAAAACGAAACTGGAGTTCGGAGCACCATTCGATCCCCGAGATTCAAACCACCAATTCGACCAAACGGTCCATAAAATAAATCAGATCGCTCAACTGTTGGTGCCGCATTTATCGATTCTCGGTATTGACACCAAAACCGTTTAAATTCTCTAAGGTGTGCAATAATTCACGGGCCCTTAAAAGAAAATTTCTAATTAAATGCGTCCGCGCCTTCGTCGGAGAACGCTCGGGCCTCGCAGACAGTTACAAAATGGTCAAAATCGCGGCGCTCGTGCGAAGTGGATTGTATGGCGCCGAGATGGTATCGTGCGTCCCACCGTGCCACACTTTTCTAACTTTTTGGTGTGCCGGGTCGCGCGGGGGCGTACTGGGTGCAATTGTAGCACGCGAGGGCACCTCCGGCCGACGACCCGCTCACCCGCCCGTCTCTCGCCGCATAATCCGACAGTGTTATGGTCAGCCCGGCGCCTTTGTTGGCTACCGGCTTAATTAGAAGCCGTGGGTGGCATATGACACGCCAGGATCTGATCATAAAGGCGCTAAAAAATCTACCTGCCCGAATCTGCGCCGACGACATTCCTATCTCGCGTTTTTCAAAATTAATGCCTATTGTCCGAATTTAAAAGGTATGCGATTATGAACACCGATACCGACCGATCCTGCCGACATGAATAGAACTTCTCGTGAAGGATGAATGTTACGAACTAACGCTCGCGGTGATTATTGTTTGAGTTAGGAGCGTTGTTGTGTTTAATTGAGACGTATGCACTCAAATTCTTTGGCCTCGATTAATTTCGAGGAAGCGAGTTCGTTGCGCGTTAATTAGGTAAGTGCGTTAATATTTGGTGAGAAGTGAGAACTCTGTAATTTGCCGGCAATTGTACTTAAGTTACTTTCATTTATTTTTAGATTTATAACAGACTACAGTCCATTAGGTACTCAGGTAGGTAGGTACGTATAAAAAGATCAGATAATCAACGACTACGAGGAGGCAATAGAATTAACTTCTTCGTACGTACACGATGGAAATGCATGAAAGTCAAATGCGAGTTGCTTACAAAAAAAGCATTCTTTGATATTTAAATTATAGGAAAAAAAACGAATTTATGAGTTGATTCATTTAGTCCGCTCGCCAAATTTTTGTTAAGTTTATTTTTATTCGCTTCATTAATGATCAAAGTTAGTTTGTTTTTGACGCCGACGAAAGATACAGTTGAGTGCTATATCGAGTACAAGTAAGATGGGATAAATATTTATGAAAAATATTCAAAAATAGCACTATGCGACCGGTGAGATGAAATTTTTTCGGAAAGATTAGGTATGAATTTAAAAATACTTAAGTAGGTTTAGGTACCTAATAACTATAGGTACCACACGGTCTACCCATTAATTATTTATTTACTAAAACCAGTGAATTAAATGGAAACAGAAGTTAATATTATACAGTTTTGTTACCAACAGATAGGTAATACTGAACCTAGTTTCGAATGAATCATTTTAGCTGAATTGTAAGGCTAGATTTACACTCGGGCACATCACACAAGATAAACCATACTTATTCATTAATTACACTTATACAAACATCCCTATTTAAATAAAGGATATTTGTTTAAGTGTAAATAATGAAAAGATATAAAGAATACAGCGAAATGGTAGGAATGGTACTATAATCTAAAACCCACCGTAAGGTTTATTCTATTTTCCTGATTGTTATATGTGCTCCTAGTTACTTACTGAATAGTATAAGTGTGCAAAATCTTAGGAAATTAGAACACAGGTAAGTAAATTTAAAACTTAACTTTAATAACAACTAATAAGACATTTAAGGTACAAGTGGAAAACCAGAAAAACAGACTAGTATGCAGACTTAATAACTTTAACACTCCTTTCATATTGTATTCATTAAATAGTCTAAACTAACTATAGATACTTTTATACCTACTACCTTCACTACTAATTACTACTACCTCTGTTATTCAAGCCATTAGTAAATTCGTCAAGCCCAATATAATACCGTACAGGCACCCCTTTTCCTCTTCTTCTTTCCTTGGTTTTTCCTCACTTATATAACTCCATCTTTCATTACCACTCAAGCTCAAATCCGTCTTGCGAGGTTTTGCTAAAGTTCATTGTGCTTTGAGGAAAATGACTAAATTCTAAAACGCGTTTATCATAAATGCAGAGGGAACTCCGTTGCAAAGCGAGTGCAATGCACATGCCGTGACGTCACTCAACAGATCGTTTGTTACGCCCAAGCCCCGGCCAATGAACCACACTGTATTGGACATGAGTCCTGCGACAGCCGCCGACATAACGTAATCCAACCGCGATTTACGACATTACGCCTCGGCCATAAAATTCGGCTACGTTTTGGTAAAATTCGCTACGTTCCATTAATAATGTCAGCCTCAGCACTAAAGATGCTTCTGTTTCTGACAGATATCTAGTGCACTTGTATTTTATGGCTTGCTTTAAGGTGGCATCTAAGCTTTTATGCTACTCTCAACTTGGTAATGTTAATTCTGAACCGTGGTAAATTTTTTTTTATTAAGTTTTCCTACAAAAAAAAACTCACTTTGATAGCAAAAGCTGGATAGTTTCAGCTGGTCCTTTACCCAATCCAACCAATCACTGCTACTCGTAATTCTAATTACATAATTAGGTATTTCTTGGTTAAAGAGAGCTACTACTTATTAAAAGAGACTTCCATAACTTAACTCAAAGGTTTATTCATCAATGAAAGCTAAAACGGAGAAGTCATTACTTAAAGATAATAAGCTTGTGATTTCCTAGAAAGGAGAAAAGCAATCAAATGCCGTTAAAATTTTACTATTAAACAAAACAGTCAAATGATTGATTAGTTTCCCTTTACGTTGTTCCCCGATTTATGATGTTTGTTATTAGTTATGAGCAATTTCATATTATAATAATATTACCTACTATGATTACTATAACATAAACATAAGCCTATGGAGAGGTATCGACTATCGTGGGGTACTTACGCTGCGGAAGCTATGATGGAACAACTCTCCAATTTTTAATTAGTCACATATCCGCAATCTAGCTGTTGTAAGATAGACTTACAGACCCATATAGGTCACCTTGCACATCGTACAAAAGACAGGTGAGTAAATCGCAGCAAAAAGAGGAGGAGGAGGAGGGTGGGAAGAAGAAAGATATGATTGCTATACGAAACATACGGGAGTGGATTGAAATAAATACGTAGAACTATTTCGACGAGCCATGGACAAGGAAAAGTTTTGAAAACTGACTGCTAAAATTCTAACCATCAGTATTTATGGAGAGGCACATGAAGACAGTAAATTTGTAACAAACACACCTAAATCAAAAAGATGCTCCTAAATATGGCAAACTAACTTGTAACAAACTATCATGTTTAGGAATAATTTTATAGAAATCAGCATACAAATAAATAAGCTACAAAAATAAAATAAATAAAAGGTCGTATGACAATCTCGAGAGAGTCGAGAGTCGTAGGTACAATGCCGCGCAATAATCAGACGCGCAAACACATTTTCATTCCAAGCGCGACGTGCACAAACAATCTCGTATAATAAAATGCATAAACATTCCAGAAATCAGGATTATTCTCGTGTACAAATGACATGTGTGCAACAACGTATTCACTAGTGGCACACTTAGATACCACACACCGCATTGGCTGTATCACACTGAATTTAACCGAACGCGTTGTTTCTGTAATGTGTATTATCAGCGGAGCGAAAAAATTCTATGTCTATGGTATTATCTATGTCAAATCAATCATATTTTACACGCATTATCGGTTATGCCACAGAGTTATAAAGAGAAGGGTTATGCCTATTTGTCTTTTATAAGTACCTAGTATCAATAGTACAAGCCTGATTGTTAATTTTGCACAATTTGTCCGTGGATTCTCAAGAAAGCTAGGGGGCGAACCCTGCGAAATGAAGCGAATGGAAGTGTGCAAGCCGCGGTGCGGTGTGGCTTCCGCAATAGACCCTTTGCCGCCTTTGCCCCAGGTTCTATGCCGCCTTTGCCCCCTCATGCAAGGTCAATAATGCATAATATTGAATGCATCGCATTCATTTCATGCAAGATATAGGTATTAGGTATAGGTAGTCACAAAACATAATCATTTATGTAGCAAAAAATAATACATTTTATATTGTCATCATCGTAAGCTTTAGCAAACTTCAATTTTATTAAATTATCTAAACACTTAATAGAACATAGATTAGTGTTAGCAATCGATTGAATAAAGTCAGCCTCAAAATAGTCTTATTTGAATGACCTTGTTTTATATGGCAATGAAGTCATTGCTAAAAACTAACTACTTAGGTACCTAACAAAAGTCATTTCCACACAATGACACAGAAGTTACTTAAGCTAATTGCAATATTATAATTATTAAACTTTATAAAACCTACGTACCTATCTATTCACTGATATTATTTTCAAATACTGCACCGAGACCGCGAAAACACACTACAGACCAAAACAAACCGGCCAAGTGCGAGTCGGACTCGCGCACCGAGGGTTCCGTACAAACCTGTAGGTAAGTTTTACGATTTATGACGTATTAAAAACAAGACTAAATGAACCGCAAAACTAACTTTGTTTGTAGAGGTTTACTGTTAATATCAAAAAAACTATGCTAGTTAGAGCATTGGCTATAGTTTTCCTGTAAAATATACATAAATTCCTATTGACCATAATTATTTCAGATTTTTCGATTGGTAAACTCCGGAGATAAGGGGCGGGGGGGGGGGGGGGGGGGGGAACGGTATTTTTTTCGACATTTTGCCCGATAAATCAAAAACTATCATGACTAAAAATAATTAAAAATCTGTTTTAGAATGTACAAAGTAAACCCTTTCATATGATACCCCACACAGTACAGTTATCTCACTTTTAAATTTCAACCCTCCGATTTTCCCCCCTTTTTAAATAAGAACAAAAATAATTTCCATTTTTTTTTAATTCCAGTGTCTTTGGGCCACTAATATACACAACTACTTATTCCAAATTTCATGTCGATAGCTTCGGTAGTTACTGAAATAATCGAGTGTGACGGACGGACAGACGGACAGACGGACAGACGGACAGACGGACAGACAGACGGACTAAGTCGCACCATAAGGGTTCCATTTTACCATTTTGGTACGGAACCCTAAAAATTGTCTGTCGGATAAAAAGTCCCCGTAAGTACTAGTAAGTCACTTTTATAAGGAGCTACTAAAACTAACTACTAAGACAAAACATCGCGGTCGCCAGACGTTTTCTCCTGTCCGGTCTCTAATGTGTTTTTGCTAAGATACCTACTTATATACCACTTTGATTTTGAAAATTCTCTTAGCTAAACTTACTCAATGTCAATAATCCACACTCCATACTTTTAATATTAAGTATAAATGCGAAAGTGTGTCTGTCTGTCTGCTACGTTTTCACAGCCCATCTACTCTATTTTGATGAAATTTGGTACAGAGATAGGTTACATCCCGGGGCAACATAGGCTAATTTATGTCTCGGAAAATTAAAGAGTTCCCGCGGGAATCAAACACCTACAACCTTATTCCACGCAGACGAAGTCGCAGGCATCTACTACATACTATCGTGCTTGACGAAAGCATGTAAAAGATCTAAGAGTACCTAATAAGCAACGATAAAGGATTAAACAACTATCATACATTAATTTTAATGCTAAAAATCTACCCAGAATAAAACTTGCAGAAGTCACTGTGACATCAATTTCAATTTCCGCAAGTTTTTATTAGCTGCTGGCATAGATTTATCATCCGCTGCGCTCAGCGAGACCATCTTAAATCTATGGCTGTTGGTTTTAAAACTTGCACTACACTAAACATGCTGTAAGACTTTACACCTTGCCTTGACTTCTGCAACTAATTATTACGAAAGCTTAGAGTCGACTCTTGGCCTACGATATGTGATACTGTAATTGAAACTAGGTTTTTTTCCTACTCGTCCACATTTAGTGACGTCGTCGATTGGGTTTCCACAGTCATGTTTGCTATGTTATCGGAAGAAAGATGATGAGATACGTAGGTCGTAGGCAGTAGGTACATGTAGGTATTTTCTGTAGATTATGTATTTGGTCATTTATCACCTTTTGTAACAATCCTAAATAATAAATAATATAACTTAATAATATGCTACCGTTTACACCTCTATTTCTTATGTTCTATCTAGATAGAATTTGAAAAACAATCGTCTGTTCTCGAGTCTCGAGTCTCGACTCTACACGTAGTCTACTGCCTATATCAAACTCTGTAGTTTAAAAAAAAGGTTTCTATGAGCGTAATTCAAGCGTAATTCAGCGTAAAACAAACAAAAAAAGTAATCTTGATGAATATTGAACCGTTCAGTCATACGAACTCGGTACAAACCATTGAGGTATTATGTAGTACTTGTACATATAGTTCAATGGTACAAACTTAAGTTCTGAAAACACATGTGTTGACTATGAAAATCGCTATTTACTATTTATTAAAAAAAAATTATAAAAGAGATTGGTCGTCGTTTGAGGGAAAGGGGCTGCGACCCACGTTACCTTCCTTCCTGGTTCAAAGATTATTATTTATCCATCGCCATTCAGCGTGGCAATCACAGATAAGAGAGGCAATGCTGCAAGTTTGATGGGTACCTTTAGCCCAGGGGCAACCAGGGGTGGTCTTTTTGATTAGGGGTTTATTTTAATTTTATTGTTAGTAGGTTTTATATAAGGATTTGTTTTAAATTTATTTTATAGTTAGTTTAATATTTAGTATTTAGCATTTTAATATTGTATTAAGTAAGTACATTTACTTGAGACTAAAATATATAAATACAGTATTACAACTTTGGTAACACACAATAAATACCAACACCGCATTGTAGGTATATAATTTAACCCGTAATAAGAGTTGCGAGGTTTACGCTTTCATACGGTTTCTAATAAGAAACCATGATATTATCATTGCTATTAAAATGATCAATAATAATCAAATCAAATATTAGTTGTCTGTAAAATTCTTGATACCTACGTCTGACGAAACATAGTATAATCTATATATATGTATTTAAAATAGAGGTGTGTGTCCCTATATTTCACTTTGCAGCTAAAACTACACGTCGCAGACGAATAGTGTTTGTATGTCGCAATAGGTACAAGGCTCCCATCGTGCACTATGGTGGTTGCAAGTTGATTCATACCTATAAGGGTGTAGAAGATACGGGGGTTGAAACATGTGATTTCTAAAAATTTATCTACAATGATTTGGATTGTTCTAAAAAATTCTAGAATGATCTAGAGATTTCTAGAATTATTCGGAAAGTTCTTAAATGTAAGCCTTTATTCTAATCAAATGAAAATGTTTTAGAAAATTTTAGAATGATCTAGAAATTTCTTGAATAATCTAGAACATCCTAGAATAATTTGGAAATCTCTGAAATGTATTCCTAGGCTCTGATTGATCGAGTATATTTGAAGTGTTCAAAAAAATTCTAGAATGACCTACAAATTTCTAGAATGATCTAGAATATTCCAGAATGATTTAGAAAGCTCTAAAATAGATGCCACGGTTCTGAACCATCAAAAATATTCTAGAAAATTCTAGATATGCCAACTTGATCAATATAGAATGTTCTAGAAATTCCTCCAATGATCTAGAAAGCTCCAAATTGTATCTCAACTTTCTGATCGATCAATCGATCTGAAAAGAAAATCTGTCTTCTATATGATAAATTTGTGAAGTAAGTAGTGATAGATTATTAACATTAACAAATTATTATACAATTAAAAATGGCCCAGCGAAGCGGGTATTCACAGCTAGTATAAAGTATAAATAGGAGGGAAGAAAGCGCCAGTAAAGGCAGAAGCTAATGCCTAGATACGATTATAATAACTGTCTGTATGTTTTAGACCTAAGTGCTAAACCGACAAGACAATGGATGATGATGATGGACAATGGATGGATGGATGGATGATAATTAAGGTGATTCTCAAAGAATCACCTTAATTATTTACAAATCCTATGTTGACAGTTCGAGCTGCTACCTAATAGTATCTAAAACATATTTTGCCAGCATTTATTGATACGCTACCGCCTTCGGGTTACAAGATCATTTGATAAACAAGCATTGTGTCAAAAATAAGTTATGAATAATGGCCAACGACGTATTATACAAAAAATATCATAGATAATAGCTAATTATAAATTTATTATTATTTTCAATACACTTGCTCGAAAAATGCACTTACAGAGGCAGTAAACAGGGCTTGTACCTAAGTTAAATTTACTGCCCTCGTGCAGTATATTTGTAGTTTTTTTTATTTTTAGAAGTCCACTTTACTTCTAAATAAAAAGTTTTCTTGCAAGAAGGTTCGCTAATGATATTGACTTTGTATGTAGAAAACTTAAAAAATAATAACATTTAGATGTAGATTGATGAAATTAATTCATGAAATTAAAAATTGTATTTAATTTAGTTAATTAAAATTGGTTTTAAGTTTTATAAATCAATAAAATAAAGGCTGAATAGTCCAGGCTGAGAGGTAAGAGCTAGAACCTTGAGCCATGAAGCCAATTTAAAAAAAAAGCAATTACAACAACGCGCCATAGATAGATACTAAAATCTGTGCGCGCTATTTTTAAAAGTTTCATTGAATTTTTCTTGAAAATTATTAATTATTAAGAGTGGTTTATGTGATGTGGAATAATAAAATTAAATCAACAATTGGGTATTTTAGATGTGAGAAAAAAATCGCGCTATTAATTTCTTTAACTAACTATTTTATTTTCAAGTTTTCTCACAAAAATGTATTGAAAAATAGCGTGTGATACACGGGCGTTAAGGTTTCTACATACTCGTGACGATGGTCAGCCCTCGACTGGCGTCATCGGGCTGACATTAGTCAACTCGTATGTAAAAGCCTATTTACCGCTCTTATATCACAAACTACTATGTGCTACTATTACAAATATAAATCATTATCGTGCCTATCAGCACGTACCTACCTAGTATTTCAGCGTATCTACTGAATTTCCCCGTGACACCACTCACGTCGTCGGTAGTCAGTCGTCAGTCCTCACGTCATGCATCTCGAGTGCGATCGCACCATCACTAAGAATTATAGTGAGCATAGGGATTTTCATTACAACAAAGACCACGGAATCAGAATGTTATAATTTATTCAAGTAGGTTGCACTGATAATATTTTTTGAACGTCAATAATACCAAAACGACTTGGTCTGAGAACTCAGCCGGGTTTTATTCAACACTAGCTGATGCCCGCGACTTCGTCCGCGTGGATTGAGGTTTTTCGGTTCCCGCGGGAACGCTTTAATTTTCCGGGATAAAAAGTAGCCTATGTGCTATTCCAGACTATAATCTATCTCTGTGCCAAATTTCATCCAGATCCGTTCATCCGTTGGAGCGTGATTGAGTAACAAACATACATCCATACATCCAAACTTTCGCATTTATAATATTTATTTGACTAGCTGACCCGGCAGACGTTGTCCTGCCTTAAAAGCTAGAACCCGATTGCAGCGCCTCCTATCGGGTCCAATTGTGAATATAAACCATCCCGGGACCCACACAAACACACTCAAAAAATTCCATCTAAATCGGCCAAGTTCTCGAGTTTTAGCGAGACAAACGAACAGCAATTGATTGAGAAAACGTGCTACTCGTACGTGCAAAGTTTCAAGACATTAGGTACAGTTCAGTCTTGTGTGTCTTTTTACCCATCTCACTTAATATTATTTTAAATTGTCCGCTTTGTTTTATTGTAAACTTTAAGAACATTTTCCTCTTTCGCTTTTCCGCTATCGATAAAAAATTCTTTACCAATAAAATATCCGTTGAAGAAATTTACGATCCCGTTTTCTTTGCGAGAAAAATTTACCTAACATCGCTTCTCGGGATGCTCTTAAACTCTTTTAACGATGCTGTAATTTAATTGCGGCTGTAAAATGCGTCTGCGGGGATTTTGCGTGTTTTTCATGACATGCCATGTAGGATTGTAGTTATGAAGTTGATGCAAATACCTCACATATTATTACAGATAAGTTGATCCTCACGATTATACGTTTACCCTTTGTGACTCGGAGCTAAAGGTCGCGTACTAATTAAATTGATTAATGTACACTTAAATAGTGTAATTGATTAATGGTAATTTATTGTTAAATATAAACTTTTATTATCCATTACAAGGAAGCCCTTGACTGCGATCTCACTGTGTTACTAGGTGCTAAGTGAATATGCAGTCGAAGATGCAGGTATCTTGTTAAGGGTATCTTGTTAAGGGTAGGGTGGTGTAGGTGTAGTAATATAATACTTATACCTTATACCCCTAATCGGTTTGTGTACACTATAGTGTACACAATCTCTGTTCTCTAAGTGCGGTACGATACCGTATACGGTATCGTACCGCACTTAGAGAACAGAGATTTATTAGATCCTTTTAGACTCTATGCGGTATGCCTGAAAAATGGTGGTATTTTTTTAACTCAACCTATCTCAATTATCTGTTAAAGTGACCTATTTAGATAATGTGTACAGGAAAACCTACGAATGTATTTCTGAAAACTTAAGCAGTAAGTAGGTGTATCTACATCTATACCTAATCTATTCTATCTATCTATACTTATAATAAAACTGTAACAGGTCCAATTCTGTACATTGAAGATATTTTGAAAATTTTTTTTGGAGGGCACTCATTATTCGATACTGAAGCCAAATCTGTAATTTTTTTCATTTTTGTCTGTCTGTCTGTCTGTCTGTCTGTCTGTCTGTCTGTCTGTCTGTCTGTCTGTCTGTCTGTCTGTCTGTCTGTCTGTCTGTCTGTCTGTCTGTCTGTCTGTCTGTCTGTCTGTCTGTCTGTCTGTCTGTCTGTCTGTCTGTATCTTGGCCGCGCATCACGCCGAAATTACTGAATGAATGCAAACGAAACTTTGCACGATTTGAGCCCATATTACTACTATTACCTATTCTGTGCCCATACTACGAGGTAGGACATAGGATACTTTTTATCCCGAAATTCTACCCCCGAAGGGGTGAAATAGGGATTGAAAGTTTGTATGAAAGTCTTTAATTTCTCAAGTTATAGCCATGAAACTTGATATATGTGCTGCGGGTTGAAAATGAAAACATATGTGTTTCACAGTTTATCAAAATTCCACCCCCGAAGGGGTGAAATAGGGGTTGAGAGTTTGTATGAAAGTCCTTAATTTCTCAAGTTATACTCGTAGCCATGAAATATGAGCTGCGGGTTGAAAGTGAAAACATATTATGTGTTTCACAGTTTTTCAAAATTCCACCCCCGAAGGGGTGAAATAGGGGTTGAGAGTTTGTATGAAAATCCTTAATTTCTCAAGTTATAGCCATGAAACAGCATTTGGGCTTTCGTTAAAATATGAAGAAGTACGTGTTTCACCATTATAGGGGGATTATACCGTGGGATATAAATATAGGCTACTTTTTATCCTGGAAAATGAACTGAAAAACTTATTCCACGCGGACGAAGTCGCGGGCATCAGCTATAAAGAATATACATACAAGCATACATACATAGGCTACTTTTTATCCCGGAAAATTAATGAGTTCCCGCGGGAATCTAAAAAACTTAGTCCACGCGGACGAAGTCGCGGGCATCAGCTAGTAATATTATAAAGAGGTAAAGTTTGTGAGATTGTATAGGGGGTAGGTAATCTCTGGATCTACTGAACCGATTTTGAAAATTCTGGGACCAATAGAAAGCCACATTATTTGTGAGTGTCATAGACTACGTATTAACCTGAAAAATTAGGGAATTCCCGTGGGAATTTAAAAAACTTATTTCACGCGGAATAAGTCGCGGGCATCTGCTAGTATTATACAATACAGTATGTACATACAGCAGTTATTCTTAATCAATAGCTAGTTAAAAACGTTTTAAAGAAATAAGGAATTTATATAAATACATAATCAAATAAATATTATAAATGCGAAAGTTTGGACGGATGTATGGATGTATGGATGGATGTTTGTTACTCAATCACGCCCCAACGGCTGAACGGATCTGGATGAAATTTGGCACAGAGATTATAGTCTGGAATAACACATAGGCTACTTTTTATCCCGGAAAATTAAGGAGTTCCCGCGGGAATCAAAAAACTTTAACCACGCGGACGGAGTCGCGGGCATCAGCTAGTATATTATACTAATAGTAAAGACAGACAAACGCTGTGGAGAGACTTGTTTTATATTATGTACAACTATTAGGTATAGTACCTAGTGATAGTGATATATTTTATTTTTAACGATTTCGTTGATATCGGACTTCAAAGCCGATAAAGCCAAATAAAATGAATCGAAAGCAGGTGTATATCTTAAAGTAAAATACTATTTATATATTATTTGGATACATTTCCCTGACACGTCGCGTCTCGCTGGATCGTCTAGACGACGACTTTTTTCTCTTCTCGGTAATACGATTTTTGGCACGCATCTTAAGATATTTTGGCAAACATTCTTACTTTAATCCAATCCGAAAAATGAATGAAAGTTGTCAAGTAAGTGAGTCACTTTAATCTCTGTTGAAGGGTCCTTGGGTCTGAATTTATTTGCCGGGTAAGGGACTAGCAAATAGACACGACCTCGCCTATTTTTAGGCAATTTCAAATCCTTATCCTCGCCGATATCTTTACCATAAGATGCCTAAAATCAATCAATGTTATCTTGATAGTATTACCTACTCCTATCCTAAAAACAGGGTTAACTACAACGCAAATGGTTTTTTTCTACTCTTAGAAAGCACTTTTCGATTTTAGAAGCGAAATTTTTGTAATAATTCGCATATTGCTCAAGCCTCATTGATGATACAGAAATTCCGTAACACTAATATTAATTTAATATTTTGTGTCGCGTTTTACAACATGACAAGATAGAATAAAATATGTCTTAGACATGACATTGTCCTGACGCTTGGACGAGGTTAAACGTACAGCTATATAATCATTTGTAATTTTATTAACACGCTGTGAAGCTGACGTGAAAATTTTAATTAGGTATGTAAGCCGGTATTTTAAAAAGCTTTTTCATGTTTGTTGTACTTAAAAATGATTCCAAATAATTATAATTATTAATAATGAAAGATATACTTACTTACTTTGTTGCACTCGCTTCGCCTGAATTGGATTGCAATCAGACCCAAAAAATTAGCCTTTCGTTATTTAAATGATTCCGAACCGTCATATTTACGGAATCACATCGCATCTGAATATGTGATTTTTATATAATTACGGTAAATCACGTAATATACCTACTTACAATTATTTCTAATAATATGAAAGAGATAAAAATACAATGTTGCAAATCTTCTTTGATGATCCGAAGTTAAAGCATTAATTTGTTTTTATCACCAAAAGTCGTCCAAATGTTAATTTTGGCAAGTGATCTGAAAAACTATACCTAGGTATTTAAAAATATCACAATAGGTCTGGTCATCGATTTTAAGTTGGAGGTATCAAAAAAATCTAGGAAAAATCATTTTAAAAAACTAGATTTTCGAGGTAAGTAGAGAATTACAACATCTCGAGCGCAAAACGTAAAGAAGCGAAATCAGAAATTGGTTACAATTTTCGAGTCGTAAGTTCAGTAATAGGTAGGTACTTCATGGATTGAAGTGAAATAAAAATAAGTGAAGGTATATGACATTTGAACACACCGATCTTCTCCATGTACCTAGCTATAGGATACCTGATAATACATCTTTGGTATTCTCTTTTGTCAATGAATACAAAAGAAAAAAACCTGCCCGGCTTCGTTGGGGCGGGAATGTCTGGGAAAATTGGGTATTTGACAACTAGTCAACTCAGCAACTTTTTTCAAACGTCAAAACGCGTTCCTAATATATTTTGTATGAAATTTTGAATTGTGACGTCATCAAAGTTCGACGCACTTTTTTAATAGTTTTAAATGGTTATTCAACATAAAACTAACAGGAGCCGTGGATATTACGACTTTTGGAACAGCCTTTATTTAATAATCACTAAAAAATAATTTATTTGAGTAGTATTCAAATACCCAATTCTTGTTGGTCTCTAGGCCTTTAGCCCAACAAGAATCCCGCATGAATTAGTGAATTCGATCAAATAGATAAGTTTTAAAATCCCCTGGAAATGCTTTGATTTTCCGCGATAAAAAGTTCGTCAAAATCAGTTAAGATATGGGACGTGAATCGTGAAAGGACCCACTTCTCATTTTAATAGGTATTAGCATGGGTTATATTAAGGTATTGATGTTATTTATTACTAGGTGATGCCCGCGACTTCGTCCACGTGGTTTAAGTTTTTTTGATTCCCGCGGGAACTCCTTAATGTTCCGGGATAAAAAGTAGCCTATGTCACTCTCGGCAACTATTATATTATTCTGTGCTCTCGGTCCTCAACTATACCCATACCTAAAATCACGTCGATCCGTTGCTCCGTTGCGGCGTGATTGAAGGACAAACCAACAAACAAACACACTTTCGCATTTATAATATTAGTATGATTAGCTTGGATATGGATTTCACACATTGGCTTTAAGACAAGCCATCATTAATGTTCAATGTAAGTACTTGGTCCATTCATAGGCTGAAAGACAATATTAAAGCAAAAGGAAAAGCAACATCATAAAACTTTATGAATGATAATATATTATTACATTTATCATTTTTATATAAATAATAAATAGAAATCGTAGTACGCGTTATTATCAACAATTGAATAAAACATTGATATGTCCATTAAATAATCAGTTATTAATAAAGTACCTAGGTATCACAATCACGATAGTATGGAGATACCACCCACTCATCTACGAGTGATAACAGTAATTGTTACATGTTATCGCTTTACTACTTAAGCGCTCCTAAATAATTATTATATTATTGATTTTCTTGTTATACTGACCCAGATATGATGAGCCTTCTCTAAACCGCACGGCCTAACATACATGACTGTTTTTGGTAGATACCGATTTTAATCTATGAGACTTTGAGTCCGATTTTATACCAATTTAACGCGGTAGCGCATGTGCATGCGTGTGTGGTATCCTCTTCTCTATCGAAAATCGGATTGACAAGAGTCATAATATTTCCTACTCCGATTTTTGTAGGACCCTTTTTCACGTGTAGCATTTATGCGTAAGTACTAAAATATAATGCGTACAATGTAATATTTTCGCCGACTTTTGTTGTACCGGCTATAATAACGATTTGTATCTAGAATAGAAGAAAGGTAAAGTATCAACGATCACATATTATAGCGTAGTAAGTAATAATTAAAAAAAAATACTACTAAAGGAGGAAAAGGGGGACAAAAGTTTGCATGACAGTCCGTAATTTTCCAAGTTATTTATTTTTATTTTTTATTTTATTTTATTGGTATAAGCTGGTATATCAATGAAAATTGGTAAGTATCCTTACCTTTTGGAAGAAAAATTAAGATTTTCATCCGAACAAAGCAAGGGCGGGTCATCAAATAAATATTAAAAATGCGAAAGTTTGGATGGATGTATGGATTTTACTCGAACAAAATCGATATGACGGAAGTTACATAAAAACTGCTAGTTATAGAGAAAATAGATAGATGAAATAGATAGTTATAGAGAGGTTATCAGATTATTAATTAATAGTTAATAATCATAGTCCTCAACGCAATATTGTTTAATATTTAACATCGAAACTGACCCTAAAATAACCAAAATATGATTATAGTTTCACATTAAGTATTAGGGCCTAGGTACATGAGTAGTCACTCGTGATTTGCAATCATTTGCAAAATTACGTTTTGAACTACGTTAATAATAATCTGTCATAATAATAAACACGCATTGATAAGATTGCAAAATCGTACGATATCAGTACTTGAGTGCTTACGAAATAAAATAAATAAAAAGGACGCGATTTTAACTTTCCGTTACGCAATCATTTTAGGTTATTTACCTACTTAGTCGGTATAATATGTATTCCGTGACCGTCCGTTTGCGAATGTCGGTCCTTTGCAAGTTAAACGTTTTTACAGTTGCAGCCAAGGCCGAAGCTAGCGGGGGGTTGTCTTGAGGTTTGATCCGACGCCGAAATACTAATTCGATGGGATAAAAGTGAACTGCTGCATAACCTTAGAATAGTTAATTCGAATAATTTCATTTATAATTTTATTTATTTATTTATTTATATAAGCCTATACTTGGTATTCTTTCATTAGTATTTTTATTACGATGAGTTATATATCATCCCACTGCTGGGCAAAGGCCTCCCCCTTCTCCTTCCACTCCTTCTTATTTTGGGCTGTGCGAAACCAGAGTTTTCCTCCAAATGCTTCTATCTCGTCCCTCCATCTGGTAACAGGTCTTCCTTTTTTCCTTGTTAGATATCTCGGTAACCAAATTGTAGTATTTTTACTCCATTTTTCGTTCCCTGCCCTTGCAACATGTCCCGCCCAGTTCCATTTTCCGGTTTTTGCTGTCCTCATTACATCTTTTAGTTTACTCTTTTGTCGTATTTCCTGATTTGGAACTTTGTTAATTAATCTAATTTTTAATAAATTTCTTTCCATGTTCCTCTGCGCTACTTTTAGTTTTTTAACTTGGTTCTTACTGAGTGCCCAGGTTTGACAACCATATGTGAGTGTCGGTATTATGCAACTGTTGAATGTTCTAGCTTTTAAATTGTTTGGTATATCTTTATTTTTAAATATATGTTTATGAGCCCAGTATTTATTCCAACTTCGTTGTATTCTTTTTTCTATCTCTTCTTCTTGCCAATCCTTAAAGGCGATAGTTTGGCCAAGGTAAGTATATTTCTCAACCACTTCTAAGTTATGATTTTCTATGGAAATGTCAAGGATATTTGCACTATTTTTCATAAGTTTTGTTTTAGACATATTCATTGACAAGCCCACTTTTCTGCTTTCTTTTTGTAGATCCTGTATCATTGTCTTCAGTTCAAGTGGATTTTTTGAAAAAAGGACTATATCATCAGCGAATCTTAGATTAGTTATATTTTGTCCATTTATACTAATACCAAAATTTTCCCATTTCTTCTTAAGTTCTATAAATATATTTTGTAGAACTGAGTTGAAAAGTTTAGGAGACATGGGATCTCCTTGTTTGACACCTCTTCCTATTTTGAATTCCACTCCCTTAGTTTCCAGTTTCACTAAAGCTTTGCTGTTTTCGTAGATTTTTTTAATTATTTTAATGTATTTTTTGGGTACTCCGTCATTTGTCAAAGCATTCCATAACGACTTGTGTTCGATGGAGTCGAACGCTTTGTTAAAATCTATGAATGCTATATAAATTTCCATATTATATTCGTTAGCCTTCTCAACTATTTGCTGAACACTTTGCAAGTGATCACATACCGAGTAACTACTGCGAAATCCCGCCTGTTCTTCTGGCTGTTGTATATCTAGATAATAATTTATTCTTTTTGTTATTATTTTTGCGAATATTTTGTATAAGTTAGAAATCATACTTATGGGTCTGTAGTTGTTAATGTCTTTGTAACTTCCTTTTTTGTGGATTAAAGATATTTCAGATTTGTTCCACTGAGCGGGTAGTTCTTCATTATCTAGGATTTCATTAAAAAGATCTGTCAAGACCTTTGCAAGAATGTTTTTTCCCATTTTGAGGCTCCGAGCACTGATTTTGTCTGGCCCCGAAGCTTTATGTATGTTTAGTCCATTCAATGCGGTTTCAACTTCTCTTGTAATAATTTTTGGTATATCTTCTTCATTAGTGTTACAGTTGTTATTTGTTTCCGAATATTCTTTTGCATCTTTAATCGTGCTTGTATATAAGTTTTTGTAGAATTTTGTGGCTAGCTCAAGTATTTTGTCTCTAGATTTTACATCTTCTCCTGTTGTTTTCTCTAGTCCAGTAATCCATTTCCTATCTCTTTCTAGAGTCTGTTGTATTAATTTAGTTGATCCCGATCTTTGTAATGTATCTATTATAACAGCTGTTGATGTCTGTCTCTTTTCTTTTCTTATGAGTCTTTTAACCTTTTTGTTTGTTTTCTTCAGTTCTAGTTTGTCTTCTTGTGTTTTGTTAGACTTCATACCTAAAGTAGCTCTTTGTTCTATTAGAATCCTTGTTTTATTTGAGAATTTATTAATTTTGGAATCTGGCTGTGGTACATCACTTTCTTCTGCTTTTTTAATGCATTCTTCTATTTCTGTGTAATATTTTTGTACGTTTCCCTTTATCTCGTGAGGGATGCTTTGTATTAAATTTTCTAGTTTCTTACAATATTCTTTTTGATCTACCTCACTATGTGGTTTTGTTCTTGGTTTAGGTATTTTCCTTTTTGTTAGGTTGTCGGTAAATATCGTGGCTCGTAGTAACCTGTGGTCCGAGAAGAATTTTATATTGTTTACTACGTCTACATTTTGGAATATGTTGGATGTCTTGCAAAGGAAGAAATCTATTTCATTTTTGGTTTTTGAGTCTGGTGATAGCCATGTCCATTTCCTGTTATTACGCTTTTTATAAAATGTGTTCATTATTTTCAAGCTGTTCGTTCTACAAAAATTTAACAACATTTGGCCTCTAGCATTTCTGTTACCATAGCCATGATTTCCAATATGTCTGGATTCTTCCTCAAATTGTCGTTTACCAATCTTGCTATTGAAGTCTCCTTGTATTATGATTGTTTTGCTATCTATGTTTTCTAGAATACTGGAAAGTTGGTCATATGTGTTGGTTATTTCTTCATCGGTATGGTCACTTGTAGGCATGTATACTTGTAGAATGGCCATTGTTTGTTGTTTTGAAAATTTAAGTTTTAGTAATCCGATTCTATCTGAGAATGCTCTGAATTCAACAATTTGATTCTTCCATTTTGAGTTAATAAGAAAACCTATTCCATTCTGCTTGGTATCTTTCCCGTAGTAATAGAATATGTGTTCTTTGAGTTCAATAATTTCTTCTCCTTGTCTTCTTATTTCACTCAGTCCTAATATATCGCATTGTGTAAGCGTAATCGCTTCCAATAGCTCTGTTAACCTTTCTTGTGTTTTTAAAGTTCTCACATTGAATGTTCCTATGTGTAATTTATTATTCTTTTCCTTAAAACGTGGTATATTTGCGGTAATTTCTTCTTTTTGGATTATAGAAGGGGGGCATTGGTCATTAGATAACCCCGCGGTGACCAGCCGTCTTGGGGTTAGATGGGTGTTGTTGTTCTTACTTATTTTTGATGTTATTTTTTTTTGATGGTTAATTAATTGCTATTGTTTATTAGATTTGTCGATTGTGATAGAATTGGATCTGGTTCTCATGAAGTCGAAAGCATTCATTCTATTGACTTTTGATGAAGGTTTGTCAGTTTTCTTGTCTTCAACAGGCATTTCAGCAGAGCATTTATCTGGAGTAGACGATGTCCTCTTCCTTTTAATAAAACTTCCCTTTTCTTTGACTACTAGTTTATCGTATTTGATTACTGCATAGTTCCCTTTTTCTCTCTCTTCTTTAAGTTTATTTTGAAGTGAGCGTCTTATTTCCAATACTTTTTTAGGGTAGTCTTCTGTTATGTATAATTTACAATTTTTATTTTTATTCTTGAGGATCTCATATTTTTTCCAGTTATTAACCATTGAGATTACCACCGGTCTTGGTTTATCTTGGTTTTCCACTCTTTTTCCGACTCGTTTTGCCTGGTTAATGTCACGGGTATCTAGGTCAAAGTCAGAGCTTTTTAATGCTTCTGTTATTTTTTTAATTAGTTCTACATTAGACTTTTCATTTTCTTCCAAGCCAAAAACAATTAAGTTATTAGCCTTTCTTTGATTTTCCATTCTATTTTCCAATATTTCCAAAGATTGTTTTAATCTCCTATTTTCTTCCACAATCGGCTTAAGTTGTTCATCCATTTTTTCCATAACAGTTTTTGTTATTTCTTTAGTTTGCTGCTGCATTTCTAATTTCAGTTTATCAAATAAGTTTTGTAACTGTGATTCCATTTCGATGAGTGGAACGGAACGCTATCGGGGTTTTTCGTGTTAGCAACCCTAGTATTGCTTGTTTATAGTTTAATGACACTGGCAGTGGCACTGACAGTGACAAGTGTCCGTTGATGTTTATTTAAAGTCACATATGTTAACCTCAATGTTTTAAATTTCACAACGGTTTACAATGATTACGTTGTTTTTATAATGATAATATATCTTAAGAGTTTGTTATAATCTGATAAATTATGAGTTTAAGCACTTTTTAACACTTGAACGTAACACTTATTGTGAGAAAGTTGTAATAATGGGTGCACTCGTAATTGATGGTCTTTGTTTTTAAAGTCCTAGTTATTGTAGTTTATACTTAATACTAGTAACGCGTAGTTCTGTTACACTTTTCCACCGAATTAATCGGGTGCAAACACTTCTCTAGTCCCAAAGTTCGCCTTATTTCAAATTTTGAAGTTCCGTTAACTGGCGGATTTTGTTACGTATTTACACGGTAAGTGTTTATGTTAGGCGTGCGATAACATTTATTGGCCGATAAATCAAGGTTATTCTTTGCACTAAATCACTTTTTCACTATTTTTGTCCACAAATACTTTTTATTTTAGTTTATTTCTCTAGCACAAGCGATTTACCGTATTCACAGTTTGACAGTTGACAGCTGTATAATAATATTATTGCCTGCAAAGTAAAGGATGACGGAAAAATTAAAATGTTAAGTTTTAAGATAACTTAAAAATGAACACCGTCTTGCGACTTGACCCGACTTCGCATGGGAGTAGTTACCTAAGTATTATAATTTATTATTCTTTCTAAGTAACCATCTCCGAGTATCTATCTTGGGAAAAATTTGAAGAAATTATCCGTTCAACTCTGTTTATAGACTTATAGTAGCGCAACATACCTACTTATATAAATAGGAGCTTCAGAACATCAATACAATTAGCAATAAGTACTTACCTAGTTAACTAAAATTTTTTTTTAAGTAACTAAAATAGGTATTGTACACGTTCAGTTGCAACTGAACACACAGAAAGTAATCGTTATAGGTATGTAGTTTAACTTGGGCAGCAAAAAGCTAGGTAACTAAGTTCTTATACCCACTATAAAATGTAAAGGCATTAAGTGATAATATATAAAAATATAATATTATTATTATAACTAGGTATGTATACAAACCTACGTCAGCCCATATTGGATACCTATTGGCGTAGATATCTCCAACTCAACGTCTTTGGCCGATAAAAATTAAAAAAGATAAGTTGTATCACGCAAAAATAGATCACTTGACATTTCTCCGTGTAGGTATCGTATCAAGAAGAAACTTTATAAAGAAAGCCGATCGCCGCGCTCACGTGGCTTTGTTTTTATTATCCCAAAGGCGTGCACGGATTGCATCGACAGCCATCACAGCCATACGTCAAATACAAAATATCGATACCTAAGTAGGTATATCGTTATAGCGCGCGATATACCTACTATGTCGAGTGACGGCAATCGGCATACCTAGTTACCGCGCACCAATCTATGTAGGTAAGCCGTTTAGCCACTATCTACCGTGAGATTTAATTAATCGTCGCCCTACTACTTTACCAGGTCTGCAAATTGGTAATGTAATTATTTACATAAACGTTAAAAACGTATAGGTATAAACGTTCTAATCCTACAAGCTTGTAACATTTAAACTATGCAAATAGCTGATCTCACATCACACATATTGCAGTGTTGGTGATTAAATAAAACCTAGTTAGGGTTAAATAAGTAGTGGTGTGAACTCACCGGCCGGTCTAGTGGTGCGTCTCGCGGGCTCGTCTTCGCGCAGGTCGGGCGCGTGCCGGCGCGCGGAGACGGGCCCCGTGGGCGCCAGCAGCACCAGCAGTACCAGTGCAGGCAGCATCGTACTGCCCGCACCTACCACTGAGTTTCCAACCTACCAGACCGATCCCGGCCACGAGAAGGGCACGAGCGGACCACGAGCTCACTATTTTCGTTGCGCGCGCTCGTCTTTCGAATATCTGAGGCGCGTATGCGTATTCGAACCGAGGCTCGCGAAGAGCGAGTGTGTCGCGACAAGTACGCGTCGATACTACACGACGGTCGAACCGGACTGAGGCGAGCGACGAGCGATTTCCCAGCTCGTGCGGGCGAGGGGCCGCCGCGCCCCTCGGAAAACGCGGCCCATCGCGGCACGGGCGGGGAAAATTGCAGCGCCGCCATCGGAGCCGCCCGCCCCGCTGTGCCGCGAGCGGCGTGCCATGCACTCGCGCGGCGGCCGGCGCACTAACGCTGCATTCCTTTCGCATTCCATGTTAGTACCGCGGTACTCGTACATAGGTATTAGGTTTACTGCCATTAGAAATCACTTATTAGGAAATTATAATGCTGAATTGATAAGCAAAACTTTTTACTCTTTTTTTATGAACTTTTACCAATGATTGGTGTTAGTGATGATACAATTCGTTCGCACGTCCATCAGTTAGGAGAGTCATAATTATGGAGCCTATGCGAATTTAGCCCTCATGAATTAGTTCTCAGATCAAAATAGGTTCTTATATGGGTAAGTACCTACCTATGAGCTTTTTCAGCATTGTTTTCTCGTTAAACAACTCTTTTTTAGACTGTTTGCTTGTGATAAATAGAATACGAAACGAACCCATCATTGTTATTCCCCAAACCAACCAATTCCACATAATTAAGTAGGTAGGTACAATAAAAACCAAATTAATTCCCAGAAGATCATGTCTATTATAAATGTGAAAGTTTGGATGAATGGATGGATGAATGTTTGTTATTCAATCACGCCAGAACAGATGAAATTTGGCACAGAGATAGATTATAGTCTGGAATAACAAAGGCTACTTTCTTATACCGGAAAATTAAAGAATTCCCGCGGGAACCAAAAAACCTCAATTCACGCGGACGAAGTCGCGGGCATCAGCTAGTTTGGCATAAGTATGGTGAACCGCTGCTGGTATAGGTACACTACGAGTTTTATTTCAAGGGTCTGCTAAATTCTCGATGAAGCTCGATCGATAAGTACTTATCACGAGTCTTTACTTCACAGGCAGCCTAGACTTGTAAATCGCAAGAAAGTAGGTAATATTCTTACAAGACAACGCTAGGCCACATGTTTCTAAACTGACTCTTGAAAGATAAAATAGGAGCGCTTGATAACATCGATCAAGATCGAGGAGCGATCTAAGGGCTCCCACACAAAACTGCGAATTCGCATCGCATCGCAAAAATCTGCGAGCTCGCAGGACGCATCGCAAAAACTTCCGATTTGATTCGCATCGCACATTCCTGCGATGTTACGTCACACTTGGTGACCCCATTTTTAGTCCGCT
This sequence comes from Erebia ligea, assembly GCA_917051295.2. Lineage (NCBI taxonomy): Eukaryota > Metazoa > Arthropoda > Insecta > Lepidoptera > Nymphalidae > Erebia > Erebia ligea. The sequence continues at coordinate 8,156,984 of OU785233.1, read as the reverse complement.
CTGAGACAGCGTGTGGGCTAGGCACCGCCGTCGTTGTGTGGAAAAATTGCAAACGTTGACGTGGATTTTTTAATAACGTTAATTGAGGAGCGCCCCGTCCTTTGGGACAAATGAAGATATGCTCATCCTGAAATAATCAAAAAATTTATCTTTCTCTTTTCTCAAATCATTTTATTTTCGACTAGAGGCCGCCCGCGACTTCGTTCGTGTGGCATAAGTTTTTTAATTCCCACAGGCACTCCTTCATTTCCGGGATAAAAAGAAGCCTATGTCACTCTCCAGATCCTCAACTATACCTACCCATGCCAAAAAATCACATCGATCCGTTGCTCTGTTGCGGCGTGATTGAAGGACAAACTCTCTATTTAACGTCCTTGGGGATAGAAATTTCAAAACGTATGAAGTAAAATATGTATGAAAATGTATGAAGTAGGTATACGTTTAACTACTTATTAGTTTCAGCGTGATGCCGTAGCAGACTGACAGACAAAAATATTTTTTTGGGGCTCTATATAATCGGCAAGTACGGAGATAAGTACTAAAACTTCCAAATAAAATTTACAAAAAATATTTATTGTAGGTAATACAGCCTACAGAGAATCGTCCAGTAACAGTTTTATTGACCGAGCCATCGATTTACCAACTAGTCAATGGACCGAGCGAAGCGAAGGTTCTGAGTCTAACTACTTGAGTGAATTTGCACTTGTCCGTCCGTCCGTCTGTCAGAGCCTTATAACTTCTGAATTACTGAACGTAATTAATTCTAACTATGAACCCGATGTAAACCGATGGCCTCCAGCAAAATATGGCATAAAAAGTTATAAAAATCTTTATTTCAGGGGGTTCTTTATTTATCTTCTCATAGAAGCGAATGCGAAGTAAATTATTTTTTATAGCGTTACATAGGGTTGCGCTATATCATTTTAAAGATAATTAGGAATAGAGTCCAAAAAGATTTTTTTTTAATTTTTCCCCTAAAATTGACAAAATGGGGGTATTTCAAAGTGGAGATTTCAAAGTTGACCTCAGAACTCTCAATTTTCTGAAAGGCTGAGCCTGAAACTTGATCAATTATTTGAATTATATCCTGTAGGTATTTGAACAACAAATACTAAAATTAGATAAATATTACAAGGAAACGAAATTATTTAATTTTTAATGAGCTTCAGATATTTTTAACAGAACTTCACAAAGGTGTCAATAGATGGCGCTTTGTAAAAGTTTATGGATACCGCGAGGTCTCAGTTCGGGGCGAACCACTAGTTATTAGATAAGTAGGTACATATATATCTACATAATTAGGTCATTATAGATTGTAGCCTACCGTATTTTTTTTTTTTTGGAAAATGACCAGATTAGCCATATTTATTTTAACAAGAGAATAAAATAAAATCTGAAACTACAAGCGTAGGGATCTTAGAGGAAATACTTAGGAGGTAGAGAGTAGGTAAACCTACCAAGGACGAAAATGCGATCCGCTGACCGTTCCCACATACCTACCTACCTATGAGATTTTCTCACGTGCCGCTCCCTCGCCCCTGCTGAGATTTGAAGACCGTGTGAAGACACGACTGGTGCAGTGTTGTTGAGCGCTGTGATCTAAAAAGGGATTCGATTCTAGGTATAGCAGATAGGTAGGTAAGCGGCAGGTTTACTTTAAGAATCTATAATTTCTTAATTTTACCTGCCCCCCAGGCCCCAATCATGTAAGGATGACCGATGAAATCGTTAAAAATCTGCGGCAAAGTAAATAAACCATAACAGCATTAAATTTGAGCTCAATTTCGTGTACCCATTCTTATACGTTTAGGTATGTACGATACTCAAACGTATAAGAATGGATACGCGAAATTGAGCTCTAATTCAATGCATGTATGGTTTATTTTACTTTGTCGAAAATCTTAAAAGTTTGATCGGACATTCTTACATGATTGGGGCCCAGGTCCTTACATTACAAACTCGATTGATCGTATTGAGCGTTCGATCACATTAGCGTCAAAGTAAAATTGACCCAGAAGCTCTTGATTTAAAGTCACAAATGCAGAACAACCAATTTTAATTTCGAAACGTATCATTTGGAGCGCTGACTGTGAATACAATACGCGAAATTGAGCTCTAAATCAATGCAGTTAAGGTTTATTTTACTTTAACGCTAATCGGCCGTGGTAGATCTGTGTCTTTTTACATTTCTAAGAATGTTTGGAAATGTCGCACTGTATATCGATTTTTTTTAAAGAATCGATTTGCTTAGGTACTACAGGTATGCAATAAAGATAAACACTCACCTTGGTGAAGAATCAAATAAGTCTACGGCATCGCTCTTACATGTCGAGTTAAATTGCTCCAGTGAATTATTATACTTGTACGATGTGTTAGTAGGTATCGTATCCTCTATGGTGTCAGTAAACTTGTACAACCGTCAACCAGTAGTTAGCTTTTCAATAAGAGCGAGGAAACCAGGATCCACAAATCCTCGTGATAGGTACAGTGGAACTATCAACTAATATACCTAATTGGAAATCCTACTGAACCTACTAGTGGAACCAAGCAGTGGGACCAACAGTCCAAAACGCTCAGCTCTATATGCCAAATATCTTTTTATTCTAAAAACTTTTTTGTCAGTTTACATAGATAAATTAAAAGGTAATTGAAAAATAGTATAAAGCAACACTGTAAAAGAGTCATCAATGAAACAGATGTGAGAAATAGTCCAACTCTTCAATAGTACTTGACAGCAATTATTATTGTCATCAGAATGCGATTTTTCCATTTCTATGTAAACTGACTTGAACAGATTCTACCATCAATATACTTTATCCTAGGAAGTCTTCGCTTCATGATGTAGGTGATCTATTAGTATGGAAATCCTACTGGACCCGAGCAGTGGGACCAAGTCTGAACGCTCATTTTATATGCTCCATGTTACAGATATCTTTTCAGTTTACTTACCTATCTTTTTTCGTATTTCAAACACCGTGATCGGTATCATTTATCTCTTCGCTTCACTTAAATTCGTAGAGTTTACTCCGCAACTAGTTAGCACATGCAGCACTGCTGAAAGCTTATGACAAAGATTCGTCGATGTAGGTACGTATTGAGTTCAAAATTGTTCGTGCATAATTTTTATTAGCTACTAGCTGATGCCCGCCAGTTCGTCCGCGTGAATTGAGGTTTTCGGTTCCCTCGGAAACTTTATTTCCCAGGATAAAAAGAAGTCTAGCTGCGTGTTATTCCAGACTATTATCTATCTCTGTGCCAAATTTCATCCAGATCCGTTCAGCCGTTGAATTTTTTTTGTGAATTCACATTTATCAAATGGACGAACTGTCAAACGCGGTAAAATAGGTGTTAAGTTTTTTGAAATTTTCCAACTTTCTTAATTTTACTTTTCGTAAGAACCTTCTACAAAGTATTAGAAAACGTTAAAATTAAAGGATCTTAAGTAAAAACGAATATTTGGTGAGGATATTTTATTCCTTAATACAGCATCAAGACAAACCGGAATGTCACATTTCGCTTTCATATAATCTTCTTGATTTTCATAAAAAATAAAAAATAAATCTCCACAGCACGCCACATAATCATATCCTTGAATTGTATTTTAACAATTTCTTCTAAATTATTATAAAAATGCTAGTTATAATTAATTGTGTATGAGCATAGTACCACTGAGAGCTCCGAGCGCTGTATCCACGTGCGCACACTTCTCAAATGAAACCATGATAATCTAATACATATTACACCTAAATTAAATCTCGGTTCATCAAAGTCCACTATAAATGCAGGTCGCGACGAGCCGTCTAAACGGCAAACGCCGCCTGAAATGATTTTGAAATGTGTTCCAATGTAAAATACATAACAGCTTACTCTACCTAGTTAACTTCAATAAAAAATAAACTATCATCATACAATCAGTAATTGTTCAATTAAGTGGAATATGCACGCCAATGGTAAAAGATACCACCATAGAAATTTGAATGGAGCTGAAGTTAGTATAAGAAAACACCACAAAGCGATGTGAATAGGTTCTGACACATAGTGTCAAGGACCTCTTTGTAAGGTCTCTTCCCATTAATTACCCCTTGGGTCGACGCAACTACTATACCCACGAATGGTCCCGCAGCTTCCGTACCCCACTACAGGCAATTACTACTAAACTAGTGAATTAAAGTCACAGAAGTAAATTAACTTTAAATACTTTATTACGACAACTTATTCCACATTATAGTATACATACAAAACAAGTTATGCTGTGATTCACTTTTATCACGAGTCAGCTACACATATGTACCTATCCACATCACAATGCGCGATTAATCGAATGTACAGTTTCATAAATTTAACTTTTTTTTTTGTTTACAGATACATTTGAAACAATTAAAATGTATTCTTTGCATTAACTTTACACACTATATTTGTTCAACGCCATCAGATATTGAACAAACAACGCAATCCCAGACTGATTACCGCATTGCACTAAGTACAGCATGACCCCTAATATTTTTGTACAAATTAATATTCGTTATTTTATATTTTGGAACTAATCAATAATAATATGTAGCATCGCGTCGTACAAGTTACGTTCGAGTCCGGCATCGGGGCAAGGGGGCGTCCATAAAGCACGTAACGCTAATTAAGGGGTTATTCAGTGTTACTAAAGTCACCTAGAGGGGCAGGGTTCTAAAATGTCAGTCAGTGACATGACTTTTTATTAATCCACTACAAGTTATCACTTGACTCACAGATATACAATATACAAGCTGTATTACCTGATATAGTATATATTAGCTGTATTTATCTAAGTTTCACCTTTTTGCGATACGGTTAGGTACCGCAAGACGGCGGGCGAGTTCCCCCTATGCCACACATTCCATCTGCATGCACGACATTTTGTATTATAATTCCTCATATGCATAGCTAGGGTTTGCAAATTTCCGACCATTCATAATACAAGGTATCTTTAACACGAGCGAATATACTTTAAAAAAAAATTGTTAGTCTTGAAAACAGGGAATTGGCTTATTTAAATAAAAAAAAACATAATAGGGATGATGCCTATATCAAAAATAAATTATTTGCAACTGATTATTAAATCGAGGGTCTTCCAAAAGACCTAAAATTCACATCCTCGGTTAGTTTTAAGTTTGATAACCATTTTAAAATATATATTAAAGAAAAAAAGTGCATTTAAATTTGATAACGTCAACTGTGAATTTCATACAACTTCCATACAAGAAGTGCGTTTTAGGTTTGATAAAGAGTTGCTGATTTGATTGAGTTGTCATCATCCCTCTTGACGGACGCCCCCCAAGCGAGTGGTTCGGCGAGAACGCGATGCGAGCTCGGCCACCGGGTGACACAGTAATACATTTATGATACCGCACATAATACATTGTATTCATTTATAGCAAATAAAGTGAACATATCTTAAACCATAGTCTCTTTCAGTGATCAGATTAGTCCGCGAGCCGCACGTGGTTAGCGGTTGGCGTTCTTGAGCTGGTTGGAGAGCCAGTCGAGCCCCTCGTAGAGCCCGTCGCCGGAGGTAGCGCACGTGGCCTGGATGTACCAGTTGCGGTTGCGCAGCGAGTGCAGGCCCAGCTTGTCCGTGATCTCCGCCGCGTTCATGGCGTTAGGCAGGTCCTGGCGGATGTCGAACCAGTTCAGATAAATATGACACCAAGCGAGTGAAAACCGAGCAATTTACACGTTGTTGTCTCCAAGTTAACGTTGACACTGGCGGAATTACTGCGGACCACCAAACCGCACTTACGTACTACTAACACGTACTTTAGTACTGCGGTAGTAGTTCTTCTTTTCTTATCTATGGCCTAAAGGCCATAGATAAGAAAAGAAGAAGAAGATGACACCAAGCAGTCACCTTAATTATTACCATAGAAGAAGGAATCTCTAGAATCAGGGTCAGCGTGTAACCGAAAGGGATAGGTAATACTATGAAACACCTCCCAAGCGTCATACAAACGTCGGCACAAGATATGGTTCGGATTTTATGCCTATTGAGGCATAAAATCCGTGACACGCAGAAAGGGAGCGAAAAACACATTTTTTTCTCATTCTATCTTGTGTAACATCCCAACACTGCATCTCTTTCATGTGGGAGTGAAAAGGAGATATGGCGGCGTCTATATATCTTACTCAGTCTACGATTATTACCTTTTACCACTGGACAGGTGGCTCTCAATTTGTTTTTGGGTATGTTCCGATATACATTGCGAGCACTGATCAGTGCTCTTACTGGGGAGAAATTCGTTCCGTTATGGACTGACAATATACTGCCGCAGTATCCTAGGGAAATATGATATGATAATGATGTCATAAATCGTCGCCATTTTTGTACTGTGTGCACTGGCGTTTTCGAGGTAAGGTGCTCTCAGTGCTGACTGTGTTCCGTTTTAAACAGTAACCAGCATAGCTAACTATAAAGGAACGGCTTCGCAGTATATTAAATTGACGTCACACCTTACAGTGCTCGCAGTGTATTATCGGAACATACCATTTGTACCTATACACGAAGAATTTTTTGTGGTTTTACAGCCGCGGCGAGTTTAATCGCCTTTAGCAGTACTAAGTACTTTATTTTTTGAGTTAGAATTTTTTTTCGAAATAAACTCGACTCTGTGAGAAACATTAGTAGTGCTACGCGGCGAAGTCCAAAGAAGCTAGCCGGCGCTAGCGACGTCTGGCGTCCAATCATCGAACCGATTCGGGTTTAAAAGCCCCGCCCCTCAATCCTTTGAAACGGCCCGCGCGCCGCTAACCGCTTGCGGCTAGCCAACTTCCGGCCTCAGTTACGCAAAACACGTCACGCGTGCCTTAAGTGACGCTAATTCGGTTTTCAAATACGCGCAACAATGGATCGCCATTACGAATACTCCAATTTGGAATACCTACGTATGGTGCAGATGTACGCCATTGCAAATTACAATGCGACAGAAGCTCGAAGGCTCTACGCACAACCGGATCACTTAAATTCCCTTCGTCTGCGAGGAATCCGAAACCCACAAGTTCCGTCGAGTATCTTAGCCGCAACGCAGCGTTTAGTCGACCATGGGCAATTCCAAACACCAGAGCATGTTCAAGGTCGAGGTCGTTCCCGCATGTACTCGCCGGAAATCGTCGAATACCTACTTCGAACGCGATCCTCGGCGAAGCACCCGAATGGCGGCTGCAATTAGGTTTAACGTGAGCCAGTATTACGTGTGGAAGTTGTTAAACTCAGAAGGCTTACATCCATACCATTTTAGGCGTGTACATGCACTTCACGAGAACGATGGGCGGTAGGATTGAGTTTTGTCAGTGGTTATTAAACAATCGTGAATTAAGCATTCTGTGAACTGTCTAGTCAACTTTTACTCGTATTGGAATTTTTAACCAGCACAATAAACATTTTTGGGCCTTTAACAACCCCCACGTGATCCGCGAAAGTGCTCGAATCAAAGAAAGTGCGTAAATACGTGATTGTAAAATTTAATACCTAAAATAAGTGTACCCACCTACCTCGTGAGCTGTAAATAACCTGCAATGATTATGTAAGTACTGCCGCCTTAAAACTTTCATCGAAACTTTACCTAATGTTAAACAGCTGATAGCCGTAGGTACGTAGGTGAACGACCAGTCGTGCGCCGCTCGGTTCAAGCGGCACGTGACTCGCTCAGTCAGCTGGCGCTACTAATTATTGAACGCAACATTTTCGAAATAATAATTTCTCGATTTTTTATTTTTTATTTTAATACTTTGGTCAGGATAAATGGTAGAAATAAATTGTACTGTTAATTTCGAATCACCTCTCAGGGGCCTTAAAACCACTAAAAATTCAGCTTGTATAATAGGGTATTTGACAACTAGTCAAATCAGCAACTTTATATTGAAACGTCAAACGTGTTTAACTTGGAATTTTGTATGAAAATATATTGAATAGTGACATCATCAAAGTTCGACACACTCTTTTACTTTAATCAATAGTTTAAAATAGTTATTCCACACAAAACTAACATGACTTTTGGAAGATCCTCTATTTAATAATCACTAAAAAATAATTTATTTGAATAGTTGTCAAATACCCAGTTCATTGACGCTATTTAGCGCCTTATGAGGATATGGCATCAACGAGAAACTTTGAGAATAGGTATAGAACAATTATTATATTGCCGTCGCGCTGCTCCTTGAAAATAATTCCATAACACCCGATAGGGACAACTGCAGCTTGGACCGATAATACCTATGAAAAACTGTCGAATTCTCACTCTCGTATTTTTCTGTTTCCTCCTCCAAAACTGATCCGATTTTAGTTCTTTTTCAATAATATAATTTAAGGACTCAGGCTATGTCCGTTTTTCTCTTTTTGATTATATGTACGTCAAAGGGGATGGAACCTATCTGGCATAGCGACCTGCCGCCATTTTGATTTTTTTTCGAAATCGCGGCGCACGATGAAAGTGGTATGTATGGGTAGAGGACACATAGACGAACAAATAATGTCAAATAACATAGTACCCCAAAGTGTCACGTTACCGAGATATTTGGAGGTAAAGATAGACATATGAGGACAACGACAATCATTAAAAATAGACTTATTACGTCTACAGGCGTCAGATTGTACCCAAATAATCGTTTCTAGGTTGATTATTATTATTACTGTTAATTATAAGAGAGTAGGTACGTTACATACTACTAGGAGCACGAGAAAACTACTACTATAATTAATTATTTATCTACTAAAACGCATATGTCTATCTTTACCTCCAAATATCTCGGTAACGTGACTCTTTGGGGTGTGACTCTTTGGGGTACTATGTCACTTGACATTATTTGTTCGTCTATGTGTCCTCTATCCATACATACCACTTTCATCGTGCGCCGCGATTTCGAAAAAAAATCAAAATGGCGGCGGGTCGCTATGCCAGCTTCCATACAAAAAGGTTCGAACCCCTTTATTTGTGGGATATCTGATGATGACGCGAAAACTGGGCCATTTTTCGCAATTTTTGAAGGATCCATATTCTTAAAATTATTAATTTATCGAAAAAGCAAAACATTGGGACATGGCACGGACACATAGATTTTATGGTGCAAAAATATTTTCTCTATTGTAATTATGCACGGAGAAAACAGACTAATACGATTGTATGGGGAAACCGCCCTCCCGTATGGTCTTAACTAAAATACAAATAGTTAAAGTACAGACATTTAACCAGATTATCCCATACAGTTCCCAGATTTAACCAGTTTGACCACTCAACTTTTTGTGTTTAGATTACCTGTTTGTTTGCGAAGATTAAAAGTACTGCATCTCGTAACTCGTCTTCACTTAACATTCTCATGAGTTCCTCGCGCGCCTCACCAATACGCTCTCGGTCATTACTGTCTACTACAAAGATGAGACCCTGAAAATATAAACCAATTTTTATGGTAAAAATTAAAAAGACATTCATTGACTAGAGCTCTAAAATTGTACAGAGCTGCAGAGGCATTAGAAGCTATGTATATCCATTATTCATATTTAAAATGTGTGTTTGTTACCTTTTAACCTATTTTGATAAAATTGTGTACAAAAATAGCATGAATCAAGAAAATAGGCAACTGTTATCGTTATCTGGGAAAATCAAAGAGTTCCGAATTTATAAAAACCTAAATGGACGTGGGTATCATCTAGTTATGTAATATGTATTTGACCACACATGAACATGCAACTAAATACCTCACTAATAAACTCTAATGAAAACTCGGAAATCATGAAGTGATGTCTCAATGGATGAGATGATTAAGCCTAATCTTACTTCCTTCACCATTTAATATAATTCTAGATAGCAAATATATTTGCATTTATATTAGTCGATCCCACAACTCATATCTGTAATAGTATGACTCATATCATCATAGTAAAAAACCAGACCTACGTTATTTATCATTAAAATTATGTTAACATTGTTTAAATTAAAAGATTAATCCATTGAAGAATAATTGGTAACAGCTGAATCTAAGCAAAGCATGCTATTCAACTTTTTAACACATTCTTCAATAGCTTAATAGTATATATATAATATATAATTGATGACAATGTGTTTTAATAGCTATGTTATCATCACTCTCGAGGTACCTATTTAATTAGCTTCAATGAGCTATGCTGTGAATTATGGGGTTTAGGCAGCCTTATGGCAGCATAAAATCATAGTTTATAAACCCTCCACAATGAACTCCTGTTATACCCACTACTTGCACAAGCTTCAAGTTCCATTCAAGATGAACGAGGATAGATATATTTAATAGTTGATTTCAAAAACATGTTTCTTAACCATTACAAACCTAAATAAGTGTATTTTTGTATGGATTAACAAACAAGAAGGAATGGAAATGGACCAAACATCTTTTGGAAAGGGACAAATAATATAGAACTAACACATTAAATAATTAACAACATATTGAAATGGCTGAAATTGGTAAGGGTGCATAAGTAAGCATCTCTCGTTCAGTTATCTAATTGTTCTGTTGTTTAGGATGGAGACCCTTGGACCATTGAGTCTTAGTGCTAAAAAACTTATGATTGATGATAGACATGTTATGGTTGACAGCCTTGCCTGGTAACATAAAAACTGGCTCATTTATTGCGCCTCTGATCAGCCTGGGTGTTTAGTGAGGAAATGCGGCCAGTATTCTTGGCACCATTCCATGCAGGCATGATTTGAACCATAATAAGGGTAAGCTAGCTAAATGTTTTAATGTCACATTTTAGCTTAAAAGAACATAATCCTAATTGCCTTAAAAAAACATAATCCTGTTTATCTAAATTATGTAAAAATAATAATAAATGAAAACTGACCTGTGTATTCTGGAAATAATGCCTCCATAGTGGCCTGATTTTGTCCTGACCACCTACATCCCATACGGTGAAACTGATGTTTTTGTATTCTACAGTTTCCACATTAAATCCTGAAAAATAATAGTGAAAATCATATTATGTGAACTGATTTTATTCAAATTTTCAATAATAAAGATCCTGACAACCATCCTACTGGCAGTGTTTTGGTTTTGGCAACACTGCCCAGATTGGATTTCTGGCTGACTCAATTTGGGAATTAACAATTTCAAATTCATCTCAGGTCTGACCTGTTGGGAGGCTTCAGCCATGGCTAGTCAATACCCTACTAGTAAAGTTTTGCTCTGGTACAATACTGCACAGAAACCTACTTATTAAATTAAATCATATGTAATTATCTAAAGGTATAGAGCAGCTACTCCAAACAAAATTTGTGTTCTGTGAGGCAGACCACCAACAGCTGTATAGGTATTAATATAAAATCCACCATCAAGTTGCAAGCAAAAGATGCAATTCACACCAAAAATTTCTTTTTTGGAATGGCCAGTTTGGTGCACAGTATACTGAAATTGTTGGTAGTACTTGAATTAAAATACCGACATACTCTTTATTTAATTCTAGATCCTTCCATCTAATTCTAAATTAATGCACTGAAAGGGGTTCGAACCTTTTTGTATGGAAGCTGGCATAGCGACCTGCCGCCATTTTGTTTTTTTTTTCGAAATCGCGGCGCACGATGGAAGTGGTATGTATGGATAGAGGACACATAGACGAACAAATAATGTCTACTATTAGGCTTATTTGGCTACTAAATCGCATCGCATCGCAATGAAACGCTATATTATGTCAAAGTATCTCGCGCGCGCGTGTTGGCTTGTCTACATATCTAACTAGCTGCAATACTTACCTACTTAAAAAAATGTTTTTAAGCTAAGTGACATGCGACCAACGCGACATGTCGACTGCGTTTCATTGCGATGCGTTTTAGTAGATAAATAATTAATAATAGTATGTAGTAGTTTTCTCGTGCTCCTAGTAGTATGTAATGTACCTATTCTCTTCTAATAAATAGTAATAATAATAATCAACCTAGAAACGATTATTTGGATACAATCTGACGCCTGTAGACATGTAATAAGTCTATTTTTAATGATTGTCGTTGTCCTCATATGTCTATCTTTACCTCCAAACATCTCGGTAACGTGACACTTTGGGGTACTATGTTACTTGACATTATTTGTTCGTCTATGTGTCCTCTACCCATACATACCACTTTCATTGTGCGCCGCAATTTCGAAAAAAAATCAAAATGGCGGCAGGTCGCTATGCCAGATCGGTTCTATCCCCTTTGTAGAGTCTCAAATAAAAACCACCTCAAGAAGGTATATGTATAGGTACGCAAACATTCTAGACAATAGGTCTAATATAATATAGTGTACTTGTTTTATAATAAAGCAAAGCATATTCTTCCAATGCCTTGTAACATGTTGCAGCAATACCAATCATCATTTTATCATCATGAAATCATTTCAACAGAAAAGTTAAATGATTACAATAATACCTACTACTATTGAAATAATTCAATATGTTAAAAATTAAAATGTTATTATTGCAAAAAAAAATCTGTTGAGCAAAATTCCAACATTTAAAAAAAAACTTAACTGATAGCCCACTATGCTACATAAAAACATAAACCATATTACAAAAATTCTGTCTGAATTTGCTTCCCACATGTATTCAGAATTATTCCTACTATGCAGTTTCATAAAATACTGACACTTTCAGGCTCTGCTTGAGTGACTCTACCATTGCATATTATAAAAAAGTACATTTTCTAATAATCACAATTTAAATCACTTTAAGTAAGTACTTATAAAAACAATTTGAGATGCACAGAATATAAGAATAAAATATTTTAGCACACCACTTTCTAACATTTAGCCTTTAGCAGTTTTGCACATGTTCAAATAAAGATGTGTAACTCAATAATATTGCACATAATAATATTATATGTTAACATAATGTTGACTGAAGTAACCTATAGTTCAAACAATAAATTAATACAAATTAAGCACAAATTTCAGTGAGATTTCTTCACAAAGAATCTATTTAAACATAATCTTGTTTAATTTTCACTTAATTGTACAGAACTAGCTTTTGCCCGCAGCTTTGCTCACATTAAGTTCGATTTTCATACCAAACCCCTATTTTACCCCTTTAAGGGTTGAATTTACGAAAATCCTTTCTTAGCAGCTGCCTATGATTTTATAGCATCTGTATGCCACATTTCAGCCCAATCCGTCCAGTGGTTTGAGAAGTGTGTTGATAGATCAATCAATCAATCAGACAGTCAGTCAGTCATCTTTTCTTTTTGTTTGTATTTATGTTTAACATCTACATTAATTCTAATAACAAGTAGGTAAACTAATAAAGATATCATATTAATAAGATTGCCGTTTCAAATAATAAGTGAGAGTGAGAGACAAGTGAAGATCTTCACATTTTCAAAACAGCAATAGTTTTGAAAATGTATAAAGCATATTACTTAGAAGAGGTAAAAATTAGTTGCACTTACCGATTGTGGGAATCGTTGTAACAATTTCTCCTAATTTTAGTTTGTATAAGATTGTGGTTTTACCAGCTGCATCAAGACCCACCATCAATATTCTCATTTCTTTTTTGCCAAACAGGCCTTTAAATAAATTTGCAAACATATTCCCCATTTTGTTAATTTATGAGCCGTCTGGAAGAGAAATTGAGAAATTATTAGAATCCATTCACTGTGACTCATCAGTCACTACACGTTACTTTAATCAATGATAATGACATGGCAAGTCCTAGCTACATTAGGACGTACATGGTTAAAATCCGACAACAGTTCCGTCTGATTAATTTGATTTAAGAAAGAAACACTGAAGTTACGTGTACATTTTGTGTAACACAAGTTGAACGTAGAAAATTACACAAAGATTACCGACACCGCTCTTGGTTGTTCTGTTGAGAGTCGCCACCCAGTTTGTATGGATCTATTTACGATTTATACAACACATTTCAATTTTTAAACAGCTTTATCAAGGATAGGACAGTACACTTACGTTTTTTTTCAAGAAAATCTAATCAAATATCAAGTAAAACGCTTCAATCCAATAAAGTCTACTATTCGCTGGATGTCAAAATGGCGGCGAACGTGGAAGTTGTTCGTGCCTATGCCACGTATCGGCGAAAGTGGCCAGCTTTTAATAATAATTTTTGATTATTATTTTAATACGACTTTAAAAAAAGCTGCTCAGTGCATTGTATTTATGCAAATAATTATGCGTCTAATATTTCCCCATTGCGTGATATAATTGCGTTTCTAAATCGTTGATTAAAATCATAAATTTATTTATGCGAAGAAAAATTGGGGCGCCCTTTCTTGAATCTAGCCACCCCAACCTCCAACAGTATGACATGACAGCATCTTTTTGACTTAATACAACAACCCAGAGCCGTAAAGCCAGTTAATACAAATTTAAAAAAAGCCCAGCGCCCTCTACTTGTCTACGTATACCACAGATGTATACAACTAGCTAATGCCCGCGACTTCGTCCGCGTGGTTTAAGTTTTTTTGATTCCCATGGGAACTCCTTAATTTTCCGGGATAAAAAGTAAGTATGTTACTGTCCCTGGGCCCCAATCATGTAAGAATGTCCGATCAAACGTTTAAGATTTTCGTCAAAGTAAAATAAACCATAAATTCATTGAATTAGAGCTCAATTTCGTCTGCCCATTCTTATACGTTTAGGTATGTACGATACCCTAAACGTATAAGAATGGGCAGACGAAATTGAGCTCTAATACAAATTTTGTTATGGTTTATTTTACTTTGACGCCGAACCTTTTCCATTTGATCAGCAATTCTTACATAATCGGGGGGCTGGTCCTCAACTATACCCATGCCAAAAATCACGTCGATCCGTTGCTCCGTTGCAACGTGATTGAAGGACAAACCAACAAACAAACACACATTCGCATTTATAATATTAGTATGATTACTCTATGATTACTCTATGATACTTACTCTGTTTTTCACACAGAGTTATAAAGAGAAGCAGAGTCAAGATAACGTACAAAATAGCGTGGCAATTACAAACACACGAAAACATTACGCACACATACACAAAACTCAGGGCCGAACCTTGTTGCTGCATAAAACATTATATTAATATGTAGGGTTAGGTTGCGTGAAAAAAATTGACCTAAAGACACCTATCATTTGGAAGCTATAATTTGTAAGGATTTTAAAAATAATTATTATTGGTACTTTTATAATTTCCTCATCACAAGCGATCACAACTGCAATATAGTAACACTAGTAATGGTAATCATCACCACGTGCGGGACCCTAGTCAATGTGGTGAATATAGATGTGAGCTCCGCGCTGCGTGTGATATCGTCACCGTCGCGCGCGGAGTTATAGTTCCTGTTACAACTCAAATCCTGAGGACTCCGTCAGTATCATGGCCAGTGGTTCTCGCGTCGTTCTCGCTCTGCGTCGACGCGCAGATGATGGGGATATTATTTAGAAGAACAGTACCAACGGATATCGTGTAAATACCGCCAGATTTTAGCTCAAAGTTCCTATAATTTCTTGGCAGTAAACCAAATAAATGTTGTTAAACAATCGAATCGAATCGTTATTCCAAAAAGAGGTTAAATAAAAAATTACAACAGGTGTTTTAAACTCACATGTTTTTTATTCAAATAAACTTTACAATTAGTGCTTTAGAATCTGTATTGAGGTTTTCAATAAAAATTAATGAAATTCATCCACCTAATGGAAGATAAGGTAAATTGGTACCTACTGAGTATAAGACCTCAACTAACTTTTCTTTGAAAATGGTCGGTATTGCACCAGGAGATAGAATTGTACGGAATATATTACGTTCTTAGATTATCTGTAAAATGCTTGGAGCATATAGCACTCCATGAGTTGGTCTGCCAGTCTTTTCTATTAATATTTTTATGCATAGGTCTCTCAGGTATTCATCCTTTGGAAACCTGAAATTAAAAGTCGAAGTTATATACTTAAAATAAAAGAGTCGTCGAGTCCGGCCCTGTAATTTGTTAAAGTTCTCAAAATGTCAAATAAGATTATTCAACAACATAAAGCATGTATTTCTACAGAAAACCATAATATTATAGTTTTAATATATGCATGGCTACATATTTCGTCATAACAACTATAAAATATTAGATATCTTAGCCTTGATACGATGCGATACGAAAACATTCCAAAGCTACATGATAGCATGAATTTTACTTACCGATGGAACGTTACTTCTGGGGTTTTCCTGTACGAAGCGTTGTAACACAGGGGGACACAACACTTCACCATTTTATTTCAGTAAATATTCATATAAATCTCCAAATTTCACAAAAAACTTATGACACCCATGACAACACAATGTAAACAAACGCCATAGGGCTCATAGATGTCTTATAATGACTGCCACGCATTGAATTTTTGTCAATATGTGCGTTGGTGTAGCACAGTGTTGCAGCAAATTAATACATACACATTTTTGCTTGCAGGGACACGGTCACACTAAGTCACACTGATTCGCATACACTTGTCTATGTGGGTGTGAAATTTATGTTGTGTCTGCTTCTATTTATATGTCTGTGGTTTTTCAGACAGAGCTTTTTTTTTCTGATCGGTGCACAGATTGCACAGAGTAGGTACGTCGGTGAACCTAGTCCTAGCCACAGAGTACTTTGTTTATTCCTAGCTCTCAAGTGACCTTCAATAATGTATATTATATAATTATTAAGTCCATGCCTTCTATTAATATATCTGTGCAAGTGACAAGCCATAACATCCTTCTCTATGAGTCTATGAACCTAGCCACAGAGGAACCTAGCGCAAACTGCAAAGGAACCTTGGAACCTTTTTTTCTGGTTGGTGGCGCGGTAGTAACTAACAGTAACTAATACCTGATCTGTGGTAACTAATACCGATCTGTGGCGCGAACGGATCAAATTGTAAATGCTGTTTATTTATTTAAAGGACCGGTGTTTAAATAAAATCATTATATATATTCAAACGATGTTTCTGAGTCCTTTACAGGGTTGGCTTTCGAAAGCGCCAAACTATACAATATTCAGAGTAAATAGGTTATCAAATTTTGATTATAGCAATTTGCAAAAATTCTTAGAGATGGTGAGTGAAAAAATCTAAATTAATTAATTACTTAGTTGGTACTTTATAGTAACTTTGTACTTACCTAAGCAGTTTTTCATACCTACCAATATTTTGCAAGTATATATACCTATCCAGTGTTGTATTTTTTTTTACTTTTTAGCAAAGAGAAGCTCTACATAGTCCAGTAATGCCTAAGATAACTTATGTAAAAACTGACTGTATTGTCATCGAGCCATGGCCTGCAGACACTGTTATAGAGAGAAATAAAAATGAAGTCATAGTTGATAGTATGTGTGGGGCTGCAGTGTTGAGGGGCTCACATGTTTATGCACCTGGAGTACTTGGTCTGCCCCCTAGTAGGTATATATCCATACTATACTAATAATAACACATGAAGAAGAATTTATTGGTGAACTATTCACTTACGACGCTTACTTTCCAAAATTATGATACTTGTTTTAGACTGCCAACTGAATGAAAAGGTTGATATTTATGCTGATCTAGATGGCCAGTGTAAGAGAGGTCTAAAAATACAATATGATGGAAACAAACAGTATGTTGGAACAGGACAGTTAAAAATGTTGCGTTATGAACTGTTTGATAATGGTGTGCAAGCAAAGTAAGGATTTTTGTTGTAAAAATATGTCTCACCATTTAATAATTGCAATAAACTTTTTTTTCTTTAAGCTAAAGGACCCAGTGCACTTACCCAGGACACGCATAAACAAAAACAAGAAAAAAAGTACATATTATAGTTCAGTAAGGGCCTGCACCTTGCCTGCACATAGACTGCAGTGCACGGGATTTTTCCCATGACAAAAATAACTGCATAAAAAGCATGCCACTAGTACCAAAATTGTTTTTGTACACACAATGATCATCATTACTATTAAGTTGTATTTCTATTTGTCGCATGAAAATCCCGTACCGTGACGTCTATGTGCAGGCCTTAAAATGTACAATACAGTACATAAAAGTTATTTAAACTATCAGGGAAGACCAAGAAGTTCTTCCAAAATATCATGGTCTACAAACCTACTTCTATTTCCAATTACTGTTTTAGCCAATATATAAAATTATTGTTAGTCATTTCATTCACTTAGATCACCAATCATCATTGTGCCTATTTATCCAAACATTGTCATTTTCTTTGTAAGGTATTATCATAATTTCAGTGGCATAGCAATACATACACTGCTACCTGCATCAAGATTGCCTGTGATTAATGAAATGGTATGCCCTAAAGGACAATTACTACTGCAGAATTTTCCATCTATTGTGGTTGGGTGGGTTGTTGATGCTAAGCCGTATGAGCATATTTTGGATATGTGTGCTGCACCAGGAAACAAAACCACTCACCTAGCTGAAATGTCTGATGGCAAAGTAAGTATAGAATGTTTACTGTGGTATATTAAGGCAGTTTTATGTTCCTAAAAAAAACTGTTATGTATCTAATATTAACATGTAGGTTTATAGTTCCTTGTTCCAAAAGAATGCTTAGTATGCTCTTTACCTTTTGTCTAAGTGGCTTAGTCTCCCTATACAATGCTTAATGATTCCCATAAAGTTATTCCTGCACTATGCTTAGTTATCCTCGCACAATGCTAAGTAATCCCATGCAATGCTTAGTATTGTTTCCTGCTTTTCCAACTTATTACTACTGATGATTTTACTAAAAACCTGGTTACACAATTAATTATCCAACTTTCAAGACATGTACCTAAACCAACACCAAAGCTGGAAAACTCAATAATTTGAATTTATTGTAATTATTTAATATAATTTTATTACAGTGCTTCACACACGAGGAAAGTTTCAAAAATTTTTTTCTCGGAACCGGCAGGATTTGAACCTGCGTCTCTTTGGGAATCGCGCCCTGAGCGCCTTGACCACTCGGCCACGGTTCACTTACCTGCCGGCTGCCAGTGACTAAATTTGAGATATGCATCTTTAATCCAGTCTTTTTACGCGGCTATCTTTGCCATCCCGTAGCGATATATTAAAGTATCGAAACTACTTTCAAAGGCCCATATTCAATGGAACTCTTTGAACGAGGAATAACACATTTTGCGTTTTACTAATTTTATAATTTTATTACAGTTCTTCACACACGAGGAAAGTTTCTAAACTTACTTAAATACATATCAAAAATTTTCGGAACCGGCAGGATTTGAACCTGCGTCTCTCTGGGAATCGCGCCCTGAGCGCCTTGACCACGGTTCACTTACATGAGACACGCAGGTTCAAATCCTGCCGGTTCTGAAAATTTTTGATATGTATTTAAGTAAGTTTATTTAATTTAGTTGCTTTTACAGGCACATATCATAGCAATTGACAAAAGTGAACAGAAAGTAGCCAAGATTTTGCAAACATGTGAGACGCAGGGTGTGTCTTGCGTCAATGCATACGCTTATGATTCACGAAAATGCCATTCTGATAATATTGGTGGTATAATTTGTCCACCATTTCATTCAAATACTTTTGACAAAGTTCTTTTGGACGCTCCTTGCAGCGGCTTAGGGCAAAGACCACAGCTAAGTGATTGTAAAATGTCTACAAAAATGTTACAATCCTACAAATTTGTTCAAAGACAGTTGTTTGATGCGGTCAGTAATAAAAGTTTATTTGTGCCTTATTTGTTGCTATGTTGTATAACTTTACAAAGTTGTTGTTGCGACTTGCGGCAAGGTTTCTCACATAGTATGAACAATAGAACATAGTTGCAACGCATGCTGGGCATTAGCTTGATGAATTCTTATTTGAAACAGCCTAATAATAAACAGTTTATTTTTAGGCTGTGAAAGTATTAAAAGTGGGTGGCAAATTAGTTTACAGCACATGTACTATAACAATAGATGAAAATGAAGGCATGGTTGCATGGGTGTTAGAAAAGTTCCCGTGCTTACAACTTATACCAGCAGAGCCATATTATGGAGGACCGGGTATACCGAATGTTGGTCTATCAGATGAGCAAAGGTAAATAAACTTCATCCAGAAATTAGATTTTTTCCGATCTCTCAGTTATTGAGAAATCACCAAATTTAATATGTAGTTTGTTTCCAATAAGATCCCTTCGCGTCACTGACGGATTATTTAAGGCTAGGTCCACATGTGATCAATTCGGCGTATTCTGGCGTATCGTATCGAGTATTCGTATTTCAAGCATGGACGTACAATGCTCCATGCATGCATGGACCATTTCGACCGTATCGTAATTTGTATCACTAGCTGTATCGTCACAAAAAACGCGTCCATTCTTGACCATATCGTATCATATCACTCATATTACTATAATTAATATTATTAGTATTAAGATACTACTTTAAGAGTCTGTAATATGCAATTTTGTTGTTTGAAATAGTTATTTATCTCGGAATTTGTAAAAGTTACCACCTTAATATTTGGAGTAATGATACTTCGAACTTTCATCTTGGATTACATAATTTAAAAACACGATTGGTGAAAATTCTCTCGATAGTATATTTTTTTGAAAAATACATGTTTTGCACACATTTTGCTATTTATCTTACGAAGCGCACACAATTTATCTTGGTTTTTTGTTTTGTCAAGTAACCTAGAAGTATTTCTTCAGTTACTTAATTTGATTTTTCGATTGTTTGTTTAATTAACTTGCAATTAGGTAAAAACAGTTTTTTTCGTTTAAATACGTTGCGCGTGTATCGCTCTGTACTACTCACTCACGAGTAAAGTCATAATTCGACATCCCGCTCTAAATCGGCGTTATGGCAGACTCTTAATTAATTATTTGCCTACTAAATCGCATCGCATTGCAATGAAACTCTATATTATGTCAAAGTATCTCGCGCGCGCGTGTTGGCTTGTCTTAAATGTCTTTCATCTGTCTTTCGCTGCATTATGAAATCTATACTTATAATAAAACTGTAACATGTCCAATTCTGTACATTGAAGGTATTTTGAATTTTTTTTTGGAGGGCACTCCTAATTCGATACTGAAGCCAAATCTGTAATTTTTTTCATTTTTGTCTGTCTGTCTGTATCTTGGCCGCGCATCACGCCGAAACTACTGAATGAATTCAAACGAAACTTGGCACGATTTGAGCCCATACTACGAGGTAGGACATAGGATACTTTTTATCCCGAAATTCTACCCCCGAAGGAGTGAAATAGGGGTTGAAAGTTTGTATGAAAGTCCTTAATTTCTCAAGTTATAGCCAAGAAACTTGATATATGAGCTGCGGGTTGAAAATGAAAACATGTGTTTCACAGTTTCTCAAAATTCCACCCCCGAAGGGGTGAAATAGGGGTTGAGAGTTTGTATGAAAATCCTTAATTTCTCAAGTTATAGCCATGAAACAGCATTTGGGCTTTCGTTAAAATATGAAGAAGTACGTGTTTCACCATTATAGGGGGATTATACCGTGGGATAGTAATATAGGCTACTTTTTATCCTGAAAAATTAACTGAAATACTTATTCCACGCGGACGAAGTCGCGGGAATCAGCTATAAAGAATATACATACATACATACATACATACATAGGCTACTTTTTATCCCGGAAAATTAATGAGTTCCCGCGGGAATCGAAAAAACTTAGTCCACGCGAACGAAGTCGCGGGCATCAGCTAGTGAACAATAAAATAATGTCAAGTTGCAAACTTAGATTATATAATAGCTCGTTGCAGAGACATGTGGAACTAAAGATCGCTATACTTATAATATACTTAGTAGTAGTTTTCTCGTGCTCCTAGTAGTAGGTAATGTACCTACTCTCTTCTAATAAACTGTAATAATAATAATCAACATAGAAACGATTATTTGGATACAATCTGACGCCTGTAGACACGTAATAAGTCTATTTTTAATGATTGTCGTTGTCCTCATATGTCTATCTTTACCTCCAAATAGCTCGGTAACGTGACACTTTGGGGTACTATGTTACTTGACATTATTTGTTTGTCTATGTGTCCTCTACCCATACATACCTTATTAATCGTGCGCCGCGATTTCGAAAAAAAAATCAAAATGGCGGAAGGTCGCTATGCCAGATCGGTTCAATCCCCTTTGGACGCCTCAAATAATTTTCTGCTATCCGCGTATCTTTTTCCTAAAGACAGTGTAGCGGCGAGTAGTCATCCCTATCAAAGGATGATTCAGCATTGATACAGTATAAAAATATGTCTACACTAACGCTTACGATACGAGACGTTCAGTGCGGAACGGGGCGTATAGTATCACAACGGCGTATATCCATGATCGCGTAAATTATTTATGCGTCCAACCTAGCGATTATGATACGCGCCAGTGACGGAGATACGACACGCTGAAATGATCAATATGTATATTCTGTAATGCGATAAGAATGTCGACTTTTAAAGAAAATAGGTATGCAAGAATTTATATGAAATTGAGTCTTCGTACTCGTAGTACTTTGCGTAAATCTTCGGAGCATTTGTCCGACGTTCACTAAGCATGCATAATAAATATGCACCAAAAATCCCATTAGCGTTATGATTGCCGTATTACCCTAACCTTTTTTTCTAATATTTGTTGGTACTGACTTATGTCGACGCAATGGTAGAAAATATTTAGTTTTCGGACGGAGCTGATGTGTGATCTTAGACTCTCGGCTCTATTAATATGAGATTTTTGTTCATAGGATATTGGTGCAAAGATTTGGGCCGGTGGACGATCCTTTACGGAAAGTAGAAGACTTATCTAAAAATACTATAGGCTTCTTTATAGCTTCCTTTATAAAAATCAATGATCATAAACAATGACGTGTAATTAAGATGTTATAAATAATATAATAAAGTATTAACTACCTTTATTATACTTTACCTGTGTATTATTTGAAATATTATTTACTGGCCTCCCGTGTCAAACCAATAAATTTTATTTCGTTTGCAAATTTAAAAAACGTGACAATCACTTATATCATCATTATGTTTAGGGTTTTTTTATATTAGTAGGTATATTGCAGTTTGGGTCCATTTAAAAACATTGAATCTAGGCTAATAGTTTATTTTTATTACTAGTAAAATTGTAAATAATAATTTCCTTACTATTCAAATTCTAAAACCCGTATACCTATGTTAATGTCGGCAAGATCACAATTATTATTCATTAATCATTTGTACCCAAAACATATTTGTACCATCGATCTCTATTTTGTACATTTCCTATAGACAAGTAACTACGCATGCAATATGAGCTGGTGACGTCACATTGCGATGCGCAAAAAATACGCTATAATATAAACGTAGCACTGAAACTAAATATATATCTATATTACTATGCTTGAAACAGTAAAAAACCCTTGTTCTCTGACATACAATCCAAATGCGAAGTGTAACAGAGCAGTAAGCATAAATATTATTTTGCATGCTTACTATTAATTACTGGCACTTATATCACATAAAAAAAGCTTAGCAACAGCGAGTACAAAAAAATTCAAAGCAACAAAAATAAAAATATGTACTTAATCAAATCCTTTCAACCCGCACCCAAACTCCACTTTCCGCTGTCAACAGAAAAGCTTTTCTATTGAATTTTATTGGCACTTCAGTTTTGGAGCACATAGAAAATTTATAATTTCGGACGAGCGTAATGATTGTTGCTTTAACGATGACCATCGCGAATCGAGCACCTGAAATTATAATGATAAAAGAGTTAAATAATTAGCGAAAGGTATTTTGTCCTTAATGTCTGGATCATTTCACATTAAAAAAAACAAAGCTAACGGTACACTCCTTTTTGTGCAAGAAGTGTATTTGGTAAATATTAAAGTATTATTTATTATGTAGTTAAGTTTATTAGTTTTGTATTAAATAACTAGTGCCTGACAGTGATAACATTAATTCTTATCTGGCTATATTTACAATATTTGTACAACAATATTGTTTTACTAAAGAGCAGATAAGAATAATAAAATAGATTTTGTGAATATTAAAATATATTTAAATGCGTAGCAGAAAATATTAATAAGTATTCGCTGATGCCCGCGACTTCGTCCACGTGGATTGAGTGGATATGGATATTAAGAATGGATAAAGAAAGTTAAGAAGTTATACCAATTTCAAAAGCTTTGTTTATTTAAGTATTATTGTATTTCATTTTGAGTTTATAAAGAGTATTATGGGTCTGGCATAATCTCACAGATTCAAAGATCCTTTAAAAATTTAGAATAGAAAATTAAAATTTTGCCCATTGAGTTAACAATATTTTTTTGGATCTAACTTTTTACTTGTTTTAGTTAAATATAAGCCATAACTTACCAATACAGTTTCTAGGACCAGCGCCAAACGCCAAAAACAAGTGGGAGGGTATTTCGTTTTTTCCCTCCCGCAAAAATCTTTCCGGTTTGAATTTTTCTGGTTCATGGTATATATCTGGGTCCATATGAATCCCGTATGCAGGTATTGCGACGAAATCTCCTACATTAAGGTGTACAGACGTTCCAGGCAAAGTGTACGGTTTTGTACATTTTCGATCAATCCTAGCCACAGGGGGATACATCCGCAGTGTCTCTGAAAGCAAACATTTAAAGGACTTGACCAGCGCAACTAGGGGAGCTTGCCTAGATATCGACGATGAATGTGCTGCAATTAACTCTTTATTATTGTAATTGTTATATTTTATAGTTTTCAGATAAAAAAGTTTCAGGAGTCTGAAGGCTCTGAAAACGGAGAAAATAAATGACAAAAGTTTCACCAAAAAACTGCTTTCCCACACTAGATGGTGCTAGTTGTTGTGGTGAGCGAGTCTAAAAAAATATGTAAGTATTGCTAACCACGTTTCTCAGGAAAATAATTAAGCTTTGCATTATTTGGGCATGGATGAGGATAATACTGGAATAAGAAAACTATATTTGCAAGAATTAAGTAATTCCTTTAAAAATCACGCTACATTGTACTGCTGCCACACTAGATGGCTCTAAACGTTTAGGATAGCGAGTCATTTCAACTATTCAACAACAGATGGCGCTAAACGTTTTGTTTAGCGAGTTTTTTCAACTATTCGACCAGAGATGGCAGACAGATGCAATGCCAGAGGGCGTTACGTTCCTTTAAACGCAGTGGTTATTTGAAAATGCTTTGTTCGATCAATTACACGTTTCATTGAGGCTTGTCAACTAACAAAAATAATTATAAACAAAACATACATTTCCTTTTCATTACTATTTAATTAATCAAAAATAAATCACTCATAATATTATATGGTATTAATGTAGGGTAACCAGATTATTATTAGGCATGGATAAAACGGAACGTCAAAATGAAGTAGTGCTTAAGAGGAAACCGGACGCTCAAGATTTAAACAATAAACGTTTTATTTTTTATAGACATTTTAACCTTGACCTTATTCGGAATAATAAATCCATAGTAATTTCGGTTTTAATTTTTAAACCTTACTGTAAAAACGGAAATCCTGCACATTGTCCCGAATCAGAGGGCAGTTACTGGTCATGTCATTTTAATGCTCGGCAGTCGACGTAAATTCAACGACTAACGGCATGCTCGACAGGCAATGGTGGAGGTGCCATTTTTTACCAAGACTATTTTGGCTTACTACATTAAGGCTTATTACCATTATTGGGCTTCCTCCACCAGTAAACTTAATAGTGCCAACCACTTTCAAAAATGTTTGGGTTATTGTTGTATAACTCAATCAGGTTAGCTCAATCATGCTTGCCTAAAATGATTGTTCATGAAGGCTTGTCAAGCTTGCAGTACACATTTTATTCCCCTTTTCCCTCCCAAATAAGCATAAAGGGTAGAAATGATAGTAATCTAAAGAAAACCAGCCAAGTCGGATTCGGACCTTGGAAGGACCATAAGGGTTGCAAACCTACCTTTCAGGTATGCTACCCTGAAAATGGAAACCAAACCTTCCATTGTTCATATTATAATAATTAAAGTCCACCCCTTATATGAGTTGTGGCTTCTATTTCTTACCTGTTACAAAAGCATCAAGATAATCCAGCTGTACAAGATGATCATAACAAAAGGCTTTTCCATACGTAATTTCCTCTATGTGGTCTCTTAATTTATTTTGAATTTCGGGTTGTATAGCCATCTGGTAAATAGCAAAGGATAATAGTGTGCTGGTCGTCTCGAAACCAGCTATAAGAAAGATCAACGCTTGCGCATCCACTGTGTCGTCGTCCAAATCTGGAAAAGATATTGTATAAAAAGTTTTAAGAGCCTAGAACATAATATACTCTTCTTGGCGGAGGCACTGCGGTGCCCCCAATATAATTATAATAATATATTCTCTGTAAATTGGCTAAAGCACTGGTCGTTTACAACGACAGCATATTATTGCTCTGGGGTTTAATTTAGGAATTAAACTTACGTCTTTCATTTTTTGTGTTAGCAATGTCTTCTTTCTCTGTTATAGAAGCATCAATTAAAAGCTGAAGAAAATCATTTCTTCTGCAAAAAACAATAATTAATATATAATTAATTAATAATTAATTTAACAACCATTATGATAAGCAAAACAGATTTGGTTTTGCTGGCAGATAATGAAAAAACAAGACTATTCTTCTTGCTTATAACATGGTTAGCTGATTCATTTTACTGACCTAGTTCCTGTGGATACCCTTTCAGACCTGGTCTTCCGTAATATTGATGCCAGTTTTTTATTTGCTTCATAATTGAAAAATGATATATTAATATATTTTAACAATGAAGGTGCAAATAATAAAATTGAAAACATCAACAGCCTTTTGGATACAGACATCTTATTGAAGTCCATTGCAATCTAAAACAAAATAAACACTCAAATATCACTGAGCTAAACAAACTTTTACATTGTTTTTACTCAGTAAGTTTAAATTGTATTTTTATTAATTTTTGAGAACTATATATCTAGTAAGTATCTACTCCACCTCTCCAAGAGGAATAGAGAATGCATTATGAAGGATTACTCACAAACCCATCACACACACACACACACACACACGCCATGTAATTCTTAAAACACCATAGACATAGACATTTCATGGCATTCTACAAACAAGTATTAGGTATCTATACTAATATTATAAATGCGAAAGTTTGGATGGATGGATGTTTGTAAATAACGCCAGAGCGGCTGAATGGATCTGGATGAAATTTGGCACAGAGATAGAATAACATATAGGTTACTTTTTATCCAGTAAAATTGAAGAGTTCCTGCGGGAACCACAAACCTCAATCAACGCGGACGAAGTCACAGGTATCAGCTAGCATATAATAATCATTTGTTACCTTTTTGAATTCAGCATTTTCATCTTTGAGGCTATCAGTGCTTATGCCAAATGCACACACACCTGTGATTTCTAATGTCAGGTGGACCATCATATCTTTTATCTCAATATCAGAATTATCTAAACAACAAGAAAAATTAATATTATAATATTATACTTATTTATGAGTTTAGGACACTTTAATTAACATCAAAATAATTTAAATAAGATATATTTTTATCTAAACAATAAATTAATGATTAGCATGCTTTATTCATATGTGGAAACTCCTCCAGTCTTAAATGGCACACAACATCATAAATATTGATGAAGGTGCCTCTCATACGGACTTCTACATAAACTGTGTCTGCAGTGTAAAAAAGAATCCAATACTTACATAAGAAGATTACCAGTTTAAAGAATGGTGGCTGATACTTACTATATTTTTCTAAGAAACTGACCAGTTGGTCTGTACATTCCTGAATTAATGGAAACATATTTTTTAACCGGGCTGAACTGAATGCTGGTGTCACCAAACTACGTACTGCTTTCCATTCTGAACCCTAAAACATAAGTTTTTATTTATTTATAGACTAGTCCTTGGCTGCAATCGAGCTGCAATATGCAGCTCAATTAAAAGCGGAAGGGAAAACACGCTGGATGGCATTCCATGTCCTATTGCTTTCAATTCGAATTTTTGTTTTTATTTTATTTTTAATAATTATTAGCAATTCTAAATGTGATAACAGCAACGCTGTCACAAGGTCAGATAAATTGTGATGTGAGTTAGGTATATAGGTATGTTATAGTCCAAAGCTGATGTGTGGGCACATTGTGATTGGCCTAGGCAAACCTCAGAACTGGCCAGGAACTTTGACTATTGCCGAGTGAGTTTTCAGGCCAATCGAGAAGTCCTCAAATTTCCAGTCCAAAGCCAAAACTTAGATAACTAAACTAAACTATAACATATACATAAATAGTATTTATATATAGATAAAAAATCTTACCCTTAAGTGTAGAATAGACCTATTGATGTATTTAGGTTCATTGGTTGGGAGGAAAGGCCTATCAATAAAATGGTCAGAGTCCCTAATTGTAATTGCTTTTATTAGATCAGGATCAAGGATGTACAAAACTGGCCTTCTTCCTTCAAAGATACCTACAATAAATTTCCATTTTTAGGCTTAATATATTAATTTTGTACACCTTCCGCTGGAATGCATTTATCTCTCACTCATTAACATCGGAATCTGTCTCTGATCAGATAGTTATGGTGGGGAAGTAGTTACAGGAGATTGCCAAAATTCAGTCGTTTAGATTATTGTGCAATCAGTAATATAATGTAACAGCTTCAATTTTTATTTATAGGAACACCAGATCTGATTACCTAATATTATAGCCTGCTGACATGCCAAATTCCGGCTATCGAACAAGTAGGTACTGGGCACCAGTGGAATCAAGCTACATAACAACATAATCGTTGAATGGTAATCGTAAACTTTGGCTGCTAATTATTTAAGAAATTATTCTACAGATATATAGACATATCTATATCTACAGAAATGGTATATACTTAGTTTAAATGCTAAATATCTAAGTAAAATTATTATTATAATATTTATTTATTTAATAACTATTTATATTTACCTCCAAATGGTTGTCCTTTGAAGTATTTGTAAGTATCTAGTTGAAACATTATAAAAGACTTTTTACCAATTAATCTCACTAAAATGTTCCCAAAGAAAATTGTAGGCTATAAGTAACTTATTCTACGTTTTTCAAAATAATCAAACGTATTTGTATAATGGAAATATACGAAAAACACCAAGCTGAAAAATAACAACAGTTTCCATTCTTCTGAAAAAAACATCAGCAATTTGTTATAATTATCCATGTTTATAAATAAACTAAGTATTCAAAGTTAATTTCTAAGATTTTTTTGATAAAATCTCGTTCCGTTACTGCCTCACAGAGCACATAGCACACTCGCAGTGACAGGCACCGACCAGAAACAAAAGTGACAGGAGGAGGAGGACTTTTTTTTTTTATAACTTGTTTTACGGCTCTGGGTTCTAGCCCTTTTGAGCCTGAATACTGTCTGTGGAATACTACTACTACCAGAAAACACAGACATATAACTCTGTGCACAGTTTTACTGTACCACCCTGTGGTACCACCTCATGCCGGCTCTTCACGCTGGGCGAATGCAGACGAGCGGCGGCGAGCGCGAGTGTGAAGAAGGCCCGCTCGGGACGTCTCGTGCGCTCTCGCCTCGCCTCGCCTCGCCTCGCCGCCGCTCGCTTTGATGGGCGGTTTTTCGACGAAAGATCTTGGACGATCGACGCATTTGGGCTTTCAGTTAGATATGAAGAAGTAGGTATATGTATTTCAAATTTTGTGCTATTGGTAGGTACGCACATAATTATAATGAGTAAGCGCGTACAAAGCTGTTGCAGCAAGGACTTTTTCAGTGTCAACCAGCATCTTCGACGGTTTGCCGGCAAATGAGGTACCCGAGCGTGTGGAGAGGTACCTCTCGCCTCGGCAGCACTCGCCGAGTACCGCGCCCGAGCGCCTCGTCCGAGCGTGAAGTGCTAGCATCAGCGTCAGAGTCTTCAGCTCTCGGTAGAGGGGTCCCTAGACGGTCATGCGGCATGACATGCGTTACGTGCTGTCATGCATGCATGACCGTTTAATTGTATTGATTGATGTGAATGATATGCAAATTTTACCTATCCCTATCCCATGACATGACATGATGTAAATATTACCTATCCCTTTCGGTTACACGCTGACCCTGATTCTAGAGATTCCTGCTTCTATGGTTTCAACCCTATGTTTCAACGCTTTGATTAGGACGGACGGATATGTACCTACACAGATTATATAAGTTTAAAGGAGGTTTTATCAGGGTCTACCTTATATAAGTACCTATTGTGGGTCACAGACATATAAATAGAAGCAGACACAACATAAATTTCACACCCACATAGACAAGTGTATGCGAATCAGTGTGACTTAGTGTGACCGTGTCCCTGCAAGCAAAAATGTGTATGTATTAATTTGCTGCAACACTGTGCTACACCAACGCACACATTGACAAAAATTCAATGCGTGGCAGTCATTATAAGACATCTATGAGACCTATGGCGTTTGTTTACATTGTGTTGTCTTGGGTGTCATAAGTTTTTTGTGAAATTTGGAGATTTATATGAATATTTACTGAAATAAAATGGTGAAGTGTTGTGCCCCCCTGTGTTACAACGCTTCGTACAGGAAAACCCCAGAAGTAACGTTCCATCGGTAAGTAAAATTCATGCTATCATGTAGCTTTGGAATGTTTTCGTATCGCATCGTATCAAGGCTAAGATATCTAATATTTTATAGTTGTTATGACGAAATATGTAGCCATGCATATATTAAAACTATAATATTATGGTTTTCTGTAGAAATACATGCTTTAAGTTGTTGAATAATCTTTTTTGACATTTTGAGAACTTTAACAAATTACAGGGCCGGACTCGACGACTCTTTTAAGTATATACCTAACTTCGACGTTTAATTTCAGGTTTCCAAAGGATGAATACCTGAGAGACCTATGCATAAAAATATTAATAGAAAAGACTGGCAGACCAACTCATGGAGTGCTATATGCTCCAAGCATTTTACAGATAATCTAAGAACGTAATATATTCCGTACAATTCTATCTCCTGGTGCAATACCGACCATTTTCAAAGAAAAGTTAGTTGAGGTCTTATACTAAGTAGGTACCAATTAACTTATCTTCCATTAGGTGGATGAATTTCATTAATTTTTATTGAAAACCTCAATACAGTCATTCTAAAGCACTAATTGTAAAGTTTATTTGAATAAAAAACATGTGAGTTTAAAACACCTGTTGTAATTTTTTATTTAACCTCTTTTTGGAATAACGATTCGATTCGATTGTTTAACAACATTTATTTGGCTTACTGCCAAGAAGTTATTGTCAATAGGAACTTTGAGCTAAAATCTGGCGGTATTTACACGATATCCGTTGGTACTGTTCTTCTAAATAATATCCCCATCACCTGCGCGTCGACGCAGAGCGAGAACGACGCGAGAACCACTGGCCATGATACTGACGGAGTCCTCAGGATTTGAGTTGTAACAGGAGTTATAACTCCGCGCGCGACGGTGACGATATCACACGCAGCGCGGAGCTCACATCTATATTCACCACATTGACTAGGGTCCCGCACGTGGTGATGATTACCATTACTAGTGTTACTATATTGCAGTTGTGATCGCTTGTGATGAGGAAATTATAAAAGTACCAATAATAATTATTTTTAAAATCCTTACAAATTATAGCTTCCAAATGATAGGTGTCTTTAGGTCAATTTTTTTCACGCAACCTAACCCTGCATATTAATATAATGTTTTATGCAGCAACAAGGTTCGGCCCTGAGTTTTTTGTATGTGTGCGTAATGTTTTCGTGTGTTTGTAATTGCCACGCTATTTTGTACGTTATCTTGCCTCTGCTTCTCTTTATAACTCTGTGTTGTGGGTCTACTAACATAGAGTCCTTACTAAATTCGTAATTTCCCACCGGTAATTTCCACAGGTAATTTCCTACTCAAGTCACACGAGCAGTGTTTCCACAATGAGGGGAAATTCCCCATTTGAGGGGAAATTAGGGTCCATAGGGGAAGAAAAAGGGGAAGACATTAAAAGGGGAAATTGCGGAAAATCATGGGTAAAACCTAGCTTAAAATATTGCGGTAAATTTCGGAACTATTTTTTACTAGCTGATGCCCGCGACTTCGTCCGCGTGGATTGAGGTTTTTCGGTTCCCGCGGGAACTCTTTAATTTTCCGGGATAAAAAGTAGCCTATGTGCTATTCCAGACTATAATCTATCTCTGTGCCAAATTTCATCCAGATCCGTTCATCCGTTGGAGCGTGATTGAGTAACAAACATACATCCATACATCCAAACTTTCGCATTTATAATATTTATTTGATTGACTCTACCGTGGACTAGCGTGTTGTATATGTATAAGAAACAGTGACAACACGTGCAGGTGGCGTATAATTACCCTTATTTCCATTCTGTTTAAGGCCTAAAATATTATTCTGTGCTAAAATGTATGTGCTGATTGCGTAAACTGACTTGGAATAAGAGGTGAGTATACAGCCCCAAGTTTTATAGATTTCTGGTGAGGCTTACGAATCTACATTAATCTACGAAAAATACATTTAGTGTAAATAATATTATCATAGCATATTATCACCAGAGGCGTGGGCAGGCTATAGAAGAATATCCATTTTTTAGTTACTACACTAGGGCCAAAAGTAAAAACTACAGTAGAAAAATTTTTGAGGGGAAATAAGCTCTGAGAAGGGGAAATTTGAATTGAGGCGCGGGGAAAGGAAATCATTAAAGTGGAAACACTGCACACGAGTCCTTTGCGCGAGCCCAAGTATTTTAGAAACGTGTTAAAACCATGGTGGTTTCTCTTAGAACTCTGAGATAAACTAGCTAAAATGCGCCATCTAGGAGCTGATTTCGAAACAATCAGGCAATGAAAAACTGTTGAAACTGTTGAATATCATTAGAATACGAAGGTAAATTTCGCCGCCATCAACGAAGTTATAATAGCTTTGGTGTGAAACACGTTGCTCACGAAAACAGGAGACCCCGGTTCGAGTCCAGTGTCCTCCGGTCCAATTTTAGTTTTTTCCCTTTTTTTAAAATATAATATAATATTTTATTTAAAAAAATAAATCTCTCTTAAATTTCTCTCCATATAATATTAAATAACGGGCATTCACTCTATTTAGTACCATATCCGTCTCCTAGATGGCGCTTTTCAAAGCGGCCATTTGACGGCTTGACTTACCCACAGAGTTATGACTTACCAGTCTATCTCCGTTTATACACTGTAGTCTGTGGTTAAAACCTAATCCTTGCCTGAAAGGTAGGTACATAATATTTACTTACCTACTATTTTAATAAATTCTGTGATTCAACATAGATTAGAAATATTAAGAATAAAGAACAATAGAAAATAATAAGTACGTACAAGTATCTAACATGGGGAAAACTTCGAAGGACAAAAGGGATATCTACTACAGATTAGCAAAGGAAGAAGGTTGGAGGGCGAGAAGTGCTTTTAAACTACTGCAGATAAACGAAGAGTATGATATATTTAATGGTGTACTGCGTGCAGTGGATCTGTGCGCTGCACCAGGGAGCTGGAGCCAGGTTCTGACAAAAAAGCTACGACAAAATACAGACAATGCTGATGAAGTCAAAATAGTTGCTGTAGACCTGCAAGCTATGGCATCGCTGCCAGGAGTGAAACAAATACAAGGTGACATCACCAAAGTATCCACAGCCAATGAAATTATAAAAGAGTTTGAAGGTTTGAAAGCTGATCTAGTTGTTTGCGATGGAGCACCAGATGTCACAGGGCTTCATGATATTGATGAATATGTACAGTCACAACTTCTCCTTGCAGCGTTGAACATAACAACACATGTATTGAAGACTGGTGGTGTATTTGTAGCAAAAATATTCAGAGGGAAGGATGTTACTCTTTTGTACTCACAGCTAAAACTTTTTTTTGAATTTGTCACAGTTTCCAAACCGAGAAGCTCAAGAAATTCCAGCATAGAGGCTTTTGTGATATGCCAGAATTATAATCCACCAGAGGGTTATACACCTACTATGGTAAATCCACTCTTAGATCACAAATATTGTGATTTTAATCAGTTCACTGGACCAAATAGGTTTATTGTTCCATTTAATGCATGTGGAGACTTGAGTGCCTACGATTCTGATACATCATATCCACTGTTGTTGGAAGGCCAAACTTCATATGAATACAAGGATCCAGTACAGGGCCCTATTAATCCTCCCTATAGAGAAATATTAGAAAAAACTAAATCTATGCAAATTAAAAGCAATAATAAGTAACTATTTGTCTTATTTCAATATTATAAATTTCTTTTCAAACTAGTACTGGGCTCATTGGATTTGTCTTGCAAAAAAAAAAAAAAATTGATGGAGTTATAACTTAAAGTATGTGTCACAAACGAAGTACCGAAGCAATTAGTGGAACTAGTACATTTTCAACAATAATTATTGCTTAAACATGCTACCTATTAGCGCCACCTCTACACAACTTCTTCGTGCCACGGACTACCTATCACGGTACCTATACGGTATCATGAGTACTTGAAGAGTTATAGTTTAGTTAGTTTGTGGGTTTGTCCTTCAATAATACGCAACCAACCGAGCACGTGATTTTTGGCATGGATATACAGTGTGTTCCGATAGACACTGCGAGCACTGTTCAGTGCTCTTTACTGTGGAGAAATTCGTTCCGTTATGACTGACAGTAAACTGCCGCAGTATCCTAGGGAAATATATGACGTCATATTTCGACGCCATTTTTGTACTGTGAGCACTGGCGTTTTCGAGGTAAGGTGCTCTCAGTGCTTTGATCACGT
Organism: Erebia ligea; assembly: GCA_917051295.2. Lineage (NCBI taxonomy): Eukaryota > Metazoa > Arthropoda > Insecta > Lepidoptera > Nymphalidae > Erebia > Erebia ligea. The sequence continues at coordinate 8,122,251 of OU785233.1, read as the reverse complement.
GATCTACTGCTGGACTGTGTTCCGTTTTTAACAGTAACCAGTATAGCTTACTATAAAGGAACGGCTTCGCAGTATAGGTACTAAATTGACGTCACACCTTACAGTGCTCGCAGTGTATTTCGGAACATACCCATAGTTGAGGACATGGAGTGACATAATGCTACTTTTTATTCCGGAAAACTAAGGAGTTCCCGCGGAAATCGAAAAACTTAAACGTCGCGGGCATCATCTAGTCTACACCTACTAATACTAGCTGATGCCCGCGACTTCGTCCGCGTGGATCGAGGTTTTTCGGTTCCCGCGGGAACTCCTTAATTTTCCATTATAAAAAGTAGCCTACTTATGTGTTATTCCAGACTATAGATAATCTATCTCTATGCCAAATATCATCCAGATCTGTTCAGCCGTTGGGGCGTGATTGAGTAACAAACATCCGTATCCATAGGTACATCCATCCAAACTTTCGCATTTATAATATTAGTAGGTATAGATTTCTATCCTAACCAGTTCCCTACCCTAACCTAAAGAGTTCCCGCGGGAACCGAAAACCTCATCCACGCGGACGAAGTCGAGGGCATCAGCTAGTATGTAATAACATAGACAGTAGAGTAAGTAGGTATAAGAAACTCCATTTTTAAATATTTTTTTAAATCTACATCTGCAGTCATCTTCAGATTTCAATTTTGCCATTCATTGGAAAATGTCAAAATTTTGAGTTTGTTAAACAAGATTTCAAAATCTACCTATCAAAATTTTTGTTTGAATTACAGTTTCAATAATATAAATTCGTGGTAATAATTTCTAAAATGGGAAAATATAAACTACCCACTTTGCAACAATTTCTAAAGAATAAAGTAAGTTCCTATACCTAGTAACTACCTACCTACCTACCTAATCAGCTTTTAGCCATCTTTTAGCAGCAGTCATGAATTTCATTAGTGTTGTAAGTCATAAAGTCTAACTAATTAGAAATTTTAGCCCAGCCGCATATTTTCAGAATAAAATTATACTCTCGTTAGAACCATCAACAATGTCACGGAACAAGTCGGCGTGACCTACGTGTCGCATGGATGTCTCGACGACGACGACCTCCGTGGCGCAGTGTTGAGCGCTGTTGCCTTAACGTGCGGAGGTCCCGGGTTCGATCCCCGGCAGGGTTTAAAAATTAATAATTTCTTAATTTTCCCTGGTCTGGCCAGGAAGCTTCGGCCGTGGCTAGTTACCACCCTATACCGGTAAAGACGTGCCTCCAAGCGATTTAGCGTTCCGGTACGATGCCGTGTAGAAACCGAATAGGGGTAGGTATGGCATAGAGTTATAATGGGGTATGGGTTTAATTTAACTCTCATGTGCCTAATAGGTTAGCCCGCTACCATCTTAGACTGCATCATCACTTACCATCAGGTGAGATCGCAGTCAAGGGCTAACTTGTAGTGGATAAAAAAATATCTAAGTATTCCACTACAAATTAGCCCTTTACTGCAGTTTCACCCCGGTCGTACCTGTAACTTCTTGTTGCTAAGTGATGATGCAGTGTTGTGTCTAATGCTGAGATCTATAAAGCGAATTTTGACTTTGCTTAGACTTAAGACGGTTAAAACGAGACAGATTTATGTTACATAAGTCCACCACTACAGCCCATTAACGTCCCACTGCTGGGCACAGGGGGTCTACTCTCTTTCTCTAAAACGAAACTTCGCAAACAAACGAACGAAATTTCGTTAACTCCTCTCCTACATAATATTATCTCTATGCTCCTCTCTATTTCGTTTTCGTACACGCAGACGAAGTACGGATCCATATAAAATTTTCGTCACCGATTGGATTGAACGATTTTGTGTGGGTCTAATAACCGACTAATTACGTTCGTTTGCGAAGTTTCGTTTGAGAGAAAGAGAGTAGACCCCCAGGCCTCCACCCTCATAGAAAAGAGGGGAATTAGAGCTTAGACCCACCACGCTGCTCCAATGCGGGTTGGCGGGCTTTAACGACTATTATCATGTTAGTGATAATAACCGGGACCGACGGCTTAACGTGCTCGGGGGCCCGAGGCACGGGGGTGAAACACCGTCAACTTCCTAACTCCGAGCTTGTACTGAGAATTTTTAATCAGAAAAACTCAACACTTAATTATGGCCCGACCCGGGATTCGAACCCGGGACCTCGTCAGCCGCAGTCGAACATGATAACCACTAGACCAACGAGGCAGTTCATAACATACATAAATAATTTAACGTTACTTATGTCCATCTCATTTTAATTCTAAGTAAAGTCTGAGACAAGTCAAAGTACGCAATATAGAATCTCAGCCTAAGATCGTCCTTACCTGTTCTACACGGTATTGGTATTGTACCGAAACCTTAGATCACTTAGCGGCACGCCGCACGTCTTTGTGGGTGATAAGTAGGTAACTAGCCTCGGCCGAAGCCTTCCACAAGGTATAATCGTGCTACCTCTGGTAGGTATACATTATAGAAGTTATGAAGATGTTACTAAAACCTAATTTAATGGAATATTACAAGAATTATTTTAAGTAGGTACATACTTGTTGGCAGAAAATCTACGACCCCAAGGAGCCAGTATGGGTTTACCTTGAAAGAGAGATGAGAGAAAATATCGATAAGAAGCCGTATAATGAGAAAGTGGGCAAATGGCTTCGGTTTTTGAAAGATTTAAAATATTATTATTATTGCGAACGTAAGATTTTAACTTCACTTACATTCAAATATATTATAATATTAATATTTAATAAATATTATAATATAATAATTGAATGTAACTGAAGTCCATCAATGAATCCATTCAATATTAGGCCACGTGTTACGGGAAGGATATAGGTATTGATGATTTTAGAGATGTCCTATTAATGGAAGTGGAGTGGAGGGTGCAACCCCCTCAAAATCGCTACCTGATATTTTGTGTAAGTAGGCATACCTACTTACCTACTGTTAGTACTTTTGGTCAGTAAGTAAATTACCGTTTGACTTCTTTTACCATATTTTGTGACTTGTCAATGTCGCTAGATATCTTACGAGAAAACAACTCTCGGAAACGCAATAAGAGTAAAAGAAATTGATATTTAATATGTAATAATATGCCTACTTAACTAATTAGCCTATATAAATAACTAGCTGATGCCCGCGACTTGATCCGCGAGGTTTAAGTTTTTTTTATTCCCGCGGGAAATCCCTAATTTTCCGGGATAAAAAGTAGCTTAAGTCACTCTCTAAGTCCTCAACTATATACCCATGCCAAAAATCACGCCGATCCGTTGCTCCGTTGCGGCGTGATTGAAGGACAAACAAACAAACACACTTTCGCATTTATAATATTAGTACCTATGAAGTATGATACCGAGCAGTTCCTATCCTACCTACTCACCACGAGGTATCCTATAATCCTATATGGTGCGGACTGCTGTCGAGGTGAATCGGTATTACAACCAGGCAGGCTGATAGGCAGGTAAAACTACTTACCAGGTAGGCTGTACTGAACTTAATTTTTTGCGTTTTATAGAAAAACGAAAAGTGAAACGGTTGCATCGGGAAGTCGGACCACCTTGGTATTGCGAGCTTTCCAGCAGTCAGAGGGAAGTTCTCAGCAGTCTAAAGGCAAATATCCACCAAGACTTACTTGAAGATTTGCCGGCCAGAGTACGCAAATCCCTTTCCGATTTAGGAATCACGTTAAAATTACCTAAGAAATTATTAATGACGGCTATGACGGATTCTGTTGAAGATCCTGGCGTATTCATATGGAACCTTTATACGGCTTACTACAAAAAACCTCCAAGTGAATTGCGCCCCGGTAAACCCTATTTTATTTGCAGCTTATTACCTACATGTTGTTATGCCATCTTTCTTGCTAACTATTTATATTGTGTGGTGGTACGGAACCCTTGTGCGCGTGTCTGACTCGTACTTGACTTATTTTTTAAATTCTACTACAAGAGTTCTTGCGATCTCACGTCGGAGGAGTATAGTATAGCAGTTTACACTTTACACGGCCAAAGCATTGTACCGGAACGCTAAATTGCTTGGTGGTAGATAATTTTTTGCCAATGCCGGTAATGGTAACCACGGGCAAAGTCTACCACCAGACCAGATCAGTCATAATTTTAGATTTTCCGGGGATCGAAACCTGGACCTCCTTATAAGACCACGGCGCTAACCACTACGCCGTGGAGGTCGTCAAACTTGGGTAGGTAGCACATATATTTCATTTTTTCTTTATCAATGTTTCAGTATACGATATGAATGCAATGATTTTAATGTCATGCTTAGTATTTGTGGATTTAACGGAATGTGTTCAGAGGCTCGAAAAGTTAACGTTTACACCTCGGGTGCCGCTAGTCGTTCCTGAGAAAAGTAATTTATTTTTATTTAAGAAACACTATTCAGAGTAATGAGTAATTACCTACCTATTTATAGATCGAATTTAATTTGTTATCTTATAATATCGTAGAACCTCGAAAAAATACCCAACCCAATACCCGTTACGGCGAATATTTACAAAAAAATTACGTCAGATGTTATAGCACTCATTCAAAGAAGAAACCGCCTGAAAAGCCTCTGCCACTTGGATATAAAGTTAGACTTCGCAGTACTGAGGTGGGCATACATTTTTATTACTATGCGGTTAAATTAATTTTTAATTAAAACATGGATGAGTTGGAACTCGAAATATAATAATAAATCGGTCAAGGGTGTTTCGGAATACGCATGAAGTCCACTAGTCCACTAACGGAACCCCCTGTTGAGTAAGAGTGGAATTTTTCCATCTATTTTTTATCTCTACCGGTAGATATATTAATGGAAATAGTACTGCCCAGGCCGGAAATAAAGTAATTTACAGCTGAGTAATATTCTTCCCCCTTCCCTTCTTCTCTGAGGACTTCCCAAGTTAACAAGGACGAGGTGCCAGCCGAGGCCTTAAATTGATCAAACAAGGCCGTGAATTGCTTTTTCGGTCGGGACTTGTCTCGGCTTTTTCTGGGATTTCAGACTAAAATAGCATATAAACTCGTTCTTCATTATAATTTTTTTTTTTAATTTTCTTTTGCAGAGCTACGAGAAACTTTGCAAAGACCATTCATTTGTAAGTATAATTTTAAGATTTCTTGTTGGGTTTATGAGCATTACATTTCTATTATATTCGTAACTAAGTATAATAATATTAATTCACCACCAACAGCTAGAGAAACGTAAAGAGAGAAACAAAAAGGAACAGCAAACCGAACGAGTGTGTAATTACAAATTTTGGGAACCGCCTAGTACACTCCGTTAGTATTTTTATTGACTTACGTAGTTAATCACAATACACACACAATTAGGTAGTTACCAGTACCACAGAAGAAAACAGAACTTACAAGTACGAACATACTTAAGTCTCTATACCTGCGAGGCTAGGTGAACGCCACGCGACGCGACGTGATGCGACGCCATAAAAAACAGATGTACGAGATCGACGCCACAACGTCTGTCATTTTCTATGGCGTTGTATCGCGTGGCGTCTCTTCTGTCGCTCGCCTAGCACAACGGATAAGGGTGCCAGTCCCATTAAAGCGGAGCGAAGGGGAGATAGGTACCTCTATGCCATACAGATCAATGATCATCCTACAGAGACTCGAAACAGTTATCGCGTCATCGCGTATCGCGTGGTCCGGCCAATACATCTTCGCTCCGCTGCGCTTCAGTTGGGCAGGTAAAATACATTCTCCAGCAAAAAAGCCCAAAGAATATAGAAACGCATTGACATTAGTCAGTGAGGTTGAGTGGAGGCAAGGAAACCATGCGAGTTTACATAATATGGGTGTAACGTGAAGATGTGTAAAATACACCTTATACCACAGATCAGAGAATCAAGGTCTCATATCTGTGCCTTATACTATCTGAGAGGTCAGTTTCGAGGTGTATAGTTGGAATAAATAATGATGGCACAAGTTTATTAAATCACGTAATAATATTTTTTCAGGTAACTCGAACCCCAAAAGTGCTAATTTAGTAAGCAAGCAGAAAATGCTAAAGAAACGAGCAAAACCAAAGTTTAAGGCACCGTATAAACACGTTCAGTATCAAGTCGGTGGAGTAGCCTTTGTAGGAAATGAACCACGATATCTTTTAAACAGTGAGTACCTATTTACCTATATCTTAAACATTTTCATTCTTGTTTAACCTTTGTCCTAGGTGACGAAAGCGACGCGAGGGAACGCGACGCGATACGATTCCATAGAAAACGACGAACTTATCTTCGCGACAACGTGGGTAATCATGTGAAGGATCGGCTACTGTTTGATACTGTCGCGGCGCGTCGTATTGAAGTCGCGATTTCGCTTTTGCTGCTGACGTTGTAGGACATCTGCCCGTAGGTCTATGGAGTCATATTGCGTCTCGTCGCTTTCTTCGCTCACCTAGGACAATGAGTTAGACAATAGACATATCTGATCAGTTTGACATGCGTTTTATTATTAAAATTTTTAGATGTTGCCGTTCTATCAACGGGTCACATACCAATAAATGGAGGAGTTACTTTATTCAACGGGGAAACAATCACAACGATACTCGGTTATTGGAAATTCCCGCGTGTCGTCAAACAAATATGTGATGCGACTTGTGATTGCTTAGCTCAATGGTAACTTATAAATACTTACGTCTGTAAGATGTATCTTATCCTCTTAGATGTTTAATTACTTAATCACTGGGGCTGATTCTGTATTGCACAATCTCTAAACTAAACTAAAATTAGAGCATTACAAATTGCTAACCCTTTCATAATACTCCCTACGGAAAGGGACAGAACTAGATTTAAAGCTGCCATTTTAGTTTAGTTTAGAGATTGTGTTATACAGAATCGGCCACAATATCTCGCTACTTAAAATAATTTTATACCTACTACCCAGACACTATCGAAGTTACGCCCGTTTGGACCTTTGACGGACGAACCCTAAGTATAAATTGAAGGGATGGTTTCTATTATTTCAATTAGACCGTTCTCTAGGAATTGTCCATAAAACTTAGCATAAGTCATTTAAATATTGTTCAAAGCTTATTGCGAAATGCTTTCTAAGTATGATTATCTATTGTTTCACTATTTAACACGGAACACGGTAGGTAACTTATAGATCTCGCTTTCGAATTACCATTTTTAACTTCTAACATTACAGGGAAGGTTCAGTAATGGAATATCTAAAAGAGTCGAGATGCAAATGCGGTCATCTTTATGATATGTATCACGAAGGAAAAGCCAACGAGAAATATTTTTACCCACCGAACAGACACGGTCCCTATTGGATTGATAACGCCAAGATATACCAGCTTGATCCTATGGAAGACTTTATTAAGGAAACAGTGAAAGAATGTTTAATGTCTACAGAGCCCACGGTATTTATTTGCTGAAATGAGATAGTTAGCTCCTAAATTACCAACCATCATCCCATCGGCGACCCACTCTAGAGCATAGGCCTTCTCTTAGAATGAGAAGGGATTCTGAGATTTCTTACTGATGATTAAATAGAGGGTCTTCCAAAAGACTTGAAATTCACATCATCGGTTAGTTTTGAGTTTGATTACCATTTTAAACTATAGACAAAGAAAAAAAGTGCGTTGAAATTTGATGACGTCACAACTATGTATTTCACAAAAACTTCCATCCATAGATATCCGGAATTTGCTTCCACCTGCTGTGTTCCCTCTAAGCTTCAATATGGGGATATTCAAGCCCAAGGGACGGATGCACTAAATCTGCAAAAACGGGCAAGCATCGGTTCTTCTGCAGATGTACAAGGCAGCGATAGCTAATTAATAACCTAATATCACTAAAATTGCGTTACGTGTACTTTTTTCTTGCAGCCTCAACCTTCAATGCCAACTATATCACCATCAGGCTTAAAATTGAAAGATTTGCTTGCGGTAAGACATTTCTTAAAATCATGTTCAGGAAAAATAGGTTTGGTAGGTACATAGCTGCTTGTAAAAACCCCGGCATCCTATTAATGTTCGCAGGCATTTCTTGCGGAGTTATCTGATACGCCACTTCTTATACCACATTTACCACAAGCGAACCTTTTGGCGAATCTTCAGGAATGGGTCAGAAAACGAATAAAGGGCAAACTAACGCCGGAAGATACTAGTAAGTTACTAAGTATTTAAAACCGTTGTTTCCTTATAATTGCTTGGACTTTTAAATTAGGTAACTGGACCTCGTTGGTGCAGTGGTTAGCATGTTCGACTGTGCATGACGAGGTCCTGGATTCGCGTCCCGGGTCGGATCATAAATTGGGGTTTTCTGACAAGAAATCAAGCCGTCGGTCCTGCGCCTGTTCTCTTTCCGTTCGTGTTGGGTTTTCCGTCCCACCAGGCTATGAAAAATAAAGAGTTCACCAGCTGTGTTTGCGCACACACTTGTGCACTAAAAAATCTCCCGCGCAGATGGCTAAATCTCTGCGGAGATTTGCCGCCGTGGCCGAAAGTCGGTCGAAAGGACATTATTATTATCGACTGGATATTCCTGTGTGTGTGTGTGTGTGTGTGTGTGTGTGTGTGTGTGTGTGTGTGTGTGTCTGATGTATAGGTAGAGTCGATTTGTGTCTGATGGTCTTACTAGTTCTCACCAATGACATTTACAACTTACGTCCGTTAGGTATATACGTGACGATAATAGTGAACTTAGTCATAGATTGAAGAAATTTTGTTCCAGAAAAATTGTTGTATCAAAGTCAACGCAGATGGCTAGACCTCAAACATATTGATTTTAGAGCGCGAGCGTACAGAATACCTTTTACACTCAAACAGTTAAAACATATTACATGGTCCCATAGAAAGCTTGTACAAACATTGGTAAGCCGCAACTCATACTTTACTAGTCTGATAATAGACCCGCAATTTCGTCCGCGTGGACCTTTTTGAGTTTATGGAGAACTTTTTGATAATAGGGATGATGCCTCAAAAATAAATTATTTCTAACGGATTATTAAATAGAAAAGACCTCCAAAAGACCTAAAATTCACATCCTCGGTTAGTTTTAAGTTTGATTTAAACCATTTTAAAATATGGATTAATGAAAAATGTGCGTTGAAATTTGATGACGTCACAACTGTGAATTTCATACAACTTCCACACTAGAAGTGCGTTTTTAAGTTTGATAAAGAGTTACTGATTTGATTGAGTTATCATCATCCATATTCGAGACAAAAAGTGGTCTTCCTCCGTCTCCGGAATGCAAACAATCTCTGTACCTACCAGCTCCGTATACCACGTCAAATCGGTTAAACGGATGAGCCGTGAAAAGACAGGGTCAGGCACAGAGGGTGACAGTCAGACAGACGCGGTTTCACAAAATAGTATGCATACATTGTCAAGCATATTATGTTATGTAAATAATCCAATTGAGTTAATACTTTGTACGGTTGTTGTTGGCACTTGTAAATATTATATTATACAATCAACGAACAATGGGCGGCGCACAATTCGCATTGTGCATGTGCAACGCAATAAAGCGACTAATCTACGAAAAACTATTTTTTATAGCTGAACCATTCGTTGTCATGATCTATGTGAATGACCTACATATTATGTCCTCCATATAATACTTTACATTAGTAGAACTATCATCTATCATTAAACAGCTGTAGTATAGCTATAGTAAGCACGCTAAAATATTTTCAGTTCGAGATACTGCTTGACGATTTCGTTTCGAGAAACAGAATAAAGCAACTGAATCAGACTAGGCTGTGGTGGCCTACGACTAAATATGACGCATATCCTATTCCTAAATCATTTTTGTAAGTTATTTCAATTTATCTTCTGCAGACTGCAACCGTTATAAATCTTATAATGTACCTACCTACTTAACTATAGATTAGGTATATCATGACTTTTATCGTACTTCATCCGCGTGGCTTAGGTTTTTGAAAAAGCCCGCGGAAACTCTTTAACCGGAATAAAAAGTTGCCCATGTCCTTCCCTGGGATGCAAATATCTCAGTACCAAAATAATGTCGTAAAAATCGGTCGAACAAATGGGCCGCGAATGCGTAGCAGACAAACAGACACACTTTCGCATTTATAAAATTCGTTTAAATATAGTAAGTACATAGTTTTTAACTGCAATTAGTTAGGTAAGTAGGTGTAGTATAGCCTAAAACGGTTTAACACACCAACGCATTTCGCATGCGATAGCGACATATCCTTTAGCCAAGAGTCTAGCCCTTAGCAAAGCCTTTAGGTAGGTACGTTAAAGGCATGAAACGGTATTGCTAGCTAATTACTTCAGTAAACTAACGTATTATGCCTTTGACGTAATGAAGTCGATGTTTCGCTACTCTGTGCAAAATACATCGTCTTAGTGTACGGGCATTAAATGAGCGGTAGCGGGGCGATGCGATTAGTCGGAGAGCTGGCGACGAATTTCAGGAACAATTTGAAAGAGGTCTGGTAAAACTTAATAACCGACAAAAACGTCTGGGATTTATTTTTTCGAATTCTATAAGTATAAAATTTAAGGATAAAAAAATCAAATTGCCAAAAAAATGATTTTTCGGACTTTTTTAGCAAATGTTATATGCTGCGCAGTAGCGAAATGACCACAAACGCTCTACCAGACTGGCAGAACTGGATTCGCCAATGAACAAAATTATATTTTTCCACAATTTCAGATTGCCTAAAAACACCTTCCCGAAATTCGTCGCCAGCTCTCGAATTCCATCGCTCCGCCGTCGCCACAGCCCGTCGCCGTCGCCCCGCTACCGCTCATTTCGTGCCCGTACACTTACAGGCAGCGCGCGTGCGAATTCGTTCTGTAATAAGTATACCTACTTACCTAAATTGAGCAGGAAGCAAAAATTATGTCATGAATCCATGAATTTGATGACACTTTATCTTTTGCAGAGATATTTTCTTCACGTACATGCCTGGACGCATGAAGGACACCTTCCTCATAAACCCGTATAGCTCGGAGCTTACCCCTAAATATGGAGCTAAAACGTGTCCGCTATAAAAACTTGTTCACTTTAGACCCCGAGCTTTTGCACCGCACGAATTTCAAATACCTAAGAATACATTAAGTAGGTATATTGTTTAACTTATAAATAAGTAGTAGGTATATAAAAGTATCAGAAGAAACAATTTAGGCATGCGTATGTACAACGTGTTCTACAAAAAGCATGCGGTAGTTGCATTGGTTTAAACGTACCTACCTACGAACGATATTCCATTTCCATACGGCTGGCGTGACAGGATTACGCGGCAGCGCCTTCTAATGCTCTATGATGGGGTCTAAGCTAAGTAAGCTTGTCTGGTAATAATTTATTATTTTTCGTGTTCGGTACGTAGATACATGCCGCGCGCGAGTTGAATGCAGAGTAAATGTATGCGCCACCATACATTTGCTCTGCATTCAACTCGTGCGCGAACTATACCTACTGTGGTACGTACAATGTGTTGTATTGTAGTTATGTCAAGATTTTAAGTAGATATGACCATAATTATTTATTGTCCACCTCCTAAGTGTTAATTTTGTATGTTAAATGCTTTTAGATAATGTTAATTAAATATTGAATACATATTATATACCTATTATCATCTTTTTTAGATATTTTTTATTTCGACCATTCGACGATCTCCCTGGCGCAACGTCAAGCGCTGTTGTCTTAACGTGCGGTTGTCCCGAATTCGATCCCCGGCAGTGTCAATTTGGGAGTTTATAATTTCTGAATTTTCCCTGGTCTGGCCTGGTGGGAGGCTTCGGCCGTGGCCAGGTACCACCCTGCAGGCAAAGACGTGCCGCCAAGCGATTTGGCGTTACGGTACGATGCCGTGTAGAAACTGATTAGGGTTATGGGTTAAACAGGGTTAAATTTAACTGCCTTGCCCCTAACAGGTTATCCCACTACCATTTTAGACTCATCACTTACCATCAGGTGAGATCGCAGTCAAGGGATAACTTGTAGTAAATTAAATATTTCTCTGTCTACGTGACCAATACAATATTACTAATCGATGTATCGATGTACGAATGAAACGGTGTGACACGATATATATTGACCGGCAAGAACATGATTATGATCAATACCTATTCATCACGATAACAGGAACATGATTTGGATTTCAGAAAATCCAGATCGCGATCACAGAGTTATATCGCGATCCGGATCAAATCGCACAGTAGACCATTAATAAATATCACGATCTTGGATCGCGATTGATATAATTTGACGTATAGGGTTTGTAAAACCGGTTAAACCGTACAATAGTCGTAATTATTCCTAATTCCATGCGTAAAACCGACATTATCTGTTGGCAATGGCCATAAGCCACCCATAAACTTCTAAACTACCGTAAATCTGTGGCCGTAGTCTGTGACAGTGGCCATGTGTGCACGCAGCTGGAGTCAACGAGTCAGCGAAAGAGTGGCTCGATTAACGAGTTACTTTAAAAATACTCGATTATCAAGTTGTAGTAAACAGCCGGGCGATCGCGTAACTTCTGCATCAATCATTGATACATCGCAATCACCTCTGATTGGTTAACACTCTTCCACTATTGGACATAATCCATTGACGCAGCAAGAATGCCATAAATTCAGCCAATTACAACAATTGATACTGTAACAATGATTGATGCAGAAGTTACGCGATCGCTCGGCATACAGACTGGAGTCGTGCCCGTCACTATTCATTTGTCTGTCGTTTCCGGTTTCACATTTGTCATTTGTCAAATCGGTGTGTCAACTGTCAACCCTGAGTCAACTGTCAACTGTCAGGTGATACGGTGGTGATACGTCAGAAGTGTCTTGTGCAATACAAAATAATATATAATAGAAAATAGGTACGCAAAATAAAGTTTCATGAAGTGTTTCTATAAATTCTGGTGAAACAATGTCGGCCAGGCAAGCCATACAAGTTGGCACTAAAACTGTAAGACCAGTGCTTTCCTTGACCCAAGCAGATGCTAAATCAAGAGTGCTTAGCCTTTACAAAGCATGGTATCGTCAAATTCCCTACATTGGTTTGTAACCTGTTATGTCATCAACTTTGATATTCCTAATTTGCTATTTGCAAAATATATTAGCAGTAGTACTTACAGTCAGTGTATTTCTTAAGTGTAGCCTGTAGGCACACACAGTAGTAGTACATTGGGGGCCCCAATTTGGGGCTGATTCTGTAGTGCACAACCTCTAAACTGAACTAAAATGATTAAATTACTAGAAATATTGCTAACCCTTTCATAATACTCCCTGAGGAAAGGGACTGAACTAGATTTAAGGCTGTTATTTTAGTTTAGTTTAGAGATTGTGTTGTACAGAATTGGCCACATCGTTTATTTTTGCAGTAAAAGATTATGACATCCCTAAATCAGAAGCACAATGCCGAGCAAAACTGAAAGAAAGTTTTCTGAAGAACAAGGACGTTAAAGATATACGTGTGATTGACATTCTTGTTATTAAGGTATTCCCTTGGTATATATTTATTATTATTATAAAAATTGAATTAGGTAGATACTAAAAAATCCACCTTGTCTGTGTGGAAATCAGTATTGCAGTATAATTTATTGTCCAAAGCTGATTCTCAGGAATGATAGTTATTGATAGTACCACATTCGTACTAAGTATATCTATGGTTGTAGAAAAAATATGTTGTTCAGTATTACATATTATAGTAGATACCAGATGAAGATACCCTTTATAGGTTATTTCTATTTTTAAAATACTTAGATTTATTATTTACCTTGTTTTTTTTTCCAGGGTCAGATGGAACTGAAAGAAACTGTAAATATCTGGAAGCAGAAGGGCCATATTATGGTGTATTTCAAACCAACTGAAGAACCTAAGCCTAAGGACTTTCTATCTAAATTCTTTTCTGGTCATGAATAATTTTTATTTATTTACATAAGCCATAAGTAATAAGTGATACTATAATGTAGAAATAATGAAATAGAGAATTGATTAAATGCAGCCACAGTTTTTCTTTTAGAAGTACTAGTCTATGCAAATGGGCGGTTCGTTGTATGGAGACCCCCACATTAAATCCTCAGTAGTTGAAACTTGGCAAGGTTGAACCAAAACTTACTCAAAAATATCCAACAAAAAATCCATGTGGAAGGTAGGTATTTATACCTAAAACTTAATATTTATGACTGAATATTTTCTTGATGTCTTTTTAAAATAATAGTAGTAGATAGGCACCTGTGTGCATGATGCATCTCCTTTGCATCTGATGCATTAAATGCCCTTATTGCCCAGTCATTAAAGGGACAGCGTGTCTTCGGAATGGCTATGGGTGGTATCAGGCACGGCACGCATGGGATATACATGAGTGGCGACGGGCGTGGACTTTTAACACATTTCATACAAAATGTATGCAAGCGACGCGACGGGACGCCAATAGTATACAGAGGCGGCGAGGCGCGGACACCGCTTGGACGCCGCTTTCATACTTCCAAGGCCAAACATCAGCCGCGCCGCCGCCGCTGCGCGTCGTTTATATCCCGCGCCTCAAATACAAAATTTGGGGTGTGGTTACAGGCTTTACAATCACCGTAGGTCATTGCAAGGCACTATCCTCGACAGAGACTCGCTCGTCTGACGGTGCCTTTATCCCTACTCGGCCTCGCCGCTTTCGCTCTTCCCGTACAATGTACATAGACAATATAAATAGATATGTCTTACTGACGGCCAAGTAATCAGAATCAACAAAATCAAAGAAAATCTAAAATCGTAATACATTTTTTTACATTGAATGGCTTTATACTCTTTGCATCTTACTTTAAAGAAAATGGCTGGACGTGAAGCAGTGAAGGCAGGGTGTAAAATCGGTAGACCGGTTTTGTCTGCTGCTTATTGTGAAGCTCATAAACGTGTTATGGGCCTTTACCGGGCCTATTTTCGTTATATTCCTTATTTACGTATGTACCTATTTGCTTTTAATTATACGCCTATTAAATTTGGGGTTGCATTTGAAATACGCATCTGGATGTATGGGGTGGGGGTGGAGGGGGGGGTGAGGGGGGAGGGTAGGAACCCTCCCCACCATCCCCCGCGGCGCGGAAACCTATAATTTTTTTTTTATTATTTTTTTTTATTTTTTGATGTTGTGTTAACTTTATATAAGAATTTACGACTATAGCCTAAGAAAAAGTGGGGGACCTAGGAAAACTCCTTAGCCGTCACCCTCTTCCCCTCTAAGAGCATGTCGACGGAGCCCCGCTTCGCGGGGCTCCTATTTCTGGGTGGTCAAAAAAGGAAAATAACCTTAACCTAATTACCTATAGGTGCACCTTGTTGGTTGGATTTTTTGATGTTGTGTTAACTTAACCTAAGAAAAAGTGGGGGACCTAGGAAAACTCCTTAGCCGTCACCCTCTTCCCCTCTAAGAGCATGTCGACGGAGCCCCGCTTCGCGGGGCTCCTATTTCTGGGTGGTCAAAAAAGGAAAATAACCTTAACCTAATTACCTATAGGTGCACCTTGTTGGTTGGATTTTTTGATGTTGTGTTAACTTTATATAAGAATTTACGACTATAGCCTAAGAAAAAGTGGGGGACCTAGGAAAACTCCTTAGCCGTCACCCTCTTCCCCTCTAAGAGCATGTCGACGGAGCCCCGCTTCGCGGGGCTCCTATTTCTGGGTGGTCAAAAAAGGAAAATAACCTTAACCTAATTACCTATAGGTGCACCTTGTTGGTTGGTTGTTGGTAACTTCAAACACAATAACGTTCCGTTACACGTAACTTCAAACACGTGTAAAAAAAAAACCACGCATCTCCGCGGGATGGGGGGGGTGTCGATTGAAAGGGGTAACCTACCCCTATAAAAATCAACCCTTATCAAGTCCAAATTCCAGATGCGTATTTCAAATGCCAACCCTTAAATTTGGCAACGAAGTAGGTAGGTACTTAGAAAATACCTAGATACTTTTTTTTTATCCACTACAAGTTAGCCCTTGACTGCGATCTCACCTGATGGTAAATGATGATGCAGTCTAAGATGGTAGAGGGCTAACCTGTTAGGGGCATGGCAGTTATTTTAAACCCTTCCCCTATTCGGTTTCCACCGAATGCAGCATCGTACCGGAACGCTAAATCGCTTGGCGGCACGTCTTTACCGGTAGGGTGGTAACAAGCCACGGCTGAAGCCTCCCACCAGACCAGACCGGAAAATTCAGAAATTATAAATTTCCAACCCCTGCCGGGGATCGACTCCGGGACCTCTGCACGTGAGACTTGGAAGACAACAGCGCTCAACACTGCGCCACGGAGGTCGTCAAAAAATTGCCTACCTACCGTTCGCGCGTGAGTTGAATGCTGAACTTATATGTGTATTACACATAATATAAGCTCTGCATTCTACTCGCGCGCGAACTATAAGTATCTAGGTATTTTCTGTAGCGCGTTGGGATTTTTTTGGAGTTAAAGAGTGGCAAAAGGAATCCTTATTGTAAACTTGAGATGTTGCTCGTTTTAGGTAGGTTTACTGTTTAGGAGAGTGGTAACTGGTTATCCTAGGTCGACACTTGGGGCAGATGGAGCATTCAATTCTTCTGTTTGAGACGATAAACGCCGTTGGCAGCCACGCCGGTGAACACATGTATTTTTTCTAACGCCGTTATTCCCCTTTTGGAGATGAACTACTGTACTTTAGACACAAAAGTCAACGATAACGGTAGTACTTACATAGATCCTCACCTCCCTTGGCTCGGAGTGCACGTAAAGCCGTCGCGTCGGTCCTGCGCCTAATCTCTCTCCGGTCGCGTCGGATATCTGTCCCATCGGGCTATGTGAGTAAAGGAACAGAGAGTGCACCTGTGTTTGCGCACACACTTGTGCACTATAATATCTCCCGCGCAGATGGCTAATCTCTCTGGAGATAGACCGGCGTGGCCGAAATTCGGTCGCCACATTATTTATTAAATCTGGCAATTCACACAGTTAAATGTATGGATATCCCCAAAACTC
Source organism: Erebia ligea (assembly GCA_917051295.2). Lineage (NCBI taxonomy): Eukaryota > Metazoa > Arthropoda > Insecta > Lepidoptera > Nymphalidae > Erebia > Erebia ligea. Next base: position 8,105,308 of record OU785233.1, on the reverse strand, counting down.
CACGAGATTGTAAGATGAAGTTGAGAGAGTATTTCTATCGAAATGCATGCGTTACTGATGTACGCGTTATTGATATACTGGTTATAAAGGTAACTATCTTAACTAACATAGGTAAAGTTTTAATATTAAAACTACTAACTACCTAATTACTTCACTACTTACCTAACAGTCGACACAAATCGGTAACACTAGATTCGAAAAGAGCATGTAGGTAGTTAGACTAGAAATCGCTGTAGAAGAGGAATATTATTATGAGCAGAACTACAACCTTCATGAAATCCATTGAGTAAGAGTAGTATTTTAGATTTATTTTTAGCTACAGTTATTCAGTTTTTTTCCCTAATCAGGGCTTTATGAACCTGAAGGAGATCACGCACCAATGGCAACAGAAGGGTCACCTCATGGCCCACTGGCATCCCACTCTGGAACCGAAACGATGCGATTTCATAGGCAAGTTTTTAGCCAACGAGGATTAGTAACATTTCGTTTTAAAAAAATTAGCATAAATCTATATTATCAATAGAAATGTACTATCTAGTTTTTACCAATTCAAAATGGAGAGAGGCATAATATTATTATGTAGATAGTACCAACTACCAATCTATGAATTTTTTAAATAAATTGCTTGCAAATATTTACCAAGAGAAATATTTTTTATTCATTAGTCCATTTTTATCCTAATTTTATCTGCTTTGAAAAGGTACCTATTCAAGAGTGACCAAGTTTAAGTAAGTACATACCTAGTTAGAGAAAGGATAGGTAATTTTATAATTTTATTACAGTGCATCACACACGAGGAAAGTTTCTAAACTTACATACATATCAAAAATCTCTGGGAATCGCGCCCTGAGCGCCTGGACCACTCGGCCACGGTTCACTTACCTGCCAGTGACGAAATTTGAGATATGCATCTTTATTCCAGTCTTTTATGCCCGGGATACACGAGGCTAGTTTTTCAAGCTAGGATAGCAAGCTAGTGTCAGTAAGCTAGCAAGCTAGTACTTCTGGCTTCGTGTAGACAAAACTAGCTTCATTTCTGAGCTAGTAAGCTAGTAAGCTAGTTTACAAGCCAGGATAGTTTTTAATAGGATGGAGTTCTATTTTTTAGGATAGTAGCGCCCCCCACCACTGATTTTACTATCCTGGCTTGTGTACTAGCTTCATGTGGCCGGCGAAGCTAGTTTTCAGTTGGCTAGTAAGCAGAAACCACGCGTTTTGTTTATTTTTTGGCGTTAAAATACTCAACAGAATATCAAACAAATCAGGCGTCATTCGCAAAATACCTACTCTTATATTCGTCTAAATCTTCATTGCGAAATTCTTCTAATAGTAAAGCAGATGATCCACGTTCATCTCTTCTTAAAATCCACGGTCTTGTCCACACCCGTTTTTGTAACTCTTCTTCTAGTTCGTCTAGTGCGAATTGGCACAGTTTTCGAAGTAACTCCTTCAGTCGAATAGTGTTTTTTTTTCGCATGCAGCTCATTTTGGATGTGTGGTCACCTCAGTCACTGCAATAGTACTAGCTTAAAATAATCCTAGCCTCATGTCAACAGAACTAGCATGTTCCAAGCCAGGACAGCAAGCCAGGACAGTACTAGCTTGCTATCCTAGCTTGAAAAACTAGCCTCGTGTATCCCGGGCATTAACGCGACTTTAAGGATAGGTAAAACTTTTTTTTAAAGGATAGGTATCTATTATGAAATAAATACAAAGCTACAAATAATAAATTTAAGATTTATTCAATCACGTATAATCCACATCACATGCCTTAGTTAACTATTCCGTAAAACTATTGCAAACGATCTAGGAACTTAAAAATAAAACGTTACAAATATTCTAACGGATTTTTTTCCAGGAAAACTACCTACTTGCCTTACACTTAGGTCGCGTTTGCAAAAGTCGTAGGTATCTTATCAAGAAAATTACTTACAATTTTAATAGGTAGCATCTTGATGTTATTAAAATTATAAGTAATTTACAATAGGTAAGTGGCACATAATGTTCACCGTTTTCTTGATGATGACGTTTTCAAAGGATACGAAATTCAATAACGTAGGCCGACTTGCACAGTACCTAACCTCTTATTATATGTTCTGTGGTACCTACAGTCTAGAAACTGATTACTTATTTAAGGGTGCGTTCCGAAATACACTGAGAGCACTGGAAGTCCCCAGTAAAGAGCACTGCCAGTGCTCGCAGTGCTTATAACGGAACACACACCTAAAGAGCAACGGCGAAATTATTATTGACCACATTTACTAAATCTTGATTGTACACAAGTAAGGTATAGACGAAACTAATTTGCGTATTTTTTTAAATTGTATCAAGTATTCACCTTAATTAATTGAACCTAGGTAAAAAAATAAAATATTTAGGGAATCTTTTTTGATTATTTAGTTCCCGTTTCTCAGTTTAGTGTTACCATTTTATGTATAATCTACCTAGTAGCTAGAATAAATCTGAATTAGTAGACTATTTTGTATCGTTTTAAAAATTGTAATTATTTCGTCTGATTAATGTTTGCATAAATAATAGTATTGCTCTTTTTTTAGTGTATTTTATATTATATAAGTGAATTTTCTTGCATACATTATTTAATAATCTCTGACAGAATGGTAATAATTGAAAGAATATTATGGCAGCACTGATGCTGATTGTCTGTGGTTGTGCCGAATGTTTTACTGGTCTGTGGTTGTCATCTGTCTTTGTTTTGTGGCTTTCTTCCGGTTGTCATTTTTAGAAGTGACATTACCACTTAACCTGCAAAACTTTAAAACGAAATATCTTTTTTTTCTAGGCTCATAAAAAAAAAATCTAGCTGCTGTGAGCTTCATATTCGACGCTTATAAAAACTTATTTTTTTCACACGTGTACATAATTATTTTTTCTCAATAATATTGATGTATGGAAGTTCGCCGTTGCTCTTTAGTGATGCTGTCACTTTTTGGGCTTTCGGGGTTGACATGAAAAGGGCAGGTGTACCTACATAACTTAAACAAAAGACTTTCTTTTACGGTCTTGTAACAGTGGGCCTAAATTTGTAATTTAATACCTGTTGGTCAGTAGTTTTGCAGCTACTTACCTGAATTTTGTACGATTTCAACTATTGTGTCTGATATAACATTTTGCAACGGTTCAGAAGAGGCGCAATTGACGTAGTTAGTTGTTGTACCTAAACAAAATACCCGATAAATTCAATGTTTGTTTGGGACACAAATTTCCATTGGTCAGATCAGCCAATCGACCAATTTTGGTTCCCGTTGGTCAGATTGATTAGACATTTGGTAATTCATCAGGATTGCATAAAAAAAGTACTTACAATCACAAGTTTTTTACCTTCACTTATTTTTTAAAAATATTTCCTTTTGTAAATAATTAATTTCTCTACAATATCGCGACGAACCTTCCTGCTTTTTTTATTTACAACTCAGTTAAAATACATAGTTTACCTTTCACAACCATAAAATTACTAGTATTTTATGATAACCATTATCATACTGGTTCAACATAGGTACCTACTGGCATACCTGAACAACATACTTATGGTTTTGACTCAAATACCTATAAAAAAATAAAAAAAGATTCATTTTATTCCACTACAAATTAGTTCTGGGCTCCGATCTCACCTGGTGGTATGTGATAATGCAGACAGATGGTAGCGGGCGGCATCTATATTAAACCCATACCCTTACACGGCATCGTACCGGAACGCTAGATAAATTGCTTGGCGGCACGTCTAGGCCGGTAGGGTGGTAACTAATATAGGCTGATAGTTGATATTGTTCTGAAAAAAAACGTACGTACGTACTACGTACCTATTGTACGTAGGTAAATGGTAACCAAGATAATCTATAAAATCGATATACCTACTTAGTTAACCTATAATAATATTTTGGACAATATTATTCATCCAATTATAATTATAACTATGTACTTAAGTATATTCGTATATAAACAATACTATGGCGCATCGCCAGCAAACATGGAGACAAAAGTCATCAACTACCTATCTAAGTATTATCTCATTAGTCATTACATCTAGTGAGGTCTTTCATCGCGTTTGAGGTACATTACAGCAGCATCTTCACAAATTCTGAAAAAAATTTTTTTACATTAATACCAAGATCTTATACATTACTAGAGGATGCTCGCGACTTCGTTCGCGTGGTATAAGTTTTTTTAATTCCCACAGGCACTCCTTAATTTTCTGGGATAAATCCTATATCACTCTCCAGGTCCTCAACTATACGCATGCAAAAAATCACGTTGATCCGTTGCTCTGTTGCGGCGTGATTGAAGGACAAACTCTCTATTTAACGTCCTTGGGGATAAAATTTTCCAAAACTGTGAATCACGTATTTCTTTATTTTAAACCAGAAGCCCAAATACCAACTTTCATGGTTAGGTATAACTTGAAAAATGAAGGACTTTCTTGCAAACTTTCAACCCCTATTTAACGCCTTTGGGGGAAGAATTTTCAAAAACTGTGAAACACCTATTTATTTATTTTAAACCAGAAGCTCAAATACCAAGTTTCATGGATATAACTTGAGAAATGACGGAGTTTCATACAAACTTTCACCCCCTATTTCACCCCCTTAGGGGTGGAATTTTGAAAAATCCTTCCTTAGTGAGCGCCTACGTCACAAAAGAAACCTACTGTCAAAATTTCAAGTTTCTAACCCCAGCGGTTTAGGCTGTGCGTTGATATATAAGTCAGTCAGTCAGGACTTTGAATTTTATATAAATATAGATTTATTAGGTGCAAAGTAGGGAACTTCACCTGCTTAGGTAATTGGGATAATAGGGATGATGCCTATATAATTTTTTTATTAAATAGAGGGTCTTCAAAAGACCTAAAATTCACATCCTCGGTTAGTTTTAAGTTTGATAACCATTTTAAAATATAGATTATAGAAAAAAAGTGCGTTTAAATTTTATGACGTCACAATTGTGAATTTCATACAACTTCCATACTAGAACTGCGTTTTTAAGTTTGATGAATAGTTGCCGATTTGATTGAGTTGTCATCGTCCCTATTAAAAGTTCCACTAATTAGTCTAACCGTTGAACCAGTTGGATTTAGTTCCCAGTAGTTCAAATGCAAATAAATTAGTTATTTCTAAAAAATTGAGTTGAAAGTTAAGGGACCGGCGACCGCCGCTCGCAACTTCTACTCGAACCGCAAATATAAATTTGCCGGTATATTGCTATCCCTATTTGGCTGAAGACACATGATCATAGATAATACCTATATATTATACTAGTATGGCGCGTGGTTGCGCGGCCCGCTACAGCGGACCGCGTAGTGGACCGCGTGGTCCACTGTCTACTTACTCGCTGTCCTACTATCCTGCTCCCCGATTATGTAAGCATGGCCGATCAAATCGTCAAAGTTCGGCGTCAAAGTAAAATAAACCATAACAGCATTGAATTAGAGCTCAATTTCGAATCACGAAATTGAGCTCTAATTCAATGCTGTTATGGTTTATTTTACTTTGACGCCGAACTTTTACGATTTGATCGACAATTCTTACATAATCGGGCAGCTGGTTTACTGTCTACGTGTTCTGATCTGAACAACACACTGCTATGCTAGTGAGCACAGTGGAAGCGCCAGCACGCCGAGCGTCCGACGTAAAAGAAAATTCTCATAAAGGAAAAACATAAAACAAAGACCACCAACCCCCCGCCCCTCCCTTTTTGTTTGAGCAGCCCCTAAGTAGGTACCTATCTTTAATACCCTGACCGTGCTCCTCACCCATCATCCGAACCTTCGATCATCATCTCTCTCCATATTTTTTCTCCGAACCATTCGTCAAAATGAGAATACTTCCATAAAAACAAAAACAAATTTTGAAAAGGAACCGTAGTCTTGCATAGTTCTACACTTGTAGCCTCTTCAATATTCGCCATACATTTTCTATGAAAAAATAAATTCCGCCATCTTGAATTTTTTCCTGTTCATCAAATAGACCTTCATGTCCTTATAATCTTTTGCCAAGAAACCACTATTCCATCTTTTATACTCTCCGAGATAGACACCGACGAACTTTGTATGGCGGCCATCTTAAATCCGCCATTTTGAAATTTTTTTCAGCTCACTGTCAATTGGATGAAGTTTCGAGTGACATTTGTTCGAGCACCCCCCACCTATCTTCAATACCCTTTTCTATGGAAAAATAAATTCCGCCATCTTGAATTTTTTTCCTGTTCATCAAGTAGACCTTCATGTCCTGATCATCTTTTGCCAAGAAACCACTCTTCCATCTCTGATACTCTCCGAGATAGACACCGACGAAATTTGTATGGAGGCCATCTTAAATCCGCCATTTTGAACTTTTTTTTCACTCACCGTCAATTGGATGAAGTTTCGAGTGACATTTGGTCGAGCACTCCCCACCTATCTTCAATACCCTTTTCTATGGAAAAATAAATTCCGCCATCTTGAATTTTTTTCCTGTTCATCAAGTAGACCCTCATGTCCTGATCATCTTTTGCCGAGAAACCACTCTTCCATCTTTTATACTCTCCGAGATAGACACCGTCGAAATTTGTATGGCGGCCATCTTAATTCCGCCATTTTGAATTTTTTTTGAGCTAACTGTCAATTGGATGAAGTTTCGAGTGACATTTGGTCGAGCACCCCCCACCTATCTTCGATACCCTGGCTGGTGCTCTTCATCCGTCTTCGAAATCCTCAATCATCAGCTCTCTCCGTTTTTTCCTCCGAATGAATTTTTGCCTTCTATACGAAACGATGAGTAAAAAAAAATTTTTTCATACAAAATTTTACAGGAGAGGTGATCAATGAGTCAGTCAGTCAGCACGAGCAGCTATATATATATTAATGCACATGATCGCGTGCAAGCGCGATAGCAATATGAGCGTACAGAATTTGTTATACATTTAGTCTTGTTCCGTGAATACCAAAAATGATGAATGAAAAATTGTTGTGTTTTTAACTTCGTGTTGTTATTCTGTAACTTGACAATATAGGCTATGTTCCTGATCAATTAGTACGTGAGATATCGTTGGTTTTAATATAAAACAAATAAGGAGAAAACATGTCCTTTATGTCGCAAAAACATGCAAAACGCAATGTGCTTACATTTAATTTTGGGAAAGTATTTTGGAAATATAATTATCCAGGGACCTAGATAAATACAAGTTCAATCTTAATAATCGCATAATATGGAGGAAATATGCTCGAATTACTAATTATTTTGGTATTACGTTTGTATGAGCAATTAGCCCTCCGCTGGCGCCTTAAACTTCCCGGCCTAGGCCAGTAAAGAATGTACCTATGTATTTTCATTACATATCATAAGTTTGAATTTGGAATCTTTCTTCCTGAATATCTTGTAACATGTTATAATGTTCTTTGGCCTAAATAGTTTAAAGGACTTGTCCAAGATTGGGCCTTGAACATGAACCAAGATGATTTTAATACACGTGAATAGAGATCCTAAAAAATGGCTTTTAGAATTATTTACACATTTTTAAAGGACCCCAATTTGGAGAAAAATATATTTTTATTTTGTGGCTTTTTTAGATCTTTGTCTGAATTTTATCAACAGTAAAAAAAAAACTTGATTTTTTTGTCACCCAATGACTTAAATCATTGGGTGATTGTCAAATGTCACTGTCAGTTTTGTTTATGTTAGTTTATTGGTGATTTATTGTTGTCTAATAATTATTTTACGAATGTCTCAAATACTCAATTATAATTTATTTATCTTATAATGTTGTATGTACTACCTATGTAGTGGAAAATGGGTAGTTTATCGAAATGGAATATTAATAATCACAATTATTGCGCATTACCCAAGTTTTAGTGTTGCCATCTATCGCAAAATATTTTCTACAAACGATATTTTTCATAATTAATTTTTTAAAAAACGGGGTTTTCTAAAATTATTATTTAAATGGCGTTTAATGTTATATTTTTTTCTCTTTCACGTGATGGCAGTTTGGTTCTGGTTCATTGACACTCAGAATAAAAAACCACCCTCCATACTGAACTGGGACATGCCCTTTGGAACTCTACCGTAGTACGTTACGTTCAGCACTCACAGCGCAAAAAAAAAAAATTAAAAGTATAATAATATTTATTTTTATCTCTATAATATTGAAAGGCGGGAATTAACTACATAGGTACCTAATCGTTAGGTATAATTTATTATTTAAAAGTGACGAAAAATGAGTTCGAGTGAGGATATTATGGATTTAGATTGTACGCCTCCTTTACTGAGAGCGGAGGCCGAATTAGCTAAACAAACATAAATGTACCCGGAAAACCAATTACAATTTCAATTAGTAATTCAAATATAACTAATTTAACTTTTAATATTTCTTAAGTAGGTTGCTTTTTTATTTACTTTCTTTTAATTACATAATATACTATATTAAAAAAAGTCACTTGTTTCATTTTTTAGAAAAGCACTATACACACCTCGACCGGGAGAGCATTTCCTGGTCTCGTATATAGCCGGCCTCGCGTAGCTCGGCCGTCTAACTAACACTCGACCAGAAAACGCGTACTTCCCGGTCTCGCGATGTAATGTACTATTTCAAGAGTTAAACTACTCAACAATTAAAAGATTTTATCAATCGAGATTAATTGTAGAGTTTCGTAGAGCTAGGTATACCTACGAAACCAGTATACACAAAGTGTAGCCCTAGTACCTAGCCCGCGACTATTCTTTGTAGTTAGTACTTAATAAGTATCAATTATTATTTAGGCAAATATGCATCTAGGTTATTGCAACTACGCCAATAAGTTTGAGGTAGGTAGGTGCGCCTTTTTTGCACTGTCCATTTTTGTCGTTATAATAATTATTGTTGACTCCGATCTCACCTGGTGGTAAGTGATAATGCAGACTGATGGTAGCGGGCTAACCTGATAGGGCTATTTAGATTAGAGATTGTGGCTATTTTTTGTCGATGAATGTGCATCGTCTCATTTGAAGCTGCGCGGACCCATATTTACTATAAGTATGTAGGTATATTGGATGCAGGTACCTTGAGTACCTATAGGTAAATGCCGTCAAATAAATAGAGCTTTCGCCGTTAAGGAGTGTCAACTGTCAGGTGCCTTCTCAGGGGCAATTTCCTACTATACATTTGACTAAAGAACCATTTGCACGGCCGCCGTCGTGCTTCTTTTTATTCAGTCAAAACGTCAGTAAGACGCTCCTAACTCTACGAGTCAAATAGATCGAAAAATAACCACCTGCACTACTATGGTTTACCTACAAAATAGTTTATACCTACGTGATACCTACCCTACTTTGTAAAACCGACATAAATTAGGTTGAAGTTTTAATTATTGCAGAATTTAGCCCTTAGTTGTGTCTGTGCAGGCCAATATAGCAAAGTGTTGGCCAACCATAGGTGATTGCAATCTTTAAGCTGTAATAATCAGTTTAACGTAAAGAAGCCCCAGGTTCTTTTCTTCCTTCAAGTCCTTTTTACCTACCAGCATCAGTCAACCATGGTAAGTCAGTCTTACCTTCATAGTCAATCCGGCCGTCGCGGTCGATGTCGCCGAGGGCCAGCACCTGGTTGAGTTGCGCGTCCGTCACCGGCTCGCCTATCATCTCGAGCGCCGTGCGGAGCTCGTCTCGCGTTATGTAACCGTTGTCGTCACGGTCGAAAACTCTGCGCAGAAAGAGTAAGCTGGCCTCTATATTAACTCTATGAACCTGACCATTTTTTTTTTTTTATAATTTTCCCCCGATTCGGTGGTCGGAGACCGTGTCAGCATTTATATTTTTGTACATTTATTTAATTGCAAGTTTAATAAGTAGTCTATAAAATAGCTTATCTTAATGTTATTTAATTATGTTTCTGTGTCTGTATTTTAATAATTGGAATCAAAACACAGGGATTACAATTTTTATCCTAGTATATTCTTATATTATTACAATACAAATGATACTTAAGATCTTTACTGACCCTATGTTTTGTTTCCAATTATCGCGTGGTGAGCCACCTTGTTACAAAAAGCAAGGAAGTCTCGCTGACCCGACCTGTTGGTGACCAGTTTCGTCAAATTCCCTGTTGTCATTTGTAGGTCGGTTTTCTGTTCTAAATCGAACCGCATCCTGTCAAATCTGGGACAGTCTTATCAACAAGTGGGTCACCGATTCCTCCCTGCCTGGCTCGCAAATGCACTCCGGGCTATCTTTACGTTTGTACTTGTGCAGGTACTCAGCGAACCCTCCGTGCCCAGTCAGCACCTGCACAAGCACTATTTGCTTGAGTGTCTGGTGTGCCGTCATTATGGTCGGGAAGAATAATTTCGTGGTCCTTGCCTTGTCACTTTGCACCTATCATTCCAAGCTTGTATGCTTTCTTTTCTAAATGTTCTTTTGATGAATGATAGGGGACATTTATCGTAATCGGGTGCGGTCTTTTTGTGTTTCGCTGCCTGCTTAGCCAATTCGTCTGCCCGTTCATTTCCTTGAACCCCTGCGTGCGCTCTAATCCAAAATAGCTTAATGTTTTTGCCATTTTCCCTCGAATACTTAAAATTCTCTTTTATGGAAAATGCTAGTGGATGAGTCGCACCAGCGTTACACAGGAGCTCAAGGGCTGACCTTGAGTCACTGAGGATGCTGATATCACTTTCGGCGTGTGTATTTGCAGTTTTTGAAGCCTGGTATAGCGCATACATTTCCGCTTGAAACACTGTACAGAAAGCCGAGAGTTTGAACTTTTTTGCCAGTGTTTCGCGGCCGTTTTTCCAACAGGACAATGATGCGCCAACCTTTTCTTCTATTCTGCTGCCGTCAGTAAATATCAGCACCCCCTTGATATCGTGCTTCCGAATTGTTTCGCTTTCAAGGTCCTCCAGGCATTCGAATTGGATCTGCATTTCTTGAGCAGGGTGCACCGCCTTCAGGAAACTTACTCTTCCCTCCAACTTATTTCCGGCCAAACTTTCTTGTGGCTCACCACGCTTAGCTTCAAAGAGCCTCGCTGCTTCCTGAATGCGCAAGTCCAGCGGCAGCAAGCCAGACAGGGCCAGCGCTGCATGCAAGGACACGGTTCTATACGCCTTACATATTTTCAGCGCGAAGCCCCTCTGGATGGCATCCAACTGTTTTCTGACACCTAGCTTTTTTGTGGCCGGTGCCCATGCACTGGCCGCATAGAGGACAATCGGCTCCACCACCGCCGTGTATATCGTCTTTATAACTTGGGGATGGAGGCCCCAACTCACTTTGGCGGCCCTGCACAGCTGCTTGTAAATATTTTGTACCTTTTTACAGGTGTTAGTTGCGTGCGAGTTAAACGTAAGGCCTTTGTCCAAAGTGAGCCCCAAGATCTTTATTTCATCAGCAAGCTCAACGCGGGTCCCCCCCATGGTCAGGAGAGGGGAGTCATACTTTAGTTTCCTGGTTATTACCATGGCCTTGGTTTTTTGTGGCGCAAATTTGAGTTTATTTCTGACTCCCCACTCCTGCACATAGGTGAGAGCCGCGTTAGCTCGTCTAGACACCTCCAGCCCCGTGGCGCCGTCAAAGACGAGTACGACATCGTCGGCGAAGGCCTGGCAATAATCACCGCATTCTTCCAGGACTTTCAGCAAAGGGTCGAGCAGTAGGTTCCATAATATAGGACCCCCAATGGAACCCTGTACACAACCTTTGGTAGTGTTCTTGGTGTGTTCAGCTCCGGCGTACCTTACCCTGACTTTACGGGCCTGGAGATATCCATCAAGGACACGTCTTATATTCACCGGACACTTTTCCTCAGCCAGTCTTAGTCTTATGGCCGGCCACCAGGCACTGTCGAAAGCTCCCTCTATGTCCAGAGATATCATGGTCAATATTTTCTTCTCTTTTAATTTTGCATTAATATGTTTCATCAGGACATAGAGGGCGTCTTCGGTGCTTTTCTGTGGCACGAAACCATACTGGCGAGTACTAAGTCTGGGTAAGATGACCATTGACGGCAAGTCATTTGCTTTAAGTCGAGATATAAAGCCAAACTTTGAACGTGAGTGAAATCTTTAAGCCAAATGACGCGATGCCAGCTCACGATAATTCCGTGCTCACCATAATCCACAGCCATAAACTATTTGGCGTCATGGCATATATGACATAACTAGCCGAGCCTTAATTTTCCGCGATAAAAAGTAGCCTATGTGCTATTCTAGACTATAATCAATCTCTGTGCCAAATTTCATGCAGATCCGTTTAGCCGTTCTGGCGTGATTGATTAACAAACATCCATCCATCCATCCATCCATCCATACATCCATGACCATCCATCCATCCAAACTTTCACATTTATAATATTAGTATAGAAGTATATAGATAAACACGTGTTCGTCCAATACTGGACACAGACTCATTTCCAAGAGCGCGCCACTACGCTCGGCTTTCCACTTTCATCATCCACGCATTTCCCGCCACCTTCTGAAGGTCGACAGTTCAGCGGTCTAAAGGTCGTCCCACGTATCCGCATCGTCGCCCCGTTTACCGTAAAAGCTCAGGGGGTGTTCTCTCTTTCTCTAAAACGAAACTTCGCAAACAAACGAACGAAATTTCGTTAACTCCTCTCCTACTTATTATTATCTCTATGCTCCTCTCTATTTCGTTTTCGTACACGCAGCCGAAGTACGGATCCATAGAAAATTTTCGTGACCGATTGGATTGATCGATTTCGTTCGTTTGTTTGCGAAGTTTCGTTTTAGAGAAAGAGAGTAGACCCCCAGGCCTTTCCTACGTCAGCGACCAACGTTACAACTCGACTCTATACGACGGTACTTACTTAAAAGCCGCGAGCAAATCTCTCGTGATTTCCTCTTCTGAATCGCCTCCACTCGTAGTAACATCCAATCCTTGCAGTGCCTGAATCTTCGTCACCCACTGCATAAACTCATTCTCATCAATAATTACACTGCCTGCAACAAAATAAAGTAAGGTTTAATGATTTTATTAAATTAATTTACCTTATTAGCTGATACCTAGTATAGTAGGTACCTACTTACCTACTTAATAATTATTCTGCTAGATTTTGTCAATGCTGGGTTTGTTGGGGATTTGGGCAAGCGTAGAGTCAGTATTTATTTAATCGTATGGCGTTTAGTGTATATTTAAGCGTTTTTATAATATAACTAGCTGATGCCCGCGACTTCGTCCGCGTGGACTAAGTTTTTTCGATTCCCGCGGGAACCCATTAATTTTCCGGGATAAAAAGTAGCCTATGTATGTATGTATGTATATTCTTTATAGCTGATGCCCGCGACTTCGTCCGTGTGGAATAAGTTTTTCAGTTAATTTTCCAGGATAAAAAGTAGCCTATATTACTATCCAGGGATGTTATGGAGCTCCGTAACCGTAACCGAAACTATCGGATATCCGAAATAAAAATATATCCGTAACCGTAACCGACCCGTATCCGTTTCACAAGTTTCGGATAGTTTCTTATAAGGGCGGAGACTAAATAAAACGACATGTTTCGACAGGTTTTTGTCTCACTGCTCGCCAGCCGCGCGCCACGTGAATCGCAGTTTGTTTGTTATTTCTAGTCTCTAGTCATAACATAACCTCTTTCATAACTAGTTAGTTTTTTATTTCAGTGTTGATACATAATTTAAGAAAATCTTGTGTTAAGTATTAAATTGATTTCTACAAATAAAATGCGACCAAAGTACAGTTTAATTTGGACATATTTATATCAAGTTAATATAGATATCCGTAACCGAAACTATCCGAAACTAACGGATAATCCGAAATAATTACATATCCGTAACCGTATCCGAAACCGATATAATTTTATTCCTATATCCATATCCGTATCCAGATCCGAAATATCATATCCATAACATCCCTATTAGGTACTATCCCACGGTATAATCCACCTATAATGGTGAAACACGTACTTCTTCATATTTTAACGAAAGCCCAAATGCTGTTTCATGGCTATAACTTGAGAAATTAAGGATTTTCATACAAACTCTCAACCCCTATTTCACCCCTTCGGGGGTGGAATTTTGAAAAACTGTGAAACACATATGTTTTCATTTTCAACCCGCAGCTCATATATCAAGTTTCATGGCTATAACTTGAGAAATTAAGGATTTTCATACAAACTCTCAACCCCTATTTCACCCCTTCGGGGGTGGAATTTTGAAAAACTGTGAAACACATATTATTATTATTTTCAACCCGCAGCTCATATATCAAGTTTCATGGCTATAACTTGAGAAATTAAGGACTTTCATACAAACTTTCAATCCCTATTTCACCCCTTCGGGGGTAGAATTTCGAGATACAAAGTATCCTATGTCCTACCTCGTAGTATGGGCTCAAATCGTGCCAAGTTTCGTTTGAATTCATTCAGTAGTTTCGGCGTGATGCGCGGCCAAGATACAGACAGACAGACAGACAGACAAAAATGAAAAAAATTACAGATTTGGCTTCAGTATCGAATAATGAGTGCCCTCCAAAAAAAAAATTTCAAAATATCTTCAATGTAGGTACAGAATTGGACCTGTTACAGTTTTATTATAAGTATAGATAGATAGATATATGGAGTTACAGGGTTTTTCGCGGGTTGAAAATAGTATATTTCATTACAAGTGGCAGTCAATAAAGGGGGTGACAGTCAATAAAGGGGGGGTCGTTAAATGTTAATTAAACGCGATAAAAGGGAACTCATTACAGTCGTGACTTGGCAGGTCTGTCGAGTGCTTTTAGTTGCCTACGTTTGCAGTTAATCATTAACTATCCATTGTACAGCGTTTATTATTGACCGAGCGAAGCGAAGGTCTCTGAGTCACTTGAGTGAATTTGCACTTGTCCGTCCGTCCGTCCGTCCGTCTGTCAGAGCCTTATAACTTCTGAATTACTGAACGTAATTACTTCAAATTTAAATATAATATGTAAGTCGATGACCTCCCGCCGAATATGTCTTAAAAAATTATAAAAATCTTTATTTCAGGGGGGCTCTCATAGAAGCGAATGCGAAGTAAAATATTTTTTATAGCGTTACATAGGGTTGCGGTATATTATTTTAAAGATATTAGGAATAGAGTCCAAAAATATTTTTTTTTTAAATTTTCCCTTAAAATTGACGAAATGGGGGGCTTTCAAAGTGGAGATTTTCTAACGTCCAATGTTGACCTCAGAACTCTCAATTTTCTGAAAGGCTGAGCCAGAAAATTTTTGAATTAATATCCTGTAGGTACCTACTTGAACAACAAATACTAAAATTAGATAAATATTATAAGGAAACGTAATTTTTTAATTTTTAATGAGCTTGAGTATTTTAACAGAACTTCACAATGATGTCAATAGATGGCGCTCTGTAAAAGTTTATGGATACCGCGAGGTCTCAGTTCGGGGCGAACCACTAGTAATTTATGAGTTAATATAGGCATGACCTATACCTACTAACTCCTAAAGTTCTTTTTCATATTATCCTCATCTGGTCACGTCACAGAAGGGCTGGCTCATTTTTTGCGCAAACGAAATAGCTGTCCAATGCGGAAATGCAGCCAGCATTCTTGTCACCATTCCACGTGGGCGTGATTTATATTATACTAGCTGATGCCCGCGACTTCGTCCGCGTGGATTGAGGTTTTTCGGTTCCCGCGGGAACTCTTTAATTTTCCGGGATAAAAAGTAGCCTATGTGCTATTCCAGACTATAATCTATCTCTGTGCCAAATTTCATCCAGATCCGTTCATCCGTTGGAGCGTGATTGAGTAACAAACATACATCCATACATCCATCCATCCAAACTTTCGCATTTATAATATTTATATTTGATATTTGATAGTTATTAGGTTAGGCTAGCTAGCTTTACCTAAGTTCTATTGTATTGCTTTCAATAATTGATATCTACAGTAGGTAGGTTCATCATAGGTACTCATTCGCGTGCATCAAATTATTCTAATTCGATGATTTTTTTAAATCCCGAGGAAACTCTAATTTTCCAGGCTACGAAGACACGTTTTCGTATCTAAATACCTAACAATATTAGTAGTAGGTACTAGGTAGGTACTAATTAGTAGCTTATGGATCTTCAAAAGATAAATCTAATTTACAACAGGCTACCTACTTCAGCGGGAACTCTAAGCGATCAGATATTATCGTGGATTAGCATATTGCGATGGTAGATATAGAGCCGGGTGGGGGTTTCTAAGGTGGTTACGTTGGGTGCCAACCACACAGGGGTGCCAGCTCAGATACCATACAAATAGAATAGGTATTATACTTACTTATAATAGAAAAAAAAATTAACGGCTTAAACCAAAGAAATATTAATAATATAATAACCCGTCTCCTTTCCACTCCACTAACACTTTTATGGACAGGCATCATCCTAACAGGCGACTTTCCTAGTACCTTGGTAGCAATGGTACTGCATCCTACCTAGTACCTACAATGTGAAGAATTTGCAATTGCAGTGGCGAGAAGTTCTATGTAGGGTCGACGTTGTTGAAAATAGCGTGAGACGTTAAGCTCTGACCGTTAGGTATTAAATGCAAATAACGCAATGATATTGTTTACTAGTTACTACCCCTAACCTTGACTCTACGATCTACCCACTGTTTAAAGCTCGTTTTATCAAGATGATAGCAGTACCTACCTACCTACCTAATAATAAAATACTTAGGTACTTACTCAAGCACTAGATAGATAGATAGATAAATTCTTTATTGCCACACGTAACATACTCGTAGATCTAAATTATAAACAAAAAAGTAAAATTAAAAATTTTAAAAACCCTCCGACACAAAAAATAAACTCTAAAAATTAACAAATAATATTTTTTAAACCTATTATAATTATTATCGTCACACATATTGTGTAAGTTCAAATATTTTTATTTTCCAAGCGTCGTCGCGTCGGGGTTCCGCTAAAGTTTATAAAGTATTTTTCCAACAACAGCTCTAATTAATTATTACGAATTACATTTAGACGAGCGATCTTAAGACGATACGGGAGGGCGGTTTTCCCCATACAATCGTATTAGTCTGTTTTCTCCGTGTATAATCACAATAGAAAAAATATTTTTGCACCATAAAATCTATATTTGTTCGTGCCATGTCCCTATGTTTTGCTTTTTTCAATAAAGTAATAATTTTAAGAATATGGAACCTTCAAAAGTTGCAAAAAATGGCCCAGTTTTCGCGTCATTATCAGATATCCCGCAAATAAATTTGACGAATTTAATCAAAAAAAGAAAAACATACCGACATAGCCTGAGTCCTTCTTACACAGATGTAGTACCAGATACCGCGCTCGGAACACGGCAGACGCGCCAACAAAGCGAATACAAAACGAAAAGCAAATACAATTCTCAGTTAGTTGGATGCGAGGCGTCGAGAAGTTTTGACGTGACGTGTGTGTAGACAAGTTTCTCAAAATAATGCCGTCTTGTGTCTTGAAACACTGTCAAAATTGTTACCAAAAATTAAAAAAGGAAGATGATGTTTCGTTTCATTGGCAAAAATTTATATTTCCATTCTGTTAGATTTTTTATCCATGATAAATAATTGCTGATGACTTGAAACACAAAACCTCAACGATATCTATCAGTGTTGCTAATTTACGTTGAAATTTTTCCCTTAAATTAAAGGTGTAAATGGGCTGTTAGTAGATAGTTTTTTTTTTGTGAAACTGCTACGCTGCCGGCTTATTTCGAAGTACGCCGATTAATTTATAGGTACGCCAGCTGCTTGGTACGCAGATGGTACGCAGGCTACTTTGGTGGTACGTAGGCTACTTTTAAGGTACGCCAGCTACTTTCGAGGTACGCAGGCTACTCTGGTGGTACGTAGGGTACTTTGGTGGTACGCAGGCTACTTTTAAGGTATGCCAGCTACTTTCGAGGTACGCAGGCTACTTAGGTGGTACGTAGGGTACTTTTAAGGTACGCCAACTACTTTGGAGGTACGTAGGCTACTTTGGTGGTACGCAGGCTACTTTTAAGGTACGTAGGCTACTTTTAAGGTACGCCAGCTACTTTCGAGGTACGCAGGCTACTTTGGTGGTACCTACGTAGGGTACTTTTAAGGTACGCCAGCTACTTTGGAGGTACGTAGGCTACTTTGGTGGTACGCAGGCTACTTTTAAGGTACGCCAGCTACTTTAGAGGTACGCAGGCTACTTTGGTGGTACGTAGGGTACTTTTAAGGTACGCCAGCTACTTTGGAGGTACGTAGGCTACTTTGGTGGTACGCAGGCTACTTTTAAGGTACGCCAGCTACTTCAGAGGTACGCCGGCTACTTAAGAGGTACGCAGGCTACTTTTAAGGTACGCCAGCTACTTTAGAGGTACGCCGGCTACTTTAGAGGTACGCAGGCTACTTTGGTGGTACGTAGGGTACTTTTAAGGTACGCCAGCTACTTTGGAGGTACGTAGGCTACTTTGGTGGTACGCAGGCTACTTTTAAGGTACGCCAGCTACTTTAGAGGTACGCCGGCTGTTTTAGAGGTACGCAGGCTACTTTTAAGGTATGTAGGCTACTTTTAAGGTACGCCAGCTACTTTCGAGGTACGAAGAGCTGTACGAGGTACGTACGTACCTCTAAAGTAGCTGGCGTACTTTAAAAGTAGCCTACGTACCACCAAAGTAGCGTACGTACCTCGAAAGTAGCTGGCGTACCTTAAAAGTAGCCTACGTACCTTAAAAGTAGCCTGCGTACCTCTAAAGTAGCCGGCGTACCTCTAAAGTAGCTGGCGTACCTTAAAAGTAGCCTGCGTACCACCAAAGTAGCCTACGTACCTCCAAAGTAGCCTGCGTACCTCTAAAGTAGCTGGCGTACCTTAAAAGTAGCCTACGTAACACCAAAGTAGTCTGCGTACCGCTAAAGTAGCTGGCGTACCTTAAAAGTAGTCTGCGTACCTCTAAAGTAGTCGGCGTACCTCTAAAGTAGTCGGCCTACCTCTAAAGTAGTCTACGTACCACCAATTTAACTGGCATATCTTGGAAGTATTCGTCGTACCGCCAAAGTACTCAGCGTAGCTCCAAAGTAGCCAGCGTACCACCACAGTAATATGCGCATGTCCTTTTCCAGGATACAAGCTATTCTCCTACCATATGTCGTTGAAATCGAAGGCCTAAAGAAAGAACCAACAAATAGATTTTCTTTCATTAATTTGGCACTTTTTCATTAATCTGGCAACATTTCACGCACACTGATGCATGTGTTCAGACAGTGCTGTCACGCACACTCGAATAAATTTTGGCCGCACTTCCATGTTCCGAGCGCGGTATCTGTTTACTACATCTGTGCCTTCTTAAATTATTCTTGAAAAAAAAATTAAAATCGGTCCTGTTTTGGAGGAGGAAACAGAAAAATACGAGAGTAAGAATTCGGCTGTTTTTCATAGGTATTATCGGTCCAAGATGCAGTTGTCCCTATCGGGTGTTATGGCATTCTATTCGAGGAGCAGCGCGACGGCAATATAAATGTTCAATACCTATTCTCAAAGTTTCCCGTTCCTCCCATATCCTCTTAAGTTTCATGCATAGTCTACGCTCTTAATGCGTGGTAATGCCGCGCGCGGCGAGCTCGGTATGCGGTATGCGGTGCGGGGGTGGCCGTCACCAAGTGCGGCAGACACGTGAGGGCAGACGACGTTGACGGTTGTGTCGATTTTGTGAATTTTTCGGAGTAAATTCTTTTGAAAATTGCAGTCTGCGACTACACCTGTTTTTCTCACTTAGCGGTCCCCCGACACGACGACGCGACGCTTGGAAAATAAAAATATTTGAACTTACATATTAATAAGTGTGACGATAATAATAATTATAATAGGTTTAAAAAATATTATTTGTTAGTTTTTAGAGTTTATTTTTTGTGTCGGGGGGTTTTTAAAATTTTTAATTTTACTTTTATTTTGTCCTTTTTAGAGTAGGTATAATTGAAGTAATACGGTACCAAATTTCGAATCGATAGGACATATGGAAGGTAGTCAGATCCCCTCATCAACTCTTAAAGAGCTGATGCTCTTCAAACGGCTGATCAGATCATGGTTACCTTAACATATATTTCAATATCATTGAAGTAACACGGTACCAAATTTCGAATCGATCGGACATAAGGAAATTAGTCAGATCCCCTCATCAACTAGAAAAGAGCTGATGATCTTCAAACGGCTGAGATTTTCATGAAACATGGCTAAGAATACTCGGGATAAAATTATCTATGACACAAAAAAAACTAATCGAAAATGTTTTCATCCGTTTGGGTGCTACGATACCACAGACAGCACAGCCGTTAAACTTATAACACCCCTCTCTTTTTGCGTCGGGGGTTAAAAACGGCTGAACAGATTTTTAGTAAACATGGCTAAGAACACTCGGGATAAAATTATCTATGACCCAAAAAAAAACTAAACGAAAATCGGTTCAACCGTTTGGGTGCTACCACGGTGCTACGATACCACAGACAGATACACAGACAGACACGTTAAACTTATAACACCCCGCTCTTTGCGTCGGGGGTTAAAAACAGAAAACAACGCGTGCGCAAGGTTGGTTCCTAGGATGAATCCAAAAAAATCTGGACCAATGTTACCATACCAGATAGTTACAGTTTATTCCTGTCCAGCACAGGTGCCTTGTCTACGTCACAGTTTTTTACAAGACAATGTAACGACTTTTTCATGTTTCTCTCATAAATCATTTCCATTCACACAATAAAGTTTGAAAAATTGTTTGAACTTCTAAAACTTTTTCTCGGAATAATTTACCACTATTAACATTGGATCGTTTAAGGTTTAAAATATCATCATACTAGATGATGCCCGCGACTTCGTCCGCGTGGATTAAGGTTTTTCATTCCCGCAGGAACTTCTTAATTTTCCGGGATAAAGCCTATGTCCTTCCCCGGGATATAACCTACCTCTAAGTATACCAAATTTCAGCAAAATCGGTTGAAAAGATGGGCCGGGAAAGCGTAGCAGACAGACAGACAGACAGACACACTTTCGCATTTATAATATTAGTATGGATTATACTATGTATTACCGCGTGGATTTAGTTTTTAGTCATTCCCTGGGAACTCTTTGAAAATCAAAGAGATCCCACGAAACCGGGATAGGAAGAAGCCTAGAATGTCGTTTTACAAGTCCTCAAGTAGCCTCCCCATCGTCGTCGTCAACCGATAGACGTCCACAACTGGACATATTATGTCTCTTGTAGGGTCTTACATAATATATGCCACGGTCTTGCGACGTGATTGAAGGACAAAACAACAAACAAAAACTCTTTCGCATTTACAATGAACTTCTAATCAAGTAAGTTGAACATAAGGATTGATTTAGTAAGGACAGCTTCATATTTTTATACTTACTGGATTTTAATGCTTGAATTCATAAGTTCCCACTTCTTATTGAATCTGATCATTACTTACCAAGGGCCGACACGTTCCTACTTCCTACGTCATAGAACAATAATGACATCAGTGTACCTAATGTTCAAGAGCAACGTTGGGGAAAGGGGGTGTAAGGAGCGAGGCCACCGGAAGCCGTCGGCTCGCACCTGCACGCCATTACAATAACGCCTCGAATACATTTTCTCCGTTAAATCAGCGTTGCTTTTAAAAATAGCTCGCATGATAAATCTGTCTTTTCGTCATTCTTCGTGCCAACAATAATAAGTATTCAACGAAAATGTTCCTAATTTTAGCAGACATCAACATCGTAGGGCGCCACCGTTCAATTGAAGTTTGGAGTTTA
Source organism: Erebia ligea (assembly GCA_917051295.2). Lineage (NCBI taxonomy): Eukaryota > Metazoa > Arthropoda > Insecta > Lepidoptera > Nymphalidae > Erebia > Erebia ligea. The sequence continues at coordinate 8,083,589 of OU785233.1, read as the reverse complement.
TGGAGCAACGCTTATGGAATTTTTGGCGATGATTTAATAAGTTTCCTACCTACTTCAAAAACTTGGGTTATTACCAAATAGCAATAAGGGATTAAGTATTATTAAATGAAAGTCTCAATTCAGGTCAAAACTATAGTTCACGGTCTGGCTTAGGTACCGCTTACGGTTTAACTATCTCATGCCTCATAAAAATAAGTACGTACATACTACATAGTAATGTATCTATTAAGGTACCTATTTGTTATTTTTAAGAATATTAGCTATGGTATGTTAACCATGACTCTTCCTTGCTACTTATTCGTTTAAAAACAATGTACTTAACTACCGTAACGAGTTACGGCTAAGGTAAAGTACACACCACAGAATAAGAAATAGTAACTAGGTACCTAAATGGTAGGTAATACCTACTTAGGCATAGCCATTGAGGTATTATGTACTAACGGGCATAGCTTATGTTCTTACAACATTATAGGCAACCGGTAATTTTTCTTAATAACTTTCATCTATAAACAAACTGTCTTAGGTATTGAAAATAATCTTTAAAAGGACCTAATTTTACTGAACGTGAATAAAAATCTACCTACCTAGTTACGCTGCACCGTGTTCGTTTTTGGCAAAAATTCAAATCGAAGTGCTAAGTGGGCGATGCTCGACTAAAAGAACACTTGCAAGGACATACACGTATATTTATTAAAAGCTCATGACATTTTGGCTTGTAATTTATTGGCATTAAATTGTACGCAATGTACGTGATCTACATACCTATACCTATTAAGTATGTTTGTTCGAGTTTTTGAGCATTTTTCGAGTTGATAAAACTCATGAAAGGTGTGAAGTTGATAATTATGTTAGTAAAACTAGCAGTTTATTTGTTGGCGACAGACAGTGTCCGCTTCTCTATTAAGCTCCCTGAAGATAGGTTAAAGATGTCTCATAATAAGTTCAAAGTTAATATATAACGTAAACTCATTGAAAATTCTTATTACCATGTAAAGGATTACTTACATGACAAGGAAGCTTGGCTATAATTTGCTCTAATGGCTGTCTGATAACTCTTAGTTTAAGATGATTTGTGAAATGGTGATAATTAAAAAAAAACCCTGGCTGTTTGGAACCCTTGACGGATCCCGTATTACTGATTATCACCATCATGTTTTTAATGTAATTGGACGTCAATAATTAGTTTAATACCTAACTTATACCTAATTTGAATAAATTATAGGTAAATGGTGATTGATTGAATACATCTGTTTATACTTTATGCCTAGTTACATGATTTATGATACCGCTATTTTATCGGTATCTACGCGACAACATACAGTACCTGCCGGTGCTGCCGGTGTAGGGTGGTCAAGTAGGTACTTTGGTACTAATATCCAGCCAAACAAAACCTGAGACAATTTAGAAAATCGATTCACCACTGCTTTAAGAAATCGTGATTAACGATAAAGAAGATTTAGGCACTTACCAGTTTTACTGGCGTCTTTGATAAGATCTGCTATAAGGTCATCGCTGACCTCAATGCCAAGGTTTCGCAGCATGAACTGCAACTCGGCCGGGGTTATGTGTCCGTCGCTATCCCGGTCCAACAGACCGAATGCTGTCCGGAGATCTATAAGTAAGGAAAAAGGTGAATTATTTAAAGGTTAAATAATTATTATGGATATCTTACCTCTTTCAAAACAAAACTTATATTATTTTTCTATTCGATGCAATGTTAGCTGATACCTCACCTTGGTGTGAGTCATATTAACAGCGGCCAGAGGGTCAACCTACAAGGGGTAAGTTCTAAGTATGTAGTACAGCTATAGTTTAATTAAATTATTGAACCCATATTCCTAATCAAATTCTAAGCGATATCGTGCTGGAACTCTTAATACTAATAGAATAATTTCCATTAGGATTCCAGAAACTTTTTTTGTTATACCACTACGTAGTAGCAATTACTAGTAGGTAGGTACCTATGACAGTCCAAGTACAAGTTTGCCCCTAAAAACTAAAGTCTTGTTAAAAATGTGTATTCTGTGAACCTACTCCCTATATGTAGGCATACAAATTATTATCCCATCTTTTCAACCGATTTAGAAGAAATTTGGTTTGGAGGTACTAGTAGGCTACATCCCGGGGAAGGACATAGGCTGATAGGCTCCCTTTTAACCCGGAAAATTATGGAGATCCCCCGGGAATAGTAAAATTTAATTCACACGGACGAAGTCGCGGGCACCATTATTTTTATTATTGTATTCTTTATTGCACACAAGAGACATGGAAACATATAAATACAAAAAAAAGAAGCTTAATCTTAGTGAAGCGTGCAAAGGCGGTCTTATCGCTAAAGCGATCTCTCCCAGGCAACCTTTGGTGATCGGAATGGCGAAAACAGGGGTTGAAAACAGGCATCATCTAGTTATCAATATAAATACTATCGATTTTAAAAAACTTATAGTCAATCTTAGAAAATAAAAAAGATTCCGATACTCACAGAATTCATTATTCTTTGGACAGGCCATTTTGTTTAAAAATTCAACACAAAACTTGTCTCAATAAAATGTTAAGTACCTGTGTTATATAGGTATATTACCTACGCATTTTACTAATAATCGCAAGTATTTCTTACTTGGAAATTTGGAATTAATTAACTAAAAGATGAATTACCTAAGTGTCACAAGGTGTTTATGAAAATGAGCATACCTACTCTCATCAGTTGGCCTTATATCGTAGTTAACAATATTGACTAAAGATTAGGGAGACGTTACGTATTTCATGCCTTTCTTATCTTTCATCTTTCAGTCTTAAGATATACTTACATGCCTTCTAGCCTTCATGCAGATAAAATATTGTGGGCAATTATAAGCCAAGCCGAATTTTTTATGGCCACGGATGACGGAACGTAATTTCTGATTTTATAACTAAGCATCGGGGCTTTTTCGTAAGTTTCTTACGAAACGTAAGCGGAAGCGTAGCGGGGCAAATGACAATAATTGATCTGTGTGAAAAAGTTTCTAGCGGGGCCGATGGCACTTTTTTTCCCAACTGCCCCGTTAGCGGGGCAGAGCCAGCGGGGCAGATGGGACCAAGTCGAAAATGAGAAAGCTTCTAATAAACTTATTCGTCTTTTTTTTACAACTAACAACCTTTACAACAGTAACTAAATATCCCAAAGAAAGCGTCAAGTAAATAACAACAATTATTAGGTATTACTTACGTGTTCTACTGATTTATAGATACATCGCTCACCAACATTTTACGTTATAAAACTTCAACATATTATTATTATGTTCCTCAATAAAATATAGGTAAAACATCACCAATTATAATTTACCATGTGGAATTATAATATGTATATTGTATTCTTTTATCCTAAAAATAGCCGACGGGAAATAGTGAGGCGGGCGCGACCGGCCATTTTGCTCCAATCAGAGAGCGCCATTTGAAATTATGGAGTTACCTACTTTTAAATGTTGTCTAATATTGTACTAGGTATATTTGTCAAAATCTTAGGTTAGGTTAGTGTCCGACATAAATACCTATACAGGTGGTTGAATATACCTGAATAGGTTCTTTAGCTAACCTAAAAAAACCGGTCCAGTGCGAGTCAGACTCGCGCACAAAGGGTTCCGTACCACCACACAATATAAATTATTTTAGTAAATATAAAGGAAGATGTCATAAGCTTAACAACACGTAATCAGCTGTGAAATAACTGGCTTACATAAGGCGCTAAACTGGTAGCGCCTGACAAATAAATCGACACCCTATGAGTACGCAACCCTAATTAACGATTTTCGGATTTTTTCCTATAATTATTGTGCTGCGAGACCTTGCTTCTTGCCAAATACCATGATTCTAGGTCAACGGTCAAGTACTCAGTAGGTTTTGATTTACTGGCGAGTGTCAAAATATACTTACGGCATAAACGGCCGTATGTTTTGATTGCGATAACTTAGAAGCTTGATTTTTTTACAGCTCCAAGGGAGCGTAGCCTATTTCCCACAGTCTATAAAGAAGTGCCTAAAGCCTATTTTTTATCTATTATAATACCTAGTCTACCGACATAATTTTTTGTTTATCTTAGACCTTAGGTACCGTCGAGTTACTGACATGCTTATACAATTCAGTTCCACATGTACGAGTATCATAAAAATAACTCTCTCTTACTCTCACTCACTTCAGCCTGTTGCCGGCTCACTACTGTGTGAGTCTCTTCTCATAATGAGAAGTGTTTCCTTACGATGTTTTTTTTTCACCCTGAAAGGGTATATAATTTTCTAAAACGCGCATAACTCTGAAAAGTTAAGAGATGCCTGCCTGAGGAAGAACCCACGACCACCCGACTTGGAAGTTGGGCGTCTAAATTACTAGGCTATCACCGCTTACCTACCGCTAAAAATGTTAAAAAATTACATATCAGTTGTAATTTTATGTGGAATTTCGTAACTACAAACATAATAATAAAAATAATTCGGCTTGACAAATATTGCATCGTGAAGTTGTAATGACTTTAAACGCTCTAGAGATTCTACAACGGAATTTATCGCAGTTCCCGAAATATCATCAGACTTCTAGTAGGTATATTATTAAGTATTGTACACCGTGGAATGATTTCGGGAACCGTTTTTTGCGACTCGAAGCTTCAATTCAATTATATTGTATAGGTGTATTATTATAGGAGATAACTGCACTTTTGGTAACCATCGCCAGAAAAGCTGATTCAATGTTAGGTGGATGTAGAGCTCTCCACTGATCACAAAAGTTGCAGTCTGCCTGCATTTGGATGGCCCTTTCGCTAAATATGGCCGTTCAAAGACGGTTTATTGTTTCCAAAAATGAACGATAATTAGAAAAGCTGATTCTTGTACAGTATTAAAGTATGCGCAGTACCTATGTAAACAGCGTAAAAACTGACGCATTTGGATGGGACTTTTTCTAGATATCAGCTTTCAAAGACGTTATAACCTATACTTACTATGCGTTCCTGTAAAAAAATATTAGCAATTATTATGTCGTCCCGTTGATTGCTGTTAATAATTTTTAATAGCGATCAACGGCGACAAAGTTATTGCTAATATTTTTTTACAGGAACGCATAGTAAGTATAGGTTATAACGTCTTTGAAAGCTGATATCTAGAAAAAGTCCCATCCAAATGTGTCAGTTTTTACGCTGTTTACATAGGTACTGCGCATACTTTAATACTGTACAAGAATCAGCTTTTCTAATTATCGTTCATTTTTGGTAACAATAAACCGTCTTTGAACGGCCATATTTAGCGAAAGGGCCATCCAAATGCAGGCAGACTGCCACTTTTGAGATCAGTGGAGAGCTCTACATCCATCTAACACTGAATCAGCCTTTCTGGCGATGGTTACCAAAATTGCAGTTATCTCTTAGTCTATATGTTCAGCTACAGATTTACCGAATTTGCAGCATTCTTGGCTTGGGCCTAAAATCTAAATGGTGTCAATGATCTGTACTAAGACACCATTTAAATATTCTTTGGAGCTTACTTAGACTGTTATTAAGTTAAATTAAAACATCCTACAAAGTACTCTAATTGAAGTAAGTACTAAGTACTAATGTGCTAGAATTTTTTTTTTCATTGTTACGTGCTATAAAAAACCGGTCAATTGCGAGCCTGCAGACTCGCGTACAAAGAGTTCTGTACCATCAACAAATATACTTAAATTATTTTAGTAAATAGTTAAAAAGAAAGATGTCATAAGAACACTAATGAGCTGTGAAATAACTGACTTACATAGGATTACACATAGGATACATTACAGATCCAAGGGCGCGTAGACCTAAGTATGTGATATTAATTTCAACTTGATAGCTTTATGCGTTCCTGAGAAAAAGGTGGTTGATAGACAGATAATTGTCAGCTTTACGTTTAAAATTTAATTTTAATTTTTAAAAAAATATTTTTGGACTCTATATTCCTAATTATCTTTAAAATGATATACCGTAACCCTATGTAACGCTATAAAAAATATTTTACCTACTTCGCATTCGCTTATACCTAAGAGAGCCCCCCATGAAATAAAGATTTTTATAACTTTTTAAGCCATATTCGGCTGGAGGCCATCGGTTTTTTGAAGTAATTATGTTCAGTAATTCAGAATAAGGCTCTGACAGACAATTCACGGACGGACGGACGGACGGACAAGTGCAAATTCACTCAAGTAGACTCAGAGACCTTCGCTTCGCTCGGTCAAAGATTTTTAATTTATTTATTGATGAAGGTTTAATTAAACCGATACTTGACTCATTCGATGTACTTACCTATTTCACTAGATTCGTTCTTTGGCGGGATACGCCATATTCAATATTGGAATAATTTAACTACATAAATACGAGTATTTTGATTTTGGTAATACAGTCCGCTCCTCGCAGACTCAGCGATTATTGAATGTCTTTTGTGTTTAGATCGCAATTTGATTTAATGGCGCCAATAGCAATTGGGCCTGATCAAATGATTAATTTATTATTGTAGTATTGTTTTGGCCACATAGGTTTATCTACTCATGTGGTTGTGGCCTAGTTTTATAATTATCTAAAATACATTAAATCTCTCGTGGAACCGCTACACGTTAGACCATTTATTCGTGCAAGTTTTAAAGAGAGTACAAATATATTTTTAAAGCAATTTAATTATTGCCCACTTCTGGAATTACGCTTACAACAGACAGAGGTACAACGAAGTGATCCTATAAGGGTTCCTTTTTCTTCTTGCGGTATGGAACCCTAAAAAAATCACGGAAAATAAATAAAAATTGATAAAAATACACGTAAAAGAGAAAAATTTATACAATTTTGGGATACAAGTATGAAGTACCTAGACGAACATAATATACTGTACTAGATGATGCCCGCGACTTCGTCCGCGTGGATTAAGTTTTTGATTCCCACGGGAACTCTTTAATTTTCCGGGATAAAAAGTAGCCTATGTCCTTCCCCGTGATACAACCTATCCCTGTACCAAATTTCATCAAAATTGGTTGAAACAGATGGGCCGTGAAAGCGTAGCAGATAGACTGACAGACAGACAGACAGTCAGACACACTTTCGCATTTATAATATTAGAATGGATTTTTCTCGATATACATTACACTTAGAAGGTACCTAGCTTAAAGGCATTATTATTAGTGATGCAACAGACCCCTGCTTCTGCTTCCGCAACTGCGGAAGTTCTGCACGTTTTTCGACATCCGTTTCTGTTTCTGTTTCCGCAACTTTTATAACGGAAATTAGATCGGAACTTTATGACGGTTTAGAGGGGACAAGGCGCGGGCGCGGCGGACGAGCTTGGTGGTAAAGCACGCGCGGGAGGGGAACTCCAGCCAACCGAGCGAGCCATGCACGCGTTATCGGCACTTGTCGCAACGCGTTTGTTAGCATACTTTTTTAAAGAAATAATAAGTAAATGAATCTTTATTGAACCACACAATAACTAACTAAATTACTTCATTATACGAAGTGATGTGAGTGTAAGCGCGTAAGTTTTTCTATTGTTGGATGTTTTAGTAATTTGAGTCGTGTGTAACTTAAGTGCAATTATGAAACCTAAAATAAGTCCAATTTGGAACTATTCCGTTGAGATTGACGATTTAAAAGCCTGATGTAAACTATGTAACAAAATATATTAGCGAAAAGGCCGCACAACTTCCGCTTTAAACTACTATTTATAAAATACTAGCTGATGCCCGCGACTTCGTCCGCGTGGTTGAGGTTTTTTTGATTCCCGCGGGAACTTCTTAATTTTCCGGGATAAAAAGTAGCCTATGTGCTATTCCAGACTATAATCTATCTCTGTGCCAAATTTCATCCAGATCCGTTGATCCGTTGGAGCGTGATTGAGTAACAAACATACATCCATACATACATACATCCATCCATCCAAACTTTCGCATTTATAATATTTATATGGATAATTTACCACTATTTAATTTCGAATATTAATTTTTTAATAAAAAATTGTATTGTAAAAAGTGTACTTTTTTTCATAGTATTTACACTTACGCATCCGTTTCCATTTCTGTTCCGTTTCCGCAAAAATTGACTTTTTACATCTGTTTCCGTTTCTGTTTCCGTTTAGACACTTCTGTTGCATCACTAATTATTATCATTATTAGCTATATATTTTGTAGCATGTGCTACGATCATTGTACGTCGTGATATCCCTGTTGGCTGTTTGTCATTATTCATAGGTATTAATTTATGAGTTCTTAAAGACACTGTAAATTAAGCTATAAATTCTATGATGATGTTTTTCATGCCTTTAGATCGTACTAATAAGATACAAATTAGTGATGTATGTACTATGTATACGAGTACCTACATCAATTTTCAGGATCTGATTACTATGTCAAGATAATGCCTCTACCGCGCCTAGACTTTGTAAAATAATGACTGTATGTAAAAGGTAAAGACAGGCGATTGGAAGACATCGTCAGAAAGGTTATAATAATAATAATTTAAAATTGCATGGTTTCTGATGGTAACGCATCTTTGCTAGGAGCAAAAGTCAAGAAAAGAAAATACTATCTACGAAGAGCAAGCAAAATAATGGTCCTATATGCATAGAGGGCATTACGTCAATATAATTTATTATCTGAGTAGGTAGGTACCTACTTAGGTTGTGTAGCTACTAACTTGTTCGACCTCCGTACCTCCCTCCAACTTAGGGACATGCATACCTACCATACTATACTTTATTAGTGCCATGAATCATGATGTAGGTTTGGCGTCGACCTTTAGAATCGATTTATGAAAAGTGATGCCTTAATGGACACCTAAAACCTTATAGGTCGATGGTGTTGACTTTAGCACATAATATACTCGTATCACTGAAAAATCGCAATATTTATATTCTACTTAAGTAAAAGCTTGACCATTTAAAAACTTTTCCGACTTCAGTCCGGTTTCAACAACTAAATAGATTGGCTATTGAGATTGAATTTTTTTATTAAGTACTTACCTACTTAAGTTATTTTTTTTTAATTTTGGCAATCTTATATCACCCTTTTAAAATCAAGGCAATGATAAAGTTTAGAGTAAGTATAAAGCTAAAATGAATAAAGAACTTACTCTGTAGCATTGCTTCGCTGGGGGAAGGCACGGACGGTCGGTCGTCAACGGGCGACTGTTTTTTCTTATTCTTTTTCTCATCATCTTGCTGCAACAACAGACAACCAGTTTGTTCAGACATGTACGACACTTTACACCACTTTAACATTAAATAAGTAGACACATATAAACACTCAAAATAATGTTTTATTGCAAAACAATGGAATCAATGTGCATAAATGATATCGATAATGAATATATCATTCCAATTTATCAATTTGAGACGTTATCAGTCTTTTGTTTGTCTTATCGGCGTATTGAGTGATCAATATTTTATATCTTTACATTTATTTTGTTTATCTCTGTTTAACTTTCTGAAATCTACACCAACACAGGTGCTTTTTGCTAGTCATTTTCCTATACAAGCAAAAATAACCTTTTGTATTTTGATTTTCACTAAGCCATAGACAAATCAGGAATAAAATACGTAAATACGTTTTCCTGCTCATCTTCTTTTACATTTCTGATAGGTACGAACCGCTAAGGTTCGGAACGCCCTTCCGGCGTCTGTGTTTCCCGCGTGTATGACTGTATGTATGACTGCGGAATGACTTGAGTAACTTCAAGGCAAGAGAAAATAGACGTTTTCTAGGCAAGCGCACTCCTAGACCTCATCATTGCTTTTTTTAAGCATGATTGTCGTCAAGCGCAAGATCTAAGGCATCTGCCATCTTGTACTTAAAAAAAATATAAAAATAAGTATCTACTAATAGGTAATCGGATTGCCATTTCTATGAGTTACCTACAGTTCTGTTATTTGGTACAGTTGAACACAGAAAGATTGTTTTTGATTGGTTAATTTGAAATTTTCGAAAACTCGTAAAGATTTGAGTAGTCTAGTAAGTAGGTAAGTACCTAGGTAGGTATTAAATTTAAAAATGCAAATTAAATAATTTATTTCACGTAGGAGCACTTGTGTCACTTATCTACATATATGATTTTGTCAAGACTGAAGACTCTACCGGTTCTACCACTGCACCGGTTCCGAAAGAAGATCTGATAATAATTATGTGAGTACAGCTTCATTTTAAATAACTTTACATATTTATATTAGGTAAGTACCTACCTACTTCAAGTTCAGGTTAACAATGATACTCCAGACTCCGGTTTTCTTAAATAAAGATTCTGCTTTATCCTATTTTACTGTTCTTCTCTCTATTTTTACTATTAAACAGATAACTACACTGATGAAGCAGCTGTCGAAAGCTATTTCATTAAATAAATAGCTACATAACTAGGTATAAAAGATCATTAAGCTACACCGGAAAAAATGAAGTTTTCAAGTTTAATGTCGACAGCAGTTATTTCATCTCGCACCTGCCAAGAATCCATGAAGGACATCTTCTAGGTACCTACTTATGTCTTAGATTAGGTAAAATAGGTGCAAATAATTCAGTAAATCTAAATCTCTTAGTACGCCAATGAAGTTCGCATTGGAATCAAATTAAAATAGCTACTGTCGCGTTTGGCATGATATCAACTCGGGACTTAGCCAGTAGGTATAAAGTATATAAACCTACATTGTACCTACATAATTGAGCGTTATGACAAAATGCCTCCCTATTTCCTACCTTGGATAAATAAACTATGAAACAGCGACAAGAACAAGGTGATTCCATTGGCTAAAATCTTCAAAGACACCATTAAATCGGCGCCGGACTCGTGTCTCCCCTGATTGGCTCCCTCGGGGAGACATCAGGATTTTTTCAATCCTGGCGTCTCCCCAAGGCCGGGGAGATATTAGAACTTACTTTTAAAATAAACTTTTGAGTACTCGTGTATCCCCTGTCAAGCATTACATTGAAACCATAAAAAGAAAAAACCGGTCAAATGCGTGTCAGACTCGCGCACAAAGTGTTCCGTACCACGGGACCGCAGATATCTAAGTATTTGATATTAATTTCAACTTGATCCCACAGAATAATAGACATTTGATACCTCCACGCGTTCCCGAGAAAAAGGTTGATGACAGCTAGACAGACGGACAACGAAGTGATCCAGATATAAGGGTTCCTCTTGAGGTACGAAACCCTAAAAACACCTTTCGATTTTTTTTATATATCACATTATTTTCCATATATTATGCGAAAAATTTAATTTAATTTCATCTAGTTCTTTAGACTGGTCTATAATGTACTGGTATCCTTTTAAGATTTTATCCTGGGGGTCACCTCAGGACTGCACATAGCACAAAGATTCGCCGATGTGGTAGCTTTGGTTTGAGGTTTTTATCTTTGGCCTTTCTCCACACACACGTTATTGTAACACCTTTTCACAATAATCTTTGAAAAAAAAGGCCCATAGTCAACGACCATGACGTCTCGGATCCGTAAGTCATCACTGGCAACACGCAGGCCGATGTCGAGCAGCAGCGACACCGGTGCCAACGGTCTAGCCCTGCGATGACCAACACGCCTGCCCAGCGTGGTCATTATGGGCAATATCCTCGTATGGGTGCAAAAACAAGACCAAGGCCCCTATAGTCCCGGCGCCCCGCTATTCCTGGCTCTGGCAGCGGTTATGGTGACGGCGGGGCAGGGGGTGCTAAGAATCTCCGGCAGAGATTCCGCTGCCAACCCCGACGAGCATGTAGTATGGGTACAATATTTGTAGTTTGAGTGGTACTCCCTAAGTCACCATTTAATGTTAGTAATTGGACAAAGGGGGCGAGGGACCATAGATAATACCTATTTACGAGGGACGCTCTTAAAAAAGTCTCATCGCCAAAATATGGCGTTATGGTTGGCAGCAATCTGTTGAGAATCTTCCTTGTACATTTTTTTTTAAAAATAAGTTAGCCTTTGACTGGGATCTCACCTGATGGTAAGTGATGATGCAGTCTAAGATGGTAGCGGGCTAACCTGTTAGGGGCATGAATCGGTTTCTACACGGCATCGTACCGGAACGCTAAATCGCTTGGCGCTCGTCTTCAACAGTCCAAGGTGTAAGCTCCTACTTGATCTGAGCTTGCACCTAATCTCTTCTAAATTATTATAAAATTATTATTCTCCAATATGCAGGTATGCGGTATGCGAGTGCGGTATTGGCGACGAGGATATGCACCATGTGCTGTGGGAGTGCGCCCTCTACGAGGACCTACGAGCCGCAATGTTGGACGGTATCGTGCGCGAGGAAGCGAGACCTGTTTACCTGTGTGTTTACTACACGGACCACGTCTCGTCGGCGGCAAACTTCAACCGGCTGCGGGAGTTCGCGCACGCGTGACACAGGCGAAGAAATACATAGCGTGAACAGGTGCCAGGCAGGGAGCCACGAGTGAGCGGCGGAGATCTCAGCTGTACACGTGACGTCCAGACCCCAAGGGGGGAGAGTGCGAATAAGGGACAAGGAGCAGTTATAATAATTTGTAGGGAGTCAAGAATGCGCCCCGGGAACACGCCAAGAGCAAGTACCGAACGGGCGCTCTCCCGCGATTCGGCCCATATAACCGCGAGGTTGGAGGGGCCATGGGAGGTTCGAGGGTTGTCTAAAATATGCAGGATATTGGAGAAGCTGAGTACCTATAGACACGTATTTCTTTCTCGTACGCAGTCTTTTGGTTACATTCTTTACTTTAATTACTAGGATATTTAAAATATTAGAACTTGAGAGCTTGCATATCATAATGTAAAGCAATATTAAGTTGGGCTTGGTCAGCATATTTGAAATACAATTTGGGCAAAGAGAAAGGGACAGGGTTTGAAATTGGGCACATAGTTGTGAACATTTTCAACGTTACATGATAGACTTGAAGCTCAAGAGGCTGAAACCGCTTGTTTTGAAAGAATCCAGACATTACCTACTGCTAATTTCGACTTTGGTTAGATATGTATACCAACAGCGGTATATATACCTAAGTGGAAGAGGTACTAACCAGATCAAATTATTAAAACTCGTTAGTATAATATTCACTCGTTAGTATATTTTTTTTAATAAGTAGGGGAGACCAGGGATGAAAGTAACACGGGATGAACGTAACAAATGAGTTTTTGAACGAGTTTTGTTGGTTACACTGATGGCTGTTTCACCAAAATGCTCAATTTTGAACCCCCCCTAACCTCAGTTGCGCTCACTGCGCTGTGCCGACGGTTGTTGACGTGACGAGTCGGTGCCGCAAAAATACCTCCGAAGTTAGTTTTGGCAATTTTTTTCAACTGCGTTTGTTTTTATTATGGTAGGCTTAAGCTCGCGTGTCAAGTGCCAGTAAATTAGCATAAGTATTCATCTTTTGAAATTAGCATTTGAAACTGTATATTTCTATCGGATTTTTAGTTTATAGGCATGTGTTTGCCATATTCGGTAAAATATTTATGTAGGGATGAAAGTAACAAGTTGTTACTTTCATCCCGATTATGATCGTGACATCTTATAGCATGTTTTATTGTGCCTTTTTATATTTCAAAGCATTGCATAGGTTCTTATTTTCTTATTCCAGAATGCCTAATATATATAAACGAAATGCCAGTAGAGGTTTAGTTACTGCAAAAATTATGGATTTGGCTACAGAAGAAATACTTCGCAGAAAAGTACACTCACCAAGAACCCCTTCTGAATTAACTGCGTAAAAAACAATGCATGGTGGATAAGTTCCATACTTTAAGGTTAAAACCTTAACCATTTTTATGATTTTCAAACTTGGTCTAAATCAATGATTTAATTGCGAAGATGTTTTACCGACAGAAATAATCCTTTTCAAAATAAATATGTTAGTCATCTCAAGTATTTAATGAAGTTAAAAATTGTCCTTTACACCATTTAGTTCAGATGAATATCTTATGAGATATCATAGAAATAAAGTAAAGTGAAATAGGAAATGGCGCGGCTACGGCCGGCAGTGGGGTGATTTGTTTGTCTGGTTGATATCTAATTTTTAATTAAGTATTTTAGAAGTTTTTTTTCTAGAAATGTTTTTTTTGACATTTGTGATACTTATGTAAAACATAAAAGGTTGATTATGTTGATTATGAAAGTAACTTCGATTTTATTTGTAATGTTACAACCAACCCGTTACACTGTTACAACCAACCCTAGGGGTAGGGATGGTTGTAACAAATTCCACTCTTTTTGTTTGGTAGTTTTTCTCAAAATCTATAACATCAGTTGCATTTGTGCTAATGTTAAAAGATAGCTGAAAGACCGATCTATCATTATGTACTGATAAGAATTTTGATATTCAACAAGCTCTGTGAGATATTACGAGAAAAGTTAAACTTGTTACGTTCATCCCTGGTCTCCCCTAACAACAATAATAATAGGAAATATACCTACAATAATATTATGAAAAAATTAAAAATAAAATAATATTTATTTTTAAGGCCTATATCTGTAGTCTGTACCCATATTCTTGCAAATAATATATTATTTTATTTTATTTATTTAATAATTAAACTTACATAATATTATGTTAGTAGTTGAATGCTAAAATTGAGACCAATTAAATTAAATATTCCTCCCACTCTCTCCCTACCGTCACTTCAAATTAGTGTCTCGTCAGCAAATCAAATGCAAAAAAGTACCTTAGTTTCAGCAGAGAAGGGAATTATCAAAATTATGCATATTAATTAATTACATCATACTTTGTTGGTTCACTGGTTTGTCCTTCAATCACGCCGCAACAAGCAATGGATCGACGTGATTACATAGATGTAATTATTGAGAACGGAAAGATACATAATATGCTACTCTTTATTACGAAACATAAGGAGTTCCCGTGGGAATTAAAAGAACTTATTCCACGGTAATTGATCAAATCAACCGCAAACATCATTAAGAATTGTGACAAAGGTTTAAATCACAAAAAAAGCGCGTGCTTTTCGCACGCATTTCTTTGTAGGTACCTAGATAGGTGAAAACCGCTAAACGCTAAATTACATGAAAACTACAAAAACACGTTGTACGTACTACAAACATGATTAAAATGTTGTATTCCAAACCAAGTACTTTGTCATAATTCTGCGAGGTAATATGGGAATCACTAAGCAATGGGTAAATTAACAACTTAACTGTCCCTATACAATACAATTTACAATACCCCAAGTCCCTCGTGTTTTTTTTTTTGATAGGTTAATAACATTTACATTGCGAAATTTTTTTTTTTTTCTTATAGGTTAGGTTTTTTGCTATACGTTCACGTAATTTTAGTTATAATATTACTCCACGCTCATAACAAAATTATGTGCCAAAGTTGTATAAAAAAATGAGTCACATGTGACTCTTGAACTTATTTCAAAAGTTCTCCGCGAGTCTTATGTGACTCATTGGACAGTTAAGTTGTTAATTTACTATATATCTTAGTAGATACCTACTTATTTACTTAGTTGGAATATCAAATCGCAAGTCATTTCAACGAAATTTTAAATATTCAAGCTTTGAATTACACTTTACAGGAAATACAGCTTCGCTCAGCTAAAATGTTTCTATATAATACAACTAGCAAATTCCCGCGACTTCGTCCGCGTGAAATAAGTTTTTTAAAGTCCCACGGGAACTCTCTAGTTTTTCGGGTTAATATATTATAGCCTATGACACTCACAAATAATGTGGCTTTTTATTGGTACCAGAATTTTCAAAATCGATTCAGTAGATCCAGAGATTACCCCCTACGACCTCACAAACTTACAAACTTTACCTCTTTATATACTTAATATATTAGTATAGATTTAAATTTTCGTCTTAAATGTTTTTTTACTCCAGAAAGCAATTCAAAACGGCAACCGGCCGTATCCTTTGGTTGCATTGACTTAAGAAGCTTGATTTTTTTACAGTTCCAAGGGACCGTGTACCTAGCTAGGTATTTGATATTAATTTACGTCTAAGCGTTCCCGAGAAAAAGGTGGTTGACAGACAGACAGGCAGGAAGACGGACGGACAAGTACGGAACCCTAAAACAAGCTTTTATCGTCCGCCATATTGAATTGAGAGTGATCATGTGATGTCATTTTATTTTTCGTGTTCTCCTCAGCAATGCCTTTTAATAATATTTAGAGTGTGCACAAAAAATAACTAGTCTCCATCTTATTGGGAGTCCGCCATATTGGATTTAGAATGACTTCACTTAGCTAACCATGCAATGGTCCCGATTCTGTATGTCATCCAAACTATGTATGCAAAATAACAGTGCATGCAAAATTTCTGCTCGATTGGAAACCGGGAAGTGGGTCGTAAACTTTGATTTGATTACGTACACAGACACCGGGACAGGTGTAACTAAATAAAAGCTTGTAAATTAATTAAACTTACCTTTCTTCTACTTCTTGAGGTGGTAGCCATGCCCTGCAATAGAAATTATAAAATTTTAACAATTTCGGAAAGTAGAACTACCTACCTAACTACTACATATATTAAACACTAACGCAATTGGGTATTCAAGATTTCTAATTAAATCAACAACTTTTTTCAAACGTCAAAATGCGCGCTTAATATATGGGATGTTGTATGAAATACTGAACTGTGACGTCATTCGGGCTTAAAATAGAGATGTTTCAAATGTCATAAGTTTTAAAAATAGTTAAGTATTAAACTGTACCTACCTAATTATTATTGTTTTCGGGCATTAATAATGGTAATTTTTATCATGGTCTGCAAAATCCATATCCATACTAATATTATAAATGCGAAAGTGTGTCTGTCTGTCTGTCTGTCTGTCTGTCTGTCTGTCTGTCTGCTACGCTTTCCCGGCCCATCTTTTCAACCGATTTTGCTGAAATTTGGTATAGAGGTAGGTTATATCCCGGGGAAGGACATAGGCTACTTTTTATCCCGGAAAATTAAGGAGTTCCCGCGGGAATCAAAAAATCTTAATCCACGCGGACGAAGTCGCGGGCATCATCTAGTTAAAAATAATACCAGTAGGTATATTCCGTTTGTATGGGGAAGCGAGTAAACAGAGATATCATGCATGGTACCTACTCGTAGTTGCAAAGATACGTAAAATGTTTTCGTTTCAATACCATACCTGAGTGAATGGTAATCTACAATCATAATTATTATTTTGATTTATATTATCACTAATAACACTACTCAGTACTCTAGTATACTCTCCCCGTCGCAGCTACTGACATACCTAACTCTGCGATTTAACGACCTCTTAATAAGAATAGTCAATCTGCATCTGTCATATTATTTTGCAGCTTTTGAACATCATAATTTCTACAAACTGTCTCAGTTGGCATCACGCCAGTGTATCGGTGAAAATATTTTAAATTTTGCTGGAAGCAAGGGTAGGTTAACCTAACTAAATCATAGGATTACGGTCGAAACCTTGAAGATATAGAGGTCAGGAGATTAGGTACTTTCGGAGGCAAGGTTTGGAATAATCTAATACTTACTACTTAAGTAGGTACTTACGTAACTGATTTATGTGACATCATAATTAGGTAGGTATTTCAAGACAAATTTAAGAGAAGGTCAAACAAGGGTTAAAGCAGGTTGAGTTAGTTAGAATTAGTAATTTATATTGATACCTAGGCATTTTTCAATCAACTGGTTCAATATTGGTAAATTTTTAGATAATACATATAAAATCTCAAGCCTCAATTTTGAACAAATCTCAAGAAGCAATAAAGACTTAAACGATTCAAACGTTGCGGAAACTCTTTTGCTATTTTTGTAGATTACAAACATGCTAGTTTAGTAGAGGGAACAAATAAAAAATAGCTCGACGGACGGAAAACTTACAAATACTTTCTTAAATACATAACCCCATTGACACTGCGAATTCATGCTCCAAACAAACCCGCGTTTAACCTGGCCAGTGGCCGTGTTCTTGATTTCGGAGCAGGTTTCAATCAGAAATAGCAGGAGCAGTGGCCGCGTTCCCTATCTTTTATTTATAATCGCTAAACCGAACGTCTGATGCGTACCACTGTCCAATCGCTATTTCCCGCTAAACAAACGTTCAGACTAAAATTACTCGTCTCACTCTTTTACAGTATTGTGACAAGTTGTTTGTACAAGTTTTGGAAGCGTTGAATGTTCAATAGCATTTTGCGCCTGCGCATTCGTAAAGTTTTTTTTTTGCACAGCCACACTAGATACTTACCGCCAATATTTAGATGAATTTAACTTCTTTGTTCTTACGAACGCATACTGTATAAAATTACAAAAATAAAAGCCACCATTAATTATGAGAAAATGAAGACTTATTTTTCATAGAAATTGTGGAGAAGTACCTTTATCATGAACGTGGCATACCTACTCTATTTAAGCAAACGTACCTAATGTTTCCGTTGACAAACAAATTAAAATATTTTCTATGGAGATTTTAAATTTCAATACAGGTCAGTGTGATCGTAAATCATGGAAAGAAGACGTTACTACGTACCTACTATCATTTAAATAGTTATATGTAACTGAAAATATTCCAATAACTCAACCAGGTATAGTGAAACTCATAATAGTTTGAATAATGGCGGTTGCTGACACTTTCCAAGATTAATAGATAAAAATTTGTGGAATATGTACGTCACAATGGATTTTAATCTCGGGTAAAGAAAAAGAGGGCAATGCTAACGTCGTTTACCGATCGATTCAGTCAAACCTATAGATGCTACTATAGGGCTACCAGCAGTAAAATTACACGTAAATAACCTACGATACAAGATGAATTAATATAGTAAGTATAGCAGGTTTTTATCGATAAAGGCATCCCATTAATAATTGTTTCTATAACGCAAAATCTCATAAAACAAGAAGTAAATATAGCTAGCTATCTACTACATAAAAATATCTGTGAAAAACATCACCTTTACTTATATGCCAAGTAGGTATTCCACAAAAATACATAATTAATAAAAGCTTCTTCATGAACATATTTTTAAAATTAGTAATATTATTTCATTTTATTTCTTTTCTACAAACGTAGACGCGTAGCGCATGTGCTACGACCTGTGTCTACGACGGACACATTTTTGACTTTTTGAATACATAATAGCAATTAGCATTACCACTATTCTTTGACATTACTAGGGCGGAAATAAACAACTGGCAGCCCTACAATGGAATGGAATCATGGAGCCAACCTTGCACTGGACTTGTGTAGTTTATATTGGTGTGACCTAATGGCACCGGAGCTTTTGCCACTACACACAGTAATTACAACGCACAATATTTGTTTTAATTTATTTTTAAATCTATACACACAACACTATACCGTTTAAGTTATTATATTACCTTAATGTGATAAAACAGTACTTGAATTGAACTCCTCGTTCACATAATTACTTCACTTTTAATGTTATTTGTAAATGTAAATTTCATTTTCATTTTCATTTTCAATGTTATCTGATCTTTAATTTAAAAAAAATTTAAGGTAAAGGAAAGTTTACCTTCTTCTACTTCGCGTTGATAAATTAACAGATCTAAGAATTTAAGTAAGTACATTAAAACTTATTTTAATCGAAACCTGAACTACTGAGAGTACCTACGTACATGGTTTAATATTCAATTTTCAAGATCAGACCTTGACCACTAGTTTTTCTTACCAAACTTACATAATTTTCAATGTAAACTGTACGCTCACATGCATGAATAATTCTACTAGATCCATTATGTCGCGAACATGTAAGACAAGTTCATTTTTATTTTTTACATAGGTTGATCGCTAAATTGTTTGCGTCGGGGATTAAAAAATAAATCATAAACAAAATGTGCACGTAAGGCACTGAATATTAATTGGATTCGTGGATGAAGGTTCGTGTCTGCGACAACCTCAACGAATAACTATAATAAGTACCTATAATACACTCAATACACTCTATCAACCTAGCCTCAAAACGTCGGAGCTTGTCACGACTCTGATGAAAACAAATCGACTGAATTCGCTCCAATTAGCTCTGCAATTAACTAAATATTTTTTTATAGCTAACAACTTATTGTCAATTCGTAAGTATATTACAATGAAATCTTAGCAATTTTAACTGTAATTTATAACATACTAGATGATGCCCGCGACTTCGTCCGCGTGGATAAAGTTTTTTTTATTCCTGCGGGAACTGGATAAAAAATCGGTTGAAAAGATGAGCCGTTAAAGCGTAGCAGATAGACAGACAGACACGCTTTCGTATGGACACATTCGTATGGATAACTCAAAATTTTACCTAAAATGAAAATAATTTATAAGTAGGTACACTTAAATGTATCATAATTTTGTTTGTAACTTTGATTAAAAGAACCTATCCTTTTCAAAACTGAATTTTACTTCGCGCATTGATGCCTAAGTTATCCCACGCTTGGCAATTTAATATGGACCATTTTATTCACAGGAATAATGACACACATTCACATTAATCTATGCAATACTTAGGTCAAGCACAAACAATCAACAAACATAATATATGCGAGTTTACTCCGATTAGCATTACATATAGATACCTACTTAACTACTCGTACTTCGCATTTTGTGGAAGTTTGGTTTTAAATGGAATGTCCATTTATGGACCAATAGTCCTATTATTTTGGGGATTTATATGTATATGTCTATCCTACCTGTATAAGAAAGTCAATCATCTTTACTAATTATCTTAAACACCGGCTATTCATAAATCCATATCCATACTTAATATTATAAATGCGAAAGTGTGTCTGTCTGTCTGTCCGTCTGTCTGTCTGTCTGCTACGCTTTCTCGGCCCAGCTGTTCTACCGATTTTGATGAAATTTGGTATACTGGGATATTTTGTATCCCAGTATGTAAGGGCATATGCTACTTTTTATCCCGGAAAATAAAAGAGTTCCCACGGGAATCAAAAAATCTTAATCCACGCGGACGAAGTCGCGGGCATCATCTAGTAATTCATAAATTTTGTTTTTCATAAAAGTCATTTTTGAAAATCAAAAATTGTAGCTAGATAGATACCTACGTGGTGAAATCAAACACATTGAATTTAGGTAGGTACTACCTAGACTTGCCGAGAGAAATGTCGATCCGAAATGTTTTGCTATTGGATCAAAGCAGAAGCCAAATTGTTGAGTAGGTAGGTAACTAGGTAAAACTTAGATATAAAATTCACACAGGGCCTTTGATGTTGAATCAATAAAAATAAGAAGTTATAAGTAAATACGATTACCCGGGTAATTTTCAATTAATAAGTACTTATAGGTAGGTACAATATTAAGTACTTAAATAGGTAGGTAATATCTAAATATAGGCGGTAGGTACCTAATAGTATTTAGATAAGATATTATTGTTATTAGAAAATAGGCAATAGCGTGAGTCTACAATTATAATTTTATGAAGCATGCACGTTGTGATTTGTTTGCTTTTGATGTTTCACAAATTAACAACATAGACGGCAAACAAGGATTCACTGATTATAAAATTTCTCGTTTCTATCAACGAGGTAGGTACAAGTACTTACATTAATTAAATACTAGATGGTGTGAAAATTTAATAATATAAAACGTAGGTAGAAGTTAGAACTCTCATTATAGTAGGATAGGTAGGTAGGATAAAGGATTCTTATTTGTGAAAATTTTTCATCGGTAGATAGATATTATTTTTAGCACTCAGAATTGCCCTCAATGCCTAATCTGTTTATTATAGGTAGGTAGGTACGTGAGTAGGTTGAATATTATAGGTAGTGATGAAGATATTACACGTTTAAGTGCTATAACAAACAGCAGGCCAAACCATAGTCAACACGGTTTATCTAGATTCAGCCGGCACGTATTTATTGTACTTAAATAGTTTATGTTTGCTAATATGAAACCACGTGGGCGGTAGGAGTTTTAAAACGAGAAGTTTTAATGAAAACAAACCTTTCGAACCTTAAACTTTGTAGATTGTAAGATAAAACACACTTTTAGAACACTCACAACATGCAGTTTACGTAGTATACCTAAGTAAAGTAAGTGTGAGAAAGAAGAAAATAGTAAGTAGTGTAAAAAAACTTATTTTCATTCCGTTCATCACATACCTACTTAGTTCACAAAACTTGATAAGTAACTAAAGTGAATTAATTTTCCTTAGGTATAGCAAATGCGAAATCAAAATAGATAATTTAATGCAATCAGGATATGTATTGTACCTATTGCAGTAGATTAACTGGCTTTCACGAAGACGGCAACGCGCGGCAAACACGGTCGGGAGGATGTCGCGGGAGGTGCTTGCTGGCCGTGGTGAGCGGCTTGCAGAGTTCGCGCGAGTGGCGGCCGCCGCCGGTGTCGCGCCCGTGCTTTGAACGTCGTCGTTCGTTTATTGCGCGGATATTTCGGTATATCACAGCCATCGGACAAATCACGGCCGTGCGACCCGGCACGAATGAGCATTCTAATAATAAACTTGTTTATATTTTTTATTCCCGTGATAACTCTTCGATTCTATGCCACCTCCTGCCTCCAGAATCCTGCTATCGGGGACCTTGCTTCGCGACCTCGCGGAGCACGTGCGTCTCGAAATAGATTACGACGCGACACTTCAATTAGGCAAATTGGCGTCGGCTACAGATTTGACGGGCATTGAATGGTAGCGTGTGTCGGCGCCAAAGATCCGATTTTGGCGGTGATACGCAAATAAAACTTTTGGCCAACGAAAATGTGACAAAAACTGCAGGGCGAGCGGTGGGAGCGATGCGGATGGGTACAGTACGTACCGAGAAAGTTTCAGAGATCGCGTTGCAGAAGGCACCGAAGCCGGATTGCGTGGCGGGAGGAGTTTGCGGCGGGGTGCCGCTCGAGCGGTCCATGGCGCGCTGTGCACCGGCGTCGGCGGAGCACTGCCGCGAGCGCGTGCCGCCGCCGCCGCCGGAACGAGTTACATAAACGCAGAGAACTCCGTCGCGACCGCTGCCTGCTCCCACCTGTCGGGTGTCACCACTCACCGCGTGTTGGCATTACATGCATTTCAAAACAATAACACCAAATAATAATTATAGACATGCTTTACCACTCAACACCTCTACGACTGTTACTAATTTTATACATTTTATATTTACTACTTACTAAATTCTGTACATACGAGATGTTTGGCACACGCTTCAACTTGGTAGGTAGGTACGTACGAGTACATACCTACCCAGTATTATTAGTCAAACCGAAGAACTATAAATAAGATCTTTAAACAAATATAAAGTTCACGGTAGAGCAATAAATACAATGCGTAGGACAGGCCATCTACTAAATTAAGTAGGATTTTGCTTCTATCGTCTGATTACTCTGTCTGTACATTATTGACCGAAACTGATTGCCTCGGGGTATACCTGTCCCTTTAAAACTGTTAAAATATTTGAAAATGTACATTATTTTTGTAAAAAAAGGAATTCATGTTTTTTTTAAATAATGGATTATATGGTCGTACCATTTTAAATAGTCGACATACCGGCCTCGGATAGCGCAGCGTTGGATAACCCCCACTAGGTGGACGCTGCACAAGTGGCACAAGATCGTGATTGGTGGAGATCCATGCTGGAGACCATTGCCCAGCAGTGGGCGTCTATTGGTTAAGACGAACGTACGAACGGACCACTTTAAACATAAACTCGTTCACTTTGATGAAACAAGTTAGTAAACGCAAAACAAATTATGAACATTTTGTAAACTGTAGACAATAAGACCTTACATTTCGTTTACTTAATTTATGTATTATCTTTTAGGAAGTACTCACTAGGCAATTATGTTTGTTTGTTGAGAGATTCGTTAAATAATTGCGAAAAATATTGAAGCCTTGGTTGAAGGTAAAGTCAACATTTTTTACAACTTCTAGTCCCAAGGTTTTTAGCTTTTGATTGCTCCGGCTTGATATACTTACAATAGTTATGTCGGACTCCTACCAAATAAAAACCTCACGAAGTTCCTCCTCACCGCTAATGACTGAGCACAGGGATCGCCAAATCCTTGCAACTCCGCCAGCGGGTGACCGTCAAAGCAGAGCAACCGCTAATGTCAGACCGGAATGCCCTAAATTGCCTACCGTTGGAGGTAATCACCCTCAGGTCTTCTTGAAGGCGACCCCGCCTTTCACGAAATCTAGGGCCGTACCAAAAAACTGACATCAGCTGAGCACAGGTTCTCAAGTTCTGAGAAGCCGTTATTGCTGATGTCGGTTTATTAATACGGGCCTAGGTTGCCGTATGCCAGTAGAGTTGGTGCTCAATCATCAAATCATCAAATCAGCAACATTATTTTAAACGTCAAGTGGCGTTCTTTATATATGGGGTTATGAAATATTGAATAGTGGCGTCATCAAAGTTAGACGCACTTTTTTACTTTAAAATGTAAGTGATTTTAACTCTGAAACCTGACGGCTTGAGGTGCCAATATTATGGTATAGGAGTAGTGGCGGCCGTCGCCTTCGCCGTCGCCTTCGCCGTCGCCTTCGCCGTCGCCTTCGCCGTCGCCTTCGCCGTCGCCTTCGCCGTTGCCTTCGCCGTCGCCTTCGCCCTCGCCGTCGCCCTCGCCCTCGCCCTCGCCTTCGCCCTCGCTCTCGCCAGCGCCTTCGCCCACGCCCTCGCCCTCGCCGTTGCCGTCGCTTTCGCCCTCGCCCTCACAATCGCCCCCGCCCTCGCCCTCACCCTTCGCCCACGCGGACGAAGTCGCGGGCATCAGCTAGTTCAACATAAAACTAACAGGGGACGTGAATATTACGACTTTTGGGAGATCCTCTATTTAATAATCACTAAAAAATAATTTATTTGAATAGTTGCCAAATACCCATTTACTGCGGAGCGTTCGTAGAATCTAGGTACGCTGCTGCCACGCGCTCTATATTGTGCCTTGATTTCAGTTCCTCATACCTACTCGTACTACGAATGTGACGTATTCAGAGTGATGTTCAGACTTCAGATGCCGTGCTCAGTGCTGCTTGCCTTGCCGCGCCTTGTGTCTTGCGATACCTGAGATTCATATTATCATGCTATGGCATGTCATCATATTTTATTAGTAAGTAATGGGCGACCCCTACTGATTAGTATAATGGTTTTACTCGAATTCTAGTCACTATGCTGACTCGGTGAGTCGAGTGCGTTTTCGTGTTTAAGTATGTTTTAAATTTGCTAAACCAACGCAGAAGTTACGAGTAGGTATCAATCCGACCATCCAATCATCCAATCATCGAGTATTTAAATGAAATAGAAGTTTTTGTTGAAAATATTTAAGGCGCCAGCGGAGGGTGAATTGCTCATACAAACGTAATACCAAAATAATTAGTAATTCGAGCATATTTCCTCCATATTATGCGATTATTAAGATTGAACTTGTATTTATCTAGGTCCCTGGATAATTATTTTTCCAAAATACTTTCCCAAAATTAAATGTAATATAAGCACATTGCGTTTTGCATGTTTTTGCGACACAAACGACATGTTTTCTCCTTATTTGTTTCGTATTAAAACCAACGATATCTCACGTACTAATTGATCAGGAACATAGCCTATATTGTCAAGTTACAGAATAACAACACGTAGTTAAAAACACAACAATTTTTCATTCATCATTTTTGGTATTCGCGGAACAAGACTAAATGTATAACAAATTCTGTACGCTCATATTGCTATCGCGCTTGCACGCGATCATGTGTCTTCAGCCAAATAGGGATAGCAATATACCGGCAAATTTATATTTGTGGTTCGAGTAGAAGTTGCGAGCGGCGGTCGCCGGTCCCTTAAGTTTAAGTACTTTTACAAAATGATAGGTACCAAAGTCTATTTGAATAAAAAAAACTTTTGAATTTTGAATTTTTGATCGGATGTAGTGCGGAAAGAGCCTGAGGAGATAGGTACCTACCCTACCTTATGAATATACTTAGGTACGCAGTGCTACTATGTACGAGTACCTACTACGCAAATTGTACAGGTAAGTATAAATGTCTTCTTGCAAGTGCACAAAAACCTGAACCATGTACATTATCATAAGATATTCCTTCGGGTAAAGTACTTTTCTCATCAACTATTTTTATCATATAATTTTTATATTAATTATTATTATTATTTTAGTTAATTTATTGTTTATTATGTTTATAGTGTGTTGTAGTAATAAATTAAGTGGTTTTTGTTAATAAAAGCAAGTATATTAAGATTTTATTTACTGTCACTTCAATTCTGCTGTAAGGTCTCGTCGAGTAGGTTATCTAAAAAAAAACCGGCAAAGTGCGAGTCGGACTCGCGCACCGAGGGTTCCGTACAAACCTGTAGCAAGTTTTACGATTAATGAATTTAATGAACCGCAAAACTAACTTTGTTTGTAGAGGTTTTCTGTTAATATCAAAAAAACTATGCTAGTTAAAGCATTGGCTATAGTTTTCCTGTAAAATATACATAAATTCCTATTGACCATAATTATTTCAGATTTTTCGATTGGTAAACTCCGGAGATAAGGGGGGGGGGAACGGTATTTTTTTTGACTTTTTCCCCGATAAATCAAAAACTATCATGACTAAAAATAATTAAAAATCTGTTTTAGAATGTACAAAGTAAACCCTTTCATATGATACCCCACACAGTACAGTTATCTCACTTTTAAATTTCAACCCTCCGATTTTCCCCCACAAACAAAAATAATTTCCAATTTTTTTTAATTCCAGTGTCTTTGGGCCACTAATATACACAACTATTCCAAATTTCATGTCGATAGCTTCGGTAGTTACTGAAATAATCGAGTGTGACGGACGGACAGACAGACAGACAGACAGACAGACGGAGAAAGTCGCACCATAAGGGTTCCATTTTTACCATTTTGGTACGGAACCCTAAAAAACTACAAGCGTGTTGGTTATTGTTATGTTTACATTCTACCATACATAATATTATGAGCATCCACTGAAATGCCGGTGGCGCTACAGTAAACGCGGAAAGAAAACAATAATTGTATTGAAACAGCTGTAATTTTATCTTTCGTCACGATTTCTTTCATGAACAGCGTAAGTAAATACGTAAAATGAATAAAAGACTAAAATATTACAAGCATGTGTTTCATTACAGTAACGATCGTAGGTGATAGGTAATTGTCGCAAAGATAATATTATGTCGCTAAGTAATAAAATTATTAGTGTAGTGTTTATAATAGTATTTTTTGGTTTCGTTGAATGCAAGAGAGTAAAAAGAGTAATCGGAGGAGCAGAGGTGCCCTGTGGTATTTCTCTTTAATTTATATTTATTTTTATATGAGTATTTTTGTAATTTTGTCCTAATCATTCCGTGCAAATCTAGCTGTTCTTTATAACTGTGATGAAACTGAAAATAAGTAGTAGATACCTCATTTCTATAGCGTTTAATAAGTACCTAGCACACGAATTAACAACGTAAATGTTGAAACCCCAACTTTCACCAGAAACTTAAATATGAGACAAATTGAAACTAGAAGATAATATTAAAATTAATATCGTGTCCAAATATGCGTGTCTATACCTTACGTAGATACTCGACCTACGGGTCGAGCTCCACAATATTGCGATGTTTTGAGCTCTACGACGTAGCTACTAGCTACGCACGTAGCACACAAAATACAATAATATAGTGACCCACCCCACGTCCAACGATTCCCGGGCTTTGGCCTCTTCGACCTTGCCTTCAAGTTCGAGCCTACTGCTAAACTAAGTTTTTTTGTACGTTCTGTTCTGAATCCATACTTCCATACTAATCCATACTCCATACTAATATTATAAATGCGAAAGTGTGTCTTTTTTTTTTTTTTTTTTTTTTTTTTTTTTTTTTTTTTTTTTTTTTTTTTTATTCACTACAAGTTAGCCCTTGACTGCGATCTCACCTGATGGTAAGTGATGATGCAGTCTAAGATGGTAGCGAGCTAACCTGTTAGGGGCATGGCAGTTAGGTATATTAAACCCATACCCCTATTCGGTTTCTACACGGCATCGTACCGGAACGCTAAATCGCTTGGCGGCACGTCTTTGCCGGTAGGGTGGTAACTAGCCACGGCCGAAGCCTCCCACCAGGCCAGACCAGGAAATTCAGAAATTATAAATTTCCAAACCCTGCCGGGGATCGAACCCGAGACCTCCGCACGTTAAGGCAACAGCGCTCAACACTGCGCCACGGTGCGTCTGTCTGTCTGCTACGCTTTCACGGCCCACCTGTTCAATCGATTTTGATGAAATTTGGCATAGGGATAGTTTGACTCCCGGGGAAGGACATAGGCTACTTTTTATCCTGGAAAATTATGGAGTTCCCGTGGGAATCAAAAAACTTAATCCTCGCGGACGAAGTCGCGGTCATCATCTAGTATTATAAATGCGAAAGTGTGTCGGTCTGTCTGTCTGCTACACTTTCACCGCCCATCTGTTCAACCTATTTTGATGAAATTTGGTACAGGGATAGGTTGTATCCCCGGGAAGGATTATCCCGGAAAATTCAAGAGTTCCCGCGGGAATCAAAAATCTATATCCACGCGGACGAAGTCGCGGGCATCATCTAGTACACACTATACAGTCATATTATCTGTTTTTTTTTACTCCATGTTGGATGTCGCTATATTCTAAGAAATCGAACTCGAAACGATAAATCTTAAAATATTATTTTGCTAGGAATAATATGCATCCCAAATTTTTTTAATGTTTATCAATCTTAAATTACAACTTATACTCGTACTTTGATAGAAAAGGATGCTCGAGGTGTTTCATCCTGAAATCTCTGAATTAGCTGAATTTCATATACTAATTATTTATATTATTTAATAAAAGGCTTACAAATTGGAGTTGCATCATTGAGAAATTCAAGTGACGGCAGTCATCTTTGCGGCACCCTCATCCTGACACCACATGCCGCAATAACCGCAGCGCATTGCGTAGAACACGAACCAGAAGAATATTCCGTCTATCTCAATAACTATTGTAAAAGAGATAACGAGATAACGCCGAACACACAAGTTTTGGAAGTCATTAGACATCCTCTTTACAATCGGTAAGTGCGTATCACTAGGCAGGACACTTTAAACCCATATCCACCACCACCACCACCCACCACTACAGCCCATCAACGTCCCACTGCTGGGCACAGGCCTCCACTCTCATAGGAGAGTGGGAATTAGAGCTTAGACCCACCACGCTGCTCCAATGCGGGTTGGCGGGCTAAACCCATATCACTACATCCATATTATAAACATAATATGATATTATGATACCCGCGACGTCGTCCGCGTGGATTAATTATGTTTTAAAACTCTCAGTGAAAAAGAAGTCTATGCCACTCTCCAGGTTCTCAACAGTCAACTATACGTACCCATGCAAAAATCACGTCAATTCACGGGCAAACTAACGATTGGCGGGATTTTTAAAACGACCTATGAGACTAGGTGATGCCCGGCGCCCGCGATGAAGTCGCGCGACCGACAAACCAGCCGGACCGATAAACCGGACCCACCCAAACGGCCTGTTTACCTTTGAAAATATTCCTAATCAATAGCGTATCAAAAACAAATCTGTTTGTCGGGGACAATCTCTGAATGAAAACAACCTAATCTACTTACAGTATAATAATATTATTATAATTGGTGTTTGGCGTTTGCATAATATTCCTAATAGGTATATTATGTACTGTATATACATACTCGTACATAGTAGTCTATGTAGTCTTACTAGGTACTGCTTTTTAACTGTATACTGTATATTTTGTGTGTGCAATAAAGATATCTAAATAAATAAATAAATAAATAATAGAGTACAACTAGGTACCAAAACTTTAGGTAGGTATACATCGATCTATACTATCTATACTAAATTTATACTAATCTATACCTACTAATATTATAAATGCGAAAGTTTGGATGGATGGAAGGATGGATGGATGTATGGATGGATGGATGTGTGTTACTCAATCACGCCCCAACGGCTGAACGGATCTGGATAAAATTTGGCACAGAGATAGATTATAGTGTGGAATAACACATTTGCTACTTTTTATCCCGGAAAATTAAAGCTCCAGTTTTCGGTTTGGTTCCAGCGGGAACCGAAAAACCTTAATCCACGCGGACAAAGTCGCGGGCATTAGCTAGTATACAATATAGGTACCTTTAGGTATGGTAGCCACTATTGTGTTGTGAAAAGTTTGAATTTATGAATTTCAATGAGGCGCAGGATTTTCGTAGATGCAAAAGAAAAATATTGGCTTGTTAGGTGCATAGGTACTTACAATGTTTGAGTTATCATATTTTATATCTCCATAGGTAACCAAGTAGTAGGTAGCAAGTAACTTATGTCTCCACAGTCTTAGTCTTAACACGGTATAAACCACTTTTATGGTTTCAGATTCACACGAGCTCATGACGTTGCCATGTTGCGGTTGCAACGTCTTGCTGATGACATAACCTGGCTGAATTACACAGAGTTACCCAAATCCTCGTTCGGTGTATCAGGTAACTGTGAATGAGGCCTCGAACAATCGCTGCTGTCACAGCCAATGGGCTATTATTACAATGGGGCTGATTCTGTAGTGCACACTCTCTAAACTAAACTAAAATGACAGCATTAAAAATATTGCTAACCCTTTCTTAACACTCCCTGCGGAAAAGGACAGAGCTAGATTTAAAGCTGTCATTTTTGTTTAGTTTAGAGATTGTGTTATACAGAATTGGCTACAATGTTTTAATGCGTCTGCCAAACGCTTCAATCAAATTAAGGTATTTCACCACGGCAGGGGCGACCTTAGCCATTGCGAGGCTCTGGGCGGTAGATATTTGCGAGGCCCACTTTGCCCGAGCACTGGCATAAAATTTCGTCAGTGTGAACGAAACAGGAAAAATATTCAATGGAGTGAACGACACAGATATCGGAGCGATATTAATTATTATAGGTACTACGCAAGCGGAAAGAGTATGCGAGTGGCCATCATAGATTAATATGTATTGCGTAAAGCCCCTGCAAGCGCAAGGCTCCGGACGGTTGCCACCCCCTAAGGCCGCCACTGCACCACGGCCATAAAACCAGCGTCTTACTACCTATAGTAAAATGTGTGACAGTCAAAGATATTATATCACTTTTTTGATTGCGGAAGCGGCTTGGCGGTGCAGGCCTTGAATTGAATGTTCCCGACCCCCAGTCGACGCAAATTTTATTTTAACAATTAAAAAAGATCTTACTAATGATGTAGGTACTTAGGTTTTTCTGGTCTATTTTGGTGATGATTCAGATGTGGTGTGGTTAGGTACTAGTTACCTAGGTAACTATTTAAGTACAGTTAGGTAACTATTTTAACAATGTCCGAAAAGGTTTTTCGATACGCTACGTAGCTGCTACGTTAAAACCGGTTACGTGTCTACGAGATTTGCCATGAACTTTATAGAACACAAGCAAACGGATTAGATACAATCGAATCAGAGACTTTAACCTCGAAGCTTCGAACCGCAGGCTTCAACTATCATTCATCAATGCCTTTCGAAGCACAATTATTTATTTACATGAATGACTTCTACGGTTTTTTTACAGGAGATTGTACCATTTACGGGTACGGCTACACAGATGTAAACACAAAAGAGCTTTCCCAGACACTGCTTGCCGCAAACGTGAAAATTATATCGCTAGATCAGTGCACAAAATCACTGGGACAGTACGTGGCTCCGAAATATGATAGCGGAATGTTATGCGCGTTGGGCGACGGAGTGGACGCTTGTGAGGTAGGTACTAGGTACCTACCTAGGTAAAGTTCGCGCGCGAGTTGAATGCAGAGCTTATGTATGGTGACACATACATAAGCTCTGCATTCAACTCGCGCGCGAACTATACGTGCTTAGAAACAATAAATTAATAAGTAAGTAGGTATCATACTTCATACTAATATTGTAGATGCGAAAGTTTGTTCGTTTGTTGGTTTGTCCTTCAATCACGTCACAACAAAGCAACAGATGGACATGTAATTCGACTAAGTTTGGTAATTTTTTTCGTTAGTTTTGGAAATAGCACATAGGGTACCCTACTAGGTTAGCCCGCTACATACTTACTATTTTTTGACTGCATCATCATTCATCACTTGAGATATCAGTCAACGCATATAAAAACAATTCACTGCCGTACCACATAGATAAGACATAGCTTGTAATATCTTATGCAACATCTTGACTACGGTACAGACGGTATGGCTACAGCTTCGACCTGCCAAGGTACGGTCGTCAGACACCGGACGGTCACAAATCGACCCAAGGTGTAATTAAGGCAGTACGTCGAGTCACAAAATATAATATTATGGACAAAGATCCCGCTGCAAGACTGTTACATGAATCGACTACGTGATCAAAAACTAATTTTTATTTTTATAACTAGCTGATGCTCGCGACTTTAGGTCTTATGGAGTCCCGTGGGAAATGGTTTTTTTTAAATGTATATAATACCTATATATGAAACTGATTAAATGACCGTCAGTCTGACAATAGGTACATATGAAGATCTCTCTACTATCTTATGTCTAATTTACTTTTGTACTTCTTTGTAGTTTTTTTAACCCAATTTTTTTACTTTTCTGTACAATTTTTCAAACATTTTCTTTCATAAGAACCTTCTCCTTACAAACACAACAAAAAAAGAATTAGCGAAATTGGTCCAGCCGTGATGACGCGTGATGCCGTGACCAAGGGAAATAGGGATTCATTTTTATATATTATAGAGATTATAAATCGGGGAATATATATTTGCCATTTTGCCAAGCAAAAAGTGGCCGCTAGTATTTTCATTATTAAAATAATAATTATTTGCGTCTAAGTAATTTAGTTTACTTTGTGCCACCTAGATGGCACCACTTGTACTCTGTCTCGCGCTGAACGCGAGCTAGTTTTCACTTTTCCATAGCCACTCTAGGGACTATAATAAAATTGTATCATCTCAACCTATCACAGGCCACTGCTACCGCCTGGCCACAGCCAAAAGCGGCGTGGATTGCGGCGCGGTTTGAGACGCGGCAAGCGGTGAGCGGCGAAAACAAATGGTAGACAACATAAAGAAGTATGCCACAGCTAACGGCGACGCGCAGCGCGGCGCGACCTGCGGCGCGGGGAGAGACGCGCGGTACACGGCGGCGATGGGCTGCGCAGTGTGCGAGTGAAACAAATGTACTAGCGAGTATCGAGGCGGCCACAGCTCAGAGCGGCGCGGGCGGTGGCATCGGTGGACGCATTCAGGCATCGCACGACCGAAACAAATAATTTTGTTTCTACCGCGCGTTTTTAACTTAAAATAATGAATGTGGATGTATATGGCCGAGTATATAATCAAAAGTTTCTATGCTTGCTCTCGTATATTCAAAAAAATTATCAGGATACTTCCTATATTCATAATAAAGAGTATGAAATTCGCCAAGTTCTCTCCTTTTTTGGTTAACTGGGTGCGCTCCTATTCTTGACTGAATGATATCTTGAGCTAAGAACGCACTTGTTTCGAGGCAATACCGTGCCACTTTTGACAGGGACATTTTAATAATTAAGCCGTTCCCTAAATACGTCCACCGCTGACGCCGCCGTGGTCGCTAGTAGTCTAGCTGTGGCATACCACCGCAAATCACACTGCCCGCCGCGCCTCTCGCCTCACCGCGCCCCGCACCGCCAGAAACTGTGGCCGCCCCGTAAGGGCGCCTTCAAATTTGCCGAAAAGTGCCGCGCGGAAGCAGCGCGGCTGCAGCGCTGCGGTCGCGCTGCTTTGTAAATCCATATAAATAAAAAACACGCGACTGCAGCGCTGCACCCGCGCTGCGGCCGCGCATCAGTTCATCGATCGACTAGTGACGGGACTGCGCACGTATTTTTGTTCAAGTCTAAACATGAACGAAAATCAGGTAGAAGAATTTATCGATGAGGTTGAGAGTCGTCCAGCAATATGGGATTCGAAGTCCGACAAGTACAGCAATAAAATCGATAAGAAAAAGGCTTGGGAAGAAATATGCATTTTTATTGACAATTTCATAAACAACACTCCAAGTGAAAAAAAATGAAGCATGTAAGTATAATATTATGTATTGTTACCACAACTACTTTATATTTTCGTTGTTTCGTATATTAATAGTAACACAGAGCAGTGTTTCTTCGTCAGAGTCCATCGTGAAAATAAATATAGGTACAACCCTATGATGTTCGAACCTCGCGACAGGAGCGCGGCCGCAGCGCTGCAGCCGCGCTACGCTTTGCGGCAAATTTGAAGGCGCCCTAAACGCGAGTGTCCTCTCAAGTAAGACGTATCCAAGCTCGGTCTCAAAATAAAGAGTGACTAGTCACTAGACCACCATAATCATCCACTCAAGCCAACACACTTCACACACCTTTGAGAACATTTTGGAGAACTCTCAGGCATGCAGGTTTCCTCACGGCGTTTTCCTACACCGTTAGCAAGTGATATTTAATTGCTTAAAACGCAAATAACTAACTCCAAAAAGTTAGGTGCTTGTTCGGGATCGAATTCCGGACCTCCGGAATACCTACCTACGATTTTATAATATTATACATCTATGCCTACGAAGTTTTACCACTAGGCTATCACCTAGGTACCTAATAATAATTTTCTACTCGACAGGGCGACTCTGGAGGGCCACTTATATGCGCGGGTAAAATCGAGGGTGTAGCTAGTTACGGCGTCAGCTGCGGGGTGCCCGGTCTGCCTGGAGTGTATACCAGCATTGGGACCAATTTGCATTGGCTTCAAGGGTTATTGGAAGAACTACAGTAAACCACAATACATACATATTTAATGGTTAAATTAATTGTTTTTAAACGCCATATTGATAGGTACCTACTACCTACTGCCTGTACTACTTCAGTCAGAGCTGCAGTTGAGAGCGTTGTTAAAATTTGACAGTGGAGGCAGATAATTTAATATTAATAGTACTGTTGAGGTAGCGGCTCGATAAATTATGTTTAAAAACTTCCACTTTATATTTATTAAATACTTACCACAATACTTAGGTACTAAAATAATTAGGAATTAAATTATTTTATCAAATAATTTTATTTAATAAAATATTTTTTTTAAATAAAGTAATTTCATTTATTCTACTAATAACTACTGTAACTAGAAAAAAGGTTAACAATCATTTCGGTGAAACGCGGAGGCGCGCTTTGCACGGCGCGCGGGTAGGATGCTGTTACCACGAACTTACGATAAATCGTTTTGAGAGAAAATCCTGACTCGAGAATTTATGAAGCGTCGTCGGGCAAAGCGCGTAGCTTACGTGTTTCGCTATAGTTTCTGCTATTTGTATACATCTACACTATACTGTTAGCGAATCTAAGTATTCCAAATTGCAATGCATCTTTAACCCTAATATTTGTGTAATTTTTCAACTTTACAGTATTAACGTATCTACTTACTTAATAAAATAAAAACGGTTTTGCATATAATATAGTAGATTAGTAGCCAAGGGCTGTAAGGCATAAATTGCAGCCCGAGATATTTAGGCGCACGAGCACAGCGAGGGCGCCTATAGTTCGAGGGTGCAATTGATGCTTACACCCGAGCTAAATACTATGCTTTACA
The DNA here is from genome assembly GCA_917051295.2 of Erebia ligea. Taxonomy (NCBI): domain Eukaryota; kingdom Metazoa; phylum Arthropoda; class Insecta; order Lepidoptera; family Nymphalidae; genus Erebia; species Erebia ligea. The sequence continues at coordinate 8,048,081 of OU785233.1, read as the reverse complement.
TCTCGATTGTGAGGTAAGTAGGTCCTCATTACCCCCAAATGGAGCTTGAAGGTGACCAATTAGCGCTCTAGGGTAATAATGTAGCTAGAAAAGCCCTAGGGCGGTAAGTAATTAAAAAAAGTATGATGGTTAGATGTACGCGAACTTTTTGAAAGAGTGAAGTTTTTTTTTTAATTACTTACCGCCCTAGGGCTTTTCTAGCTACATTATTACCCTAGAGCGCTAATTGGTCACCTACAAGCTCCATTTGGGGGTAATAAGGACCTACTTTACCTCACAATCGAGATGTAAAGCAGAGTAGTTCGCTCGGGTGTAAGCATCAATTGCACCCTCGAACTATAGGCGCCCTCCCTGCGCTCGTGCGCCTAAATATCTCGGGCTGCAATTGATGCCTTACAACCCTTGGCTACTAATCTACTATTAATACACCCATTCATTCCAACTATAACATCAAAACATAGATCCTATTGCACTGTAACAACAATTAACATTCCTATACATTTACACAAATAATTGTTATGACAAAATTATAAATAAATATTTTCACTAATAAAAATTACGGAATGTAAATAATAAAATATGCTGGTTGTTGCTTAGGCTACGTTCGCATTGCGAACCACATTCACGCGAATTATTTTTCGCAATTTTTTTTAACTAAAAATTATATGGAGGTGCACATTTGCAAATAAAATTCGCGCGAAAAAAAATCGCTGGTTTGATACAAATTAGGTAGGAGTACCTAGGTGAAATCTGTACGCCAAATATAAATTGCGACTATAAATTCGGGCGAATGTTTTTCGTAGTGCGAACGTAGCCTTACAAGAATCAATTTTTTTTACGTAATACTGATTTTATTAAGCCATTCTGATTATATTTACAATACCAATCAAAAAACCATTATTTATTATTATTATGATTTAAGATTGGTCTCCGCTGCTGTCATTGCCTAAATAATTATACGATACTAAATCGAAATAATATCACCAACTATTTGACTTTATTTGTACCTATTCAGAAATTTTTGGTAGGTATTATGCACCATTATTTGCCTGTAGAAAAGATAAGTAATAAATAGTAGGTAGGTGTATGTATTGGTACTATCTAGAAGTACAAAAGTGAAATTATTTGAAATGTAAGTACGATTAAAAATTTGATCTTCCTCCTAATAAATTATAATAAAATATATCATTCGAAATATGAGAAAAAAAATTAATAATATCATATCTGGCTTAGGAACTTTCTCCGTATATTGGAAAGTATGGATATACTCAATTGTTTGATAAAATTATCAATCCTACGGTCTGTTTACGTATACTTAAGTCAACAAAAAAAACCGGCCAAGTGCGAGTCGGACTCGCGCACCGAGGGTTCCGTACAGACCTGTAGTAAGTTTTAAATTATTAAAAAAAAAATCCTTACTAGATCTCGTTCAAACCAATTTTCGGTGGAAGTTTGCATGGTAATGTACCTACATCATATATTTTTTTTTAGTTTTATCATTCTCTTATTTTAGAAGTTACAGGGGGGGACGGACACATTTTACCACTTTGGAAGTGTCTCTCGCGCAAACTATTGAGTTTAGAAAAAAATGATACTAGAAACCTCAATATCATTTTTGAAGACCTATCCATAGATACCCCACACGGATGGGTTTGACGAAAAAAAAATTTTGAGTTTCAGTTCTTAGTATGGGGAACCCCCAAAATTTATTGTTCTTTTTCTATTTTGGTGTGAAAATCTTAATGCGGTTCACATAATACATCTACTTACCAAGTTTCAACAGTATAGTTCTTATAGTTTCGGAAAAAAGTGGCTGTGACATACGGACGGACAGACAGACAGACAGACAGACATGACGAATCCATAAGGGTTCCGTTTTTTGCCATTTGGCTACGGAACCCTAAAAAGTATCTAAATCTTGAATCGATGTAACAAAAACTGTAAAACTATAGAAGCTGTTGACACGATAATTTAAGTACATTAATTTTGTGTTTTCTACACATTGGGGTTGATTCTGTAGTGCACAATCTCTAAACTAAACTAAAATTACAGCATTACAAATATTGCTGACCCTTTCATAACACTCCCTGCGGAAAGGGACAGAACTAGGTTTAAAGCTGCCATTTTAGTTTAGTTTAGAGATTGTGTTAAACAGAATTGGCCACATTGAGTATTCAATTCAACTCAATTCATTTCTATTGTATTTAGATTGTTACTTAAAATCCTCTTTGTTATGATTAAACCCACAATCTTTAACGTAAACCCTTATAGTTTCGCCATGTCCGTCCGACCGTCTTTCTGTCTGCCTATTCGCGGCTTAGCTCCTAGAGGCCTCTATTACTAGAAATCTGTAATTTGGCATGGGTCACAGTCGTAAAATAAAATTTTATAAAAATTAATTTTAGAGTCAGTATTCTACTCGTTTTTTCATTCTACTACAATTAGACAACCCTTAATTGTGGTCTTACATCGATGGTATGTGATAATGAAGTCCAAGATAGAAAGCTAACCTACCCTACCCTGAAACGGTTCATACATGGCATCGTACCGGAACGCTAAGTCGTTTGGCGGTACATCATGCCCGTAGGGTGGTAACAAGCGCACACAACTGCGCCAGGGAAATCGTCAAACTAGTCATCACTTAGATTATAGATTTACAAAAAAGTTTACATTTTAGGATTTACTCTGTCTTGACAGATAATAATCATTACAAACATAATATATAAACGCGTGAACAGGCTTGTCAAGCGTGAGCGACTCTAGTCAGGCATACACTGATAAAAATCACGTGAGTTAACAATTCATATATGAAATTCAACATGTTAAAAGTCGGATATGAGAGGAAGGCAACAGATGAACACATTGAGTTGACAAAACTAAACCCCGTATACACAGACGTGAGATCAAACTAGATCTAACTAGTAAGCTCTTTTGATTTAAATTATGACCACGAAAACCATGATTTGGATTCTGCCGAGGGTGTAGATGGACTTTTCGGAGACTTCGGGGTCCCAGGGTGTGATGACTTTGGTGTTGGTGGCTGTGAAGATTTCTTGCTATCTTGCCCCTCTTTACTTTCTGATTCTTCTAATGCGCTTTTAACCTGAAAAATAAAATCGATTCATATAAGTTATTACTAGATGATGCCAGCGGTTCCGTTCAGGTGGATTTATGTTTAAAAATCCCGAGGTAAATCTTTAATATTTGATTTTTAGATTTAATTACTTTGTTGACATAATTTAATTTAATTAACTATTGTTTGTAATGCTTTATATATAAGGGTCATTATCGATTTTCGTTCGAATCGCCTTGCAAAGGCCAAAACCTGTATCAAATCAAATCAAATCAAATGTTTTTTTATTCAAATAAACTTTTACAAGTACTTTTGAATCGTCAAGTGAATGTACCACTGGTTCGGAATGCCATTCCTGCCAAGAAGAACCAGTAAGAAACTCGGTGGTTGCTCTTTTTAGATATAATTCATTTACAATTTATCATTATTATCTACTTATATCAATGTGTACATAAGTAACCACTGTCCGTAGCATGCTGGAGCGATCAAATCCAAGCTCCTCTATCATTTACATAATCTTCAATAGTATACCTAATAAGCTTTTTTCAGGAGCATACTTTTAATGGATTTCTTAAACTTGTAAAATAGGTTGTGGTATTTTGTTATAGAAAAGAATGCTCATTCCTACGAATGACTTAAACGTATGTTTGACGTATGTTTTGTGTTAAGGAAGAAATGGTTTTGATTATATTATTTAAGCTCAAAAGATGCATAAAGGCATTCTATTACAGGCTGTATACTCAGAGTAAAGAGAAAATGAGGACAACCCTGTGGAAAAGTCATTTGTTTCCGTATGCAATTAACTATCTAGTAAGTTAAAAAAATTTTTACTCAGTTCGTGTATGACAAACTATACAGCGAATTTGTTTTTTAACTGAAACATTATTTAAGATTAGACTGTTTACCTTTTGTACATAATTTACATTTACGTTCCAACCCTGAAATAATCCAATTTTCAATTTCGTCAATCGCAAACGGTCATTACATGCTGCATGAATGGAATCGCTACTTTACAAAGTGTTCATACTCGTACAGCAACACTTTACCCTCCCGCGCATCCCGCGTCTCGATCAGTGCCGCTGCTGTTCTGCTTCGGGATGGTCGTCATTCAATTAGTACAAAAAAAATTGCGATCGCGAGAAGTCAGGAGTATTTTGTCAAGTGGTTGAGTTCACTACGTTCCATCGATTTTTAAGATGAGCTATTTTTATAATTTTTTTCTAGATCTGGTACTAGGATTCATGTATCGTTTTTGTCCAGAGTTATATTTTGTAGATTTTATGCATTAACGAATCAGGAGTATTTTGAATTTAAAATCGAAATGGTCATTTGTTTCCAGTTCATTTATATCCATTTCGCTCCAAAAAGCTCTGGAACGTTTGACTATTAAAAATATAGTAAATAGGTTTTGGTTTCATTTATGTCCAACGGTAGGTCATTACACTCCTGGCAATTTTATTAAAAATATAGTAAACAGCTATTGGCTTCATTTATGTCCAACGGTAGGCTTAGTAGTGAGTCCTACATAACCACCTAGTGTGGTATGAGTAAAAGCATTTTTCCAGCGATTAAAAAAAAAGAAAAAAAAAGGTCATTACACTCTAGGCAATATTCATTTCTTTCCACTAGTTCATTACACTCCATCAATTAATGAATGAACGAGAAGTTTAATTCGCTATAATCCGCCACAGCAGACCAATCTACTCCATCAATTTTTTGGATAACTGCTAGAGTTACGAAGAGGCCTTCCACATGTAATTTTTTTCATAGTGTTGTTTTTTTGTGTATATAGAAAATAATTATGAAAATGAAAAATTTTTTTTTTTTCAAAAGTGCGCTTTTAAAACGAAAATCGATAATGACCCATAAATCTATAAATATAAAAGAAACACTACTACACACTACACTACACACTACTAGTAGTTTTTGGTTCCCGCGGAAACTCCTTAATTTTCCGGGATAAAAAGTATCCTATGTCCGTCTCCTGGTTCTAAGCTACTTCCCCACAAATTTTCAACCAAATCGGTTCAGCTGTTCTTGAGTTATAAATAGTGTAACTAACACGACTTTCTTTTATATATATATAGATAGATAATAAATTATATTTTATTTTTAAAATAAAATATTACTTATATTATACTTTTTTTAAAAAAAGAAAAAAAAAATCGGACTGGACTCGAACCGGGGTCTTCTGGTTTCAGGACCGACCTGTTTCACACCTGAGCTGGTTTCAGGACCGACCTGTTTCACACCTGAGCTATTATCACATAGTGGCGAAATTTACCTTCGTATTCTAATTCTAGCAGTTTTTCATTGCCTGAAAACACGGATAAAACGACATTTTCTAAAAATGAATCCTAGCTAGATCGATTTATCGCCCCCGAAACCGCCTGCATACGAAATTTCATGAAAATCGTTGGAGCCGTTTCCGAGATCCGGATTATATAATATACTCGTATATACAAGAATTGCTCGTTTAAAGTATGTATTAGATATTATTTTACATATTTTATAATGTAGTTTATAACAATATGGGTACTTAGCCTGAAATATAGATATTTATTATTATTATTATTACATTGCACTCATATTATGTTTAGTTGACCGAGCGAAGCGAAGGTCTCTGAGTCTACTTGGGTGAATTGGCACTTGTCCGTCCGTCCGTCCGTCCGTCCGTATGTCAGAGCCTTATAACTTCTGAATTGCTGAACGTAATTACTTCAAATTTAAATATAATATGTAAATCGATGGCCTCCCGCCGAATATGGCTTAAAAAGTTTTAAAAATCTTTATTTCAGGGGGGCTCTCATAGAAGCGAATGCGAAGTAAAATATTTTTTATAGCGTTACATAGGGTTGCAGTATATCATTTTAAAGATAATTAAGAATAGAGTCCAAAAATATTTTTTTTTGAATTTTTCCCCTAAAATTGACGAAATGGGAGGCTTTCAAAGTAGCGATTTTCTAACGTCCAAAGTTGACCTCAGAACTCTCAATTTTCTGAACTCTCAAGCCTGAAACTTGATCAATTATTTGAATTATATCCTGTACTTGAACAACAAATACTAAAATTAGATAAATATTATAAGGAAACGAAATTATTTAATTTTTAATGATGATGATATTTTTAACATAACTTCACACTGATGTCAATAGATGGCGCTCTGTGAAACCGCGAGGTCTCAGTTCGGGGCGAACCACTAGTATTTATGTTAAATGTAATAATAGATATTAAGTGTTATTAGATTAAGATTTGCAATGCCCTGACAGGGCCATGAGCCAATGTAGACATGAACGCAAATATGAAATATGAAATTCTATTTAATTAAAATTCTTAACTATAATTCTTGCATCAGTAAAGATACTCAATCTCAGGTGAAATTCTCCAACACACACCTTAATATTGGTTTTAGCTTGCATCTCCTGCTCGTAATTTCTAACATCTTCTATAGTCATGTTAAACCATTCATCCATCCATGTAAATGCTTGCCGATGACCAAGGAGCAGGATTTCTCTAATGGCCTGGTAAATAAAAATAAGTACAATAATAAATATTTCTTTATTATAGTATACTACTTTGTAACTATTTATCCTCCAGTATGCCAAGACCCTTCAACTGAGTACTTGGTGTAAGTGGCATCCCCAAGATTAATCTATTTATTAGTATGATTTCATTTGCGGATGAAAGGGATAGTAGAATTACTTTCAGAACTGTCATTTTAGTTTAGTCAATAAAAGTAAACTTTTAAACATGCAAGTTAATTGACTAAGAAAAGTTTTTCACAACTCTTTATACATACCGCCTGGACATAGTCTTCTACTTTTGTCTGGAGTCCCCAAACCTCAAACTTAGCATGAACAACTTTATAGCAGCACATTATAGGCTTCTGATTGTCCCTCCAGCCCTCAGCAAGAGGCCCACGGCCAGACTTCTCAGATTTAAAGAGTTTGGGGTCCTCAGACTCTTTGTAGTGATGTGGTTTGATTTCATCAAAGGCTATGTCCATAAAATCAACTTCTCTCAATTCTCGTTCTTCTGGTGTGAGGCCCAAACACTCCAAGGAAATAATAAAGAAAAATTTTAACAATGCTGTGCAAGTCATCTAAGAGGTACTTATTTACTTCAATTCATTAAAATATTATTACATTAAAATAAAAAAATAAAAGGTATTCCTTCCTAGCAAATTATAGTCAGCAATTCATTATTGATTAGAATGATTCATTATTTTCCTGTTATACTTAATGGGATTTGCAATATTCAAGAAAAGGTGGGAACTCACATTTTCAGTTGTACCATTGTTATCCTCATATCGAGTTTGAATAGATATTGAAAATTTTGGAATGAACGAACACTGGAAAAAACAAAAGTACATTACAATGGACATAGAGTAAAGTAAATATATCGAAATAGTTATTGTAAAAGTGTTTACTTACTGTATATTCTATGAAGTAGTAGGATACCATGAAAAAATAACATACAGATTAGCTACGTAACACAATAGGTATATAGCTTAAATTTATGGCATTATAATTCATAGTTACCAGTAATTGTGTAGGGGTAGTAATTCCATGCTTTTTCAGTAACATAGAAAATCTTTGGTGTTATACTTTGGATCCAATAAGGTAAGTGGCTGGAAATATTTAATTAACTCAGTTATCACTTCAATAAAATGTTGGACACTGGGTTTGAGCCGTACAGTTACCAATAATGCATTCATTCAGGCCGTAATATGAGTGTTAAGTAGTATGAATGTACGAGTGAAGGGCTGCTTCATTCATTGTTCAAAGACTAGGATACTGTCACTCAGACCAGTCAATAGTAGGTTATATCTAGTTAAAGAGAAATATCAGTGTATGAAAACACTAGCTCATAATGAATGAACTAGAAGTTTAATTCGCTATAATCCGCCACAGCAGACAAATCTATGTGGTACAGTGCATGTCTTTCACCAATAGCATGCGAACACCCACCACCCAGCAATTCGCACCGGCACAGCACCACACCACACAAATCCTCCAAACCACTCTCAACGTATGTTTAGAGTGATTTGGAGTTTAGAGTGATGGACTTCCGCAAAGAAACGCCTGCTTCGATTCAATATTTTTAATTATGCTAGTCATTAATAACAACAGCAAATGAATGCTAGAATTCAGGAAATATTGTATAGGTTATGTAAGTCGTCTAAGCTACGATCATGAATTTACCTGGACAAGTGTATTCTTTTCTCAGTAAACTGCCCAACTCCGTTTCTTTCATCATTGACTTGCTCGTTCGCTATCACTTCGACGCCTTCACCATTGCTCGATTGCTCGAAACTGTGACGAGCAATCATATACAACTGCCCGATACGATACTAAAAATTTTAAGACTTTGTATTATTACCGAAATTCAGTAAATAACTGAATTTCAGATATGATTAGCCTGCAACTATTCAATAAACACAAAAAGTGATAAAAGTGCAATGATTGATACCTCTTCGACGGTCATTGGCATGCAAATTCTGTATTCTTTTGTTAGCACCATTGTAAGTTTTCTGTTTCAGGAAAACTAATTATTAAAATAATACTGATAAAAATATTATACTACGACTGGGGTCTGGGAAGCACAGAAAACCTATTACCATAGAATATAGATAAGTTGCATAGGTATATTAATACCACAGAGTTATAAAGAGAAGCAGAGGCAAGATAACGTACAAAATAGCGTGGCAATGGGGGCTATCGCGTATGAATTTGCCGCTAGGGGCGCTGGTGTCGCGTGAGGGCCAATATCATTCACTTTTCACTGGTTTTGGCGGGCTTCGTGACATAAATTATAATTTCTTTAATTTACCTGTTGAAAAGTGATCTCCTTCGTGAAATTATCGCAAATATGGATTATTTGGCGATGAATGTGAACGCTTTGAAAGCGGAATTAAGAAAAAGAGGCGCAAAAATAGGCGGCCTCAAAGAGCAGCTAATTCAGAGGTTAGTTTGTTTACTGTTTACAAACTTATTTTTTGCCAAAAGTATGCTTGTTTGCCGAGGTAACAGCTATGTTTTTTCTTTTTACATATATTTATCTAATATAGGTATTATATATATTTACTTACTAAGACTTCTGCACATCAAGGACACACTTACTACATGATATTGAAATATACCTATGTCTCTGGTTATGTACCCACAGTAGGTATCACTAACGAGAACACACCTATCTTGGGATCAGATTACTATGTGTGAGATGACCAGAATTTAATAATAGTAGGTATTTCTCTTGATTAATATTAGATGTTTCATTTCAGGTTTCTCCAGAAGGATTAATTGGAGAACTAACTAACAGTATTGGAAGTGAAATGTACTTTCTCTTTATAAGATGAGTTTATCAGTGTGATAATTATTATAAGCACATAAAAATGATCAATAATGAATACTTATTGCTTGAAAGAAAGTAGCCCCTACTATCATACATACATGATACCTGCTATTGCTAGAAAATTTTCCAGCTTAATCTAGTATCTACCATTGTTTAGTAGTTTCAACTAACAACTCAACCATCTTTCAGTATCATATCCATTGTATGGATTTAAGTACAATGTTTAATATTTTTTTGTATAGCAGTGTGTTTTAAAGGGAAAGGAAGGATAAATATAAGTTTAATAAGTAATTAATTTATTTTTATTTTATTTATTAAGTGCCTATATAATTAATTCCTCAGAATCCTGCGAATTCCTGCGAAACGCCACTAGCCACTGTTTTAGAACATTTTTATCTTTTGGAAACATGTGTTCTCCTTCTTTTCCGAACAAAACGGAACTGCACAACATTGCGGAACTAGCTACTCGATATTATGATGATAGTTATAAATTATTAAACATAATGAGATTCAAGATTTAAAACTTTGTTTCGGCGCCGATCTTATAAAGTCGCCTTTGACAGCTATACCTCTGGGCCTTAGTCAACAGTGGCGCCAACTGGTGAGCAAAGAAACGATAGTCCCCATTACAAACACACGAAAACATTACGCACATATACACAAAACTCAGAGCCGAACCTTGTTGCTGCATAAAACATTATATTAATATGTAGGGTTAGGTTGCGTGAAAAAAATTGACCTAAAGACACCTATCATTTGGAAGCTATAATTTGTAAGGATTTTAAAAATAATTATTATTGGTACTTTTATAATTTCCTCATCACAAGCGATCACAACTGCAATACAGTAACACTAGTAATGGTAATCATCACCACGTGCGGGACCCTAGTCAATGTGGTGAATATAGATGTGAGCTCCGCGCTGCGTGTGATATCGTCACCGTCGCGCGCGGAGTTATAACTCCTGTTACAACTCAAATCCTGAGGACTCCGTCAGTATCATGGCCAGTGGTTCTCGCGTCGTTCTCGCTCTGCGTCGACGCGCAGGTGATGGGGATATTATTTAGAAGAACAGTACCAACGGATATCGTGTAAATACCGCCAGATTTTAGCTCAAAGTTCCTATTGAGAATAATTTCTTGGCAGTAAGCCAAATAAATGTTGTTAAACAATCGAATCGAATCGTTATTCCAAAAAGAGGTTAAATAGAAAATTACAACGTGTTTTAAACTCACATGTTTTTTATTCAAATAAACTTTACAATTAGTGCTTTAGAATCTGTATTGAGGTTTTCAATAAAAATTAATGAAATTCATCCACCTAATGGAAGATAAGGTAAATTGGTAGGTACCTACTTAGTATAAGACCTCAACTAACTTTTCTTTGAAAATGGTCGGTATTGCACCAGGAGATAGAATTGTACGGAATATATTACGTTCTTAGATTATCTGTAAAATGCTTGGAGCATATAGCACTCCATGAGTTGGTCTGCCAGTCTTTTCTATTAATATTTTTATGCATAGGTCTCTCAGGTATTCATCCTTTGGAAACCTGAAACTAAAAGTCGAAGTTATATACTTAAAATAAAAGAGTCGTCGAGTCCGGCCCTGTAATTTGTTAAAGTTCTCAAAATGTCAAAAAAGATTATTCAACAACTTAAAGCATGTATTTCTACAGAAAACCATAATATTATAGTTTTAATATATGCATGGCTACATATTTCGTCATAACAACTATAAAATATTAGATATCTTAGCCTTGATACGATGCGATACGAAAACATTCCAAAGCTACATGATAGCAAGAATTTTACTTACCGATGGAACGTTACTTCTGGGGTTTTCCTGTACGAAGCGTTGTAACACAGGGGGACACAACACTTCACCATTTTATTTCAGTAAATATTCATATAAATCTCCAAATTTCACAAAAAACTTATGACACCCAAGACAACACAATGTAAACAAACGCCATAGGTCTCATAGATGTCTTATAATGACTGCCACGCATTGAATTTTTGTCAATGTGTGCGTTGGTGTAGCACAGTGTTGCAGCAAATTAATACATACACATTTTTGCTTGCAGGGACACGGTCACACTAAGTCACACTGATTCGCATACACTTGTCTATGTGGGTGTGAAATTTATGTTGTGTCTGCTTCTATTTATATGTCTGTGATTAATACCTAAATTCAATGTACTCTGGCCATAGACATAGAAATAGTATGTATTACAACTAGAAGGACGAGCCGAAAGAGAGCTAATATTCTCTCTTATTGCCTCTTTCTAACCGCTACACTGGCAGGACACCATAATTATTATTAATTGAACGAGACACAATAGTGAACACGAGAGTGAACGAGACAGCGCGACTAAAAAGTGAGTCCTTGTCGAGACCGAAATTCCTTATGAGTCAAAGGTAATCTAAATTGAACTTTATTATTTAATTGAAAAGGTGTGAATTTGTTTAACAAAAACACATAAGTGATCCTTCTAGTTGTATGAATATACATACTATTCTCTGGCTCCATCATCCATGTCTGTGACTACTCATAAGAGTGTGTATTGTGTGTGTGTATCATGGATGTATTATGTACTTACTTGTACGTAAGTACTTATTACATCCATGGTGTGTATACTCATCACAGACTCATAAGTGCTCCTAGCCAGAGACACAGATGATCTGAGGCATATCTGAGGTTTAAATAATGATGTAACCTGTGCTAGTAATTGTATAGGTAGGTACCTAATACCATGGATGTAATAAGTACTTACGTACACCTAATACCTATACCTAGTGTCGAATGTGTGAAATGTGTTGTTGTATCTGTCATCTGTGAACCAGTACTTAATCTGAGGATCTGAGGCTCAGATTAATAATCTGAGATTACTTCACAGACTTATGAAGAGGATTAAGTTTAGAACTCCAGAGACTACCATAGACATTTACAGAGAAACCCATGGAGGTAGGAAATACATCTCCCATGGAGAAAACCATGTTTGCTCACGGATTGCAATATTTGGTCCTCATGTATTTCATCTTAATATTCTAAATTAGTAGCTAGCTGTAGGTATCTTTCGTTTCTGGTCGGTGGTAGGTATAACGTTCGTCCTTCACGTCGAAGGTAACAAATAATAAGCGTATACCTACTTGGAAGGGTCGCTTCCTAGGCGTGTGCGCAAACACAGGTGCACTCTCTATTCCCACACTCTCATAGGCCATAGCCCGATGGGAAGGAAAGTCCGGAATCAAAGCCAAATTGCTAGAAAAGCTGGTGATTGCGTTCAAAACACTACAAGGCCAAACGAGAATGCTCGTACAAGATTGGCTGACCATGTCACGTGGGACGTGACTAGCGCCCCGCCCTTTCTGTCTACGGTCCCGCTCTACCATTGGGGCACCAATACAAGTGATTTTACCGCCAACCAAAAGAAATAACCTGCCAGCCAAGTAATTATTTCGCATCGTAAATATACTTATTATATCAAGCATACAGAATATTTATTTGCAAATCATTTTAAGATTAAGTGCAAATCAAGTATTGCAAGTGTTTTTAATTTATTCCAAACCGAAACATTAGAAGCTAACCAAATGATTTAGCAAACAAGAAGATTAATCGCAAATCACTTTATTTAAAGCCAAAATAATATATATTTACCTACTTAAAACAAAATTTTATTTTATTTCATATTATTTTCCTTGATACACTTTTAATTACGGTATTAATAAAATTATAAGCTTTTTAATACAGGAACAAATAATAACATTACTATAATCAATAAACTGCAGTTAGTAGTTAGTACACATAAATAGAAGCTAAGTCATCGTAATCGTAAGTCCTCTTCAAGAATAAATCCACCAATGATACCCCTCTTATATAATGGAGACCAGAATTAATGGGGAGGGCAGTTAAATTTACAAATGTCTCTTTTCCTGGTTCCAGTGGACCCAACTTTCTATTTGAAATACCACACCAGAGCAGGCTTGAATCTGGAAGTGAACGAAGTTTTAATATTAAATCCAGAGTTCTGTCACTGGCATTGATTATTTGACACTTGAAGTTGAACGGTTCATCAATAGGTACTTTGCTAGGCAAGTTTTCATATGTTACTCTAATATCTCCATAATCAGTGGTCATTCTTTTAAGCTGACTTGTTTGTAATCTGCCTTTCTCTCCCAAGTTAGATCTCCAGACAATATCCAGTTTTCCGATATTTTTTGCTGCAGCAATTAATTTTATATCTTTTGAAATATTGTCTTTAGGTGTAAGGCAATATAAATACTGACAACTCTCTTGTGATTGTAGAAGGGTTACATCCCCAAAAACTGATAATCCATTGCTATCTTCATTTAATGACTTTACAGTAAATTGAGGAGAGCTTTCTAATGAAACTTGTTCAAGTATAATTGGTCCTGAAGTAATGTTTTGCACTTGCGCTTCAACAAATACATCATCTGACTCAGCATTATAAAACTTAGTTTTCACATCTAATGGTTTCATGACTTCAAATTTAAAGAATTTGCGAAATGAGGCCAATGTATTGTAATTGGACATGTAAGTAACTTCACACACTAATATATGAGTACCTAGATCCTTAACTTCATGGTGTATTACATCACTAAGTGTTTCATCTACATCAAGCATAAGAGGTGCTGAATTCTGTTGAGTTGTTAGAGGAATCCGGTATGAACTTGTTTGTAAGTCTGCTTTGATGGATACACTCTGGACAGGTTGGTTTGTTTCATTATGAACACAAACATAGCACGAAAATGTCTCGCCTAAGTATATGTTGCCAAAGCTTTGAGGCAGTAACAGAAATTGCCCAGCGGCCAGTGTCTCCATTTGAACGACCGATGTGGCATCATCCTTTAAGAAGTTGTTTAAAATATTTCCTGGCAGATCCTTAAAGTCACAAGTGACAATTTTGGGACTAATCAATGCCGGTTTTGTCAGCCTCATTACTTTTAGGGCAACTAGATGTTCCACGACTTCTTTTCCATCCATTTTTTTAGAAAACTTATGATCCTACGTCACTTGTTCAAATTCTCAAATACCACTCAATTTGATTGACGCGGTATTCTATAAATTATATGCATTCATTTTATCTACACTGACATTATCCTTTATTGATTTATCCATGAATTTAAACATTCACCCAAAAATATTATTTTTAATAGAACAATGACGGATGCGGGATGACCAGCAGAGCGATCGGCTATAAATTGTCGCAATATCACATCCAAAAATGTCCTAAAGGATATCCATTGTTACAGTCCTTATAGCCGGCTTCACGTAAGCTTTTTCAGGATTGTAGCAATGGGTCGCTAACCACAGATTACTAGTCACGAACTCTGAATATCGATATTTTGGTAGTGCAGACCTATATAGAATCCGACTAATTTGAATGTCTATGGTAATCATGTGGTAATCTAGCAATTTATGTAGATATAACAGTCTTCCAAATTTAACTGCATTACCTATTTAACTAAGTTATATTTTCGAGTCTGTGGTTTCTTGTGATTTTCTATTTAATAATTGGCTTTGTTTTTTAATAAATATAATACAAAATACTTTAATTTATGAAGCGATGCGCCTTAGTAGATTTTCTTTTTACGATGCAATCAAAGATACCATAAGCTAGAGCTTATCTCAAGATACCGAAATTGTCTATGGATATTTTCATTATAATCCACAGTTATAATCACAGATCAGAAGTTATCGCGCAAAGGATCAGCCTGGGTGTCCAACGAGGAAATGCAGCCAGCATTCTTGCCACCATTCCACGCGGGCATGTTTCTAGCTTTAAGTTCTATTCTCTCTTCTATAAAAATCACGTCACTATTGTATTGTTTTCAATAAAGGTTTAAAAAAAGTAGTACCTACATAAAGTTGTACTATGTAGGTACTAGGTACCTACATAACTTAATTCTTTTTTACCGTTAATTTTAATCCATATCCATACTAATATTATAAATGCGAAAGTGTGTCTGTCTGTCTGTCTGTCTGCTACGCTTTCCCGGCCCATCTTTTCAACCGATTTTGCTGAAATTTGGTATAGAGGTAGGTTATATCCCGGGGAAGGACATAGGCTACTTTATCCCGGAAAATTAAGGAGTTCCCGCGGGAATCAAAAAACTTAATCCACGCGGACGAAGTCGCGGGAATCATCTAGTAATAAATAACTAGATGATTCCCGCGACTTCGCCCGCGTGGATTAAGATTTTTTGATTCCCGCGGGAACTTTTTAATTTTCCGGGTAAAACTAGCCTATGTCCTTCCACGGGATACAACCTACCCCTGTACCAAATTTCACCAAAATTGGTTGAACAGACGAACCATGAAAGCGTAGCAGACAGACAGGCAGACAGACACACTTTCGCATATTTTATAATATTAGTAAGGATGTAATATTATTACTTATTATTAATGAATAGCATTGGTATGTATTTGGTCGTACAATTTTTGTATTTTTTTAATAGCGTGAGTTGGCAATACTGCGAATGAGAATATTTTATTAGCTCTAGACATAGGTACGGTATACCTAATAAAAGGTAAATTGTCAATAGAATGTCTTAAATTAAATAACATTTTGAAGCCATTCCAATACACTTAGCTTCATTACCTACTTGCTTGAAATAATAGTATTTTCTATTTTTACCTAACAAACAATCTATTCGAGCTTTTTAATCCTTATATTATATTTATTTTAGATATTAGAGTCGTAAAACGATTATTGGACACCTTATGTCACCGCTAAAAACACCTCCCACCATGTATCAATGAAAGCCTAGTTTGACGTCACGTTTGTCATGGTCCGTAAACGACATCTTACTTCAAAAGTCTTACGTGATACCAATTTTCAGCAATTAATTCTATCGATAGTTACTGCATCAATGTCAAAACATTTTTTTGTCCTCAACGATCCTTTACGGACAGTCTCAGTGATACGTGAAGCCAAAACCATGTTTTGACATTGATGCAGTCCTTTAATGATTGCGACAATTTATAGCCGATCGCTCTGCAGGCCTTTGACAGTGCCTTTGACGCCTTGACAGATGCTTGACAGCCTTGACTTGACGCTCCTTACCTCCAATTAGTGGTGGGCGTTGCGACGACGAACCGTTTCAAAAGATCGTTTTCCGTTCTGCGACGGTGAAACCGTTTTTTCGTCCTGGGCAAAACAGTCTTCGTTGCACAAACCAGTCTTCGAATAATTTGGTGCGATTTTTTATTTTACGCCTAAGCAAATACAGGCGAGAGTCAATTGATGCAACTACACACGTCGTCGCGAACGTCGCCGCGTCGTCGTCCTTAGATATCGTTCCACGTTCGTTTTTAAAACAACAATAAAACATGAACATAATTACAATAAAAATTGAACTTTTTGCCCAGTATATACAGTCGATAATGTATTACCAGTAGACTAACCTATGCTGTCGTTCGTGAAGCGACGATCAAATTTAGTAAACGATTTTTTATATTTGAAATTTACTCAGTTGTAAGAAACTGCAACCGTTTAACTAAAAAAAACGCAATTCTATTCCATATCAAATAAGTTTCGTTCTAAAGAACGGTTGTCGTCGCAACTAGTTTGAGGACGGCTTGTAAGCAAGCCATCTTCAAACCAGTTGCAACGACGACCGTTTCCTACAACCGTTTTTGTCGTCGGGATAACGGTTGCGTTTCGTCCGTCAAAAATACGACAACGACCCACCACTACCTCCAATGACTAAGGAAGTACTAAACAATACAATACTTATCTATGGTACTAAAGGACTTGTCATACCTACGAAAAAAAGCTGTATACCTAAAAATTAACGTTATACTAATATAGCGACTTACCAAAGTGGGGCCCTGATGACTATCGATAATATTTATCGATGTGGCTTTGCTGTGATGCAGATGACGCAACATAATAATTATATTATTTCATCATATTATGCCATTCTTGCATATGCCATAACTGGGTGACATGTCAATTATTGTACAACTAGCTGATACCCGCGACTTCGTCCGCGTAGATTGAGGTTTTTGGATTCCCGCGGGAACTCCGTAGTTTTCCGGGATAAAAAGTAGCCTATGTGTTATTCCAGACTATAATCTATCTCAGTGCCAAAGGAGAAGGTTTACCTTTGGAGCACTCTTTGTACACTCTACCATGAATAGAGGAAAATACATAGATTGTATTAAAAATATAATAATTTAGAATATTAAAGTAATTAACGCGAAATAAAATAAAATGTATTTCAAGTTTTCGATACGTTTCCAAGATGGCAACCTTTAGCCATAGAGATGGCAGTAGGCGCGAAATGTATCAAATGTCATTTCTGACAGTCACTGTCAAAATAACGTGTTTTCCCTACGGGTTTTCCGGTGTTGTGTTGATACTTGACAGAAAACGTCAAAAAATATGAATCCGCCATTGTTACCCACTCGTGTTTAGTGTTGCTTATCGTGGAAAGATTAAATAATTACACCGCTGAAATTACGACGAATTCGTAGATTTGAATGATCAAAACTGGTTTAGTACTTTTTTTTCTTTCATTTCTCTACTTGTAAAAGGACTGGACCAACGCTCCATACAAATCTGGACCGTCTCCTTTCATTCAGATCCGTTCAGCCGTGCGGGCGTGATTGAGTAACAAACATCCATACATCCATACATCCATAAATCCATACATCCATCCAAACTTTCGCATTTATAATATTTATTATTTGATTTGATAAACCTGACCTGCTCCTTAACATACCTGACTAGTGCTGTGATATTAATGCTGTCTTGTTCAAGAACATTTAAACTGATTTAGTTAAATTTTGTAATGCTGTCCCTTTTTGGCAAATGCATATTGTAGTTGCCACAAAGGGACAGCATTAAAATATTTAACTAAAATCTATTTAAGAGTGCTTGTGCAAGTAGCCCTTAGAGTACAAACTACATGGTGGTATTCCGTGGTCCCACCTGTAGGAATATGGACTCAACAACTATTGCCTATTGGGAACAAATATACTGTGATGTTGAATCAAGGAGCAATGAAATAAAAGTTACAAATCGCTAAACAATACATTTTTTCTCTCATTTATTTTCATGGCATTTTTAACAATGTTTACAAGTAGGTATGTAGAAAATGTAAAAAAAAAAAATTGTTTATGAATAAAGCAAAACCCATCATAGGCTTTTTAATTATTACAACTTTTTTTAAACGTTTATTTACTAGTTCACCCGGCCCTTACCCCTGCTTCGCACGGTGGGCCTACCTATTGCATAGACAAAAAATTGCCTAAGTGCTGAACTCGATGCACATTGGTCTTCTAAAGGCAGCTGTTATTTTGGAACAGCTTGGTTTTCTAGATAGGAAGATGGCTGTAAAAAGTAAATCTTATGTACAAAACAAAAACTAAACATAACACTCAAAACTTAGTTGACCGAGCTAAGCGAGCAGATCATCCGTCCGTCAGTCTGTCAGAGCCTTAAATGAGTGAATATGTATCATTACTTCAAATTTAAACAATATTTTTAGAACGATGGTCTCAAGCTGAAAATTGCTTATAAAGTTGATATGATAAATAATAATTTTGATAAATTATTCATGCAAATATCGATATCGATGAAAATTTCCTCTTAAATGTAATCTCTAGTAGGTCCTTATCCTCCTTATCAAATGCTTATCAACA
Organism: Erebia ligea; assembly: GCA_917051295.2. Lineage (NCBI taxonomy): Eukaryota > Metazoa > Arthropoda > Insecta > Lepidoptera > Nymphalidae > Erebia > Erebia ligea. Next base: position 8,028,981 of record OU785233.1, on the reverse strand, counting down.
GGTAAAAATCTAGCTAAAAATCAAATATTTACAGTAAACTAAACTAAAATATGTTTCTTCGTAGCGTAATAACTACCTACTTTAAAGAATCAATATACGAGAAAAATTGTTTACATACCGGTGAAATGTTAAATTTGTCAGATTTTTCTTTTTCTTGCGCCACATCTCACAATATTACAAGTTCTAGGCATTGTTGCAAATTGTTTTTGACGCCATACACGAAAATAACACTAATTTATTCTTCGTATCGAATAAATACACAATTTTCCAAAAAAAACACAATTACACGTTACCAGGCGATGACACTTGAAGTACTCAAGAAATAGAAATTAAAATGGCGAATACGGCACGTTGTCACACAAATGACATTATTGAATTCAAATTTCAAATCTTCCACCCAGCCGAGCGATCGCGTAACTTCTGCATCAATCATTGATACATCGCAATCACCTCTGATTGGTTAACACTCTTCCACTATTGGACATAATCCATTGACGCAGCAAGAATGCCATAAATTCAGCCAATTACAACAATTGATACTGTAACAATGATTGATGCAGAAGTTACGCGATCGCTCGGCAGAAATGCCTTGCTGACAGCATAGCGGTGGTACTCTTTCCTCTTCTGCTCCCACAATCATGAGCGAGCGAAGCGAGCTCGGGACTTGGGGGCACTCCGACTCGGATAGGTTAGGTTAAGAAGAGGATGGCGGGGTCTGTAAGACCCCGCCATCCTCTTCTGTGGTTATTTACTTTGTTTACGTCCCAGAATAAGGAGCCCCGCGAAGCGGGGCTCCGTCGACCGGCCTTGGAGGGGGTGAGAGGGAGAGGGTGAAGTCTAAGGAGTTTTCCTAGCGTCCCCACTTTCTCCTTGCTTTGCTGACAGCATAGCGGTGGTACTTTTTCCTCCTCCGCTCCCACTATCAAGAGCGAGCGAAGCGAGCTCGGGACTTGGGGGCACTCCGACTCGGATAGGTTAGGTTAAGAAGAGGATAGCGGGGTCTGTAAGACCCCGCCATCCTCTCATCATCATCCTCTTCTGTGGTTATTTACTTTGTTTACGTCCCAGAAAAAGGAGCCCCGCGAAGCGGGGCTCCGTCGACCGGCCTTGGAGGGGGTGAGAGGGAGAGGGTGAAGTCTAACTCCCCCTCCCCCTCTAAAGTACTTTTTCCTTTGGAGGGGGGGTTCACCCCCTCCCTTCCTACCCCTCCTCCATAAATGAGGTTCATGATATCAAAAAAATATACAAAAACATAACCTCAAAATGAGATTTTTAAAAATTCATAGAAAAAAAACGGTGCATTACCTTGTAATGGGAGTAGTGTCGGGGGGTAGGGGGCACCCCCCTCCTCCCCCAAAACCCCCCCACCCCCCTCCTCCTGCCAAACGATACTAAATTTTACCCAATTTGAGAACCTAACCTCAAAATTTTAAAAAATTATTATCTCGGAAACTAATAAAATTCGGAACGTCTTACTTGGAGGGGGGGTATATCCCCTCCCCCTCCTCCCCCTCCCCGCTCCCCCTCCCCCTCCGTCACCGACAGTATACTAAAGCCCAACCAATAAATGTTTTAATAATTAAAAGCCTATGATGGGTTTTTCTATATTCATAAACAATTAAATTTTTTTTACATTTTCTACATACCTAACGACTTGTAAACATTGTTAAAAAATGCCATGAAAATAAATGAGAGAAAAAATGTATTGTTCAGCGATTTGTAAGTTTTATTTCATTGCTCCTTAATTCAAAATTCAAAATTCAAAAGTTTTTTATTCAAATAGACTTTTTACAAGTGCTTATGAATAGTCGAATGAATCTACCACTGGTTCGGAATGCCATTCCTACCGAGAAGAACCAGCAAGAAACTCGGCGGTTGCTCTTTTGAAAAAAAAAAAAAATAAATTACAATTTCATTAATTTGTAATTACATACGTAACCGCTGTCCTTAGCATTGCTGGAGCGATTCAATTCCAAGCTCCTTTGTCATTTACGTAATCTTCAACAGTATAATAAGCTTTTTTCAGAAGCATACTTTTAATGGACTTTTTAAACTTGTGTAAAGGCAAGTTTAAAATAGGTTGTGGAATTTTGTTATAGAATAGAATGCTCATTCCCACGAACGACCTTCGGACTTTCTTGAGGCGGAGCGATGGAGTCACGAGCCTATGGCGGTTTCTAGTTGGCCTATCGTGCAAATCGCATATTCTTTTGTAATTCTGAATATGCTGTTTTACAAAGATTAAATTACTGTAAATATATTGCGAAGCTACTGTAAGAATACCTATTTCCTTGAATTTCTCTCTAAGGGATTCACGTGGTTTTAAATTATATATTGCACGTACTGCCCTTTTTTGTTATGCAAAATTTTTTTGAATATCTGCCGCTTTACCCCACAGCAAGATTCCATAAGACATAATACTATGAAAATAAGCAAAATATACAATCTTTGCAGTTTCAACGTCTGTTAACTGCCGAATCTTTCTGACAGCGTAAGCAGCAGAACTGAGTTCAATTCAACACAACAGTATATTTGTTCCCAATAGGCAATAGTGGTTGAGTCCATATTCCTACAGGTGGGACCACGGAATACCACCATGTAGTTTGTACTCTTAATATCACAGCACTAGACAGATATGTTGAAGAGCAGGTCAGGTTTATCATACTAATATTATAAATGCGAAAGTGTGTTTGTTTGTTGGTTTGTCCTTCAATCACGCCGCAGCGGAGCAAAGGATTGACGTGATTTTTGGCATGGATATAGTTGAGGACCTGGAGAGTGACATAGGCTTATCCCGGAAAATTAAGAAGTTCCCGCGGGAATCAAAAAAACTTAACCACGCGGACGAAGTCACGGGCATCAGCTAGTTGTACAATAATTGACATGTCACCCAGTTAAGGCATATGCAAGAATGGAATAATATAATGAAACAATATAATTATTATGTTGCGTCATCTGCATCACAGCAAAGCCACATCGATAAAAATATTATCGATAGTCATCAGGGCCGCACTTTGGTAAGTCGCCATTTTAGTATACCGTTAATGTTTAGGTATACAGCTTTTTTTCGTAGGTATGACATGTCCTTTAGTTTCCTTCGTCATTGCTTGGAGGTAGGAAATTGGTACCTTGGTGGAAAACACAGACCTCATGACATAAAAAATAATTATAGTCGTAGACAGAGAACAGAGAATAAGGCTGATATTACACTATCATATATATATGATCATAGATATATGAGTCATTTTTATATGAAGAACCACGAAGAACATATGATAGTGTAATATGTATATTTGTCTATAATCATAGTTATGGGGTCCTATTGTGCATATCCGTCATGCGTAGCATCTCTACATAGTCTGTGTATCCGTCTAACCAAAAAAGATGGCGTCTTCCAAAACAAAGAATTTCGACTGGAATATCGAAACTACAAAAAGACTAATAATTAGCCTCTACGAGGAAAATGAGTGTTTATATAATAATCTGGTCGTCTTGCTACCCACGATCTAACCCAAATTCGTCTTTTATTTCTAGTTTTATTTTTCACCATTTTTTTTTAATGCAATTAATAAAATAATTGCACATAGAGCAACAGAAAACACGGCTGAATCGTTAACCATCTTGATAGTATATGACGTTTATATGATCTTATGTGGGTCAATAGTGTAATACATGGAGGAAGGAATTACGACTGCCGTCTAGTGTAATATGTAAAAATGAAGAACTGCATCATATAAATATGATCATAGAACTTGACAGATATGACATCATATATATATGATGAATATATGATAGTGTAATATCAGCCTTACTCTGAGACCATAGAGGTATAATATTATAGTAACAGTGGTAACATCGCACCGCTTTCCTAGTGCGCAGCGTAGGCACGTGAACTATATTATACATAGTTATATTTATAAATAGGGATGGGCAATAGTGCGCTGCAAGTGCAATGTCGATAAAATATATCTGAACGGTACGAACGGTACGGTACCTATTGTTTGTGTATGTTTGTACCCTATCATACTAGTATTGTAAATGCGAAAGTGTGTTTGTTTGTTGGTTTATCCTTCAATCACGCCTCAATAGAACAACGGAAGACGTGATTTTTTGCATGGGTATATATTTTCAGGACGTGGAGAGTGATATTTATCCCGGAAAATTAAAGAGGTTCCGTGGAATTTGAAAAAACTTATGCCACGCGGATTAAGCCATGGGCATCAGCTAGATTATGATAGATATAAATAGTGTATAATAAAAAAAATAAAAAAATATAGATATTTTTTTTAATGATCGATCCTATATAATTAATACGTATATTATTACTAGATGATGCCCGCGACTTCGTCCGCGTGGATTGTTTTTTTATTCCCGCGGGAACTCTTAAATTTTTCGGGATAAAAAGTAGTTGTCCTTCCCCGGTAATAAACCTGTCTCTGTACCAAGTTTCATCAAAATTGGTAAGTAAAAGTAGTTGGGCCGTAAAACCGTAACGGACAGACAGACACTTTCGCATTTATAATATTAGTATGGATTGATATATCCGATGTATATCGAATACATAAAATATGTATAAAAAGGTGCAAATCTGCGTTTTAATGTGAAATTATAAAATAAAAGTATGTTTGATTCTTTCACGCTTAATTATAAAAGTAACAAAAAATTAAATTCTTTGTTTCTAACCATTCTTTCGTAACGTCGACGGCGCCCGCGTCGAATGTATTACATCACTATCCGCGTCGGTAAGCAGTCGGCTATCGTAGAGGGGTTGCGGGGCGGTGCGGGCGGTATAATGTTGACTAATGACTTGCGTCCCACGTCTGTGTCACCACCGCGACGCGTATTTCTATTTTACTAAAAGTTTAAAAAATGTGACTAACCGGTGAAATGTGATGTTAGAATTCAGTTTATTTTGACAACGCGTACCTATTATGTTTGCATGTTTCTTTAACATGTTTACCCATTTTTTTCAGTTTAAAAACAGAATTTCAGCCACGAGTTCGCAATGGGCGCTCTCAGCGCTTGTGTTCGTTTGACTTTGCCACAGAGTACATTATATATACTGGTAGACTTTGCTGACGGAACGATGCCTATGATCCTACCCGTGCCTACTGTTCCTACTTTGAAATACGCACTCTTGGTTATATTGTAATATTATCTCTATGTCTGAGACATTTGGGAGCCTAGACCTTTGAAAATGGGGGCTATCGCGTATGAATTTGCCGCTAGGGGCGCTGGTGTCGCGTGAGGTTCAATAACATTCACTTTTCACTGGTTTTGGCGGGCTTCGTGACATAAATTATAATTTCTTTAATTTACCTGTTGAAAAGTGATCTCCTTCGTGAAATTATCGCAAATATGGATTAATTGGCGATGAATGTGAACGCTTTGAAAGCGGAATTAAGAAAAAGAGGCGCAAAAATAGGCGGCCTCAAAGAGCAGCTAATTCAGAGGTTAGTTTGTTTACTGTTTCCAAACTTATTTTTTGCCAAAAGTATGCTTGTTTGCCGAGGTAACAGCTATGTTTTTTCTTTTTACATATATTTACCTAATATAGGTATTATATATATTTACTTACTAAGACTTCTGCATGAAAGGTTAAGGGTTTCATGCACATCAAGGACACACTTTTACTACATGATATTGAAATATACTTATGTCTCTGGTTATGTACCCACAGTAGGTATCACTAACGAGAACACACCTATCTTGGGATCAGATTACTATGTGTGAGATGACCAGAATTTAATAATAGTAGGTATTTCTCTTGATTAATATTAGATGTTTCATTTCAGGTTTCTCCAGAAGGATTAATTGGAGAACTAACTAACAGTATTGGAAGTGAAATGTACTTTCTCTATAAAAGATGAGTTTATCAGTGTGATAATTATTATAAGCACATAAAAATGATCAATAATGAATACTTATTGCTTGAAAGAAAGTAGCCCCTACTATCATACATACATGATACCTGCTATTGCTAGAAAATTTTCCAGCTTAATCTAGTATCTACCATTGTTTAGTAGTTTCAACTAACAACTCGACCATCTTTCAGTATCATATCCATTGTATGGATTTAAGTACAATGTTTAATATTTTTTTGTATAGCAGTGTGTTTTAAAGGGAAAGGGAAGGATAAATATAAGTTTAATAAGTAATTAATTTATTTTTATTTTATTTGTTAAGTGCCTATATAATTAATTCCTCAGAATCCTGCGAATTCCTGCGAAACGCCACTAGCCACTGTTTTAGAACAGTTTTATCTTTTGGAAACATGTGTTCTCCTTTTTTCCGAACAAAACGGAACTGCACAACATTGCGGAACTAGCTACTCGATATTATGATGATAGTTATAAATTATTAAACATAATGAGATTCAAGATTTAAAACTTTGTTTCGGCGCCGATCTTATAAAGTCGCCTTTGACAGCTATGCTCTGGGCCTTAGTCAACAGTGGCGCCAACTGGTGAGCAAAGAAACGATAGTCCCCATTGGGAGTGCTTACTATTGACTATGGTTAAACTTGTAACTAAAACAAACTTTTCAATACACTTGCTCGCAAAATGCACTTACAGAGGCAGTAAACAGGGCTTGTAAGTTAAATTTACTGCCCTCGTGCTTTTTTTTTGCAGAATTTACTGCCCTCGTGCTATTTTTTTGCAGTTTTTTTTTTATTTTTGTAAGGCCACTTTACTTCTAAATAAAAAGTTTTCTTGAAAGAAGGTTCATAATGATATTGACTTTATATGTAGAAAACTTAAAAAATAATAACATTTAGATGTGGATTGATGAAATTAATTCATGAAATTAAAAATTGTAAGTATTTAATTTAGTTAATTAAAATTGTTTTAAGTTTTATAAATCAAAAAAGTAAAGGCTGAATAGTCCAGGCTGATAGTTAAGAGCTAGAACCTAGAGCCATGAAGCCAATTAAAAAAAACGCAATTACAACAACGCGCTATAGATAGGTACTACTAAAATCTTGAATCTGTGCGCGCTATTTTTAAAAAGTTTCATTGAGTTTTTCTTATAAATTATTAAATAATAAGATGAGTGGTTTTATGTGATGTGTAATAATAAAATTAAATCAACATTAAGGTATTTTAGCTGTGAGAAAAAAGTCGCGCTTGTAATAGCCGGCGAAAATCTCGACTAAGTATGGGCGTGAGAAGCCATTTTCTAGTGAGTACCTACGATCTACTCGACTTTTAATTTCAAGTTTTCTCACAAATGTATTGAAAAATATCGTGTGATACACGGGCGTTAAGGTTCTAACAAACTCGTGACGATGGTCAGCCCTCGACTGGCGTCATCGGGCTGACAGTGGGCTGACATTAGTCAACTCGTATGTAAAAACCTATTTACCGCCCTTATATCACAAACTACTATTATTGGACAGGTATAAATTATATTTTACATTTACAAAAAAATTTGCACGTACTAACAAAAGCTAACAATCAAAAAACGTTCTCGAAAGAGATCACTCGACATAGTTGGTGTCCCTCTCTTTGGTCCCTCTCGCACACATGATCACTGTAATAGATATCAGGAATACGAAGACAGAGAAAGTGATAAATGCAGGAATATTACAGTCTAGTGTCTACAATATTATTTTTCTCACATTTTTCCCTTCGCGTGTTCACGAATTTTTTTTTTTAAATAAAAACTTTGTACTTAGAAGATTGTACGATCCTTTTATTTTAAAATTTCCTTGGCATACGATTTTTCTTAATGTTGGCGTACGATCATACCTTTTTTGCACCTGGCAGCCCTGTATCGACCAGAGACAAGTTAGTAGTTACAATCGACCCTGAAATGCGAAATATATTTTATTTTTCACCAGTTTTTCACATTAAACTGGCAGAAACTGAGTTTCAGTAGAGATTTGATAAAATGTAAAGATCAGAACTTCAAAACAAAATCATCATAACCTACTTACCTATTGAATACCGATAGAAACGTGTTTAATATTATATCGAAAAGTTATATTTTGTTAGACTGTACCTACAATATAATTTAATCCTGATGTGGCCCAATCGTGTTGAGTTAAAGAGTGTCTGAATTGCCTATCAACAGGCTTTACATCAACTCAATACTGTAGTATGCAACTTTACAGGATCATTGAGTGAAACAATAACAGAATAGTTTTTAAAAATGGCTTATCAAACACTATTGCAAGAATATATGCTAGTGCCGCCTGTAACTAGAGTTTATACTACTGCATGTGTAATCACTACTTTGGCTGTGGTAAGTACTTAGTAAAAATCTTTTAGAGGTGCAACTGCACTGTGAGCTTTAATGATCAGAGTGGTAATTGTTTCAGCAACTGGATCTTGTATCCCCATTCCAGCTTTATTTCAACCCTATATTAATACTGAGGAAGTATCAGTTATGGAGATTAGTTACAACCTTCCTTTTTTTTGGCAACCTAGGCTTCAATTTCTTCTTCAACATGATATTTACCTACCGATACTGCAGAATGTTGGAAGAGGGATCATTTAGAGGGAGGACTGCTGATTTTGTTGTAATGTTTATCTTTGGAGGAGTTTTAATGATTGTATCCTTTTACATACATGCTATAATTATTAATTTAAAAAAATTAAAAATATGACTGCCCTGCCAAATATATTTTCCCCAAAAATTTATAGCCAGTGCCACTTGGGATAATGTAATCTAATGATACCCCATTCATTCAAATCTGTTCAGGTCTTTAGAAGTTATGGTGAAATAAAGAAACTCACATAAATGAAACATTACACTCCTTTTTTGGGCAGTTGTGTCAAGTAGGATTTATGTCACTCACACATAAGTCCATCCTGTTTTAATTTTAAAAAAAGCCTTAGAAAGGTTATATATAGACCTGAGCATTAGTGTGTCTGTTGTTACACTAACATAGAAGACTGGGGGTCTGCAAATGGTGGACTGTCCAACTCCGGACCGCAAAGGGAATAATTCTGGACCGTCTACCTTTCTGTCTATTTCTATTGTCCAATCTGCATTATGTGGCACATTTTCAATAAATGTATGTTCGCCCAGCGAAATGTAGCTGATGATCAAGTACCTATGATGGCATGTGGCTTGTCCCAAGCATGCCACTCACAGATATGCAAAAGGAGGGTGAAAGTTACTAAAAGAATTGGCTCTATACACCTGATTCAAGATTCAAGATTCAACTAGCTAGCTAGATAACCATTACGCGGCCCAGTGTGCTTGCATCGATCATTTACTTATAATTGTTTTGGCCACATCATCGTCACTCAGGGTACTCCTGCTTATTTAAATACGTTTAAATAGTGACTGACTAGTGACTTGTCTATCAACACATAGCTCAAACCACTGGACAGAGCGGGCTGAAATTAGGCATACAGATAGCTTGTAGGCATCCAATAAGAAAGGATTTTTGAAAATTCAACTCTAAAGGGGTAAAATAGGGGTTTGAAATTTTCGCCAATCTTGACAAAAATTTGCAGAAATATTTTTTTCAAAGCTGCAAAGGTAGGTGAACTTTCGATATTTTAAAATTTGCACATGGAAGTATATCCTACTAAAGAATGGCCTATGTAGCCATGAGGTTTTTCAGTGTTTCTAAGTCTTCTTCTTCTCACAAATGATCAAATATCCACTGAAGAATTTTGGGATGCTTAGACATGTTTTAAACAAATATGCAAACACACATACATAAATGTTCAAGTACACTATTTAAGCAATCTCTTTTGGTCGGTCTTTGGCTCGATCTATCTCAGCATCCTATTTGGCAATAAAACTTGTAATTCTTTCTGAACTCGGCTAAAGTTTTTATTACTTGTACTTTTACCTAATTGTTTATTGTTGTGTTAATGTTACTTTAATTGTCCGCATAATACTTGTATTTATTTAATAGATCTAAGAGGAATGTGCAGCCCCCAGACAAGTCGACGATGCTTATGGGGTGCTAAGAAAACGTAAATGTAAAAATTTCTTTGTTATTAAATAAATTGGAAAATTGGAAATGCCCCACCTGAAATTTATTGCCGACTCCTGTACTAGACCTTTGAGTTGTTGGGGCCCACACCAGCCTGCAGGACATTATTTGATGTGATAATTGAATTTAGTATGGCTGCCCTTCATTGTGATCTCACATGGTGGTAATAAGTAATGTTTCAGTTTTCTCCTTAACTAGTCTACAGTTGTGTGCTTTCTTTGTTAACTTATTATTTTTAGGTCAAGCATTTACTATAATGATTGTTTATATATGGTCAAGACGAAATGTTTATGTGCGGATGAACTTTTTTGGACTGATGAACTTTCAGGTACCTACTTACTTTGTAAATCATTTAAATAGTTTTTTACCATTCTATAAGTGTAAGCTTACTAAGAACAATAAAACGTTGTTTGATGGGTATCAATAAGTAATGCTTAGTAAAAATTTCAAGAAATAAATTATTATTTATCATAAACCTCTCGGTCATTCAGGCTTCCTCATACAGATTCTCAAGTACCTAAAGTCTGCCACAACAGAATGGTGGACTATATTATGGTTAAATTAGACCTGTCTCATTCTGAGACGAGACTAGTGCTAAGTAGCAAGCCTAGCCGCTAGGCTCACTACAAGCAATGGGTTGAAATGATGATGACGATTATGACTAAATATATTGTACTAAGAAAATTATATTTATGTATTACAGGCACCATACCTGCCATGGGTTTTACTGGGATTCTCTGTATTGCTTGGTAATGCAATATCTGTTGATTTGGTGGGAATGGCAATTGGACACATTTATTTCTTCATTGAAGATGTTCTTCCACGGCACAGAGGTGGCCAAAAGTTACTGAAGACACCGAGATTTCTGTAAGTACCTACTGCTTTTTGCAACTCTTGCCTGGCCTGGTAGGAGATTTTAATATGATTTATAGTTTTTTACCCCTTCTAACTTAGTGAGACACTAAAAACTTACTTTTTCATCTTTCTAGTAAGAAGTTATTTGATCCAGCAGCAGATGATGACTACGTTCCAATGCCAGAACTGGCCAACGTACGGCCCGGAGGCTTCGACTGGCGAAATCCACATCCACATCTTAGAGAGGATCAAATTAACAACGACAACGAAAATGCAAATAGATAAAAGATGTACAATGTACGTTTGAACATTAAGCCAAATTATTAATTTTATACATAAATATTATGAGTTCCTTTTGTCAATACAAATATTTTAAAATAAAACTATATTATTGAATCATTATAATTAATACATTAATGACTTTTGTTTGTGTAGCACAATGATGAATTAGGGGAAAATGGTTCCATGAGTTTTGTCTCATATACAATAATTTTACTACACAAATAAATCACAATATATATGAGTCTGTTCATTGTGATTATAGGTATGTATATTAAAAGGTAAAAATCAAAGCTGTTTTCATTTCTTTTGTGGTTTCCTAATTCTCATAAATAATACTAGATGCGCCCCGCGGCTTAGTTCGCGTGGAATTTTGTACTTATTACCTAGTTATTGCTGCGGGAGGTATTAAAATTTCCAGGATAAAATGTAGCTTGTTTAAGTACTTAAAAACTATCTCCATTGCAAATTTCAGCCAAATCGGTTCAGTTAGTGTGGCGGGATTCGTGACGAAGTTAAGCTTCATGGAGTTAGTGTAAACAAACAAAATTCGCTTTAGAGCGGCGCGGCTCGTACACGGTAAATAGTCCAACCTACTCTGGGCTCTGGCCACAGGGTAGTTAAACCTCCGTGCTCTGGCCCGGTGGCCAAAATTGGAACTAATTTTTATGCCGTCACCCGGTCAGTTAAGTTTGTGGGACTTGAGTTTGTTTAAACTAGCATGCGGTGCGGCACCGGCTTCATGTACCGTCGCGGTCTGAAAATGTTTAGGTGCCAGTTTTCAAACATTTTCTATATAACACTGCGTGCAGTAAGGCCTAAAATGCCTTACTAAGGTAAATTATCAAAAGTTTTCAAGCATCGAATTCAACAAAGAGTACCTATCAATGACTTCTAAGGAAACTCATTTCCTAATTTCAAGTTTGACACATTAGCATCATCGCATTTCGCATTTGATAAAGTGACATTTATTGAAAATACTAAAGGTTTTCTACATCAATCCTATCTCGTTTTCAGATCTACCTGCAGCGTCCGATACCTACATTAAAAAAAAGCTATGATCTATGCCTAATCAAATCAAATACATATTATCCATCCTTCTGCCACAGATGTATGCATGCAATTATGAACCTTAAGGTGGTTAATATTTTCTGACCGCGACTGTACCTACAAGCCATATGCGCGGGATATGCGCCGCCCCTTCCATCACATTTATACAAACTGTATGCATGCGACGGAACGCCAGATACACAAAAGCAGCGAGGCGCGGACGCCGCTTTCATAGATACTTTTAAGGCCACACCTCTCGTATATTAATATATATATAGCTGCTCGTGCTGATTGACTGATTGATCACCTCTCCTGGACAATTTTGTATGAACTTTTTTTTTTTCGCTTATCGTTTCGTATAGAAAACAAAAATTCATCCGGAGGAAAAATACGGAGAGAGCTGATGATTGAGGATTTCGAAGACGGATGAAGAGCACCAGCCAGGTTATCGAAGATAGGTGGGGGGTGCTCGACCAAATGTCACTCGAAACTTCATCCAATTGACAGTTAGCTGAAAAAAATTTCAAAATGGCGGATTTAAGATGGCCGCCATACAAATTTCGACGGTGTCTATCTCGGAGAGTATAAAAGATGGAAGAGCGGTTTCTTGGCAAAAGATGATCAGGACGTGAGGGTCTACTTGATGAACAGGAAAAAAATTCAAGATGGCGGAATTTATTTTTCCAAAGAAAAGGGTATTGAAGATAGGTGGGGGGTGCTCGACCAAATGTCACTCGAAACTTCATCCAATTTACAGTGAGCTGAAAAAAAATTCAAAATGGCGGATTTAAGATGGCCGCCATACAAATTTCGACGGTGTCTATCTCGGAGAGTATAAAAGATGGAAGAGTGGTTTCTTGGCAAAAGATGATCAGGACATGAGGGTCTTCTTGATGAACAGGAAAAAAATTCAAGATGGCGGATTTATTTTTCCATAGAAAACATATGGCAGATATTATATCCTTTTCAAAGTTTGTTTTAATAGAAGAATTCTCATTTTGACGAATGGTTCGGAGAAAAAAATATGGAGAGAGATGATGGTCGAAGGTTCGGATGATGTGTGAGGAGCACGGTCAGGGTATTAAAGATAGGTAGGGGCTGCTCAAACAAAAAATACTCAAAACTTCATACAATTGGCAGTGAGCTGAAAAAAAAATCCAAAATGGCGGATTCAAGATAGCGGCTATCTCAGACATTATTTAAAAGATGGAAGAGAGGTTTTTGGGTAGAAAATTATTAGGGCCAGAAAGTCTACTTGATGAGCAGAAAAAATTAAGATGGCAGAATCTACGAACATTGAAGAGAGTAAAAGAGGTTAGGAAATATGCATGATTTTGATATGGTTTTTTTACAAGATTTGTTCTTTATTTCTTTATGGAAGAATTGAGCTGAGCTGATGATTGAGGATTTCGAAGACGGATGAAGAGCACCAGCCAGGGTATCGAAGATAGGTGGGGGGTGCTCGACCAAATGTCACTCGAAACTTCATCCAATTGGCGGCAGTTGAAAAAAAAATTCAAAATGGCGGATTTAAGATGGCCGCCATTCAAATTTCGACGGTGACCATCTCGGAGAGTATAAAAGATGGAAGAGCGGCTTCTTGGCAAAAGATGATCAGGACATGAGGGTCTACTTGATGAACAGGAAAAAAATTCAAGATGGCGGAATTTGTTTTTCCATAGAAAATGTATGGCGAATATTGAAGAGGCTACAAGTGTAGAACTATGCAAGACTACGGTTTCTTTTCAAGATTTGTTTTTATGGAAGAAATCTCATTTTGACGAATGGTTCGGAGAAAAAAATATGGAGAGAGATGATGATCGAAGGTTCGGATGATGGGTGAGGAGCACGGTCAGAGTATTAAAGATACCTATTTAGGGGCTGCTCAAACAAAAAGGGAGGGGCGGGGGGTTGGTGGTCTTTGTTTTATGTTTTTCCTTTATTAAATTTTCTTTTACGTCGGACGCTTGGCGTGCTGGCGCTTCCACTGTGCTCACTAGCATAGCAGTGTGTTGTTCAGATCAGCCCCCCAATCATGTAAGAATGACCGATAAAATCGTTAAAAATCGGCGGCAAAGTAAATAAACCATAACAGCATTAAATTAGAGCTCAATTTCGTGTACCCATTCTTATACGTTTAGGTATGTACGATACTCAAACGTATAAGAATGGATACGCGAAATTGAGCTCTAATTCAATGCATTTATGGTTTATATTACTTTGACGCTGCTCCTTTACCATTTGATGGACAATTCTTACATAATCGGGGGGCTGAACACGTAGACAGTAAACCAGCTGCCCGATTATGTAAGAATTGTCGATCAAATCGTAAAAGTTCGGCGTCAAAGTAAAATAAACCATAAAAGCATTGAATTTGAGCTCAATTTCGTGTTTCGAAATTGAGCTCTAATTTAATGCTGTTATGGTTTATTTTACTTTGACGCCGAACTTTGACGATTTGATCGGCCATTCTTACATAATCGGGGGGCAGGATAGTAGGACGGCGAGTAAGTAGACAGTGGACCACGCGCTCCACTACGCGGTCCGCTTTAGCGGGCCGCGCAGCCACGCGCCATACTAGTTAATATAATATATCTCGCGCCTCAGGCGCCCGGGTTGACAGTCGTTCTGGATCGCGATCCGGATTGCAGAGTGGATTGCCGTTGGAATTGGATTAACATTTTTGGACTATCAATCCGTGCACACCATCAACTGTCAATATGGATCGCGGATCGCAGTCGGAGGCCCAATTACATTGGCAGCCCTTACACAGTCAATTTAGATCGCGATCAAGTAGCTCTTATCGCGATCACAGATTGATGGATTGCGCTACAACATTACACGTTCAATCTTGATTAAGCATGGGTAACTCACCAAAAATTCGTGCGCTGACTCAGTAACTCTAACTCAGCGCATGGAGTCAGCTCACTGAGTCAGCTCACTGAGTTAGCGCAATATTGCGCCATGGCGCACCGAGCAGCATAGCGCATAGCCGTACCTACCTACTTTTACTATCAATCTTTTACCATTATCAACGAAGTTATTCAAATCATACTTATACTATAAGTACTTAAGACTAGTGATTATAATAATATACTCTTTGATCTACACATTTTAAAAATGCGTAAGTGTGTTAGTTTGTTGGTTTATTGACTTGATGATACTTTATAATTAGTATAAGTGCCTAGGTATGTCAAATAAAAAAAATATTTACTTAACTTTAATAAAAAACAAAATTATTTGAGATGTAGTATGACACAGAGTCCGAATAAAGTACCTACCCAGCGCGGACGCCCGGCCCAGCCAAACCACAGACTCCACAGAGACAGAGTCAGAGTACTTTTTTCTAAAGCGCTCAGCAGTCAGCTCAATTCGTAACTCAGCGCTTGCTACATTGGACAGCGCCCGGCAGCGCTAAGCTGCGCTACCACTGAGTCGTGCGCCATGACTCTTTTGCAAAAGGAGTCAGAGCACCCAACTCAGTAAAGTGAGTTAACTCAATTGAGCGGCGTAACTCAGAGTTACCCATGTTTAATCTTGATTTCGTCAGTCCGTGTTATCCTCTCGCCGCGTGAACACGTGTTATCATGGATTTACATAAGGTTAACGCTATAGTGTGGCCGATTCTGTTTATCACAATCTCTAAACTAAACTAAAATGGCAGCTTTAAATCTAGTTCTGTCCCTTTCTGTAGGGAGTATTATGAAAGGGTTAGCAATATTTGTAATGCTCTAATTTTAGTTTAGTCTAAAGATTGTGCACTACAGAATCAGCCCCACTTATCTCTTGTCTTAGCCCTAACTTTGAAGAAAAGGATTCGTAGAAGGCGCTGGGTTAAACAGTGGTTACAGAAAAGAGAAGTGTATACTCATTTAAATCTTCTTAAAGAAATACAACTAACTGCTGAAGATGATGATTACAAAAACTACTTCAGGATGGATGAAAAATCTTTTAACGAGTTACTACACATGATAACTCCATATATAATAAAACAAGATACTTGTATGAGGAAAAGTTTATCTTTATGAGCGTTTAGTTTAACGAGCGTGTCATCGACGTCCATCTTGCATAGCACGTATCGTAGACTGACGCGATCCTGCGTTTACACGTTCAATCTTGATCACGATCAGTGGATCGCGATCTTGATTTCAAAATATCTAGATATTTTGTGATCAGATGCATCAATCCGTCAATCTACTCCGTACATTATCAATCTGGATGGCGATCATTGATTTAGATCGCGGATCGCGATCTAAATTGACTGTGTAAGGGCTGCCTAAGTCTTAAATCGTAATCATTTGAAAGCTTAAAACGTATTACTCGAACTGTTTAGGGAGTTCATCCATGCTTTTTGACGTGCAGGCATCTATGAACTTATTAAACAGGTCGGATTATACGTTTGACAAACGATTACGATTTCCTTAAACAATCGGGGGGCAGACTGCTGTCGCAGTGCAGATTAAGATCTTATTTTAAAAAGATTATTAAGTACTTACTTACCTACTTACATGATTTACAGGAACAGTTAAGTGAGGAGTAAATAATATTTAAAAAACACAGTTATGTATTTGAATAAAATTATTTATTAATTGACTACATAACTACATAATTTATTTGTAGCGCAAGAATTTATACAATTTGAACAATTGGCGTTTGGACAGAAAAAAAATTAGAGTTCATGCTCAGACTCGATACAGAAAAAAATTAAAATTATAGGTACAGCAGTCAATTTTCAGAATAACTTTCTTTTCAAATAACTTGATCTGTTTCAGGCAATGGCATGTGTAAGTAGAAAGTGGCATTTATCAGGCACTAGTTGATGCGCGCGACATCGGCGTGGTTTGTTTTTTTTAATTCCCGCGGGAATTCCTTAACTTTCCTGGATATAAAAAGTTGCCTATGTCCTTCACCGGGACACAACCGTGTATCAAATTTCATCAAAATCAGTTGAAAAGATGGGCCGTAATCGTAATAAACTCCGATTCGCATTTATAATAGTAATGATTACGCGTTGCCGTTACATAACTATAGTAGGTACCTACTTGTGTACCTAATTATTATTTTAAGCAGATAGGGATTAGGTATTTTTCCCATTTCACTAATTACAACCAGCTGAAATAATTGGACGCAAAAGTTGGACTTATTGAACGAAATTGGTCCTATAAGGTAAAATACCTGTATACCAGTTGTCTGATGTCCTAATCAAAAGTTATCGAAAGTCGGAAGTTCAATTTCTCGAACGTCTAGCATACCTGCTGGTACAATTCAGTAGACAGATATATTTATGAGTTCAGCCATTCTACGAATAGGACGAACTGGACGTACGTTTTGTACGTTATATTATTTGAATCTTCCGGACCGGAAACATAATAGATCAAGTAAAAAGTTGAACTAACAGGATCAATTTCGCCATAAGCTCAACTTTCTAGATATTCCAAATAGCTCACCTGGTCTGACAAGAAGTTTTATTTAGTGAGATCTAGGGCTACTAGAAAAACTGGGCTCCTGGTCATTATTTTATAATTATTATAATCGCTAGCTGACCCGTCCTGGCTTTTTTAAGATGGAATTTTGTAAAACCTTTGAAATTGAGGGGTCTTCGACGCTACCGAGTTTCTGAAAAATATGGGGTCCAGTTCAGTCAGTGGCGTAGCGTGGGGGGTGCCGGGGGGGCCATGGCCCCGGGCGGCATACGAAAGGGGGCGGCGGCAAGCGCCACGATATTTTCAATTGGAAATTCAAAAAAAAATTAAGTGTAAATTCCATTAAACATCATTATAAAGAAACTTACGCTGAGATGCACGAAACAAATTCAAAAATGTAAGTAATCAACACTTTTTATAAAATTGTTTCCTGCAACTCAGCGTTAGTCTGCATCATTTTTATGTTACTATAGACTTAGGCTTCTGGCATCCGGTACTGCGTGAAGTTAATGATACTCACAAGTATTTGCAAACAGCAGTGGCGATTCCTGGTTGTCAATCTTGGGTTTGCGCTAGCTGATGGTTAGGTATTTTCTCAATAAAATACATTTACATCATATATCACTGATTAGGGGTATAGGTTTAATATAACATATATCCCTTACAGGTTTGCCCGCCATCTTAGAGTAGGTACCTACTTACATCATCACCCACCACCTGGTGACATTGCAGTCAAGGGCTAACTTGTACTTACTAGAATAAAGAATACTATTTTTATTTATTTTACACTAACAGATTCTAGCGACTTCGTCCGCGTGAAATAAGTTTTTTAAATTCCCACGGGACCTCCCTAATTTTTCGGGTTAATCTCGGTTCTCGTACCCACACTCACAAATAATGTGGATTTCTATTGGTACCAGAATTTTCAAAATCGGGTCAGTAGATCCAGAGATTACCCCCTACAACCTCACAAACTTTACCTCTTTATAATATTAAGTAGCTACCTATAGTGCGCGTTACATTATTACTAACTATGATATCTTCTAAGATATTCATCTGAATTAAATAGTGTAAGGGCAAATTTGATCTATATTAAATACTTGAGATGAACAACCATTTTATTTTGATAAGGATTTCTATGTTGGTAAAAACACCTTCGCGAGTAACTAAAGCATTGTTTTAGACCAAATTTGAAAATCATAATGACGGTTATTGTGAGACGACCTTAAAAGATAGCTGTATGCTGTCGCGGACTTTTTTTTAGAACTTTTGAGAGGAACACTTCCACCATACATTGTTTTCGTGCAACTTTTACCATTTAGGTACGCAGCGCACGCCACGGAAGCTCTCAGATGAGACAATTTTTTCCAATCTCTGTAAAGATTGCTAAGTGATGAGTGATGAGCACTGTGTATATTATTTAAGATCCTATTGCACACTCAATTGGCAAATAAAGACTTGAATACTTATTATTATTATTATTTCTTGGTTTGTGCTATGTACCTAGTGTTAAGATAATAAATTTAAGTTAGGTCCGTTGAATAAAATATTTAAACTTTAAATTAGTACTAATAAGATTAGTTTGTAGATAGAAATTAGTTTAAGGTCACCTTATTATAACCATAGTTTAAGTATTATTATTGTTCTCATATAAGTGAACTTTGTTCTTGCTTGAGAAATAAATATCTTTAAACCTAATTGATTGGACTTTAATGGGATTGGGGGGGCGGCGAATTTCCGGTAGGCCCCGGGCGTCGAAAACCCACGCTACGCCACTGAGTTCAGTGTTAATATCTTAGCAAAAACGTTAAACAGCTAACTCACACATAGCTCCATCTTCGTATGGACAACTTTATGGTTTATTTTTGATACATAGACAGTGAAAAAAATCTCTGTAACACTGAAAATTACATAACTCAAGGAACAACAATGTTAGTATACAATCCTCAAAACCAAAATTGTTATTACCTCAGGTTATTACCAATAAATAACCAATATCTAGTGGTTATTTGTTAGGTTTGACAGATTTTAACAAAATAAGCTTACTTATTGTTCGTGTGTCATAAACTTCTGCAAAATAACGCCTGCTTTTATCCAACATCTATGATAATAATAAATGCGAACGTTTAGATGAATGGATGTTTGTTACTCAATCACGCCGGAACGGATTTGGATGAAATTTGGCGCAGACATAAATTATAGTTTGGAATAACACATATATGCTACTTTTTATCCCAGCTAGTAATTTACTATTCTAAGATACAATAATAAATAATTTATCTCGCACACATTTGAAATGCCTTGAATTTTTTACAAGATTTCTTCACGCTAAATAGCAAGTAATGGGACCTCATTATTGCACCTGCCTTATCAAATAAATATTATAAATGCGAAAGTTTGGATGGATGTATGGATATATGGATGTGTGGATGTATGGATGTTTGTTACTCAATCACGCTCAAACGGCTGAACGGATCTGGATGAAATTTGGCACAGAGATAGATTATAGCCTGGAATAGCACTTAGGCTACTTTTTATCCCGGAAAATTAAAGAGTTCCCACGGGAACCGAAAAACCTAAATCCACGCGGACGAAGTCGCGGGCATCAGCTAGTCTTTTTATAAAGATAGATCCTTGCAAAAGGCAGAAACGTCATTTATAAAATTAAAGATATACCTAAATGAAATGACAGAAAAATTATTCATGAGTGCAAATTTAGTAACTTTAATCATTCATAAGAATCACAACAACTTACCAGCAATCTCAAATGATTCTAAGCACACATCTGATCATAATATGAAAAAGCCAATAATTATTTTAATGATACATACCACAGATACATACAATAGAATAAAAAATCATACACAAGTTTATGAAAAATCTGAGACTTGTCAAAATACCTAAATTGTTATCGAAAAAGTAGAAAATCAATTACAAAAGAACTACATACACAGGAACCGCGTTAGTTACAATCTGAACTTCACTTACGACCGAAATTTTATAGACAATATATCTGTCGATAAGTTACTTTAGGAACGTAGTTATTTGTCAATAATGATCATACAAGATTTAGTCAAAAAAACAACAACGTTGCTAAGTACTTAACATAACAACTGATTATTATAAACTAATATTAATTTCGGCAGTTTGTTAAATCTCGATTCAACAATCATTGTTAACAAGTACAGTACAATTTAATCGTAGTAAATAAAAATCAGTCTTCATTCAAACATAGAATCATACGTTTATTACAACAACAAACAGATAAATGGACTTTGCCCCACAACCAGCCCAATTATCTCTATCTCAAAAAAAAATATTCAAGGCTTGGACATAAAGCAGGTACAGTCAGATCGAAGTTGAATAATTATTATCTAAAAGAAAGATTGACTTAATACCGCAATGCAGCGCTTTGTGTCTAAGCCTTAGTATTCTGGTTCTGGTTTAAAAAAAATTAACTTTATTATAAGCCCTGTATACAAAAGAGGCCAAAGTCAAATCATGTTTTTAAATTTAATCTTCGAAGTCCTTCAATTCTATCGATTTTATTGTAATTAGTGATAGTCATTAATCATTATGAACGTAAATTGTATAAACTAGTCCGTCATATTTTAGCAAAATAACTGAATTCAACAAATTTTTATTTACAAAGAAAACAGACAATTTTATGCAGAAGTGAGTCCGTTTTGTACTAGCTCTTTCTCTGCTTACAAAACGGGATTTTTAATTGGTCCAATATTATGATTTAAAACAACAAAATCTGAAAGGGTTCTTTCTTTTTACGTGTTAACGTCTTATAAATCAATGAACACCGGCTGCACGCACGAAAAAGTGTCACGTTCCGCCTGAGCCTGATACTTGCACGCGCAAGTGAGAGCGCGGAACAAGCGATAGAGAAGCACGATCGGCCCAAGCGTTCTTCTCGCGTGACGTCAGAGCTAGCATTTTTTTTATCAAAACAAAGGTCTGACCATACGGTTTTTATTCATAGAATACCACCACTAATTTGTTTCTAACTAGCGTAACAAGCTAGTACCAATTATTGATATAATCATTTATTACCCTTACCTTTGGACTTTGTACCAGATCTCTAGTTGTATAGAACTATACAAATTATTAGCTAGAGATGGTAAGGGAAACTACGTGCAGATCTTAAATTGAAAGTGAAACATTCAGATTTTCACCAGACAGACCCAAGTCCAACAAAGACTATTGTGACTATTAAGGAATTTTAATTCGTTGATACAATAATTTACTATTAGTATTATTTACACAATTTTTAGCTCAGACAGTTTAAAATTACAATTTATTGACTTTTAACGACCACAACAGACATACATATAATATTTTAAAAACGTACAAAATAAAATTGGCAAAAATAATTGATCTGTTTTATCTAGACAAGAGTTTTAAATGCTATGACGTATTTCAGAAAGATCGTATTCAGGGGATATTTTACGTACGTGGTCGATTTCAGGAAGATATTTTGAATCAGATCTTACAAAACTTGTACAGCATTCATAGAAAAATTATATTGCTTAATTAAAGAAATTGACGATTGAAACTAAGCCTATTCAAAAGGACCAATATTAAAATTTTTGGTGTCGTTGTTAAGCTAACGTATGCGAATGGTTTAAAAAAACCTGTTCCTAAAAATATAATCTAATAAATCACATGATGACATCTTCATAGCGCTACGATTGCGAGTAGCACCGTTATGTCGTCCGGTTTTCCTCCTGCAAATGTACAGAATAATATTTAAAATATACAATACTGTATCCACCACCACCACTACAGCAAATTAACGTCCCACAGCTGGGCACAGGCCTCCACTCTCATAGGAGAGAGGGAATTAGAGCTTAGACCCACCAAGCTGCTCCGATGCAGGTTGGCGGGCATTAAGGACTATTATCATGTTAGTGATAATAACCGGGACCGACGGCTTCGTGCTTTCCAAGGCACGGGGGTGAATCACCGCCAACTTTCTAACTCCGGGCTAGTACTGAGAATTTCTAGTCAGAAAAACCCAATACTAAATTATGGCCCGACCCGGGACTCGAACCCGGGACCTCGTTGGCCGCAGTTGAACATGCTAACCACTAGACCAACGAGGCAGTTACAATATAGTAAGCCTACTCTAAATCATAAGTATGTGACTTGTAAGTACTTTAAGAAGGGAAGCCAATAGCCATAGTCCGCGATATAAAGTCAAACTTGTTTTGGCGCAATTCACAGCCTTAAGTCGATCTAGAATAGGTGTCACCTGGACTGATGCCGTGAGTGGGCCAAAATTTGACAGGAATAAATGGACTGGCTCTTTTCGCAGCGAGCATTATGAAAGAAACAAAATTACACTTGTCATTTTAATTTAGAGATTGTGTACAACAGAATTAGGTGTAAAGTCGACAGCACATCAAACATTAACATTTGCAACGCGAAAACTGTCGCCATACAATAAATTCTATTGGTACGGCACACAAACTGGATAAGATCAAGAAAGGTCGTCGCCCGTCACTGGTGACGTCAACTGGCGCGGCATCATGCAACCTTGACGGCGAACTTGATCGGGTATGGTCTATATGATGCACTGCAAACTGGACGCCGCGCCGCTTCAAGTCCTCTGCAAACTTGACCGTGTATGGCCAGCATAGAAGTGAAATAAATAAGACTTACCTATCGCGTCGATGCCGTTCTGTCGTGCACTCTTCGCGAAGGGCGACATGTAGCAGCCGTCGAAGGAGAGGTTGCGCGCCATCCACGCGATGGAGTTGGCCACGGCCTGCAGCCCCGCCTCCCCCTCCCCGGCGGTCGCGCGCCGCATCTCCGCCACCAGCACGGGCTCGGGCACGTTGTCGAACACGCCGTCCGTCGCCACCAGGATCACGTCGCCGCACTCCACACTGAACTCCGCCGTCTCCGCTGATTCTGGCCTGGAAGCCGTTTCAACATGTTATACCTTCGAGCACTTAGCCAACAGGAGCAGTCGAGACGTGCCCACCGTTGCCTGACTGCCTCGTTGGTCTAGTGGTTAACATGTTCGACTGCGGCCGACGAGGTCCCGGGTTCGAGTCCCGGGTCGGGCCATAATTGGCGGTGTTTCACCCCCGTGCCTCGGAGAGCACGTCAAGCCTTCGGTCCCGGTAATTATCACTAACATGATAACAGTCGTTAAATCCCGCCAACCCGCATTGGAGCAGCGTGGTGGGTCTAAGCTCTAATTCCCTCTCTTCTATGAGAGTGGAGGCCTGTGCCCAGCAGGGGGCATTAATGGGCTGTAGTAGTGGTGGTGGTGGTGGTGGTGGTG
Source organism: Erebia ligea (assembly GCA_917051295.2). Lineage (NCBI taxonomy): Eukaryota > Metazoa > Arthropoda > Insecta > Lepidoptera > Nymphalidae > Erebia > Erebia ligea. The sequence continues at coordinate 8,005,109 of OU785233.1, read as the reverse complement.
GTGGTGGTGGCTTCAGTAAATCCCAAGTTCCCCTCTTGGACTCTTACTACTACCTACTCTACTAGTATACTACTAGTAGTAGAGGTCAAAAAACAAACAAAATCAAAAAGTAAGTATTAACATACTTAGTATAATTCTTATTATTTATTTTTTCAATATATATTTTTTTCTGACGACTGCTTTCTAGCACACCCACAACATTCAACAAGCCTTTTTCACACCTCCGAAGGGTCGTCTGGGAGGTAAGGCTCTCGAGCTTTAAGTCCGCCTATTGTACATTATAACAGCTAGTTCAGGTTGTGCAATAAAGTTTTTAAAAAAGCCCGTGTAAAATTGGAAGACTGTCAGACTTCGGTTTGAATGAGACTGATAAAATTCCGGTTATAAATAAATAATCATTTATTTGCAAAGAATGTTGTACAATAATATTTGATGGTAAGAAATGTCAATGAGAGGTCATAACATTCAACTAAATCAATAGTTTAAGTGCTGGGTCGAAGTTTATATCAAAACAATGTAGTAATAGTAATAAAAAAATGAAGCACGTAAATAAACAAAATATTCCATTAAACGGTGCACGTGAGTAGGTAAGAGCTGGCAAATATCCAGTGGACTAAAAATTCTAATATTAGCGCATGCAAAAATACAACAAACGCTATGGAATGAGAGCACATGATCAGTAACCAGTAGGGTTGACATAATACGAAAATATGTACAAAAAAATTATAACAAATAATATATCAGTTGAAACTAAATTATACAAAACAAAAATTTTATTAAAATATAATACATAAATTGTAGCGCCCGCCCCATTCAATAAAAAAACGTAACAATCGATTTCGTATTATTATGACTATTATTCTTCAAATACAAGTTACGACCCTATTGATAAATAAGTAACGAAAGTAGACCTATGTATCTGTCGCCTTTAGTCTTATGACTCGTGAGTCGTGACTATGAGATGTGACGATAATATCCATAACGACAATGTCAACGAAGTACACCCATGTACTGTAGATAATGATTACAAAATATTAACTTAACAATTTTGCGGAAGAGAGAAGAGAGAGACTATATTATTATAGTTTGAGCAAAAAGCCAAATTAGGGTGGTAAAATTAATTGCACTTTTTTGTTTTTATGAATAGGAAGCAAACGAGCAGGCTGATTACTTGATGTTATTGTTAAGTGATTACCGCCGCCCATGCAATTATTTCCGACTTGTCTGAAAAGCGATTTGATCAAAAAAGGAGATCTATCGCAAATAGATCTCCTTTTTTGATCTAGATTAAGTATCGTATCGTATCTTATCGTAGACTAAGTTTAGTAGTAACTAAACGTGCGAGAATTTACTCGTACATAAGTATACGTACATGACTGAACTTATACTAAATTCCTTCTATTCGAATGTTATGTCCAGATTTCCTAGACATTTATAACAATCATGCATATCTTGAAATACCTAATCTTATCTGCGAGATATTATTAATCCGTTAAGTAGGTATCTACTAGAAATGAAATTGTTCTATATTTATCTTAATTAGGTTAATATTTAAATACTATACTATACTATTTAGTAGTAAATGCTGATAATGAGAAGTTTTTCCGGCAGGTTCCAGTTATTATATGCAATCTTAAAACACCTTTCCACTAGTCTAGGCCTGTAAATACAGAGATAGACAGAAACGGTGATTGACTTTCTCTCTATTGGCTAAAATAAATGAGTTCTAAAATAAATAAAAACCGGCCAAGTGCGAGTCGGACTCGCGCACCGAGGGTTCCGTACAAACCTGTAGTAAGTTTTACGATTTATGACGTATTAAGACGATACGGGAGGGCGGTTTTCCCCATACAATCGTATTAGTCTGTTTTCTCCGTGTATAATCACAATAGAAAAAATATTTTTGCACCATAAAATCTATATATGTCCGTTCCATGTCCCTATGTTTTGCTTTTTTCAATAAAGTAATAATTTTAAGAATATGGAACCTTCAAAAATTGCAAAAAATGACCCAGTTTTCGCGTCATTATCAAATAAATTTGACGAATTTAATCAAAAAAAGAAAAACATACCGACATAGCCTGAGTCCTTCTAAAATTATTATTGAAAAAAAAATTAAAATCGGTTCTGTTTTGGAGGAGGAAACAGAAAAATACGAGAGTAATAAAAATAATAAAATAATAATATAAAATAGAATAAATAAAACAGCCCCCCCCCCCCCCCCTCCGGTGGTGGCTTCCCCCCTCCCCGCCTTGAAAAGTGTGCCATTTTGGAGATTTTCTAGATCTTCAAGAAATCTATACCAGCTAGGACAAAACTGTCAAAGAGAACATTGTTCCTTAATAAATTACCTACAAACAAGTTCATAACATTTATGGTGATAGGAGTTATAGTTTACAAGCTATGATGCGTTAAAAAGTTATTTAATTTCTATTTATTCCATACTGTTATGTAAGTCAAGATGACTACCACCGGTTTTTACAAAACAGTAAGGTATATTTCAAAAACTATTTGTCCTATCAAAATAAACTAAACAGTATTTTATAGGTAAATAAATAAACTTTGTTCTAAGTTCTGACAGCTTTTTTTCTAGCTCTAATACTTTTGTTTGAAATTTCAAAAAACATTCACGGTTTTCGCTTACAAGGGTTTCGCTTTTTATGTAAGTTAGACAGCAATATTTCCAAAACTATTAGTTCTATCATAAACTAAAAACTATTTTGGAGATAATTTAATGGAGTTCATTTTTGCTGCTCATATTTTTTTTCCTACTTCTTATAGTTTCTGTAAAAAAGTAAAAAATATATACATGGTTTTTGAAAAAAAATAATTTTCATGGAATAAAGGTAGTCATACGAGTATTTCTCGAACTATTGGTCCTATCTAAATAAACCATAATACTTTTTTTGTAGGTAATTTAATGAAATTAATTACTCTTTGGAGGATTTTTCCCAGTTCTAATAGTTTTTGTGCAAATTGCAAATAACATCAGATTCTAACATTTTTTTTATTTTTTTTCGTACACAATACCTGGATATATACTTATGCGAAATTGTTAGTCCTATCTTTATGAACTAAATATTTTTTTATAGGTGATTTAATGGTGTTTATTTTGACTTCTGACAGTTTTTGCCTAGCTCTAATAGTTTTCTAGAAATTACAGAATACGTGTTTTTAAACTAATTTAAGGCTTATTTTACTGAGCTGCAATTTTTAGTCAACTTTAACGCACCATAGCTTGTAAACTATAACTTCTATCACAATAAATGTTATGAACTTATTTGTCGGTCATTTATTAAGGAACAATGTTCTCTTTGACAGTTTTGTCCTAGCTTGTATAGTTTTCTTGAAAATCTAGAAAATCTGCAAAATGGCACATTTTTCAAGGCGGGGAGGGGGGAAGCAACCACCGGGGGGGGGGGTTAAAACCACAGTGGTTTCAAAGAGTTATAAATTTTGCCGTGAAAAAATCTAAAATGAATGGACTAAAACGACTTCTGAACATAGAGAGTGACTGACTGTCGTATCTATCTATTCTTATAATAAAACTGTAACAGGTAACAGGGGGGGGGGGGGGAGAGTTGTTTTTTTAATGTACTCACTCATAGGTATAAAACCACAGTGGTTTCAAAGAGTTATAAATTTTGCCGTTTTGCCCATACATTGAAATCTAGAATGAATGGACTATTTGTACAAACATTTCCTATCAAGTAGCAATTAATTCGTTTAAGGCCCGGTATTTCAATACTCAGATAAACTACTGGATAACTATCGTGAGAATAAAATTGTCTGGCAGTTTATCTAGGGATTATAATTTTTCAATTTTTCAATCACTTTTTAACCAATGGATAGCTATCTATGGTATTTTCGGAGCAACTTCACACTAAATATGTGCAAGCGAGATAGACACATATATCATTCAATGCGTACGACTGGGAAAGGACGTTTGTTTATCTAATGACCGTATTTTTCACTCAAAACTAGAAAAAAAAACAATAAATTTTGGGGGTCCCCATACTTAGAACTGAAACTCAAAAAAAATTTTTTCATCAAACCCATACGTGTGGGGTATCTATAGATAGGTCTTCAAAAATGATATTGAGGTTTCTAATATCATTTTTTTCTAAACTGAATAGTTTGCCCGAGAGACACTTCCAAAGTGGTAAAATGTGTGTCCCCCCCCCTGTAACTTCTAAAATAAGAGAATGATAAAACTAAAAAAAATATATGATGTACATTATCATGCAAACTTCCACCGAAAATTAGTTTGAACGAGATCTAGTAAGTAGTTTTTTTTAATAATTTAAAACTTACTACAGGTTTGTACGGAACCCTCGGTGCGCGAGTCCGACTCGCACTTGGCCGGTTTTGTTATCTTTTAAAACTTACCTACTATATAAGCTGTGCTACTAACTATATAAGTTCAAAAATGTGTATTTTAATAATCGAAAGAAGAAAGACATAATAGAAAATAAAATATGAGTCTCTTGACATCAGCCACTTTAGTATCAATCTAGTTATCATCTACATAAGTTAAAATCCTTGAAAATGCTGTTTGTGCTGCTATCTATATTGAAGTAACCTCTTGCTTAGCTTTTTACAACAGCGTATTCAATTGATAAAATTGTTTTCAAACAACTAATCATTATGAATACGATACCATTTCTCTACATGCAATGATCGAAGTAACACTAAAGTATTAATCCACGTTACAATAAATCCATATCCATACTTCCATACTAATATTATAAATGCGAAAGTGTGTCTGTCTGTCTGTCTGTCTGCTACGCTTTCCCGGCCCATCTTTTCAACCGATTTTGCTGAAATTTGGTATAGAGGTAGGTTATATCCCGGGGAAGGACATAGGCTACTTTTTATCCCGGAAAATTAAGGAGTTCCCGCGGGAACCAAAAAACCTTAATCCACGCGGACGAAGTCGCGGGCATCATCTAGTATCTAGTAATTTCATAAATAAAAATGGATTGCTGTTCGTTAGTCTTGCTAAAACTCAGAAACGGCTTGACCGATTTAGATACCGTATTTTTTGTGTATTTTTTTTGTCAATTGGACCCGGTAGGGGACGCTGCAATCGGGTTCTAGGTTCCGGGTAGGACCTTTGCCGGGCCCACTAGTCTAAAAGTCTTAGAAACTAATACCATAAAGAGAAAAGATTTGTTTGTTTGTAATGGATAAACTCAAAAACTACTCATCCGATTCTCAATCCTTATCAAAATAAAATTGTTAGCCATCTCGAGTATTTAACATAGACCAAATTCGCCCTTTACACAATTTAATTTAGATGAATGTCTAGGAGGCGCGGCCGCGATTTGCAGTGGCAGGCGGGCTGAGGGCGAGGCGCGGGCAGCAGTGCTAGCACTACGTATCAGCGCACTCTTACAAGCTATGTCAACTCTTAGCCTGTCACTCTCCAGGTCCTCAACTATACCCATGCCAAAAATTAAGTCGATCCGTTCCTCCGTAGTGGCGTGATTGAAGGACAAACCAACAAACAAACACACTTTCGCATTTATAATAGTATGATCCGAAAATGTATCTGTCTGTCTGAGGAGTTCCCGCGGGAACCAAAAAACAATCCACGCGGATGAAGTCGCGGGCATCTGCTAGTAAATATATAAAATGTATTGGGACTCCTACAGGATTAATATTCTCGTATAGTATTTTTGTTACGAGGATGGTTTATTTTTGTGAACATTTCGATGCCTTTAATAATAAACGATTGTAACTATTTATACTACACTATAACATTCAGTTGCGAAAACTGGAAACTTTCCAGATTGAAGCTCTTATTTTTTTTGGAATGTTTTCAACAAACTACGATTTCAAGTTTCCTAAATACTTATATTATGCGTACAGATCAAGTATAAATCATATTTAAGTAATTATATGGACACCCACACACACAAGACCAAAAGCTCTGAGTCCAGATCCTGGACTCATGGAAATGAGAGAATGGAAAAGCCTATCTCCAAAAAATGATGATGTTAAACTGAATCTGATAATGGTTCTGACAATGTCAACCCGTGGAATGAGATCTGTCGTAGCGAGACGTACCTAGATGTTCAGGAGGCACATTTTTTCAATATTTCTATATAACCGGGTATAGCTGTAACATTTTCTATTTCCTTTTTAAAATGGCTGTGACATTCGAGATGAAACTATACGCTAAAAACCGAAGTCAAAATGTCCAACTCACCTATCGCTAAGAACGTTCCTGTCGTGCCCGGGCGGCGGCAGGCTGAGCTGGTAGGGCGTGTTGAAGTAGTGCTGCTGCTCGTGTGACCGGTGCACCACGCGCCCGCCGCGCACTACCATGAAGCCGCTGTCGCCGATGTTGGCCGCGCGCATTATCGACTCGTTGCGGTCGAGGATCATTACGCAAGCTGTGCTACTACCTACGACAAAGGTCGAAGTCACTTTCCTCTACAACCAATTTTCGTGGGAAATCTATGTCATATTGGTTCCTTTCCTTACAACCTTGGCCCCATACAATTTTACTGGGGAATCTACTATATTATATTGAAACCCTAGAAGCAAAATATAAAGTTGACATGACTTTTTACACAATCTTTTGTTTACTTGTTTTGTATGCATAATTTTGTACCTATTTGTTAATGCAATAAAGACTTATACTACTACTAATACACTTTTGACAAATTTCTTTCTTACCTAAAATTGGCTTTTTGTGTTCTAATAGCTCATAGTAGGATTTCGCCAGCAGGTCTCCTGGTTCAGACATTTTGAAGTGTCCCATCCGAACAAGCCTCTCACATGTTCTCATAAGATATGACGAGAATTCCCCAGGATCAATGCCATAAGCACGCCAGCCTCCCACTCCGTCAGCAACTCCTACAGACATAAAATCCTGCATTAATAAAAATTTATTGCTTTTCATTTTTATTAAGAAGTAAAATTTTTAAATAGGCATTGTTGTAGCAGAAAAAACAAGAAGTTGCATTTTATTTTTTATTTTAGAATGTTCTAAGTATGTTCTTATAAATAAATTTCAGGATTATCTACAGAACTTGACAATCATTATGTTATCAGTCCTTTTGAAGAAAGGACTGATAACAGGACCTTAAGTATTTTCACATTCATGTTTTTGATGGGATATCATTACATTTTGTAAAGAATTATTCACCATCATTCAAAAGTGATCTGTAAAATTATTTTTTATTACTGTACTCCTGTGAAAGAAAAAGTTTTTACTATTATTTTATATCTATATATATATAAATCTCGTGTCACAATGTTTGTCCTCAATGGACTTCTAAACCACTTAACCGATTATAATAAAATTCGCACACCATGTGCAGTTCGATCTAACTTGAGAGATAGGATAGTTTATATTATATAGATTAGGATTATTAGTGCTACCCGTGCGAAGCCGGGGCGGATCGCTAGAATACTATATTTTTAAAGATTTTAATTAAAAAACTGATAGCTTGGAAAATATGACAAATTGTAAAAATTCACTGTCTTCGGATTTTTTCCTTTGTTTATGTTACTGTAAAAGCCTGTTTGTTGGTTAATCTCAGGTTTTACCGACATGAGTTGGTTTACAAAATTTTTTATATTTTGGATTTACAAAATAGAGACAATTTTTTCGGGCTTTACCATCAGTTTAGTACATGCTAGGTTTTACCAGTGATGGCTGGTAAATGTTGGTTTTTGAAATAAAACAATGAATAATTAATTATTAATCATTTATTTCAATTAACTACACATCAGTCCTAACCTTACTCACATATTTTTATATATTAAATGAAAGTACATTGTTATTAATCATTTATATTACTAATCAGTCAAATTCTTACTATTTTAATTTGGTATTTTTATTTATTAATTTAAGTAACTATAATAAAATTTAAACACACTTTAAACATTCCTTGAAAGTAAAAAAGTAACACAACACATTTTCCTCTTATTATTTGGTATTTTACTAACAAACAGAAAAAAGACAGTCAATTATTGTCATTATAACAAGCAAAAAAAAATTTACTTGTTGCAACATGGAGTGCTGTTGTGGCATTTAGAATTACAAAGTAATCCTGATGTCTTGCAAGCGCATTTCCTCGACAAGCATTTATTAAGACCGTTAAATTTTTTGATCCCTTGTCCCTTGTGACAGTCGTTTCTGTCTGGTCGGGTCAGCTCTGTCAAAGTCAGGTACTTTCAGTCTTACATTTTGACCACCTTTCACATTTGAGAAATTTTTATGAATTTTTATTAGAAAGTTTTATGAATGTTTTCATTCATTGCACGGGTACAAGACAAAAACATTAGATTAGAAACCCCAAAACCGAACACTCATTTTGGATTTGATTGCTACATATTATTTCGGGGAATTCCAAGTAAGACATCATTGTATTCTACTAACTATGACTTACACTTATGGAGTCTCCTTTTTGAAATTCGATTTATAGAGTTATGTATTATCAATACTTCAACATTTTGTTCGAGTTACAAAGTCTAAATAATTCAAGATACAGCATATTTAGGGGTTCAGCGGAAAGGAATGGCATTTTTTTTCGACTTACTGAGGATTTCGACTTAACGAGGTTCGAGTTATAGAGATTCCACTGTAACTACTTACTCCTATGGAAATGCTATGAAAGTATGTATCTTCCTGTCTGTAAATCCATGATTTAACTCAAATATAATATTGATCTATGGTTTAACTAAATACTTCATATCTGATGGATTTTGACTGATCTATTTAAAGAAAATTTGCATATCAGAGACAGAAATAGGCTATGCTCTCAGAAAAAAAGAAATTGTATGGTTTTTAATAACCTATATCTTCGCAGGAGAAGTCACTGGCATCATCTATAGTGAGTATCATATAATATACCTAATTGTAATTTAAGTACTTATGTAGTTATTCAGTAAATTATAAAGTATTTCCACAATAATATGAAATTTTAACTTACCAATGACATCTGCATTGTTGAAATTTGTGGAAAACCATGCGTCGTCTCCAAACTGTCCTTTATGAGATCTTCCATTGGCAATGTCTTTTGGAAACCCACAAACCACTGATACCAAATATGGATGTTTTTTATTTGAAATGTTCAATTCAGCAGCATTAGCAAAACTCGAAAGTCCATTTCTTAAAGCACGTGACAGCACTCTGCCTGTCCAGAATACAGACTGCATCATTCATTCATTTATCTGTAGTGTACTTTGTTACCAGGCCCATTCACAACCGCATTTCCATTAATGAGTCCATTTTGAAAGTCCATGAGAGATTACACAACAAAATTAACAAAAACAAAGCAATCCGCAATCAAAACGTACAGCGTACTCTGAACTATTACATTTAGCAGACGACTCACGACGCACAATCCACTATCTACATTATCTACACACACTGACACAAGAATATTTTATATAAATACATAATATACGCCATAAATCTCCTTTTACATCTCCATCCAACTACTGAAATAAATATTACGACATGAAATGATTATACGGAGAAAAGGAGCATCGGAGAAACTAGCCACAATTTAAGATACCTACAGCTACAGGGAGAAAATGAAAGAATATAATATCAATGAAAGAAATCTCAAACGTCAACGTAGAGTCGTAGAGTATGTTCCGAAATACACTGCGAGCACTGTAAGGTGCTGCGAAGCCGTTCCTTTATAGTTAGGTCCGGTCAAATTAGACCAAAAAATAGGGGTGAGGTTACAATAATTCACACTCGGCTGAAAATTATTAGGATTGTTCCAAACACTATTATAAATGAAATGCGAAAAGTCCTCATCGATTCGACACCTGGAAAAAAAATTACTCGGGGTCAAAGGTCACAAAAACGGGTTTTCGCGATTTTCAGCAAAAAGGGTAAGTTTTATCATAAAATTAGCTTAGACAAAAATTGTAGATCAGATAATTATCTATACAATGTGTTTAAATACTTTTTTTCCTAAGATCCACCGTTTTTGAGATATAACGATTCAAAAAGTTAAAAGAGTTGTAATCGTCATATACTAGAAAGTGTTCTATTGCTGCAGCTATTAAAAGACAACATGAAGAACAAGAAGCCAGTACATCTACTAAAAGTCATCCTCGCACTAGAGCACGTGTAAGTGAATCAGCTTTTTGTTTCCCCGCTGGATCATTCCAGCCAGCCGAGCTCACTCCAGATTTCCGGTAGTTTTGCTGCATGGGAGCCCATGTAGGCTTCTCGTAGGGTGTATACACCGCTGCACTCGAGCAGTACGTGTTTTGGTGTCTCGTCGCTATCCATGCAGGTTCTGCCTCACCTCACCTCAGCCCTCTATGAATAGAGGAATTTCGGCTATACCTTGAATGGATATGTGCTGCTGCGTTTAGTTTGCGAGTCTAGATTCAACTAGACTCAGCTAATAGACTAAGAGATAACTGCAATTTTGGTAACCATCGCCAGAATGGCTGATTCAGTGTTAGGTGGATGTAGAGCTCTCCCCTGATCACAAAAGTTGCAGTCTGCCTGCATTTGGATGGCCCTTTCGCTAAATATGGCCGTTCAAAGACGGTTTATTGTTACCAAAAATGAACGATAATTAGAAAAGCTGATTCTTGTACAGTATCAAAGTATGCGCAGTACCTATGTAAACAGCGTAAAAACTGACGCATGAGGATGGGACTTTTTCTAGATATCAGCTTTCAAAGACGTTATAAGCTATACTTACTATGCGTTCCTGTAAAAAAATATTAGCAATTATTATGTCGTCCCGTTGATTGCTGTTAAACATTTTTAATAGCGATCAACGACGACAAAATTATATATACATGAATATATACATGAATATACGGGTATCGAAAACGCCAGTGCTCATAGTACAAAAATGGCGTCGATTAATGACGTCATATATTTCCTTAGGGTACTGCGGCAGTGTACTGTCAGTCCATAACGGAACGAATTTCTCCACAGTAAGAGCACTAACCAGTGCTCGCAGTGTATTTCGGAACACACCCGTACAGATCTCTCTGGTTACTAGTCTCTGGACAGAGCTGAACGTCAACGATCTTGTATCTTGTGACCAATGTTTTTTTTAAATTTGTTTTACGGCCCTGGATCGTGATCTTTAACGGCCTGAATCTTGGACGAAATATCACACTGGACAGAGCCATAAGACGTTGCCGCTCTGACGTTTGCCATGTAAACACACAGTCTAGCTTCTCTTTCTTATACACGGATCGTAATGTAGAGTCAACGAGACATCTATTGAAAAGTTGGCAACCTCGCGTTCTGTGTCCATTTTTGACCGACTACTAGGCCATAACATTGCTACGCACCTTAGTTAAATTTTAATTAAAACAAAAATATCGTATTATAAGGTGAATGTTTGGATAAATAGTGATATTATGTCGTGTTGTGCTGTGTTTTGTCCATCAAGAACAACTAAAGGAGGAATAAAAGATCCAGAATTATCATTTCACACGTAAGTCTTTTGTTGCATTCAATACCTGAAATAACGAGTTTCCAAAGCTAAATTTTCATTTCGCTTATAGAATATACATCTTTATCGTCATTAACTATCACATAGTTATAAATAAATATGAATTAAAGCTTTATTTTAAGATAAATTACATGTATTGTTTTACGTATGCCTGCTAGTGATGTACAACTGTCCATTTCAAACTTTGTCGATATGGTCGACATTATCTAGGGTGCGGTTGCTTGACTTAACTATAACAGAGCAAAGCTGTTGGGCAAACCTGTTGAGCAAAGTTTTCAGCTTTCTAGAACCAAAGCGATGATGAGTCACCCAATGAGTGAATGACATACGTTTAATACGTACGTTGGAAATAAGGGTTTCAATCGATAGCAGAGCGGTGTACAGGTGACCCCGAAGTCATTTTGAAACGAAATACGTTAACAATGTCAAGATGGAAACAGATTTAAAAACGGGGCTTGATATTTTTATCATACCATTTATAAAAACAGTTTTGTATTTAACTTCATTAATAAAAATTAATTATTTTGTTACAGATTTCCTAAATGTCCAGAGATCAGAAATCAGTGGATAAAGGCTGTAAGGCGTGAAAATTGGGAGCCAACTAAATACTCCCGACTTTGTTCAAAACATTTTGAAAAATCCAGTTTTATAACTGGGCTGTTAATTAAAAAACTTAAAACTGATGCAGTACCGGTGATCTTTGAACAATATCCTGAATATTACAAGCCGTCAGTGACCAAAAAAAGAAAAAACTTGGAACTGACTCCAAGGAAGCGGAAAAGAATAGAAGCTGGTGGAGTCAAGACTGAAGATCTTCCTACAACTCCTCGGCGAGCAATAAAGTTTTTAACAACTTTATCAAAAGCACAGAGAATAGCTTCACGGCGTCTAAGAATTATAAAGACATTAAGAGAAAATAAACGCAGGATTATTAAAAAAAATGCAAAGTTGTTAAATATAATAAATGTTTTAAAGAGGAGGGAGTTAGTAGATACTGAGTCTGCAGATTTGTTAGCCAGCATAGGGGACCAAAATAAAGATTTGCTTGTGAGATTACAACAAAAAAATAGAAAAGCTTCCCTTTCAAAAAAATATTCACCTGAACTTAGAAAATTTGCACTCACTTTGCACTTCTTATCGCCTCGCGCATATACATACGTACGGACATATTTTGACACTTGTTTACCCCATCCAAAAACCATAAGCAAATGGTACCAGGGTATTGACTGTGACCCCGGCTTTACGAAAGAGTCTTTTGATACACTTAAAGCTAAATCAAAGAATCAACCTATAATTGGTGCATTAACGATGGACGAAATGGCCATAAGAAAATGCATCGAGTGGGATGGCCATAAATCTCACGGCTACGTAAATGTAGGAAACAATGTTGAAAATGATTGTGTTCCGGTAGCCACCGAAGTACTTACCTTTATGGTGACCTGCGTTAATGGGTCGTTTAAAATACCAGTTGGCTATTTTTTGATAAATGGCATAACTGGTCTGCAAAAAGCTGAACTTGTACGTAGCTGTCTTGACCTATTGGTGGAATGTCAAGTCACCATAATATCATTAACTTTCGATGGCGCTCCTAATAATATTGCTATGGCCAAACATCTTGGCTGCAATCTGGACCTTGAAAATCTCAACACGCAATTTGAACATAATGGTCATAAAATTTCCATTCTGCTTGATCCTTGCCATTGTTTAAAATTAGTACGTAATACTTTAGGAGATAAAAGAAATATATATGATTATAGTGGCAAAGAGATATCTTTCAGATACTTTGAGTTACTTCACAAACTCCAAAATGATGAACAGTTGCATTTAGCAAATAAATTACGACAAGGGCACATTGATTACATCAAACAGAAAATGAAGGTAAAATTAGCTGCACAGCTCTTGAGCCAGTCAGTGGCAGATGCATTATTATTTTGTCGAAATAAAATAAAACTCACTGAATTTGCTGACTGTGTACCAACCTGTGAGTTTATCAGTAAGATAAATGATGTATTTGATTTGTTAAATTCCCGAAATCTCAACTCTTATGGATATAAACAAGCAATCGTACCTCGAAATCTTGAGAAAACGTTTCAATTAATACAAGATGCAACTGAATACTTAAAAAAATTGAAATTTGCTGATGGTAATTTAGTCATTAACTCGCAAAGAAAAATTGGATTCATGGGCCTGATTATTTGTTTGAAATCATTAAAAGATTTGTGTTGTAATTTACTCGAGCATGATCGCCCCAAACTGAGATTTATATGCACATATAAATTCTCTCAAGATCATCTTGAACTTTTTTTTGGCGCAATTAGATCAATGGGTGGCTTCAACAACAACCCTTCCGCAAAACAATTCAGAGCAGCGTATAAAAAATTGCTTATACACGCAGAGTTTAAAGTTGCGGGAGGAAATTGTATTCCTTTAGAGGATATACATATCCTAAATTTGACCAAAAAATCTCAATATGTTGATAAAATAAATAATTCTCTCGCTAAACACAGAATGCTAGAAGAATTGGAAAATGTGACTCAACAAGAGTACTTAAATAATGATGACCATAGTTACATGAATGATCCAGGCCAACTAACTGAATATGTAGAGGAAGTAATTTATTATATATCAGGGTTTGTGGTTAAAAACTTACAAAAACAAATAGTTTGCGAAGATTGTTTAACAGCATTAAAAGGTCCAAAAAAGGATTCATTGACATCTTTCAAAGATAAGGGAGGCTTAGTATACCCTAGTAATGACGTCTATTACATATCCAAATTATGTGAAAAAATTTTGCGTAAATCTTTGGCATGTGATCATTACAGCAAACTTAATAACAGAGATGTATTCAAAATGATACGCGACGTTATACTGCAAGTATTGCATTCAACAAACTATAAAAATATTTTTCGAACTTTGAATGAACATCAGTTAGAATTTGGATTTTTTGAAGATCATAAATATTTACTCATAAAATCTATCTGTGAAAAGTATTTTAAACTAAGAATCCATTACATTATGAAGAACGCAGTAGTAGAAAATTGTGTCAGAAATTTTTATAACAAATTAGTACTCTTTAAAGGTCATTAGTTTTTTTCCGTTTTAAATAACCCATGTTTATTCAATAAAGGACGTATATATGTCATACAATGGTTTTTTATTTTGCAAGTTTTTACATTTGTACGTTTATGTATGCACAAGATAATATCCGTACCTTTATATCGATAGATTCTGCACTAGAAGGCACCACCCTATTCACGCACACGCATGCAATTCTAGACACGCACACCAGCATAAAATGGACACGCTTCCAAAGCATTGACTCCGTCCAGTGTGATATTTCGTCCAAGGCCTGAATGAACCTTTGACTACCCTGTGACCAAAGCTGTGACCTGTGACCACGAAGCAAAAGCTGAAGATTGAAGTGCTTACTTAAAATATGTACTTGAAACAAACAAAATATTATATTGCTGTTGAATACTTTCATTATGTATATAGGAGAAGGATATGAAATATCTTTATTTTGAAGCTTCCGGTCACATAAAAATGGCGTATGGGCGGAGCCTAAGCGAGCACTAGGGCTGGAGTATCGATACTTAAATAATCGATAATATAAAATTACAACACAAATTACATAATAAATAATTAGGTACTTACTTACTCAAAAATAATATTCTGAAAAACTAGTATTTGTATTTTATAATGAACTAGCTGATGCCTGCGACTCCGTCCGCGTGACTTGAGGTTTTTTGGTTCCCACAGTTCTTCTTGTATTCAGTTCCTCTTGAATTTTGCGCATAAAAACTTGCCTAGGTATGTGTTTATTCCAGACTATAATCTATCTCTGTCCCAAATTTTATACAGATCAGTTCAGGGGGGTTACTACCATCGCATAAAGCAGTATTATTTCAAAATTATAGTTTTATGTCACGTACCTTGACGTCTCTAATATAAGGATTATAATTATTCTGGAACACGACTGTAAACAATATTAAAACAATACTACTTTAAGCGATTGTAGTATAACCCCTGGCGTGATTGAGTAACCAACATCCATCCAAACTTTCGCATTTATAATAATAGTATAGATTTATATTATAAGTTCATCTGAACCTTACAAAAAAAACTGTTTCATAATATTAGTTGGAATACCTAGATAATGAGGAAAAAATGTTACTGAATGTGATAATATGAATAGTAAAAGTAGACTAAAATTTTTAGAGAGATTTTAATAGTAGATTAGTAGCCAAGGGCTGTAAGGCTTCAATTGCAGCCCGAGATATTTAGGCGCACGAGCACAGCGAGGGCGCCTATAGTTCGAGGGTGCAATTGATGCTTACACCCGAGCTAACTACTCTGCTTTACATCTCGATTGTGAGGTAAGTAGGTCCTTATTACCCCCAAATGGAGCTTGAAGGTGACCAATTAGCGCTCTAGGGTAATAATGTAGCTAGAAAAGCCCTAGGGCGGTAAGTAATTAAAAAAAAACTCTTCACTCTTTCAAAAAGTTCGCGTACATCTAACCATCATACTTTTTTTACGCTAATTGGTCACCTACAAGCTCCATTTGGGGGTAAGTAATAAGGACCTACTTACCGAATATGAGAGATGTAAAAATGGTTTATTTCTAAAATTTATTGATAAATAAAAGCAATTATTGATAATATTACATTATATAAAATTTAAATATTAATAATAAAATTTAAATATCTAGGACATGTTTTGGCTGAGCACCTAAAGGACGACTGTGATATTGAGAGGGAAAGAAGGGCACTCTCGATTCGATGCAACATGATAGCGCGCAGATTCGGAAAATGTAGCAAGCCTGTCAAGAAAACACTGTTCAACGCGTATTGTCAGTGTTTCTATACCTGCCAACTTTGGACGAATTTTCTGAGAAAGTCCTACACGGCAATACGCGTGCAGTATAATGATGCGTTTCGCATCTTGATGGGTTTGCCTAGGTACTGTAGTGCTTCAGGTATGTTTGCCGAATCGAGATTGCCTGACTTTTATGCTGTTATCAGAACACGAGTTGCATCCTTTTGGGAGAGGATCAGGCAATCTCAAAATACCATTTTACAAACGGTGTGTGATGGTATGCCTAGTCCAATATTCACATATTGGCTATCTGTTCATCAAACCCGTAATAGAAAGTAAGATGACAAAGATTAGACTGCTGTTTCATAATGACCCCTGGGGACAGTTTTTTAACCTTCCCAGATAGTTTTAAGTTTCATATATTTTTATTTTGTTTTAAATTGTTTAATTATTAGGTTAATATTTTAACGGTACATTGTTAAAATGTAAACTTGAGTGGGTTTTAATGCCTCTAATAAAAACTTTTATTATTATTATTATTATTATATATAAAACTACTTGCGTTTTCAGATTGATCTTTAAATTAAACAAGTAATAAAATTAAAAAAATTAAAAAACCCGCGACGATCCTTTGTGCCCATAAATTTGTAACATTAATTAGAACTTATCAGAAGTATGCATATTTAAAACCAAAAACAGCATCTCTGAAAAATGGTAATCACGATCGGAGGCCCTCTTGTTGACCAGCGTAGTGGACTATGGCTGAACCCTTCTCATTCCAAGGGGAGGCTCCTACTAAGTAGTGGACGCTGGCTGGATGAAATGATGAGTACAAATAGAATCATGATGCTACACCCCCGTGTTGGCCAGCTTGGTGGACTATGGCCAAACCATTTTCATCTTAGCCTAAATTCATGATTTTTTTGGGAATCTGAAATAATTGTAAAACATTAGTTAAAAAAAATTCTTTCCAAAAAACCGACTTCCAAAGCCACTGTAAAGTAAAAAATTATTTTGATTTCTACACACTATGTTGAAGTCGGGCGAGGCCACAGCGAGCCTGACGCGTCAACTTTGCCTATCTTTGTTATGTACTCGCCCGACTTCAATCTTCTTTCTTTTCAATTTTTTCAATTCTTCGCCTCGGACAACAATTACATGTGATCTGAGACATTTCTTATTTTACTGCCCTAGATGTGTAATGTACTATATTATTAGTGGGCAATTATTGAATGCCGCATAGCTTGTCTAGTAGTATTATACATATAAGTCAATGACAACAATTTTCACTTTATACACATTTCAACATTATACACTTTAGTCTTCTTCTTCTTCTTCTTGCCCTTGTCCCACCTATGTGGGGACGGCACAACATGTTTTCCTCTTCCACTCACTTCTGTTATTCGTCAACCTATCATTCACCCCTTTTATACGCCTATCTTCTTTTACACAATCCATCCATCTTTTCTTTGGTCTCCCTCTACTCTTTTTTCCTTCCACATGCATATTTATCATTCTTCGCGTAATATGCCTTTCTTCCCTCCGCATAACATGCCCGTACCATGCTAGCCTATTACTCCTCATCTTTTCTATCACTGGTGCTACTTTCAAACTTCCCCTTATATATTCATTCCTAATCTTATCAATTCTAGTCACACCACAGATCCATCTCAACATTCGCATTTCGGTCGCATGTACTTTTCTTTCATCCATCCCTTTAACCGCCCAACATTCTGAACCATACAATACACTATTATACACTTATAATTATACACTTTAGTCACATCACTATTTCATTTTTATTAGAAACTGACAACACTGTAAACGTCAGTTTACTCTACTGAATTAATGATTCCACTTTAGGTGGCATGATAATTATTGTACAACTAGCTGATGCCCGCGACTTCGTCCGCGTGGTTTAAGTTTTTTTGATTCCCGCGGGAACTCCTTAATTTTCCGGGATAAAAAGTAGCCTATGTCACTCTCCAAGTCCTCAACTAGGTATACCAAAAATCACGTCAATCCGTTGCTCCGTTGCGGCGTGATTTAAGGACAAACCAACAAACAAACACACTTTCGCATTTATAATATTAGTATGATAAACCTGACCTGCTCTTCAACATACCTGTCTAGTGCTGTGATATTAAGAGTACAAACTACATGGTGGTATTCCGTAGAAATACCTGTAGGAATATCCAGGACTCAACCACTATTGCCTATTGTAAATAAAATATATACTGTTGTGTTGAATTAAGGAGCAATGAAATAAAACTTACAAATCGCTGAACAATACATTTTTTCTCTCATTTATTTTCATGGCATTTTTTAACAATGTTTACAAGTCGTTATATAAGTATGTAGAAAATGTTAAAAAAAAAGAATTGTTTATGAGTAAAACCTATCATAGGCTTTTTAATTATTACAACTTTTTTAAAACATTTATTAATTACTAGTTCACCCAGCCCTTACCCCTGCTTCGCACGGTGGGCCTACCTTAGCATAGACAAAAAATCGCCCAATTGCTGAACTCGATGCACATTGGTCTTCTAATAGGCAGCTGTTATTATGGAACAGCTTGGTTTTCTAGATAGGAAGATGGCTGTAAAAAGTAAATCTTATGTACAAAACAAAAACTAAACATAACACTTAAAATTAGTTGACAGAGCTAAGCGAGCAGATCAATGAGTCTAAGTAAATCTGCACTTGTTCGTCTGATCACCCGTCCGTCAGTCTGTCAGAGCCATAGAAGAGTGAATATCATTACTTCAAATTTAAACATTATATTTTTAGAACGATGGTCTCAAGCTGAAAATTGCTTAAAAAGTTGATATGATGAATAATAATTTTGATAAATTATTTAAGCAAATATCGATATCGATGAAAATTTCCTCTTATGTAATCTCTAGTAGGTACTTATCAAATGCTTATCAACAGGTAAAAATCTAGCTTAAATTTAAATATTTACAGTAAACTAAACCAAAATATGTTTCTTCGTAGTGTAATAACTACTTCAAAGAATCAATATACGAGAAAAATTGTTTACGTACCGGTGAAATGTTAAATTTGTCAGATTTTTCTTTTTCTTGCGCCACATCCCACAATATTACAAGTTCTAGGCATTGTTGCAAATTGTTTTTGACGCCATACACGAAAATAACACTAATTTATTCTCCGTAACGAATAAATAATTTTTCAACAAAACACTTGAAGTACTCAAGAAATAGAATTTAAAATGGCGAATGCGGCACGTTCTAGATAAAGGGCGATTAGGGGCGAATATACAGTTTATGCCAGCTCCTCTTATTTACTCATTGGCTGTGACAGAGTAACAGTGTTGCCACCCTCTGATTAAGGTTTTCCCCTAACACCTCGTGAAATTCCCCTTAAATAAGTACTTTTCAAAATGTTTTCCCCTAAAAAATTTATTCTAAGAATAAAACACAAATGAAAGTGCATTAAACTTTTATTTAACTTTTTTTTAATATATTAAACTAAAAAAAAAAAAAACTACTAAATCAATACCATCTGTACCATAAATAGGTACATATTATTTATTATGTAGGAAGTACACTACCATCTGAAGATCTAAATAAGCAGCCATAAGTCACTAACATAACATTTAACGATCTTAATACATGCCTACCTACCACAAATCTTTGAGGATTTTTAATAGAATTCTTATCATCAATCATCAGCTTTTTGAACTATGTTAACCATAGATCATTTATAGAGGAGTCCTCTATAAATTACCCATGGTTAACATGGCGTCATTGTCCTACATTGTCATAGGACAATGGTGAATTCCTACCTACATTTGGAACAAGCGAAAAACACACTACCTAGATTAAAAACACTGACACACGTCGTCGCGAACGTCGCGTCGTCGTCCTTATCGTTCCACGTTCGTTCTCAAAATAGTTCTTACAATAAAAACTGAACTTTATGCCGATGATATACAGTCGATAATGTATTACCAGTAAACTAACCTATGCTGTCGTTCGTGAAGCGACGGTCAAATTTAGTAAACGATTTTTTATATTTGAAATTGTTACCTAACAGTTGTAAGAAACTGCAACCGTTTAACTAAAAAAACGCAATGCTATTCCATATTAAATAAGTTTCGTTCTAAAGAACGGTTGTCGTCGTAACCGGACGGCTTATAAGCCATCTTCAAACCAGTTGCAACGACGACCGTTTTCTGCAACCGTTTTCGTCGTCGGGACAACGGTTGCGTTTCGTCCGTCAAAAATACGACAACGACTCACCACTAGTTGTCCTGCCTTGAAGCTAGAACCCGATTGCAGCGCCCCCTATCGGGTCCAATTGTGAATATAAAACATCCCGGGACCCACACAAACAATTCCATCTAAATCGGCCCAGCCGTTCTTGAGTTTTAACGAGACAAACGAACAGCAATTGATTTTTATAAATAGAGATTCTCCAGATTAACTGTTTACCCTGTGTTTGCCTCCCAACGTCTATAGCTATTGACTTTGTGTCGAAAACATCGGACTCTACATCGTCGGATCGTGATTTTTACGATGCGCATCGTAGATTTCCATGCCACGATATCGCATCACGTCACGACATCACAAACTGCCACGATACGACGTCGTGATGTGCGTTGTGTTTTGGCCCTAATACCAAAACGATATTGATCCATAAACAAGGATTGCATTCTGACGTTTTAATTTTCATAGATAATGTGGGAAGGCGTTGTAGAAGAAAGTTAGTGCCTGGCCGAAATTAATAAATTGTTTAGTGACGGTTAATAAAGTAATAAGCTGAATTTAAAGCCGCTACATGAACTTTTACTTCCTGTAGTATCGTTGTAGTCGGGTGTCGCAAGCTTAGACCTGTGAGTTGAAGAAAAGGCATAAAACTGGTGTTCGATAAGTCTCTTGGCAATATGCCTGCCGTCAGGGGAGATGGAATGCGAGGGCTCGCAGTTTTCATATCTGACATTAGAAATTGCAAAAGTAAAGAAGCGGAAATTAAAAGGATCAACAAAGAACTGGCCAACATACGAAGTAAGTTTAAAGGCGACAAAACTTTAGATGGCTACCAGAAGAAGAAGTATGTCTGCAAGCTCCTATTTATCTTCTTATTAGGTCACGATATCGATTTTGGTCATATGGAAGCTGTAAACTTATTATCATCCAACAAATACTCTGAGAAACAAATAGGCTATCTATTCATATCAGTACTGGTCAACACTAATAGTGATCTTATAAAACTTATAATTCAGAGCATTAAAAATGATCTACAGTCTCGAAATCCGATTCACGTAAATCTGGCATTGCAATGCATAGCCAATATAGGGAGCAAGGATATGGCTGAGGCCTTCAGCACAGAGATTCCTAAACTTCTTGTTTCTGGGGATACCATGGATGTTGTAAAGCAGTCGGCAGCTCTCTGCCTTCTAAGATTGTTTCGAAAGTCTCCAGAAATAATTCCTGGTGGCGAGTGGACCTCTAGAATAATACATTTACTAAATGACCCACACATGGGCGTTGTAACTGCAGCAACATCATTGATAGATGCACTTGTGAAGAAAAATCCAGAAGAGTACAAGGGGTGCGTCACTCTGGCTGTAGCTAGACTGAGCAGAATTGTGACAGCTAGTTACACAGATTTGCAAGATTATACCTACTATTTCGTTCCTGCACCTTGGCTATCAGTTAAACTATTGCGCCTATTGCAAAATTATACTCCACCTTCAGAAGAACCAGGAGTAAGAGGTCGTCTATCAGAATGCTTGGAGACTATCTTCAATAAAGCTCAGGAGCCACCAAAGTCAAAGAAGGTCCAACACTCAAATGCCAAAAATGCTGTCCTCTTTGAAGCCATAAGTCTAATAATACATAATGACAGTGAGCCTAACTTGTTAGTTCGAGCATGCAACCAGCTTGGTCAATTTTTAAGTAATCGCGAGACCAACCTCAGATACTTAGCTCTTGAGTCGATGTGTCATCTTGCAACATCTGAATTTTCTCATGAAGCTGTCAAAAAGCATCAAGAAGTTGTAATCCTATCTATGAAAATGGAAAAAGATGTATCAGTTCGTCAGCAAGCTGTAGACTTATTATATGCAATGTGTGACAAAACAAATGCAGAAGAAATTGTACAAGAAATGTTGGCATACTTGGAAACAGCTGACTACTCAATAAGGGAAGAAATGGTCCTGAAAGTGGCTATTTTGGCAGAAAAGTATGCCACTGACTTTACATGGTATGTGGATGTTATATTAAATCTTATAAGAATTGCAGGAGATTATGTATCTGAAGAAGTGTGGTATAGAGTGATCCAAATTGTAATAAACAGAGAGGAAGTTCAGGGGTATGCTGCTAAAACTGTTTTTGAAGCTTTACAAGCACCAACATGTCATGAAAACATGGTTAAAGTGGGAGGTTACATACTGGGAGAATTTGGCAACTTAATTGCGGGTGATACTCGCTCTTCACCCCAAGTCCAATTTGAACTCCTGCACTCCAAGTATCACCTTTGTTCAGCAGCTACAAGAGCTCTGTTACTCTCAACATATATCAAACTTGTTAATCTTTTCCCAGAGATCAAAAATAGAGTGCAAGAAGTATTTCGTGCAGACTCTAATTTACGTTCAGCAGATGTTGAGTTACAACAGAGAGCATCAGAATACTTACAGTTAAGCATAGTTGCCAGTTCAGATGTTTTGGCCACAGTTTTAGAAGAAATGCCTGCATTTCCAGAAAGAGAATCATCAATTCTAGCTGTATTAAAAAAGAAAAAACCAGGACGCATTCCTGACGAGGTGAGAGAATCAAAAAGCCCACAACCAGGGGTTACACCAGCTCCAATAATGAATAACACTGCAAATACAAACAGTTCCAGTGCTGACCTTCTTGGATTGTCTACACCACCTGGCTCTAATGCAAACACTGGCAATGGTTTATTTGATGTTCTTGGTGACCTATATACAACTCCTAAAATAAGCCCAACCACAGTGCAACAAAATAATATCAAGAAATTTTTGTTTAAAAATAATGGGGTACTCTTTGAAAATGACCTCATACAAATAGGAGTGAAGAGTGAATTTAGACAGAATCTAGGACGGATTGGTTTATTCTATGGAAACAAAACTCAGTCTCCCATTCAAAACGTCCATCCTGAATTACACTGGACAGATTTGCATAAGCTGAATGTGCAGATGAAACCTATGGAACCTGTACTAGAAGCTGGTGCTCAAATTCAACAGATGTTGACAGCTGAGTGTATTGAAGATTTCACTGATACACCTACTATGTCTGTATCTTTTGTTTATAACAATGTTCCACAAAAAATTTCCATGAAGCTCCCACTGACACTCAATAAATTTTTTGAACCAACTGAAATGAATGGAGAATCATTCTTTGCTCGATGGAAAAACTTAGGAGGAGAGCAACAGAGAGCTCAAAAAATATTTAAAGCTCAGGGTACAATCGATTTGGCAGCTGCACGTACAAAGCTGTCAGGGTTTGGTATGCAGCTACTAGATGGGATTGATCCTAATCCTGACAATTTTGTTTGTGCAGGCATAGTACATACAAGAATGCAACAAGTAGGGTGTCTCATGAGATTAGAACCAAACAAGCAAGCTCAAATGTTCCGACTTACTGTAAGATCAAGTAAGGAAACTGTCTCACAAGAAATATGTAATCTGCTAGCTGATCAGTTCTAACTCATAGTTTCATATTGGTAAAATATCAAAAAACCATGGAATACTCTCATACCATGTAAATTGCCATAGGAGCCCAAAAGTACTATTTTTTTTAAATACATTATTACTGTACACTTTCCTGTTAAATCTCTTTGTACTTTTATTTTATTATGTAAAAGGAATTTTGTAAAATTTGACCTGCTGAAATATTTGTGTAGTACAATATATTTATATTGTTATAAATGTTAGAAGGCTTATAAGACAAATAATATATTTTTTGTTATGTCTCAATTAAATAATATATTTCCTCATCTAAATAATGTTTCATCTACTGAATCTTAACATATTCTATCAGCTATAAAGATATGCTGTAAGTCACTTTTTTTTTTTTTTCAAGAAAGTTTCATATTTTATTATTTAAATAATTATCTTTGATATTGCATCATAAATTATTATTAAACCACTTGCATACCTAGTGCAAATCAGTAGTAATTTATATGGTATAAATTTACCAAAAATGTGTATATAAGTTTGAATAGTTTGTATTCATTGTATATTGATTTTTATTTTATTATATTTTCGGTTAGTGGGACACAATCATTTAGATATCAAAATTTGTTAAAGCTGTTATTGTAGCAACGTAACATTATTGAGATAGTAAATAGTGTTAAATTGTAAGAAAACATTGTATCAAATGTGTTTGGTATTACAATTTAACATAGGATTTTTTTAAGAAGTCATGAATGAATTTAATATAGCTGTTGAACTTGATTCCAAAATAGTGTAAATTCCGTGTTATTCATTTCTTTACTAAGTAATCCCATGCATAGCAAACTGAACGAACATCTCGGAACTCTTGCTTTGTAAGATGGTTATTAATAATTGACATACCTAATAATCTAGTTACATTTCAACAAAAATTATTAAATTATATACTAATTTTAGAAATTCAAGGTCACTTAGGACATGATAATCTCAGTCAGTCAGGGTCAGTATACTAATTCATTTCCTATGTTTCTTACAGTGAGTTTCCACTGACGCAACATTTACATAATGTTGAAAACTCTGTTTACTGTAAATGTATCGAGCTGTTACATCCATGTTTACATGATTTTACCCAGTTTCTTGCAGTGTGAACATCAGTCTCAACAAAATAAGTTTTGGATTTGATCCATCTAACAAGTTGCGAGACATTACATGTTTAATGTTGCATCAGTGGCAACTGGAAATCCACGGTCAACAAAACAAGAATTGGATTTGTTTCATCCTACAAGTTGCAAGACGTTACATGTTTAATGTTGCGTCAGTGGAAACTCACGGTTGTCACTATTGTTGTTTTTCTTTCAATTACTATTCATGTTGGAATACAGCTTTTATAATAATATGCTTAAATGTTAAACAAAATCGTAATATTGTAACTGTAACTTTGAGCTACAGTGGTGTGCACTCCGTACAAGAAGGGGGGCCTTTCCACCAGAGATATGCTCTGTTGATGGATACGTGTCAAACCCGCCAACAGGAGAACTTGAGTTTCATAGCTTAGATTGCTAGATGTTAGATCAAGCCCTCCTCAGGGTTTGCCACATATCCATTGCTTAGCAACATAGCACATCTCTGGTTGAAACTTGAAAGGCACCTTCAGGCTTTGGGCAATTAAGTCTCAGGGCAGTTTCCATAAACCATTTTCAGATAGCTGTGACTTGACAGTGCAGATCCTTTATGCAGCAATCAAATATCATTATTTTTTAAACATCTAATTCAGGGTGGCCTTCCTATCAACCCTGTGCACAGCACTGCTAAGCTTTCCTAAAATAAGTACCTATATCTAAATTAGTGCAACTAAATTAAGATTAATAATTATTAAGCATCTAATGCAGTTGAGTGGTCATATAAGTTCAATTATTTATAATCATTGTTTTCAAATCTATCTCATGCATAAAAAAAGTAGGTATGTTTTCCATGTGTTGAAAGTAATGTGATTCTGTTGCGAGTTATTATCGTGATGTGATTAGTAGTAAAATAAAAATGCCATGTACCTCCCTAGCTCATCCATTTAGAGTAATCAAATAAAATTGTTAACATGTTCTCATGAGTTTATAGAATCTCATAGGTAGACATTTTATTTTTTTATATTGTTTCCATGAAGTATTTTGAGATAGTTTAGGCAATGTAGCATAATGGTACTGAATATTAAAATGTCATAAAAATCTGTAGTGACGCTTTTTATCAGAATGCACCAGAAAGAGGGTAATGTTATTTGCATGGTAGTTGTTTAAGGAATAGATTCAATAAAATAAGCATGTTTTATCAATTTATGTATTTACAACAATTTGATAAAATATTAGGTACATATATGTATATTATGAATTTATGAAGTATAAATGCTTATTTAATATATGCATACACTATGTATTGTGTGATTAAACTGTAAAATATAACACGAGAAATCTATATGTGGTTCATCATGAAAAATTATAGTTGTTTGCCTTTGTGCTTCATTATTAATAATAATTATTGTCTAAAATAAATATTTAACCAGTACATATTTAACAAGTTATTTCATTAAAAGGGCAGTATGCTCGCAGAACAAGACTTCTATTATTTTAAAGCACCTTGCAAGTTTGAAATTACTATAAATGCAGCAAGCATAAAATAAGTTTAAACCCTGACTTGCGAGCATATTGTATATACTTAAAAAGAACATTAAATATACCTATAGCTATGTAAGTACAAATCCCAATTTTTATATTACTAATGCTTTGCTTGAAACCAAAGGTATTCCTACAATTAATCCAACACCTTTGTTGAGACATGTTCTGGATTTTCACCGAAGTGATTAACAGAAACTGTTAATCAAACCATTCATCCACATTTGGGGAATTTTCCAGAACATCATTTGATTCACTGAAAAAAAAAATATTCATAAGACCTACAAAATGATATGTAATACCCACAGCATAATATTTTTTAACAACTAAGATACAACAATATATTTCACTGTGGTTGCCTCATCTGGTGACAGAAGGGCTGGCTCATTTTTTGATTTTAATGATCAGCGTGACTGTCCAGCGCGGAAATGCAGCCAGCATTTCTTGCCACCATTTCATGTGGGCATGATTTATATAGCAATTAGGTTAGGCTAGCTAGCTTTAAGTTCTATTGTATTGTGTTCAATAAATTCTAAAAAAAAACTAAGATATTTTAGATGCATTAGTATAGAAATAGTTATGCGCTCAAACTTTTATATTTTATTTATCGTTAAAAATAATATTATATGTTTATCATATAATATACTAAAAGTATGGGCGCCGTAACTGCACCTGTCATATACCTTGTTTTGGTTGCATAGTAATATACTTTGTGTTTTGAGTTAGTCTCTTAGTGCAGGTATATTTAAGAATAAATAGGCCAATGGAAATATTAATTCACACCTGTCAAGTGAAGGGTCATTGCTGAACATTTCTGTAGGTACAGTGGGAGGTGCTCGCTCAGGCAACAGCTCAAGGTATGACTGTCGAGATTGTAGGTGGCGTTCCACCTCTTCGGGAGTCATGTGACCGTCGCTGGCTGCCAGTCCGAATCCTAGTGCTGGCGATGCCTTCGCCATCATGGTACCACTAGCTTGATGCTGTGAAAATACATTAATATAATATCTCATATTTTAGTTACTGGTAAAATCCTACTACAAAGGGTGAATGTCCCCATATATATGAAATTTTATTATTATTACTACCACTTTTTCAATCAATTCACACAGACATCAGCCAGATTAAGATTAAATCTTTATAGATCTTATAATATCAGAGTAGAGAGAGTAGATTTTAGACAAATTTTTGTTACTTTTACGTATGTGGATACTGTCTTTTATCTTACAGGATTATTAGTATTTGGTGTTTTTTTAGGGACAACAGCTCTTTTCCTTTTCATAGTATTATTGAGACCTTTATTGAGTGCAGATGGTGTGGATAAGACTTGTGGGCCAGCTCTGGTGTCCATCTTTTTCCTATAAAGAAAAGAGCATCTTTAATACTATAACATTCTAAAACCATTAAATTAATATCATAGTTTAATAGTTTGACTGTTCTAATGATGATTAAAGTAACTACTTAATAATTTACCTTTTCATTGTATCTGCATGATTATAAATTGTGTCATCTGAGGACTCTGTATCTTCACTATCCGAAGTGGAGCTTTCATGTTTTTCATATTGCAACATCCTGTCTAATAGGAAACTGCGATCGCGAGAAACTTTTAGCAGCCTTTTTTGACTGCATCTTAAAGCATCTTGAAAACATTCATTCTCCTTAAAGAAATAAAATTGTTTTAAAAGACTTCTGTTATGTTCCATTATTAAACACAAAATGAATAATCTGCAATGCAGCTCAATTTCTTGAGAATATTGGTAGAAGAGAACATACATAAATGAGATACTTAAGTTTTTTCTTGAGTGATAAATACTGAGCCTTGTAATTGGGTTCAGGTTCTGGATCGCTGCTGCTATCGCTAGAATAGTCTTTCTGCGATTCGTGGCTCAGTGGCGCCTCTGCACTCACATTATTACTGGCGCCGGCTCCGTCGCTAGCCTGCATATTCGCTATGGAACGGCAATACCACCCGTCTAGCATCTTCTACAAACAGAACGAAAAATTATATTAAGGTCGACGCTTAGAAGTAACATGAAAAATTAAACTTTCGATGAAAACCTTTGGATAGTTTTCGGACGCCAGTGTAGTTTTTTTAAAGATCACCAAATAATTTATTTATTTTGGATTTAAAAATTTACGCAGCAGAGAATATGGCAGAGATGAGAGAACATCTAGCACCACACCAGAGAGCACCGACCAGAAACAAAACACCAGAGACTAGTAACCAGAGAGATCTAGCACACAGAGTACATTATATATACTGGTACAGCACGGAGCCACAGACTAGTAAGTAGTAGGTAACTTATCAGAGAGAGCAAACGGAGCAGGAGCGGAGCTGAAACACATTATTAGGGGTGTGTTCCGAAATACACTGCGAGCACTGTAAGTCCCTAGTAAGAGCACTGAACAGTGCTCGCAGTGCTTATATCGGAACTTTCACTAGATTGTATGTACCTATCGTAGACTGAGTAAGATATATAGACGCCGCCATATCTCCTTTTCACTCCCACATGAAAGAGATGCAGTGTTGGGATGTTACACAAGATAGAATGAGAAAAAAATATGTGTTTTTCTCTCCCTTTCTGCGTGTCACGGATTTTATGCCTATTGCATACAAACTTAGCCGTCTCTATCCCATAAAGGGGATAGAGTACGGTGACAGTGACAGATTACGGTGTGACAAAAAATTGAATGTAAATGTGTGCGTGAAATAGTGTTGTCTTGACTCTAGCATAGTATTATCGATAGTCTTACTGGTGAAATCATAGGACTCTAATGAGTTACTTTAACGAAGTAAAATAAACTATCTTTTAATTTTAAAAAATCAAACACACAAATAGCAACAAAGCTACAGCTAGGTAATTAACAAATTATTTATTGATGAGATGACCATGTTTTCTCTAAAAAGTTTTTCAGCGTTACAACACATGAGCTGGATACATCAAATACTTATTGTCTGTTTTCGAATAGTCTCTCTAATAATTAACACTTGTAACGGCGCCCGCCTGCCGGTAGCGCGCTGCATCAGCTGTTCGCCTGAACTCGTACAAAAAAATCGTAAAATAAAGTTATATTACGCCGGATGAAATTCAATCACGTGATTCTTTAAATAATTAACAATACGAAAACAACAATCAGCTGCGTGAACAGCGGTGGAAAGGCTGTCAGCTGACGCAGTAAAGATGCAGATTATTCGAGCAATGCACAGAATCTTCCCCATTATATTTTTGTCTTCCGTTATTTTAAAGAAAATTCGTAAAATTAATAAAGTATTGACGCTGCAGATGTCGAAGGATTTTCAACGGCCACTCTGTATTGTAAAGCGGTGAATTGTCGATAACACTTCGCGTGATATTTTTGGAAATCGTTAAATTCCAAGGGCACTGTAGCGTTTTTCATAGACAGATTATTTTTCTGACGAATCTCCAATATGGGAGTACATTTTTCTATCGTTTTTTCAGTAAATAATATTAATTTTTCTTTTTTTTTGCCGCAGAAAACACTCGGTTCTATTGTCGACATATTTGGACTTGCGTCCGTTCCATCGACAAGGAGAACCGAAACTGATTGTGTACGGCAAAGATCCATAGACACGGACGCGCAGAATGCAGATGTTGCTTTGAAATATTGGGGGGAGAGGCACGAAGCACGTAGCACGAAGGTCGTGTTATGGGTTCGAGCAAGGCCAGAATCTATCTCAAAATATGTGTTTAAAAGGAAACAGAATAATAGCAATGCTCCGATATTTTAAATCTTCACTGGGTCAGCTGACGGTCTTTCCACCGCTGTACAAGCAGCTGATTGTTGTTTTCGTACTCTTGATTATTTGAAGAATCACGTAGTTAAATTTCATTCGGCGCAATATAACTTTATTTTACGTTTTTTTTACAAGTTTATGCGAGCAGCTGACGCATAATCCCCCCTCCACGATGCAGCTGACGATTTTTTTTCAGCTCAGAATGATAATAACTATTTATGGAAAAAGTTTCAGCCGGCGCACTATCACTTGAATTTTTTTTCTTTTTACCACTTCCGCAACCTCCCAATTCCACACCCACCGCGACTTGAGCAGCTGACGGTCGCTTCACTTATTAGTCATATAAAATCAACTATCGTTGTTAATATCAGCCGGCTCACTATGACTTTTGTATTTGCAACGCTACCTCCCGGACCATAAAAAGTGCCTTAAATAAAAGAGCCTATTTCGCACCATAGATCATCATCCTAGAAATATGATATACTGGATACTATGAATGTATTACACTATAGGGTCCAAGTTGCTCATATCTGAGTGCAATGACCTTTGTATTCTATCCATGGATGTAATAAGTACTTACGTACAAACAGGATTGTGCACTTAACATTTAATTCCCTGCAAAAATAACTTCTATCGCTCAGACTTAAAGTCTAATTTCTAATACAATATTGCTAAACGGGAAAACGAGCCCAGCGAGAGGCTCTGAAATAGGAATGCGTCTCTGTCTGACCGTCTCTGACGTATTGCAAGCATAAAAAAATATTATCTGTATCAAGAGTTCTGATAGAGGTCAAAAATTTCTAATTCATTGTTTATTTAATTACAAATAACAGTTTTTTAAGTTTAATTACAATAACAGTATAAAAATAGTGCTAACATGTTGTGTAAAAGCATGTAAGAGTGAATCATAATATCTTGGATGTGGTATATCTTTTCATAAGTAAGTATTAAATTATTGTACGGCTATTGTTAGGCAGTAAGGTAACCATAATTTGTTTGTTTAATGGAAGTGTTTTTTATGTTTTTCTATAGAGTTCCCAAAAATTAAGAGATTAAGCAAAAATGGATTAATGCTGTTCCTGGATATGTTACCAAATATTCGGTAGTTTGCGGATTACATTTCAAGGCCCATTTCAAGGCAGAAGATTTTGCTACAGAGTCATATTATGCACTCAAAAAGAAATTAAACTTCTTAACCAGGAACAAACAAACAACCATACAAACTAAGAGATAGAACGCTTTCTTGTATTTAAAATTAATGTTTTATGTTTGTTTGTTTTATTATACTGTTTATATTGTATTGTAGTTTGTTTGTTAATCCATTGCATTAATATTGCATTGTCATTCACTTACTTCTTACAATCTATGTTAAAAATTTCAAGTCTGCAGCTCTTTAGGAAATCACTGTTAATACCTATAACTTATTTTATACCAAACAAACAAGTAGACCGGAAAATAGAGATAAAATTAAAATCTACAAACTTTTCTTCTGCCTTTTATTTTTATGTAAAATCGAGTTTTTACCTATAATATTGCCCATACAAATTCCTGAAAAGTTTCTTAGTCAGTTGTCACAAAAAATTCATCCTCTCCAACTCGCCTATACCGTCAAATGTCTTACAACACTAAAACGTGTTGTCACTCTAAAAGAAGAGGACGCAGTCCTGTTTAGCGCTATTTCACACGGGCTCGATTTTAGCGTCTTAGTGCGCAATCCTGTTTGTACGTAAGTACTTATTACATCCATGATTCTATCAAACTGTGCTGTCAAATGTCAACTGCTGTGTGTGATGAGTATATTTTACTTATACCCGTTTTAGTTTTTACCTGTGTACAAAGAAAATAATTAACCACTTACGTGCTCCTGTCTTCAAGTGATTATATTATTCACTAGATGATGCCCGCGACTTCGTCCGCGTTGATAAAATAATTTTGTATTACCGCGGGTACTCCTTAATTTTTCGGGATAAAAAGTAGCCAATGTCCTTCCCCGGGATACAAACTATGCCTATAGCAAATTTCATCAATATCGGTTGAACAGATGGGTCTTGAAAGCGTAGCAGACAGACAGACACATAGACAGACAGACACACTTTCGCATTTATAATATTAGTATGGATAGTATGGATTGGTAGGTACAAATTACAATGGAGGCTGATACGAGTACAATTATTACTGCTACTACTGCTACTGCTTCTTCATTACTCTTTTTTTACTTATGAAAAAGAAAAAGAAGCAAAACCGGAGTTAAAAAAAGAATTTGCAGGATCCACCCGTGGGTCTCACGGCAGCCATAAAAAGGGGTTCATTCGAACTTACTCAAGGAAATTCGAATTGAGGATAAAAACTGTTACAGAACCTATTTGCGTATGGATGAATCTACATATAACTACATTTTTACATTCTCAATTATTGAAAATAGTTGTCCTTATCTGTGTTCTCAAATAGGAACCTATTTAACACTTGTGATTTAACAACATGTTGACAAAAAGTATCCTAACTAAATGATCATCGAGAATTTAAGCCATTACACTGTATCTTATTTCGTAGTCATATAGTCCATTCATTTTAGATTTTTTCGCGGCAAAATTTATAATTTTTTGAAACCACTGTGGTTTTATACCTATGAGTGAGTACATTAAAAAACACAACTCTCCCCCCCCCCCTCCGGTGGTGGCTTCCCCCCTCCCCGCCTTGAAAAGTGTGCCATTTTGCAGATTTCCTAGATTTTCAAGAAAACTATACAAGCTAGGACAAAACTGTCAAAGATAACATTGTTCCTTAATAAATTACCTACAAACAAGTTCATAACATTTATGGTGATAGGAGTTATAGTTTACAAGCTATGATGCGTTAAAAAAAAAGTTATTTAATTTCTATTTATTCCATACTATTATGTAAGTCAAGATGACTACCACCAGTTCTTACAAAATAGCAAGGTATATTTCAAAAACTATTTGTCCTATCAAAATAAACTAAACACTATTTTATAGGTAAATTAATTATCTTTGTCCTAAGTCCTGACAGCTTTTTTCCTAGCTCTAATACTTCTTCTTGAAATTACAAAAAACATTCACGGATTTTACAAGGGTTTCTTTTTTTATGCAAGTTAGACAGCCATATTTCCGAAACTATTAGTTCTGTCAAAATAAACTAAAAACTATTTTGGAGGTAATTTAATGAAGTTCATTTTTGCTTATGATATTTTTTTTCCTAGTTCTAATAGTTTCTGTGAAAATTAAAAAATATATACATGGTTTTTGAAAAAAAAAAATTCATGGAATAAAGGTAGTCATATTTTTCGAACTATTGGTCCTATCTAAATAAACCATAACATTTTTTTGTAGGTAATTTAATGAAATTAATTGCTCTTCAAAGGATTTTTCCTAGCTCTAATAGTTTTTGTGCAAATTGCAAATAACACAGGATTCTAACAATTTTTTTATTTTTCTTCGTATACAATACGTGGATATATATGCGAAATTATTAGTCCTATCTTTATGAACTAAATATTTTTTTATAGGTCATTAAATGGTGTTTATTTTTACTCCTGACAGTTTTTGCCTAACTCTAATAGTTTTCTAGAGATTACAGAATACATATAAAATGTTGAAAATTGGCTTATTTTACTGAGCTGCGATTTTTAGTCAACTTTAACGCACCATAGCTTGTAAACTATAACTCCTATCACCATAAATGTTATGAACTTGTTTGTAGGTAATTTATTAAGGAACAATGTTCTCTTTGACAGTTTTGTCCTAGCTTGTATAGTTTTCTTGAAAATCTAGGAAATCTGCAAAATGGCACACTTTTCAAGGCGGGGAGGGGGGAAGCCACCACCGGAGGGGGGGGGGGGGAGAGTTGTGTTTTTTAATGTACTCACTCATAGGTATAAAACCACAGTGGTTTCAAAAAATTATTAATTTTGCCGTTTTCCCCATACATTGAAATCTAGAATGAATGGACTAATAGCTAAAGGATCTTTTATAGTATAGTGTAATATGGGCCTAAGTACAATGATGAAATGTATGATGGTCTATGGTCACTATTCTATAAATTCAAAGATTCTACGTTCCAATAAGAAATAGGATTTCGCATTCATGGAAAAAGAAAACGTCGGAAAACGTCAATATTAAAACGTAGTGATTACCATCTATCTGGTCAATATCACCGACTAGAAAAAAGGTCATACGTAGCCGTAGACAGAGCCTGTGGACAGAGCAGAGGTTAATTCTTTATTCTTCTATGACCTAAGTACGTAGCCAAAGAGTATAATAATCACAGAGTACTTTGTATATATAGGAAAATAATAATGTAACCATAGAATAATGAAGACTATAGAAGTAAGATTGTGTTTTTAGTTTGTCACTAGGTAGGATTTTCCTAGTGATGGGTGGCAGTCGTTTATATTATTGTCTAACATACGTAATCTGTGAAATATAAATGATGATTTTTGTATAAAACAATCTTAAAATAGAGAATGCTTTAGTATCCATAAAGAGCCTAAAACAGTATCCATACAGTTACTTTTTATTTTTGGCTGCCTGTTAGCCGATCACGTTCAAACCAGTAAATACTTACTATCAAGTTGCAATATGGATTGATTGCAACTTAACATACTTTTCTGCCCTGGGATACTTACCTAACTTAGAGAATATTTTTATCCCAAAAATTATAGGGTTCCTTCGGGATAGGTGATGACAGATTTTAACAATAATTATAAAAATATACAAGCCATAGGTACAAAAGGCTTGGCAAAAAAGTCGTGAAATAAATAGGGGCGCCACTGTCGCAAAATTTTCTTGAATCTAGCAACCCGAACTAGCCCGCATAGTACGACAGATTAGTTTTAATAATTAACTACTTTACTGAAATCAAAGTAGTACATTTATTGATTACAAATTTCTTGTTATTTATTTATTTAATACTAAAAATAATAATAAATAACCTTATTTAAACCCAAATAGCAACTAAATAATTTATAAAAGAAGGTAAAATTTTAACTATATTACTAGTTACTAAATTAATTAAAACTAAAAAAAATCTTTACGTGGTTGGCACCACACTCCTTATACTAATTACGCACGGGGTTATTGATTAAAATGCAGTTTAGTTAGTAAGTTTCAATATATTTTATTTTATTTACATACTACATGTACAAAGAATATAATTTGCCCAAAATATCGTCTTCCAAATATCCCATTTCAAAATGAAATGATGACAGTATAATACCGCAAATATCTAATGTTTTAGAAAAAAATTAGAAAAAGAATTCTAATTAGAAAAACTCGTATTATCTAAAAATTATTGCAGTGTAACAATCGTGATGACCCTCTGATTGGCTGCACTTACGGCGTTCTTGGTGTATTAATGCATTTTAACCTTTAGCGGGAGAGTGGAAGCCATTGCGATCGTTACACCAAATCAATTTTAGAGAATACCACCAACTTTCGTAATTATTTGATTATGATTGCTTCATGAAGGTGTAACGGAGGAACATTCGTAAATAGCTAAATACCATCGACAGCTAAAATCATACTCCAGAACCCTTCCTTTGGGCTTTGTCGTAGTCGGGTAAAAATTGGTACGATATAATATCCGATCTTATATAAGTATATAAAAATCTCGTGTCACGATGTAGGTATGTTCGGGATAAACCCTGAAACTACTGAACCGATTTTGATCAAACTTCGTAACTATCTGTAATTTGGTCTAACTTAAAAGATAGGATAGTTTATTTGTTTTATTCTTATAGATAAGTTGGCGGTACGAAGTTCACCGGGTCAGCTAGTTAATTTATAAATATTAAACTTTCTTGTCGTGATAACGCCTATTTCTTGGGGTAAATTTATAGTGGGTATAGCATTTGATTTCAGTCGCCTACATTTGGTGTATTCGTTTGGCAAAAATGAGTCTTCTGTGAAATGTTTTGAGCAAATACGACTGTTATGCCGCGGTATCCTATTAGGTCTTTTTATCATTTCTATCCATTTCCTTTTTATTAGTTCATTTTTAAGGAAATCTACAACATAGAGATTAGAGAGTACATAATACTCGTATGTACGTACTAGTGCAATAATTATCAATAATCTATTTCACAGCACTAGTAACCTAAAAGCGTTTTGGCGAAATATCATTATTATTATTAAATAAGTATGTAATTGAGTACTTAAACATATTTATTTACTTTTTCTTACCTTTGCTTACCTATTTACTAGTAAAATCCTTAGTCTTAAACAAGAACCATTGCCAAAACTCACCGATGAAACCCGACAGATTCTGTATCATTTTATTTTCTTAAACTATTAGATTTACGTCCCTCAAAGGCACAATACATTTTTTGTGGACACTTGGCTTTGATTTTAGAGCTTTATGCACCTTAGAAATTTACTTTAAATAAAGAAATTCTTAAAAATCTTTTCTGTAACCTCGAATGTAAACAAACAAATACTAAGCAACAAAATTATGTGTACAGATAACGACCCGTATTATTCGTACAAGAATAGGGTATTTTGAATTTGACAGTATCAAAAGATAAAAGATATAATTTGACAATCTGAACCTTGTGACCAGTTGCTAATCGAATAGACACAAACAGCGATATTTTGTTTCACTCACACTTACGTGATGGTAATAAACAGAAATTGGATAAAATATAGTATTCTTAGTTTTTATTTTAGTCCTACCTCCTTAGACGGCAGTCGAAATTCCTTCCTCCATGAATGTAACGTAGCCTTCTGAGCGTTCTCTGTCTGCGTGTATAGCTGTATTTATTTCTAAAATACAAGTATTTTCATAATTGGTCGGTTTATACACAGGGTTTATAGTTGGAAATTGGAACTTCAACCTGCGGCCTGCGCTGCGCTGAGCGCTCTAAGTTGGCTTTAGGAAATTGAACTCTATCTGTACCGCATGTGCTCTTTCAGCTGAGTGTGGGCCGTGCTTGTCGCGGTCAGTTGGTGCCGGATTAATTCCTCGTGTTGTTATGGCTCTCGGTAGTGAAGTGAATGATGATAATGGTACGAAACAAACTTCCCAAAAAGTGAAGAAAATATGTCCAGTGGCCAGCAACCTTAGCGACAAAAGTGGTAGCGACAATGTTATCAAAGGTAAGGTTTCGAATGTTCATGCCCTCAGTTATGTAACGTTGAGTAAGTAATGCATACAACTAAAGAAATCATCATTTTATTTGAATTACATACATATTAGTGCAAAGAGTCATGTGACAGAAACATGTGATCGATTTTTACTTATTGTCAAAATACCTAATATATTTCGCATATGATTTCCTCGTAATAGTTTTACTTCATATCAATATCATATAATATATCAATGAGCTTTCAGCATTCCTATAAATAAGGTATCATCAAACTATGTAAAATTAGTATGTAGGTAATATTTTTGCTTATTTTTGTAATTTACACTTTAAAATATTATTGCTCATGCACATGGTATGAACTTCTTCCCATTTCACAACAATATACAATTATTGTTACATACCTATTGTTATATTTTCAATTTGTTTTTAAGATACTGATGGTCTACACTTTACATAATATTATAAAGATGTGACATAGGTACTTCTATTTTACTATCATAGCAAACAGAGTACATCTATTAATTAGTTATTATTTACTTGATTAGTACATAGGTAGTACTAGCTATTATATTTTACTTAGCAGTGGTAGTTTATTAAAATTTTATGTTTTATTAGTGAAGTTTGTTTTAAACGCTTAGGATTTACTCACATTTATGTTTAAAATATTGTGTTAATTTTATACTTGTAGGTACTTAAGAAGTTACTGTCATTTTAAAAGGTAAGGCTGTCATTGCACCTTAGCAAGATTTTTTTATTTCACTTCAAGTTAGCCATTGACTGCGATCTCACGTGTTGGTCTTTAATTTACCAACTTGCAGTCTTGAATGTTAGCAGGCTATCCTGTTATTAGTTATTATTTTTATGTAAATTAAAATGATGTTCTGTTAAGCTAAACAAACTTCTAACTTCTAAGTACTACTTATCTAGTAAGTTTCAATATTTTATTAATGTAGGTCACATGCCTTCTGATAAGGAATAATAAATCTCAATAAAATCAACCATAATAAACTTGAATATATAATATGCTTTGTAATTGAGTGAGTAAAAACACTTTATTACACACAAACAGATATGATACACAATTTGTGATACAATTATTATAATTTATAGGTAAGTACTTAACTACATAATAGATGGGACACTCAGAGAATGCAGATTTGACACCTGCCAGTTGGCTTGGGCATGATTAGTGATGGGAAAAAAATATTGGTATTAAGTAATAGACCTATTGAATGCGTTCCTAACTTACTTTACAGAGTAATTTTACGGAGGATCTTATTATATTTAAGATACAGTAAACTGGTTGTAATGTTTAACTAGCAAAAAGAAATCAAAATTGACATAGTAAGTACCTAATAGTACACAAAAAATATTTAACCCCCTTGAGAATGGATTGGTTTTTAAAAACTCTGAAAGTAGGTACTGTTCGGTTGGTAAAAATATTGATTGAAACACAATAATAAAGTCCAAAATTTACTTTATTTCTTATGTAAAGAAAATAAAATCATTCGGACAAGTAGGAACAATTGTTTTAGTTAGATAAGTCTTAGTTCTGTGAATTACACTACAATTAAAATCATCTTTTTTTAGAAGGAGAACGAAGAGGTCCTTTGTTAGCTTCTTTTTGTATTACAGATAATGTTCTTTTTGATACTCCGGTATTATCGACTCGGCCTGCTGTTAAAGACAAGGTCAAAAAGTTATTTTGCCTTCTTCAGTACACATATCCAAAACTATTTTCGCCATTTCGCGTGCTTGGTGCTGACTAAAAACACGTTTTTTTGTTACTGAACCTGAAGCACTCAAATCAGTCATTTTTAAAAATTTACACGGAAAGCAACTCGATTATTAAGCGACAAACAAGCAACAAGCGTTCAATCAAAGAGTAGGTTTGTTACTGCTAATATCCCGAAACTAATAATGTCAGCATTTCCTACGAAATGTCGACATAAACGGTTTCGATATGTTAGAGCTCGATATTGGTCAATAGTCCATTCATTCTAGTTTTCAATGTATGGGCAAAACAGCAAAGTTTATTATTGTTTGAAACTACTGTTGTTTTATACCTATGAGTGAGTACATTAAAAAACACAACTGTGAGGGGAGGAAGGAGGGCATCATTTGGGTCTAAAATAAAAAAAACGTTATTTATTTAGGGGTTAATTTCTATTCATTCCATACTGTTATGCTAAGTCAACATGACTACCACTGGTTCTTACAAAATAGCAAGGTATATATCGAAAACTATTTGTCCTATCAAAATAAACTAAACACTATTTTATAGGTAAATTAATAAACTTTGTTCTAAGTTCTGACAGCTTTTTTCCTAGCTCTAATATTTTTTCTTGAAATTACAAAAAACATTTACGGTTTTTACAAGGGTTTCTTTTTTTATGCAAGTTAGACAGCAATATTTCCAAAACTATTAGTTCTATCAAAATAAACTAAAAACTATTTTGGAGATAATTTAATGAAGTTTATTTTTGCTTCTGATATTTTTTTCCTAGTTCTAATAGTTTCTGTGAAAATTACAAAATATATATACATATTATGTACATGGTTTTTGAAAAAAAAAAAAAATTCCATGGAATAAAGGTAGTCATATTTTTCGAACTATTGGTCCTGTCTAAATAGACCTTAATAACTTTTTTGGAGGTAATTTAATGAAATTAATTGTTCTTCGAAGGATTTTTCCCAGCTCTAATAGTTTTTGTGCAAATTGCAAATAACACAGGGTTCTAACAATTTTTTTATTTTTTTTGTACACAATACGTGGATATATTATATGCGAAATTATTAGTCCTATCTTTATAAGAACTAAATATTTTTTTATAGGTCATTAAATGGTGTTTATTTTTACTTCTGACAGTTTTTGCCTAACTCTATAGTTTTCTAAAAATTACAGAATAGGTACATATAAAATTTTAAAAATTGGCTTATTTTACTGAGCTGCGATTTTTAGTTAACTTTATCGCACCATAGCTTGTAAACTATATTAACTCCTACATTTACAAGCATTTTTTACCTGAAAAAACTAAAATCCTTTTGGCTAATACTTTGCTGTTACAAATTCAAACTTTAAGTCCTCGCGAAGTTCGTGCGTGTCCATGCGCAGAGTACAATATTATGCCGGCTCTTCACGCTGGGCGAGTGTAGGCGACTGGCGAGCGCGAGTGTGAAGAAGGCCCGCTCGGGTCGTCTCGTGCGCTCTCGCCTCGCCTCGCCGCCGCTCGCTTTGATGGGCGGTTTTTCGACGAAAGATCAAAGTGACGAGTGGCGAGCTCGAGCGGCCCTTCCATACGCTCGTGTCGTCAGTGTTCAGAGCAAACCAATTGAGTGCGCACGGACAAAATTCAAAGTCCTGACTGACTGACTGACTTATATATCAACGCACAGGCTAAACCGCTGGGGTTAGAAACTTGAAATTATGACAGTAGGTTCCTTTTGTGACGTAGGCGCTCAATAAGGAAGGATTTTGCATAATTCCACCCCTAAGGGGGTGAAATAGGGGGTTCAAGTTTGTATAAAAGTCAGTCATTTCTCAAGTTATATCCATGAAACTTGGTATACGAGCTACCAGTTAAAAATAAAGAAATACGTGTGTCACAGTTTTTCAAAATTCTACCCCCAAAGGGGTAAAATAGGGGTTGAAATTTTGTACGAAAGTCATTCATTTCTCAAGTTATAGCCAGGAAACTTAGCATTTGGGCTTTCAGTTAGATATGAAGAAGTATATATGTATTTCAAATTTTTTTGTGCAATAGGTACGCACATAATTATCATTTATAATGAGTAAGCGCGCACAAAGCTGTTGCAGCAGCGACTTTTTCAGTGTCAACCTGCATCTTCGACGGTTTACTCATTATAATTATGTGCGTACCTATTGCACAAAAAAAATTTGAAATACATGTACTTCTTCATATCTAACTGAAAGCCCAAATGCTAAGTTTCCTGGCTATAACTTGAGAAATGAATGACTTTCGTACAAAATTTCAACCCCTATTAATTTTGAAAAACTGTGACACACGTATTTCTTTACTTTTTACTTTAAGCCAAAATACCAAGTTTCGTTGATATAATATCTTGAGAAATTATGGACTTTCATACAATCTTTCATCCCCTATTACACCCCTTCGGGAGAAGAATTTTCAAAAACTGTGAAACACGTATTTCTTTATTTTTAACTAGTAGCTCGTATACCAAGTTTCATGGATATAACTTGAGAAATGACTGACTTTTATACAAACTTGAACCCCTATTTCACCCTCTTAGGGGTGAAATTTTGCAAAATCCTTCCTTATTGAGCGCCTACGTCACAAAAGGAACCTACTGTCATAATTTCAAGTTTCTAACCTCAGTGGTTTAGGCTGTGCGGTTGATATATAAGTCAGTCAGTCAGTCAGGACTTTGAATTTTGTCCGTGCGCACTCAATTGGTTTGCTGATTGCTCTGAACACTGACGACACGAGCGTATGGAAGGGCCGCTCGCGCTCGCAACTCGTCACTTTGATCTTTCGTCGAAAAACCGCCCAT
This sequence comes from Erebia ligea, assembly GCA_917051295.2. NCBI lineage: Eukaryota > Metazoa > Arthropoda > Insecta > Lepidoptera > Nymphalidae > Erebia > Erebia ligea. The sequence goes on along the minus strand of OU785233.1, from coordinate 7,963,114 downwards.
CAAAGCGAGCGGCGGCGAGGCGAGGCGAGAGCGCACGGGACGAGCCGAGCGGGCCTTCTTCACACTCGCGCTCGCCGCCGCTTGTCTACACTCGCCCAGCGTGAAGAGCCGGCATCAGGTTATACAATACTATGGTTACGTCCGTATTCGTATACTGCAATACACGCGCGCGATCCTGTCAAAGTACAGTCGTTCTCTTAATTTGCTGTTCATTATTAAGTTTTTGTTACGTTAGGTTTTTTTGTTGTTATTAAGTAATTGGTTAAGTTTTCATTAGTACTTATTTATTGTTTAATTTCGAATTTCAAAGAGGTCGAACGCGATGTTTTATGAATTAAAATTAATGATTCATGGATGATAGATATGCATGTGGAAGGAAAAAAGAGTAGAGGGAGACCAAAGAAAAGATGGATGGATTGTGTGAAAGAAGATATGCGTATAAAAGGGGTGAATGATAGGTTGACGAATAACAGAAGTGAGTGGAAGAGGAAAACATGTTGTGCCGACCCCTCACCCCACATAGCGTGGGACAAGGGCAAGAAGAAGAGAGAGAGAGAGAGAGAGAGGGATGATGAAGCTAATCTGGCCGGTAATTTGTGTTTCATTAAAACTTTCAATATACAAATGTATATACATACGAGTTTTGTGTTTTATTTAAACTTTCAATATAATTCATCTGTACGAGTTTACTGTAGTACTTAGTACCTACCTAACTCATAGCTTTTTTTCGAGGGGCGAAAATATTTTGTTCTCGGGCGACAATAAATATCTCGAGGGACAAAATATAACTTTAGCCCCATGTAACTCTATTATGAAATAATTATAACAAATCATGTGTTTAAACTATGACCATACATACGATTCAGCCTGTAAACGAATTTGCCAAAACTAGGGCATGCTCCCGGGAAATATCAGTATCAAAAGTATCGGGATTTCCCGAGACTTTTGAATATATTCAGTCCCGGTTCTCCACGAGAGAGGTCCGGTACTTTCGATACTTTCGAGATTATTCGAAAATCGTGAGTAAATTAAAAGATTCGCATCGTGTTTGCTTACTGCATTAACTTTTTGTAATACAATACGTACCGAAACGTTTGTTTACGCTACATATCGAGTTCAAGTGATCTGAAATAAACGTTTGAATGTTGGACTTGGTCAAATCCCTTGTTTTGTTTGAATATATTGGTCTCGTCTCTCGTTACTTGATATTGAACTGTGAAGTGACTGAATATCACGTCATTAATGAGCACAAGCGGCGACTTTGAGCGACGGTTTCGAAAAATCATTGCGAGATCGGTAAGTTCATATTTTTTAAATGACCATTACTTTTTAAAATACTTTGGAAAACAATATTTAAGTGAACCCTTATTACAATAACAAATAATTATTGAAAGAGAAAAACTAAATACCCTATTTGCAATATAGTTAGATTACTTAGGTGCTTAATTAAATTCTCGTTATTAATAGCGACAGGATAATAAGCACATCATATTAATAAATATCTTTTGCAGGAAAATTGAATATCCTTCCGCTATGTGTTTTGAAGATGTCTGTTTGGCATTACTTCCTGCGAGGTCAAAATGAAGCAAAAAGCAAGCTATGTCAAAAAAAATTAAAAAGTGAAGGGAAGTACTACATGTGGTACTACTGGCCTCCGCAAATAAAAATAAAAATTGTCACGATGTTTTGTTTTTGGTAGGCTAGTATTGTTATTAATTGTTACGCTGTATTGTTATTAATAATTTACACAACAAAAAGAGTGATGGAAGGACTCTAGCAGATTGGTGAGGCTAAAGACAATAATACTTTAAGAGGTTATACAATAAGCACGAGAATGAAGGCTTACTTTCGATTTAGATTAGTAATTTGTTGACTTTTTGTTTACAGACTAACTTTGACTTTTGATTTGTCTTTGAGGTTCATATTTTATTAGTTTTGCGGCCTACCTACTTACTGTGATTTATTTATGTTAGAAATTAAAAACTAGTTTAGAGTAGTAGTAAGGTTTTTATTTCACATTTTATGCCCTTTCCTATTCCTGTTTCCTTAATTTTATATGGCAGTATCGAAAGTATCGAAAGTCTCGGGAATTCCCGGTTCCGTGCCAGTATCGGACAAAAAATTCCCGGTACTTGGAATGGTATCGATACTGCAAGCCCTAGCCAAAACCTAATATAAATATAAAAATAAAAAGTAATATCCTAAGTAAGCAAGTAAGTAGAACTTCCTATTTGTATCATTACATACTTTCAAAAAAAATCAAAAGTAGCCAAATCATTCATAAGTTGACTGTACCAGCGCAAACTTCACTCGCGGCTAACTTCCGCGGGACATAAAGTTTGCATCGGGCTGCCTATTTTAGATTACGCTGATGTTTGCTATCTGGATTGTATGTATACGTTTCTTATAATATGGTTTACGGAAATATGATCATGTGTTTGTATTTCGTGCTCAGTTGAAATGGCTGCCAATCCGATCTCGTAGAAATTTACCTACACGCTCTTTCTCTCTTGTACTCCATTTTATATTATCCTCAGACGCCACCTTACCTAAAAGAGCGATTCAACTTTCTTGGCAGCTATGATGTACCATTTTTGTTTGCGGTCGAAAAATTACAATAAGTTAAAAATCCCTCCTAGTCATATAGGGGCGTACAGTAATTCATTCACAGTTAAGGCTGTACTGCTTTGGAATGAATTGCCGAGCGACATTAGGCAGTCAAAGTCTTTAAACATATTTAAGAGTCGCGTAAAGGAATATTATTATCTTTCTAATATGCTATAGAATATTTAAGTATTTTCTTTTGTATGTAAGTTTATGTACCTACTGCTATATATTATGTATATGTGTTTATATTTATTAATTTAGTTATTTATGTATTATTAGTACCTATGTAGGAGAGTTGTGTTTTTAATGTACTCACTCATAGGTATAAAACCATAGTGGTTTTAAAAAATTATAAATTTAGCCGCGAAAAAATCTAAAATGAATGGACTACAATAAGATGATTCAAATTCAAATTTTTTAATCAAATAGACTTTTTACAAGTGCTTTATGAATAGTCGATTGAATCTACCACTGGTTCGATTTAAGAGGATCGTCTAGTTGTAAATTTTCATACAAAAAGCGATAACGTTTTTCTTCCCGTAAATGTTGTCCAATTTTCATAATTTTTAGAAATGTTGCAGATACAATAAAGAACTATGCTCGTACGTTTTAATTTCAAAGAAATATTGCTTATGTTAAAAGTTATTAGCGTCTAACTATCCATATTTTTGACCTAAAAACTTCCTCGAGTTTTTTTTTTTTTTAATTTAACTAAACTAAAATACTAAAAAAATAAAACGCACGAGCCTAGATTAAGGTGTACTGAATCTAATGAGAGCAAAATTGTCTAATTTCGTAAACGTCTGGGGGGTAAAAACGTTATCGCCCAAAACAATATTTCAAGAATAAAATGTAGGCATATGCCTACTGGACTTGCAACTCTCTCTATCGCACGATACGGAGAAGGCAGCGAAGCGTTGTGAAACAGATAGCATTATTGAAAATACGTACTCGCGTCGCGTTTCGTCACTAGACGATAGTCTTAAGGGTGCGTTTCCACCAGAGATATGCGAGGATGCGTAGCTGACGTCACACTCGACCTCCGGCGGTCCACCAGCGCACTGCGAAGTGCGACTTGCGAGCGCCCTTTGGTTCGTGGCAAAAACCGACAGTCGTCGGTACTCGGCTCGCTGCGAGCCGCACGCATTACGCTCACGACTGGCTCGCAAACCCCGTACTCACTCTTATTCTTGATAACAGTAACGTGCAACGGTTACAGTACAGAAAGAGTACCTGGTTATCGTCGGCTCGATGCAAGCGCAGCGCGCGCTCGCGGCAGGCTCGCAAACCGCGTACACACTATGGTTTTTGGTAACAGACATGCAACGGATACGGTAAACAGCTCGCTAATGAGTACTCGGCTTAAAGCTCGACCACCATAAATAATGTCAGTGTTGTTGATGTAAGGTGTAAAAGAAAAAATGAAAAATTGAACATGTGTCTTTCATATGTTGGAGCAATGACATCGCTCTTGGGAGAGTTTAGATTATTATTAATCAATAGCTGATGCTCCCGGCTTCGCCCGCGTGGATTAAGTTTTTTTAATTCCCACAGGAACTCCCTAATTTTCCGGGATAAAAAACAGCCTATCAAGTCACTCTCTAGGTCCTCGACGGGATTTTTTGCATGATCATAGCTCATGCAAAAAATCCCGTCGATCCGTTGCTCTGTTGCAGCGTGTTTAAAGGACAAACCAAAAAAGAAACACTTTCGCAATTATATATCAGTATGATGTACCTACCTAATATTTTCATATTAATTATTGTTAATCTCAAGTCTCAACTACAAGTGCCAGCATATCGGCGTGAGGCCAACCGACAAAATGTTGTCTCGAGACTTATGTAACGCTATTCTGTCTGGTTGCCATGCACGGTGTAAAATACCTACAAGCTTCATTGCAGTAATGACCTTACGATCAGCTTCAATGCCCGCGACTTTGTCCGCGTGTATTAAGTTTTTTTAATTAAAATAAAAAATTGAAACAATAATTTAAGTGGATTAAGTAATATATATCTAATTTATGTATCGTTTAGATTGATTCTCTGTGTTCGTTCAGATTGGCTAGGCATTACGAGATATTATAGTCAGTTTTCTAGGGTAGGTGGACATTCTTTCATAGGCATGAAGGTATTGTGGAACAATACTTTAATAATAAATCCTCTTCCACTCCAATTAGGCACGAAAGTGGTTATCTAATACCTACCGCATGTAGATAATAATTAACTGCATCAGAAAATAAAATCATTGTATCACATATATCTTGTAATTTCATGTGATTGATTCCTACGACAGTGCCTCTTTTGTCTTCATTGATTCGTTAGAGCGTGTGCTATTTTTATAAGAAGGTTAATTAGTAACTAATCAATCAATCAGTCAAGTGTATTATTAAAAATGTGTATTGTAATTTGTTGTTAGGTGTTGGAAGCTTACATGATTGTTCTAAGTGTTTGAAGTAAGAGACTTGAAAATCGGGATTTAGGTTATTAGTTTTAAATAATAATAACCCGTGTAAGCAATTTTACGAAAATCCACCCCAAAGAGGGTGAAATGGGGGTTGGAAGTTTGTATGAAAGTCCTATGTCCTAATTCCTATGTTTTTGAAGTTAGAGACTTGAAAATTAGCATTAAAACCTGCATATTAAGCTGTATAAAGCCTCTAAAGATAGGCATTTTGCAGCGGGAAAATTTCATAATCTCAGAGGAAATCAGAAATTGTACGCGGAAATAATAAAATTAATCCTATCATACTAATATTATAAATGCGAAACTGTGTTTGTTTGTTGGTTTGTTGGATTATTGGTTTGTTGGTTTATCCTTCAATCACGCCGCAACGGATCGACGTGATTTTTGGCATGGGTATAGTTGAGGACCTGGAGAGTGATATAGGCTACTTTTTAAAGGAATAATTAACAACTAGTGAACAAGATAGCCCGCCAATCCGCATTGGAGCCGCTGCTCCAATGCGGATTGGCGGTGGGTCTAAGCTCTAATTCCCTCTCTCCTATGAGAGTGGAGGCCTGTGCCAAGATACTGGAACAAGATATAACATATTATAATATAATATAATAAATAAATAAATAAAATAGCCTTTATTTACTGGAAACACATTTGAACAAATTCTTGAGGATATTAGATACATTTTTTTTTTAATTCTAAGGAGATAAGAGCTTATAAATACATACAGATTTTATTAAAGAAAAGAACATTAATGCTCATTATTATTTGGATTATTCTCATTTGTGTGTCTCAAATAAGGAGCATTAAGTTAAATATTTTTAATAATAAAACTTTATTTATTATTAATTTAGAAAAGCAATCTGTATGGTAGTCAGAATGTTAATTATTCCATTTTTTTATAATTTATGTTTCAGGTTACTCTATTGATATGTTGCGAAATTAATTTCATTATTTTAACCTGTACCTAATTATTGTTATCTTGTGATGGAATAATTCACATCTTAGTTAAACTTATATTTTGGATCATAAAATATAGTAACATTGTATTTTGGTAGGTATAGGTACCTACTATTATTAATTGCTTTTGGTTTTAAATTTGTATTCTAAGTTTAGGAATAGATCATTAAAAATTCATGTTTTAGCCTTACATGCCTTGATAACAATATATTATAATAATTAATTAATAACAATAAAACACCAAGGCCTTAGACATGAATATAACAATACCATATAAATATCTATCTTCACTTATTACTACCTTCCTAACTACATATTATACCTAATAAATAAATATTTAGGTTTCCAGTTATAATATAATATAATATAATATAATATAATATAATATAATATAATACCTAGTGAACAAGGATATTATAATCAAATACTAAGTAATTATGAAACAAAAAATATCATTTCGTAGCATGGCAGACAATAGAAGGAGAAATTTAAGTATTACCTACTTTTTATGAATAGGTATAGGTATTTAACTAAAACCTTATTTTACGATGAAAAATAAAATTACAATAACAAGGCGCTAAAATTCCTACATCAATGCGCTAAACCAAAGAGTATAATCGCTAAACTGTAGTTGTCAAGGTGTAATGAAAATATGTCAGAAATTTATAACTTAGTATTTGAGCTCTTCAATGATTTAGATAGTTTTATATAAAGCAAACATAACTAGCTAACTGCTAAGGTCAAGGGAAGAACATAATAATCCGGGTGTTGCAGGTTAAATATTCAGTGATCGGCGCGACGAAGCGGGCTTCTCGTTGCATAATTCATTGATTTGTATCGTCACTGTTTAGCCTGTAGTCAACAAATGCTGTTTATCTGAATTGAAAATCAACATTTCCGATTGTACGTCTTGACGTCAAGACGTGATAGTTATGCATAAAAGTGGTTTGAGCTAAAACCACGGGCTGAAGGAACATACCTACCTAATAGTTACGCTATCTATAAACAACAGATAGCATTTTGAATGAGACTTGGCATTTCTTTTCTCTTCATTTTCATTTGAACTCTGAATCGTGACAAGCCACTGCGTTCTTATCCAGGTTATTCGTCATGTGTATAAAAAAATAGGCGCAAAATATATCACTTTTCTCGTCACTAAGCTAGAATCACATTCGTTCTAGTATGTATTCATTGAACCTTTGCTCACGCTAAGTAGTTCATCTTAGTTTCCGTTGTGTGCGTTCGTTGGACGATAGCGTTCACACGCAAAGGAAAGAAATCGTGTCAACGTCTGTTTATCAGAAATTTTGATTTAATATCTAGAGTCATGGGCGTCTTACTTCTGTTATCTGTCTGTTATCTTGTTTGGTAACTCTACGAGTATAAAACAACATTGCGATTTGCGCTTCATATCTTCCTTCACTCTCGCATGACTATGCTTATTGTGTATTAACTTTATCAAGTCATAATAAGGTCTTAATAATCATAACTGCGATGTTCTTTTAAAAGAACTTTGTTGTTTTCTTATCATCATAGTTGTTGTTTTTCTTATCGCTCACACCTACGTAATATGTACGATTATGACTCTTGAATAATGTAATGCCAAAAAATTGGGTCAACAAACGTTACTTATTTATATAATTATATATAAGAACTTGGTAACTAGCATTAATAGTTTGCTGTTAAGTTTTTTCCCGTTTTCATTTATACTTATGTATTCATTATGTGACTACAATTTAAAGTACAGACCTATTTTCTTTTTAAAACATTCATGTTAGAATGAAATGGAAAGTGTCGATGGTGGAAAGCGAGAAACTTAGGCTTTTCAATTGATTGAAAGCAAGAGAGAGAACAATCGGCGGCGTCGAAGGCGTCTATTGTTGGCGGCATCCCGTAGCCGTCTATTATTGACTCGCCGCTGGAGATATTTGGCGTGGCGCCAGCTCTGACCACGTGTTCACCAGTCACGGGACGGGAGATGCGTGCTCGATTTTTCACTTATCGAGAGCAGTGCGTTTAACCGCAATTCCTAACAGCAGAATATAGTAGATTGCACAATATGTATGGCTATATTAATTTGCATAACTATCCTTAATTGGTTTAATTAGCTCGAACAAATTTTATGATTACTTTAAACACATATAATTTCCTGTTATTTACAACCGAATTGTCAACTGACTTACTATACTTATTACTTATTACCTAGGATACTTAATTATGCTGTAAAGACGTTCAAATAATACCGCATGAGTAAATGCAGTTTACAAATTGCATACTTATAGAATAACATGTTTCAACACTGTACACATTTTGATAAGTAGAAGGTTTCAGTAGTTTTTTTTTAATTCTCAGGCTCTAAAACCGAGAAGACGGTTAAGATGAAAAAAGAAACAGTCACAGGCATAACAGTCAGCTGTAGTAATGGTCACGCAAGCACGCCGAACGGGCGAGCAGATGACGAAGGTGGTGGCAGCGTCCAGACACCGCGTGTCTCTTACGCAGCAGCGGCACGCAAAGCGCCGTCACCACAAATAAATAATACGCCCCCGCCATTTCCACTGGACACAGGTTTGTTGTTGTTTTGCCCATTCTGTTACATCACAGTAAACGTATTATCCATTTAAGTGATTTACGACTTCATTTATTTTTGATTATAATTTCGATTTCCAGAATGTCCGAAAAGTAAAACGATAGCTGAAAAATCGTCGCAAACCAAACTCGGTACATCAATTACAAAATTAAACGGAGAAAAGTCCCTATCAGATATCAAAGATAAAATAAGTACCAAAGAATCAATCATGAACGGCACCGAAAATACTAACATAGATGTTTTTAATGGTGATCTAAAAAATATTTCACATTGTGATATTAGTAGTAGTACTAAATTAGTTTCTAATGGAATCAACAGTGATTCAGATGATGCAAAATCAAATAAATCGAATGATGGAAATGAAAATATAGTTTTTGTTGAAGATTTACCCCTAAAAGTGTCTGAACCGAAAACAGTTAGTAGCAAAAAGAAAGAAAGTAAAAAAAATATACCACTGGAGAAGTCTAAAGAATCTGAAAAGAAAATGTCTGTTTCCGAAATTACTTCAGAAGATAATAAAGAAGAGGAAGCTGGTATACGAACAGAAAATGATACTGACAAAAATGAGGTTGCAAATGTGGTCAATGGTGAAAAAGAAAGAGAATCATCTCCGAGTGAAGATGGCGACGAAAAGAAGAGAGATGCAGAAGTAGTTTTTATTCAGGATTTGGGATTCACTGTGAAAATTGTGAGCCCCAGGGCTGAACCTTTAGATATTCAGGTTATTGCTATTTTTCTATTTAGTATTTGTACTAATTTTGCAATACAAAATAAAATAATTTTTAATATTAAATATTTTTCCAGGTTTCCAGTATGGAACTTGTACAAGAAATACATCAAGTACTAATGGATCGTGAGGATACATGCCACAGAACGTGCTTTTCTCTACAACTTGATGGAGTTACTTTAGACAATTTTGCAGAATTAAAAAATATTGAAGGTCTCAAAGAAGGTTCGGTCATAAAGGTACATTCATTTATTGCACAATTAATTTTAACCAATAACATTTAATTTTATTATTTTTGATATCAACAGTGAGCTGCCTCCTCATTCTGTTTAAAAAAAAATGTTCTGTAATATATTATGCTTATTTAGAAGATATTTAACAACCATCTAGTTCTGCACACAATAAGGCAAAGCAAGTATATATTTTGTAAAGCAAACTTTACTTTTTTATTACTTCGATATTTTTTTTTTGCAGGTCGTAGAAGAACCGTACACAATGCGTGAAGCCCGAATTCATGTACGACACGTACGTGACCTGCTCAAGTCTATTGACTATGTGGACGCCTATGCAGGACAGGAGTGCAGTTCCCTTGCTTTTCTCAATGTTGTCACACAGGGAGACATTTTAGGTAGATTTTTCAACCTCTTTTTCATATCCAATATATTATACTTACACGCATTCGACCTTAATTGTAGAGAAAGAGTAGAGTAAAGAGTCGAATTAACTCAGATCTTGGATCGGTTACAAGGGGGTAAGGGGTAAAGGTATATATGTCTTAAAATTAAGCTGGAACTCTTTTTTCTTATATTGAATCATACTTAATATTATAAATGCAAGTGTGTTTGTTTGTTGGTTTGTCCTTCAATCACGCCGCAACGGAGCCACGGATCGATGTGATTTTTGGCATGGGTATAGTTGAGGACCTGGAGAGTGACAGGTTACTTTTTATCCCGGAAAACTAAGGAGTTCCCGCGGGAATCATAAAAACTTAAACCACGCGGACGAAGTCGCGGGCATCAGCTAGTGGGTACATAAAAATGAGCAACCGCCCTGCAGTGTATTTGCACATTGAAGGAATAATTTTTAAGGAACTCCAGTCAATTATGATATTTTCCAATAAAACAGCTATTAAGCTATTGTTATCTTTGACTTTTCAGAAAAGAAGAAATCCCGACCAGAGAGTGTAGACTGTACTCCACCTGATTTTATAATGCCTGGTAGTACAGAAAGGCCTTTGTTAGCTCTCCATCCGGGCCTCACTAAAGAGAATAAAGCCCCACAATGTTTAAAGGTATAACATTTTCAAAGGTTTCGTCATATTTTAGCATTATTTTTTTAATAGTTTAATTTCATTCTTCATTCACTAAAATTGGGTGTTCCTTTGTCTTTAGGTGCTAACTACGTCTGGTTGGAATCCACCTCCAGGCCCACGTAAAATGTGCGGCGATCTTCTGTACCTGCATGTCGTCACTCTGGAAGACCGACATTTCCACATAACAGCGTGTCCGCGCGGTTTCTACCTTAACCAGTAAGTGCCACTTTCGTTTCGCTGCCCTTCTGATTCATTGATAAAAGTTAATAAATTAATGCTTTTCTTCTTTACAGATCCACCGAAGATGTGTTCAATCCACGTCCTTTTAACCCATCCCCACTTTGTCATTCCTTAATCGAGCTATTGAGTATTGTGTCTCCTGCTTTTAAGCGAAACTTCGCTCTGGTGCAAAAGAGACGCATGCAAAAGCATCCATTTGAAAGAGTTGCCACACCTTATCAAGTTTATCAGTGGGCTTCGCCGATGCTGGATCATACAGTTGATGCTATTCGGGCGGAAGATAGTAAGTTTATTAAAATCCTAGTTTAATGGGTGCATGAGGTTTGATTTTTTATTATTTATTGCACACTTGAATACATAACTAAAAATGCATCAATTTGTTTTTGTCATTTTGTTCTTAAATTTGCCAAAAATCTGTTAAGTAACATAGAAAAGATTAATAAATTAACAGACATGCTTAATTATTTTTAAACTACAAGTTCAGTAAGGTTTAACGTGCTTGAATTCACCACTAGACAGCGCTTTGGTAGGGTGAGGTAAAGAAATGTAAATAATCGGATATTTTTTTTTAATTTATTGTTTACCATTTCGAATGGTGACAAAACTTCTAAAGAGGTAGGAAAATCTCGATTGTTGCTAGTAGGTAGAGACTACCTGTTAAATAAATTATATCTAAAGAATGAAGCGACGAAGTATAATGGGAGCACTAATCTCTCTATTCACAATCATTGCTTCATAGTGCAGCAGGCCCGCGGTAGTGTCAATATTTAGACGTGAAATTCCAGTATTCCACCAAACAAATTACTATGGAATTTTTGCAACTATCTATATATATATAAATCTCGTGTCACAATGTTTGTCCTCAATGGACTTCTAAACCACTTAACTGATTATAATAAAATTCGCACACCATGTGCAGTTCGATCTAACTTGAGAGATAGGATAGTTTATATTATATAGATTAGGATTATTAGTGCTACCCGTGCGAAGCCGGGGCGGATCGCTAGTTTGCAATAATTTTCATTGCTGGGACCCATCCTAAAGAACCTGGAAATAATATTTTACAATTTGTTTTATTTTTGGCGTGCGAAATCATTATTTTAAAACTTTGTTTAAACTTTAAAACTTCAACGCCTAACAATAACTTTGGTCAGCTACCTCACTCGCCTGCGGTGTATCGTGAGCCTAAAACGGTGGCCCATTCCAACCAATGTATATGCTGATTGGTGCTGTTCGCATGCAGCGTTCTCCTCCAAGCTGGGCTACGAGGAGCACATCCCGGGGCAGACGCGCGACTGGAACGAGGAGCTGCAGACCACGCGCGAGCTGCCGCGTGCCACGCTGCCTGAGCGGCTGTTGAGGGAACGAGCTATATTCAAGGTAGGTATATTAATTAAACAATCTACTGTATTGTATTGTGACAAGTATCGAGCAGCAGCACTAGCGCTTAGCAGGAAAAACTTGTGCGGGCACTGATGGGACATATGTTCAACCTCAAGCTCCGAGATAGGCTCTGTCGTGAGGCTGAGGAAACGCCATTACACATTGTCTGCTATTGCCCCGCTTTAATGCACAAACGTAGCCTCCTTCTAGGGAAGCACCTAGTGGATCCCGAAGAGGCAAAGAATATTGCCGGCCAAGAAGCTGCTGCTGTTCCTAGCAGCAAGTGGTATTGACCAGGAACTTTAGATGGTGGCGGGTATTTTGTAGGCTGATCATGGGTGGCCCTGCATAGCCACATCACCAAGAAGACGAACGGTATCGAGTAATAATAGTACATTACTGCCCAGGCCGGAAATAAAGCAATTCATGGCTGAGTAATATTAAAAGCCAAGTGATTTTAAAAGGACCAAGCCCCAGCCGATTCCGAGACTTGTATAGTACTCTTCGAGAAAACTCCTAATGGAGCGTGCGAGTAATAAAAATGTATGAACTAGTTACTAGAAGTTTAATTCGCTATAATCCGCCACAATAGTCAAATCTATGTGGTACAATTGTCAATCGTGCATTGTAGAGTCAACATCTCCTGAAGATGCTCCGGTGTCGGAGTGAAACGTACGTTGAGAATAATTTGGAACATTTATGTGGTGTGGTGCTATGCCGGTGCGAATTGCTGGCTTGCTGGGTGGTGAATATCGCGAGCTGCAAGTGCCAGACACACACTGTACCACATAGGTTTGTCTACTGTGGCGGATTATAGCGAATTAAACTTCTAGTTCATACATTATCATGGAGTCCTCAAAGTAAAGTCTGCTTCTATTCAATAATAAAAATGTGTCGTAGGTACACAGCGACTTCGTGGCAGCGGCGACGCGCGGTGCCGTGGCGGTGGTGGACGGCAACGTGATGGCGATCAACCCGGGCGAAGAGCCCAAGATGCAGATGTTCATATGGAACAACATTTTCTTCTCGCTCGGCTTCGATGTCCGCGACCATTACAAAGACCTTGGCGGTGATGCTGCAGCATTTGTTGCTCCGGTAAGTATTTGAATCATATCATCATCAAGCGGTAGACGTCCACTGCTGGACATCGGTTTTATTTTAATCCACTACAAGTTCGCCCTTGACTGCGATCTCACCTGATGGTAAGTGATGATGTAGTCTAAGATGGTAGCGGGCTAACCTGTTAGGGGCATGGCAGTTAAATTAAACCCATGTCCCTATTCGGTTTTTACACAGCATCGTACCGGAACGCTAAATCGCTTGGCGGCACGTATTTGCCGGTACCGCGGTAACTAGCCACGGCCAAAGCCTTCTCACCAGGCCAGACCAGGGAAAATTCAGAAATTATAAATTCTCAAATTGACCCTGGACCTCCGCACATTAAGACAACAGCGCTCAACACTGCGCCACGGAGGTCTTTTGGAAGGACTTCCACACGCCGCGGTCTTGCGCCGCCTGGATCCAGCGGCTCACTGGGACTCGTCTGATGTCCGTTCAAGATTCCTCAGACCAAAGTCTATTAACGGTGTGTGTTGCCAGTGATGACATACGGATGCAATACTTGGTCGCTAACTATGGGCCTCATAAGAAAGCTTAGTGCCCCTCAGCGGGCTATGGAGAGAGCAATGCTTGGTGTTTCTTTGCGCGATCAAATCAGAAATGAGGATATCCGCAGAGGAACCGAAGTATTAGAATATGTCTTAATAATTATTTCAGATGACCATGCGTCGTATGCGAAAGCTAGGCTATTTTATTTAATATACCTTCCTTGGTAATTGAATTTACCACATGTTTATAATCAAAAACAAGACATCGGTATTGCATCTCTGACTCACATTCAAAAATCGTTTACTAAAGCCTGTTACAAACGAACTGTTATAAATAGCAGTGATAGTGTTTTATCTATAGTTATAACTGAAAGATTTAACATTTCAGTGGAACTGATCAGTTAAACTATACAGTTGAAAAAACTGAACTGAAACTGACATTTAAAACTGTACGTTTGTAGCATACTTTACTTATTGTGCAGCGGAATGACTTGCAAGGTGTGCGCGTGTACAGCGCGGTGGACACGCCAGGGTTGCATACGCTGGGCACTGTGGTGGTGGACTACAGGGGGTATCGCGTGACCGCGCAGTCGATTATACCTGGCATCCTTGAGAAGGAGCAGGAGCAGAGCGTCGTTTACGGAAGTATCGACTTTGGAACCACTGTACTTTCCCATCCAAAGTATATGGAACTGGTAAGTTTTTATTAATTTTTGAAGTAAAATTAATTTAAGTAAACTTAAAAACTCCAGTCGTGCGTCGGAGCTGACACACACAATTTTTTTCTTCTTTTTTTCTCAGTCTTTAATTTCGTCAATCATTAAATAGATGTTGCCAGCTGTGTATGTGTTGCACTCCACTCCATACAGTGTTGTTACTTACCTCAACCAGTCTTACTCCCAGTTTATTTACAATATTAAAGAATACAGCTCTAATGCAACTTTTTGAGCGAAAGTTTTGATGTCCAGTTATGTCTCAATTAATTGTTCCTACCTGCGTATACTTGTCATGCTGTTAAGCTACTTTTATGCTGATCTTCGCATACCCAACTTAGTGAAGTTGTTTATACTGAATTTGTATTTGGCATTGGTCAAACAAATGAGATGAGGTTACGTCATTATGCCCCATTTACATTTGGTTCCCAGTTGAGCAAAGCCGGCCAACAGCTCAAGATAATGCCGCACTCGGTGATCAGTGCGAACGGCGAGACTGTAGAGTTGTGCTCTAGTGTGGAGTGCAAAGGCATCATAGGAAACGATGGCCGCCATTACATTCTCGACCTGCTGCGCACGTTCCCACCTGATGTGAACTTCCTGCAGCGTAAGTTTATCTTATACTACGATGTTGGCAATCTGTGTGGCAACCAAAATTTTGTAGGCTGATCATGGGAAATTAAATAAATTGTACTTTGTTTTCAGTGGAAGATGACGATTTGAGAGAGGACATAAAATCAATGGGCTTCCCAATTATACATAAGCACAAATTGTGTTGCCTTAGACAAGAATTAGTTGATAGTTTTGTTGAGTAAGTAGTCTCACTATTCACTAACCACCCATATTTAATTCTATACATAAAACACTCGCGGCTCATGAGGGTACTTTGTTTTTAGGGCACGTTACTTTATGTTTATACGTTATGCTGCGTTCCACTTGCAACTGCTAAGTGCAAAGCGTCAGCGAAAGACATCGGAACAGAAGTCGATTGAAGTAAGTAAGGATAGTGATAAAAAAGAGGCTTCAAAACAGACTGAAAAGGAAAATAAGAGAGATAGCAAGAGTCAGGATAAGGAGATTAAAAGGGATACCAAGAGTCAGGATAGGGACTCAAAGAGAGATACCAAGAGTCAGGAGAAGGAAAATAAGGGAGATAGCAAGACACAGGAAAAGGATAAGCAGCAAAAGAAAGAGGAAAAGAATGAAAAGCTAGATACAGCCAAAAAGGACGAATCGAAAGATGTAGAGAAAACAGAAAAGGTAGAAATTAAGGTGAAGGATGATGAAATGTTGCTCAATGAAAACTATTCGGAAATCGATACAGATGTTGCCAAAAAAATTGTTGAGAGCATAACAGATTCAATATGCAGTGGAGACAAACAGGATAGTGATTGTGAGTATAGAATATTTTTATCATGCACATTTTAAAATTTAAATAATATTTTCATTTCATCAGTTTCATCAAAACGGGCTTCTTAGAGACACAGTCGCGTTACTAGATTAAGCGGCGGAATTAAAACGGTCGCGCTGATCAGCCGGTTAGGATATTATACGGCCGCGTAAAGGAGGACTCCGGGATCAGTCATATACGTCAAAAACGGACAGTCGATTCGAAATATCGAATCGGGATTCCGTAAATACATCACACACATGCGTTTATTTCCGTTCGTAATAAGAAGGCTCAGATGTTGGGAGACTTGGGAGACGCTAGCCTCTGAGTTCAGATATTCTGTGAGCGAATATATAACGAATGTGTGATGCGACTCATAAAATCTATGGAAGACTTGCGTTCGGAACGGCTTTTTTCCGTTCGTGATTCCGAACGATAGGCTTCCATTCGGAATTTCGTCTCGAACGGAGAACTACTGTGCGTGTGTGATAACCTTGATTTATATGGATTTGCTGCGTTCGAAATTCCAATTCGATATTCCGAAACGGAATTCCGAATGTATGTGGCCGCCTTTAGCTGGGGAGCGTTCCCGAGCGGTAGTAGCGGCTGCAGCGCGAGCGGTGGCTTCGCTGAAGGAGTCTGAGTTCGACGTGCGCTTCAACCCCGACGTGTACTCCGCGGGAATCAAACACGCGGCCACGCCCGAGCAGCTCGCCAAGCAGCGCCATCTGGTGAAGGAGGCCGCGGCGTTCCTGCTCACCACGCAGATCCCCGCCTTTGTGAGTTCAGTGATATTTTCAAATTGAAATCTTATGATGATTATAATATTTGGTGCCGTCAATCTATTCTATTAATAAATTAATTCGTGTCGTGTTTATGCTTCTAAGGCCTATCGCGCATTATAAGAAAATTTCTTGTGTCTTATAAGAAATGTCTTATAAGAAATTCAGTCGCTATGGTTGTTGTTCATACAACACGTTACGTTAGAACACGCATAAATATTAAATCATATTCATATTTTTATCCTAGACCTTAAAAATAAAAATTGTGCAAATACTTTTTATTTAGCTGGTATCCCTAGACTCGCACACGTTGATAGTTCTCGGGATGTATCGTACACAGCGTCACGCACACATTGCTCGTAACAGGGGCAGTTTTTTCGTGCTTGCTTGGTTGTGATTATACTTCTAGACATATCTAGTATATTATCTTACACTATTGTGTTTAATTTATATACCTACGTATTTTAATATCTTGTTTTTTAAAAAAGAGTAACTGCTGATTTTCTTGCCGGCTCTTCTAAACAGAAGCTTCTTTCCGAACCTGTGGTAGAGTCAAAACATGACATAACAAAAGAGACGCCTATGTCCTACATGTTATAAATAAATTGAGTTTATGTTTGGTGCATTTTGCAGGTTCGCGAATGTCTTGAGCATACATCGGCGCCGATGGACGGCGCGGGTCTGACGGAGGCGCTGCACGCGCGCGGCATCAACGTGCGCTACCTGGGCCGCGTGTGCGCCGCGCTCAAGCCGCACGCCAGCCTGGCCTATCTGCACAGCATCGCCGTGGCGGAGCTGCTGCTGCGCGCCGCCAAACACGTGTACACCACCTACCTGCAGGTATGTAGATGGACGGCGCGGGTCTGACGGAGGCGCTGCACGCGCGCGGCATCAACGTGCGCTACCTGGGCCGCGTGTGCGCCGCGCTCAAGCCGCACGCCAGCCTGGCCTATCTGCACAGCATCGCCGTGGCGGAGCTGCTGCTGCGCGCCGCCAAACACGTGTACACCACCTACCTGCAGGTATGTAGATGGACGGCGCGGGTCTGACGGAGGCGCTGCACGCGCGCGGCATCAACGTGCGCTACCTGGGCCGCGTGTGCGCCGCGCTCAAGCCGCACGCCAGCCTGGCCTATCTGCACAGCATCGCCGTGGCGGAGCTGCTGCTGCGCGCCGCCAAACACGTGTACACCACCTACCTGCAGGTATGTAGATGGACGGCGCGGGTCTGACGGAGGCGCTGCACGCGCGCGGCATCAACGTGCGCTACCTGGGCCGCGTGTGCGCCGCGCTCAAGCCGCACGCCAGCCTGGCCTATCTGCACAGCATCGCCGTGGCGGAGCTGCTGCTGCGCGCCGCCAAACACGTGTACACCACCTACCTGCAGGTATGTAGATGGACGGCGCGGGTCTGACGGAGGCGCTGCACGCGCGCGGCATCAACGTGCGCTACCTGGGCCGCGTGTGCGCCGCGCTCAAGCCGCACGCCAGCCTGGCCTATCTGCACAGCATCGCCGTGGCGGAGCTGCTGCTGCGCGCCGCCAAACACGTGTACACCACCTACCTGCAGGTATGTAGATGGACGGCGCGGCTCTGACGGCGATAAATGCATTATTAGAGCGCTATCTCTAATCTCGGCCTTAAACGATCCGTTTGATATTTAACTAACCAAATCATTTACTTGTGTATAAAAGACTGATTATAACTAGTTGTTCGCCCCGAACTGAGACCTCGCGGCATCCATAAACTCGTACAGAGCGCCATCTATTGACATAATTGTGAAGTTCTGTTAATAATACTGAAGCACATTAAAAATTAAATAATTTCATTTCAACAAATACTAATATTTATCTAATTTTAGTATTTGTTGTTCATGTACAGGATATAATTCAAATAATTGATAAGTTTCAGGCTCAGCTTTTCAGAAAATTTAGAGTTCTGAGGTCAACTTTGGACGTTAGAAAATCGCCACTTTGAAAGCCCCCCATTTCGTCAATTTTAGGGGAAAAATTAAAAAAAAAAATATTTTTGGACTCTATTCCTAATTATCTTTAAAATGATATACCGCAACCCTATGTAACGCTATAAAATATATTATACTTCGCATTCGCTTCTATGAGAGCCCCCCTGAAATAAAGATTTTTATAACTTTTTAAGCCATATTCGGCGGGAGGCCATCGGTTTATATATTATATTTAAATCTGAAGTAATTACGTTCAGTAATTCAGAAGTAATAAGGCTCTGACAGACGGACGGATGGACAAGTGCAAATTCACTCAAGTAGACTCAGAGACCTTCGCTTCGCTCGGTCAAATAACCATTATAAAAAGATCCCAATTTTTCCCAAGTTAAGAAGTTAGACTAAAGTTGGCAAGTTCACACAATAATAAAATATAATCGTCGTACAGGGTTGCGAGGCGATGTGCACTAGCGCGGCGGTGTCGCACTTCCTCAACTGCTTCCTGGGCGCGTGCCCGAACCCCGCGCCCGGCGCGGCCGAGGCGCCCGCCCGCGCGCCGCGATCCCGCGGCCGCCGCGCGAAGAAGACGCACCACGCATCACCCACCTCACCCCCGCCATCGCCCGACTGGCAGAACCTCACGCCCAAGGCGCTCTTCGCGCAGATCAAACAGGAGCTCAAGGTCAGTACACCGAGGCCTCAAAAGAGAACACTTCTTCCAGCTGGTGTCCCTCTCGCACACATGGCCACTGCCGTAGATCAAGAATATTATAGAAAGGTCATAATATATTGTGTGGCATTTATTTAATACTTGCAAGTGTTCGCACCCACTTATTGCCAACTCACTTTGTTTTTAATTTTTTTTTGAAATATCAATGTCCACTTGCACTGGGATAATTATTTTACTTGTTAAATTTGCACAATGGACAACCATATTGAAAATTGAGATGGAAACTGGAAATTGTATCTTGGTGTTGCCACTTATAATAATTGTTGCCTCTTATTATTTTTACATAAAGTATTAAATAGTTAACACACGCACACAATATGCGAGAGTTGTCTTTCTCTGAGCACTAAAAAATTGGTTTACGATTAGCTTAACATGTTAAGCAAATTGCCATACCTTTAAACATTTCTTGATTCCATGTTCCCTGGCATCTTGAGAAAAATATATTATTCATATTTTACCATCTTGCTTTTTTAGGCCTACTGGGGATATGAACTAAATGTTGAAAGTATGGATGTAGTCATAGAGAAACATAATCTACAAAAAATATCACTTCTTAGGTAAGTTGTACAGAGGTAATTTTATTAACATTTTGATCTTCTTGGTCCAACTAATTGTGGGAAACTATAACCTATGAACTCTTTCACAGATCATTCTCACTTAAAGTAGGCTTGCAAGTGCTGCTGCGAGAGTACGACTTTGATAATAAAAACAAGACCACATTCTCATCCACAGACATCATGAACATTTTCCCCGTCGTTAAACATATCAATCCAAGGGTAAGCCAAGTATTATCAGCACAAAAAACCATTAAAAAAAATTAAAATATGATTTTTTTACTAACTTGATAATAAAAAATATAATTGAACAACTTATAGACACATACATATAATTCTTTGAATTGAAGTTATTTTCAAGCATTGGATAGTTAAATATAAATCAGAATCCATACCTACTAATATTATTTTATTCGAAATTGTGTCTGTCTGTCCGTCTGCTACGCTTTCACTGCCCATCTGCTCAGCCAATTTTGATGAAATTTGGTACAGGGGTAGACTGTATCCTGGGCAAAGACATAGGCTACTTTTTATCCCGGAAAATTAAAGAGTTCCCGCGGGAATCAAAAAATCTTAATCCACGCGGAATCATCTAGTTTATTATATAATTAACTTAGATATTATCTAAGTTCTGATATTTATTTATTAAAATATTTTTAGGCATCAGATGCTTACAATTTCTACACAACCGGCCAAAACAAGATCCAAGCGGGCGCAGTGTCAGAGGGTCACGAGTTAATAGCGGAGGCGTTGAATCTGCTGAACAACGTGTATGGGGCTATGCATGGGGAAATAGCACAGTGTCTCCGAATGGTGGCACGCCTGTGCTATGTCACCGGGGAGCACAGGGACGCCATGGCGTACCAACAGAAGGCTGTGCTCATGTCCGAGAGGGTCAACGGCATTGACCACCCCTACACGATCACGGAATATGTAAGTATAATAATTAATAATCGTTTATTTTAAGGCAATAGACCCATAAAAAATACAAAAGATTACATATACAAATAAAAAGTATAAAAAGTAATCGTAACATAAAATTAAAATAAAATTATATGCATACACATACGTACAAATAGTGCACAGTTGCGTTAAACCTATTTGTGATTCTTGTCACAATGTACGCCAAGCCAGTACCTTACGATGGCATTATCCGGGCACCCGGATGTATGCTCTATACACTGAGGATCTCGTTTCCAGAGGTGCGAATGCGGGACCAAAACGCCGCAACTTGCGATATTATAATAGGGATGATGACAACTCGATCAAATCAGCCACTCTTTATCAAACTTAAAAACGCACATCTAGTATGGAAGTTGTATGAAACAGTTGTGACGTCATAAAATTTCAACGCACTTTTTTTCTTTAATCTATATTTTAGAATGGTTATCAAACTTAAAACTAACCGAGGATGTGAATTCTGAAGGTCTTTTGGAAGACCCTCTATTTAATAATCAGTTAGAAATAATTTACTTTGATATAGGCATCATCCCTATTGCAAAGTAATCGGGGACACAGGCGTCGGCAATTAATGTGCAGTATGTCAGTATATCGTATGCGAGCATTCAGAACGGTTTATGTGAGTAGTTTAAAGGAAAAGTATTCCGAAATTAATCACTGAGGTTCCTTCTTAATCCTATAAGCCAGCGTGTGTTTGTGATTCCATAAATATTAATAGTGGTTAATTCCTTCTTTTTCAGTCTCATTTGGCGCTATATTGCTTTGCGAATGGGCAAGTGAGCACCGCATTGAAGCTGTTGTACCGCGCGCGTTACCTCGCCCTGCTTGTTTGTGGCGAAAACCATCCCGAAATGGCGCTGTTAGATGTAAGCAAAACAAAGATTTCTACTTATAAAATACTAGATGATGCCCGCGACTTCGTCCGCGTGGATTGATGTTTTTTGATTTCCGCGGGAACTTATATTTTCCGGAATAAAAAGTAGCCTATGTCCTAACCCCGGGAATCGGGATGTAACCTATCTCTGTACCAAATTTCATCAAAATCGGTTGACCAGTTGGGCCGTGAAAGCGTAGCAGACAGACAGAGGCACTTTCGCATTTATAGTATTAACGCCGCGTTCTCCGTTTTCGACTATTCCGTCACGTCTAGTTGTAAGTTGACTCACCAGAATCTGACAATTTATGTTTGGAAGGAGCTTACGCTTACACATCCCTCCTTTATTTCTCTAGATCCAGAACAAAGCCTGATACCGATTTATCGCTTCATCTTATATCAAGAACAATCAATATAAAGATCGTAAACCGTTTCATTTGGCTAGCGGTAAGGAGGTTGATTTCGTTTCATAAAGCATTGCCCGAAACTGCCAGCTACAGAAATGTGTACCCGTATAATGAGTTGACGACATAAAGATGGAAGCGGTTGGGTAAGGCCAGTGTACGGCGGCGCTCATAGTCGCTAGTGATGACCTGTGACGTCCACAGGCTGATACTATGATGTTGTGGTGATGATAATTTGTTTGTTATCAGAGCAATATCGCACTGATTTTACACGCGGTCGGCGAATACGAGCTGTCGCTGCGCTTCGCGGAGCGCGCGCTCAGCGTGACGGGCGCCACGCACGGCGCGCGCTCGCTGAAGGCGGCCGTGGCGCGGCACTTGCTGGCGCGCACGCTGTCCTGCCTCGGCGACTTCCGCGCCGCGCTGCAGCACGAGAAGGAGACCTACTCCATATACAAGCAGCTGGTGAGCTAATGACCGCACTTCACTCGAAACTATTACGTCAATGTATTCTAACAGTAGCCTCGATACAGTAATATAATTTTCGTAACAGCACATCCATAATTACAAAAAAATATGCGAGCTGCACGATAGGCGAACTAGAGGCCGCAATAGGCTCGTGACTCCATCGCTCCGCCTCACGAAAGTCAGAAGGTCTTTCGTGCGAATGAACATTCTATTCGAAAATAATATTCCACAACCTATTTTAAACTTGCCTTTACACAAATTTAAGAAATCCATTAAAAGTATGCTCCTGAAAAAAGCTTAATAAACTGTTGAAGATTATGTAAATGATAAAAGAGCATGGGTTTGACTCGCTTCAGCAACGTTTGTTACATTTGCGTACAAATTGATTTATTTTTAAATGATTTTTTTTTAAAAGCAACTCTTTTTTTTAAAAGAGTTTCTTAAGCTGGTTAATGCCATTCCGAACCAGTGGTAGATTCATTCGACGATCCAAAAGTACTTTTAATAAGTTTATTTGAAAAAAAAATTTGAGTTTGAGAGCGTTTGGTCCTTCGAGCCGGATTACCGATATTTAAGTGAAAACACTTGTTTGCTTATTTGTAGTTGGGCGAGAAGCACGAGAAGACGCGCGAGTCGTCGGAGTGCCTGCGCCACCTGACGCAGCAGGCGGTGGTGCTGCAGAAGCGGCTGACGGAGGCGTACGCGCGCGGACACCCGCACCCCGCGCCGCTGCACATCCAGCCGCCCGCCATGGCCTCCGTCATCGACATGCTCAACCTCATCAACGGCATCCTCTTCGTGCAGATCAGGTAGGTGCCTGCGCCAAGTCGTGTGCAAAGTGCGCCTTTACGAAATTTATTTTGTTTTATTTATTAAGGAAAACCAACAGCTTATTATTCTAAATAGTCATAAAATTAGGTAACATATAGCTAATAAGAGGTTATCACAACTAGACATCGTTGTAAACAGAGTTCAGAAGGCGAGACGCGCAAGTAATAAATTAACACTGTATTTTGGCTCACATTACCTACATTTCCGCGTGCCTCATTCCTTATCTTAGTTATTTTTAAACTTCAATCAAACTTTAGGTAATATCTCATTCTCAAGCATTTTTATCATGGGGTTCAAGACTGTACATTTTTGTCCTTCAAGCCGAATAAAGAAACAGCTTTAGCGAAAATAACCGAGTCACGTGTCCCGTGAATAATTTCTTCTAGATTTTTAATTAACACGCTAAAATGGATATGTAGCAGTGGCGATTCCTGGTGGTCAATCTTGGGTTTGCGCTAGTTGATGGTTACTTATTAGGTATTTTCTCATTAAAATACATTTACCTCATATATCACTGATTAGGGGTAAGTATAGGTTTAATATAACTGATAGGTATATCCCTAACAGGTTTGCCCGCTACCATCTTAGAGAAGGTACTTACATCATCACCCACCACCTGGCAAAATTGCAGTCAAGGGCTAACTTGTACTTACTAGAATAAAGAATACTATTTTTATTTATTTTACACTAGCAGATTCCCGCGACTTCGTCCGCGTGAAATAAGTTTTTTAAATTCCCACGGGACCTCCCTAATTTTTCGGGTTAATCTCGGTTCTCGTACCAAGCCTATGACACTCACAAATAATGTGACTTTCTACTGGTACCAGAATTTTCAAAATCGGTTCAGTAGATCCAGAGATTCCCCCCTACAACCTCACAAACTTAACCTCTGTATAATATTAGTATAGTGCGTGTTACATTATTACTAAGATATCTTCTAAAATATTCATCTGAATTAAGTGATTATTAAATACTTGAGATTAACAACCACAGATGTAGTAACAACCATGTTATTTTGATAAGGATTAATACTATGCTGGTAAAAACACCGTCGCGAGTATAGCATTGTTTTAGACCAAATTTGAAAATCATAATGACGGTTATTGTGAGACGACCTTAAAAGATAGCTATATGCTGTCGCGGACTTTTTTTAGAACTTTTTGAGAGGAACAATTCCACCATACATTGTTTTCGTGTACCTTTTACCATTTACGCAGCGCACGCCACGGAAGCTCTCAGATGAGATAATTTTTCCGACTTCATTCACATTATTGCAATTTTCGTAGGGATCTTTAATGTTTTTGAAAATAAAATACAGCCTATGTTACTCGCTGATAATGTAGCTTTCTATAGGTGAATTTTTTTTTTAAATCGGTTGAGTAGTTTTTGAGTTTCGGCAAAACCGAGTAGCTCGCAATGCGCCACTCATAGAGCACGCCTTCGGCCCGTAGTGAGCGGGGAGAAAGCGGACCGACGGAGTTCGAAGATTCTCGCAGTACGAGCCACGTGGCGATGCGGCGCACGTCACAAGTCACAACTCACAACCAGGGTGCGAGGTGGTCATGGAGCGTGCGTGATTTTAAATAATTTTCGATTGATGATTGAATCATTTAATTGAGAAACTTATATGTTTTGTTAATGGTACCTATTTCATATTATAAAATATTAGTATATTACTTAAATAGATCTAGTATAATTGGTAAGTAACTTATTCATAATTATTGGTATTGCGGCGCAAGCTGCGCAATCTTAGAGGAATCGCCACTGATATGTAGAATCCCCGTTGACTCTTAATATTTCTTTTTATTTTACAGCCCCCAGGACATAGAGCAGTTTAAAGCAGAAATAGAGAAGAGACAGCTGAAAGACTTACCCATACCGGGATTAGCGGAAGCGAGCGTCAAAGAGAAAACAGAGAGTACGAGCGCAGACGACACCGCGGCCGTCGTCAAGGAGCTCAAGGACACGCTGAACGGCGCCGCAAGTTGAAAGCCCGACGGTCGCTCCCAGCGCGGGACCCCATCGCGCTCCCCATCGTTTACGATTAGTATCGATCGATCATATTGTTCCTTATTATCGAGGTATGCTGTAGTGGATAGTTTGCTAAGGTTTGATGTAGATTTTTTGTTAGTCAAATTTTTGAGAATATTATTTCGAACAAATATGTATTTAAGAGTTATTTTATGAATCGCGATGTGCAATAGTTCGTGCGCGTGCATCGCTCGCGGCCCGCGGACACCCAAAGTAGTGCAATTTCGTAGTGATAGTAGCAATAAGTTTTGGTTGTGAGCCCGACACGAACGCGTCGCTGGTTATGGTACTGGTGCTACTGCCATCTTGTCCTTTCCTTGTGTTATGTAATGATTTGATGAATTATTGTTGTTGCTGAGTATTATTTTAATGAATTTTTTTAAAAATAATGCTGGATTATATTGTTGAATTACCGATTTTAAAACATTTTTGTATTGCGATTGAAATGTAACAAGAAAACGTGACAGTTTATTTTATACCCATTCGATAAGATTGTTTTACATAAGTGCAGGACGTTGCGGGGACGCTCGATTTTAAATCACTGGGAAAACTGCCTTGAAATATTTTATTTTACTTAATTCTGATTTTAGTATTGTTAGTGCCATAAACGTAGTAAAATTAAGTTGTTTTTACAAAACAATTCTGTTAGTCTGTGATAATATGCAGTGTTTATCTTCGAGCTACTTAGGCGTCGGCTATGCTAAAAAAGCTTTATTAAATTAAAAATAATCACAAATAAAATATTCCCATTTACATGTAATAAACGTGTTTGTTATTTGATAGAAGTATAAGTATATTACTTTTCTTTACAGACAATTTCTACCTGCTTTTGTGGTTAAAAAACTATGAATAAAATTCTCTGGTTTCCAAAATTGTAACCAGAGATTTGGAATGGTTAAGAATTGTTAGTGTACCTTTCAAACTCATAGTTATTGAGGTTATATCAAAGAGAAAAAATTTGTGAACAGGTTCAAGTACACATAAAATTGCAAAACATCATTTGACGCAGTGGCGTGCACAGGGTTTGAAGCTAGGGTAGGCATTGGTAAGTCAGAATACCTATTTACTGACCGTCTTGATAAAAAATGACCATGGACGTATTTCCACTTGGGTAAGCAGTGCTTTTATGCCTCTATGAACTGCACGCCACTGATTTGACGCCAGGCATCTGGTAGTTAATAACAAAAAAATATTATCTTTCTGTCCATTACATTAAGGTGTATAAAATTTCATAATATAAATTTTATTGTCCTTCGACAAACAATATTATTACAATCATCTTTGTTACGTCACGTCATGTACACATTATGTGGTAAAATATATTACAAACGTATTGTATGAAATATACCCATTATACTAAGATGTTATGCAGTTTTATCATTGATGGTTATTGGTTGAAAGCATTGCTTGAAACGATTTAGGGCCTCCGCCCACGTCAGGCTAGTTTTAAGTCCGATAATTACGCTGACTTTTATCACTCGCACACTCGTCACTTTATCGGTGGCTATCGAAGGGCAGTGCTCGTCATTAATTCACAGAGTGTCGGTGAATAGCAAGCGTTAGCGCATACATTTCCGAAAGTTTCAATTTCCACCTACAGTCGGATCGGCCAGGATGCACTGATTTTGTTTTTGACCGATTTTTTGTAGGACGTGTGCGTTTCAGTATTGAAATCTGTAAGTTTCATTTTTTGACGACAAAGATCGGTCGCCGACTGTCTGATGTGCGCGGGGCGCCACTTGTATTTGAGATAGCAATGCTATATAATATATTCCCACTAAGTTATCTGGCTCAGTGGCCAAAATTGGAACTAATTTTTATGTCTGTTTAGTTTTTTATTTTATTTTTAATATATGCTAGCGACGCTGTCACTGGATCAGATAAGTTTGTGGGACTATACTAAACATTAGATCGCTCAATACATTAACAGACTTGCAAAAATAGTTGAAGTAATACTTATTGCTTTTGTAATCAATTTTCTTACGCATAAATGCACATCTTCATCTAGGAACATATGCCTTAGCAATGTATATGCCTTGTTTTGTTCAGAAGCAAATAACAAAGCACTCATAACAAAATTAATGTAGGAAATATGTATGAATATAGGCGCCAGTACAGAATTGGTCTGAATTGCTGTTGAAACCAAACAGTCTTTTGGTGAATCTATAATAGACTATCAGTTATTGAATACTAGCTGATGCCCACGACTTCGTACACGTGGAATGAGGTTTTTGGTTCCCGCGGGAACTCTTTAATTTTCCGGGATAAAAAATAGCATATGGTCGTTTGCCCACCGACCGTCCGTCACCCGAGCGCCGCGCCTTGAGCCGTCATCCCGGCCGCCGAAGTTTCGAGTAGTTCGGTGCGACCGCTGGAACTCGGCCCTAGATTGTGACGGGCCGATGTGCCGGCAATACAAAACACATTCGTTCTTCTCCACACACTGCCGTCACACGGTGCCGTTCGCCCGGTTTTTGTTTTGTCTATCATAATTCATAACCGTATCATATTATCATAACAACAATGGCTAAGAAATTTAAATGACATTTTACCTACTCGTTAGTAGAAGTTATAGAAAGTATTTAGAACTAGCTGATGCCCGCGACTTCGTCCGCGTTTAAGTGTTTTATTATTCCCGCGGGAACTCCTTAATTTTCCGGGATAAAAAGTAGACTATGTCACTCTCCAGCCGAGCGATCGCGTAACTTCTGCATCAATCATTGTTACAGTATCAATTGTTGTAGTTGGCTGAATTTATGGCATTCTTGCTGCGTCAATGGATTATGTCCAATAGTGGAAGAGTGTTAACCAATCAGCCGAGCGATCGCGTAACTTCTGCATCAATCATTGATACATCGCAATCACCTCTGATTGGTTAACACTCTTCCACTATTGGACATAATCCATTGACGCAGCAAGAATGCCATAAATTCAGCCAATTACAACAATTGATACTGTAACAATGATTGATGCAGAAGTTACGCGATCGCTCGGCAGAGGTGATTGCGATCGTTACACTGTAGCTGTCATTTTTAGCCGATCGCCCTGCAGGGTCCTCAACTATACCCATACCAAAAATCACGTCGATCCGTTGCTCCTTGCGGCGTAATTGAAGGACAAACCAACAAACAAACACACTTTCACATTTATAATATTAGTATGATGTTTATGGATAAAACCAAGGATGTGTCCAAAGACAAGATTATGCGAAAGAAGTATTTTTGGAGCCGAACTTCGATCGTACAAAAGCAGAAGAAATGAATGAACATAGCCATCCCTACAAAAACGCGCCTACTACGCGCGATAGCGAGATCAAACAACCGCCGAGTTCGGTCGCGGTGGACGGACACAGGATCGCCGTCACGTCGTTCCGAACTCGCTGCAAAATAGTCTCGTTTCTCGTCGACGGCGGCGGTGGACAAACGCCCTGTGGTATTCCAGACTATAAGCTATCTCTGTGCCAAATTTCATCCAGATCCGCTCAGCCGTTCTGGCATGATTGAGTAACAAACATTCATCCATCCAAACTTTTGCATTTATAATATTAGTATAGAATTAGTATAGATCGAAATATTTTCATTATTACAATTTGTTCACTGTTTCAGTCTCTGGGTGTCCTTAGTTTCAACACAATGAAAATCTTGGTTTCAAGGCACATTCATACAAAGCGCAGTGTAGTAGTTTTTCTAAAATGCTACAAATTAAGTCCTGTAGATTAAAATATTTTGCCTTTGCACTTTACGTTTTGGAGATAAAGCTGGGAACATTTACAGAGTAGACTGCGCCATCATTGTGCCTTGCATTTGAATGCCAGTTCAAGAAAGTTAAAATATATTTTTGAAACATAAGTCTGTTAATGATTTTCGATCACAGAACGTTGCAAATTATAGTCGATAGAATAAAAATTTCGTAGGTGTTTGGTACCCGTAAAGCTAATGTTGAATTGTATCGTTGTTTGCTAACTTTAATGTGTGTGTGCATAATTTCGGGCATCATTACTCCTAATGTTAATTAAATTATAAGGAAATGTTCGATGAAGTACGTGCCTAAACATACAATAAGTTATTGTTGTTACATTTCTCTAACAATATGACGATCATGTAAATACGGCGCTGTTCGTAGTATACTAATATAATACGTTTTTAAATGAACTTTGTTTTATTTTGAACGAATAACCTATATTATATATAACTCTGCCATAAATCCCATCTTTGTGTCGAAATCTTCGACTAGGTCGAAATTGACGAGACGGCTTGTGGGGTAGGTACGGTGAGGGTTGTGGGAGAGTGACATTGAGAGCGAAGCTGAAGGCCTTGTAAACGTCAACTGTCACCCCCTCAGTACCGGCCTTTTTAAATACGAGTATACCTACTAATCAAAGCTACCCGCCATATTATGATCTCTGGTTTCATAGTGGAAAGGATGAGCAGCGAATCTTTAAACTTTTACTTAGCAAAAAATTCCTTGCGGTGCTTTAAGCCTGGAGTCGACTACAGCCGAATCGCGTAATGTTTCGTTCGCGTTGCGGATGGGCCCGACTCAGCACGACTGGGCTCGTCGAGCATAGTGGACGCCAGCCTTTTCATGGTAAAAACTAAAGATGTATGCCAATCAGTCAGGCCGATTCTGTTGTACTTGTACACAATCTCTAAACTTAGAATGACAAACATATTCATGTCCCTTTCTTTATATTCGCTGCAGAAAGGGACAGAATTCGCTATAATCCGCCACAGTAGGTTAGTCTATGTGGTACAGTGTGTATTTTGCACTTGTAGTTTGTGATATTCACCACACCACACAAATCTTAATTACTCTCAACATACGTTTCACTCAGACACCGGAGCATCTTCAGATGTAGACTCGATAATGCACGATTGTAAATCGTTTTACAATCGTGCACGGACTTCCGTAAAGTAACGCCTGTTTCTATCCAATATTTACAAGACTGTTTACATTTTGTAACTCGTAAGTTACTCATATACCCGATTCACGTGAGTAAAACTTACAAGTGTAATCCTTATACTATTAAATGGAAACACTGGTTCTCCACATAATAATTATTTATTACTTTAATTTATCAATTTAAGTACACGAACAAGGCAGCCAGCACCATTACAGAGTGTACCATAGAACATGCAGGCAGTGATACCATGTTCTGCTCGCTTTTAGTTTCCATCAAACAATAGGTACATAGTTGAACTTGTTTCGAACGCGTTACACAGCGTATGCCAGTGGCGCTACTTGCGGGCGCGGGGGCGGGGCCGGGGCCGGGCGCGCGGGCGCGGCCGCGGGCGGCGGCGGCGCGCGCGCGCCGAGCGGCCGCGCTCCAGCTGCGCGGACATGAGCTCGGCGAGCACGCCGCGCTCCGTCAGCATGGACAGGAACGTGCAGATGAACTCGTCGTAGTTGTGCGTGCGCCGGCAGTCGTCCACCTGGCGGTACCCAAACACACTAGTCGAGCCTTCCGGCTTCCGTTTTCCTTCAACCTTCAAATCAAGAGTGAATAGGCATCTTCTACGCAAGCGCGCTTCACCTTAGGCTGCATTACCACTTGTAAGCAAGTCTGATTGCAGCCAAGCGCTAGCATATATATAAAAAAAAAAAAAAGAACTCGGAGTCGACTACAGCCTTATGACGTCGAATCGAATCGAGTCGCATTTGTTCCATAAAGGTACAGGACGTGAGTCGAATCGAATCGCAATAATTCGCCACCTATATAATCATACTAATATTATAAATGCGATAGTGTGTTTGTTTGTTGGTTTATTGGTTTGTTCTTCAATCAGGCCACAACGGAGCAACGGATCGACGTGATTTTTGGCATGAGTATAGTTGAGAACCTTTTATCCCGGAAAATTAAGGACTTCCCGCGGGAAGCAAAAAAACTTCAACCACTAGCGGGCATTAGCTAGTTTACTATAAAACTGCGTCGATTAGAGGCGTACCGAAGTGCGCCGAGTCGATATTAGATTTTATGCGATTCGGCTGTAGCTTAGCTTTCACGCTAGGCCTAGGTATGCTAAAATTTTCATTGTGAGTGTGAAATATGGTGAGCCAAATTTGGGCGCCATGCCATACGAGAATTTCGTCCCCACACACATTGTCGTCCACAACTTAAGTCATTTGGCATCATGACATTTTGACTGTGAGTGCGAAATCCGTGCACCGTGGCTTCAAGCCGCGATGACTTAAGTATGCGGACCCCGTCGATCGAGTCATATAACTACCGCAACAATGTAAGCGGTAGTTAAATGACTTATCATTAATAATTAAGATTTCGAGGCTTTATTTAGCTGTTTTACGCAATTTTTTGATTAAAATTTTACCTTATACATATCTCGTTTATCATTCTCATCGTTCAGAGCCTGCTGACACGACTGCACCTCGTTGACTATTGCACTCATGAGCGAAGTGAGCTCAGAGTGCGTGAACAGTAGTTTCCTCATGCGGTACGGTTGGTCGGGCGCCGCCTCGCAGCACAGTACTACGGGCAACTCGTTGCTTTTGACTAGAGCCGTTGTGGAAGTGGGGTAAATCTGTAAATAACAATCAAGCTAATCAAGTCAAGTGGGGTACGTCCACATTGACCAGACTCTGTGGAACGATTGCGGAGAAGCCGCATCAATGCTTCAAACCTCAATGATTGTTGCGATTGGATAAGTTTATGGTATTTTATTTTCTCTTATCATTGAATGGTATAGTCAAACTTATAGCTAACCTTATCCAATTGATGTTCAAAGTTCATGGTAGGTATTCTATTTTTTCTTATTATTGAATGGTACAATCAAACGTATCCCACGTCGGTAGGGACTAGTGGAACAGGCCATCAAATTGCTGTACACACCATGCATGCGTGAGAGTTGACCACAATGCGTGATGATAAAATAGGCAACTCTTTGATGAACACATCTTTAATTGGTCAATTTTGATAGCAGAGGGAGAGAGAGAGTCTATTAAATTAACTAAAGTAGAGAGTCTATTTGTGGGGAAGTGGAATCTAAGCCATAACAGAATTAATTCTATATTTCTCAACAAAGCTGAAAACTTTACTTAATAATAAGCTTACGTAATAAGCTTACTTACATCCGATAGTATTTGATTCTCTCCATTTATACAAACAAATTTTACAGCTGTACCCGATTCCACAGGATCAGCTGAAATTAACAATAGTAAATATTTGTAATTAATTATTTTTGCTATAGTATTTATGATGCGACTCATACATGTAATAATGTAAAGCGCAGACACCTCAGTTTGGTAGACAGACGACATCGACAAACGAGTCGCTGGATTTAGGCGGATCAATGCTTCAAACCGGAAATCCTTGCAAGAGACCTATGCCCAGCTGTGGACGTTTCTTTTTTTTTTATCCACTACAAGTCAGCCCTTGACTGCGATCTCACCTGATGGTAAGTGATGATGCAGTCTAAGATGGTAGCGGGCGGTAACCTGTTAGGGGCATGGCAGTTATATTAAACCCATACCCCTATTCGGTTTCTACACGGCATCGTACCGGAACGCTAAATCGCTTGGCGGCACGTCTTTGCCGGTAGGGTGGTAACTAGGCACGGCCGAAGCCTCCCACCAGGCCAGACCAGGGAAATTCAGAAATTATAAATTTCCGAACCCTGCCGGGGTTCGAACCCGGGAGTCGTCTATCGGTTAACGACGACGATACATAAGAATATTAGCAAGAACCATCAAATGGCAAGAACATTATTAAATTGCTATATCAGTGGAATAACTTGCTATAAAGGTTAAGGAAAACATCGTGAGGAAATCTGCAAGCTGTCAGTTTTCCATAATGTTCTCTCTCTGTTTGCGAAGTCTGCCGATCCAAATTTTGCCCCCATTGGCTTATGACTGAACCCTTTCTCTGAGAGGAGACTCATGCTCAGTATTGGCCTAATGGGCCAGTCTGGTTTGAGACATGAGATTAGGGATGTTTTGGATATGAAATAATTATTTCATTTGATTTTTAAAGGTGTAAAAATGTAATGATTTGACTTTATTTCTTGGTTACCATTGAGAACTACAATCTGTCGGCTCGGCCAAGCGAAAACTTGTTATAACGTGTCTCATTTAAGACCTCGACCGTATCCAAAATTATTATACTTTTAAATATCGATTCAGTTACAGTTTCAGATATTTACATTTATTTCGGATATCCGATAGTTCCGCTTACGGTTACGGCCACATAACATCCCTGGTTGTGATCAGATGATGATGATTATAAATATTAAATTGATTATACCTAGAGTAAGGCTATCGTCATACTGTGCTCGATCTGTTGCGCCTATTTCTATAGTGATGCCTTGTGTGAAGTCTATGTCCAGGGATGACACTTCCGAAGCATCAAGAGCATTCAGGATTGCGTCTTCCGATATTTGTATGCAGTTATCGTTTGTCTTGTCGTTGTGATTACTTTGGGATGAATCTTCTGTGAAATTAGAAACATCACAATATAGTTTTTACTAATCAATTTTGAAGAAAAGTTCAGAAAAGTTCAGTGCATTAAAAATGAATAATGTGGCCGATTCTGTATAACACAATCTCTAAACTAAACTAAAATGGCAGCTTTAAATCTAGTTCTGTCCCTTTCCGTAGGGAGTAGTATGAAAGGGTTAGCAATATTTGTAATGCTCTAATTTTAGTTTAGTTTAGAGATTGTGCACTACAGAATCAGCCCCAATGAATATACTCGTACACTATGTCTATAGGGTTAATATTGCGTGCCTGGCCCATTGAAATTTGCTTTGGCAATCGTAAGGAATTATTTAAATAATCCTGCATAGTAAACATAGGCAACAACATCTTCTTTCGTTTCTGCCTGGCAAGATTTCGGTCCACCCATGGAATGCCTAAATTCGGTGTCTAAATCTCGCTACTTTGAAAACCTGCCTCTGAAACTTGTAATCTGGAAACTTGCGAGACAGAAACCGAAGTCTTGGCTTTGGACTGAGCACCCTTTGAATTTGTGCGGTGTGTCGCGATGTGCTTACTCAGCTGTAGACTATAAATATTGTAAGAATTTCTTTCTTATAAAAAATAAAAGATATCGTAAGAAAATAAAAGTAAGCCTTGACCTAATGCTAAGTAAATAAATTCTATTAGTTTCCACACTTGGACCGTTTTGCATGCAAATTGCATTTTCCAGTGCCAGAAGGCTGTCTATTGTTTTAAAAAGAATGAGTAATTACCATAAACCTGAGATGCATCAAGGTGGTGTGATTGGGGTCATACATTTGTTATACAAACTAAAGGCAAAGCAAGCAAACTGAGCCCATGTAAAACATAAGAACTGGCGATTCCTGATAACAATGCCACAAAAAAAAACGTTTTTGTATTGGATTGTGCTAAGGCTGTACCCACAAACATTTTTGTTTCGCCATACAAACTGTATATGTAAATATAGAAACTTACTACTTAGTGGGATTCGCCACTTGCCTCGTATACATTGGCAAGGGAAGGTGGTTGGGGTATTTAATTCCTACAGATACAATTAATACAATCAAAGAAAAACGTGAGTTTAGACAATGCCTAATATGTGGGATGTACCCAACCATAAAGACGTATTAACGTAAAGTACAAATTACAATGTATACTGAGGTCCTATATAATAATATATAAAAATACATCAGAACTTTGGATAGAAAGAAAAAAAAATTTTTTTTTATTACTTACCAACCAACTCCCTGTTTTTATTAATTAAATGTCTTAAATGTTTGCTAATCTTTGATATTGCCTCTTTCACTCTTCTCTGATTCACCTCTAAAGCGCTTAGTCTCTGTGTAAGTGCTATCCTTCTGTCTGGTACTACTGCCATGAGATTAAATCTAAAACAGAGAAATAATTGGAGTGGTTCAACTTGTGGACCAAATGAGATTCATTTATCTATTTGAAAGCATGTTACAAAAGTTGTTTTGAAGTATACAGAGTTTTGTATTAATGATAAATGAATGTACAGTGTAAACTCTATATAGCGACACTGATGGGATTGCACATTTTATGGCATCATTGAGAGTTGTCATTAAATGGAGAAAATAAAAGTCAGTATTATTTTACTATTATAAAATTATTAATATTAAATATTGTTCACAGTTTGAAAGTTTGTAAGCAACTAAGAATATGATAACATCATAAATAATGAATAACAAACTAACAACTAGTAGCTGTGCTTAATAATGACATATTGTTTTTGTTATTATAGAGTGGGTGTGATGCTACCTACATAGAGTGTATCATTGTATGGACAATATTATCTCTGGACCCTGATAAATGGGAACACAGAGTTGGATGTCAGTTATCAACCTTAAAATACCCTGAATAGATAGAATGCTAACTCAAGACAAAATAACTTGGATCTCTAGTGGTAATGTGCTCTAAATTTTAGAAAAAGCCAACCCTAATTTAGGTGGGTGGTGGTGGTTTCAACCCACCCATGGGTCCATATATCACTTTAAGAAAGCTGAGAATACCTAATGTCATGCACTTGTTCCCCCGCATCTCGTCCTAGTCTTTCAGCCATCATCCTCCTAAACTTGTCAGTCCAATCCTCATCAGAGGCCCAGGGGCCGTGGTCAGTGGGATAGGGTTTTAATCCATCCAACTCAAATAGAGAGCCATTGATTGGCACAAAGCTAACAAAGTGGTAGGCTTCCCCTGGAAATTACTTTTTTATTTAAATACAATATATTGCGTAGTTATGTGTATAAACTCATTACTTGAATAGTAAACTCATTGCTTGAATAGTTCTTACTCTACCCTCCCTCAGCAGAGCAACAGATTGATGTGATTTTTTGCATAGATATAGTTCAAGTCCTGAAGAATTACATAAATTACTTTTACACTGGACACTCAGACTTCCCGTAGACAAAGAACAGGCACTAGCTAATAAGTTTATCAGATAAACATCTGATGAGATTTAAAATCTGGATATTTAAGTAAATAATATGATAGTTAGGTAATAACCATATTATGTGGTGATTTAAAATGTTTGTGCCATAAAATAGTGACAAATTGTGTGTCCTTTTGGAAAAACTGACCTGTGAAGCGTCCAGTTGAGACGCCAGCATTTTTGTCAGTCTTTTTGCGAGCTTGTGGTATAGCATGTGAATTGTGAGCACAGGCAAGTTCTGGAGTATTTCCTATTGCCCATCCTTTGTTCTCTGGATTCATACAAAGTGTATGATGCTGAAATGTTATTGTGATTGCAGAAGAGAAGTGCTCACTTAAAAACTTCATTCATCAAAATACCACAAATACTGAAGTAGAAGGTTGATAGTTAAACCAAGCAGTAGACTTAATCTAATAAGATTAAGTCTTAATCATAAGATTAAGTCTTAAGTCAAGACTTATATTATTAACATTAAATAATTAGCGCTCTATGTGTAAAATCTCATTTATACAGCTAACCTTTAACCTGCTAAGCGTTTCCCCTAAATGAAGGTTCGGACAATTTAACAATATTGATAACAAAGCATGCGTTGCGCAGCTGTTTGGCACCATTTGTTGAGCGAAAAATATGTTATTGATAGTTTCCTCATCGCGAACGAAGCTTTCAATTTGCTCGACAAACTTACGACGCGATCGCCTCTCTTCAATCCATCGGAATAGAAAGATAAACCCGTAAACTGGACTCTCTAAGGGTTTATGTAAGTCATATATTTCTTCAACTTGAACACCTTTAACTCCGAAATCTTCTAGCAGTAAAGTAAACAAGCCTGGATCGCTCTCCAATTCTAACCACCCCTCTGTTAAGCTATTTAATTCCACAGGCATCGTTTTCATATATGAAGCACTTATTTTAAATTGCTGGTTGAATTTATTCGCAATCCGATATTTTATTGCATTTTCATGTGTAATCAGCACCGAGTAATTAGTGGCAAGCAGTGTTGGAATCGGGCTCCCATAAAATTATTGTCTATGGAAATTAAAATTATACTATTTACCAAAAATTATACTACGTTTTGTTTTTGTGTTGACTACGTTTGCTGTGGCGGGAAATTTAAACTGAACGGTTTTATCGGTTTCGAAGCTAGGCTGTAATAATAATTTTGAATTGTTTATTTCATACCCCCCTGCTACACACTGCCCGAGTGACGTGTCACGTGGGAAGTAGCGTGGGACGGAGGCAGAGACGTCGTGTGGCAACGATACTCGCCATGCTCTCGCCACGCTCCTCGTCCTCGCGCATCGCTCCCTGTTTTGTCGGTTTTTTGGGCGCGAGTCAAAAGGACTGGCGATATGAGCGCGAGAGACCTCCCACACACTGCCCGCTACTCATTCGCAATCGAGCGCCCGTAGCAGAAGCACGCGCAATCATGCCGTCGCCGCCGCCGCCAGCCGATGTTTTATGTTTTAAGTATATTATGTTGGTACCTATACCTACATTATGATGCCCGTGACTTCGTCTGCGTGAATTAAAAAAGTTCCTGCGGGAACTTTTTAATTTGCCGGGATAAAAGTAGCCTATATTGTGTTATTTCAGACTATAATCTATTGATGCCCGCGACTTCGTCCGCGTGGATTGAGGTTCTTTGGTTCCCGCGGGAACTCTTATTTGCCGGGATATAAATTAGCCTCTATGTTATTCCATAAGTATATTAGTATAGAGAAGCATGTTTTTTAAAAGTACTAGCTGATATGATGAAAACTATGCCTATGTCGATCTCTGAGTCCTAAACTATACCCATGCAAAAAATCACGTCGATCCGTTGCTCTGTTGCGACGTGATTGAAGGACAAACCAACAAACAAACACTTGGTAGAGGGGATGAAAGTCAAAATATATGTACTTAGTTGTAATTCATTAACGCGTAGTCTGATTTCATTCATTCTTTTTTGTTCGAAAGTACGTACTTACTACTTACCTACTTTAAAAATTGATCTGTAAAAATTTCAAGGTCATTGGGTTTGTAGTTTAGAAGCATTGATGTAGAATTTTAGTAGTATGTTTAGAAGTATCGAAACTATCATTATACACAGCAATGAACGTCCAAAATAACTTGAAGCCTATAATGTGTTATTTTTTGCATGGGTTGGTATACCTAGTTGAGGACCTGGCCCCTTATTCTCTAACTCAGTGGCTATCAGAAAATGAAAGACACTGACATATTTATTATCCATTGAATGTTCGCTATGAAAATGTTATTATTACTTCATAGCAAACCTTCAATGGATAAAAAATATATGTATGTACTTTTTTCCCGGAGTGTATGTTTAGGCACACAATGGGGCAAATAAAACACTAACTTTAGCAATTAGTGGTTTTAATGTTTATCCGTCGATGGATGTAAAACGAATGAAATTGCATAATGGGGACTATCGTTTCTTTGCTCACCAGTTGGCGCCACTGTTGACTAAGGCCC
Source organism: Erebia ligea (assembly GCA_917051295.2). Classification (NCBI taxonomy): domain Eukaryota; kingdom Metazoa; phylum Arthropoda; class Insecta; order Lepidoptera; family Nymphalidae; genus Erebia; species Erebia ligea. The sequence continues at coordinate 7,924,170 of OU785233.1, read as the reverse complement.
AGAGGTATAGCTGTCAAAGGCGACTTTATAAGATCGGCGCCGAAACAAAGTTTTAAATCTTGAATCTCATTATGTTTAATAATTTATAACTATCATCATAATATCGAGTAGCTAGTTCCGCAATGTTGTGCAGTTCCGTTTTGTTCGGAAAAAAAGGAGAACACATGTTTCCAAAAGATAAAACTGTTCTAAAACAGTGGCTAGTGGCGTTTCGCAGGAATTCGCAGGATTCTGAGGAATTAATTATATAGGCACTTAATAAATAAAATAAAAATAAATTAATTACTTATTAAACTTATATTTATCCTTCCCTTTCCCTTTAAAACACACTGCTATACAAAAAAATATTAAACATTGTACTTAAATCCATACAATGGATATGATACTGAAAGATGGTTGAGTTGTTAGTTGAAACTACTAAACAATGGTAGATACTAGATTAAGCTGGAAAATTTTCTAGCAATAGCAGGTATCATGTATGTATGATAGTAGGGGCTACTTTCTTTCAAGCAATAAGTATTCATTATTGATCATTTTTATGTGCTTATAATAATTATCACACTGATAAACTCATCATAAAGAGAAAGTACATTTCACTTCCAATACTGTTAGTTAGTTCTCCAATTAATCCTTCTGGAGAAACCTGAAATGAAACATCTAATATTAATCAAGAGAAATACCTACTATTATTAAATTCTGGTCATCTCACACATAGTAATCTGATCCCAAGATAGGTGTGTTCTCGTTAGTGATACCTACTGTGGGTACATAACCAGAGACATAGGTATATTTCAATATCATGTAGTAAGTGTGTCCTTGATGTGCATGAAACCCATAACCTTTCATGCAGAAGTCTTAGTAAGTAAATATATATAATACCTATATTAGGTAAATATATGTAAAAAGAAAAAACATAGCTGTTACCTCGGCAAACAAGCATACTTTTGGCAAAAATAAGTTTGGAAACAGTAAACAAACTAACCTCTGAATTAGCTGCTCTTTGAAGCCGCCTATTTTTGCGCCTCTTTTTCTTAATTCCGCTTTCAAAGCGTTCACATTCATCGCCAAATAATCCATATTTGCGATAATTTCACGAAGGAGATCACTTTTCAACAGGTAAATTAAAGAAATTATAATTTATGTCACGAAGCCCGCCAAAACCAGTGAAAAGTGAATGATATTGGACCTCACGCGACACCAGCGCCCCTAGCGGCAAATTCATACGCGATAGCCCCCATTAATAAAGTCAAGTACAGTGTTGACAAACGCCTGTTAAAGTTTTAGAGCAATTATTGTATGTGATAAACTAGTGTTCCGAAGTGGCCAGGCGTCTGCGCCGGAACACGTTGCAATAAGGAGTTCCCGTGGGAAGTCGCGGGTATGAGCTAGTTTATAATATTAGTATGGATTTTGAACTTAGAGCTTATTATTTTTATATAATTTAATAGGTACATTTATATAGTTAAATATGCTAAACAAGGATAGCGCGCACGCAGCCACAGTTTCAACCTCCATTGTGTTATACGTGTAGCAAGTGCAAATGACCTATATACCTATATTATGTTTTAAATAAATCATGTTGGTACCTATACCTACATTATGATGCGCGTGACTTCGTCTGCGTGAATTAAAAAAGGTCCCGCAGGAAGTTTTTAATTTGCCGGGATAAAAGTAGCTAGGTATATTGTGTTATTTCAGACTGTAATCTATGATGCCCGCGACTTCGTCCGCGTGGATTGAGGTTCTTTGGTTCCCGCGGGAACTCTTTAATTTGCCGGGATCTAAATTAGCCTCTATGTTATTCCATAAGTATATTAGTATAGAGAAGCTTGTTTTTTAAAAGTACTAGCTGATACCCGCGACTTCGTCCACTTGGAATAGGTTTTTTAATTCCCACGGGAACCATTGAAATATTATACGAGAACTCTGTAATTTTCCGGGATAAAATGTAGCCTATGTCGATTTCCGGGTCCTAAACTATAGCCATGCAAAAAATCACGTCGATCCGTTGCTCTGTTGCGACGTGATTGAAGGAATTAAATATGCTAAACAAGCATAGCGCGCACGCAGCCAGTTTCAACCTCCATTGTGTGTTACGTGTAGCAAGTGCAAATGACCTAGTGCGGAGCGTCGCGATTAATCGCGCGAGGAGAGCTGTGTGTGGCCACGGAGGGCAGCAACGCGGCAGAGCGAGGGCGTGCTACGCGGCAGCGCAAGGAGCATAGTGTAGCGGAGGCAATAGAAATAGTATGTATATTCATACAACTAGAAGGATCACTTATGTGTTTTTGTTAAACAAATTCACACCTTTTTACTTAAATAATAAAGTTCAATTTAGATTACCTTTCACTCATAAGGAATTTCGGTCTCGACAAGGACTCACTTTTTCTTCGCGCGTCCCGTTCACTCTCGTGTTCACTATTGTGTCTCGTTCAATTAATAATAATTATGGTGTCATGCCAGTGTAGCGGTAAGAAAGAGACAACGCCCCTTAATATTAGCTCTCGTTCGGCTCGCGTTTCGTGCGTTAGTGATCCTTCTAGTTGTAATACATACTATTTCTATGGTTTATTTACAATAAATAAAATAATAATAGGGACTTAGCTTTGACTGTAGAGGGCAGCACTTGAAACCGCCCCCGTGCCGCCCCCTAGTGGCAATTTTTTTTGTCATATTATTTAGTAAACGGCTCTGGGTTCTTGCCCTTCTAACCCTGTCATTACTTCTCGTTTTCATTTGATGTAGCCATTCGGAAAAAAGTCCGTGCATTAGGGGAAAATGTTAAATAAATAATTGGGTATTAAAATTATGGTATTTTCGCGTACAATCCAAGCATTACGATACTATATACTACGCAACATAAAATTATGGTACAAATAGTATAATTATACTACGGAATCCAACCCTGGTGGCAAGCCTAAAAACAATTTTATTATTATATAAGTACCTATTGTTAGCCGAAATAATTTAAGCCCTTTTTTTTATTTAACTGGTTTTACGGCTCTGGGTTCTAGCCCTTCTGAGCCTTAATCTTAGCCCGACAACTACAGACCACCGTAGACAGAGAAAGAGATATAGACAGGGCGTCAAAAAACCGGTCAAGTGTGAGTCAGACTCGCACACAAAGGCAAACCACCACGCAATATAAATTATTTTAGAAAATAACAAGAAAGATAAATCAAAACTCTATCTAATCTAATATTATGGCACTAAACTTGTAGCGTCTGACAAATAATTCGACACCCTATTCGACATAATATTATTACTATCTAGGAGGCATGCGTTTTGCAACGACTTTGAAGGGACAGTTAGCAGTTAGCACATCAACCCGTGCGCATTTCAAGGCAGTAGGTAGGTACTGCCGCCTATTGAAGTTTGAACACGCAAACGGAAAACGCCAAACGGCATCCAGTCAGCGACGGTGTCTCTATGGTTGCCCAGATACAGACTCAGAGAGGAACTATCCGAAGAACATTTTGCTCATTTCTACATGAGTCATATCTCATAGTTCTTGAAATTCTTCAACGCGGGGGGCAGGGGCTAGCATGGGCCGGAGATAAAAAAATTATCCCCCGATTTTATCCACTGACAAGAGATAAAATTAACCTATTCCACTTCTCAGAGCACGGCAACAGGGGAGAGGAGAAGTTTATCCCCGTTTGACATTTCACGGGGATTCGGGGGAATATTAATCCACCGTTATTTGGGGTTTTTATTTATTTAATTAGGAATAAAAAATTTATCCTTTCCTCGGGAAGAAAATTGTCTCGGCCTATGCTAGGGGGGCAGGGTTATCATCTCCATAGACTTATATTGTTTATGTCGAATAAATTACAGGGATGATTAATGTTTTAGAATGATAATGGTTTGCCGAGGAATTTGCACTTTTAAACCTTTTCTGCGTTGGATGTTGGTTTTAGGTTATAGGTACCGGCTGAATCGAGCCTATAGGTATCCACACACTGCAAATAAAGTTATTATGACGAAGGCGGAAGCGAATTTGCTGTAAACATGGATGAAGACGATATTCAACTCTTTTACCTCTCTCAGAAACCTTGCACTAGGCGTCGTCGCGCGTCGGTACAGTAATCGTTAGATAAGCCTGTTATACGAATCCTATTATTTAAAGCAGGCATGATGCGAATGAAGGCCACTTTCATAGCGATACGAACGGGTTTCTTTATCATACCTAATAAATATGTATCTACTTTAAATGTTAAATACCTAGGTATTTAAAAAGCAATTTACACTTATGTAGTTACCTACTTATTGATAAAGAAAAGACTTATGTGAAGATGCGTTTCGAAATTCAACTTGCCACGACCAACGTATTATTTGAAAGGCTTTGGTGAAGTAGCCTGCCTCGTTGCTCTAGTGGTTAGCATCTTCGACTGCGGCTGACGAGGTCCCGGGTTCGAGTCCCGGTGTTGGGTGTTTCTGACTAGAAATTCTCGGTACTAGCCCGGAGTTAGGAAGTTGGCGGTGTTTCGACCCCCATGCCTCGGAGAGCACGTTAAGCCGTTGGTCCCACGGTTATTATCAATAACATGATCATGATCATGGTTAAAGCCCGCCAACCCGCATTGGAGCAGCGTGGTGGGTCTAAGCTCTAATTCTCTCTCTCCTATGGGACTGGAGGCCCGTGCCCAGCAGTGGGACGCTAATGGGCTGTAGTGGTGAAGTAGGTTGGTACTTAGTATTGTATACCTACACAATAAAGATCGTAGGTTCGTAGATGGTAGGAATTGTCTATCTATTTAGTTACCTACCTAAATAAGTATCTAATGGGGCTGATTCTGTAGTGCACAATCTCTAAACTAAACTAAAATTAGAGCATTACAAATATTGCTAACCCTTTCTTAATACTCCCTACGGAAAGGGACAGAACTATATTTAAAGCTGCCATTTTTGTTTAGTTTGGAGATTGTGTTATACAGAATTGGCCACACTATCTACTAACCTAAAATTAAGAAATCACGTTCGCAGCGAATCTTCCACCTAGCTATTGAGACAAAAGAATTTCAATTATTATTAGGTAGGTATTACAGCACATAATTTTAATTAATTATTCTACTCACTATTAGGGTAGGGACTAGGGACCTACCTACTTAGGTAGTTACAAAAGGTACTGTAAAGGTGCCTGTGCATACTTAGTAGCACAGAATAGGTAATACCTACCTACCTACATGAAAGTAACTACTCGTTATCAAATTATTATTTACTAGCGGTCCGCCCTGGCTTCGCACGGGTAGTACTAATCATCATAATAGTCCATACCTACCCAATAAGAGCCAGTCGGCACTGGGCAGCACGTCGGATTTTACATTCACCTCACCTACCGCGCCGCCCCTAAGTATTTCTGTTGCGCGTTACTTTATTTCTATGATACTTATCTTCTAAGATATTCGTCTAAATTAAATGACCAATATTTTTTATTTTTGATAAGGATTAATACTATGTCAGTAAAAACACCTTCGAAAGTGAAGCTTTGTTTTAGACCAAATTTGAAGAACATAAAAATGGATATTGTGAGTCAACCTTAAAAGATAAATATTAGGTATATCATTATATGCAATCGCCGACTTTTTTTAGAACTTTTTGAGAGGAACAATTCCACTATAAGTACATTATTTTCGTTTAACTTTTACTATTTACGCAGCGCACGCCACGGAAGCTCTCAGATCAGACGTTTTTTTCCGAATTAATTGACATTATTGCAATTTTCGTAGGGATCCCTAATTTTTTGAAAATAAAGTACCTAGGTATAGTCTATGTTACTCGCTGATAAAGTAGCTTTCTATAATAGTGAAATAATTTTTAAAATCGGTTGAGTGGTTTTTGAGTTTATCCATTACAAACAAACAAACAAACAAACAAACATGAAACAAATCTTTCCTCTTTATAGTATTAGTTTAGATAGGTACCTACTAGGATAAGTATAAGGTTTATGAGGCAGCCAATAAAATGACAAGGTTACTTTCGCAACAACATTTATTCTGAATGTACACTCGAATTTTGTTTTTTAAGGTATTTTAATGTACAAATAATAAATGCACAACTTCAGCATTGTAAATCTTAACATAAACTGGCAACTTATTAAATTGATGACGTTAATTAGGTATATCAAAGTTACAATAAAAATATTAGTTATTGGTCCCAATTTATTGCAAGCTCAGATCAATTTAACGTTACTTATGTAAAAGGTAGTTGATGAGGTGGTTGGTACCTCGGTAGTCGGTAGTCGGTACTCGGTACCTACCTACTTATATATGTATTTCATTTACAGTTTACCTACTGTTAGGCCAAATTAACACATTATTTATTCTTATCATTGGTTGTTAGATATCGTCAGTTTTACATTTAAAGTATTAGCAATGACGATGCGACGAGGTAGGAACATGTTAGATTAATTATTGAACTTTTCCCTTTTAAACGAACAATGTGAAATTTTTCCATAGGGTACCTACCTACTACTAATATATATTTCTGTACCGTAGGTGTAAGTGTGAACAGTGTGCATTTCCCACTGAAGGTTATTTACAATCTTCAGTAGGTAACCAATACGCACTGTAGGCAAGTATATAATTATGTGAACTCTACCTATACCTGTGTGCTTAGCATGCGCACAACGAGATTATCTCGCAACGAGAGAGAGAGATGTTGTCGTTGCCGGCAAATTTTTCATTTACCTACCCTAACTTGCACAAAATGCGGTAGGTACCTAAATTACAAGAAAAAAAAAGTCGACATGTACCTAAAGGTTCGTAGAGAAAAATACCACAGGAAATATTACTTTTATCTCTATTTTTGACGTAACGAGACAAGTAACCATGATAACTTCGGTAGACAGATAGAGATAACGGGTAGACATAATTTTACTCGTAGTGCGCATGCTAGCCATACTGAACTGTTCATTGAAATTTGAAACTAGGTAAGTAGGTACATTTCAACCAATAAAATCTAGTCTTTCCATAGCAAATGAAATACATATCCAGGCTCAAATGAAATGGGCAGGTACGTATACATTACAAAGGAAAGGTATTTTGGTGCTGGTACGCAAGAATTATAGCGAGTTTTACTTCCAACCAACTGCAGTCATGTCAGTGACTGACTCGGCCCATTGCATTGGTGATATCATGTTACCTTTGTACAGGAACCATAGACTCTTACATAGTCTTACTGATAGTAAATCTATGTCATCTATGTACAGAATATTATTACTGATAGGTGATGGATTAAATATTTTATCTCAGTGTAAAAATGAACTAAATTACATTATTATAGTAGGTACCTACCTAGGCTATTTTCGATTTAAATTGTGAAACATGTATAATAAAGTCTGCTAAAAATAGGTAGCTACTAGGTACACTACCTAGTACCTACCTATTTTTCCAAAATAGGTGAAGGTTCTCAATTCGGCGCGTATCGTTTTTTTTAATGATTTTCATTAAAAATAGGTAGGTGCCTTAGTTAAAATAGGTACCTAGCTGCTATGTTGCCGCTCAGATTAATGAATTCGTTGCTGTTTTTTTGTTACATTTTGAACCAAAATTAATTGAAAAGATTGAAGAGATTATATTATCTAAATTCTTTACATTTTTTTATACGTATGATAATGATATGTAGGTAACCTATAGTCGCAACTTATAAAGATGTAGGAATTTAACAATAGGTTTCAATTTCAATGTACCTAGGTACCTAAGTACTTACCTAATCATGAAAAAATTATATCAATTCCAAGTTGTGCAAAAAAAATTTGTACCTACAGATACAAATAATTATTATGCAAAGTGTTTAACAAAAAGTTTATTTATACTTAGTCATTTATTTAAGACTAGAATAGAAACAAACTGTTCTTTGACAGATAAAATACAACCGTACGCAATAAACAAAAACACGATCACCTTCGTCTATTTCATTTCCGCCATCTCAAGAGTCATTGATATGTGTATTATTTTAGTACCTATACCTACACATAAATAATGAAATTGTCACAAGTGTGTTAAACACAGTAAGTAGGTAGGTAAATAATAAAATAACGATACTGTTTTTCGTGCCAATAAATAAAGTTTAAACATGAACATTACCTAGGTACTTACTTACAGTTCGCCCGCGAGTTGAATGCAGAGTAAATGTATGTGTCACCATACATTTGCTCTGCATTCAACTCGTGCGCGAACTATAGGTCTTTTGAAAAGTCAAGCTACCTCGTACGTAATCACGTAGAGGTAGGTATATTAGGCAGATAGTCATTTCACTATAGTCAGTAATCAATAGATATTTTTCAGTATAAGGTATTTTCGGATAACTGCCCCCCGATTACGTAAGAATTGTCGATCAAATGGTATAGTACATACCTAAACGTATAAGAATGGGCAGACGAAATTGAGCTTTAATTCAATGCATTTATGGTTTATTTTACTTTGACGAAAATCTTTAACGTTTGATCGGCCATTCTAACATGATTGGGGGGCTGATCGTCAATTGTTTAGTTTTTTTTAATTACATAAAAGACATGTATGATGAACACGCGTTTCTTCAAATATTGAGCAAGTGAAGCACTTACGTTTAGAATAGTCGCACTAGTCAAACAAAGGTTGAAATTATCTAGATAATACCAATAATACTGTACCAAATATTATATTTTAAGATTACAAAACTAAGTACTTAGTTAAATATTAATATATGTAGGTTGTTATTTTTTTTAATGGCACAGTGCTTCCATTGATTCTATAAATGCTACATAAACATTTTTTAACTAAGGTAGGTAAAAGCTGCCCACATTATTATTTTTAACAATTAATAATAGAGTTCATGCTATGTGGAAGAAATTTTGTTACATAGGTAAGGTACATAATTATTTGCTCACTAAGTACTCAACAAACTAATTCATAAGAAGTTCTTTTTACAATAAATATATACAGCAGATAGGTAATTAGTAACTAAGTACCTAATTACCTATTATTCAAAGTTTTATTTTTTAATATCACATAAGTACGCATAGGTCCTACGCTCGACATCCTAATAGAAATAAATTAAAGTAAAATCGTTCCATGTGTGGATATGTTACTAAATGATACGATCAAAATAATACCGCAACATTTCAGTATTCCCGCGCAGTTCCGCGCGGGAGATCAACCGCTCACGCGGCGTCTAATGTATTTACAACTCTTACAAGTCACATCACATGAAACAGCAGTCGATTTAAAGTAACACAGCTTTCCTGCCGACCTTTCATCTGATCGCTTGCGGTGGTCTGTAGGGTGGTGGTGGGGTCTTGGGCACGGGCGCGTGCGCGTGCGACGCGTGGACCGGCACGGGCACTGCTTGCGCCTCGTCCAGTTGTCCGGGGATGATGGTGACCTCAGAGCTGAACGCGTGCGCGCTCTCTGCGGGACTTCGCGCGCTGCTGGTTGCCGGCAGCAGCCGCGCTGGGTTCAACTTGATGGCGTCATCGTACGTCGGCGGCGCGCCCGCTACCGTGTCGTAGTCTGGAGGCTTCTGCTGCATTGTTTCCTCATCTGGCATTGATATAACGTGGATGGGATCGTCAATCTGTAATGAAACAATATAGGATTTTTAATAATATGCATCTCGTAACAGCGGCTTAGCGGTGAGTTGTGACAACGCATATCAGTCGATTGCGATTGTTAAGCAACGTTGACCCAAGTCGGTAACTGGATGGGTGACCGAATTTAGACGTTCTTTGGTCTTTTCGTTTCCTCCGTGCCTCGGAGAGCACGTTAAGCCGTCGGTCCCGGTTATAATCACTAACACCATATAATAATCGTTACAAAAAGCTAAGAGTTTAAATACTCTTAGTCGAGTCGTATGCGGAATGACGTGGGAACAACCCACCGCATTATTATCCCAAGAAAACTCCTACCATTATGTGATTAATAGAAAGGGGTCACGAGTAATGAGGAATACGACGCAGAGAAATAGAGAACTCTATACATTAAAATAAGCCTAAATCCAGCATCAGTTTGAGGTTACCGACGAAGACCTCTAGACAGAGCATTAGGTAAACTACATAAAAGGGTAACTTACAGGAAGACAGTTATACTGACCGGCAGAAGTCGGCAGATGATCTTTAATAGGTAATCATTTTTCTTAGTAAAAGCTCGTAGTCGTTGGTGGTGCTATGAGTAATGAACAAAAAGCAGGCTCGTCCGCCAACATCGAAGGCCCGGCCACTGTATTTATGTATTTATTACTTGTGTGGTACTGTGTTATACCTAGATACCTACTTACCGCCATGTAAGTATAGGTAGGAGGAGCAATGCCTACTCTGCATTGCATTGTAAATCGCGGTATTAAATTACCTCGGTCGTATTTTCCACGGTAATGTATCAGATTTTCCTTATCATTACAATTTTTTTCATTATTAGGTACTTAATTATTTTGTACACGTGTACCACCATGCAACCTATCAATACAGGTTGCCTTAAGGGTAGAGATCACTCGTAGTGATAAGGCCGCCTTTACAACGTAACAAGTTGTAAATTTTGTCACGATTTGCGTTACCTCTGTTCTGTTGTTGCTGTTTCTGTGTAATATAGTGTTTTACTTGTAATAATTTGTAATCGTATCTACCTAGATTTTAAAAGAAAAATCTTGATTTTTATTACCATTTATCAATATAATACCGCACCAGCTCTGCGTAGTCCTTCGCCAGGCCCACTGATTACTTCTAGAGATATATTCTGGAAAATAGAAGGTAGGCACTTACTTGGTGAGTGTCTGTCGGCTCTGCGTAGTTCTCCGCGAGGCCTACTGATAATATAATAGGCCTTTCTAGAGATATATTCTGGTGAATAAAGGGTAGCAACTCACTTGGTGGGTGTCTGGCGACGCGCGGTCGTTCTGCGGCTGCCGAGCGGGGGACTGCAGCCAGCAGCGCATAGCGGCGCAGATGAGCAGCGTGCCGGCGACGATGCAGACCACCCCACGGGCTCTGCGTAGTTCTCCGCGAGGCCTACTGATAATATAATAGGCCTTACTAGAGATATATTCTGGTGAATAAAGGGTAGCAACTCACTTGGTGGGTGCCTGGCGACGCGCGGTCGTTCTGCGGCTGCCGAGCGGGGGACTGCAGCCAGCAGCGCATAGCGGCGCAGATGAGCAGCGTGCCGGCGACGATGCAGGCCACCCCACGGGCTCTGCGTAGTTCTCCGCGAGGCCTACTGATAATATAATAGGCCTTTCTAGAGATATATTCTGGTGAATAAAGGGTAGCAACTCACTTGGTGGGTGTCTGGCGTCGCGCGGTCGTTTTGAGGCTGCCGAGCGGGGGACTGCAGCCAGCAGCACATGGCGGCGCAGATGAGCAGCGCGCCCGCTACGATGCAGGCCACCCCCACGTAGCGTACGGGCTCTGCGTAGTCCTCCGCCAGGCCCAGCCAGTTGATCAGGGCGCCTGCGCACAGCAGGACCATGCCATAGCGGTATGGCCGCTGCGATTGTCTACCCTCATCTAAGGACATTCCTGAAACAAAAGAGCAAAAGATACTTAAGAAACGTTTTCTCAAACAAGCAAGTAGGTAAAGTATACGTACTTGACTCCATTGAATCGTAAAATGTTTTGATTTCAACATTATCAGTATTATACAGTTGTTATATTTTCGTTCACTCTGGTTATAGTCTGGTTGAATACAGCTACCTACTTACTTGAAAATTGAACAAGGCAATATATTAATATACTAGCTGATGCCCGCGACTTCGTCCGCGTGGAATAAGTTTTTTGATTTCCGCGGGAACTCCTTAATTTTCCGGGATAAAAAGTAGCCTATGTGCTATTCCAGACTATAAACTATCTCTGTACTAAATTTCATCCAGATCCTTTCAGCCGTTCCGGCGTGATTGAGTAACAAACATCCATCCATCAAATAAATATTATAAATGCGAAAGTTTGGATGTAGGTATGGATGTATGTTTGTTACTCAATCACGCTCCAACGGATGAACGGATCTGGATGAAATTTGGCACAGAGATAGATTATAGTCTGGAATAGCACATAGGCTACTTTTTATCCCGGAAAATTAAAGAGTTCCCGCGGGAACCGAAAAACCTCAATCCACGCGGACGAAGTCGCGGGCATCAGCTAGTACATCCATACATCCATCCAAACTTTCGCATTTATAATATTTATTTGATTAACAATCTTAACTCGTGTCGGATTATTAAGTTTGGTATTTAAAATCTTAGGTAGGTATTTCTATTAAAGAAGCTATGTAACGATGTTGATAATAGATAGGAAAATGAGAATCAAAACGTGTCTTGCGTAAGAATTACTGTTGAACCAAGACATTAAAGCATTTAGCGGGCATGGTAATGAAGCAGTGGTGGTAAACGTAGGTACATAGTAGGCAGTAGGTACAAAATATGCTGTAAGGTCATTACTCATTACATTCCCAATTTCCCTCCGTATTTAAAGGACAGGCTGACAGCACAGCTTGTGTTACACACAATATGATGATATCAGAGGGATAGATAATAAAGTAAGTACCTAACTCAAAGTTGTATTCAGTAGGCAAGTTAATATTCATCGAAATAAACCTGAAAGAGTAAAATCAAAGCCAAAAGTCATGTATTCAAAGTGGATATTTATTGTTTAGCAATATTTGCTAATTTATATAAAAAATATACAAATAAACCTAAAATAAATAACCAAAGTTGGTTCAAAGTTGGTTTTTGAATAACGTCAACAAAATAAAATTGCTCAATATAACAAACTAAGTAAATACGCAACTGATGGTGATAATTAAAAATACGCTATTTTAGAACAAAAGCTGCGAGAGCTCCAACCGTGCCCAAGTTTGAGAAAAGCCTGTAACGAACTCAGTCCGGTATTTTTTTAAATCATTGTAGATAGGCAATTAAAATAACGACATAAAAAATTCCTCAGAATTTTACCATCAAAGTTGGAAGTGACTTACTAAACGCATAGCTGATCAAAGCGGTGGAAAGCGCCTGTCATGCAGTAGACTAGGGCAATGGCATATTAAAACGGGATTTCGTTTCAATGGCCAGTGGGTTAATGAAAGTTGAGAAAGTAATGGATAACAGTAACCATGATTTGAGTTTAAGTATTTCTGCAAATCTAATGTTGTTAGGTATATTATAGAGGTTAATTTACAATATGACTACAATAAAATAGGTATGCAACCTAGTAATTAAGCTTGTTAAGTTTTCGGAATAAGTACCTACATCAAAAGATTCATCTAGAGCAAAAATTGGTGGTCAAACCTCCACATCAACGACTGACCTAGTGAATTTATATTTTAGGAATTAAGTTAGGCATTTAAATTTTGGAAGATTTAATGGTATGGATACCACTTATACCCACAATAATACCTACCATAAGTAAGCAAGGTACATAAGGTAGTAAGCTTGCTTTTCCTGCATGTTTAGAAGCGGGATTCTTAGAAGCTTGCATTCGTATGCTGCTCGCTGTACTATCTACTTACATTGATTGGTCTGTTTTAGCGGACTATAGCGAATTAAGCTTCTTTTTACATTGTTCCTTGGTTATTAAGCATTAAATTAAGTAAAAACAAGTAAAAAATGTATAAAAAAATATACTTATTTAGTAGGAAAACCTTAGAAATATTTTCTCGTTGGTAATCATTGCCGGTCACGTTGGACTAATTAACAAGGCACTTTTACAATACAATTTGAAAATACAAAGAAAGTACGGATAAAAGTTATGCGAAACAATTGCCCTTAATGGGAAGGAAACTCAAGACTGAGAAGTCTCGAAAGTCCGATACTTTATTAACCATTGTTTTTGGAAGGACGCTTAAGGAAATGCAAGTATTTTCAAGTCAAGACGTTGGTTGTCATCGTAAATGGAGGCCAGGCGCGAAAACAATAGATTCTCATGATGTGGGTCAAGTTCGAAACGTGCAACTGAGTGACGGTGAATTAGTCACGCACAGCGAGACATGCCATGCTCAGGATTAAATATCTTTATATATATAAATCTCGTGTCACAATGTTTGTCCTCAATGGACTTCTAAACCACTTAACCGATTATAATAAAATTCGCACACCATGTGCAGTTCGATCTAACTTGAGAGATAGGATAGTTTATATTATATAGATTAGGATTATTAGTGCTACCCGTGCGAAGCCGGGGCGGATCGCTAGTTATTATATATTTATATCTATCGCTGTCAAGAGGTGTCAGGTAGGTATAATCCCGATACAAAAACAAACGATGACAATCGAAAAACTTCCGCAGATTTTCTTTAAAAATAATATGCTAGTATTCTTTGGATCCAGTGTGCTTAGCATGCGCACAACGAGATTATCTCGCGACGAGAGAGAGAGGTTGTCGTTGCCGGCAAATTTATCGACATTTAGATACTCTAACATACACAAAATGCGGAACATTACAAGAAAAAAATAGTCGATATGTAAAGGTTCGTAGAGAAAAATACCACAGATAAGAAATTTTACTTTTATCTCTACTTTTGACGTAACGAGACAAGTAACCATGTTAGCTTCGGTAGACAGAGAGAGATAACGGGTAGACATAATTTTACTCGTAGTGCGCATGCTAGCCATACAGGTATATGTGAGAGTAAGAATAATAAAAGTAATAAGACAAGAAACAGGGGAGTGTAGGGAAATGGGAATCAGCCTCCCGATTGTGTAAGGAAATCGTAATCGTTTGTCAAACGGATAATTCAACCTGTTCATAGATGCCTGCACGTCAAAAAGCATGTATGAACTCCTTAAACAGTTCGAGTAGGTAATACGTTAGAAGCTGTATTACGATTTGCTTAGACAATTGGGCCAGCTGCATTTTGTAAATAAAAAAAAAATATTTTCAAATCGGTTAAGAAACCACGGAGATATGCACCGACATACATTAAAAAAAAAAAATATACGTGCCGAATTGAGAACCTCCTCGTTTTTTGGAAGTCGGTTAAAAATGTAACAGAATTAGGTTTAGTTTACCAGTTAGTAGGTACAAATTTCTATCTAGTAAGTTACTACACGTACTTACCATTACGTTCGGATTGATTGTCAAAAAACTGATACATGGTCCATACCATCTTGAGTCTTGAAAGTTCACTAATTAACAATTTAGAGTATTATAAATCAACTTCTTTCACGGACAAACCATTGAGAGATATTATATTCCCAACTTCATTCGCAGACATTCGTCTTAGACTAAACTAGTTGAAAACATTTGTTATCTAATCAAAGAAATAATGTGTACGGAGACACAAATGGAGAAAAATTCTGATAGATATCGCAAGAGATGTTTTGTTTTAGCAACTTGCTGTTTATAGTACATAATGGTTTAACTACATATAGGTACATTTCCTATGATTTCGTATTATCCTATCTCTCAACTCAACTCAATGTTCAGTGGTGTGTTAAATGCTTCGTTAAATAATTTAAGTGTACATACATCATAGTATCATATTATAATTTAAGTTAATTTCGCCAAGAAGCATACTTACCTAATTCTTATTTACTACCAATGCAAGTCGATGCTCGTCTTTCAACTTATCTTATCTGATTTTATTTTAGTGTAAAATTTATCCAATTTGGTTAATATTTTGCGGAATACCATCTGTGGTTTATGTATGTTTTTGTAAGTAAGTATGCTGTAAGTTGAACATTCCAACTCAAAAACAACTAGGTAGTCATTAGGTGTCTACTTTAATAGGTCTAAATATACATATTATATATTAGTTTTATCCTAGTTTCCATTAGGAATATGGTTTTTAATCGACAAAATACAATCATCTCTAGGTAGGTTCAAACCCTTTTGAAGTTCATAAAGAACCTCATAACCTCATAAGAGAGAGAATAGGTTTAGGTAGATAACCTTTCTATCACAAAATAATTAGTTCAAATAGATACAACTTAAAAATACTACTCGAAGGCTATATAAGAATATAGGTGCTGACTGCTGTCACCACGAAGAACTAGATATTATAATGAAGTGATATTAAAATCATTAGAAAGCGACAACGCGTTGAAAGCCAGTCAGTGCAAGCAGCATGCATATAATAATGCCATTATGAGCTACCTATTTAATCACTCGTCAAGGTGACGTAGCCATTGGTAATAAGTATCTGCTGTTGAAGATAAACATCTGCACTGTTTATAAATAAATAAAGCCGACACACAAACTGCCGGTAATTTATTATCTAATGCTTACCGAACATTATAGTTATAATAATAGTTACCTATATGGACTTTGTAAATCAGGTGACTGTATTAAGTCCACCCACGTAACGAAGCACCATAATATAAGGTTTCCACCCTTCGCCCACTGACAGACCACTAATGCGACGGTTCGGTAATAGGATTCTAGTTTCTAGTTACCTTTACCTTTGAGAAATCACCGTATGTATATTGCTGTATTTAAAGTGTGAATGACGTATTAAGGCTAAGGCAAAGGTTAACTGCCTTTTGTGGTAGCAACTTTTAAGTCTATTAATCATAAAGAAAGTTGTTTTCAAACTCTTAAGAGCGGTTGGTCGTTTAAAGAAAATTAGTGAAAGTGTCTTTACCTGGAGCGCAGACAAAAGTGCTGCAAGTAATTTTCGTAGAGTAACTTTGCTGAGAATAAGACGTACCTACCCATATTGTTGAATAAGTTAGGCGCTATTTTCTCCTAAAGTGCGTAATTCACTACGATTTAGGGGCGTATACGTATCTAGTATCTACGTAGGTATACGTACGTACGTAGTATAACGTACCTATTTATAATTTTTGATACTGGGGACACATTATTTGGACGTACGAGTTTCCTATGACATTTTCACTCAAACACCGACATAATCCGTAAGTAAACTACGTTAAAATACGAACTTAGCCTGTTGGATTACCGTTGGTTTTGTACCTGTAGTTCAATAATTTACATGCTAGATTTTTATACTAGTATATGCTTAACATATCTCATTACTAAATAATCTAATAGGTATACTTATGTGAATATAATCTAAGAGGATATATAGGTCTAGGTATGTATGAAAGAACGAGGGGCCACTCCATAAGAATGATTGACTCCATCATTGGTTAAATTGACTTATTATTTATGACTAGCTGATGCCCGCGACTTCGTCCGCGTGGATTGAGGTTTTTCGGTTCCCGCGGGAACTCTTTAATTTTCCGGGATAAAAAGTAGCCTATGTGCTATTCCAGACTATAATCTATCTCTGTGCCAAATTTCATCCCGATCCGTTCATCCGTTGGGGCGTGATTGAGTAACAAACATACATCCATACATACATCCATCCATCCAAACTTTCGCATTTATAATATTTATTTGATATTTGATAATTGCGATTTTACAATAATCGCAAAATATTTGTAGGAATTTATATATATAATTCAATCGTACGAGTATAACGTCCCGTTTGCATTATTTCTTTCACCGGTTTTAATCCTAGTCAAGTTTAATCCGTAAAAAATATAATTGTGTACAAACATATACATTACAGCTGTCCCAAGTAACATTTTAGGTTTTAGAAAGGTTTTGTATAGGTTCTAGAACCTTTGTATGGAAATCTGCTCGTAAGTCTTAATAGGCTCAATAACGTTATATTAACCTTATATTAACCTCCTGAGTGCAAAAAGGGCCCTCGTTGTAGAACCTTTCTGAGAGCTACAGCAAAACCTATAGCTCAAATCCAGAACCTTTCCAACTACTTACACAGAACCCGAATATAACCTTCACAACCTTAATATATGGTTAATATAACCTTGCCAGACAGCTTTTAAGTTCTAAATTAGTCTTAGATGTAACTCTATGACAACTTAAAACCTTTTTGATGGACATGAATAAATGCCTTTCCAGGACTCGCGGGTTCTAAAAGGTTTCTGTGTAAGAATTTTTTTACACAGAATCGTGGATTTAAAAATAATTAATAATGGCGCCTTTTCCTGTCATTAAACCAAGTTTCAAAATGGCTACATTGGTACAAGTGTTATATTCATAAAAAATAATAAGTAACTTGCTGAAGTCAGGAAAAATAAAAACATAGTGCGACTGGCACTTTATCGTGAAACTTTAAGATAATAGTGCTATATACGAGGTGGGCCTTTCGTAACTTAAAGTTTTGAAGATATTTTAATAAAATAAATACAATAAAAATTATTATAAAATTAGTTACTTGGTGATAAGTCGCATTAGAATTAATAAAACTTATATCCATGTAAAAACATTTCATTTTGAATTGTACACGTTTCTTAATTTTGCCTTATTGATTTAAAATATTGCTTTTTGTTTAGATTTTTGTTATATTTTAGTGAAAAAATATGGCTGGCGTTAGAAAATTACTAGACAGTATTAAAAATAACTGGTCCAGGACTGTAACAACTAGAAGCTCTTAATGTTTGCCAAAATAAGAGCTAAAGGTAATCTCGCGGAGCTACTTAAAACGACAAGGCTGTTTTCGCAGCTTTAAGGTTATCGCCAGGAGTTGTTCAAGACTTGCCAGTCGCGAAAACAACCGCTGAGCACAATTAGTTCCTTTTAAGCGTGTTTTAAGCTTTGGTTGTAGGAGGACGTGCGTTTGACGTTTCGACAAGAGTATTGAACAAACAGCTACAGGCTGCTCTTAGAGTTCAAGTATGTTCCTATTTTTTCGATTATGTTTGAATAGGTAATGACAGTGTTGAGAATATAATAGAATAGAAATGTTTTTATTCAAATACACTTTTTTACAAGTGCTGAGCCCGGTGTTTGAATATATACAGCAATGTAATTCGTGTATTTTTTACTTCTGAACTGGTTCGATAACAGCCGAGAAATGCTGAGCGGTAAACTCTAAGTAAGTACTGTAGGTACATCTTTTCGGCCCTTTCAATAATTTAAAGTTGTGTTTTGTTTTCAGTATATATAAGGTCGTCCAAACCAAAGAGAATGGAAAAATATGCCTTTCCGTTGTACCCAACGACTGGGAGAAATAGGGCACTCTGTCTTGGCCCCCAAGATCAGAAGCCAGCAGCATGTTAGATGAAAACTCTGTCCCGGGAAAAAATTGGTCGATATATCCATGTAGCGTCAAAAGGATATGCAAAACATATAATTATTATATTATATTCATCTTAATTGAAATTTCTTCATCAACTTTAAAATCATGAAAAAAATCTCGAAGACATAAGTTTCAAGCCCATAATGCCAGTATTGACCGCCTTTAACATTTTTTATTTGTATATTATTGCCACAGGGAGTATGTAGTAAGGATCTAGGGCCCTTAGGAAGTTTCAGGATCGTTCGTTAATATGTCTAACAGATCTTTCAAAGCAACGTGTTTAATTTTGTGTTTCAAAGACCACATTCTTAAGTGCTTTGCTGTATCAACACTTGTTTCTAATGTATGAACTTCAAAGTGTTCACTATCTTCAGATAAACTGCCATCATCACCATCATTGGATTTACTGTTTTGTGATTCCTCAAATATTTCCGACGGTGTCGTGTCATCTGTACTTGAAACTGAAGGGGTTTCAAGAGGTCGTGCATCTTCGATGGTTTCAATGATCTGTAAAAATAATTAAAATAGAACAGGCGAACAACCTAGTTTTAATCCATAAGACCCCATGTCGAGATTAGCCATACTTCATATTTTATATTTAGGTATAAGGAGTCATACAAATCGCCGACCTCACTGTCACCGACAGTCGCCGACAGCGAGCGCCGACCTGTAAGAACCCTAATAAGTATTCTTTACCAGTCACCACACTACCTACAATAATAATTAATAAAAATAATAAAAACTTACCGATGTATTCAATATTCGTAAGAAATTTTTACGCACTTTACGTTTGAAATGTCCACTCAGTTTTTATGAAATCACCCTGTGTCGGCTCATCTTGCAAGACAATCGTAGGTAATGCTGCTTTGAAGTCGCGGAAACAACTTAGGATATGCCTATACAGCTTAAAATATTCTCGTAGGACTTTAAACATGCCTTCAGCTCATAAACAATAGCTTATTGGTTTGGTTTTCACCACGTAGTCCTACTTTGTTCGCCTAGACAACTCTTACAGAGCCTAAAGGTTTAAGGAAGGTTTTAAAAATTACTTATAAATGATTTCAACATTCCATAACTTTATGGTATTAACAAAGTTAAAAATTAAACCTTTAGATCTCACTTTAGCATAATTCTAGCCTTTCCAGAACTTAATCAGGAGTCTGCGACAGCTATAAGATCCTAAGACTATATGCTCTTGACACATAGGTCAAAATAACGTTAATTTAAACTCTTGTAAATGGCTCCAAGGTTGTAATAATAAACAATTGGTTTTAGGACTTAATAATCATTCTCAAGTACTTAATATGACCAGATAGTAAATCATTAACCTTTTGACGACGCTTATATAACCTAAAGGCATTTTTTACAACCTAGGCCCGAAATAAATGTTACTTGGGGTGTATAATATGCTTGACGCACTGGCTGGATGGTTCCTTTGGTGACTGATAAAACAAATAATAATAAATGTTTAATCATTCATTCCGTTAGAATATTATAAAGACATTTTTATTTGTTTGCTTCAATTTTATTTACTGCCGATAGGTAATATAAAATATTGTAACGCTTGTGCACGTTTTTGTTACACGTGCTCGGTATAAAACGAAAAACGTGGCTATGAAACATTGGTCACTGAATTTTTATTAGTTAAGTATATACTGTAATACCTATATGCACCTTTATTATATAAGAATAAAATATTTTCCGTGTTCCATGAAATAAATAGCATTTGACGTACAAAATACATGTATTCAATTAGGTACGAGTACTATGGTGTAAATTATTGCCGACTGTGCATTTCCTATCACGTGTAGATACCTATAGAATATCACGTGCTTGGAATTCTCGCCAGGTGGTCTGACAAGGTGATATTCACATCTAATTATAATACCTAGGGGTGCCACGGCAATTTGGTATTAAGCAACATTTAGTAACGTGGCCCGGCAGGTAACTCTTATACACATTAATCAAAATATATCTTATTATAATTAATTATTTTAAGATATTATTAATTAACTTTGTCATTATTTAAGTTATTCTAAATGCTTGATTAAATTCTTCGCAGGCTTCAGAATGTATTATGGGATGTGAAGAAACGTATCTAAGTCTAAGTTCCCCAATACTTCTATTAATTTAAAACTATTATTTATTATTATTTTATTAGTTTTATTGGTATTTCGTGCGTAACTGTGTGACAGGATGCGGGCTTCCTATAGCTATACGTACATTTCCGTAGCTACATGGCTACTAGAAAAATAATAATAAGGGAAAAAACTACAAATTACTCAATTATAATTTACTAATGAAATATTCCTGTTGGATGCACTTTGTTGTACCCGGTGCCTACTGCCTACCAAGACGGTCAATTTCGTAGTTATTTTTTTCAAATAAAAGTTCCTTCTAATCTAGATTGTCTTTGGGACTGGAGAGTTACAACGATGGGTGTGTTGCCCGTTCTATAACTTAGGTAGGTTACAGTAACCGCCTACAAATTATAATGTAAGAATATCATTATATAGACATACCTACCTACAAGTGCTTTGTCGGCAATCACGCCCACATCTCATTGAAATAATACACGGATTGAAAAGACGAACAACGTAGGCAGGCATGATGAGCTATACGAGTATGATATGTTTCGTTACTTAGGAGTGATGCCCGGATAAACCCATTTAGGTAAAAATGTACCTACTGTGTGAATGGACAGGTGAGGTCATGTCCAAGACTTCGTCCGCGTTAATTTAGGTTTTTGTGACCCTTTGATTTTCTAGGATAAAACGCCTTTCCCACTCGTAATCTATCTTTGATCCAAATTTCATCAAAATCCGTTGAACAGATGGGCCGTGAAAGCGTATAGTAGACTGACTGACACACTTTCGCATTTATAATATTAGCATGGACTAAGTAGGTATAACAGAGGTTTAATTTGATCGGATCAGGCAATTTTTTAAAGCTATAATATTAACTATTGTCTACAGATACGGCTGCTTGTTTAGAACAATGGCCGTCGCTATGGCAATTACTTGAGCTAAGTAGACCGACAGCAGACAGCACAATAAATTTGTAAACCGGGAAAATGTACCGGTAGTTACTGCGTGCTCGGACGCCGTGACCGTTTCGATGGGGGGAACATTGACTTTGTTACTTTATGTCGCAATGTTTGTAACTTTGATGTTCTTACTTCATTCAAATTAGATGCAACTCGCAAAAATGGGCAAATACATAAAGTAGAGACCAGCCCCCCGATTATGTAAGAATTGTCGATCAAATGGTAAAGGTTCAGCGTCAAAGTAATATAAACCATAATTGCATTGAATTAGAGCTCAATTTCGTGTATCCATTCTTATACGTTTGAGTATCGTACATACCTAAACGTATAAGAATGGGTACACGAAATTGAGCTCTAATTTAATGCTGTTATATGGTTTATTTACTTTGCCGCAGAACTTTAATGATTTCATCGGCCATTCTTACATGATTGGGGGGCAGATATTGGTAGTAGCTAGTAGCTACGTAGTACGTAGGTATACTTTAAATATTGAAGGAGATAAACCCGACCGACCGGTGTGTCTTATCAAAGCCGGTGTTTAATCTAGCTAGCACTTAAAATGATAATAGTTAACTATCGATTTAGAGAACACAAATGCCATGAACCGTTTTTAGGGTTCATACCACATCACTGTGGTGTGCCGACCGGACAGGACAAAACGTCAGCGCAAACTTTGAAATGTCCGCGTCGGAGGGGACTGACGTTTTGTCTCGTTGCGTTAGTCCATACTCATAATATTTTAGGAATTATTGTCTTATTTTACTCTATTTGAGTTTTTCTGTTTGTATTTTCTGGTGTCTCCAACGAAGCTGTGTGTCTCTCTACACAACGATGTGAATATAATTCTATAGCAATGAATTCCTCCATTTTTTATGCAAAACCAATAAAGTTACTGCGTACTCAATTTCCTACCAGGAAGTCATAACCGACGTTGAGTGGTTCGTCAGTCGTCATATTACGTCAACCGGTATCACTTTTCCGCTTTACATCAGCTATAGAAACATCCCCTGTTTAACCGACTTTAAAAATGGAAGGTTCAAAAGAGTTAAACGCGTGCGAGGCTCTCTCATCAATTTTTTTTGCGAGTCCCAAATGTCACCAATTTTCATAAGTTGCTAGAGTAGGTAGGTATAGAATCAAACGGGTTATTGTGGTATCACACACAGCTAGTTTATATTATTTAAAATGAACCGGTTTTTTCTTTATGAATTAACTTAATATTGCATACTATTATTGAATGTCTACTTATACTCGTACAATATAGGATGTCTTACCAATAATATAGCAGCTTAAATATTGTATTTCCTTACTACAGGTTCACTTATAGTACCTACCCTACAAGCTAATGCCCGTGACTTCGTCCGCGTGGTTTAAGTTTTCTTTTTTATTCTCGCTGGAACTCCTTAATTTTCTGGTTTATAACAGGGTGGATGTTTGTTTACTCGATCACGCCAGAACGGCTGAACGGATCTGGATTAAATTTGGCACAGGGATAGATTATAGTCTCGAATAACACATAGTCTACTTTTTACCCCGGAAAATTAATGAGTTCCCGCGGGAACCAAAATACCTCAATTGACGCGGACGAAGTCGGGGCATCAGCTAGTTCCTATGTAACTATTATACGATAACTTTCAGTGGTGCAACTGAGCTTAGTATTGACTTTCTACTCGTAATGTATTCTACTATTTTTATAGGATCAGCTTAAAAAAAAATAGGAGTTAAATTACCTGTTATTACGATACAATAGTACTACTATATAGGTACATGTAATAAAAGGAGCAAACTTTCGATCCCTGTGCAGAATACTAATGCCAAACACTTATTGATTTACCGCCCGCTTTGCTCTCGCCCACCATAAATGTAGACTTTCACTTACCTAATTAATTCGCTTCCTTATATACATCGACGGACTGTGAAGATGTTCCACCTTATGCCAAAACTGTTCTATTATAATTCGACTTCGTCCATGTGAATTTAGGTTTTCCGGGATTAAAAGTAGCCTTACTTACTTAAACTTCATCAAAATCGGTCGATCAGAAGTTTATTATTCTGTTCTCATCTGTTCCGACCAGGTAGGGGAACTTAGTTTCAATTGGTATTTGGTACTCGTACAATGCCCGGAAAAGTTGGAAAGAATTAGGATAATGTAATGAGCGATTATGAAATTTATTGGAAAATATGGATTGGATTAGTTTAGTATCTAGAATGAATTTTAAAAATAGGTATACCTATC
The DNA here is from genome assembly GCA_917051295.2 of Erebia ligea. Lineage (NCBI taxonomy): Eukaryota > Metazoa > Arthropoda > Insecta > Lepidoptera > Nymphalidae > Erebia > Erebia ligea. The sequence continues at coordinate 7,899,878 of OU785233.1, read as the reverse complement.
TACATTACTACATGTATTTTACGAAAGTAATATAGTTTAAGTTAGGTACCTACTAGGGCTTCCAATACCGGGATCCCGGTATTGGCTAATACCGGGATCCCGGACTTTTTTTGCCGGTTTTCAATACCGGTATTGAAATGTCTAATACCGGGATACCGGTATTGGTGAAACTATAAACGAAACAGTGACTATTGCATTTATTTCTTTTTAGATGCCACTGTTTTATATTCGGCTAAGTTTAAAACTTGTATCTTATGCATATTAGCTCAAAAAGAGCGCCTTTGTTGCTTAAAACCAGTGAAGAAAAGTCGTTTTTGTTCACTCAGAGGGATAAATTAGTGTTTGAATTTAAATCCCTGTGGCTTGGCATTTCTATTTCATTGTCTCTCAAAACGTTCAGAAATCTCATTTATAACTAATGCATATTTTATTATGATATATTTTCTTTTAAATAATAACTATTGAATTTTAGATTAATTTGTGTTTTGACTAAATTATCGTTTTCTTCGACTTCGATCGATTTCTTCTAAAAATATCGTTACTCATTTTGTAGTCACAATACATTTTACTATAGTGGTTTAACGCTCAACGACCTCAGCAGAGTTCCTCAACAGGTGGGCCTAAAAATGAATATGAGCAAGACAAAGATCATTTCTAATGCACACGTTCAGCCGTATACTGTTTTACTCGTAGTTGAGAACTCTGCACTCGAATTGTTGATACCTAGGACATACAGTCCAGTTAGGTAGGTCCAATTTCGAGAAAGAGGTCAACCGCCAAATCCAACTCGGCTGGGCAGCGTTAGGGAAACTCCACGACATCTTCTCGTCCAAAATTCCTCAGTGCCTGTTGCCAGTGATGACTTACGGCTCCGAAAAACGGTCGTTAACTTTGGGCCTGATAAGAAGGTCACTCAGCGGGCGATGGAAAGAGGTATGCTTGGAGTATCCCTACGTGATCAAATCAGATATGACGAGATCCGTAGGCGAACCAGAGTAACCGACATAGCTCGAAGAGTCCAAGCTTAAGTGGCAATGGGCGGGGCACATAGTTGGTAGAACCGATAGGCGTTGGGGTCCTAAAGTGCTTGAACGGCGGCCTTACACCGGGAAGCGCAGTGTTGGACGACCCAACGTCGATCTCAAGCATGTCGCTGGGAGCCGCTGGAAACAAGGGGCACAAGACCGTGCCCTGTGGCGATCCATGCAGTAGACCTACCTCCAGCAGTGGATGTCTATAGGTTGAAACGACGACGACGATAGTAGTTTAAATTACAATCATCGACACTAATTTCACTCATATTATTTAAAATTTCCAACCATATTTATTTAATTTTGTGTGTATTTTGAGAAAGTGCGTCACAAATATACTTTATATTAAAAGTTCAAAATTCAATGGAGGTTAAAAATATATGTTTCGTAAGAATTCATCCGAAAATAGTTCTATTTTAAAAATCATACCTACAGTTGATATTCTGATTGATATAAGAAATTGATTATTTGATAAAAATATATTGTATTAATAAGATTGTATTTAAAATGATGTGATAGAGTTTCAGAACGTTACGTGCAAAAAAAAATCTCGCTGAGTAAAAAAATAGCGTTTCTTCACTGAATTTATTCAGAAAATGCACTTTTTTGAGTTAATTTGGTGAAAAAATTTTTTTATGAAAAAACTGTTTGTTATGGTGCCGTTTGCTTCAGAAAAGACTAATTTTAAGTTAAAAAACATATATACCACATTTAAAAAAAATTCCAATACCGGGATCCCGGGATCCCGGTATTGAAAAAAATCGTTCCGGTATTAATACCGGTATTGAGAAAAACCGGTATTCGAAAGCCCTAGTACCTACTTATGCACTTTGCACAAATGTCAAATGAAAAAGATTTATGCTACATACCTTTTAAATACGATGGAGATAATATTTGAGATATATTTTTTTAGATACCAATTTAAGTACATAAGTATTAGAAGTCTACGCTAATCAAGTTACACACTTGATTACTTACGTGAATTGCGTCTCAGAACTAAATACCTACCTTAATAATAATAATTTGTCATCAATATAAATAAATTTTGGTCAGTTCGGTATGAGGAAGTTCTTACTAAAAAGATAAATAATAAAGCCGCGAACTTCGTAGAAAAATCTGTTCGATTCGGTGTAATGTGACGGAATCAATATAATCATCTTTTTGTACGGACCAATCGATTGCTTTAATGACAAACAAATTTACTCGAAGGCTGCTGCCGAAAGGTGACTAATATCACCGCTTTATCTACTTCAGTATGTAAAAACGTTTAGAGGAAAAAAATGTATAATATAGAGAAACATAAAGACTTCACTTTTTGTTATTCATAAGTATAGGTATGTCCTTTGATTGCGCAATAGGCTGAAATAAAACTTTACTAAGTAAATGCATAAATAATCTGTGAGAATCGAAATTATAGTTTTGGGATTTATAAGTAGGTGGTACACTTATTAATCCTTACCCACAAAATTTTGTATTGAGTAAATCAATTATAAAGATTTTTTTATAACTTTGGTTGCATATCTTACACACCATAATATGTGCAGTATCTGGGGTAGGTATGACGTTCTTTCTAAAATGCCACAAATATTGAAAAATAGAAATTGTAGATGTTAGTTAATAAGTGATTTACTACTAAGTATATATTGTAGGTACTTATATTCGGAAAAATTATGAAAACAACAATGAATGAATGAATGAATTAAGGAGCAAGGTTGACGAATTTTGTAAAGAGCAATCATCTAACAATGATTCTAATGTCAATGCTAACAATTAACGTAACTAGGGTAAGAGCACCAGTGGCCAGCCAGGAACCAGTGGTCAGCCTTTTGCGTCGTTTATTGGTCATAAATATCGCTACAATTAGAATAAACGAATCACGTGTACTTAAATAGAAACTTTGATTCCTCATTGTTTAATATGTCACACGATAGGTGCGGCAGGGGATCAGGGGGGAGAAATAAACTCGTTCATACAGGTGACGGCGGTTGAAAAGAGCAGTAGTGTCATGTCCGCCATATTTATTACTTCGCGTGGTGCTCTCTTAAAAGGTAAGAAAAAACATGTTTTATTATTAAATGTGATAGTCTTTTATGCAATTTGGCTTTATGTATTACTTCATGTATTGAATTATATTAAATTTGAATAAAAATATCGCTGATTTACGTAAATATTGTGGGGGCTGACCATTGGGTACTACTTTTTTATAAAAGATCCAATGATCGGCCCCCGGGGCTGTTCACTGGGTTCTTGAATTATTTTTAAAATCGCGAGGAAAGGCGGTCATTAGAACCGTTAAATTTAAATTTTCAAATTTAGTAAGGCATGATCTTTCATATTCCTCAAAAACCCAGTGGTCAGCCGCATTAAACATTTTATTTTTACGCGGCTGGCCACTAGGTGTTGCCGATCCAGTATTCAGCCCATAGACTTTAATACGTTGCGACAAGGTTTATGTTCGTTTGTAAATGTACAGTTAACAGTGTCTTCGATTGTACCCATTTAGGTAGTATTTTTAAGGACGTCGGTAGACTACATTTTAGTTTTACCTGAAATAGTTATAAAATGTATTTAGGTAGGTAGGTAGTTTGTATTTCAGTAATTGAGAAGGTACCTATGTAAATAATTTTTGATAAATAATTCAGTATATTTTCAGCCCAAAATGCCACCAAGCCAAACGTATCCTCCATAGAAACTCTCTTCCGCCATGGAAGCCATACGAAACGGAATGCCGATAAGAGAGGCTAATACCTAGAACGTTTGGAGTTCCTCGAGGCACACTACAAGATTGGCTCCATCTACGTGTCCCAGAAGGCCCAAGACATAATAGGTCCGGATTCCATATTTTTAAATAAAGCAGAAGAAGCTGCACTGGTGGATTGGTGTCAAAAATTAGCAAAATGTGGGTTTCCCTTAAAGACTGACAATTTATTAAATACGGTCCAAGCAATAGTAAAGGCCGACGGAAGATCCTTTCGTAAATGACAGACCAGGAAAAAAATGGCTTAAATCCTTTTTCGAAGAAAACCTTCCTTATCTATCGAACAGCTGAAGAAATTTCTAAGGGACGAGCAGTAATAATAACTGAGGAATATATAAGAAAGTGGTTTCAAGACTTGACAGAGTTTTAAAAAAAACATGATGCTCTGGATATACCTATAAGAAATAAGAGAGACCTAAATAATATAGTTAGTTTTGATATAAATAATGCTCATTTTAATCTCATGCTAATAAGGGCTGAATACTGGGTTCATCGAGGCTGATTTTAGAGGCTGACCACTGGCAAAAAGTGGCATTTTTTGTTTAAATTTAAATATATATTTTATAAAGCGAAATATTGTTTTTGACATATATTGTTTAAAAACTATAATAAACAATTAATGCAATCATGTACTACGTTTTATTATCCGACGAATCCTGTAAAAATGCCAGCTTTCCAAACTTCAAAAAGTCGTTATGAGGCTGACCACTGGTGCCATTACCCTACCTATCATGTATATTTTATACAAAATTTTCAAAAATGTTTGACGACTTCGTTAGTTCTATAGAAGCTCGATAAAGAGTCTATCACGCATCCATAATTACCATAATGGTTCACGCAAATAACTTAAATATACGAGCTATTTTTGAGATATTTCCACTGGCTATTTTGCTAAAAATAGAGGTGCAAATGAGCCGGTATAGTGACTCTCGAAGTACTGAAAGTCAATATCGTTGTGCCGGAAATAGTTGCCGGGCGGCGCGGCGGCAGCACGCGGCTTTGGCACATCGTGATGCAATAAATGCATTTAGTGCAATTCGCACCTCAAGTTTTTATTGTAAACTAGATGATGCCCGCGCGCATTTATAATAATATTAGTAGCAATAAACTAAAGAAATGCATTTTATGTCTAATAATATCGTTTGTAGATAAGAAATTGCTATAAATATATACGTAATATTAATCTGATTAAATTGCGAAAAAACTCTACGAGTAGACTTGATAAATTAAGTTTGTATTGTAGAAGTTCATTATTTTTGAAACTAGTTAAACAGAAATTGATTTAATAATAACTGCTTTTAAGTAGGATATCAACTAGGGTGTGGTGTGCTTAATAATGTTTGTATTGGTTGCATAATAATGCTTCTACGACCGTATACCTACATAGTTATCGAAATTAGTCGGGTACGATCCAATCAAACATAATTTTTAACCGTATTTTTGAAACAATCTATGGTTTCAACTCGCACTCTTTCCCGGTGATGTAGAGCTATGTATAGTACTTTAAATGTTAAGTCCATGAGACGCCTACCAACATAACTTTAAAATCATTAAATAATATTATCTGCAATCGAAAGCGGCCTATACATTTGAATGGCCGTGCTCTTGCTGAATAACGAAGGAGAAAGTTCGACTTCGAAGTGACTCTACAGTCTACCATACGTGCAAAACGGCCCACGATCCTGACTAGTCTAAGTAACTAACTATATAGTACATGATGTATTTCGCATTGTTAATTTTTTTTTAGATACAACGATCTCTACGTAGATAGCATCATAGCAGTGAATTTATTTTAATACTACCTATTTCTAAAATTAATAGTAATATTACGTAGTAAGTATATATTATTAAACACCGTCGTATTATTTACTTAGTTCATTTTGATGTACTATTAAAGAATCGTTAACCTTGATCATGGCTTGATTTATGAAGTCGGAATGTCACCTGTTGGTGGATGTTATCATAGCTGTAGGTACTTCTTACTATATTGACTGAAGAAGAGTTAGATACAGAAAAAATTGTCTACAGGTAGGTGATGTACCTCAACATAGCCTGGTAGTCTGTTTAATTGTGGGTAAACAATGCATTTTTCGCTACTGAAATGCCTAGGTAACTTGCTACATAATATGCTATTATATTGCCGGGCGAACTTGGATTTCAATTTCGGTGAACGCGTCTTGGTTTCGTTCAGTCTGTCCGGCTGACCGAAATGTGCGAACAACTTCTCTTTTATTCTCTTTTATGTATGGCTGTAATTTTTTCCGAGAAAAAAGTGAGTAAGTGGTATGTTAGGGCGCCTTCAAATTTGCCGCAAAGTGCCGCGCGGAAGCAGCGCGGCTGCAGCGCTGCGGTCGCGCTGCTTTGTAAATCCATATAAATAAAAAACACGCGACTGCAGCGCTGCACCCGCGCTGCGGCCGCGCATCAGTTCATCGATCGACTAGTGACGGGACTGCGCACGTATTTTTGTTCAAGTCTAAACATGAACGAAAATAAGGTAGAAGAATTTATCGATGTGGTTGAGAGTCGTCCAGCAATATGGGATTCGAAGTCCGACAAGTACAGCAACAAAATCGAAAAGAAAAAGGCTTGGGAAGAAATATGCATTAAATTTATTGACAATTTCACAAACAAGACTCCAAAGCTTAGAATAACTACCTATAGAAGGTATGTTTCCAAACAACGCCTTCTCAAAACGCAAGCTACAAATTCGCTATGTGTGCTGTCTTTACTTGCCTCGTAAACGCAAACATAATGTTGCCAGTTTAAATGTTTTCCACCTAAAAGTTGGGTAAGTAATTGGTTAGTTTGTTTGTAGCATTGTAGCTTCTTAAACTAAGTTAACCAGCTTTTTTCGGACTGCGCGAGCGTCGTACGATGCCATTTATGGCACCAATTGAACGGCTTACATTTCGCGAGTGTGTATTTCTATAGGTAGTTATTCTAAGACTCCAAGTGAAAAAAAATGAAGCATGTAAGTATAATATTATGTATTGTTAACACAACAACTTTATATTTTCGTTGTTTTGTATTAATAGTAACACAGAGCAGAGTTTCTTCGTCAGAGTCCATCGTGAAAATAAATATAGGTACAACCATATGATGTTCGAACCTCGCGACAGGAGCGCGGCCGCAGCGCTGCAGCCGCGCTGCAGCCGCGCTACGCTTTGCGGCAAATTTGAAGGCGCCCTTTGTCTGTTTAATTGTGGGTAAACAATGAATTTTTCGCTACTGAAATGCCTAGGTAACTTGCTACATAATATGCTATTATATTGCCGGGCGAATTTGGATTTCAATTTCGCTGAACGCGTCTTGGTTTCGTTCAGTCTGTCCTGCTGACAGAAATGTGCGAACAACTTCTCTTTTATTCTCTTTTATGTATGGCCGTAATTTTTTCCGAGAAAAAAGTGAGTAAGTGGTATGTTAGTCTGTTTAATTGTGGGTAAACAATGAATTTTTCGCTACTGAAATGCCTAGGTAACTTGCTACATAATATGCTATTATATTGCCGGGCGAATTTGGATTTCAATTTCGCTGAACGCGTCTTGGTTTCGTTCAGTCTGTCCTGCTGACCGAAATGTGCGAACGACTGCTCTTTTATTCTCTTATGTATGGCCGTAATTTTTTCCGAGAAAAAAGTGAGTAGGTAAGTGGTATGTGACTCCACGGGACATCCCGTGGCTTTTAGTGAATGAAAGGATGATGACGTTGTAGCACACAGTACACCGCATTAGTTATTCGTTTCGTGCTTTATCAGCTGACACCGACCGTTGCACAAACAACAACGGAAAATTGCGTAACTGCCGTCTTTTGTTTTGATATTTCATTGTTAACGGTGAAACATTTGTGACAATATCTACCTTGTTTTTAGGGTTCCGTACCCAAAGGGTAAAAACGGGACCCTATTACTAAGACTCCGCTGTCTGTCTGTCTGTCTGTCTCCAGGCTGTATCTCATAAACCGTGATAGCTAGAAAGCTGAAATTTTCACAAATGATGTATTTTATTTATGTGTTGCCGCTATAACAACAAATACTAAAAATAAAAAAAATATATATATTAAGGGGGGTCCCCATACAATAAACGTGTTTTTTTCGTATTTTTTTGCTCAATATTAAAAACGGTAACAGGTAGACGGTTCAAATTTTCACAGAATATTAACTTGTATATTACCTTTCAAAATAAATAATTAAATATCAATAAAGTAAATATTAAAGGGGGGCTCCCATACAACAAACGTAATTTTTATTTTTAATACGTCATAAATCGTAAAACTTACTACAGGTTTGTACGGAACCCTCGGTGCGCGAGTCCGACTCGCACTTGGCCGGTTTTTGATAGGTACTCACTACTCACTACTCATCGAATTAGATACGTCGTACTATTACTACTATTGTGTGGAGTCGGAATTTGGAGTTGGAGGAAATTCGGATGTACCTACTGATTTCTTGATAATTTATATCTTCAGGTAGAGTTACAGAAAAGTCTTAAAAAAAATATTTTACAAACAAAAACCGCATAGGCGCCGCGCCGATGCAAATGATCGTTTAAAAGACATGAAAAGTGAAAACCACATTCAAGCATGCTTGTAGGTTTTTTTTAATACATATTTGATTTAATTTGGTTCTGTGTATTTAGGTTATTTGTGTTTCTTCATAAATATTAAATACCTAAATATTTTTAATGTTTAATTTATGAGAGGTTCTACCGAGAGGTAGAAGTTAAAATTAGTTTTAAGTATTGAAGTTAATAATTTATCGACGAATACCTATGCTTACTTAAAATAAAAAATACTTTACGTGTAAAAGTTATATGACATGTGTACTTATCAGGTACTACTTTATATACCTCAGTCCTCATATTATTGAACCCGTAGATTAAACCAATTTAAGCGCAATTTGGCACAGATATAGCTTAAGTCTTCTTCTTCTAAATATTCTTATTAAAGAATAAAAACAAAATGAAATACTTAATCCGCACGGGTGAATTATATAGGGCAAAAAGCGACTCTGATCGACACGATATTTCTAATAGGTAATATTAACTTCCATGGCTTTGAATAGGTTTAAATATTTTTAAAACTGTTTATCATAGTTAGATGAATGAGTTAGACGAGGTTTCTCATTAGTTGTAGGTACCTACTTAGGTACTACATAGACGTCATCGGGTTTTCAACCAAACCAAAGAAAGAAACCAACCTGGTATGAACTTAAAATCTCAGTAAGAAAACTTTTTTGAGATAATAATAATTATATACCTACTTTTGTATTTAACACGTAAGTAAAGTGCCTGTAAAGTAATGTTTCCTGATTAAGGAAAAATTTAAGAAGTAAACTCGTAGACCCCTCTACAACGTACCCATTGTACGAAATGTATTATAGGTACTCGTAGATAAAGGGTGCGTAACCTACTGCGTAATGCGTACCTATATAATGTTTGCGTGTCTATATGTCGGTATGTTTATTTTCTCTACCATTGCTTATTTACGTACCTGCCAATTTTGAAGATTCCAATCCAAATGAAAACTGGCACAGATCACTAGTCAAACACTACAACAAAACGTTTATAAAAAACAACCTTTAAAATATCACAGGTAGAAGGCAAATAAATTCGTTTTATGGTGGCGTCAAATAGAAGCACTCAAATCGTATGTTATCAGTTAATTGTATTGATTAGTTTCACACTGCGTCCAACGTCAGCGCTGCGTATTATACGTGTGGTGGCAATGGCTCAGTCAGCCGGCTTATAATAATAATTCGGCAAAAAGTCGTAACTCCAGTTGTGACGTAGACTGGCGCTACGCGACCATGCACGCCTTGCTGCCCCTTCTGAGTAACTGATGTAGGTACTTACTTAGCTATAATAATATTCAACCAAGCACCAGAAACCTATTTTGATACTGTCAGTCTAGTGGGGACTCGAGAAGTAGACCGAAATGCTCAAAAAATTGTACACTTCTAAGAGTACGATTTCTAAGGAGTTTATTAAAAGTTAAATAACTAAACTAACCAAATTAACAAATAACAATGAAAAAATTGCTTCTCAATAGATCCCACTGAAGTTAAGTCGAGTTAACTTTTGTAGCTAAACATTTAGCAGTAACCACAAACAGATTTTTCAGTCAAATAGGTAGCGCGAAATGTCAATAACACAAATAGAAATAAGCGGTTCGCTGACTTAGTTTGATTCTTGAATTAACTTGAACGAAAATCTTATACCGAAGCGCAACAAGTGTCTCTACTATCTGTATGTACCTAGGAAATTATGGATCAACGTAATGTAACATTTGACCTTGATCATAAAGTTAAAGGATAATAATTGGTTGTATGGTTTTATTGTAATAAATAAAATAAACTAGATGATGCCCGCGACTCCGTCCGCGTGAATTAAACTTTTTTCATTCCCGTGGGAACTTCTTAATTTTAAGGGATCGGGACCTTCACCGGGAAATAAACTATCGCTATACCAAATTTCATCAAAATCGGTTGAAAAGATGGGCCGTGAAAGCGTAGCAGACAAACAGCCAGACAGACAGACAGACGGACATCAGACAGACAGACACACTTTCGCATTTATAATATTAGTATGGATCTATGTTTTTATTAGTACTTTTAAATTGAAATTTTAACTGGTATTATCGTTACACGTCATAATTTCTCCTCGTAGGATCATAAATGATGTCACGCGCTTCTAAAATAGGATGTAAATAAATCGAAATTAAAAATAATCCTAAGGTAAGCCTAATCGGACTATCCTTAATATGGTTGAAAACTGCTCTGCTTCTACCCTTATGTAGATAAGGGTAGAAGCAGAGCAGTAAAAGAAAGAGACGCATATACCTAATTTAAATGGATAACAATAGATATTGTAAGGGCATATGAATCACTACTTTCAGTTCATACTGCTTTCAAGTAGGCTAATAGAGGCGTTCGATCAAAACTTAGGTACCTATTTCTTGATCTCAACGAGAAAAGGTCACATTATTTTCACAACAAAACACAATCGTAATTTGTCGTACCTATAAACTAGTGGTTCGCCCCGAACTGAGACCTCGCGGTATCCATAAACTTTTACAGAGCGCCATCTATTGAAATCATTGTGAAGTTCTGTTAAAAATACTGAAGCTCATTAAAAATTAAATAATTTCGTTTCCTTATAATATTTATCTAATTTTAGTATTTGTTGTTCAAGTACAGGCTATAATTCAAATAATAGATCAAGTTTCAGGCTCAGCCTTTCAGAAAATTGAGAGTTCTGAGGTCAACTTTGGACGTTAGAAAATCTCTACTTTGAAAGCCCCCCATTTCGGCAATTTTAGGGGAAAAATTAAAAAAAAATATATTTTTGGACTCTATTCCTAATTATCTTTAAAATGATATACCTACCGCAACCCTATGTAACGCTATAAAAAATATATTACTTCGCATTCGCTTCTATGAGAGCCCCCCTGAAATAAAGATTTTTATAACTTTTTAAGCCATATTCGGCTGGAGGCCATCAATTTACATATTATATTTAAATTTGAAGTAATTAGGTTCAGTAATTCAGAAGTTATAAGGCTCTGACAGACGGACGGACGGACGGACGGACGGACAAGTGACTCAGAGACCTTCGTTTCGCTCGGTCAATTATTATTCCAAAGAAATGGAGTTCGGAAATCGGAACATTGTTTGAGATAATATAGAAAACTCAATGACGTAGCTTTGATCGCAGCAAAGGAAACCCTGAACATAATATCGGTAAATCCCATTATAAAAAGGTATACTTAAGTGTTCATAATCTAGGCGTTTAAGAGGATCATCTAGTGACGAAACGCGACACGAGTAGGTATTTTCAATAATGCTATCTGTTTCACAACGCTTCGCTGCCTTCTCCGTATCGTGCGATAGAGAGAGCCGTTTTTACCCCCCCAAACGTTTACGAAATTAGACAATTTTGGTCTCATTAGATTCAGTACACCTTAATCTAGGCTCGTACGTTTTTTTTTTAGTATTTTAGTTTAGTTAAATTTTAAAAAATTAAAATACTCGAGGAAGTTTTTAGGTCAAAAATATGGATATTTAGACGCTAATAACTTTTAACATAAGCAATATTTCTTTAAAATTAAAACGTACGAGCATAGTTCTTCATTGTATCTGCAACATTTCTAAAAATTATGAAAATTGGACAACATTTACGGGAAGAAAAACGTTATCGCTTTTTGTATGGAGATTTACAACTAGACAATCCTCTTAAGGAAAAATATTTTATGAGATCCTCATGCAAGAAAATAAGATAACAGTTAATGTACCTTGATATGAATATTAGTTTTTAGGAATTTCATATGATATTGTGTAATACTGTCTCGTTGGTCTAGTGGTTATCATGTTCGACTGCGGCTGACGAGGACCCGGGTTCGAGTCCCGGGTCGGGCTATAATTGAGTGTTGGGTTTTTCTGATTAGAAATTCTCAGTACTAGCCCGGAGTTAGGCAGTTGGCGGTGGTTTACCCCCGTGCCTCGGAGAGCACGTTAAGCCGTCGGTCCCGGTTATTATCACTAACATGATATAATAGTCGTTAAAGCCAGCCAACCCGCATAGCCCAAGCTCTAATTCCCCCTCTCCTTTGAGAGTGGAGGCCTGTACCCAGCAGTGGGACGTTAATGGGCTGTAGTGGTGGATACAGTGTTTCCTATAATCTTCGTCGTTCGGGCTTTCGTAGTCGCGCCTTTGCGCCTGCGTACTACGAAGCCTTCAGAAAATGCGTCATAGTCAACGTGGTGTAATAATATTTGTATGTACATATATTGCGTAATTTTTTTTAAATATAATATTAAACATAATATTTTGACAGTGTGAATATTTTAAAGTGAAACTTCTTTAGAATCGTGATTTAAAAATTCGATGAAACGAAAAAGCGATACCAAAAAGGGACAAACATAATATTCATAATACGATAGCCTGCGAGAGAATGAGATAGAATACAACACAGGAATACAAGTTATATTTATTTCATTCTCTCGTAGGCTACTTTTCTGAAGTATCACTTCTGCCGTCACTTTTTTTAATAACTTAATGTAATTTAACACATTTTAAATATAAAAGGTACTAAATTACATTAAGTTATTAAAAAAACTCCTCGTGGTTACATTGTTTCCGCTCTTGCAGTGAATATAATTAATCGCTCGATTAAATAATTAAGGGTAGAGTTATTGCAATTTCTGCCATAATTATAACTTTTCCAATGTATTTATATCAATTACTTGGAAAGCATCTTACTAAAATAGGTATCGCGCTTGACATAGGTAGATCAATAACTAAATTTCTCAAGAAACATTTTGGGTATCCCCGTCCCGTATCATTATTCATCATGATTCATGACGTCAACTTGCATAGTTATTGAGTTTCGAAATTAAGCAATTTATTTTAGAATTTGCCTTTTTATTTGATTACTGAGCCAGGATATTTCCTAATATTTAATAAGGTTAAACTAATTTTACCTCATTAATAAGAGGAAATATTAATCTTTATTCGATAAAATAGGAAGATACTTCTATTAGCATTAAGATGGCCGTCACGTACTCATATCGACTCGATAATGATTTGAACTATGATATACACCTAGATATTTCTCTAATATGTTCATTGTGTTCTATACAAGATTCTATCCTACCTATATTCTGTATACCTAGGTACATAACACCTGACAGGTCGCTAATTCAAATTATAACACATCGCTCCAAATATCCTCTTATTGATACAGTTTATTTAGATCAGTACACAGTCTAAAAATACATTGTGTTCATGTATTGGTCTTAAAAACCGGCCAAGTGCGAGTCGGACTCGCGCACCGAGGGTTCCGTACAAACCTGTAGTAAGTTTTACGATTTATGACGTATTAAAAATAAAAATTACGTTTTTTGTATGGGAGCCCCCCTTTAATATTTACTTTATTGATATTTAATTATTTATTTTGAAAGGTAATATACAAGTTAATATTCTGTGAAAATTTGAACCGTCTACCTGTTACCGTTTTTAATATTGAGCAAAAAAATACGAAAAAAACACGTTTATTGTATGGGGACCCCCCTTAATATATATATTTTTTTAATTTTTAGTATTTGTTGTTATAGCGGCAACGGAAATACATCATTTGTGAAAATTTCAGCTTTCTAGCTATCACGGTTTATGAGATACAGCCTGGAGACAGACAGACAGACAGACAGACAGGCAGACAGACAGACAGACAGACAGACAGACAGACAGACAGACAGACAGACAGACAGACAGACAGACAGACAGACAGACAGACAGACAGACAGCGGAGTCTTAGTAATAGGGTCCCGTTTTTACCCTTTGGGTACGGAACCCTAAAAATATTAACCAGAAGGTATATTTTTGTATGGATCGTGTATTTTTAATTTTTTTTTTAAATTTAAGAGCTTATGTATGTGTCACCATTTACATACATACATACATGTGTTACATAGTTTATAAGTACCTAGCGATAGGTTTAGTCTTACTTCAGTAATAACCTAAGAAAGTAGTTGTCTATGATAATCTTGATATGATTAAAATACATATTTGCTATCGAGGTAAGTAAATATATTAAGTACGAAGAGATTATAAAAGTTATATTATCTCTATATAACCCCTTGTTATAAAGATACCTGGGAAATACCTAATTTAATCATAATGAAATAGCTACAGACGTCACGTTTTAAATATTTGATTGTGCTTTATTATACTTACTTATATCTTCAAAGAAAAATGATTGTCTAAACCTTTATATAAAGGCAGAAAATTACGTAGACGTACCTACCTACTTAATGGAAAATCCTAGACAGGTATTGTTATATTGTTAAAATTCGCCTTTTCGGTCTGCTTATCCAATATATGGGTGCTCGTAGTTAGTAGTGCGTGTTTAGAATTGACGCGGCAATATTACTTTGATGGAAACAATTTAACCATGCAGGATATTAATCCCTCGAAAATGCTCTACAATTATATTGTGTAATTACATGGATTTATAATAGATAATACATATATACATAGATAATGTATAATATGTATTCTCATTCATAATATTTATTTGATTATTTGATAATTCAAATAATCAAATAAATATTATAAATGCGAATGTTTGGATGGATGTATATGGATGGAACTCAATCACGCCCCAACGGTTGAACGGATCTGGATGAAATTTGGCACAGAGATAGATTATAGTCTGGAATAACATATAGGCTACTTTTTATCCCGGAAAATTAAGGAGTTCCCGCGGGAAACGAAAAACCTCGATCCACGCGGACGAAGTCGCGGGTAGCGACACAGGGTAATGGGAAGTTTTGCTCTATTGATTATCCAACTGCGGAACACAAAGTGTGAACATTTTATAATTTCTCCAAGAAGCATATAAGTATATTTACTTTGAAACTCGGAAAGTACTTAACGGTCCCTATGGTTCAAATTTAAAAAAGGAAAAGGTGACATGACTAACTGATTGATCTATGAATACACAGCTTAAACCACTAATGCACTAGACGGATCGGACTGGATGGCGCCTCGCATACAGATAGATTTTATGACGTAAGTAGGCATTAGAAAGGATTTTTGAAAATTACACTCCTAAAGGGGTAAAATGGTGTTTGAAATTTACCAATCAAAATCACACTTAAGCGTGAGCAAAGCCTCATAGTAAAAAAGCTACAATGTTGGTAGCAATGGACACATTTGGTAGTTGGTACCAAGTTACCAACTACCAACCTATGTACCTACGTAACTACGTAGTTATCTACACGATTATTTCTAAACATTAAGTACCTCGCCTACACATTAGTAACTAGTGGTTCGCCCCGAACTGAGACCTCGCGGTATCCATAAACTTGTACAGAGCGCCATCTATTGACATAATTGTGAAGTTCTGTTAATAATACTGAAGCACATTAAAAATTAAATAATTTCGTTTCCTTATAATATTTATCTAATTTTAGTATTTGTTGTTCATGTACAGGATATTATTCAAGTAATTAATAAATTTCAGGTTCAGCCTTTCAGAAAGTTGAGAGTTCTGAGGTCAACTTTGGACGTTAGAAAATCGCCACTTTGAAAGCCCCCCATTTCGTCAATTTTAGGGGAAAAATTAAAAAAAAAAATATTTTTGGACTCTATTCCTAATTATCTTTAAAATGATATACCGCAACCCTATGTATCGCTATAAAAAATATTTTACTTCGCATTCGCTTCTATGAGAGCCCCCCTGAAATAAAGATTTTTATAACTTTTTAAGCCATATTCGGCGGGAGGCCATCGGTTTACATATTATATTTAAATTTGAAGTAATTGCGTTCAGCAATTCAGAAGTTATAAGGCTCTGACAGACGGACGGACGGACGGACGGACGGACGGACGGACGGACGGACGGACGGACAAGTGCCATTTTACCCAAGTAGACTCAGAGACCTTCGCTTCGCTCGGTCAAATAACAATTTTAATAAGCTATGTATCTGCAATCTGCATGCATACATTTGCATTCATTTCACTGTTGCGATTTAATATTAATACGCTTCCGTGTAGGTAGAAAATAGAATATCTACTAACGTATTGAGACAGAATACGTGATACATGTAGGTAGTTATATTATCTTCAGACTCCTAGAGCTGAAATCTATTCTGGTCCGGTGTTAATGACTTTAGTAGGTATACAGATATGTAACGTAAGTTGACATTTAGGTCATGCTATTTTGGTCAGTGACGAATATCGATATTTGGGAGACATTGAGTCATTATAAATATAAGTAGGTACCTAAATAAACAATATTATTCTCGGTTCGCAAATAGAAATTTAAGATAAGAACGCAGTTTTCGCTATTATCTGAAAACATTAGGTTATTGCCCGCCCCTAAAAAAGTTCACTCAATAGGTAGGTAAGTATACTTACCTACCATCGGATCGGATATAGGTGTGTACTGTAGCATGTGTGTAGGTACATATAACTTCTGTGTAGTATACACTATACTTACCTATCTAATATTGTCTCTTCTATGTCTCCAATAATAATATTAAAAACATCTTCATGTACTTACCTATATGTAAGTAGTAAGCCCGCCAGTGTGAAAAGCATATTTCGATATATTGGTGTACATTTCATAATATGTACATAAATGATTATGTGCCTCGATATATTGATGATAACGTGGAAAATCCGTTTTGGGAATGTGTTACTGCAAGATGAGTAGTTGCAGTGATAACAACCGGCATGGCTCAACGCACTTTTCAAGGAACGTAGGTAAATAACCTGAGTAAATAACCTATTTTAATCTAGTAAGTACCTACATATCTTCCAAAGTCTGGGCAAAGTAACTATATTTTAATCTGTGGTCTGGGGATCCATCCAGCAGAATAAAGTCGGTTTCACTAGGTACATTTTGTTATATTATTATAACTGGAGTTGTACCTACTTGTAGATAGATAGATAGATAGATAGATAGATAAATTCTTTATTGCCACACATACTTAACTTAGAAATAACTTAATTATAAACAAAAAAACGGAAAACAACGCGTGCGCAAGGGAGGTCTTATCACTAAAAGTGATCTCCTCCAGACAACAACTTTAAAAAGGAGCGGGAAAGTGCAACAATAATAATAAACATGCAATAATAATATACTACTTAAACTATCATACTAATAATACTTAAATACTTGTAGATCTATCTACTCATAGCATAAAGGTAATACTTAGTTGTTAGTTTTCAAAATGCAAAACCATTACATATTTCGAACACGCGGTAATTTTTCTTTACATTTCTACCTACGAGATATGTTGAACAAATCCAATACGAGCTCTATATAGGTATGTCATTTGATAATTAATTATGGAGGTCATACCAGTCGCGACATGGAAGTATCGGGTCAATCAATAAGGTAGGTATACATAAAACGTATATAAAAAATATACAGTCTCAGTGTACTAATCAATTTAAGATGTTTTATTCAGTAACGATCCGACATAGCTAACCATTTGTATTTTTACGAGACATTTGGTAATTGGTGCTAGCATGAAGCTAAACAACCCATTTTTGAATAAAATACCTATTTAGTTATTTTCTAAAGACATTAAAAATGTAACCGTCGGGGTGAAAACACACTATGTACTGGACAGGACAAACCCTTGGACAAAACGTCCACCCGAAACGTTTAAATCATGTTTAAATTGTAAATATAAAGGATAAGTAAACCTCAAAAATCAAAATAGCTGCAGTGAAATCCATTAACCCCTAGAGCGACTCGTCAACTTAACAGCCCACTGAGATTTTGAAAGTAGGTGCCTATAAGTTCTTTCTATAAAGAAATGAAAACCCTAATATAAGTAAAAATAGTTGGGAGATCTTTAAAAAAACCTAAATCCACACAATATGACAAATTCGAAGAAAAAAAGATAAATTTTTAACATGACGTGAGGTTTTCCTCAACATTCGATTTCTTAAAACCAATGGTATGCTTTCTCAGATTGAATCACGTTGAATGGTCCTTATATTACTTGCCCAGTGCTCACGTACCTATCTGCTGCAAATTTCATTTTTACGTCAACAGTCAATAATTATTATGAGAGGAATATGTACGTGGATCAACATGATAGAACGCGATATGCCGGTTTACTCACGTAGACCATAATACCTAACAACTTGCGCATAAATAATATATACCTATCTACCTATTAAAATATCTTTAGATACCTTAAATAAACCTACCTGTTCATGGTAAACATCAATACACCGTTTATTTTTCTTAGATTTGTTTTCTTGTACCTACCGGTATTTCAAGTAATTTTCCATTAATCTACAAAAATCCAGACTGATATACCTAAACGTATATCTACTGAAATATTAGTATTTGTCTGTCAGTTAGGTACATTTTCACGTTCCATAATATGTTTAACCGAACCGACCGTTTTTTTGACGAACTGACGACGAAGGGGCGGGAATCAACTTCTAGTACCAAAAGAGTTTCTGGAGTTGCCATTACATAAATTTAAAGACTGTTTTAAACAGCATCTGTTAAGTCGAGGGTATTATAGCATAGATGATTTTCTCGATGACAAAGTTGCATGGAAGCAACCCGCTTCGCATCCAGCAACCCACAAGTCAGTGTGATACCTACTTGTTACGTAGCGTATGCATTTTATATTATATACAAATTGTGACATTTTTCTGTTTTTAAAAAGAGCAACTGCTGAGTTTCTTGCCGGCTCTTCTCAGTAGAATCATCTTTCCGAACCGGTGGTAGATTCTTACGACTTATCATAAGTGGCACAAGTTGTCCTACATGAAATAAATCATTTCTATTTCTATTTCTATTTCTATTTCTAGGCTCTAGCTCATTGCTATATGTAGGTCATTGTAGGTATACGAGTATATTATCTCATTACTATAATATATTATTATAAATACGAAAGTATGTCCGTCTATCTTTTGTTTTCATGCCCCATATTCTGTAAACGTTTCAAACGTTTTTGGCTAAAGGACTTGACCAGCGCAACTATGGGAGCTTGCCTAGATATCAAAAACCAATGAACTCTTTATTTTTGTAATTTTTATATTTTATAGTTTTCAGATAAAAAAGCTTAAGGAGTCTGAAGGCTCTGAAAACTGAGAAAATAAATAAAAGAAGTTTCACCAAAAAACTGCTTTCCCACACTAGATGGCACTAGTTGTTGTGGGGAGCGAGTCTAAAAAAATATTTTAAGTATTGCTAACCAAGTTTCTCAGGAAAATAATAAAGCTTTGCATTATTTGAGCGTGGATGAGGATAATACTGGAATAATAAAACTATATTTGCAAGAATTATGTATTTCCTTTAAAAATCACGCTACATTGTACTGCTGCCACACTAGATGGCGCTAGCGAGTCTTTTCAACTATTCGATAACAGATGGCGCTAAACGTTTTGGTTAGCGAGTTTGTTCAACTATTCAACCACAGATGGCAGACAGATGCAATGCCAGAGGGCGTTACGTTCCTTTAAACGCAGTGGTTATTTGAAAATGCTTTGTTCGTTTGAGGCTTGTCAACTAACAAAAATAATAAAACAAAACATACATTTTCTTTTCATTACTATTTAATTGATCAAAAATAAATCACTCATAATATAGTGACTAAGGTACTTATACGGTATTCATGTAGGGTAACAAGATTATTATTAGGCATGGATAAAACGGAACGTCAAAATGCAGTAGTGCTTAAAGAGGAAACCGGACGCTCAAGATTTAAACAATAAACGTATTGTTTTTATAGACATTTTAACCTTGACCTTATTCGGAATAATAAATCCATAGTAATTTCGGTTTTAATTATTAAACCTTACTGTAAAAACGGAAATCCTGCACATTGTCCCGAATCGGAGGGCAGTTACTGGTCATGTCCTTTAGTGCAGGAATCGGTTTAATCCCGGGGAAGGACGTATCACGTATCCTACCTAGGTTACTTTAATTCCGGAAAATCGAAGAGTTCCGTGATTTTTCAAAACCAAAATCCTCGCAGACGAATCGCCTGCTTCATCCTGTACCTATTATTACATTTTTATTTTCATTGCTCATGTCTTAGTTAATGTAGATATAATTAAAATTGGAAATAATTTTCCTCGAATAATGGACGTAGCGTAGAAAAATGTTGGCAAAAAGGTAAGGCACTCGAGCACGTAAAGACATATAATAAAGACTGTCTCGAGGGAATCAATTAGAGAAGTGAAATGATAATAGGACTACCAGACCGTGAAGCTAACGAACATTCTTACCGCGGCGAGGGTTCGCTCGTAGATACAACATCAATGAATGCAGTATCTTGGAGTCGACCTTCACACATAACGAAAATAGCTTCCTTCACATTACCCTGCTTAACAACGGCGAACGATTTTATTATTGAATGGATTATTTAAAATCATTGGATTCTTGGAGAATCAAATCAAATCATTGTAAGACCTAAACTTTAAATTCAGATTAAGCTCACTTGGTGGTGTGTGAAGATGCTGTCTAAGATGGAAGTGTACTAATCGGGAAGTTACCGGCCCTCTATACTTAAATTGCTTGACGTCAAGGTTCCGCAAAGCTAGTGGTGACAAGCGAGCACTTAACCAAAGTTAAGAAGGTACTCGGTAGCCGAATACTACCACCACATCACTGACAGAGAAAATTTATAGACCTTGTGAATTAATTACATACCCCTTCCCAGAAATCAAACTCAGGACCTTACCTCACCGCGCTGCTATACGGGTCTTGTCGACACAAAGTATTTAGAGCATTTGACTAGTTTTTGCCAGTAACTGATTTAATCTGTGTTTTGCTATCAGTCTGTCACGTAAGTTCCTACTCAATTATCTAATAAACTGAAGAGAACAAAAACAGCTTACAATGTTTACGATGATTGAGAACAGTCAACAACGAGATTTAAGTGCGTGACAAGAATGTAGGTCATGATTTACTTAGTAACGTTACAATTCAAAGAGTTCCGTTGCCGTGTGAATCCGTTTATACCATGCCTATGTGTACCGTCTTTTGACCCAAATTACATCAAATAAAGCTTGATACATCAATATGGGTATGCTCACCGCTCTGGTATAGTTCATGCCACTTACAATATTACTAGAGAAGCAGTCCTGTAAAATCCAGATCAGTGAATTGATTTTTTTTACTTATTAGTGCATTAATTGTCTTGCTTTTTATTACTAAGCAAGCACTTGAACTGTTTCTTTTATTGAAAAGCTAAAGGAGCAGGTGATATGGCTCGACCTTTAATAGGATGATTATCCTGGGAGCGGGTGTTGTGCTCGGGCGGGTCCGACATTGATCTTTGGAAGTCGTATATATCATATTATAAGCGTAATTCAGAGAAAACTTCGTTATCACGATTCAACTCTTTCTTGTTCTTCGTGCGCTACTAGTAGTGCCATCTATTGGTTTATGTGCGGACTGCGAAGACCGCCACAGTACCTAAGCTTCGTCTATCGTCTATCGCCTATCGTAGCTTTAGTCTTAAGATACCGTTGTTAATTATCACCATCAACTCCTAGGCCGTTCTTAAGCCTAGGTGTATCTTAACTAGGACAAGCCTAACTTGAGTTTAGTGCAAACGGGCATTATTCTTTATAAACATGACGTTCAGAAGGTGTACTTTGTAGGTACCAATTTTGAATAAGGTGATTTGAGTTTGAGTTTGAGTTAAGTAAACATCGGACACGGGTCCTGCACGCGGCGTCGACGACGTCACCCGCAGTGCGGACCCAACACCAAACACGACATCTGTACCCTTACTCTGAGATTGATCGAATTTAAAATACGGTCTCACTAAGTGAGGTGAATCACATTTGAGTCAAACTAAAATGGACCCAAAAACTCTTGATTTAAAGCCACAAATTCAGTGCAACCGATTCAAATTTCGAAACGTATCGTTTGGAGCGCTAGCTGTGAATGCATACACGAAATTGAGCTCTAAATTAATATGATTAAGATTCATTTTAGTTTGATGCATGTGTAATTCACCTCACTTAGTGAGACCGTATTTTAAATTCGATCAATCTCAGAGTAAGGGTACCGGCCTAGGGGCCCCAAGCTTTCAAGGCAGGCCCTAGACAACTAAGGCTAAAAGACATTCACCGGGGTACAAAGTTAACACGCGCCCCACCCGGGTAATGAGGCCAGGCGCTTAAGTATTTGAGATTTTCGATGAGTTCAGTTTTTCATGTCCGAAATAAAATTGTAAGCCCGAAAGAAAATGTTTGTATGAGTCGTTCTTCAAATCATAAACCAGGGATGGATCATGTTAACTAGGGCGGAGTTTGATTTATAATCGTTTGCTAAAATATGGGATATTTACGACGAATGAAAGGTTTATTTTGGTTACAGAAAGTCAGAAGTAAGCAGATAAATAAGTCAATACTAATAAAAATATTTTATACCTGAGACATAAAATAGGGGCAAGTACCTACTAAGATCAAATCAACATAGGATACAAACAATATATTGGCATTTTACATAGAAAAGATTCAAAACATTATTATTTTCTGATGATGTAGATTTTTGTGCTGAATACCTTGATACACCTTCCAAAGGTTTCCCCTCATAGCTCTTTTTTCATACTATATCTACGCCCTGCCTGTTTTTAGGTTTAAGGGTGTTTGATTCGTCCAAGGTTTTAGGCCGAAAATTGTTTTAGTGATGGCTTATCAGTTATCTAATCTTCAAAATGCGAATATTATGCGCTAGTTCACAAAGGAATAGCGGCACATGACGCGCTCCAATTGCGCAGAATAAAAGAAGGCCATTATTAGTTATGAAGAGCTACTATTATATTTAATAGGTACTATACCATGTTACCTAAGCAGGTGACTCTTTTTCCAAAATACCTACCTTAAAAATACAAAATGCGTTAAACCCCTTTTTCACAAGTATTTTTTAAGTATAAATTGAATAGCTGTTTACAGCACGTATGGTTTATGGATAGGTACACCACGACCTTCACCTATCTGTTAACCAGATGAAACATATTTTTTATAAAGTTTTAATTAAAGATAAATACATACGCCTAAACAACAGATGGGCCGTGAAAGCGTAGCAGACAGACAAACAGACACACTTTCGCATTTATAATATTAGTATGGATATTATTTACTGTCGGGTGGAATAATATTTGACTGGTTAACAGAACGGTAAAAATAAAAAAAATAATTAATTAATTTAAAAATAGCCTGGTCAGGATTTTCAAAGGCAAGCCATTTAAGGCGTATTTATCTATTATTAAACTTTATAAAAAATATGTTTCATTTGGTTAACAGATCGATGAAGGTCGTGGACCGTGGTGTATCCGGCTCTTGTACTATTATGGCTATGTTTACATAATATTATCAGGCCATAGGTATAGTCTACTGCATAAGGTATTCAAAATAAGAGTCTAAAAATACTATGTGTCTGAGTCTACTTGAGTGAATTGGCACTTGTCCGTCCGTCCGTCCGTGTGTCAGAGCCTTATAACTTCTGAATTACTGAACGTTATTACTTCAAATTTAAAGCCATATTCGGCGGGAGATGGCCTCCCGCCGAATATGGCTTAAAAAGTTATAAAAATCTTTATTTCAGGGGGGCTCTCATAGAAGCGAATGCGAAGTAAAATATTTTTAATAGCGTTACCTAGGGTTGCGGTAAGTATATCATTTTAAAGATAATTAGGAAAAGAGTCCAAAAATATATTTTTTTTAATTTTTCCCCTAAAATTGACGAAATGGGGGGCTTTCAGTGGCGATTTTCTAACATCCAAAGTTGACCTCAGAACTCTCAATTTTCTGAAAGGCTGAGCCTGAAACTTATCAATTATTTGAATTGTATCCTGTACATGAACAACAAATACTAAAATTAGAAAAATATTATAAGGAAACGAAATTATTTAATTTTTAATGTGCTTCAGTATTATTAACAGAACTTCACAATTATGTCAATAGATGGCGCTCTGTACAAGTTTATGGATACCGCGAGGTCTCAGTTCGGGGCGAACTACTAGTATTATAGTCATCAACAGCAGCGTGTAAAAGTAACAAATGGTCGTAATTTATTCAGGTCACTCTACCCACTCGCCCCCGCACGTGAGAACGAACAAAATACGTACCTATCGGGAACGACAACCGTGCCACCCCTATTCTGCTTCTGGCTTCACTTTACAATGGCTTTCTTTAGAGCTATTTTCTCGCCCTACGCTGCGCCCTGAAATGCTATGACGAGCAATTAACCTAATGTAGGGAAACTATGAAAAATGTTTCTTATAAGAGCCTATGTACACCGCGTATTTTAGACAGGCGGACGACGCGCGTTTCACGAGCGTGCAGTGTCTGCGCTTTTTTATTTCAAAAAGCAGATTTTAGCATTTGTATCGATACAAACGTGCCCATTACGTGCATTAACAGCGCGTCTGCATCGTCTTGTACGTGCGTTTTAATAATGGTCACACGGTCAATGGTCAATCTTCTTTATTTCGTACCTAAATGGGGATATACGCGTGTCCACAGTGCGTCTGTATTCGATGTGGCTGCGCGTTTGTATCTTATTGTCTTATTTCGTGAACGTGTGAAAAGGTTTCTGGCTGCGACTGACGCGCGCGTTTGTATCGCGTTTGTATCTCATCGTCTGTACTCCGTGCGTAGTAACTTGCCTCTAATTAAGGTATATTGAAAGCCTGTGACTTTTTGATTTATTTTAAAGAGTAATAAATGCGAACATAGTGGAAGTAGTGGAAAAAACATATTTATGTAGGTATAGTAGGTACGCGCGCAAGTTGAATGCAGAGCTTATGTACACGTCACCATACTTATGCTCTGCATTCATATATATACTATATACGTAGATATGCGTAGTATTATATGTCTATCCGAATATCAATATCTTCAAATAACTTGTTGAGTATATTTTCATCATTGATTTTCACATTTGTAAAACAATTTACCAATTATTCCAAAACTTTCTAAATAACTTTCCCTTACTTACTTATTATATAATTTTTGTTTTATTTGAGGTTAAAATATTATTTGGAAATTTTGTAGTAGGTAGCCTTGGAGTTTGGACCTACGCTTTCGTGTTAATTAACGGGTCATAAATCATGGCGAAGCGTGACAAGTTTATTAATGGAGGCAAACTCGAAAAATCCTCATGCTTAGTATGCAAATAGCACTATTATGTATCCCGTAAATTTCTGTGGAAATAGACAAAAGGCCTGCCCCCCAATCATGTAAGGATGACCGATGAAATCGTTAAAAATCTGCGGCGAAGTAAATAAACCATAACAGCATTAAATTAGAGCTCAATTTCGTGTACCCATTCTTATACGTTTAGGTATGTACGATACTCAAACGTATAAGAATGGATACGCGAAATTGAGCTCTAATTTAATGCTGTTATGGTTTATTTACTTCGCCGCAGATTTTTAACGATTTCATCGGTCATTCTTACATGATTGGGGGGCTGGTCCCCATTAAGAGAAAATCAAAAATATAATTTAAGTTAGTCTTGCTATAGTTCGGTAGAACGATATGGATAATTAATTAATTTCAATCCCATGGTGCAACTTGCAACATTTAAATACTATTGTTGACTTTAACCAGTAGACTAAAGAGTTATTATTACAATCTATGTATTTAATTAATGCACAAATTACTAAACCATGTATTTACTTACATACACTTGTTATTTTTACTATAATAAAACAACAATCACGCGTTCTTCTCGCTAGCCCACCCTATCCCCGAATCGCCCATATACCTACTATATGTGTTCATTGAAATAGAATGATACTAAAATTCTACATCAATGGTTAACACGATACCGATTCTATATTCAACTTAAATAGTTCTTTTTTTTAAATATTTAAATTTATTTACTTACCTACTCAATAATTTTTGAGAAAATAATATCATACTAATTTTAATGCGATTATTATGCGATATTAAACATATTTCGTAACTTAAACTGGACACGAAAAGGCATCAAGATTTTAACCATCGTAAGTTCGCAGACGATATTGTGCTATTAGCCGATACATCTCAAGAACTCGAAGAAATAGTCCCACTCACTAGATCAAGAAAACTCAAAAATCTGTGGGTTGAGCAATGGATCGACGTGATTTTTTGCATGAGTACCTTCTGAGTTGAGGACCTGGAGAGTGAGTAGTCAGGTTACTTTTTATCCCAGAAAATTTAAATTTAAAAAAAAAATCTTAAACCACGCAGACAAAGTCGTGGGCATCAGCTTGTTAAAAAAAAATTAAAACAAAAGACGTACCTATTGAAAATACCATTGATGTAGAATTTTAGATGGAAAATACTAACAATAAACACCGCGCGCCCTCCTAAAACAAAACATGCAGGAAAAGGAAACAATACGCATCACCTGATGATCTTGATTCCCGCGACTTGTATGTAGTATGATATGATATCTCCTGAAGCATTTTGAATGAAATACGTGCTTCATGTCTTCATCATAAATATTCCCTCTTTATTGTTGGCATTATTCTTGATCTTGATAATCAAATTCAAAATTGAACAGTGGCTTGAAAAGGCGACAACTGTAGAAAGGTCAAACCAAGTCTATGGAGGTCGAAATTTATAATGGGGCAAAAGCTAAAAACGATACGCGTAACCCTCGCAAAGGGCATAGCAGGGTACCTATTTTATTTGTAATGCCCGCTACCTACTTCGTTTGCGCAGATTTAGGTTTTTGAAAAATCCCGTGGGCTATCTTTGATTTTCCAGAAAAAGAATTGTATTTATGCCCTACCACGGGATGCAAACCATCACTGTAATCAAAATCTGGGGAACTAATTTTAGTCTCAATTACATAATATCTTAAAGAGTTAATTTATTTAATTTTTTCATTTAGAAAATAAAACTTATTTTGGTGAACGTTTCAATTTTCGTCGAATGGTTTAGTTGATATTGACAAGCGATCCCAGTCAAGGTCAAGGGACTAAGACTTTATGCACGTTTCGGTAGTTAAATTACCTACTATACAATGAGGCAGTAGAAATTCTAATGAGTGTATTTATAATTTGATCCTTTCAAGATCATTTTAATTGTCAAAAGTCTAAAGCGTTAGTCAAATTGCAAGGAATTTGCAATCTATAGCTTTTACGTCTTTCTACAACAAATAGACTTTAATATGACCTGCCTATATGATCTAAGTATATTTTATTTAATATTTTTATTTTATTTGAGTGAGTAGGTACCTATGCTATTTTATAGTAAACATATCTACAAATTAAAATGTTTACATACACAAACTACTCGTATCTAAGTACTACGATAAATAATTTCGGATAAATAGTACCTACCTACCTAACTGTTGTTTATTTTAACATCTTCTGTTGGAACTTTGTCAAAACTTTTATTTTTATTTGCATTCTAGGTAAAGAGTATTGATAAAAATTTCAATGTATGGTGGTATTTTAGAGATTTTTGTAATCAAGAAGATATTATATAAAAGTTCTAAGTTGAAGAGAACGCTTCTTCCAGAGCTAATTTGCCGTAATTTAAAATTATTGCCTTAATTGGGACAAAAGTCAGATGCATTATAGAGGTGGTTAATATGAGTGTTGCTAGGTATTTAAACTATGACGGGAAAGAAACATGAGACAATATCATTTGATCTGAGTCAATAGAATAAAATTTTATTAAAGAACTATCCCATCATGTGATTTTGCTTTGATGTAAATTTTATTTATTTATTTATTAAATCTTTATTGCACACAAGAACACGAAAATAAACAAGACATTAAAACAACGAACTAGGACTACACAGTAAATGTACTATTTCCGCATAAGTAATAAGTTACAATATATAGTCTATTTAAGACATTTTTGAGCATTTACAGGGTCGAAAATTAATAACAATAAAAAGGAAAAATAATTTAAACATTGAAGATATGAAATTCCACTCAAAGGAAATATTCCTTTATTTTTAAAAATATGAATGTTTGCAGCGGATGTCAAGTAGGTATGCCCATTACGAACCGTGCCCTTTGTGAAACACTCTCTTCTCTACCCAACAATCCATATGTAACCATTATTTAAAAAAAAAACACTTCATAGACGAGGATATTATAAAAACATTATTCTTATTCTCTAAGGCTGTGCTCTAAGGCCTTTTAAATATTTTATTTAAATGCATAAATTACCTACATACATGCCTATTATGTTAATAAATAACTAATTATGTAATCACACTATGACCGTGACCTTACCTATATGTGAATATTTTAGTTAAAGTAATATCTTGGACTTTACCGGAAATTGTAGGCGTTTAAATTGGAATGGTAAATCCGATGGTATCAGAGGAATTCGGGGAATCAATATATTATCTCCTCCGGAACCACATCCGGTAAGTATTCTGCACTCTAATAAGAAAGTGTTTAGTGATTTTACCAGCAAACGCGTGCCATTGCAAAGTTTAGGTGGTTCTTATAAAATAACAGGTTTCTTAATAAAACAACATTTTATGAGGAGGGAGTCCAGACGGGTTCAAAGAATTAAGAAATTCTGAAGAAAATTAACAGCTTCTTCTAAATCGAGTACAGCATCGACCGAGTAGTATATTTGCGTCGGCGCATCAATCTTTGAAAGAATCAAGTTATTTACCTTATCTACTTGTTCGTTAGTTGGTGACAGAATCGCTCTTTCTTTAAACCAAGATATACCTAGTCTTAAAACGTATGTTATCAATGTCGGGATAGACATTGTTGACCAACTCTTGGATGTTGTCTACCAAAAACACAAAGGTTTTCTAGGTTAATCCTTCCATCACTTTGTGTTAACTCTCCATTGCCAACTTTTAACAGCGTTTCTGAAAAAAGCCTGTTCTCACGTGAAGACAATGAAACCCTCATAACGTTTTAAGAGGATATGGCATGAACGGGAAACTTTGAGAATAGGTATTGAACAGTTATATTGCCGTCGCGCTGCTCCTCGAATAGAATTTCATAACACGCGATAGGGACAACTGCAGCTTGGACCGATAATACCTATGAAAAACAGTCGAATTCTTACTTTCGTATTTTTCTGTTTCCTCCTCCAAAACATAACCGATTTTAATTCTTTTTTTACGAATAATTTAAGAAGGACTCGGGCTATGCCGGTATGTTTTTCTTTTTTTGATTATACCCGTCAAATTTATTTGCAGGATCTCTGATGATGGCACGAAAATTGGGCCATTTTTTGCCATTTTTGAAGGTTCCTTGTTCTTAGAATAATTAATTTATTGAAAAAAGCAAAACATAGGAGCATGGCACGGACACATATGGATTTTATGGAGCAAGAATATTTTCTTTATTGTAATTATCCACGGAGGAAACAGACAAATGTTTTTGTATGGAGAAATCGCCGGGAGAATAATTCCTCTTAAGCTCAAAATAGGCACGCCGCGCCGCCGGCCCCCCGGCCGTTACTGCCGCCGCAACCACTATGTCCCTGCATTTTAAATCTGTAATATCTTCGAAAATATTCATTTAAATTACATGCTGTGAAGGGTCTTATTGATCTATATTAAATGCACAATGTATTTAAGGTACTTAATTGGATAAGGATTAATGCTGTTATTGCTTAAAATCGCTTCGCAAATAAGCCATTATTTCTCGTAAAAAAGTAAAGGAAAAAAATGGTGTTTGTGGGTTATCCCTAAGAGATAGACATATACTATCGCGGACTTTTTTGTAGACCTTTTTGAGGTGTACAATACTGTAGTACATTATTTTGATCTATCTCGTAGGGTTCAGCCAGCGTTTGCAATGTAAACGCAAAAAAATGTGTTTATTTACGACATCACATTAGAAACCTCTAAAATTATCAGTGTTTCTCTGCTATATTATGCATGTATTATACATATAAACCGTCCTCTTGAATCCCTTCGTTTTCCTATTAATTATATCGTCCTACCGTCCTATCTATTAAAACAAACTGCATCAAAATCCGATGCGTAGTTTTAAAGATCTAAGCATACATAGCGGCAGACAGACAGCGGGAAGCGACTTTGTTTTATACTATGCAGTGAAGCTCACTTAAACACTGCAATTTCATTCATTATTCCGTAATGTGTTCCCTGAGCGGTAACTTCTGATGATCTACAGAAATCAGAAACACATCGGAGAGCAGCGAAGCAAAGCTGTGTACAATCTCTTCCGACAGAAGGTCTCGAGCATTCGCAACGAAAATTCGTGTTCGCTCAAGCGAATAAGATTGACTAGTAAATTTAACACCTAGAACAATTTTACTTTGCGTACCTCAACTAATCCAGGATATTTACAGTGGGAGATAGATTTCCAGAAGAGATTTCTACTCTTCACAATCTTGCTTTTATTCAGCGGCTTTCAGCGACGGGTTAGCTTTCAAACTAGCCCTGCGTTTTCAGAAATTTTCCGTTGTAAAATCTTAAAGGGAACAGTGATTTGCCTTCTGGTGATGTGTGTTTTGATTGAGACAAGAGAAGTGTAACACTGATGTTCAAAATATAGCAAGCAAAGTAGAATAGTTACATTGACATTTTCCCTGCTATAGTCACGAGCAACTTAGGTGAAGCGAATGGATTTGCCTTACGATTTCGAATATCGCGATCAAGTGTGACCGAACACGATTAGAAATGTCGCTGACGACATTAATAAAAAATATTATTTTTATGATAATATAAACATAACGAATTGGCGTTAAAATCCTCTGAAATAACAACAGTATTTACGATTAATAATATTAAAACTTGTCGCTATGAGAGCATTAAAAGGAAAACTTTGTGATCAGTCACTGAAAATGCTTTTGATGCCCCTGAAGATACTTTGACCGACCAAGTAGGCCCACTGGTTACTTCAATTGAATGTGTCATTATTTAGCTGATTTATGCTGCACCTATTCAGCTCAGCAACAATGTATAGTCACACAAACTTATCTGACCCGGTGACAGCGTCACTAGTTTAAATTATAATTTTAAAAAAACTGAGTTCACTAATAACTAAAGCTAAAAAGGAAAAAATTATTTAATTTATTACATAATTTATTTAAACAACCTTTAATAATAAAATAGTATTTTTTGGAGTCAGTGCCAGACCAATGCAGCGTGCCAACTGCCAGCGTCCAGACAGCAGACGTGGTTGGCGGCTTGGTTGGCGGTTGGGTCCTCGTTTAAATTTTTTTCAAGCGATGTTTGGCACAGTCTCCAAAAAATACTATTTTATTATAAAAGCTTTTCCTTTTTGCTTTTAGATAATGGTGAAGTCGGTTCTTTTTAATAATAATTTTTAGTGGGCTAAAGGTCATTCATATTATGGGCAAATAAAGCTCATTCATATTATGATATCCCGTTCGATCTAATACCCCAGTTTAAAATTTGGCCCCCCCATTTCGGCAACCTTTGCAATGAAAAAATAAGATGCAGAATAGAATTTTTGCATATGTTTACACGTAGGTATATTATGTATTATGCATGGTAAAAAGTATACACATACTCTAATCGCGAGCGATTTGCCCTTAATCATTAAGGAGTTCCGTCTTCCATCTCCGAAGATATTCATCAGATCTTCACCAAACGGGACTAATCGGACGATACGTTCTTTCAATTTTTTTTTTAAATTGAAGTCGGTTCAGATTTGACAGATGGACTTCTTTAAACGGTTATGTCAATGAATCAGTTTCAAAATATCTAACTACTCAATTCGCACTAAATGAGATTAATGTTCGACGCCAAAAAACAAATAAACATAATATAAACTTAAAGAAGATTCGAGACTGGTGTTACATATCAACATCCTTCGTGAACAAAGAGGTGTAAATAACATCTTATCTACATAATATATCCATTTGATAATATAATATATAATCGTAGATTTTATGAATATAGTAAACACATTCAAACTGTTATCAAGTGATAAAACAATAATTATGTAGGTACTTATTGTACATAGGTAATAACACCTCTATTATTATCTATCCGATTACAAAACTTGTTTACAAATCACGGCGAGAATTCTAGTGTTACACAATTCTAGCGGTAATATATTATTAAAGTAAGAATTCTAGAAAATAAGAGTTTCTACATCTTATTCTATTGAATGCTGGAGAACCTAGAGGTACCGTATAGTAGGGTAGGGCCTTGTACCTACTCGTATAATATATAAAACTACTTGCTACTTTTTAATTTCCGACTAGCTAGTTCTTCTTAGTTCGAAGGCACAATAAATAATACTAAAGCAAAAATTTAATGGCTGCCTTTACAGTTCGCCTGTATTATTCAATTGCTGCATTGTGAATAAAAACTCGATCTGGGTTTAGCCTTGGCCTAAGTTTTTATCTATCGTTAGCAGTTAGCACTAAGGTGCCATGAAGTTGTGAACATAACACAAAATTAGGTAACAATGCGGCCAATTATTCTGTATAACACAACCTCTAAACTAAAATCACAGGTTTATTATAATTAACTAATAACTATTATAATTAATTAATAACTAATTATATTATCTATATCTGTCCCTTCCCGCAGGGAGTATTATGAAAGGGTTAGCAATATTTTTAATGCTGTCATTTTAGTTTTGTTTAGAGATTGTGCACTACAGAATCAGCTCCATTGTTATATTATTAGGGTTTCGTAGTCAAAAGGAATCCATAGTTTAGAAATGTCCGTTCATCCGTCGGTTCGTCTGTAGGATGTCCGTGGCTTAGCTCAGAGACTCCTAGTAATGATTCAAGCTATTATTATCACAAAGACTGTTTTGAAACGGGTTTGATCACAATATTAGATACCAGTTCTAAAGTTTGGAATATTACTAATAGTAATACGAGTGTTTTTTAGTGCCTATTACATAATTGACTTCCATTGACAACAATCAAATCACAATGAGAGTGATTGGCTCAATTGCCTATGTTATTCTATATGAAAAACTTTTGGCTATTATTAAGATTTATATCCGGTATAGCTCTAGATGGGCTCTAGACCTAGAGCTATGTACCGGATAATAACAAGTCCTTACTGGACTGTCCTCTATGCATCTATATTACAGACAAGTTGGTTAACCGGGCAGTATTAATATGGACCGATCATTATGAATAATGACCAAGAGCGTCGGTCAAATCGATAAATTTATTACTTTGACCGGCCCATATTAATAACTAGCTAATGCCAGCGACTTCGCGCGCGTGGAATAAGTTTTTTTTAATTCCCACGGAAACTCCTTCATTTTCAGCTGGTATAAAAAGCCTATGTCTCTCTCCAGGTCCTCAAGTATACCCATGCAAAAAATCATGTCGATCCGTTGCTCTGTTGCAGCGTGATTGGAAGGCAAATAAACGCACTTTAACATTTATAATATTAGTATGATGTTCGACGGCCCGTGGTCATTTAAAAATCAGTTTGAGATTGCAGCTTGAATTTATCACCGGTCCGAACCGATCAGTATGAAATATGAATCCTACTTCCCTACTTCTCGGGCAATATGATAAATTTTAGTACTACCTACTAAAGCTAATCTTTAACATTTAGGAATTGTTTTAATTTTTAGTAAACAATTTATTTAGTATGTACCTAAGTAGCTGTGAATAGTGTGTCAATTATAGTAAATGGAATTCAAATTACAGAATTTATGAAGCTATATTTTTTGAAATTTTTGCAATATTTCGAAACCATATTTAATGAGAATCATAAATTATTAATGTCTCACTTCTCAATAAGCAACTTCTAAATTTTGATTATTCTCAAAGTTAATCCATATCTAATTATTACTTAGTAGATAATGCCCACGACTTCGTCCGCGTGGAGCAAGGTTTTTTTTATTCCCGCTGGAACTCCTTAATTTTCCGGGATAAAAAGTGTCTGTCTGTCTGTCTTCACGAGCCATCTGTTCAACCGATTTTGATAAAATTTTGTATAGGGATAGGTTACATGGATCCCGGGGAAGGACATAGGCTTAATTTATTTTCCGGGATAAATCCCGGAAAATAAATTAAAGAGTTCCCGCGGGAATCAAAACACTTTAAATCCCCGTGGATGAACTCGCGGGCACCATCTAAGCTGGTCCAATGACAGCCACAGCCATGGCGGCTGTGGCGGCTGTGGCAACTGGCGCTTATATGGCATAAGCGCCAGAAGTTGTAATCGTTCAAACGATAAGATTCAATTGCTATTTTTTTGTTTGCTATGCTGGTAAGTGGGTGACGGGTAGGTCATACTCAAGTGATTGAATATTAATTTAATAGGAGGTACTAAAGTAAAATCCTCCCGACAAGGCAAGAGTGAATAGGCATCTTCTAGGCAAGCGCGCTCCAACCTAGACCTCATCATTGCTTTGCACTTATCTATGCTTTGCACTAAGCATGATTATTGATTGTCGTCAAGCGCAAGCCTATCATGCAATAAAAAAAAAGATTCTAGCCATCTGCGCGGGAGATATTATAGTGCACAAGTGTGTGCGCATACACAGGTGCACTCTCTGTTCCTTTACTCTCATAGCCCGATGGGAAGGAAAATCCTACACAACCGGAGAGAGATCAGGCGCAGGATTGACGGCTTTACGTGTTCAATTATGAGGTAAGTACTATAGTACCTACTGAATAACACCCAAATTGGTAAGCTTCAGTTTATTAGAATCTTGTAGAATTCAGTGTTAAAAATTAATTAAGTAGGAGTAAAAATTAAGTAAGTAATAAAGTAAATTAACGCAGGTCAGTCACGATTTATCATCTAGCTACTTGTAATATTCATCAAACATGCTATGTAGGTACATAGTAGTACAACACTAGTCGGAGAATGCGTCATTATTTTGGTCAGATTTGGCATCACTCCATAAGTCGACGTGCTCTTGAATCTCAGCGATTCATAAATGATCAGCCGAGTCTGTGAGTTCGAATAAAAAGAACTCCGAAATGATGAAGGACACGCCGGTTGCTACCGAGGCCATCGAGACGACATTCGGCGGAGCGAGAAATCGAATACAACTCAAGTAAACGGCCAGACCAACTGGTTTTTACCACAAGTTATTTTAATGTCAATTTCAATAAGATGAATTCGGATATCTCTATGCCCCGTGTCGTTATAAGCGTTGTCTATCTTATTGTGCCGTTCACATTGCAAAAGAGTACGTCTACATGTCTCAAGTCATTGTGAGAAATCACCGAGTGAGAAATACTTAGATATTGCAATTCATACTGGATTACCGACTCGCAGTATGGTAAGAGTGTCAAGGTTCAGAACTGCAGCAAGTAAAGCTATGCATTGAATGTTGGAGCGTTTCTATAGCGTTTTATTAAACTTATGCAATGAGGGTTGCAGTTTTAGATCTGTCTGAGTTTTATGTTGATAACAAACAAACCCTAAATAAAAGTTGTTCAATAACAGTGTGGTTGGCAAAAAACAGAATATTAATTATTGCACGATTAAAAAGTTCGCTTGCCAAGAACCGGACACTGTAAACATGGCCATTCATGATGCTGGTGACCCTGGTGCTTGCGACGCGGAACTACATTCTCTACCTTTAACAAGTTCTTAATGTCACGATCTCTTTTTACTTTGTTCCAATACGCAAGAATTATCTTGATTTATTGGTGCATTCGAAACATAATATATTGAGCCCTCATAAATATTTGTATGCATATTATCTATTATCCCCAAAATGCAGATACCTAGTCATTTCTATTGAGATTGATAGGGTTATGTTTTGGGTAGGTATAGTGGAAACAGTTCTTAGGCTTTCGTCACAAACTTGTCCCATTTTCGAAGGTGATAATATGTGAATGGTAGGGTGTGCTGGTACATGGAGTCTCTTCAGAAAGTGGTCACCTGATGAGGTGAGGATCGCTCACCTGCGCCACAAGAGTTTTTCCAAAAGTCGTAGAACTTGCTGCACGCACACATCTCGATAGCACGTCACTCAGCACTACCGCAAATTTATTTTTAAACTTCACTTCTAAAGTTTCGCAATGTTTCAGTCGGTGCGCACGATTTAGTAAATGTCGACGGCCGGGAAAACTTTATAATACGTCTAGTAAACAGTCGGGATGTAAACAAGTTTAGCGTAACGGCTTGGATCGCGGTCGCCCTGTACCGTTGACGCGTAGAAAGCGCGGAGTGCCGGGCCAACGCTATGGACAGTCATCGTACCGGACGGAACGTCTGTATGGAGTTGTGGACAGCCGCAGTGGGCAGTGGTTCGCGCGTGTCGGGCTTATGAAAGCGCGGCGCGACGTGCTGCCAATGCGGGCGCCTTTCTGCGACTGCCGGCAGTAGCACGGCTTCATCCGTCACTCCGCCGTAGATTCAATCGGATATAACCAGAGTAGAACCAGAGGGAAATAGACGAATTTCGCTCCTCCCTGATGAGATTGCCACTGTTGATGGAACTGACGGCAAATCTTCGAGCTACATTAAATCGAATATTTAATACGCGTGAAATTGCAAGTTAACCCACCAATCGTAACCTCATTACAAAAGTATCACGTATGACAGACTGGAAAAGCGACGTTATTTTAATATCAAATCAGAAAGCTTCGTTGCGTTGTTATTATGTGGCGTTTCCAAATATTTCCATACAAAAGAGTTCAACGATTTGTTTATAGCTGTATTAATATCACTAAACTATAAAATGCGAATGTGTGTTTGTTTGTTGTTTTGTACTCCCAACGGAGTAACGAGTTGGCGTGATTTTGCATGGATGAGAGTGACTTAAGCTAGGTACTATTCCCTGGAAAATCAAATAAGTACTTTCTACGGGGATTTTAAAAATCGAGATCCACGCGGACGAAGTCACGCCATCGTCAACTTATCTATCACGATATAGTTAACTATCCCTACCATAAATGTTTAGTGTTGACTGTAGATACCATATGTACGCACAGATCTAGTACTAAACAGATACCGCGCTCGGAACACGGCAGTGCGGCCAAAATTTATTCGAGTGTGCGTGACAGCACTGTCTGAACACATGCATCAGTGTGCGTGAAATGTTGCCAGATTAATGAAAAAATGCCAAATTAATGAAAGAAAATCTATTTGTTGGTTCTTTCTTTAGGCCTTACGATTTCAACGACATATGGTAGGAGAATAGCTTGTATCCTGGAAAAGGAGAGGCGCATATTACTGTGGTGGTACCGGGTACGCTGGCTACTTTGGAGCTACGCTGAGTACTTTAGCGGTACGACGAATACTTTCAAGATATGCCAGTTAAATTGGTGGTACGTAGACTACTTTGGAGGTAGGCCGACTACTTTAGAGGTACGCCGACTACTTTGGTGGTACGTAGGCTACTTTTAAGGTACGCCAGCTACTTTAGAGGTACGCCGGCTACTTAGGAGGTACGTAGGCTACTTTGGTAGTACGCAGGCTACTTTTAAGGTACGCCAGCTACTTTAGAGGTACGCCGACTACTCAAAGTAGCCTACGTACCTCCAAAGTAGCCGGCGTACCTCTAAAGTAGCTGGCGTACCTTAAAAGTAGCCTGCGTACCACCAAAGTAGCCTACGTACCTCCAAAGTAGCGGCTCGTACGTTTTATTTTATTAGTATTTTAGTTTAGTTAAATTAAAAAAAATTAAAATACTCGAGGAAGTTTTTAGGTCAAAAATATGGATATTTAGACGCTAATAACTTTTAACATAAGCAATATATCTTTAAAATTAAAACGTACGAGCATAGTTCTTCAAATTGTATCTGCAACATTTCTAAAAATTATGAAAATTGGACAACATTTACGGGAAGAAAAACGTTATCGCTTTTTGTATGTAGACGAACCTCTTAAGAAAAAAAAGAAAAGCCACTTATTTAATTTACAAGAAAATATTATTTGCTTGTTCCTATACATCGCGATTAGTCCAAGCGAAGCCTTAGGATTACAAATGGCAAGTAGTTAGTAGTAGTACATGCCTGCTTAGATTAGGTATAAGGCCAAAGCCAAGGTGCTCGGAGGCGTACATAGGGATTTTAATTGAGGCTGCGAAGAATTCCTCTACCATATTATATACCTTTAAACAGAACTACCTGGGTCAATTAACTGATTGAAATTGAATACGAGGTTAGGTACATTCACAACGTTTACATCAAAAACTCAACTAAAAATGTTTTAGTAACTACGAAGTTAAACGAGCCTAGACTTTAATGTACCTAGGTACTGCAAAAACGAATAAGTAAAAAAAGGTTTTTTTAAATACTACAGCACCTGAAATCATAGACCTGCTATGTTCAATTACAACTGAACATAGATTAATATCTGATCTTTATACCTACAGGGAATTAAAATTTTCTTAAAATGAGTTTTTAAATAGTAACTTACAATTAATAATAATAAGTTTTTTTTTTTTTTGCATTGTTGTTTTCATCAGTATATATTTTGAGTGCCAGTTGTCAACAACTGCGGCTCGGTGGGTAAATATTATTATATAGACGACATGTACTTATTGTTGACGTGATAACAACATAATGTCATAGGACTGTATGCAAAATATTTTTTTGCAATATTTCACAACTTAATATTATGATTGTGTTCGTTATCCATCTCACGAACAAAACGCTTAGGGTCACAGAAAGGTATACCTAGTTAGTTTAGTTAATATTCCCACCAAAGCAAGCAAAGTGAGTGAAACAAGTCTGTATTCTTACATCCATAAAAATTAAGACTTCTAATTTTGGTTAAAAGTAAAAAAAAGAACCATGACTTTTGCAACTCAAAGTCGCTTTATACGAGTACTGACCACATGTACTCGTATAAAGCGACTTTAACATTATCGTTGCCGTTGGCACTTGGCTATGGATACGTGACTAACGTTATTTGAGTTTACGTTGAGTGTTAAGTCGGTAAAAATTTCTTATATCTTTAGTTTTAACGTTTAACTTATCTCTATCTTATATCGTTTTTCGTATCTTCAGTTTGATCCATTAGGTATACCTAGGTAATTAGCAAAATACTTAATTCATTTCCACCAATTCTTATCAGAGTTCATCGATTCCCTTTCTTATCTTTTAGTGGGTTAGAATAGGTAACGTGCCTGATATACTTATTTGAAGTTATACTTAATGATATTATACCTACTTATATGATGCTACCTCACAGTTAGATTCATCAACGTGTTACCCATTAAGTAGGTAAATGACGGCCGAATTCGAGGGCGTAGAAAAGACTCAACGGCCTTTACAACACCTTCATAGGTCTAGGGATAATAATAATTATAATAATATGTTCTTGAGGATAAGATTATGCAGTATACTGGTAACAAAAGAATTACCTTAGTAGAATTATCGGAGAACTACTTAATAGTGAGACTTTGATAAGTAAATAAAAATTTAACTTCTATTCTACAACATAACACCAATCTAAAAATCATAATAAGTAGGTATGTGACCAAATGCCGACTGGCGGCTAAGCTGTACCTGACACCTGTTGGTGGTTTGTTCAACAGGATACAGGAAGAAATCGTACAAGTGACGCTGGACTGCACACATGTGTTCTAGAGTAAAAACCATCTAAGATACCTACTACTAGGTATATTATGTGTGAGCTGATTGAACGGTTCACGGCTAAATTATGACTATCATCATCATTTACCATCAGGTGAGATCGCAGTCAAGGGCTAACTTGTAATGGATAAAAAATAAAAATAAATTGAGAATGCAAACCGGCAGACAAACATACCATTCGATAACAGAGACACGTGGGGCGTATACCAACGCTATCAATATCTGACGCGCTGGAGTAAATCCAAAAATCCCCTCTTGGGCTTCCCTACCACTATGTTTTAATGCCTGACAAATTAGTTATGACAGAATATAGTATGAAAATATACAGATATTGTGTACCGACAGGCGACAACAAAATTAGCCACGTCATTGTCTTGCCTTCCTAAACGAGAATACTTATGTTCTTAGTACATATGTGCCTACTTTAACTGATTTCCTCCAGCCAATTTTAATTAGGTATGTCTTCGAATCAATCGTGATTTAACTTCAAACTTAGGTTATCTACCAACTTACAAGAATTCCAAGTTTTAGTATCTAACCGCAAATGACGTACTTACGAAATAAGATTGGACGTAAGTATATTATATTTAACTGGTTTTAAATTACTAGTTAGATAACAACTGACTTATCATCCAACTCACTATAATAATTACAAACCAATTGATTTTTTGGGTTGCGTACCTGAAAGGTAAGTTTGCAACCCCTGGACTATGTCTGTCCGGTCACTTTTGCATAATTTAGGATCTACTAGCTACAGACTTGGAAAGAATTTGGAAAAGTTTTAAATATTGCTAATAGTATAGTAATAGTTTTCTATATTTTATAATTTCATTTGTGGTGTACAATAAAAGTATATTCATTCATTCATTCATTCATTCATAGTCCAGCCGAATTAGCTTATTTTGAAACGAAAAAAAACAAAATTGTTAACAGGATGGGAACAGTTGGAAAGTGGCGTATAATAAACGTGCTTTTACTACTTTAGGTTTACTAGATCGGGTGGGGTATCATAATATGAAAGGGTTAATTTGCTTATTCTAAAATAGGTATATTATATTTCTTTCTATTTAAGTCTCTTAGTTTTTGAGTTATGGTGAAAAATGACAAAAAAAACACCTTCCCCCCTTATCTCAGAAATTTGCAAAGCGAAAAATCTCAAATAGGTAAATAGAGTTGATATGAAAACTTTCCACAAAAAATTATTGATTTTTATAGCTACGACAGTTTTTCAGAAATCGGCAAGTAGCTTATATTTTCAAAGTCTCTTAGTTTTTGACTTCAGGTATAAAATGAAAAAAAATCGCATTTGGCCGGTTTTTTTATTTTAGCCATGTTTTATCCATTCCTTTTATGCTTATTATTATGTACCAGGTACCTATAGATTTATAAAAAAAAGAGAAGCCATGCGGGACCGGGGCTCACACACGAGACATTTTATAAAACGTTCTAATAATGGAAGTAGGAGCACAGAATAGGTAACAGTACAGTCGTAGGAGGTAAGTACCTAGGTTACCTCCTGGCTCAGCTATAGTATAGTCGCCGCGGAGTTGGGACGTTCACATAAGTAGGTATGTTTTTACAGAAAGACCTTGATGTGGAAAGCTTTGCACTAAAATATTTTATGTCGGAAACTAAGTATTTTACGTCGGAAACTAATACTTTTCGAGAAATAATTTTTTGAAAATTCAGGACCAGAGCGGTTTAATACTAAGGGCGCTTTCAAATTTGCCGCAAAGCGTAGCGCGGCTGCAGCGCGGCTGCAGCGCTGCGGCCGCGCTCCTGTCGCGAGGTTCGAACATCATAGGGTTGTACCTATATTTATTTTCACGATGGACTCTGACGAAGAAACACTGCTCTGTGTTACTATTAATACGAAACAACGAAAATATAAAGTAGTTGTGTTAACAATACATAATATTATACTTACATGCTTCATTTTTTTTCACTTGGAGTCTTAGAATAACTACCTATAGAAACCTAGTACACTCGCGAAATGTAAGCCGTTCAATTGGTGCCATAAATGGCATCGTACGACGCTCGCGCAGTCCGAAAAAAGCTGGTTAACTTAGTTTTAGAAGCTACAATGCTACAAACAAACTAACCAATTACTTACCCAACTTTTAGGTGGAAAACATTTAAACTGGCAACATTATGTTTGCGTTTACGAGGCAAGTAAACACAGCACACATAGCGAATTTGTAGCTTGCGTTTTGAGAAGGCGTTGTTTGGAAACAAACCTTCTATAGGTAGTTATTCTAAGCTTGGAGTCTTGTTTGTGAAATTGTCAATAAATTTAATGCATATTTCTTCCCAAGCCTTTTTCCTTTCGATTTTGTTGCTGTACCTACTTGTCGGACTTCGAATCCCATATTGCTGGACGACTCTCAACCTCATCGATAAATTCTTCTACCTGATTTTCGTTCATGTTTAGACTTGAACAAACATACGTGCGCAGTCCCGTCACTAGTCGATCGATGAACTGATGCGCGGCCGCAGCGCGGGTGCAGCGCTGCAGTCGCGTGCGTTTATTTATATGGATTTACAAAGCAGCGCGACCGCAGCGCTGCAGCCGCGCTGCTTCCGCGCGGCACTTTGCGGCAAATTTGAAGGCGCCCTTAAGTGTCAAAAGTTTAGGTTAGGTTAAGTTAGAACATGAATATCCAGGTAGTGCCCTTAGGTTCATGGGTTTAACATACCGAACTTAAGTAAAAACTGTAAAATAACATTGTGAAAGCAAACATGTATTAGTGTATTTTTCATGAGAACCCCTAACCTCAAAATTTAAAAAAATTAATATCTCGAAAACTATTAGGAATCGACGAGTTTGCCTTGGAGGGGGGGTAGACCTCCTCCCCCCCTCCCCTCCCCCCTCCCTCGCGGCGACTATACTATAATAGCCCAGCCTACCTCCTAATTCAATGGTTCTAATATAAGCAAAGATCTTTATCGTTATTAAGTGCAATAGAATATGAGTTATAAATAAATAAATTAAAGATAGTGATGAGTGCGATAACTAATAATTGTTATTGAAGTAAAGATAAGGTTATTTCCCGCTTTCGAACGACAGTTCAACGCAATGTCGAGGACAGAAATATGACCGCGTAACGTAGACCTACCCACATTATATATAGTTACTCAATTTTATTAATTAAAAATTATGCCCGCGATTTCAGTCGCGTGGTTTGGTAAGTTTTTTAATGCCTACTAATATAGATATTAGGAAGCCCCGGTGCGAGCTATTTAAAACTAACTTAAAAACTTCTCAGCTTAAGTAACCAGATAATTAGGAAACATAAAAGAAATACTTACCTAACACTACCTAACAAATTTATTATTTTAATGTACTTATTTTCCTCACATACTTTCAGATTATTTCACATAGTACTACTTCATACATTCTAATCTTTCAAACTGAAAGCTTCGGGCCAAAAACCCAAAGAGAGATTAAGGGCTAGACTAAACAGTCACTCTCCGATTAGTGCGGTACTAATAAACAGTGTAGTAGATGACGACAATGAACCTCGCTATCTCAGGTTATCGGATACACTGGAGGTATTCTTTGACATCTTGAATTTTCAGCATTAATGAATATTATATTATTTTGCTTGTCTGTTATATATTTATTAGAGTAGGTTTACTAAGTGGAAAAGAAAATCTTTTTGGAACTTTTAAAATGTATTCTTTACTAGCTGATGCCCGCGGCTTCATCCGCGTGGTTTAAGTTTTTTGATTCCCGCGGGAACTCCTTAATTTTCTGGGATAAAAAGTAAGCCTTTGTCACTGTCCCTCAACTATACCCATGCCAAAAATCACGTCGATCCGTTGCTCCGTTGCGGCGTGATTGAGGACCACAGAACATTTAATAAGAGGTTAGAAAGGCCCTAGTGCAAATTTTGTACGGAAACCGCTGTCGCCGTTTTGATCCCACCATTCTTCACTACTACTAATCTAAACGAATACACACGAGAGTTCCCATGTGTGCGTGAGGCAGAAAAAAGCGCTGCGATTGGCGAAGCTACGCACACTAGTGAAACTTTAAACTTGCGCGTGTTGTCGTGTAAAACAGCAACATACGCTAGGGATTGACTAAAATATTTTTTATCGATGTTTATTTTTCGTACGGTCGACAGCATGTCAATATTCATATTGTTAACTTAAGTTGGACTCTATGTCTGTAGATTTTACTATTTTATTTTAAACTAGCTGATGCCCGCGACTTCGTCCGCGTGGACTAAGTTTTTTCGATTGCCGCGGGAACTCATTAATTTTCCGCGATAAAAAGTATGTATGTATGTATGTATATTCTTTATAGCTGATGCCCGCGACTTCGTCCGCGTGGAATAAGTTTTTCAGTTAATTTTCCAGGATAAAAAGTATCCTATATTACTATCCCACGGTATAATCCCCCTATAATGGTGAAACACGTACTTCTTCATATTTTAACGAAAGCCCAAATGCTGTTTCATGGCTATAACTTGAGAAATTAAGGATTTTCATACAAACTCTCAAATTCCTATTTCACCCCTTCGGGAGTGGAATTTTGAAAAACTGTGAAACACATATGTTTTCATTTTCAACCCGCAGCTCATATACCAAGTTTCATGGCTATAACT
Source organism: Erebia ligea (assembly GCA_917051295.2). Taxonomy (NCBI): domain Eukaryota; kingdom Metazoa; phylum Arthropoda; class Insecta; order Lepidoptera; family Nymphalidae; genus Erebia; species Erebia ligea. The sequence continues at coordinate 7,855,504 of OU785233.1, read as the reverse complement.
TGAGAAATTAAGGACTTTCATACAAACTTTCAACCCCTATTTCACCCCTTCGGGGGTAGAATTTCGGGATAAAAAGTATCCTATGTCCTACCTCGTAGTATGGGCTCAAATCGTGCCAAGTTTGAATTCATTCAGTAGTTTCGGCGTGATGCGCGGCCAAGATACAGACACACAGACAGACAGACAGATAAAAATGAAAAAAATTACAGATTTGGCTTCAGTATCGAATAATGAGTGACCTCCAAAAAAAAAATTCAAAATATCTTTAATGTACAGAATTGGACCTGTTACAGTTTTATTATAAGTATAGATTAAAAAATGTATGTATACATAATGATATTTCTTTTGCTTATAGCTACTGTTTCTTTATAAGAAATAAATAAAATAAAAAAACAACTATGGTTTACAAATGGTTTTTATTTGAATACATCAACAATATTTAAAACACACTATACAACAAAACTAACAAGCACAAAATACTAGGTATAACAATATTTCAAACATTTATGATTAAAATCTAAATCTGTAACTATCATTAAAAGTTCATAATAATAAACTCAGAAACAAATAAACTATTTATCGATACGGTGGAAAAATGCTACTCAGCCCTATCGACAAGTTACTCTTATTGGGTAATACCAGGTAACAAGTGGAGTTGATCGTTCATACGCACTACGCTTTACATTGCCGCTCGCGTACATGACTCTGTTGGAGCGCGTTGTTCGCACCAGCGATGTACATACAAATTTGCGATCCAGTCACACTAGTGAAGTAAAACATAATGTCTTTAGTATTTTCAATTAAATCATTTAAAATCAAGGTTTAATGTACTTACCGATGAAAAGATATCTTGCCATTAGTCACATTGACATTTTGGCTTCTAGCTCTGCAGGTTATTACCGCGCAAGAAGGCATTATAAACACTTTTTTGCGCGTAAAACTTCCCAAGACAGTCCGCGGCCGACTGAGGTGTGTTTTTGGTACGTTTGAACCATAGATGATCGTTCGCTCAACATAGTGGCGCGCGTGACCCGCCCACATCGCCTTTCTAACCTCTTATTATATGTTCTGTGTTGAGGACAAACCAATAAACCAACAAACAAACACACTTTCGCATTTATAATATTAGTATGATGATATGAAGTATCCACTATTATTCGCCTTATGGGAAGTTTCAAGCTTTGAAGTGCAGGTAATTTTGTGTTGGGCATCCTACGAGCATGGTATTTCGTATCTAGTATTTAGGAAAAGGAAGTCGAACATCTATAGGTACTCTAAACCACTGGGCTATCACCGCTTCCCTTTTTTAATGTTATTATAAGTATACGCCTTACCTGTTTGGCAGATATTGTGTTGAGAGGAAGAACCTCCAGACATAACGTCCTGATTTAACGTATCGCATGTACAAACTGGAGATGTTTGCCTTACCTGTAACAAATTTGAAAAAAAAATAAAACTCCCTATTAAATACGTATTAAGAGTACTAACTGAATCAGTAAAGGTATGTAATGGAAACATGAGTCGTATTTCCCATTGCTGAGGGTCGTAGGGTGGCAGGGCTTTTTTGGGATAAAAATGCGGTGGGTTCCCAGGTCTTTCCGCATACGACTTAACTAAGAGTATTTACTAATATTTCAACTCTTTGGTTTCTAACGATTATTAACAGTTGTTAGTGATGATAACCAGGGGGTCTACTCTCTTTCTCTCAAACGAAACTTCGCAAACGAACGTAATTAGTCTGTTATTAGACCCACTCAAAATCGTTCAATCCAATCGGTCACGAAGATTTTCTATGGATCCGTACTTCGTCTGCGTGTACGAAAACGAAATAGAGAGGAGCATAGAGATAATATTATGTAGGAGAGGAGTTAACGAAATTTCGTTCGTTTGTTTGCGAAGTTTCGTTTTAGAGAAAGAGAGTAGACCCCTAGAAACGACGGCTTAACGTGCTCTCCGAGGCACGGAGGAAACGAAAAGGCCAAAATCGGTCTCCCATCCAGTTACCGACTTGGGTCAACGTTGCTTAATAATCGCAATCGACTGATGCGATTATTGCCTTGCCGTAACTAGGCCACTCGTCCCTCAAATGGACATTGGACCATAATGGCAACATAATATATTAATAGAAAAATTAACGAAAACGGCCAGCCCCTATTATCTAACTCAGTGGCTATCAATTATATTATATTTAGGTATCACTTTATCGGTGTGATTAATATGTATACCCATGCCAAATTAGAGCTTTCTAGTAGTTCTAGTACTAACAGCCTCTGAGCTAAGCTGCGGACGGGCTAACGGACATGGCGAAACTAGGGTTCCTTGTTGACTGGGGAACCCTTAAGAGGAGGCTAGTTAACGAAAACAAAATATCGTCGCTGTAGTTGGAAAATTAAATAACTAACAAAACCAATATCGCGAGTAAAACGCGATTTACTGTTTTTTTGTGTTAAAAATGGGGATAACTTTTTTTTCATAAACAATTTAACGGTCCATGTTTTTATGTTATAGATTGTTGCTGTATCTATTTCAGAATCTACTTGTCATACATTTTTATTCATTTGTTTGAGAGAAAAAATATAAAAAGCAACTATTTAATTTTCCCTCGTGGAACTTTTGATTATTTGATGCACTTATTTATTTGTGCATGTTAGTTATTTAGTTCTTCTACGTCAATATTGCGTTGAAGTTCGAAAAATTGACGATATAAGTACCTTTATTTAATTTGCTGAGTTGCACGAAACTATTTTAAAAATTTAAGTGTTGATTAAACTAATTTAATCACAAGACTCCGTACGATTCTTGCGATTAAATTAGTCTAAGTACCTCTTACATTTTTGTATTTGTTTCGTGCAACTCAGCGTTTACCTATTATTTATTTATTTTACTATGACTATCCTATTCATGGGTATTAATATTTTAAGTTTTAAAGTTTTTTAAAGGGAAACCAACAAATAAACATTTATTTTTATTAGAACTGTGAAAGTAATCAACAAAACTACTGAAACACTTAGATTCTTCTATCAGACGTACGAAATCTATACTTACTTATAATAAAACTGTAACAGGTCCAATTCTGTAAATTGAAGATATTTTGAAAATTTTTTTTTTGAGGGCACTCATTATTCGATACTGAAGCCAAATCTGTAATTTTTTTCATTTTTGTCTGTCTGTCTGTCTGTATCTTGGCCGCGCATCACGCCGAAACTACTGAATGAATTCAAACGAAACTTGGCACGATTTGAGCCCATACTACGAGGTAGAACATAGAATACTTTTTATCCCGAAATTCTACCCCCGAAGGGGTGAAATAGGGGTTGAAAGTTTGTATGAAAGTCCTTAATTTCTCAAGTTATAGCCATGAAACATGATATATGAGCTGCGGGTTGAAAATGAAAACATATTATGTGTTTCACAGTTTCTCAAAATTCCACCCCCGAAGGGGTGAAATAGGGGTTGAGAGTTTGTATGAAAATCCTTAATTTCTCAAGTTAAATATAAAAACATTAAAACCACACAACAATCTATTAATCAACTCTACTCATAAAATCAACAAAATTTCAATTTTAATAATAATAACAATTATTATCAAAAACTAAGTATCAACTGAAATGATAACTATCAACTTTTCTTGAGTTAACAATTGAGATCAGCCTTTTCAAACCAAATAGCTTAATATTTTTTGAGTAACGTACAGTATAATCAAAACTATGTATTTAAATATAGAATTAACTAAGAATGGTTTAACCGAACTAGGATTATGTAAGTGAAGCTAGTAATTGTTATAATAACGACTCTATTCATAAAATAATAAAAATTTAAACAGTTTGTAGAACACAACGATTAAAGACTAGCTGATGATTGATTACCGCGGAAGTTCTCTAACTTTCCGGGATAAAATATAGTTTATGTGCTGTTCTGATGTATAAGCATCATGGAGTTTTATCAAAATCCGTCGTGTAGTTTTTGCGTGAAAGTGTAAAAAACATTCATCCATCCACTCTCACAAACTATGCTAAAAATTTACTATGCCTGTAAGAGTGACTGCCTCGTTGGTCTAGTGGTTGGTATGTTCGACTGCGGCCGACGAGGTCCCGGGTTCGAGGTTTTCTGACTAGAAATTCTCAGTACTAGCCCGGAGTTAGGAAGTTGGCGGTGTTTCACCCCCGTGCCCCGACAGCACTTTAAGCCGTCGGTCCCGGTTATTATCACTAACATGATAATTTAGTCGTTAAAGCCCGCCAACCCGTATTGGAGCAGCGTGGTGAGTCTAAGCTCTAATTCCCTCTCTCCTATGAGAGTGGAGGCCTGTGCCTGTGCCAAGAGTTAGCCTAATTATTCACGTACAGTTCTTTAAACCATTCTTAAGCAGTCCAATCATTTATTAATCAACTTTTTAATTTACTACGAATTATTAATTGGCTATTGGGAATCATTTCCGGATCGCTTATAAATTTTTTATAGTACGTAATATAATTGTCGTATATCTTTGCAATCATGGGATGAATAATTAAATAACTGACTTTGTTTAATTTTTCCGAACTGAATTGCCCCTGTAAAGAATATACGTGTCGAGGGAAAACTAAGTATCGAACTTTATGCATTTTATTCGCTCTCGAAGTAATGCATGAGAGAACTTATTTATTTTTTGATAAGTTATTTAACTTTCATTCACTACTTTTTTATCAATTTTTCAATATTTATTTTTCCACCTTTGGCGCCTTGCGAGATTCATTTTCATATTATCTTTTTAATTAAAATAACTAAGAAAAATTAGAAATACAGAAAGATGCGGCTTTAATTGGACTTTCTGGAAATGCAATAAAGCCGATTTCGCAAAAAGTGTAGTTATTTAATTTTCCAACTACAGCGACTTATAAGTAGGTACTTTCTGGCGCAAGTCGCAATCCGTACCTAGTCTAAACGAGAATAAACATTTTTCATAGGTATCAGACGTGCATACAATGCTTATATAAACCTATACTGTGGCTACCTATATTTCACGAGCCATTTAAACTAAAGTAAAAAGTTACTAATATAAGCTCCAAAAATTGTACGTATTTAATTAAAAAAATAATTGAAATAATAATTAGGTAGGTATCTTTACGAAGCTGAAAAATTCCATTATTTGTTTTGTTTGCGTCTTTGGTTCAGTATTTTTTGTCAAACTATTTTATTAAGTAAGTATGTTAGCTTCTTGAAGTCCAACTGGTTTTTACGTGTAGGTAAAATTATAATGCTTATTAAAATAAATTATTTTTGTATTAAAGCAATACGCAATGGGTAATTAATGTACCTAAGTGCCTTCCGACCTTCCTTCCTAGCCGCCAACCCGCATTGGAGCAGCGTGGTGGGTCTAAGCTCTAATTCCCACTCTCCTATGAGAGTGGAGGCCTGTGCCCAGCAGTGGGACGTTAATGGGCTGGTGGTGGTGGGCCTTCCGACACCTCTACAAAATTCTCAAAGTCATATCATACATAATATAAATTAAATATAAGTCTAAGAAGCGCAAAAAATTGTGCTATTTTAGATATTATTAAACCTACCTACTTGTTGGAACATTATCAATAGAAGTTCTTATCGTCGATATTAATCAAAATCTCAATTTTTAGGGTTCCGTACCAAAATGGTAAAAATGGAACCCTTATGGTGCGACTTTCTCCGTCCGTCCGTCCGTCTGTCACAGTCGATTATTTCAGTAACTATTAAAGCTATCGACATGAAATTTGGAATAGTTGTGTATAATAGTGGCCTAACATCATTAAAATAAAAAAAAATCGAAAATTATTTTTAGTTTAATTAAAAAAGGGGGAAAATCGGGTGTTTGAAATTTCAAAGTATGATAACTATATTGAGTGGGATATCATATGAAAGGGCTATACTTCTACATTCTAAAACAGATTTTTATTTATTTTTATGCATAATAGTTTTTGATTTATCGGGCAAAATGTCGAAAAAAATACCGTTCCCCCCCCCCCCCCTTATCTCCGAAGTTTACCAATTGAAAAATCTGAAATAATTATGGTCAATAGAAGCTTATGTATATTTTAGCGGTAGATACGTACTGAATAAATAAATCTTAAATCTTAAATCTTAAACCTATAATAAGTAAAATAATCAATGATCTTTTATTTATATAATATGTTGTTACTCAGTATAGACATAAATGTAGTGGAATGCAATATTTTATGCAATTTATAACCTAAGATTTAAATGTAAAAAAACGTATTCCAGGGAATAAACGGGCTTAGTATTAATTATCTATCATTGCAAGAAGTATAATTTTATTGTACTACATCATCGTAGGGTAGTGAAACCTTTCTGTCGGTGGCGTTCGAATGAAATAAATTGAAATCTCGTTTGAGCTGCGGATTCAATTAAAACTGGCCTGTTTATTGTGGTCGTTTACAAAAGGGATCTAGGTTTTATAGGAAATGAACAAGAATAATTCTTGTTTACTTTTCAAATGATTTGTCAAAGTGCCTAACCTCTAGATATGATAAAAAAATCAATCCTACTAGTCACAGGGTAGGTAGGTACTACGTAGTTAAACACACACTAACTAGGAAAACGGAATTTGGAATACTTTATAGCTTCCCCTTGGAAAAGATAGTAACTCACTACTTAAAATTATAAATGAGGTAGTTAAGTCGTTAGTTATGTCGTTTGGTCCATAAACTAGTACCGTCTTGATATCCAGAATGATATAGATGAAGAAAATATTGTAGAGTAAACAATACTGATTTAAGGGTGTTGACCCCAAATAAAGATTATTATTATTACTATAAAAGGTATGAATGAATTAAACACTTATCATGAAGTTTCTTTGTTTTAAAAACAGTATTCTAAATAGTGCCACGCGAGGCTCTATAGGTACATTGAAAGTAACCCAATGGCCAACGCTCCCCGTTCAGTGACCTGAATTGCTTTTTCTCACTGTTACAGGGTTAATACCTACCTGTATCATAGAATAGGCATGTTAACCTGTATACTGCCCTACTAAGCGCAAAAGCGGTATCTCAAAAAAAATCGTAAATTTGATTTTTATGGCATCGGATAGCTTAGAAAAATACGTATCTATTGAACTAAGCCTTATAGCGGTATGTCACTCGAAAGGTATAAAAAAAACGTTATGAAAGTTTTTTCTATCTCAGTTTTACCTTAAATTTCTAAGGATATTAGAGGTATATCAATAATACGTAGGCAACCAGCCGTATATTTGTATACCGCCAAATCTTTTAAAAAACAGGAGCGTTTACGCACGTCGTGTTCTAAGCCAATAAGCGGTATATTATGACTTACCGCTACAACGCATAGTATTTTTACTACGATACGATACGAGATACGGCTGCTTATTCTTTATCCCATACGGTCGAATTTCTAATACCTACATCTTGCAATGATTTATCTTTACCTACCTTGGCTTATATTCGTGTCATTACTTGGTTATTGTTGTTGTAAACAAGTGGCAATGTTATAATTACTGTTTTAATAATTCGAACCAGGGCACACCTTCATGTCAGCCGACTCTTTCCACCACAGGGTGGAATTGTCAATGAAACGCATGAAAAACAAAATACATATATGATTTTGCAGACTTTTCTCAGGCAGTTAGTTCTGCAGGAAAAAACGTAAAGCTGAAAGAGATGACTGTACAAGATTTTTATGAGTGGGAGGATTACACAATCCAGTATAAGCTGTCTCGAATGAGACCGCGTCCATATATAAGTGAAATGGTCGAAGTAGAAGCCAATAGAGGCAGTTTTGATTTGACATACAAAACAGGATTCAATAAAGATCCTATCACTACTAGCATAGTCAAATATCATCAAATAAATATTATAAATGCGAAAGTTTGGATGGATGTATGGATGTATGGATGTGTGGATTAGGGCTTTCGAATACCGGTTTTTCTCAATACCGGTATTAATACCGGAACGATTTTTTTCAATACCGGGATCCCGGGATCCCGGTATTGGAAAAAATTTAAAGTGTGGTAGATGTTTTTTAACTTAAAATTAGTCTTTTCTGAAGCAAACGGACCCATAAAAAACAATTTTTTCATAAAAAATTTTTTTTACCAAATTTACTCAAAAAAGTGCCTTTTCTGCATAAATTCAGTGAAGGAAAGCCGTTTTTTTGCACTCAGCGATATTTTTTTTTGGTTGTAGAACGCTGTGGTTGATTATTACGCTGTGAATTGGTATGTCTATTTCACTGTCTCACGAAACATTAAGTAACTCCTGCACTTTATTTTATATCATGCAATATTTTATGACATTGTATTTTCTTTAAAAAAAATCACCAAGTATTTATTTTAGATTTATTTGTATTTTGAGCATTGAGATAGTTATTTACGCGTTGACTTAATTCTTACGAAACTATCGTTTGTTTCATGTATGTATAAGGTGAAAATTACGGACCACGTAATGTTCTGAAACTCCATCACATCATTTTAAATACAACCTTAACTAAGTAATTATATTATTATCAATTAATTAATTTCTTATTCATATCAATCAGAATATCAACTATATGATTTTTAAAATAGAACTATTTTTGGATGAATTCTTACGAAAATATATATTTTTAACCTCCATTGAATTTTGAACTTTTAAAAAAAAGTATATTTGTGACGCACTTTCTCAACGTACACACAAAATTAAATAAATATGGCAGGGAATTTTAAATAATTAGTGAAATTAGTGTCGAAGATTGTAATTTAAACTACTATTGTCATCTCATCCTATAGACATCCTGGACGTAGGTCTCCTGCATGGATCGCCACTGAGCACGGTCTTGTGCCCCTTGTTTCCAGCGGCTCCCAGCTACACGCTTGAGATCGTCCGTCCACCTAGTGGGGGGTCGTCCAACACTGCGCTTCCCGGTGTGAGGCCGCCATTCAAGCACTTTGGGACCCCAACGCCTATCGGTTCTACCAACTATGTGCCCCGCCCTTTGCCACTTAAAGCTTGGACTCTTCGAGCTATGTCGGTTACTCTGGTTCGCCTACGGATCTCCTCATTTCTGATTTGATCACGCAGGTATACTCCAAGCATAGCTCTCTCCATCGCCCGCCGAGTGACCCTGACCCTCCTTATCAGGCCCAAAGTTAGCGACCATTTTTTGGAGCCGTAAGTCATCACTGTTCGAAAACTGTCAAGTTCGAAAACTTTCGTCTTCAGGCACTGAGGAATTTTGGACGAGAAGATGTCGCGGAGTTTCCTGAACCCTGCCCAAGCCAAGTTGGATTCGGCGGTTGACCTCTTTCTCGAAATTGGACCTACCTAACTGGACTGTATGTCCTAGGTATATGTAGGTAGGTACTCATCAAGAATTTCGAGTGCAGAATTCTCTACTAACACAGGTTGGGGCTGAACGTGTGCATTATAAATGATCTTTATCTTGCTCATATATTCATTTTTAGGCCCACCTGTTGAGGAACTACTAAATGAGTAATAAACGATATTTTTGTAAGAAGTCGATCGAAGTCGAAGAAATCGATAATTTTGTCAAAACACAAATTAATCTAAAATTCAATAGTTATTATTTATAAGAAAATAATATATCATAATAAAATATGCATTAGTTATAAATCAGATTTCTGAACGTTTTGAGAGCTAATGAAATAGAAATGCCAAGCCACAGGGATCTAAATTCATACACTAATTTTTCCCTCTGAGTGAACAAAAACGACTTTTATTCACTGGTTTTAAGCAATAAAGGCGCTCTTTTTGAGCTAATATGCTTAAGATACAAGTTTTAAACTTAGCCGAATAAAAAACAGTGGCATCTACCAAGAAATATATGCAATAGTCACTGGTTCGTTTATAGTGTCACCAATACCGGTATCCCGGTATTAGACATTTCAATACCGGTATTGAAATCCGGCGAAAAAAGTCCGGGATCCCGGTATTGGCCAATACCGGTATTGGAAGCCCTAGTGTGGATGTATGGATGTTTGTTACTCAATCACGCTCCAACGGCTGAACGGATCTGGATGAAATTTGGCACAGAGATAGATTATAGGTAGTCTGGAATAGCACATAGGCTACTTTTTATCCTGGAAAATGGAGTTCCCGCGGGAACCGAAAAACTTCGATCCACGCGTACGAAGTCGCGGGCATCAGCTATTAGGAAAAAAAATTTTAAAAACTGGAGTATTGCCGCCACCGACGAAGAAAACTGTACCAGACGGTATTTCTACAAACAAAAAAGATAATATTTTGAAATCTTTCGAAAATATTATACCGCAAAATAGCATTCCTTTTGGAGAGAACTCCTCACTTTTGACTGATTAGAATTCATAGAACACGTCTCTTTTTTTAATATTTTTTTTTATGATTATAAATTTAAATAATAAAAGACTTTATAAGTGCACTTTGATTCGTTTTTTAATTTTTAAAAATATGTATTTTATTTGACTGAAAATCCATATCCTTTTGTATACAAGAATGTTAGATGAAAAGCTAACCAAAAGGCAGCAACTCAATTCTTAAGTTTGTAATTACTAAGCGGTGTAGCAGTAACTCATGGTTATGGCATTTCCATGTATATTTTACATATTTTAACTATTGCGATAGAAAACATACCTATTATTATACATAAATTACATTTAATAACCAAAAATAACAATCGATAAATTAACAAAAAACCTAATTTTACAAAACATCAATTATCTCTAAACTAGCATTCACTGAGATACCGCTTTTGTGCTTAGTAGGGCAGTATACTAAACGTTGAACTATACTGCTGAGATCTATCAAGTGATATAGTAAAACTAAACGTGCATAAGCTTAGGTTCAACCGTCAATGCAAAAAACTACTGCAATTATGTTTTAATAAAATATTATAAAAAGTTCTGTTAAAGTCTGCCAAGTGCCAATCCACATTGACCAACGTGGTGGAAATTGGCTGGCGAGCGGTGGGTTGGAATGATAATGATGATGATGATAGGGTTGGTAGTTTAATAGAAAGATTTTGTAATTTAGTAAATTTAATATTACTGTATAAAAATTGATTGTTTTTTCAATAACAAAACTACGTTATACTTAAAATATATTGTTGTTTATGAACGAAGTTTATTTACGATTAGGTACGGTAAGTGTTCCGTAAATAAAAATACACGCATTGTTCTTTATAAACAAAAATATAATTAAAAATATATTTATAAACAAATTACTTTAAACTTAAATATTAAAAATTGTATAGTCAGCGATTCAGTCAGCATAATATACTTCCAAGACTTAGACCGAGGCTCCTTAGTACAAGTAATATAAGCAGTTAATATTATAACAACCAACCGATAAAATTAATTAATTATCGGTTTGACCTCTCGGCAGATTATTATTATAATCATGTCGTTGCCTCAATCCAGCGGATAGCTGGATGCGAAGCAGATTTCGAGCAGGAATATTTTCTAAAATTATCCCTCTTTCTAATCGATACTTCCTGGTTACCCGTGCCGTCTAGACAGCCATATACGTACCTAGGCTTTTATAAATACCTACTACCGACATTTTAAACGTCGCATAGGTGTTGAGATGCTGTTATCTCCTGCTCTACATTATCTTGATAAATGATACATCACAGTAAATTAGACACATGTCCTACACTGTTGAAGAGTAGGTCTTTACCACAAAATGTCGGATATATTTACCTACTTTATATTCAGGTTAATGTGTAGGTTTACTACGTCTAACTACATGTCCGGTTTCAATATCTATCTTAAATCTGTCGATAAGTAAGATATAAGTTAATATTTGGCAAAAAATTTGTGGTACTTTTTAACAAACAGCAACATAACCTTATCTTTGAATCTGTTATTTAGTAATACTATGATTAGACTCTAACTAACTAGATGATACTCCGTCAACGTTTTTGATTCCCTCGGGAACGCTTTAATTTTCCGGGCCAAAAAGTAGCATATTTCCTTCCTTGGGATACAACCTATCTCTGTAACAAATTTCATCAAAATCGGTCCAAAAAATGGGCCGTGAAAGCGTAGCAGACAGACAGACATTTCGCATTTATATTATTCGTATGGTAAGTAAGTATTCCGTGCTAATAGCATGCTATTAGGTAAGTATTCTATGCTAATAGGGCACAAATGAAGATGTATGAATCAAATGCTTTGTATTTCCGTGATGTGTTTGGTTAATTTTAGATACTAGGTAGTACAGGTACAGTGATCGCGATTGCTTTTTAGTTTTACCTATTGAGGAGTTCCATCCCTCAGCTCGGAAACTATTGTGGGATCTTCACAAAATGGGATATCTACTAACGGAATCCTGAGAATGCAACCTTTGTAAAGCAGGAAAAATATCATTACCAGTTTGATGGAGACATACGTAATGCAAAAAGGGTAAATAGATATTGTGAAAGGGGCGAGAAACATTTAAATGGAGTTTAAAAATAAAGTTACAGGAAAAATAAAAAGTATCAGATTTTAGAATCAGATTATGTTAAAAGTCGGATAGGATAAAATGATTATTATTATTTATAATATTACTAACTGATGCCCGTTACTTCGTCCGCGTGGATTGAGGATTTTTGGTTCCCGGGATAATTTTTTAATTTTCCGGGATAAAAAGTAGCCTATGTGTTATTCCAGACTATAATCTATCTCTGTACCTTATCCAGATCCATTCAGCTGTTCGTGCGCGATTGAGTAACATCCATTCATCCATCCATCCATCCAAACTTTCGCATTTATAATATAGTATACTGTACTGTATAGAAACATAGATTTGATGTCAGAACTTGCAACTTTTCTAGCGGAAGTAAAAAAAAAACTATTCCGTTCAAATTATTTTATCCACCTGTTAACGCCAATATTTTCGTTTCGCTACGCCAACAATTCAGCCAAGTTGGTGATATAATAAAATTTGACTATTCGGGAACGATAATGTGTACCGTGCTTAAAAGGAACATAATCTGTATATACCCTTATTTAACCTCGAACTTGACTGATTATGTATAATTTTTTATAGATAGTTAATATACAGATACAAGAACACTAGGTCATGCCTTACCATTTACACGCCTATCTGTGAGATTGTCTTCCTCATCCCACCACGGCTGATCTTGGTGTCTTCGGGATTGCCTTTCAAAGTTCCCATAGTACTGGAACTCCATCATCAGCACAATACCATTCAGTCACTCACTCTCGTAAACGCAAATTCGTTCTCGCGCGAAATATAAATCACAGACACCACGTATACTGATTAAAGTGCGCGAGTTACTGATTTGTTTATAACTCGACACTCAAATGAGATAAAGCTGAGACGACCGGCACTTTATAATTAAAATGCGGCTGCAGTAAAGTTCACATGGCTACTGATATTGGAATGTAGAGTACAGCCGATATTGCCTTGCCTGCCCGGCCGGGGATTCTAAAATGTTTTATCTGCGGTGTGTGAACGACTGCTTGCAAACACTATCAGGCGCTTTTGCAAATAAGAAAATTCATCTTCAAGAGACCTGGTTTACTTTGTAGAAGGTGATATGCGGAGGTGAGGTTTAGATCACTTTAGATGTTTATTTAGTAGACAGAGTATTTTATGAGCTTGTATGTTCATGAAGGCTGGCCTAGTTTATCATCCTAAACTGGTTAACAATGTTCAAGCATTAGCAACCGGACGGGTTGGATGTGGTCTGTGCATTGTGATGATAAGCTATGGTATTATTATAAAGATAATATTATTTTCAATATTCGAATATACAGCCTCAATTGCACCAATGACCAAACCACCGCGATTAAGTAGTTTTTGTGATGTTGCCACATTCCCAGAAGTGGATTCCCAATTCTATTCAATATAGTGAGTCTATTCCTCATAAAAATGCCAGTGAAACGAAATTGGTAGGTACGTGTTAAATATGAAGGAGTTATATCAAACCCAAAATTTCATACTCGATCCCAAAAGAACCCCGGTATTTTCAGAATAAAAAACATTCTAAATGCTCATCCATTGTATCCGTTTACATCAGTATTATGCTAAATGGCAACAAATTCATTTACCTAGTACCTACTCAGTCCATGTTTTAAACTTTTAAGTCTGCGTGGATCTCAGTTTTTTAATAATCCAGTTTTTCTTAGTAGGGGTCTTTGTTATACATGCAAAATCATAAGTTTCATGACCGAGTGGTTGGTTTAGCTGTGCATTGAGAAATAATTGTTTCTGATAAAGAATACGATGCCCTTATTAGAGCTGTAAGATAGTGATAAACGGCTGTTATGACGTTTTCCTTGTGATAAATGATAGGTAAGTGTAGTTACTAGTTAGGTATCTTAATTGTTGATATATGTAATCTTCTCCAGTAACCTTAAATTCATGATGCTTTCTCAGTTCATTCACATTTATTGTATAGGTGCGTATCTGGGTAAAGTAATATCGAGTAAAATGTATTTTGGTCCATATGATACTTTTCAGCAGAATCGTCAAACATAAGGTCATTAATCTAAATAGATTAGAGAATAATTAGTGATGAATGAGATAAAAGTTGAATTCACGTAAACGTACATGAATACGTATAAACTATTATAGATTTTAAAACAACTCAACGTTGAAAAGCAACTGCTGAGTTTCTTGCCGGTTCTTCTCAGTAGAACTTGCTTACCGAACGGGTAAAAAATAGAAAATAGAGTTAAAAAATTACGTAACATAAGAGAAACCTGTTACGCTGTTACGCTGTGGAAAAGTTACGTGTTGCACTCGAGTGAAAAGATTTTTCACCTCATGCTCTTTTGATTCCCTCGCTGGCGCTCAGGATTCTAATTTTAGAATCCTTCGCTTGCTCGGTCATCAAAATTGAGCACGCGGTTAAAAAACAACTTTTCACTCTTGTATAACAAATAACTATTAATCCCTCATGCTAATGCTATCCTAGAAATGCTAACTTTAGTCCGCCTACGCTAAGCTATAATGACATCTTTTTAGAGCATGAGATATCGCAATTTCTGTAACAATTTAATTAAAAAGTTAAAACGTTCTTATGACAGAAAACAGTTGGAAGCATCGCTCAAAAATTCAAAAATCTTATGGTCTAATATAAAATCAGTAACTAACATGAATAATAGAAAAACCGATAATACTCAATTATTAAATATAAAGTCTTCTCCTATTGAGTCAGCGGATCATATTAACAAATATTTTGCCAACATAGGGAAACAATTAGCCGAGGATATTAAAGCATGTGGTCATACTGTGGAGACTAATGAGACTTATGTAGTACAGCTAAATTCTTTTGGGTTGTTGGATACTGATATTGCGGAAGTGAATAATGAACTTATGAATCTTAAAACAAATAGCGCCCCTGGCTGGGATAACATCCCTTCTAAGTTCCTTAAGCTTGCTAAGGAGCAGGTAGCTCCCATTATCTGCCATTTAATTAATCTTTGTTTTAATAAGGGTATATTTCCCACACCACTAAAACGATCCAACATAACTCCTGTTCACAAGAGTGGAGATAGAGACGATGTAAATAATTACCGGCCAATTTTTGTTTACCCTCAATTTCCAAAATAATAGAAAAGATTATGAATGTACGATTACTGAATTACTTGAAGAAATACCAGCTTCTCTCTGACACTCAATATGGGTTCAGACATGGGAAATCCACAGAAGATGCCATCATAGCCCTTACTTCGTTTATAGATCAACAACTGGATGGCGGTAAAAAATGTATCGGAGTGTTTCTCGATCTAAAAAAAGCTTTCGATACTGTCTCTGTCCCCATTCTTGTGAAAAAGTTAGAAAATATAGGTATAAGAGGTGTCCCTCTGGCTCTTTTTAAAGACTACCTCACTGGACGTACCCAGAGAGTCAAAATTGGGCAGTATGTAAGTCAAGATCTCGATATCTCTTATGGTGTGCCACAGGGCAGTGTCTTAGGACCTACGCTGTTCCTAATCTATATCAATGAACTTTGTAATCTAAAATTAAATAATACTAAAATCTTTTATTATGCAGATGATACTGCAATAGTATTTACTGATACTTCATGGGAAAAAGTTAAAACTGTAGCTGAACTGGGACTTGCTAATGTCGCTAATTGGCTGAGAATTAATTTACTCACTCTCAATAAGGAAAAAACGAATAATATATGTTTCCCCCCTAATTGTAATATTGATTGTAATAAATGTTCCGGCATCAGTAGGGTAAACTCAATTAGGTATCTAGGTATTATAATAGATCATAGGTTATCTTGGCAGGGACAAATTGAAGTTATCAGCGGCAGAATAAGAAAATTAATTTGGATATTTAAGATGCTAAGACACATAGCCTCTAAGGACCTACTAAATAAAATTTACATTGCTTTGGCTCAATCAGTACTAGGCTATTGCATCACTGTCTGGGGTGGTGCAGCAAAAACAAGGTTTATTGATATAGAAAGAGCACAGCGATCTTTGCTAAAAGTCATGTTTTATAAACCTTATAGATTCCCTACTCAAAAGCTGTACCTACTCAGCTTGTCAACTTTTAACCGTGAGACAGTTGTATATCCTGCAAACGATTCTAAAAGTCCATAAATCCATAAAATTTGAAGCCACCATCTTACGCAGAAGAAGGAAGCTTAACGTCTTAAAGGTATCCGCATCAAAATCATCATTTTCTCGCAATCAGTACACAAAAAGTACACCTTTACAATAAGATTAACAAATTACTTAATATCTACCCCACTAAACAGTATGACGTAAAGAAAACTTTGACCGAATGGTTAAAATCTAAAACATATGAAGAAACAGAGGCACTTTTGGAAAACTTATCTAAATTAATTTAAAGGTGACAAACCACACATAAACACACTCACACACACTCACACACACACACACACACACACACACACACACACACACACACACACACACACACTGTCCATTTTTGTATTTTTATTACTGTAAATTTTTCCTAATATTAAGGATTTAAAATTTAAATTAAAAATGTCAATTTAATAATCTTTTTTTTTTTATTTTATTTTTTTATTTATTTCTTAAACAAGTTTACAATTAGGCTTACAAAATAACTTTTATCCTATAAAACTGTTTTCACAGTTTGACTGTAGGCATACAGTCTCAGTTACTATAATTTATTATAATACTTAATGCTATACATAATAATAATTACTCTTGTAATTGTATGTTAAGGAAGAGCGGAACCTCCTGACACAGGTATTTAATTATACTTAAAAGGAGGTTCCAGCCCCAATGCTATTGAATTGTATGTATTATGTTTGAGAAATAAATCATTTATTTATCATTTATTTATCAGATACATTATCTACCTCTACTAGCTTATGCCCGCGACTTCGTCCGCGTGGTTTAAGTTTTTTTTCCCCACAGGCACTCCATAATTTTCCGGGATAAAAAGTAGTCTATGTCACTCTCCAGGTACCTCAACTATACCCATGCAAAAAATCACGTTCATCCGTTGCTGCAGTGTGATTGAAGGACAAACTCTATTTACGGGCTTGGGGGTCGAATTTTTAAAAATGGTGAATTACGTAGGTACTTCTTCATATTTAACTGGAAGTCCAAGTGCTAAGTTTCACGGCTATAACTTAACTTTCATACAAACTTTCAACCCTTATTTTAACCCTTTGGGGGTAGAATTTTGAAAACCTGTGACACATGATCTTCTTTATTTTTTAACGAAAGCCAAAATACCAAGTTTCGTTGATATCATTTGAAAAACGTTCCTACAAACTTTCATCCCCTATTTCACCCCTTTGGGAATTTTCAATAATGTTGAAACACGTAGGTACTTCTTCATATTTAACCAAAAGCCCAAATGCTAAGTTTCATGGCTATAACTTGAGAAATGAAGGACTTTCATACAAACTTTCAACCCCTGTTTTACCCCTTTGGGGGGGGGGGGGGGGTTTTGAAAAACTGTGACACACGTACTTCTTTATTTTTTACTGGCAGCTCATATACCAAGTTTCATGGATATAACTTGAGAAATGACGGACTTTCATACAAACTTTAACCCCCTATTTCGCCCCTTTAGGGGTGGAATTTTGAAAAATCCTTCCTTAGTGAGCGCCTACATCACTCATTCTAACCATTGATGTAGAATTTTAGTACCTATTCTATTTCAATGTTTCTAACCCCAGCGGTTTAGGCTGTGCGTTGATATACATATAAGTCAGTCAGTCAGTCAGTCAGTCTGTCAGTCAGCCAGGACTTTGAATTTTATATATATATAGATGACTAGATACTACTACTATATACTAGGATATAAAGGGGAAACAAATGTCAAAGTCTACAAAATATAGAAGCTATACTCACACCGGTATTATTATACAATCCGAACATGGTGTTGGTCTTAAAGCACAAGTCATTTAAGTTGTTCAAATTAAAATAACGAAAAAAGCAAATATAGTTACTCATAAAAATATATAAAGACACACTCAAAGAGTTGATTTCGAAAATAAACAAAGAAGTGCCGATCGCGTGAATGACATCGTAATATTATACCTACTACGAGTGCTAATTAAATTGGATTCGAAACGACACTGACTTCGACTTCGTACTGAAACATATACCTAGTTACAATGCAGATATCATGTTTTAAGCCTTCGTCAAACATCAACTCTGATAAAAAAATTCACATTGGTATCGCATTCGTACGTACTGAGTCGCTAAATAAACCTTTATGTACAAGCCATCAGCAAATACCTATATATATGCGTGTGCAAAAGTTCATCAGCCTGGCATTGTCTACTCATATACTAAAATATGATTAAGAATTTTATAATCACTCAGAGATACGTAGGTAGGTACTCGTAAGCAACAAACTCTTAATATTAAATTTCCCTCAGTAACTTATCAAAAAGGGCAAATTACCTACAATGATTTCACTAATAAGGGTAATTATATTTCGTCGCTTCATTCTTCAGATATGATTTATTTACTAGGTAGTTCCTTTATTGTACAGCAACAATCGCACGATTTTTAGAGATGTTTTATTTTAGTATAATGACAAAATTCTCCCACTTAAGCCATCCCCACTTGTTTACCCATTCAATATTTCTTCGTCATTCTTTTATCGTGCGTAGCAACGATCGGACGTTCCCACTTTCAACATAGTTAATATTATTTTTTATCTAAATAAAAAATATTGAAAAAGAAACAACCGCTGCTGTTTACAGGAAAACGGTGAGTCTTTAATCTTTCATTTTCAGCAATTTATTTCATGCATGACAGGCTTAAGAAATTATTCTAATATTAATTTTTCATGCAGTGTTAAATTACACTAAAGGTTTTCCGAGGGGCTACCCGAGAGGTATCAACAAAGGAGAATAAACCTTTCAGCTCAGCATGACGCGCCTGAGGAATTATATTATCATGCAGTGTTAAATTACACTTAAGTTTTTTCGAGGGGTTATACCCGAGAGGTATCAACAAAGGAGAATAAACCTTTTCAGCATGACGCGCCTGAGGAATTATATTTTCATGCAGTGTCAAATCACACTAAAGGTTTTCCGACGGGTTACCCGAGAGGTATCAACAAAGGAGAATAAACCTTTCAGCATGACGCACCTGAGAATTGTATTTTCATGCAGTGTCAAATTACACTTAAGGTTTTCCTGGGGGTTACCCGAGAGGTAACAACGAAGGAGAGTAAACCTTTCAGCATAAAAGGCGCTTAAGAAATTATTCTTTTATGCACCGTTTAATTATTCTAAAAGTCCATACGGCGGGTTGCCCAAGAGGCACCATGAAGAAGGTTAAGCCCTTCAGCATGGCTCGCCTAAGTAATTATAGTTACTTAGTACTCACACGAAGTACGTGTTAAAGTACGCTAATCCACTGGAAGGTTACTAGCGAAGTAACACGACGGAAATCAAACCTTCCAGCTAGACACTCCTAGCGATAGCAGGATAAGGAGAAATATTGGCGCCCGTTAGACTCGTCTGATGACGAGAACTTTGCAGGTTAGTCGAAAATTCTATAACTAAGTGTTAAAAAGTGCTTTTAACTCGGGATTGACTGCGAGTCAATTGCGAGATCATAATTGTCTGCGAGCCAATTATGAGTCATATTCTTATGACACTCATGCAGTGAATATGTTATGTACATTAACTGCAAGCTAAAAAAGTGTTTTTAACTCGGGATTGACTGCGAGTCAATTGCGAGATCATAATTAGCTGTGAGCTGATTATGAGTCATATTCTTATGACACTCATGCAGTGAATATGTGTCACCTTGACTAGATATGCACATTAACTGGAAGCTATAAAAGTGTTTTTAACTCGGGATTGACTGCGAGTCAATTGCGAGATCATAATTAGCTGCGAGCTAATTATGAGTCATATTCTTATGACACTCATGCAGTGAATATGTGTCACCTTGACTAGATATGCACATTAACTGGAAGCTATAAAAGTGTTTTTAACTCGGGATTGACTGCGAGTCAATTGCGAGATCATAATTAGCTGCGAGCTAATTATGAGTCATATTCTTATGACACTCATGCAGTGAATATGTGTCACCTTGACTAGATATGCACATTAACTGGAAGCTATAAAAGTGTTTTTAACTCGGGATTGACTGCGAGTCAATTGCGAGATCATAATTAGCTGCGAGCTAATTATGAGTCATATTCTTATGACACTCATGCAGTGAATGTGTCACCTTGACTAGATAAACACATTAACTGGAAGCTATTGTCCGCGAGACAATATTAACGCAAAATGCGTACATACATACTACCTCCATATTCGTCCGCTCACTTATTGTATTCTTCAGAGATACAAACGAGGTTGAGCCCCATGCACAAGACGAATTCACCATTCTCTGAACAAGAGGGAAGTCGTGCAGGTAGCAAACGCACGTGCGCTGTTTGTTAAAACTTTTAAAAGTGAATATTTAAGTGAAATGCCGAAACAAAAACGCAAACAACAGAAACGTAATCGTCGAAGGATTATTATAGAATCTTCATCAGACTCCCGAAAACCGGCTTATTCGAACGTACAAACGCCTGGGGGTTGACCAAGAGCTAAAACGGTGACCTTACTTTTCATTATACCTGTGTAAGAAAAACATATCTACCGCTACGATTACATTTTTCTCTAGAAATCACAAATCATTGTGTAACTGTACAACCTGGCGGTTCACCGAGTGTTAACCCGAAGGTTTAATAGAGACTAAAACTTTAGTCTCGTGCCTACATTTTCAGACGGTAATATTACGTAACAGAACAACCTGGCGGTTAACCGAGAGTTAACACGAGGGTTTAAATACACGCTAAAAGTTTCGTCTTGTACGTTCCATACAACAATGTGGTGTAGGCGAACAACCTGGTGGTTAACCGAGAGTTAACAAGAAGGTTCAATAAATACCTACTAAGTTTCGTTTTGTACGTTTCATAAGATAATGTTGTATTGCCGAACAACCTGGCGGTTAACCGAGAGTTATCACGAAGGTTTAACAGCTGATGCTAGAAGTTACGCCTTGTATGTTTCATATGATAATATTCTGTAACCAAAAAACCTGGCGGTTAGCCGAGAGTTAACACGAAGGTTTAATAGATGCTCTTAGTTTGTCCAGAGCTCGATCCAGAGCTCCTCGGGGTACTCGGAGAAAGAAGTGACAGGAAATGATCCAAAATTTGGTGTAAAATATAATAAATTAATAGACCTGAAAGAAATGTAAATCATTCAGTGTATGAAAAAGTCAAGATCTCAGGTTCAAAATTTCCAGATGTAACTGTTCACAATATAAAACCTCTCAGTATCAAACGTACATACATCGTCAGAGAGGTAACAAAAGGTTTGAGATAATGATTATATCTTTTTTATCAGTTATCTAGGTACTTTAGCGTTATATTCAATTTATTTACGAATACTGTAGATACAGAAAACGAAAATAAAAGCTGCTAGTATCTTGCCTCATAGTGGTGTGCAAAGAAAATTTGCAACGAAAATTACCCACCAGTTTTACGTTTTTCCTACCCACATGCTCTTGGGCTCAAATCTCAAGTTCATATCTCGATCATGCCCTGGAAGCATACATCATACATCCGGTGACGTGTAATAATGGTTGATTATACTTAGAAGACGGCAGAAAAACAAAAACCAAATTGAGAACCTTTTCCGTTTTGGAAGTCGGTTAAACGGCGAGTATTTTTACGACCGGAAGTAAATTTCGTATGATGTAACAATGTAAAATTTATATCGTATTATTGTCTTTTAAAAGATGTTTCGTGGGCTAGCAGGCAAGCATTTCTGCAAACTCGGGATAATGCATAGTTCATGTTGCCCGAAGCGGGATCCTAACTTTAGTATCTATGCATCGTCCATATATTGGAAACAATCTTTAAAAAACCGTCATAAAACTGTCGTTATCATAATACGTACATCGTTATCACTCGTGGAAAACATACAATTTATTCCGCCTTAACAACATACTCCATAATAACTTGCTTAATGCAAAATTAAACTACTTGGTTTTTTGTAAAAAGAGTAAAGAGTATAGATCCACGCCGTCAGCGCGTCTACCTTACTTATTGACGGAGGGAAATGATTTAACGCATTCATTCAAAAATACTTATGTATATTAAATAATTTATAATGACTGATGACACATGTTTTAGCGACATGAACAACTAGGTTGTCCATTGTTAAAAAAGTATAGTAGCCTCCCTATCTAACTTAATTTAAAGCTTCTACCGTCAGTGAGGTTTAAAGCCCAAACCGACCGACTTACACATCCAAGTCGACATTAGTACTACCTAGTAGTCTATCACAATATCGACCGAGGTATATTCATCATTTTTCATTTATATTCTGCGGGGAACTTATACACAAATAGGAATTTGTAGTATTCCATAATATTGATTATGGCATAATCTTTTGACAAACATCTTAAAATGGTACCATTATTAATAATTTTATTAAACTATGTGCCTGTAGTAGACCTCTACAACAGGACCAGAATAACCCGTTCTTTTCCCGCCGCGTTTTGATAA
The DNA here is from genome assembly GCA_917051295.2 of Erebia ligea. Classification (NCBI taxonomy): domain Eukaryota; kingdom Metazoa; phylum Arthropoda; class Insecta; order Lepidoptera; family Nymphalidae; genus Erebia; species Erebia ligea. Next base: position 7,832,534 of record OU785233.1, on the reverse strand, counting down.
ATAAAAATTTTCTCCCCCCTTCTGGGTAGGTTTCTACACGTTCAAACGTCCCATTGGACGTCTGTAGTGTGTAAATAAAACCAAGTACTGTCCCGGCTAATATACTTTTGATTAGATCATAAATCTTGCAGCATTAACATTAATAGTTATTGGTTTCATTTGCTTGCATCAAATCTGTAAGCTTGTTACTCAGCAGCTGATGTAAAAAGCGCAACATTGTATTCCTAAAGTAAAATGAATACTTAAGAAAAATCTTAGACTCATCTTAACTATACGTAGATGAGAATCTCAAGAAATCCGCACATGATTCCAACCTTAAGCATAAAGCTGTTTAAAACATTACGACTCAAATAAGAGATTGGGAAGAATAAATAAAATTATTGACAACAATAATTATTATATATTCAATGTGGAAACAGTTCTTGCAAAAATTGATATTTTCTGTATCTCTAAACATCTACCTAGTAAATAAATCATATCTGAAGAATGAAGCGACGAAATATAATAGATGATCAAACGAACTTCCTGAAGTGAAGTTCGATCATTATTATATGAGTCGCTTCATTCGAAGATATATAAATTCCCAACCCACCCAACCCGAAACATACCTATTTTTGCAATAACATTAGGTATATATCTCTAAAAAGAATGACGAAGAAATATTGAATGGGTAAACAAGTGGGGATGGCTTAAGTGGGAGAATTTTGTCATTATACTAAAATAAAACATCTCTAAAAATCGTGCGATTGTTGCTGTACAATAAAGGAACTACCTAGTAAATAAATCATATCTTCGAATGAAGCGACTCATATAATAATGATCGAACTTCACTTCAGGAAGTTCGTTTGATCATCTATTAGTACCCATATAGGTACTAATATTAATAAATGCGAAAGTGTGTCTGTCTGTCTGTCTTCTCCGCTTTAACGACCCACCTGTTCAACCGATTTTGATGAAATTTGGTATAGGTATAGGTTGTATACCGGGGAAGGCTATTTATTTTATCTCGTAAAATTAAAGAGTTCACGCGGGAATAAAAAACTTAATTCACGCGGACGAAGTCGCAGGCATCATCTAGTATGAAATATTAAGGTTAATCTCATGTATAGCTGATGATTAATCCGCCTAAAATATGTTTTTTACTCCTAAATTTTCTGGGATAAAAAGTAGCATCTAGGCATGTCACTCGTACTCAACAATATCCATGCAACAAATCACGTCGATCCGCTGCAGCACTGTTGTGGCGTGATTGCAGGACAAACAAACACACTTCGGCATTAATATAATATTAGTATGAGTATCCATAAATATAAAACGATTATAAAATACATAACTACATAGGTACATAATATACTATGTCAACTTATATACTATCAGAAACTTATTTTCCGCTACTTAATACTTAGTATATTATTTGTTCTATTTAAATGCTCATTTGTAATGTATTTAAAAGATAAGAAATAAATAAGTATCTGCGTGCAAAATTTTTCATATCTACCTGCCCATATAAAAATAGGTAGGTACCTATATCTTAAGTCATGTCAATAGTTTCTTAGGTATCATTTTCATAATAAACTTTCAGGTAGGTAAGTAACCTACATAATATAAATTACAATTTACAAGTGCTATGAAAGATAAAGTTATTTTACGAAATAATGACTGTTGAATAAGTATTTGAATTGAAGCTCTATGATTAACTTTAAATATATATGTATGATAATTTACAATGAATTATTAGGTATGCTTAAATATATTTGCACATGACTTGTCAGTCATGGAAGATGCCTGGTTGATTATTTTTTGCGTCAATCATGTTAATCCGGTGCAAATATTGAATAGCAAAATGGCAATAAATAGTACAAAGAGTAAGCCTGAAACAAATACAGACGATGTAGCGTAGCATGACTACAACACGGCGAAACGTTACATGGAATGCGCACCTACGTGTGTTCGATTTGTATCTACTTCAATGTGAGACGAAGATGAGACGTGACTAATTACGTAGAGAGTGCGGCTCGTACGTCGCGTTCGCATAAATAAATAAATAGACGTTTATTTCAAGCAACAAATACCCATAAAAGGAATTATGATAAACTAAACTATAAAACAGCATTGCATAGTTTCCACACAGGCTGCCTGCCCGCTATCATGCTCACAGCTCTAGACTCTAGTGGCGTCGGCCCCTACCCGGCATACCAAGGAAGACGGATCATTTGCGCAAAACTGCAGAAAAGCAGGATATTCTGGCGTCAGAATTTAAATATATGGCGTAATATTCTTGATGCGCTCCAGAAAACATCCATCGAAGCTTATTATTATTACATTGCACGAGAGGGTCTTTCAATGCTCACGTTGCAAAGCAGACGAACTAGCTTTCATACAGACCCTTGTACGTGTAGGTACTAAATATACAACCTATAGAATCAGCGTTGGTAGTTGCACACATGTCCGACGCGCGTTTTCTGTGTTTCAGGTATCAAAGTACTCGTGTACGTCTCACAGTTTACATATGTGACTATATTGTCGTAAATTGCTATTGTTTATTTTATGTTGAGGGTGATAAGCATTATATTATAGCACGAGTCACGCTGCAGAGGTTAGGCTGCTTTTCTACCAGAGAGTTTTAATCAGGTTTTGCTCAACCCTTGAATCTGATGGAAAGGCAACTTTACTGACTACTATGGAAGAAATAGACAAATCAGATCTTTAGGAGTATCTACATCATAATTACATTTAGGTGCTTAAACTTTAGCGTAACGCCCGAGCGCTGAGTGATAGTGTTACAATTCCAGCTCGATTTTATTGGGCTACATAATGCATAGATACCTCAAGAGGTAAAAAGAAAACCTTATACGATAGCACTTCGTTGTCCGTCTGTTAACACCCTTTTTCTCGGGAATGCGTGGATGCAACAAGCTGAAATTAATATCAAATAGGTACGTTTACGTTCCCTTGGAGCTGTAAAAAAATAAGGCTACCAACCTAAAGATATACGATATGCCTACCAACCTAAAGATATACGGCCGTTTATGCCGCGTAGGTACTTTGTATATTTTGACACTCGCCTATGAATTAAAATCAACGGGTACTTCCCGTTAACCTAGAATCATGAAATTTGGCAAGAAGCAAGGTCTCACACACAACACAAGAATAGGAAAAAATCCGAAAATCGTGTATTTAGGGTTCCGTTACGTACTCATAGGGTGTCGAATTGTTTGTAAGGCGCTACCAGTTTAGCGCCATATGTTAGCCAGTTATCTCACAGCTGATTACGTGTTTAAATATGACATCTTTTTTGTTATTTACTAAAAAAAAATATGTGTGTGTGTAATCTGTGTGGTACTACGGAACCCATTGTGCGTGAGTCTGACTTGCACTTGACCGGTTTTAAATTATTGTTTTTTTTTAATATCCAGGTAGTAGAAAGAACATACTTCAAGTACGTACCTACTTAATTATTTTCAAATCGGTTCAATTGAAATTGCGCTTGGAAAGCGTTCAAACACACTAGGGCCAAAAAAAAGAATTTATTGGTCCTAGTGTGACTCACGCGATCAGTTCGCGTAACTCACTTTATTTGAACCGCACACAATAGCACGACAGGACAGAAAGTGCTTCCCATCCGACGCAACGGAGACGCGTCTTGGCAGGCGTTAGATCCTGTCTGGTTCTAGTCTGTCGTAGGCGAGGCTCGTAGCGCTACGAGGAATGCTACGAGAGCTACACAATATTTTAATAATAAATCGGATACCTAGTTAAAATCGTTTGTCTACATACTTTATGTAGGGTTAGGCCAAATTACTTTTGGCAATCTGAAATTTTAATCACGTATTTATTGAGTAATTTCAATAACACCTGCAAATCGCCAGACAAATTTTGCGGTTTTAAACAATTATATAGACGTGAATAAAGTTTTCAAATGAGTACGACATACGAAATAACCGCAAACGCTCTACCAGACTGGCAAGACTGGACCAATTGCCAAAATTATATTTTTTCACAATTTCAGCTTGCCAAAACGACCTTCCCGAAATTCGTTGCCAGCTCTTGGACCATTATAAATCAATGAGATGTTTATAGTAGGAGAAGTGTATTCCTTAATTTTCTATGCCATTACAATAGGAATTTATACTACCTATATGATTACAATTTCTGAGATGGTTTTTCTTTAGTATCTGTTTATTTTGGTTAGCTGTAGAGGGTTCTCATAAGGGCCTTCTTTTTGTCCTGACCAAGTGCACTCCATTGACCTTCTAATTAACGCGTGCTCAATATTCACGATAAAACGATTAAGTAAAACCCAGCTTCTGTATTAAGTATCTAATAAATTAAGCTTGCATAAATTTAATTTAGTAATATTATTTTTACTCAGGTTTAAGTAAGCAAGATTTATCAGTGAGTATGTGAAACGTATATACGTACATAAGTATATTTTAAACGTTTCTATGTTGTATGTAAATTTCGAGTAATTAACAATATCAACATATGCCATTATGTTAGTATTGGTGCTATTGATAGAATTATCATGCAAACTTTTGTAGGTAGGTACTTACTTACTACTTAGGCCCACTTGCACAAAGACTCGTAAATTGATTTAGTTAAATATTTTAATGCTGTCACTTTTTGGCAACTGCAATATGCTCTTGCCAAAAAGTAACAGCAATAATAAATAAATAACAATAATAAATAAATAACTTTTATTTCAGGCAATATTTACAACCCACAGTAACAATAATTATTGTGACAAAGAATCCATACTAATATTATAAATGCGAAAGTGTGTTTGTTTGTTGGTTTGTTGGTTTGTTGGTTTGTCCTTCAATCACGCCGCAACGGAGCAACGGATCGACATGATTTTTTGCATGGGTATAGTGGAGGACCTGGTGAGGCTACTTTTCATTCCGGAAAATTAAGGAATTCCCGTGGGAATTTAAAAAAAACTTAACCCACGCGTACGAATTTGGACTATGACGTATTCACATAGAGTAGGTTAAGAATGCGGAAGGATGTAGGAACCCACCGCATTATCATCCCAAGAAATCTCCTACCATTATGTGATTCATCAGAAGGGGTCACGACCCTCAGTAATGAGGAATACGACGCAGAGAGAGGTTAAGAATGAAATTATTGAATGTAGAGTCACATGAGCGGCAACCCTATGTTTACTTTCTCATAATATAATGTTACGTTACTTTACGAAATGTTTAGATTTATAAAACCAAAATTCTTACCTTCATAGTCCTTCCCAGCGCCAAGAACATAAGCACTCCTCAGCAGATGTGCCATTTTACCTAATTAATATATGATTTTCAATGCTGAACGTGTGCAAAATTTGAGTGTACCTACAGTATGATAACATAGATTCTAACCTTATTCATAGATGTTGCGAAATAATAATTAATTATCATACAGTGAAACTAATAAGTATTTACTACAAGAAACAAGAAAGGATTATTTTGGAAAGTGACGTGAAAACTACCGCACTAGTCGGCTAAAGCGATAATCGGCTACATCTCTGCTGCAATATAATAAAAAAATCACGATCGTGTAAGAAAACCTCGTATAGTTAGTAACGTCAACAGTATTCGAATGATGTTGCGTGAGCGCTTACCGAAATTATAGGCTGCGATCTGCAAAGACGCAGCGAAAACCTAAGAGTAGAATGATACTTAATTTTTATTATATTTATAACAATTTATATGCATGACAGAAACATGAAGAAACATAACTACCATATGATTTAAATATTTCTATTTCCCTATTTTATGAATACAATACAATATTCAGATTTGTCAAAAAGTGCGTTTTTTATCAGTTTACGACCAATTTTCGTTAATTTACTACCACACTGTAGTCAGTTCACGACCATTCAACAGCCACTGAAAAAGGATCACTTGATATATTAGGTTAAGGTCGAAAATAAAAATAACAATTAATATTGTCATAAAAACACGTTTATTTATTTCTTCTATGAATTATTATTAATCAATTATTATTTTAAAAAATAGCAAAAAAGTCATATTTTTTTATCGAAAATAGAATATTATGGACATAACTTGCATGCTTTGAATTTTTTTGATTAGTCTTCTTTTCTACATCTCTTCTCTTTTTCTTTTTTGATTAGTCTTCTTTTCCTACATCTCTTCTCTTTTTCTTTTTGATCAGTCTTCTTTTCCTACATCTCTTCTCTTTTTCTTTTTTTATTAGCCTTCTTTTCATACTCTCTTCTCTTCTTCTATAACTTTCCTATGTTTTTCCTTTGCTTTTAATTGCTGCTTTCGTGTTCTTCCAATTCTAAATTTTCTTTATCGCTTTTCAAATAATATATTATCACAAAAACATTGTATTTTTTATCCACTACAAGTTAGCCCTTGACTGCGATCTCACCTGATGGTAAGTGATGATGCAGTCTAAGATGGTAGCGGGCTAACCTGTTAGGGGCATGGCAGTTATATTAAACCCATGCCCCTATTCGGTTTCTACATGGCATCGTACCGGAACGCTAAATCGCTTGGCGGCACGTCTTTGCCGGTAGGGTGGTAACTAGCCACGGCCGAAGCCTCCCACCAGGCCAGAACAGGAAAAATTCAGAAATTATAAATTTCCAAACCCTGCCGGGGATCGAACCCGGGACCTCCGCACGTTAAGGCAACAGCGCTCAACGCTGCGCCACGGAGGTCGTCAAAGTTTTATAATTAATTCGATGGTCGAGAAATGATCCGTTGCCGACCACTTTGTTTTACATCATTAAATATGTTTGGATTTTTAGGTTTTCACTTTTCTCTATATTTTGCCGGTCGCAATCAGACGTTTAAATAAACCATACATAATAGGATGTCAAGGAATAATAAAATTTGCGCTAATATTATGCAGCATGTTAGAAAAGCTCAAAAATGATTCGTTACAAACCGCAAGTTTACGACCATGTGGTCGTAAACGGAAGGAAGCTCAGTTTTAGTCGGCCCATTAGCGACCACCATTTATTTAAATAAATACGCACTTTATGGATAAAATATGGATTCTAAGTTATAATTTAATCATATTCTGATACAACCGTACAAACCTGTAGCAAGTTTTACGATTAATGAATTTAATGAACCGCAAAACTAACTTTGTTTGTAGAGGTTTTCTGTTAATATCAAAAAAACTATGCTAGTTAGAGCATTGGCTATAGTTTTCCTGTAAAATATACATAAATTCCTATTGACCATAATTATTTCAGATTTTTCGATTGGTAAACTCCGGAGATAAGGGGGGGGGAACGGTATTTTTTTGACTTTTTCCCCGATAAATCAAAAACTATCATGACTAAAAATAATTAAAAATCTGTTTTAGAATGTACAAAGTAAACCCTTTCATATGATACCCCACACAGTACAGTTATCTCACTTTTAAATTTCAACCCTCCGATTTTCCCCCCTTTTTAAATAAGAACAAAAATAATTTCCAATTTTTTTTAATTCCAGTGTCTTTGGGCCACTAATGTACTCAACTATTCCAAATTTCATGTCGATAGCTTCGGTAGTTACTGAAATAATCGAGTGTGACGGACGGACAGACAGACAGACAGACAGACAGACGGAGAAAGTCGCACCATAAGGGTTCCATTTTTACCATTTTGGTACGGAACCCTAAAAAGAGTGATCGTTGCATACAACTGTTACAACAGCTGTTTTTGGTTGTTTTCCGAAAAATGGTCGTGAAAGGGGGGTGTTCGGCGAACTGACGGAGTCACCCTAATATTTTCGTTGCCTATCGTCGTGCTGGATGTACTAATTGTTGCACAATTACCCTCCCAGCGCACGTGTTTACTGCCATATATAACTTAAGTACCTTCAAGGCAAGAGTAGAAGAGGCATCTTCTAGGCAAGCACGTTCCAACCTAGACCTCATCATTGCTTTGCACTTAACATGATTGTCGTCAAGCGCAAGCCTATCACGCAATAAAAATAATTAAAAAAAAACAACCAACTAGGTATGTGTTAATGCAAAATTAAATCACAACATTAGTTTAGGAATGACTCTACATATGCTCCAGTTCTTGCAAGGTTAAGATACAATAAAACTATCAGCGTTATCATATTTGAGAAGTGCGAGTCAACAACATGACGATAGGTAGATGCGATTATTCAGGGTAGGTGTCGCCTTCTAGATTTATAACTATAGTTGGGAAACCCACGGGTTCTTTTGTTTTCATTTTAATAGAAGTAGAGTACGAAAATGAAACCTAATCTAAATTATTTTAATTATTAATTCACAATGTTGAAGATTGACAACGATGATGAATGATGATTAAAAGATCACTGAAAAAAGAACATACAGGCAACTCTATGTATTTTCTAGTGCATTAAACTTAGAAACAATGTCTAGCGGCGATCAGAGCCGAGACGCGTGTGCAAAAACACAAACTAGTAGACCGTAGGTGCCTACCGAATACCTTTATAATATATTTTTTTTTAAATAGTTATAAAAGTTTATCTATAAAGAAAGAGTGTTACGTAGGTTATAGGTAAGTTATAGTACCTACCTAGTAGTAGAACTAAATTAGATCGAAAAATAATCTACTTAGGTATGTTACTTAGTTGAGTTTGAAACGCGTCTATAGATTTAAATATGGTTTTATTGATTTCACTATATTTTTCTGGTCTCAAATCCAACACCGCTAATCGTTGTCAGTACAGTATTGATTTCCGCCTAGGTATATTTTATCACTTCATAGGTAGGTAGGTAGACATGAAGTGGTAAATATAGGCGGAAATCAAAAAGGGCACCCTCACTCGCCCCATGGGGATTAGGGATTGCAAATTGACCTAAATTCTGACGGAAAACCGGTAAGGGTTTATGAGATGGCGGTTATTACAATTTTACACCTTATTAACTTTTGGGGAAGACATACCTACCTACGTAGGTAAACCATTTTTAGGGTTCCTCAAGAGGAAAAAAGGAACTCTTATAGAATCACTTCGTTGTCCGTCTGTCTGTCTGTCTGTCAAAACCCTTTTCCTAGGACACGCGTGGAGTTGAGTTGAAATTAATATCAAATTACTCAGGCCTATGATCTTGGATCTGTAAAAAAACTCAAGCTTCTAAATCAACACAATCAAAAAATACGGCCGGTTAGCTCGTACGTGCCGAATATTTTGCATATTTTGCCCCTCGCCAATAAATCAAACCTAACGGATAGGTACAGCAGATGCAGAGCTTATGTATGGTGACACATACTTAAGCTCTGCATTCAACTCGCGCGCGTACTATACTTCCCGTTGACTTAAAATCATATATTTCGCAAGAAGCAAGGCAGCAAAAGTATACAAAAAAATCCGAAAATTGTTAATTAGGGTTCCGTACTCATATTATGGTGTCGAATTGTGCCATAATTTATCACAGCTGATTACGTGTTGATAAGACATCTTTCCTAAAATCCATCTATTTTACTAAAAAGAAAATATCTACTGTGTGGTGGTACGGAACTCGCACTTGACGGGGTTTTATTTGGAAAATTAATGAGTCCATACCAGATTTTCTCAATAACGATAAATATTAATTTCCATTTATGAAAATCTCCAGCAAGATTATGCATTTAAAAAGCCATTTAAAATCGATATACTTAGGTACCTAAATAATTCATACAAATTAGCGTGATAATAATCTCAAGGCCAATTTAATACTACGCTTGATTATGCTATAGGTGGGTTACCTACCTAGGTTAGGTAAGTATAGCATAGAAAATATAAATCAATATTTTAGTATCTACCTACTTTCCTAAAGTAATCAAATTAGAAGTCGAAGAAATAGGTTTAAAAATCCCGGGGGAACGCTTAGATTTTCCGGAATAAAGAGCAGCCTATGTCACTCTTTAGGTCAACCACGTACCTACTCATACTTAACCATGCAAAAAAAGATCCATTGCTTTTAACAAACAAACACACTTTTGCATATTTTTAAAATTTGGCTTATACTTTAGTGAAAAATAAATGTGCTTGGAGCAGCTCCAAGTACCTCAAAAGCTGCTTTTGAGCTACTTATTACTAACGTTCACTGATTCAGAACTAATAAGGCTTAGGATGGAGCTGGCGTGTCCGTGTGGACAAAAGTCCCAAATAAACTAAGATTTAAAAAAAAAAAACTAATAAGGCTCTGTCGCACGGACGGAAGGACGGACGTACCGACGGACAAGTGCAAATTCACTCAAGTAGACTAAGACCTCGCTTCGCTCGGTCAGTTATATCTAGCGACAGCGAAAATATTAAGTAGGTATAATAAATCTTTTATAATAATAATATACTAGATGATGCCCGCGACTTCGTACGCATTGGTCCACGTGGATTAACTTATTTTGATTCCCGCGGGATTGCCCGGGATGCAACCTATCTGAAAAGATGGGCCGTGAAAGCGTAGCAGACAGACAGACAGACGGACAGACATACCTACACACTTTCGCATTCATAATATTAGTATGGATTATAGAGGATAAACCATAGCCCATAGGTATTATATCCTTCATGTATTAAGATGATTCACGCGACAATACATCCGTGTGGATTTTAGGTAGATATTTGAAAAATCCCGTGCTAACTTATTTTCCGAGATAAAAAGTAAGTAGGTAAGTAGCACAGATCAGAGAATCAAGGTAGCCAATATCCTTTACCGCGATCCACGGGATCCAACCTTAATGTACAGTTCGCGCGCGAGTTGAATGCAGAGTAAAAGTATGTCTCCATACATTTGCTCTGCATTCAACTCGTGCGCGAACATATTACGCGATACATTGTAATTTTTTTTAATTTATATTTAAATAAAAATTTAATGTTTAGATAATACTTACTTACCAGCTGTAGTTTGTAGCTATTTTAAATAATGGTGTTTTAGTGTAGGTCGCCATGGATACAACCTCGTTGCCCCATTATACCTATACCATAGGGTATAGATATACTTACCCTGCGGTTGCTATCGCATCAGATGTCAAAGTTCAGGGACCTAATTACCTAGTACCTACCTACATCGTAAACAGTTAAAAAAACGAAATCGTGAAATTAATTAGGTACCTACCTACCTAAGTACGAATGAAATGATCTATCCTAGCACCTACCACTACCACCACTACAGCCCATTAACTTCCCACGGCTGGGCACAGGCCTCCACTCTCGTAGGAGAGAGGGAATTAGAGCTTAGACCCACCACGCTGCTCCAATGCGGGCTTTAACGACTGTTGTCATGTTAGTGATAATAACCGGGACCGACGGCATAGCGTGCTCTCCGAGGCACGGGGGTGACACACCACCAACTTTCAACTCCGGGCTGGCACTGAGAATTTCTTATCTGAAAAACCCAATACATAGATACTTAACAATTTTTATGCCCGACCGGGAATCGAACCTACGACCTCGTGATCCGCAGTCAACCATGCTAACCGCTAGGACCAACGAGGCAGTCCTAGCACCTATAATAATAAAATATATGTAGGTATACTTCTTATATAGGTATACTTAAATGCGAAAGTTTGGATGGATGGAGGTTTCTTACTCAATCACGCTAGCTTCAGCCACGGCTGAACGGATCCGGATATGCGAGTACTTAGTTCTTGGCACAGAGATAGATTATACCTAGTCTGGATTATCACATAGGCTACCTTTATCCCGGAAAATTAAAGGGTTCCCACGGGAACCAAAAAACCTCAATACACGAGGAAGAAAGTCGCGGCGGCCAATCTCCACCATTGGCCATCTGCGCGGGTATAGTTCAAGTCAAACTTAGCCTGGTAGAAGGCTTCGGCAGTGGCTAGTTACCACCCTTCCGGCAAAAACGAGCGATTTAGCGTTCCGGTACGATGCCCTATAGAAACCGATTAGTGGTATGGGTTTTAATTTTTTTTTTTTTTTTTTTTATTGGTGATAGGCTTGCGCTTGACGACAATCATGCTTAGTGCAAAGCAATGATGAGGTCTAGGTTGGAACGCGCTTGCCTAGAAGATGCCTATTCACTCTTGCCTCTTAATATAATAAATAATAATAAAAATGTTTATTGATCAAAAGAAATATACAAACAGATATCCTCTGAAATTTTACATGTAACATACTCGTATTAGTTAATATTGTTTTGCAGAATTATTATCTGCATTATTTAGAGGTCTAATTGAAACCAAATCCTTCCAAGGTAGATAAGCAACCCTCAACGCAGTTGGCCGGTTTTTTTAAAGATAGGTACGTATCTTTGCACCTCAGACTCTAGAGTGAGTAGAGTCCATGACACGGAGGAAGTCCTGCGTGGTACTTCTTTCGCAAGGCGCGTTTTTTCTGACATTAATCCTAAGAATACTTAATTTAGTACCTTTCTTTAAACTCGTGCGTTGTCTATAGTTGTATGGAAATGTGGAATGTCGCCCGAATTATGAGGACGAGACCTTCCACAGTTGCTAATACTAAATAATTTAAAGCCTACCATTTTTAATGGCTTTACAACACTAAAGTTATTGCTTATTTGGTATTTGAGGAGTCTTCGATGCGGAACTACATGACTACTACTACGGATGTATAATAAAGTGTTTAAATTAAAGAAGACTAGATTTTTTAAAAATATTATGTAATTCCTACTAAACCAACTTCCGCAAATAAATAAGAATTTGCTTCCATGTTAAAATAGGCTTCAAACTCCCAAGCGCTAGCATAAACTTCAATTAAATTTTCATCTCTACAATGTGCAATGTTTTCTGAAAAAAAGAATTTATTAAAATAAATATTGTCTTAAATTACTATTACTGGTAGTACAAACTACGAAAATAAGAGGATTGAGGGTATTAAGTAGTATCTTTCACTTCTTGTGCTTAAGGAAAGTAAGTGTTTATATCCATCTGTTAGTTCCTTTTGTGTATGAAGATTTGATTTAATTTTATTTACAGCGTTTCTCACACTAGGAAAGTTTCTAAACTTACTTAAATACATATTATCAAAAATTGCGGAACTGGCAGGATTTGAACATCTCTCTGGTTATCGCGCCCAGAACTCCTTTGACCGTTAGGCCACTGTCCACTTACCCGTCAGTGCCGAAATTTAAGATACATGCATCTTTAATCCAGTCTTTTAACACGACAGCAAGTCTTTCTTTTGTGAGTCTTTCAATTTTTGATATGTATTATAGTAAGTTTTTTAGTATTTTTTTTTGTATTTTAGTATGTTATTTATTATGTGGGTACCTATTTTATTTTTGTTATTAAAGGAGCTGTCTTGTGTATTGTACCTGTTATAACTTGTTTTAAACGAAGTTCCTTTTGTAATGTGTTACATATTTTGTCAATGTTTTCAGATATTTCACTGACGGACCAAGTGTTTATGACAGGTTCTTTATTTGACTGTAACTTGGCCAATGCCTGCATTTGATGGCTTATTAATTCAGCTCCTGTAAAATTTATTCAAAGCATTATTTCTTTATTATACAATCAAAAGAGGAATGCATGAAGGCATACTTACCACCATTCCATGATTCTACCTATCTATAAGTTTTATGGTAACACTTTCAATAATTGAATACAAAAACTAACATTTTTAGGAAACCTAAAGAAGTTTTTGTTTGAATCAAAATTGGTTTAAGCAAATAACATAAAAATCTATAGTATGTTAAAAAAGCAAAAGATTTACCTTCAACTATATCCTTCAGAGCGTCCAATGATTCCAATAAGCTTTCAGTGAGTGGTTTAGTTTGATGTGGATAGTAGTCATCTTCACACTCATACAACTTCAAAGAGGTTAAAGATTTGCATATTTGTACTCCTCTGACTCTGACATTTAGCCAATCATTTAGGAGACGATGGAGATTGGATAAATGAGTGAAAACAGTCTTTGATATTCCAGGACTATCCCTGTTCGGGCTAGTAATTTCTACAAGAATAATTTGAATTCAAAAATCGTGGGAAACTCTGGGAACCTATTTATGGGATTTTAAGTTTAAGTTAAAAAATTAAATAAGTTACCCTTCGAACTGAAGTGGATGTTTAAATTTTGCGCACTTTTAGATGGAGTTTTTGACATGATTATTCTGTGACCTGACTAATTTACCATCATAAATACAAATAATACCTCTGACATCGAAATACAATAATTATCTTCTGAATACTGTAAATATTTCACAGAGTTATAAAGAGAAGCAGAGGCAAGATAACGTACAAAATAGCGTGGCAATTACAAACACACGAAAACATTACGCACACATACACAAAACTCAGGGCCGAACCTTGTTGCTGCATAAAACATTATATTAATATGTAGAGTTAGGTTGCGTGAAAAAAATTGACCTAAAGACACCTATCATTTGGAAGCTATAATTTGTAAGGATTTTAAAAATAATTATTATTGGTACTTTTATAATTTCCTCATCACAAGCGATCACAACTGCAATATAGTAACACTAGTAATGGTAATCATCACCACGTGCGGGACCCTAGTCAATGTGGTGAATATAGATGTGAGCTCCGCGCTGCGTGTGATATCGTCACCGTCGCGCGCGGAGTTATAACTCCTGTTACAACTCAAATCCTGAGGACTCCGTCAGTATCATGGCCAGTGGTTCTCGCGTCGTTCTCGCTCTGCGTCGACGCGCAGGTGATGGGGATATTATTTAGAAGAACAGTACCAACGGATATCGTGTAAATACCGCCAGATTTTAGCTCAAAGTTCCTATTGACAATAATTTCTTGGCAGTAAGCCAAATAAATGTTGTTAAACAATCGAATCGAATCGTTATTCCAAAAAGAGGTTAAATAAAAAACCGGCCAAGTGCGAGTCGGACTCGCGCACCGAGGGTTCCGTACAAACCTGTAGTAAGTTTTACGATTTATGACGTATTAAAAATAAAAATTACGTTTGTTGTATGGGAGCCCCCCTTTAATATTTACTTTATTGATATTTAATTATTTATTTTGAAAGGTAATATACAAGTTAATATTCTGTGAAAATTTGAACCGTCTACCTGTTACCGTTTTTAATATTGAGCAAAAAAATACGAAAAAAACACGTTTATTGTATGGGGACCCCCTTAATATATATATTTTTTTAATTTTTAGTATTTGTTGTTATAGCGGCAACGGAAATACAACATTTGTGAAAATTTCAGCTTTCTAGCTATCACGGTTTATGAGATACAGCCTGGAGACAGACAGACAGACAGACAGACAGCGGAGTCTTAGTAATAGGGTCCCGTTTTTACCCTTTGGGTACGGAACCCTAAAAAAATTACAACAGGTGTTTTAAACTCACATGTTTTTTATTCAAATAAACTTTACAATTAGTGCTTTAGAATCTGTATTGAGGTTTTCAATAAAAATTAATGAAATTCATCCACCTCATGGAAGATAAGGTAAATTGGTACCTACTTAGTATAAGACCTCAACTAACTTTTCTTTGAAAATGGTCGGTATTGCACCAGGAGATAGAATTGTACGGAATATATTACGTTCTTAGATTATCTGTAAAATGCTTGGAGCATATATCACTCCATGAGTTGGTCTGCCAGTCTTTTCTATTAATATTTTTATGCATAGGTCTCTCAGGTATTCATCCTTTGGAAACCTGAAATTAAAAGTCGAAGTTATATACTTAAAATAAAAGAGTCGTCGAGTCCGGCCCTGTAATTTGTTAAAGTTCTCAAAATGTCAAAAAAGATTATTCAACAACTTAAAGCATGTATTTCTACAGAAAACCATAATATTATAGTTTTAATATATGCATGGCTACATATTTCGTCATAACAACTATAAAATATTAGATATCTTAGCCTTGATACGATGCGATACGAAAACATTCCAAAGCTACATGATAGCATGAATTTTACTTACCGATGGAACGTTACTTCTGGGGTTTTCCTGTACGAAGCGTTGTAACACAGGGGGACACAGCACTTCACCATTTTATTTCAGTAAATATTCATATAAATCTCCAAATTTCACAAAAAACTTATGACACCCAAGACAACACAATGTAAACAAACGCCATAGGTCTCATAGATGTCTTTTAATGACTGCCACGCATTGAATTTTTGTCAATGTGTGCGTTGGTGTAGCACAGTGTTGCAGCAAATTAATACATACACATTTTTGCTTGCAGGGACACGGTCACACTAAGTCACACTGATTCGCATACACTTGTCTATGTGGGTGTGAAATTTATGTTGTGTCTGCTTCTATTTATATGTCTGTGAAATATTTTATGTTTCTGAAAGAGACTTTTTAAAATAAAGCCTAGGATCTACATACCACTACATACTATTTGATATAATCAAAGCGACTCGAATTTTTAATTAATTGCAGAGGCCAGAGAGTAGAGGAGACAAGCAGAGACTAGTAACCAGATAAAGACGTAGTTTTGTCTATGATAGATAATACCTTCTAGTAGGTATTCTACATTATAAAAGAATATACTACTCTCTCCACTACTACTACTCTACCTCTACCACTACTACTGTCTCTACCATAGAAATAGTATGTATATCTATGGTCCCTACCGAGAGGACTAGAACCTGATACTGTCTAGATCTCTAGATCTCTAGATATTATCTGACATTATCTGAGGATCAGGTTACTAGTCTCTGGCTCTCTGCTGAGGATAATTTATTATAATGTACTCTGTGATAATTAGGTATGTACTCTGTTGAGTCTGTGTCATCAGCCGAGCGATCGCGTAACTTCTGCATCAATCATTGATACATCGCAATCACCTCTGATTGGTTAACACTCTTCCACTATTGGACATAATCCATGACGCAGCAAGAATGCCATAAATTCAGCCAATTACAACAATTGATACTGTAACAATGATTGATGCAGAAGTTACGCGATCGCTCGGCTGTGTTGTGTTTGTTTGTTTTTGTACGGAGAGTCGTAGTTTAAAATATTTTAATGGAAATAGAATTAATAGCGCTTGCGAGCAAGTACTAAAACTTAAATATATGTGGTAAACTTTTTAATACTTACTCATACTGTAATGTTTTAATTTTACATACCGACAATGAAGACTGAATGAATTGATGATAAAAAACGGGGAAGTTTTATTCAAATTACACACATTTTTTAATAAAATACGTTCTCTGCTGTATATTTAAAATGTCTGGGCCAATTCAGGACGTCGTGGAAGAAGATGCAGCAGATTTGCAGTTTCCCAAAGGTTTAAAACTAGCAACATTTATTGAGGTTAAGTTTGTAATGAGTTAGTGTTTTTAAAACAAACTTTATTTTACATTCAGAATTTGAAAACGCTGAAACTTTACTTATATCAGAAGTTGACATGTTGTTAGAGCATAGAAAGGCACAAAACGAGTCCGCTGAAGAAGAACAAGAGTTTTCTGAGGTATTCATGAAGACCCTGACATATACAAACATGTTCAAAAAGTTCAAAAACAAAGAAACTATTACTGCTATTAGAAAGTAAGTATTTATTTCAGTTTTTTGTGTTATCTGAAATCAGTTTCCAGGAATCTGTAACAGCAAAAGTAGAGGCCTGCCCTGCAACATTCTATAGATTATCATGATGAAACATTTAGGGGCTCAGCCCACGTCAGTCGATCCATGTCTGATGTTTTGTCTGCAAAAATGAAACTTACTGATTGCAATATTGAATCACCCACTTCTGACTAAAGTTGCACCCAACACGCACTAAGTTGGTGCATCCTGACTGATCTGATTGTCAGTGGAAAATTAATTGTTTGGAAATGTATGAGCTTATGCATACTACTCACAGCCAATCAGTGAATTCATGAATCACTTCCCAAGATAGCCACCAACAAGGTGATTGATGTATATTGTATGAGTTGAGTTGGTAATAAAGTCCTCCCGATTATGGGATCTACAAAATGTCCTAAGTGGGTGAAACCTCCGTTTTTTGTTTTTTTTCAAACCAATGCTTTTCTTGCAAAGATGTTTTTACCGACATAGTATTAATAATCCTTATCAAAATAAATATGTTAATCAAGTATCTAATTAAGATAAAAATTGTCCTTTATATCATGGCGGGCTGGCGGCTGTGGCAGGCGGTGAGGATGGGGCGTACTCTTACAATGTAATATTAAAATGTAAAACTTGCCCACTGCCCACTGGCTATATTGGGTATAGACTATTAGGATTAATAGTGCTACCCGTGCGAAGTCAGGGCGGATGGCTAGTAATTTAAATAAATGTGAAAGTGAGAACCTATATATAAACTTACCTTGGTAGGTTGTGCACCTTGTACCTACATCAAAATGACATTTCAAAGGAGGTAGCTAGGTATAGTCCAATAAACTTATCTGACCCAGTGACAGTGTTGCTAGTATATATGAAAAATTAAATAAAATCAAAAACTAAACAGGCATAAAAATTAGTTCCAATTTTGTCCACTGGGCCAGATAAGTTGCTGGGACTAACTAATTAGTTATCAATAAGTGTACGCGCACGGAACTAGCGGTAGCGGGGCGACGACGATAGCGGGGCGATGCGACTAGTCTGAGCTGGCTAAGAATTTCGGGAACAATTTGAAAGAGGTCTGGTAATACTTTTATATACTGTTGAAGATTACGTAAATGACACAAGAGCATTTGACTCGCTCCAGCAATGCTAAGAACAGCGGTTACTTATGTATAGTATATTATATTAATGAAATTGTAAATGAATTTTTTTCAAAAGAGTAACCGCCAAGTTTCTTCCTGGTTCTTCTCGGTAGGAGTGTCATTCCGAAGCAGTGGTAGATTCATTCGACGATTCGAAAGCACTTGTAAAAGTATATTTGAATAAAAACTGTTTGAATTTTGAATTTTTTTTAACCGACAAAAACGTCTGGGATTTATTTTTTCGATTTATTTAAGAATAAAATTTAAATATAAAAAAATCAAGTTGCCAAAAAAGTGTTTTCCGATTTTTTTTTTGCAAATGTTATATGCTGCGCAGAAACGAAATAATCGCAAACGCTCTACCAGACTGGCAGAACTGGATTCGCCAATGAACGAAATTATATTTTTCCACAATTTCAGCTCGCCTAAAGGACCTTCCCGAAATTTGTCACCAGCTCTCGGTTTCCATCGCCCCGCTGTCGCCGTCACTCGTTTCGTGCGCGCCCCCTTACATCACCATTCAACAGTTCAAGACATTGTTCTTTTCAGCCTTCTGCAGTCAAAAAAGTTACATAAATTTGAAATTGCAAGCTTAGCCAATTTATGTCCAGAAACACCTGAGGAAGCCAAAGCATTGATTCCATCTTTAGAGGGCAGATTTGAAGATGAAGAGCTCAGGATATTGTTGGACGATATACAGACCAAACGTAGTATTCAGTATTAGGATAATACTAGCTTGCTAGCTTTATTATTTATTAAGGAAAATATACCATGATCTTATTCTAAATGGTTTATTTTTAATTTACCTACTTCCCAATTCAATAATAAAACTTATGAGGCATTAGAGTCCAGACTTGTGGTTAGCACATTCAACTGCAGCCGACAAGATCCCGGGTCCGAGTCGCGGGTCGGCCAATAATTAAATATGGGGTTTTTAGTCTAGAAGTCGTCCGCTATGGCCGTAATCATTTCTAATAACCAGTGTTGCCATTGGCGGCTGGAGAAATAGAACGTCGGGGTGTCTGAAAAGGAACGAAATTCGAGGTGAGGGAACGAAGAACATAATATAAGTTTTTAAATCAATTTTTTTCCAGAAAATTTAATTGTGCAAGACTTATAGGTTTATATAGGCATTTATATTCATTTATTAAGGGGGATGAGCACATCCGGCCCGCGAAATTCAAATTTAATTTGGTTTTTCGCAATTTGGAAGCTTATAACACATCGTAGGCTTATGGCATTGAAATTGCGAAAATAGCAGTATCATCTTCACAGGTTGATATTAAAAATTATGCTTGAAAGTGTCCAGTTTAGGAAATTAATCCGAGTATCGAGTTTGACGTGAGTATAGCCATGCCATGGCCATAAGCCTACGATGTGTTATAAGCTTTCAAATTGCGAAAAACCAAATTAAATTTGAATTTCGCGGGCAGACCGTTGTGCTCAACGGTAGTACACACTCAGTGAAAAAACTTCCCAACTCCCAAGCTGCAGCAAATCAAAAACTTTGTTTATTTACCAATTTAGATTTACTCCGTGACCCGTGTACTTCACGACAGAACATCACACACACAGTCGCCCATAGAGTATATTGAATATAGTGCAGTCGCCGGAACGGCGCGGCGGCACTCGGCAGTCGTCTCGCTCGCCACAGACTAAAGAAGCGTATTTTTTTGTTTTGGCTGCGTTCGTACTTGCTTAGGAAAGGGCGGCAGTTTTGGGCCGGATGGAGAAACGAAACGCAATTTTTTGTTCTTGATTCTTGAACACAGATTATGTAGTCTTGACTTCCTTAATTATTTTCTAATTTTGTTTTCGTAAAAGAACGAAAAGAACGGTTGAAGTAAGGGAACGCCGAGGGAACGCTTGATCATAAAATAGAACGCTTTTCGTTCCCTAGGGAACGATCTGGCATCGCTGCTAATAACCTTTTGAGAAGCTATACATATCTAATGCAACAAACCGCATTATAATCGGTTCAGTAGTTTTCCATTGTAACAAAAAGTGCACAAACAAACAACCATATAGGGCAAACATACCGTCTTGTAGGCACGTGTTTTTTTTTAATTTAAAAATACGTACAATTTATGAAGTAATATTCATGCTCAAAACGTTGCAATCGGAGTGTAAATAAGCGCTAACGACACTAAAAAGCGCGCGTGCATCCGATGGTGGCAAAACCGGCATAGGTCCAACCGCAGAGTAGGTACTCTGTGGGTCCAACCCCAACGGGTCCTCCGGCCATTTTTAACTTTTTTTTATCCTTTAACGGATAAAAAAAAAGTTAGCCCTTGACTGCGATCTCACCTGGTGGTAAGTGATGGTGCAGTCTAAGATGGTAGCGGGCTAACCTGTTAGGGTCATGGCAGTTAATATAAACCTATACCCCTATTCGGTTTCTACACGACATCATACCGGAACGCTAAATCGCTTAGTGGCATATCTTTGCCGGTAGTTTGGTAACTAGCCACGGCCGAAGCCTCCCACCAGGCCAGACCAGGAAAAATTCAGAAATAATAAATTCTCAAATTGACTCTGCCGGGGATCGAACCCGGGACCTCCGCACATTAAGACAACAGCGCTCAATACTGCGCCACGTAGGTCGTCAAAAACTATAAGTTATCGAGGCATTACAATAATTTAGACTGATGTACCTTTAAGATTTATTTATGTTAATCGAATGAAGGGATCTTAGATATACTTATAATAAAACTGTAACAGGTCCAATTCTGTACATTGAAGATATTTTGAATTTTTTTTTTCTCATTATTCGATACTGAAGCCAAATCTGTAATTTTTTTCATTTTTGTCTGTCTGTCTGTATCTTGGCCGCGCATCACGCCGAAACTACTGAATGAATTCAAACGAAACTTGGCACGATTTGAGCCCATACTACGAGGTAGGGCATATGATACTTTTTATCCCGAAATTCTACCCCCGAAGGGGTGAAATAGGGGTTGAAAGTTTGTATGAAAGTCCTTAATTTCTCAAGTTATGGCCATGAAACTTGTTATATGAGCTGCGGGTTGAAAATGAAAACATGTGTTTCAGTATTTCAAAATTCCACCCCCGAAGGGGTGAAATAGGGGTTGAGAGTTTGTATGAAAGTACTTAATTTCTCAAGTTATAGCCATGAAACTTGATATATGAGCTGCGGGTTGAAAATGAAAACATATGTGTTTCACAGTTTTTCAAAATTCCACCCCCGAAGGGGTGAAATAGGGGTTGAGAGTTTGTATGAAAATCCTTAATTTCTCAAGTTATAGCCATGAAACAGCATTTGGGCTTTCGTTAAAATATGAAGAAGTACGTGTTTCACCATTATAGGGGGATTATACCGTGGGATAGTAATATAGGCTACTTTTTGTCCTGGAAAATTAACTGAAAAACTTATTCCACGCGGACGAAGTCGCGGGCATCAGCTATAAAGAATATACATATATACATACATAGGCTACTTTTTATCCCGGAAAATTAATGAGTTCCCGCGGGAATCGAAAAAACTTAGTCCACGCGGACATCAGCTAGTTGTAACTAAAACTATACCTATCAATAGATTTGCTAGAGATTCTTTAGAATCGTTGTGATTTGAAAATTCGATATAACGAAAATGCGAAACCAAAAAGAGACAAACATGTTCATAATAGGATTTAGCCTGCGAGAGAATGAGATAGAATACAAGTTATAAGCCTACATTTTATCGTAGGCTACTTCTGAAGTTGTGCACTTCTGCCGTGTGTGAATTGCACACACACCATACACACACACTTTTTTATATATAATTGGGACTCGTTTTGCGAGTTTGATTCCAGACCTGCGTATGAAATGATTTTAAATATTTGAATGCAGTTTTTAGTTACTTTCAAATAAATGACGGCGTCTTTGAGCAAATTCATGTACCTATCTCTAATGTTTATATTTTCGCCTCACTGACCGTTCCCAAAAAAACATATAAAGGGATATGATGGAACTAAATAAAAACCGAATATTTTAAATCAGTCTGTATATTGGATATGTCTGCAATACAGCAAGATACATTACAATGAAAACAGGTAAAAGGGATAAAATATTGGAAACAAAAATAGTAATTAGAATTTCTTCTTTGAAACAAAACTATAATAAAACCATTCTTATCATTACTTAAAATCGATACTATTATTATTGATGTTAATTAATGCCTCTAAAACAAGCCTTTTGTTGAACATGACATGTAAAAAAAATTAAAGAATTTTTTCAATTTATATAAACCTCAACAACTTTAGAAAACTAAAACTCAACAATCCTTCCATAATTTCCTTAATTACTAATTTTTAAGTCGCCTAAACATTATTCTTTAACAAAATGCTGAACAAAAGGCTTGCTTATTTATAAACTTATCTCAATGGGCACTTTTGGTTTAGTTTTATGTTAGTATTTAAATCTAATATCGTAGTAATAAAAATTACAAACTTATCAATCATCTAAAAGCAAACATTAAAATAATATTAACCATCTATAAAATAACTATCAAATCTAAGATTCTAGCAAATTTACTTTTATGTTACATCATCATCTCGCGCAACTCCTACCCCGAACATACAAAAATATCTTTATGTACTTTAAAAACATTAATTTTTATACATAGAGTTGTTTCATTTGTCAATATGTTATACAAATGTATTTGAAGAGCGCAAAAAGTAAACTGAGGAAGGTATTTGATGTCTCCTTAACGTAGTGTACCTACATACTTTACCCTAAACAAGACTGGTTACTGCCTAGTTACTAACAACAAACAATAATATTTGAGGTGAGGACCTTATTATTTGTTTAGGCTTGAACGACAAGCGTAATATAGAATTCCTCAATTATACAACTTGGACTCTTACAATAATTAATGAGTATGATTAATGGAATGTGGAAACAACCCTATATAGAAAGCTCTTACATAAAATTAATTGGTTAGGGTACCGTTTGTATAGCACACATTTTTATTAACAGCTAATGTTTTCGGGTCACCTAAAATTACTAAATCATAAAATAGGTAACAACATTGGGAAAGATAAATCCTAAAGTACAACCTGGACCTGTGACATTAATCTAAATATTGTAAGTTGTACGTTAGTAAAGCAGAATATTGTTTTGGGATTTCATGTAAGAATCTATTAACATCTGGAAACTAAAAGAAAGCGATGCGAGTATAAAACTTACGATGATTACAGACACTGTACAATATTGTTTATGTGTGCAACTTAATGAAAGTTTCTTTGGAGGAAACAAAATAAAGTTACAGATTTACAATGTATTTAAATGGTTCGGTAGAATATTTATCAACATTACATCTATATATTGCACTTATGAGAGACATCTACACAGTAATCCGGTTTTTAAATACTGGCTCGGCTTTGTATTCCATATTTAAATGAATTTTCTTATTTTTGCACAGTATATACTAATATCGTTACAATATTTACTACTAATGATTGTGAAATCATACATGAGTTTTACTGGCTTTATATAATTCTACTGAATATTTTTTAAGTATCTACAATACATACATATTCAAAAAATGAAATCATTTGTACGCAATCAAAACTTTTTTTAGTTATGATCGTTACTAACACTGCTAATCTTAAAAAAAACTGCCATCAAGTTACCGCAAGTCCAAAAGATATTTGAACACCTGCCTGTCACAAGCCAGTGCAAACCTCCCGCTCTTCGTCTTACACATATAAATCACTCCGCAGCACCTTCGGTAACACTACACAACTCATGGTCACATTATACTTTGTGCTTACCTAACAAGAGTACGATTAGATATAAGCACGCTCGCGTATCAGTGCCGCAAGTTGTCAAGTTACAATCTTTATTCACTTACATATCACATTCATTTGTTAAATAATATAATTGATACACATTATTATTTAAAATTATATAATACACATATATTATAAATATCAGCAACTTGAAATTTACAATCACATTGTTCACATTTGAAATTCGGCATATTATCATAAGTGTGGCTCTTAATAAAAATTTCGATTTGAGCAATGACAAGATTTAAAATACTCTATATTCCAAAGGTGAGCCGTCCAAAAAATATATATTCGCCGTCGAAATTTACAAACCTTTAAAAAATAATAGAACAGATCTAAGTTACTATGTTTTCAACATTTTACATTATCAGTCTCGATGATAGAAATGCGTTTTGGCCAAAACGAGAGATCCAATTGGCATGGTCCAAACTTTCCTATCCAATGATATAAAACAAGTACCGTGTCTATCCGTTGCACCCAGTACAGTTACCTGACCTACGCATTTCTCTTAATATACAATCAAAATACATATTGTGTGGTAATATTCTTATATTACGAGGTGGCATAAGTTCACATTTCTAATACCAGGCTTGAAGGATAACGGTGCTCGACTATATATATTTTTATATTTATCATAATGTAATCATTGTCAAGATACCTGTACCAAAGCATGAGTAAAGATTTAAAAAATCAGTCTATCATCTTCAACATATCTTGTCAAATCCCATAATTTAAAGCTATCTTCATTAGAAAAACAGCGTACCTCGAGCCAACCGCTTTCATCTTGTCTCTGATACTCTGGCCCATAAGAATTTTGGTCCATTCATCAACACCGATAATAATTAATAATTCAAATGCAGAAACAAATATTTAATACTTGAAGCTAATATTTTGTATTACGTTTCTACTTAGATGAGTTTATGTACAGATTTAAACAATATTTGAGATCAAAATTGTAATCCAGTCACACTGCGTCTAAAACATAGGTAGTCGTTTTAACCCAGATCTTTCTCTATCAGAAAAACCATAAACGGTTAGTACTTGCGGTTGGCGAAATTTGGGTAGTGTTTTTTTTGTTTTACCTGAGTATGAAAATACTAGCGCCGCCAACTCTACAGAAATTGATGAGCGTGATTTTTCTATTTTTAAATAATTTAGATGAACTTTTAATTATTCAAATAGACAATTTAATTTATATACAATTTATTATTGTCTTTAATGATTAAAGATTCGTACTCACTCACGACAAGGTATTTAACCATCTTCAGCCAGTTTTTTGGCTGTTTTGAATTCTATGTGATTACGTTTACTGCTTGTTGTAATGAAGCCTAAGATGGCATACACTTCTGTTTTCGGTGCTATTTTGGTACATATTTTTAGTATTATTTACTAAAAACGACCTACACTCGCAGAGCCGGACTATTTAGGTTATATACCTAAAAACACTAAATTTAATTTATGGTAGTCAAAATACTAATAATCAAATAAATATTATAAATGCGAAAGTTTGGATGGATGGATGTATGTATGGATGTATGTTTGTTACTCAATCACGCTCCAACGGATGAACGGATCTGGATGAAATTTGGCACAGGGATAGATTATAGTCTGGAATAGCACATAGGCTACTTTTTATCCCGGAAAATTAAAGAGTTCCCGCGGGAACCGAAAAACCTAAATCCACGCGGACGAAGTCGCGGGCATCAGCTAGTTGGATATAATTTTAAAGTTCCACTGTGAACATTACTTTCTTTAAACTCTTCATATCTTAATCTAAACTCTTTTTGAAGTCTAATATAAGCAAAGAATTCAAGATGAATTTTCTCAAAGGCTCTTTGAAAACTTGAAAGAAATATCTTACAACGCCATATTTGTGTTTTTATTAAAGTTGTTATAAACTTTCATAATTAAGTTGTGTCAATTTAGTTTTCATAAGGCTATCATTTAACTGGTTGGCAAAATAATAATGTTTAGGTTTGCAATAAAATGTGTTTTGCCAATGTCATATATTGGCAAATGTATGAAATTGGTTTGCCATTTATGGTTTGAAAAAATATCAAAATTGGTTGGCAATTAATGTCATAATGGTTTGCCATAAAATTATTTGTAAGCCAATTTAATACATGAGCTGCACAATGGAAGCTAGAATTTAATTTAGTTTAGGGTAGCAGAAAATTTTGTGATTGGCAAATAAAATTCTATTTGTTAAGCGTAAAATGGGCGCAACTTTTGTACAGCAATAAAGTTAGTTTAAAGGAGAAGGTTCACCTTCGGTGTACTCTTTGTACACTCTACCATGATTAGAGGAAAATACATAGATTGTATTAAAAATACAATAATTTAGAATATTAAAGTAAATAACGAGAAATAAAATAAAATGTATTTCAAGTTTTCGATACGTTTCCAAGATGGCAACCTTTAGCCATAGAGATGGCAGTAGGCGCGAAATGTATCAAATGTCATTTCTGACAGTCACTGTCAAAATAACGTGTTTTTCCCTACGGGTTTTCCGGTGTTGTGTTGACACTTGACAGAAAAGGTCAAAAAATATGAACCCGCCATTGTTACCCGCTCCTGTTTAGTGTTGCTTATCGTGGAAAGATTAAATAATTACACCACTGAAATTACGATGAATTCGTAGATTTGAATGATCAAAACTGGTTTAATATTTTTTTTTCTTTCATTTCTCTACTTGTAAAAGGACCGGACCGACGCTCCATACAAATCTGGACCGTCTCCTTTAACTGTGAATATGCTCAGTAGAGCATTTTTTTATTCCTACAATTAGCAAATGTATTTACAAACAAATGGTATCTTGGGAAAAGTCTTCTTACAATAATTCACATATATTTTTGCTTTAACATTTTTTTTGCACATAAGTTCGGTATAAGATAGTGCCCAGGCTTGCGGTCGGGCACTACTCGAATGTTTATGTTCAACCCTAACCTAACCTTTTGGTAAATGTAGTACTTATTAAACAAGATTTTATTTACAAGTATTAAAAATACATGCGCTGGTTAATTTGTCGTGCAATGCGTATTTTTGATATGTTATTAATTAAATTATTTATAAAAAATATTTTTATTAGTATAAAAACTTAAATGCCATGCCGGGCCGAACGAGAATGCTCGCACGCGGTTGGCTGGCCATGTCACGTGACTAACGCGCCGCCCATTGCCAACTTTTCAATACAAGCGCTAACCATCTTCTTTAAATGCGAACCCCTATGAATAAAATGCTTATAGATATGATTTTACCGCTGACCAAAAGTATTACCTTGCCAACCAAGTAATTATTTTGCATCATAACTATTTATTTTGCAAATCTATATATATAAAAGAAAGTTGTGTTAGTTACACTATTTATAACTCAAGAACAGCTAAACCGATTTGGCTGAAAAACTTAGAACCAGGAGACGGACATAGTATACCTACTTTTTATCCCGGAAATGAAGGAGTTCCCGCGGGAATAAAAAAAAACTTAAACCACGCGGACGAAGTCGCGGGCATCAGCTAGTACATAATATATCAAGCATAAAAAATATTAGTTTATTTGCAAATCATTTTAAGATTAAGTGCAAATCAAGTGTTGCAAATGTTTTTAATTTATTGCAAACCGAAACATTACAAGCAAACCAAATGATATACTGCAATGTTTTTTTCGTTGACCAAGTAGATTAGTCCAAATCACTTAATTTACTCCCTTTTTTAATAGTAAAGTTGTTCATAGTGATGTCAGTAAATTTTATAAACAAAGAATGAATAATTAGTACTAATACCTAAGAATGTCACATTCTAATACATATTGCGTTTAATGTATCACATAACATGTCAACATATTCAAGAGAGTGGAGCCATGTAGGTGCAAGATACACACTGTACCACATAGATTAACTTACTGTGGCGGATTATAGTGAATTACTTAAAGTTCTAGTTCTTTCATTATCATGGACTTCCGCAAAGTAAAGCCTGCTTCTATCCAATAAAAGGGAATGGATTTAAATCCCTGGTCTAATGTCCTTTCTAATCATTACTTTGTACAACGACTTGGGGATGTGTGATGTTTATGGGTCATATGCGACCAACAGCAATGTCTGGTGACTTTAATTACAATAGGGTATTTGACATTTTCATTGGTATAGAAATAAAAATATATGTGGCCATACACTATACTATCGATTGTCATTCACACAAACGCCAAAGCTTCTTGACAACACTTACAACAGTACAAACATACATATTTATGAAATGCGGTATCTTGCAATGTTCCATGTCTATTACAAAAGTGGATGGATTTAATCTGAAACATCATGTTTAATGTCCTTTCTAATCGTTACTTTGAACAATGACTTGGGGGTGATGTGTGATGTTTATGGGTCGTATGTGACCAACAGCAATGTCTGGTGACTTTAATTACAATAGGGTATTCGACATTTTCATTGGTATAGAAATAAAAATATGTTTTGGATGTAAATATACTTGAGTATACATATTTACAAATAGTGTGAATATAAGTGCGAATTTCTCTGCAGTAAAGGAATGCTTGATTTTTAACACTCAATTTAGTAATACATAGTTATCATTATGAAATGGTTGTACCTATATGAAAAAGAATGCAACACGAAAGTTGTACATTGCGCTAAAAGCGAAAGTCGCGTGCATATTGTATGGGGGCCATCGATTATTGCTTGTTTAACTTTTATCACGATATAAAAAGTAAATATAAATCTCTTTACGAACCTGGATTGATCCCTGCTACAATTTAAATGTTTATGATTGGCTGAATTTATGATATCAATAATGGCTGCGTCAATAGTGAATGAGTTTTAGTCAAGAGGTTCGATCGTTACACCACATATTTCACTGTCGGTAAAATGATTGACAATAAAGTTCTGACAAATCCTAAGTGGCACAAATTTTCTCGAATAAACATTTCATTTCATAACAATCGCAATCACTTCTGGTTGGTGTTGTTGCAACAAGCATACCATTTATTCAGTCAATCACAACAATTGACAATGTAACAATGATTGTGATAAGAGAGGTAACCTGTTCAACATTCATTACGAGAGAATTAAGGCAAAACCGCACTATAGTGGAGGTACGCGGCGAGGCGGTAATGTGATTAGGGTCACATGAATCTATAGAAATATTTTTTCTCGTGTAGCGCCGCTACAGTGCGGTTTGACGTTTAGTAGGATAAGGAAATAAATTCAACATCTGAAACACTGTAGGAAAATGCCAAATACCCTATTGCGTCGCCGGGTGACATTTGCCCCCCGGGGCGCGTCGCGTCAGTGCGGCGAGGCGTGCGCGCGCGCGGGCGAGGGCACGGGGGTGGCGTACGCGGGGGTGGCGGGCGCGGCGGGGGAGGGCGCGGGCTGCAGCGGCTGGAACGCGGACCCGAGCGACGGCCGCAGCGTGAACGCGGGCACGGACGGCTTCATCGGCATCGGCTCTACGTACGCGCCCTCGCCCGCTTTCAGGTTCACCTGTTTCACAACAAACAGCTTTACCGTACGAAGCTTATATTCCTTTTTTTTAATCCTGAGTTGAAAAGGTTTGTTTTGTCCTGTGTTTAATCCTCAATGAAATCTAATGATGCGGTCTAGGTTGGATCCTACTTGCCAAGAAGATGCCTATTCACTTAAAAATATGTACCTAGAACTTTAACTTACTTTTTTTTAACTTTTTATTTATATTTATAATATTAATAAAGTAGGCTTTACCTTCTCACAACCATCGGGAGGTTCTCGAGCTAGGAATCTATTTATCTGTGGCGATGTGCCGAGTTTGGAGCCGTCGAGATCGGGTGACGAGCATACGCTGCCGCCTGGAAAGTCAATTTACAGATTTAAACATGATATCGGCACCAGTTATTATTATATTATGATATAACAAAATATGTCTTCTAACAAGCAAAAAAACTCTAAATGTAAAAAATAAACAATAGTTTATGGTGTTATTTCCATTTTTTCCAGTAAAGGTTGACATAAGATTTCTATCATGTATGGACCGATAAAAAGGTACTTAAACAATTTTATATTGATGTTTTTATCTGGCCTTTTGAAATAGAAAGTGGCACAAAAGTTCCAATCTGTTTCTGACACTAATGGTATAATCCTTTACTCTAAGTGCTTGCTCACGTAAAAAGCGCGGGTGCGGGCGCGGCGGCGGACTCGGTTGACAGTGACGTATACCAGTAGTTGTAAACATATACGACGATCTATTATTTTTAATGGCAAAATTCTTACCTAAAATGGGAAATAGTAAAAAGTAGAATTGGCGAACGAAATTAATGAAGAAAGAGAGCAGTGTGGAGAATTTCATACATTATACCATAGTTTGAGAGAAGATCTTTCAAGGCTCTTTGGATATACCAGGATGAGTGTCAACATAAAACGTTTGATCTTACAGCGAGCCTGACGCACGCGCCAGTCGCGAGCTTGCCCGCTACTTACGCGCACCGCACCCGCGTTTTGTACGTGAACACTTCGATACTTATGTTTGATATTTCGTGACCGCGCCCGCCCGCCATCGCATCTCCGAGTTGACGTGAACAAGCAACTAAGGGTGCAATTCTTATATATTATTATTATATACGGCTCTAACGATTTGGATGAAATTGGGTATTTGACAACTATTCAAATAAAAAATATCTTTAAATAGAAGATCTCCCAAAAGTTAGTTTTATGTTTGAAAACCATTTTTAAATTATCGATTGTAGTTAAAAAGTGCGTCGATTATTTCATACCATACTAAGCACACGTTTTGAAGTTTGAAAAAAAGTGTCTGATTTGACTTGTTTATGATTTGACTTGTTTTCAAATACCCAATTTGTTTCAGATTTTATTCACTTTCTATGGGTGTCATTCAGTTCTCGTGGGAAGAACTTGAAAGGCGCCGAGCAAACCATGGTCGCTTAGTTATTCATCAGAAATATTGTGTAATAAATCATTATTCCATGTATTCCAAAATCAACTCTACTCAATGTACACAAGCTACGGCACATCAGAATTGCATGCTTGGAATTTTCTGTTGGTGCATTGCAGCAAGATGCAAGGGATCTAAGTGGACGAGCACACTGCGGTCTTTTGCTCAAGTTTTTATGGAATGTAATGCATGCATGTTTAAAATACGAACTCATGGATTTTTGTTTTTTTTCTAACTTGTAGCTGTTATTCATGATGTTGATATGACATGAATAAAAGTGAAACTTTTTATAAGTACAGATGAAATGAATGATGGAAACTAAGTATTTTGTTTGCTGTATTAGTAACCACTTAAGAGTCAATATTATAACGATTTTTAATACTCATTAACAAAATGAAGTCACTTAATCTGTATTTGTTATAAAAAGTTTTCAGCATGAGTTATAAATTGCAATGTAGTTTTTTAGTAATGAAGTTTTAAACCATTTAAGCTCTATGCCCAAAACACAGGAACATGTCAAACCTCACAAGCCTATGCCAATCGAATGTGGTATATCCTTACAAATATTATAAATACGAACATGAGTTTGTTTGTTATGCTTTTATGACCCATCTTTTCATAAATTTTGATGAAATTTTGTACAGATATAGGTCCCAGGAAGACATATACTACTTTTTATCTCGGAAAATATTAAAGAATTCCCATGGGAATTAAAACAACTTACACCACGCGGACAAAGCCGCGAGCATGAGCTAGTGAATTCATACGCGAAAGTCCTAATTCTTTACAGTCTCGGCAAAACAATAGGTCCTGTGTAGTTGGCGTAGAGCTTATCAATAGATATTTTACTGCAGTGTGCCTAAATCTAAAGCGTAGGTGAATTAGAGACCTGTCACTAGTAGCTCTGCTGAGCCCGCGCTGGAGAGAGATCCTCGGGATGGTGGATCTATGCGCACAATTTATTTTAATTATATTTATAATCCTGTTCGCGCGACGCGGCCGCTACTCGACTGCTGCGTTTCGCATGTCGAGCAGCTATAGGGAGAAGACACATTACCACCTCCCCCCCCACCTCAACCATCGCACCGAGCTGCTCGACATGCGAAACGCAGCAGTCGAGTAGCGGCCGCGTCGCGCGAACAGGCTCATGAATAAGGGCCCCGAACGGGTTCGAAACTAGTCGGGCATTTTTCCGACAGAACACGTGAGTTTATCCGGATATTATGTATAGTTATAATAAATTAATCATCTTATATTATGTACATTGTACACATATTATGCAAATAAAGTATCTGAATCTGTCAATGGCGCCGATTTGGTTGTTCACAATCTCTAAACTAAACTAATTTGACACGCCTAAACAAAGTACAATTCACATTGTGATAATTTTAGACTGTTAAAGGGGTTGTTTCAAATTTATATGGAGCCTGGGCCAGGTATTTGTACGGTATTTCAAAATGTTCGGGGTCATAAAATAGTAACATTTTTTTTCTTTATTTCTTACTAAAAAGTTCAATTAACGAGGTACAATGCGAAATTATTTTGCAAAATAAAAGCGCAACAACATGCGTCCATTTTGACATTGACGTATATTACACGTGTCATGATGACATTTGACATAAAATTACCTGGGAAATGTGAATTAACCTTAAAATATCCAACAGCAGTCAGATTTTTTGCTATTCTGTTGCTATTCTACAAATGTACCTAATTAAACATTTTATTTTTGTACCTCTTAATCACAGTAAAACTGCCAAAAAGCATATTTTATTTTGTTTTCTATGATTTTATACTATTTTTTGGAATACTGTACAAGTACCTGGCCCAAGATGAAACAACCCCTTTCGTTTATTTTGGAGAATGTCAACAAATCGATGTAGCACTAATTATTTTTTAAGATTTGACCTAAATAAGAAATGTAATGTATATTGAAACAACATACCTGATGAGTGAGCTGTGTGGCACAGGTCATGTGGAGTTTGTGTGTTGACTGAACGCCTCAGGAGCTCAGCGAGCGGCGCGCGATGCCCTTCTGGCGTGACCTGGTGATAGACAATAAACAATTATATGTAAATGCTTATGCACACAGTGTATTTTCTACGGGCACCACCAAAACACTCGCCACTTCAGTTGCAATCGGAAACTCTTGCAGACATCCAAATTGCAATCACAAGTATGTATTGACACAGACGCGTTGCTTATGCGCGTTTTATATCAATTTCAATTTAACTCTGTAACAGCAGGCCGAGTGGGAGTTTTTTTACGTATTTTAAAACGACAATTGGCCTTTTGTTTGTAATGTTGTAATAATGTCTTACTGTCTGGAAAGTATCGGGCCTACCTTTAGAACTCCGCGCTGGCGTTATTCTTCATCATGCGGGTGGCATCCTTCAAAGTAATCCCCATTTGATTGAATAACATGGTTCCAGCGATGTTTCCACTTCTCGAAACGGTTCTGGAACTCACTTTTAGGGATGGCCTTGAGTACGCTCGTCGCATTATTTTCAACCGTCGTTTTATCATCGAATCGCTGTCTTTTGAGTGGTTTTTTGAGTTTTGGAAACAGCCAAACGTCACAGGAGGCTATGGCGGGACTGTACGGAGGTTGTTGAAGTAATGCGATACTGTGTTTACTCAGAAACTGCTGCACAAGATTCGATGAATGCGCTGGCGCATTATCGTGATGGAGAAGCCAGTCACCACTTGACCAAAAGTGCGGGCGTTTTCTTCTCACTGCCTCACGCAAACGTGAACGCAAACGTTCTTAATTGATTGTCTGGCCTGTCGGTGCATTTTCGTGGTGCACACAACAAAAAAATTTGATGCAAATTCGTTGATCTTGTTTTTCAGTCATTTTTAACAATCACAAAATCCGCCGAACTCAAAAATAGCTTTGTAAACAAAGACACGCTGCGCATGAACTATACGTCTGGCAGGTATCAGCAAGCAACCGATAGGTTCGTGAGGCTTTACTGTTGACGTTCATGCCCCGCAGAGGTCGCTCGAACACTATGGCGTGGAGATATAAAGGTAGGCCCGATACTTTCCGGACAGACTACGTATATGTCCTTTTTCTTTATGCAATAAAGTATTTAATAAATAAATAAATAAAGTTAATTACAAGTTATATGGAATTGAGCGAGTATTCACGTTGTGACGATCAAATGGCAAGAAAATCCCCCACTAGGCACTCAGTATGATAGTGTCGATCGACACAAGGCGTTGCGTTTTATGTAAGTTACGCATGAATTATTATCCGCGCTTTTGTGTCTACATAAATGGCAACCATATGCTCTTAGCATTGTATGTGCTTACAATATAAGTAAGTAAAAACATGTACGTGAGTACCCTATGTATTCACTAGTAAAATGGGAATAACCTGGTAGCGTAGGGACAGAAGAAGACCTAACAAACGTCATAGGATATATTATATGTTAGGCTTACAAAAACTAATAATTCTTAAATTAATATACTTAATTCTGATGAATAAAGCTAAAAACAACAAAAACTAAAACTAATAAAGTTTGTAATTATATAAAAGATAGTAATTTTTTGATTTTGTTTGTACCACTCAGATATAGGTGAATTTATAATTTTTTGAACTACACCCGGTCCGAAAGTACCTTTTTCAAAACGAGGAAGAAAGTACGTCGTTGCTACCAGCCAAATAATCGAGCGAAAAAAATTTATGAAATTTCATTGTTAACGTCCTAAGCAGGCCGAAAAAGTGTATGAAAATCCATTCTTATCCAAGTTGTTATCTTATTTAAACAAATAAGAAAAAAATAGCGATCTCACACGAGATTTTTAATTTTTATTTGAATTTTTAATTTATAGAATAGATACCTCAAAATGTAGTCTAGTAGTGATAGTGAAGTTTCAAAGTATTATCGCTTATTGTCCTCGCAGGTAAAGCACTATGTATCACTTGATTCTTAACTCATGTGTATTGAAGCCCTTGGGCTGCGCCTCGGGCCTCAAACTGCACCCTCGTAAGTAATCAGTCACTTCCTTCCCTCAGTGAACAATGCACTATAAGTTCCAATTGATAAATAAGATTCTTCAGATTACCTTATCTCGTAGCCGGTCTACATGAGGTGTTTGTGTGCCACTGGCTGGGTACAGTACAAGTCTTTCTATCTCTTGGTTGAGACCTTCCACTGATGAGCGTGCGGCCCTCAGGGGAACGCCGCCAGTGCCAAAACGGGACCCTGAAAGAAATACACTTTGTATACCTTTATGGGTTTAAATATAAGTAGTATAGTAGTAGTTGTAACTTCAACAATTTTCATCATAGCATTTCACCTTGGGACAAAGTGAATGAAAATCACAATATAATAGCTAATATCTAGTCAATATGGCATTTTTTCATCCATCAGTAATCAGCATTAAGTGTGTACAAGTTGCCGAAGATAAATTCTGCATGCTGATACTGCTAATTTTTATTGACATGAAATAATTTTGGGAAAATATGCAGGTTTGAGCATCTGTCTCTATCTATAGACCTATTTATATGCATGTATAAGGATTACGTAAAGTCTCCAAGGCTTTTACAAGTCTACAAGTAATAATGCACATAGAGATTTGACTGAAGGATGAGAGTAGTACTTGCTGCTTTAAATCTATATGTCTTCATATTTAACTTTTATTTTATTTATTTCACTACAAGTGTTAAGTGATGATGCAGTCTAATTATTATTATTATTATTATTTATTTATTTAATCGGACAACAATAGATCCATTATGTGTTAGTAACAATAAATACTTAATAACTATGTCTAAGATGGTAGTTATTTTTTGAATGGATAATTCAGAAATGAATAATTCCTAAATTGACCCTGCACTTAATGACCTCTCTCTTGTAAGGCTACATTGTTCACTGTCATTACTTAAGAACTAAGTAAGTAGTTTAACTTATTGCAATGGTACTTACAGAAGCCAGGACTCATAGAATGTGAAGAGTAATCTCCCGATGCGGATGGTTTGTGTGGTCTTTGGAGGCGGCTTCTGAGGAAACGGTCTAGTTTGTCATCTTCTGAGCCTCTAGATGATCGTCCAGAAATTCCACCTCCATCATCAGTCTTAAAAATAAACAAAATTGATTCATAGCAAACATTTGCTATAATGAATATAAAATACTTAAAGCACAATAAGACTGTCTGGAAGACATTGCCATAACCAATAAGACCACCTTTGCATGCTTCTATTCGTAAGTTTCAATATTTTTGTAAATTCAAATTCATAAGTTTTTTATTCAAATAGACTTTTTACAATTAGTGCTTATGAATAGTCGAATGAATCTACCACTGGTTCGGTATGCCGTTCCTACTGGTTCGTAATTTTTTTTTTAATATAAATAACAAAAATAAATGAAATAATACAGTGTCAACAATAAGTTCAGACATGTATGGTATCTGACTTCCCATCTGCTATATTTTGCCTTCTACATACATGTCCCTGTTGTACTAGACATTTTCTGTTTTATTGTGTATTTTTACTGTGTTGCATACTAGACTTAACCCTTCCAACGAGAAGTTTGTTTACCTGCTCAGTAGATTAAATCACTTCAAAAATTCAAAATGTTTTTATTCAAATACTTTTAAAAGTGCTTTCGAATCGTCAAAAGCACTTGTACTGTACACACTAATCAACACCAACCACAGGTGTCATTGTAGTATTCATACTTTATACAATAGCAATGTTGGCTGCTGCCTATGTCTACATCTTCAAGTTTGAGAACCATTTTCAATTATTATTGTTAAAGTATTAAAGTACTTACATCAAATTCTTATGACCTCATATTATTTCAAAATTTCATACTAGTTCCCTCTCCCTAGCTCATAATAATTACTAATAATAAAAAATCTTACTTGTGTGGACTTATCAACTTGTAACTGGCCTGCGTGAAGGTAGTAGTCCCTGGGCCATTGGCCTTTATGATAAAGAGTGTCTAGGGAGGCTGTGCGTCTGATAACATTGGAGCTGAAGCGCCCTTTTCCTGCAAGCATATAGAAATTATGTGTTATTCTTAAACAAATATGGAACATTTTTGATTCATAAATATGAAATAAGCTCGTATCATAATTTTATATCATAATGATATATTATGTTGTATTACTAGATAAGGCCAGCAAATTTGTCTAACTTTCATTAAAATAGGATAAACAGATGGCCGTTAAAAAAAGTAACAGACAGACACACTTTCATATTATTACCTAATAATATTATTATGGAAGTATGGATGATTCATTAAATCTTGCTGTCTATTATATTAAATGGACCATTGTAAGAGTAAAGCAGAATTAAAGTAAGAACTTAAGTGTAAACAAAGACTGTAAACAATACCTTTGTAGTTGACAGCTCCAGGACTCCTCTGTCCAGAGAGCGCGTGATCGGGCGAAATCCGGCGCCACACGTTCGTTGGTGAGAGCGTTGGACTATTCGCGGCGTTCTTCTTCAGTCCGCCGCCTTTCATAACTGACGACACCGGCAGAGTCGCCCTCATAGGGCCCTGCTTGCCCACAGGGCAATCAGACTGTTTTCGAACACGGCCCGACATTTTCAACCCACACGCGTTACTATCAATTAAAAAAATATAACCCTTGGGCCAACTATAACACAAGCTAACCCGCGATGTCCAAATAAATAGCATAAACCGCCGACGCCGCACGGGTCCTTTGTAGAAGGAATTTGTTAGGCCATGAAAATTACTGCGCTACGGATTTATACATAAGACTATATTAAACAGCACTGGCACCGGCGAATCCGTAAAACTAGAAATAAACATAAATCGGTTGCACTTAGTCTTCATTGGTCTTCATCTTATATGTAGTGGATAAAACAGAATTTAACAAACAAGTCACATTTTTTTCTGCACTCTAATGGATGAATGAATAAAACTGACAGATGACATGGGAGATCGCGCCATTCTTTTGCTGTTTGAAAATAACCTTTTGATGAAAAAATCACTTTCTGTTGTAAAAACAAGAAAAGAACAAGCAAGAAGAAAACTGTGCATTAGTTATCAAAATTATACAATTTAATTCTACTCTTCGGCATTGCAACTAACAGCTGATTACTCCGCCATGACAGATTATCTGTGTCTGTGATTTTCAGAGACAAGTAGTGGTTTTTTATGGGGTTTACAGAATATTTTCTCATATGTCTCTGGTTACAACATTTTTATTTTAAAAATAAACCATAAAGCTCTGGGTTCCAGTGTTTCCAAATATGTAGTCAGAGACGTTTAATACCTTGGTAGATTTCTATCAGTTTAATAAATAGAAAACTATAATCCTCAAATTGACTGACTGACCTCAAACTGAGACTGCCTCGTTGGTCTAGTGGTTGGCATGTTCGATTGCAGCTGACGAGGTCCTGGGTTCGAGTCCCGGGTCGGGCTCAACAAGTATTTAGAAATTCTCAGTACTAGCCCGGAGTTAGGAAGTTGGCAGTGTTTCACCCCCGTGCCTCGGAGAGCACGTTAAACCGTCGCGCGTCGGTCCTGGTTATTATCACTAACATGATATTAGTCGTTAAAGCTCGCCAACCCGCATTGGAGCAGCGTGGTGGGTCTAAGCTCTAATTACCTATGAGAGTGGAGGCCTGTGCCCAGCAGTGGGACGTTAATGGGCTGTAGTAGTATAATCCTCAAATAAAGTTGTTCCTGGTTTTGAAAAAGAAAACAGCTTCCAAGCTCAAGTATTGGTGTCTCTTTCGCACACATTGCCACAGATCAATAATATCTTAGTACTCAGGCCACATCCGTAAACCCGGCGGGCTGATTACGTATCTCGCGACCGGTTTGCGACAGGCGTAAATCTCGCGATCGCTGCTGTCAAACGGCAATTTTGTATTACTTAACAGCGGCTATCGATAGCAAAAGTGCATGAAAAGTGCATTTTGCGGCAGGCGAGCAATAGACGTGCGATCGGCTTGCGTAATACGAATTCTAGTGACGTTTTGCGACCGATTTCGTAGTGATTGCTGTCGCATTGCTACTGCTGTCGCTACTGCAAATTTTACGTAATCAGGCTGCCGGTCTCGTGCGCCTGTTTTTGCTCTACACCCAACTCAAAAATGTCTACACAAAACATTGCGTGCGTTGTCTCCTGCGCAGCGATTTTGTGTTTTTAAAAACAAAATCGTCAATCTTCGTGTCTGTCTATAAAGTTAAAGTTTTCAGGGGGTAGAGATATAATAATTAGAAAGGAGATTAAAATCATGGTAATGATGTACTTTTTATTATGTAGATTTAAATCAAAAAAAGTAACTATTAACACAACAGTACAGCAAAAATTTCAATAGGATATATTTTAAATATTCTAAATTATTAAACACATTCTTTTCTTTAGAATTGCACTGAACAATATTAATGTCTTTCGTTAGTTAGATAAATTCTATACCTTACATAGGTACCTACAGGTTTGTCTAGTTAGATACTGGCAGCACTGGGACCAAACAGGCTGGGAGCCTGGGACCAAACTGGGGCAAAACTTAGGGCAAAGAACAAATTTGACCCGAACTATTTTTTTTTATTTTCCCGCCATTTTGCAGTCTCAGCTTTCTTTTAAATATTAAATACGCACACTGTATAGTTATTAGCGTACAATTAGGAGTTCGGCAATATTCATTTTCATACTATAGAGTGGCAATATAATTGCCGCCATACAAAATAACAGCTATTCCGATTTGGTTTCGATGCCGCCATCTTTGTCGTACCAACTATTTTAAAGTACCAAGTAGGATAAACAATTTAAGAAGAGTTCTTATTAGCTACATGACACACTAAAACTTCGCGCCTGACACATAAATTCTTATTTAAAATTTTATTTTGTATTTAATACATACATTCCATACAAATAAACAACACGCAAGCCTTTTTTATTTGTATGGAAAATGGCATATTTTTTTTGTTTGTATTTGTTCACATGTATCTCACAATCGTTTTGCATATTATAATAAAATACAATATACAAATAATTGTATAGGTAAAACGTGCACATTGAAAATTAAAATATCGGCGTTATTTAAGTTTGCGCCTTTAGTGTAATTTTCATTCTTCGTTATTACATTTTATTATGTTTCTAACAGTTAATATTAAAAATAAAATAAAGACAAATATCACAAACGCCACTTTTAGTAGCTGCATACAGCAGAATACGATACTCATAAGAAAAGTAATGTCACAGATGAAATAGCTACTTCGTGTTGTTTACCTATTCCATCGTTAGTTTGGTAAGTAAGCGCCATATATACAGTACGATTCGTCACTTCAATCAGTCTGAAACGACAAATCGTACCGTATGGGGCCTTTTAAGACAACCAAATAACCAAATAAGCTTTCTAGTTTCTTCGAAATAATGTAAGATTTATTTTCTGGAGACCATTAATAATAATCAAATAAAAGATGAAACCATACTTTCCTTAAAACATTAATGGAACACCTAAATTCAATTAAGTATTATTATATTATATTTACAGTATTTATAACGGACAGATTATTTTTGGCAAGTTTAGCTAATATTGTTCTATATCGGATTAAAGTTGGAAGACTGCAGGGCTTTGTCAAGTCGAATATTGAAAAATTCTGACAGATTCATGCATCGGTCGGCACGCTTACCGTGATAGCTAGAGTAGACAGCGGAATAAGTATCCATCATCATCATCATCATCATGATGATGATGATGATGGTGCCACCTTTTCTACCTGATACCTTCCAAAGCAACCGCGATCCAAACTTCATAGTCGGGGATCGTTTATACCTCTATTAGAGACATACAATAGAAAAACTTTCAGCTTTAATAAAATAACGTAGGTCTGATCGTCGCGGGATCTTGGACCAAGCGGAATAAGTATAGTCTGTGTCAATTACGAAACCAAACGAAAATGTCATAAATTCACTCGACGATTCAAAAACACTTGTAATAATTTTTTTTTTAATAAAAAAGATATGACTTTGAGATAGAGTTTGTAGGCGTCAATCATTCCCACCCAGGTTTTTACATACTAATTCTACGCCAACACACAATACTTAACCAACAATACAATACTTCCAACACTTTTTGTAAAATCCTAGTAAGGATTTTACAAATTATAGTTTCACACTGAAAAATAATCAAACACATAGAAATGTATTTATCGTAAGTATACCGGAATAACCGGAACACCACAATACCTAGTTATTTAAATACACTTAGAAAAAATCCACCACCGCATAATGTCTTACGTGACACAAGTGTAGACAATGCATCACATTAAATTGCAATTAAAACAATTCTGTCAGCTGTGCAACAGCTACCTAGTTAGAGTCTGTATAGAAAAAGCTGGGAGTCTGATCTTTAGATACTGGCAACACTTTGCCATACAAAAAAAAATGTTATACACCCTCACTTATTTCTCGCCTTAAGGGACCGGCGACCACCGCTCGCAACTTCTACTCGAACCGCAAATATAAATTTGCCGGTATATTGCTATCCCTATTTGGCTGAAGACACATGATCGCGTGCAAGCGCGATAGCAATATGAGCGTACAGAATTTGTTATACATTTAGTCTTGTTCCGTGAATACCAAAATTGATGAATGAAAAATTGTTGTGTTTTTAACTTCGTGTTGATATTCTGTAACTTGACAATATAGGCTATGTTCCTGATCAATTAGTACGTGAGATATCGTTGGTTTTAATATGAAACAAATAAGGAGAAAACATGTCGTTTATGTCGCAAAAGCATGCAAAACGCAATGTGCTTACATTTAATTTTGGGAAAGTATTTTGGAAAAATAATTATCCAGGGACCTAGATAAATACAAGTTCAATCTTAATAATCGCATAATATGGAGGAAATATGCTCGAATTACTAATTATTTTGGTATTACGTTTGTATGAGCAATTCACCCTCCGCTGGCGCCTTAACGCACCTTTCGTTAAACAGACTCTTTATTTTATTTTATTGTGAGATAGGCTTGCGCTTGACGACAATCATGCTTAGTGCAAAGCAATGATGATGTCTAGGTTGAATCGTGCTTGCCTAGAAGATGCCTATTAACTCTTGCCTTGAAGGTACCCAAGTTATATGTTAACTCCTTTTTTTGCGTCAAGTTATAAGTACAAATTATTTACACGTGTGTAAAATGTGGTCAGTGCTACCATGTTTGACAAAACTCTTGAATTTGACTTTGAAAGTCAAAACTGAGTGTGTAATAGTTTACGGTATTGAATTGCTTTGCAACAGTTGACAGTAAGCAAATACAAACTTTTTATCTAGCCTTACTAGTTCAGGTAAAATGTACAATCAATAGACGTGTATACTAAGAAGTACCGGCTCTATTTGGATCCATTTTTTGCCTTTTATCTGCAATCCACGCATGTATACGATCCTTTAGTTCGGTGTTTGATTTAACTTGATCCATAGACAACGGCGAGCGGTTAAACGGATCCGACTGATCGCTTAGAAGATGCCTGAAAGATGTTATTGTAAACATTAATGCCTTATTATTTACTAAATAACCACAACAACTTCCGCGTGGATTGGTTTCTTAAAAAAAATCCATGGGTCTTACTTTCCGGGACAAAAAGTAGTCTTAACCTTCAAATTCAAAATTCTTTATTTGCAGAAACATTTTTACAATGACATATTATTTATTAATTTTAGAGTAGAAATAAACCTTACATAATAAGGCATGTAAAATTACTTAAATCTATTGTTAAAAATTCATCAATAAATGTAAAAGCACCTTTGCAGTAAGCCACCTTTTTCGATTGAATGTAAGTTCTCTTAATTGCTTTCGGAATTTTATTCTCTACTATAATAGATTTTACTGCACAGTTTTTTACTAGAATGGCACTCCAACATCCTGGCATTCTTTTTCTTATGGGATCTCTAGTCTTCCCCGGGATGCATAGATATCTCTGTACTAATTTTCAAAAATCAAATAAAAAAGGGGTTGTGGACACTTTCACATTTAAATTATTATTAGTATGGATATTATCAATCTCTTTTCTTAACCAATCTTGATACATTCTATAGATGCCATTTTACTGTGTCTTAACTATACTTTGGGCCTCCCCAGGGAAACTCATGAAGCCTTGACGAATGATGACAAGGATCTTCTTGTTACGCTGTCACCTACTCAGCCAGTTAACTCATACCTGGCGATAGTAGTTTTGTTGCCGGTGCCCCTGGAGCTAGGCCGGAGTCCAGCATGAGGGTGCTCATGATAGGGTCGAGGAACTCCTCAGGCACGTTGGCCAGGATCTCCTCGTCGCGCTGTCGTTGCTCAGCAGTTAACACATACCTGGCGATAGTAGTTCTGTCGACGGTGGTCCTGGAGCTGGGCAGTGTGACGGGGTCCAGCATGAGGGTGCTCATGATAGGGTCTAGGAACTCCTCAGGCACGTTGGCCAGGATCTCCTCGTCGCGCTGTCGTTGCTCAGCAGTTAACACATACCTGGCGATAGTAGTTCTGTCGACGGTGGTCCTGGAGCTGGGCAGTGTGACGGGGTCCAGCATGAGGGTGCTCATGATAGGGTCTAGGAACTCCTCAGGCACGTTGGCCAGGATCTCCTCGTCGCGCTGTCGTTGCTCAGCAGTTAACACATACCTGGCGATAGTAGTTCTGTCGACGGTGGTCCTGGAGCTGGGCAGTGTGACGGGGTCCAGCATGAGGGTGCTCATGATAGGGTCTAGGAACTCCTCAGGCGCGTTGGCGAGAATCTCCTCGTCACGCTGTCGCTGCTCAGCCAGCGTGCTGACTCGCGCAGCCACTTCTTGCAGGGAAGTTATGAGGCCACCGCCTCCGATGCGTACTGTTGAGGATTTCAAATGTGATTTTTAAAGTTCGAATACAGTTGGAGCAAACAGCCTAGTTATTAAAACTCTACACTGCTCTTGTTCGTTTTTGTATATATTTACTAGAGGATGCTCGCGACTTCGTTCGCGTGGCATAAGTTTT
Source organism: Erebia ligea (assembly GCA_917051295.2). Classification (NCBI taxonomy): domain Eukaryota; kingdom Metazoa; phylum Arthropoda; class Insecta; order Lepidoptera; family Nymphalidae; genus Erebia; species Erebia ligea. Next base: position 7,788,292 of record OU785233.1, on the reverse strand, counting down.
TTTAATTCGCACTCCTTAATTTTCCGGGATAAATCCTATGTCACTCTCCAGGTCCTCAACTATAACCATGCAAAAAATCACGTTGATCCGTTGCTCTGTTGCGGCGTGATTGAATGACAAACTCTCTTTTTAACGTCCATGGGGATAAAATTTTCATAAACTGTGAAACACGTATTTCTTTATTTTAAACCAGTAGCCCAAATACCAACTTTCATGGTTATAACTTGAAAAATGAAGGACTTTCATACAACTTTCAACCCCTATTTTACCCCTTTAGGAGTGGAATTTTAAAAACTGTGAAACACATATTTCTTAATTTTTTACCCGTAGCTTATATACCAAGTTTCTAGGATTTAACTTGAGAAATGACGGAGTTTCATACAAACTTTCACCCCCTATTTCACCCTCTTAGGGGTGGAATTTTGAAAAATCCTTTCTTAGTATGTGCGTACGTCACAAAAGGAACCTACTGTCAAAATTTCAAATTTCTAGGCCCAGTGGTTTAGGCTGTGCGTTGATATATAAGTCAGTCAGTCAGGACTTTGAATTTTATATAATACTAGAGGATGGTCGCGACTTCGTTCGCGTGGCATAAGTTTTTAATTCCCACAGGCACTCCTTAATTTTCCAGGATAAAAAGAAGCCTATGTCACTCTCCAAGTCCTCAACTAAGTATACCCATGCAAACAATCACGTTGATCCGTTGCTCTATTTCGGCGTGATTGAAGGATAAACTCTCTATTTGACGTCCTTGGGGATAGAATTTTCAAAAACTGTGAATCACGTATTTTTTCATTTCAGACCGAAATCCCAAACACCAAGTTTCATGGCTATAGCTTGAAAAATGACGGACTTTCCTACAAACTTTCAACCCCTGTTTCAGCCCTTTGGGGGTGGAATTTCGAAAAACTGTGAAATACGTATTTCTTTATTTTTTACCGAAAGCCAAAATACCAAGTTTCGTTGATATAACTTGAGAAATGACGGACTTTCATACAAACTTTAAACCCCTATTTCACCCCCTTAAGGGTGGAATTTTGAAAAATCCTTCCTTAGTGAGCGCCTACGTCACAAAAGGAACCTACTGTCAAAATTTCAAGTTTCTAGCCACAGCGGTTTAGGCTGTGCGTTGATATATAAGTCAGTCAGTCAGGACTTTGAATTTTATATAATAATATATAGATATATAGATGTATATTGCTATATATCACGCTATGAAAATCCCTTGTGTATGTGTACAGTCTATGAGGCGTAAGCTGAGCCATGCATTTGTTTGAGTGAGCACATACCCGCACGCCCCACGCACCATTGAATCCGTTTTGTACGCTTTTAAGATAGCCCCGCACAAATGCAAAGCTCAGCTTAGGCCTCATGTACTGTAATCTATAATGATAACATCACATCACACACACACACCCACCCCACCCACCCACACATACGCGCACACACACACCCAGCTCACTTTATAGTTAGGTATACTGGGTACCTACTGCTTAAAACGGAACGCTGTCAGCACTGAGACAAACACTGAGAGCACCTTACCTCGAAAACGCCAGTGCTCACAGTACAAAGATGGCGTCGATTAATGACGTCATATATTTCCCTAGGATACTGCAGCAGTTTACTGTCAGTTTTAACGGAACGAATTTCTCCACAGTAAGAGCACTGAACAGTGCTCGCAGTCTATAACGGAACACAGCCTAAGTAAAAAAAGTGCGTCGAGCATTGCGTGCGTCAACAAAAGGGGACGTGGATATAACGACTTTTGGGAGATCCTCTATTTAATAATCACTAAAAAATAATTTATTTGAATAGTAGTCAAATACCATTTCTCATGAATTTGTAAATCTGGAGGTGGGCGTTAGCAACTGCAACACAGTTTCAAACTAACGCAGTTGTTATTGTTCTATAGTTTTTAAGGCTCCAATGTACTGTGAGAAATAAATAAATTTTTAATACAGTTGCTCAAAAAGTGGCGTATTGCAGGGACGTATAGCGTTCGGGATGTGGGCTATTACATACTCGTGCTTTTTTTTTACCTTTCCCGAACTCGTGCGTTCTCTTTCCCAACTGTCAAAATAATGTCTATTAAAAAGAAAAACCAACCATGAAGTTTTTACTAAAAAAAATCATAGAAGTTTTTATGATTCATGCAAATACGTATATTTCTGAAAAGAAGCTACTAATTTGTTTCAATATTAGATTTAATAATTTGATTGAATGAGTTTGGTTAGGTTTCATTTCATTTCATCTCATTAAATTTCATTTTCATTTCATATCAATAAAAAAATTCTACTGAAGACTTGGCTGTATGGGCATAGTTCCCTTTGCCTACCAGAATGGGTGAAGAAAAAAAAAACTCTGGTTATATTCTACGGTTGGCGCCATTTTTCAGAAATTTTCTTTGCGAGTGTAGTTGTTTGTTGCACAAAATGAGTAATTTCGACCCTAGTTTTTTTGAATTAACACCACCGGAACTCAGTATAATTGCACAAAATGCTTCGGAGAACATTTTACCGGAAAAGTCAAAAAGTCGCTACATATCTACATACGACGAATTTATTGCGTGGAGAGAAGAGAAAAAAGCAAATAGTTTTTCAGAAAATGTTATGTTGGCATACTTCTCCGAACTCTCAGCAAAATTAAAACCTTCTACGTTATGGTCGAGGTTTTCGATGATAAAAAGTATGCTGAAAATGCAACAAACTAGAAACTGGGAAAAAAATCACCATTAATTTAAGGTCCAGTCCGTCTCCTTCACATGTTGCAGAGAACGTTCGTCCATCTACCTTCGTTGATAATGATAATTCATCAGATCTAACTCCATCAACTAGCAAACGCCTTTGTATGACAAATATACATGAACAATCATACGAAATTAATAATAGTTTGTATCAAACAGTAAATATGCAACCTAAAACTTCCCCAGTTAGTATAAAAAACTGTACCAATTTCAATGTAATATGTGAATTATAACTTTTTTAAGAAATAAATGTTAAGTTAGTTGAGTTTATTGTGTTTTTATTATTTTATTAAATTGCTTCATTTTTTCGCAACTGCATTAAAAATAGTCGTTCAGTACACGTGCGGAACCGTCATTGCAACTTGCTCCGACTGTCAACCCTCGCTTTCGGCTGCGCCTCGGCTCGGGTAGACATTTGTCGGAACTCTTTGCAATGACAGCCTTTCCACACTTGTAATGAAATATACTATTTATTATTACCTAGCACGGCCTCAGCGAGCGTGAAAAGTTGCGGCGAATAGGAGCGTCCATCATCCGAAACGGCGGCACAGAACCGCTGGCTGTTGCCCAGCTCCACGTACATGCGACAAATATCCAGTACTGTTTTCGCCGGATCGAACTCGTACTCTTTCAAATCTTTTACCTAAAAATAGATACTTTATTAGTCGCCTATAGGGTGAATGCTTTATTTCTAAGTCGGCAACCTTTTAATGGTTTATTTTAGCAATATACTGGGATAAAATTGTAAAAAAAAAACAATAGAACATTACAATGAATTCTGCTTGTTAGGTCTCCAGGTGTAACAAGGTGGGGTAGCAGAAGAAAATTGAAGTATTGTATCCTGGGTGAGGATGCTGTGGTGAAATGCTGTAACGCTCTAACATGGCAATGTGCTTGAAGTTTTCTCACTGTCTTTAAAATCCTTTGTGTGTATGGTTTCCTGGTAGAGATCGCTTCAAAAACGGTAAGGCCGCCGATAAAAAATATGATATTCACATCATGATACTTCTCCAATGGAGATTAACGCAACGGAAGAAAAATATAGATTAAAACTAATAAATCAGTGGTTTTTTTTTAAATCCATCAATAAATGACTGAGAAATTAATTATATAATGTAGGGTCAAGTGTCCAACAATGAAACAATGGTACACAGTAAAACATTGTGATATTTCTAAAATGCTACGTTGCCAGATCGTGCATTATATCGCATTAGGACACTCTTGTGAACCCCCCGTCCTATCCCAGTTTCCATCGGTGCCACAACAATGAAACAGTTGCATAATGGATCCAATGAAACACTGTTTCATTGCGTACCATATAGAGTCATATTGTACTTCCCGTGCAAATGAATAATTTTAGTGACTAGAATATTAAACTCTTAAACAGAAAAATAGGTTATCATTCAGGGAAAAATATGCTTCAAGCTATTCTAATGCACAGACAAGGAATATTCCTTGTTTTCCCGAGGAAAAATGAGAAAAGTCGCATATTTGGGGCACGTGTTCCGGCACGACAGATACCTACGAACTTCTACTACTCATCATGATGGGAAAAAATGCTGTAAAAAGAGGCGTTAGGCGCAGAAGAAAGTCTTGGCTTCGAAACAAGAAATGGCATTCTGACTCAGTGGGACCCAAAACTCAAAAGTTTCGAGATAAGTGGACCGGAATCGCGAGTACCGCCGAATTATTTTGCTTCGCGAAGAACAGATGAGGATATGCCAAGCTGGTCACCTTGGTATATCCCCATCTGTTAATCAGACCTTTGCCAACCTTTGTTAATCAGAAAGGCAACCGAAGAAGAAGGAATTCATGACTCCATTGAAGGCTGTTCCACGGACTGGAAAGCGCAAACCAAAATAAAGTGAAATTAAGAATAAAACCTTTTTTGATTGAACTCAAGCATTTTTTGTACTACCTACTTACTCAATAAATTTCAAAAAATGTGAGACAGAGAGTATGAATTATTATGTTTCATTGTTGAATTTGTGGTGTTTCATTGTGTACATCACTGTGGACACAATGAAACATTTCCCATTTTTTGGTTTTTAATTTTTTGCTGATTGATTAAACATTAATCAAAAAAAATAAAAATTACATCCGATACCCAATAAAATTGCCTATCTACCTGTAAAAAATTACACTTCTATCTGTAAAAACAAAAGGTTTATGAGACTTTGAATTTTTAGTGTTTCATTGTTGGACACTTGACCCTACACCGATTGCTGTATCCTACTCGAAACAGAAATTTTGTGAGTGAGTTTTAGATTTAATACTTTAAAATTATCTTCACACACAAATTAAGTGCTTTTAATTCAATTAAGTCACGTTCTTTCTTTTATTCGGCTTTATAAAGTCGATTGTTAAGGTCGTGTGACGTCACACGACCATCATATTTTTGTTTTATTTTGTCTTAATTTTCATAATAAATTAAAAAACAATGGAAACTTCTCCATTCTACCATTGCTTAGTTTTATTGTTACTGTTTACAAGTATGTGGTTCTTGATTTGGTGTACATTAAATAATTTTTCATTCATTCAACGCAGAAAAAGAGTTCATCTCACCTTGAAATTCTTCTTGTTAGGTCCCACCAGGTGCAACAGAAAGTAGTTGAGCATGGAAGCGATGCGGTCTACTAGAGTGGGGTGGCAGAAGAAATACGGAGCGTGGGCCGTGAGTCGAACGAGCGTGCGTATCGTGTCACGGCCGAGGATGTTGTCAAAACGGGCTAGCATGCCAATATGTGACAGGTTAGCTAGGTTTTGTTCGCGTTCATTTGGAGGTAAACTGGCCCATGCACCCGATTCCCTGTAATTTTTAACGGTGATAAGTTAGCTGTGGTTTCGATGGAGCGCTGAAAGTGGGATGGCTGTTTATTAAACCAATACCCTTTCTTATCTATACTAATATTATAAATGCGGAAGTTTGGATGGATGGATTTATGGATGGATGCAAAAAACCTCAATCCACGCGGACGAAGTCGAGGGGCTTCAACTAGTAACTAATAGACGATATCACTAGAATCTATACTAATACTTTAAAGAGGTAAAGTTTGTGAGTTTGAGAGGTTGTAGGGGGTAATCTCTGGATCTACAGAACCAATGTTGAAAATTCTGGTACCTATAGAAAGCCACATTATATTTTGTGAGTGTCATCAAATTAATATTATAAATGCGAAAGTTTGGATGGATGTATGGATGTTTGTAACTCAATCACGGCCCAACGGCTGAACGGATCTGGATGAAATTTGGCACATAGATAGATTATAGTCTGGAATAACACATAGGCTACTTTTTATCCCGGAAAATTAAGGAGTTTCCGCGGGAACCGAAAAACCTCGAACCACGCGGACGAAGTCGCGGGCATCAGCTAGTAGGCTATATTATATTAACCCGAAAAATTAGGGAGTTCCCGTGGGAATTTAAAAAACTTATTTCACGCGGACGAAGTCGCGGGCATCTGCTAGTTGTTAATAAAAACGTACAATTCATTAGTTTGAAGAATCAGACCTTACGAAGATGAAGCTTGTAATTTACACCGTGCATGGCAACCAGACAGTCACAGAATAGCGTTACATAAGTCTCGAGACAACATTTTGTCGGTTGGCCTCACGCCGGTATGCCGGCACTTAGTTGAGACTTGAGATTGACGTTAAGAAGATATTAGCTACTAATATTATAAATCCGAAAGTGTGTTTGTTTGTCCTTCAATGACGCTGCAACAGAGCAACGGATCGACGAAATTTTTGTATGAGCATAGTTGAGGACCTGGAGAGTGACATAGGCTACTGTTTATCCCGGAAAATTAAGGAGTTCCTGTGGGAATCAAATAAACATATTCCACGCGGACGAAGTATACTGATTATAACAAAAATAAAATAGGTACATACTGCGCCGTTTGCATTGTCCGTATCTGAGCCATGTTTCCTAGCGCTTCGTCCAAGAGAAAAATGGCGTCATTCATCAATAAATTCACGAAGCGTAAGAATAATGGCGGGTGAACTGCTTCCATGTTAGCTTCGGCTTCTTTCGCCAAGCGCCTAAAATCATAGCCAAGTCATCAAGAAGGTACTTTTCGACTAAAGTAGAGATGAGCGAGCGGAGTGTAGAAGAACTTCAGAAGTGCGTAAAGAGAGGACGCGATAAAAGGTTTCTACCAATAATATTATATCACTGAACACGCATTTCCACCACTTCATTTTAGTGACAATGAAGGATTCGGTTTCATTGAAGGGGAATCTAAATATATATCAAAGGAAAAACTGATCTATCACCGCTCAGCGCAAAATACTGGACGGATCGGGCTGATGTTTGACATACTTTTATGGCAGATAGCTTTTATGACGTAGGCAACCGCTAAGAAAGGATTTTTGAAAATTCATCCCCTAAAGGGGTAAAATAAGGGTTTGAAATTTGTATGAAAATTGAACTTAACGTAAGGCATTTGAAGGAGGAACTAGGTCTAATAAACAACACTAAACATTTTCTTTAAAACGATACATGAACAATTGTGTGCAAAAATATTGAGATAGTCCATCAAATATTTTTGTTAAGAAATGACAACAAAAAGATTCATAGAAAAAATAATAGCGCCGATTAACAATCTAAAATGAGAAACTTACGTAAAAGCATTCCTGTGCTCCTCAGAGCCCCAAAGGAAATCCATAACGAGGTACATTGGACGGCGATAGTTGAACTTTTGTTCGAACTGTACACTCTGTCCCGTCATTTCTATCCCTACAAACACATCCAGCAAGCAGGATACGAGCTGTAAAAGAACATACACAATAATACACTAACATACACCATGTTTAGACAGTTTGATCGTTCCTACATATAAACGAAGATAGATCAGATCATTGGCCATATAAAAATAAAGTCAATTCATGACTAAGAAACGAGCAGATATCAAAATGTCGGACTCTATATTATTTTATTTGTTTGAATATCATACATCAGTGGGAACTCTGATTTTCAGATCAGTTTCAGATTGGCCTTAAAATTTAACAGCCACTTTTTTTTACGACACTATAAGTTAGCGCTTGCCTGCAATCTCACCTGATGGTAAGTCATGATGCAGTCTAAGATGGTAGCGGGCCTGTAACCTGTTAGGGGCATGGCAGTTCTATTAAACCCGGTACCGGAACGCTAAATCGCTTGACGGCACGTCTTTGCCGGTAGGGTGGTAACTATAGCCACGGCTGAAGCCTCCCATCAAGCAACTTTCGCATTCACATGTAATATTAATGGAACTATTAAAAGTGCTTTTGAATCGTCGAGTGAATCTACCGCTGGTTCGGAATAACATTCCTACCGAGAACAACCAGCAAGAAACTTGGTGGTTGCATTTTCAATTTCATCAATGTGTAGTAACTGCTGTCCTTAGCATTGCTGGAGCGAGTCAAATCTGTGCTCTTTTATCATTTACGTAATCTACAACAGTATAATAAGCTTTTTTCAGAAGCATACTTTTAATGGATTTCTTAAAGTTGTGTAAAGGCAAGTTTAAAATAGGTTGTGGATCGAGAGTAAAACGCCTTACTTGTAGTCTATGTGGGTGGTTCTTGAAAAGTTGTTCCCTGTAGAAAGACGCTATGTTGCTCAGGGGTTGTTGGTCGTCCGGGTGGTTGGGCAGCATCGCTTCAAGACATTCTGCAAGACGCGCCCTAAGATATGCAAAAATGCCTTGATTAATTTTTTTTTCTATGCTATGTGCCTTATCATGCGATCAGTCGGTGGACTATGATCAGATTGGTTGTAATTATTATTTCTTCTATTTATTTTTATCTCATAGAATAGCGAAACAATAATTCAAAACAATAATTTAGGAATTCATGTACATACATAGATAATAAAAATAACTGTGTAGGTACACACTATTATATTCTCCAGCACGAATTCTGGAATGCATCTGCAGTGCTATGGATTTAAAGAGTAATCACCTCAAATGCGGGTTGTAAGTCCTTGAGGAGTCGCCCATGAACGTGAGCACCAGAGTGAGCGCCGGTTGCAACAGGCCGGCGATGTCCGCCTCCTCAGTAATGGCGCCCACGGTGCGCCGCGCCATGGTTATTAACACTACTATATTCTCTAACACGAATTCTGGAATGCATCTGCATGGACAACAGATTTTAAGTTTATTTTGGCATGCATGCAAACTAAATTGCCGATACGAACTTACGTGTAAACTTATCATGATTAATTATTGTCTTTTATATTTTTAAGATTTTACGTAGTGTAAGTGTTCTCCCGAAATATGTAGCTGCCACTTATTGTATTTTTATTTATTTGATATGCCAAAGATAAGCTAAATTAGGCGGATAGCTGATATGAATGTTCAAGAAATTATAATTGAAACTATACTACTTAAACAAGATTTAAAAAAAGGTTTTTACATCGTACCTACATCACAAAAACACTCTCGCAGCTCTCTCGTTTCAAATTGTCTTCTTAAAGTTTTATTTGAAAGTGTTCCTATCTTAAATTTCACATAACATACCTTAAAGTATCAGGCGGTGCGGTAGTTAGAGGCATCTGCACAGGCACCATAGTAACGGGGGCGTAGCTTGTTTGTGGAGTTTCAGGGTTGGCTCGTACCGCCACTTGTACCAGCCAGGTGCAAGTGGTGGCTTGAAGGCGGTGCAGGTTTGTCAACATTTCATTTTCCAGAAGCGCACAACGGAGGCTGACAAACCTGAGAATTAGATATATAATTTAAAAATGCAAAGTTAATAACGAATTTGAAATGTATGAAATTATTATTCTCAAAGATTTACAATTGAACTATCTATTATTATCGAACACCATCTTCTTTAGAGCTTTCCGATGTGTTTATTGCCTGCTTTTGCTGAGCAAAAGGAAACTGTGAGGCTTTGCTGAGAAATACAGAGAAGATCGGTGCTTGAACTTAGGTAGGTTTTCCGTTAATATTCTGTTAAAAAATAAGTAAATGAGCATAACTTGCAATCACCAACTTGGAAACAAACCCTTAAAAACTCTCCCACTTGACAAAAACAAATGACTTATTTTACTTGTTGGCTATCGCTCTAACTGAACTCGATGCTAACAGAAGGATTAGTGTAAAGCGCGTAGTTACTTGGTCATGAGGAGTGCGCGCGCTGTCGCAACGACTCGAGCATGTGGTGCGCGGCCGCCACGTCTGCCATCGCTCGCTGCGCACGCCCCAGCTCCTGACCGCGCCTCCATCCCTGAAGGATTAGTGTAAAGCGCGTAGTTACTTGGTCATGAGGAGTGCGCGCGCTGTCGCAACGACTCGAGCATGTGGTGCGCGGCCGCCACGTCTGCCATCGCTCGCTGCGCATGCCCCAGCTCCTGACCGCGCCTCCATCCCTGAAGGATTAGTGTAAAGCGCGTAGTTACTTGGTCATGAGGAAGTGCGCGCGCTGTCGCAACGGCTCGAGCATGTGGTGCGCAGCCGCCACGTCTGCCATCGCTCGCTGCGCACGCCCCAGCTCCTGACCGCACTTCCATAACTTTTCAGCACACACACGCACACCTAAACACCAAATATATATATATATATATATATATACCAGATTACAGCCACAGATTAAAGATTTAGTATCTACGATAGTTAAAGCCGTCCTGTTTAGCAGAAGCGCAATATAGATTAAAAAATATCGGGATAAGTGAGCAGCAAAAGCAATGCAGTATCATTTTGGTAGGCAAGAACACCAATCTTGCTTATCTGATGATCAAATTAAGAGAATAATTTGGCACAAAAACAAAAAATAAACAGGTAACTTATGTATTGGTCAAAACTGTTTGAGAACTAAAGTTCTGTCTGTAACTGATACTTACCTAGGTCAATACATTTCTGAGTCATAAGAAAGCATTCGGTAACAAAGTTGTATGTGTCAGAAGTTGGCCTCTTCATAGTCTGTCCGTCTTCAGACTCACGCGCGGGCAGCAAACAAGTTTCACTGTGTAAAAAATCCAGATGCACAGATTTGGCTGCACACTCCTCGGGCTGAAAAAAAATTTTGGTTTAATTTTTATTGAATTAGAATATTGTTGTGCATCTCTTTCAATCATATTCGAAAAGGCAGATTTTATTTTGATGAGATATTTCTCTTGATACGACTGCAGTATGTTAGACTGCAGTTAAGTCTATGGTAAAACAGAAATGCTGATGTAGTGACTAGTGAACAACAACAGTTAGTTTTAACTTTTAACCATAAAGAAGAAATAAGTTCCAGTTTTGTAAAGCGAAGTGATTGTTAGTCTCACCAATACTGCACCATACGTAGGATCAATCTTAAGTGACTTCGGATCATCAGCTGTAGTACAAAATGGTTGACACAACTGCAACAGAACTGCGCCAAGATTTATCATGAATCCATCGGAAACGCAGGATAAAGTTGCTGCACTCATTTCTCCTGCCTGGAAAGTAAATAAATATTTTTAAACGAAAAAAAAGCTGTCTCAATACAGTATGATTATTAAAATATGTTTTTATTGATCTAACAATATGTTTTTATTGTATGCTTATTTATAATATATTTTTTTTACAAAAGAATGTGTCAAGTTGTTACTCTGAAACTCTAAACAGATAACACTACATATCTCAAAACTAGTGGAAAAAAAGAAGAGAACCAAAGAATATATGGATGGATTGTGTGAAAGAGGATATGTGTGTAATGTGTATAGGGGGGTAGATAGTTCGTTGACAGATGACAGAAGCGAGCGGAAGAAGAGATATTGTGCCGACCCCAAATTGCGTGGTATAAGGACGGGAAGAAAAGAGAATTGCACAAAAAAAAACATCAACACAAAATTGCAAAGTGCTTGCATTCGTGAAAATTCCATATAAGTATGTTTTTTAATTTTACCTGAACATTCCAAAGTTTTCCTCTAGCAACATTAGTTTTTAAACACTTTCCAATCCATGTCAATAATCTATTTTTTATTGCTGGGCCACATTTTAGCAGAGTCAAAAATATTTTGTGTAAATTATTTGTTAGATGTGATGAGGCATTCCAAATTGATGTTTCAGTCATTGAGGTAGCTGCCTGAAATACAAAATAAGCGCTGAAAAATTCAGTTGTACACAAAAGTTAAACAATAATAATTATTGGGCTAAAAAACTTTCTGCCTTTTTCTGCAGAAAACATAATCCTGTAAAAAATATGGATATAATATATTATAGTAGTAATTATAGTCTTTACTGCTTAAGTACACACCTAAAGCCCACTTGCATAAGGCTGTTAAATATGTTTAAGTAAAATATTTAATACCTGTCCTTTTCATGTCAACCCAGAATTAACTAAAAAAATGTTTTGAATATCTAGCTAGACTGAAACCATTTTAATATACTTGGTGCTATGGATGGGATCAATCAGAATTTGCAGTATTTTCTATGAACAGAAACACACTAAGGATATTATTGCAATATGCTGTTGGGTGTATAGTGTTACATACTTTTGCTTTAAAACTTACATCTTCGCCGGCGAAGACGAGGACCCCGATATCTTACGTCACCCAGACGTGGTTTCAACCCACAGCCTAGGGGGTGTACGGACTAGTCTATTCCAACCGACCTCCCATTTGTTCCAACGTCATCCGTAGGTGCGGGATATATATACGAGGGGCACAGCATATACAATCCAAAAAAAAAGAACTTTAAAACTTAATACCTGGTCCATAGGATTATCAAAGAATTCAGGCATCCCTGTAGCAGTCCGAGGTAAAACTGACAAACTCAACAAAGCACCTATAACAGAGTCCTGGTACAGTCTTCCATTTGTCTCAATCTTTGGTTCACATGCTTCCATTAGTATTGATGCTAGATCTGTATTTCCTGTAACATAATATTATAGATAATTGTTTTATAGACTGGCATAATAATTTAATAAAGATTATTAGAATAAAATAACTGTATATTAGGAAATATGCAATACAATGCAAATACTTCAGTTTTCATTGTGTTTACAAAAGGTTACAAGATTATCAACATCTTGTATGTATCAACATATTATTATCAAGGTAAAGTAAAAGTAAATTTTGTTGCATTTGCTTTTATGTTTTGACTGTGGACCTCAGACTAGGCAACCTGTATCGTGGGGTCCTGATGTAGAAATTCCAATATGATAGACTCAGCCCGAGATCAAATAAATAACACGGAAAGTTGCAAAGGTAACTACTATAATAAAGCAATATTTAGACACAAAATTGAATAGTAGATTGTTATACAAGGGGGGAAAGCAACCCATCAACACCTGAGGTACTTGTTAGCACAAGCATAGCTAGGGCTTGCATGGTCGGAGGGCGTGAATGGGTATTTTTCCCCAGTTGAACATAGGTACTTACTTTTCATCAAATAAATATTATAAATGCGAAAGTTTGGATGGATGTATGGATGTGTATGGATGTATGTATGTATGGATGTGTGGATGTATGGATGTTTGTTACTCAATCACGCTCCAACGGCTGAACGGATCTGGATGAAATTTGGCACAGAGATAGATTATAGTCTGGAATAGCACATAGGCTACTTTTTATCCCGAAAAATTAAAGAGTTCCCGCGGGAACGGCAACACCTAAATACACGCGGACGAAGTCGTGGGCATCAGCTAGTATAGAATATATAGAAAATAAATAAACACCACAAATTAAGTTAAAAAAATATTGACCAAAATATGATGTGATCTTTAACCTCTTTGACACCATTAAGAACCAGAACCTAGCCAGAACAGACCTCAAACTACAGCACAAAAATATTGTCGTTTATTACCGGATTAGCTGGAAATAAAATATACAACTAGGTATACTCCGTCCAATCATTTATATAACTTTTGGCAGCTCGAGTCAATGATGTCCTAATGTGTTACCAATTAGATTTTTGATAACAATCAACTTTATTGATGAAGAAGTTATAATTATTGATTTGACACTTTGATATTTTATTTTTGGTAAACATTTTGTATTGTTTTAACATATTGTATAAGCTTTCCACCCACAGTTTGGGTAAAGAATGCCTATTTATTGGATGTAAGATATGAAAACAATATTTACTCACCTGCAAAAAGTTGTATCGATGGTAATATGTAAATAGGTAAATTAATTAAGTTTGATTTATTGATATCAACATGAATCCTCTTTAGTACTGGTATCATAGCATCTCGCAATTGGTTTTGACAATCATCATCTTCTGAAAAATAGATATCAAATTAAGTTTACTTTTCATTATATAAGGCAGTTAATAATCTAAAAGCTAGGATTTAAAATATCTGAATAATGAAAATATCAATGTACAGCTAGCTCAGTTCAAAATTTGATTATTTTTATGTAGGTTTTTGATATAATGCATACTCCAAGAAAGGATTTTCACAAATTCCATGAGCGAAGCTGGGGCAAGACAGCCCTTTCCAGATAGTAATAAAGATTAGTACAAAGTTAAACTAGTACTACAATGACTTACCATCTGCAACAAATGCTTTTACTAATTCATTAAAAAAAGTGTGACTTTGGGATCCTCCATTTTGCAGTATTTCCACTAGTTGCACTGGAAAATCCTGGCCCTCAAACAATGCAGGCTGTTTTAATGCCGTCACAGCATTCCGAAGAATAAGCTCATTCATTTTTTCTAATGCATCCCTGATAAACTGTGTATTGGTTTGACTGTAATTCTGAAGATTTTCCATTGAACTAAATAAATAAGGAAATACTTGCGTCTGTGTTACATGTTCTTTGAATATCTTGCTCGTCTTGGGAATTACATTTTGCTCAATATCTTGTAACAACAGTCTTTCAAAAAGTGCTTGTTCTAATGTTTCTAAATCAATATGAACTCTTGGATTCATAGCTTGTGCTAGTTCTTCAAGATATACTAATTGTCCGTCAGATTGGCCATCCACAGCATTAGAATTTATGGTGAAATGGAAAACATTCTCAACTATTTGGTTTATCATCTGAACCTGCACTTGCCCGTTGCTCTGCTTAGCATCCAATGATACTGGACTGTTATTAAACTCCGTATCATTGGTAGTTTTCAAACCCGACACTCCTAATAGACCCGCAAAAGGATTACTTGGATCAGACATTTTAATTCAAACTTTTGAATGAAAATCAAAACAAATGCACAAACTTGTCTTTATTCACATTGTAAACAAGAAACTGGTAAAGTACAAACGTGTCAGTAAGGTTAAAATATTCCGTTTCCGTATATAAAGGTAAATTCCGTACAGACGAAATCTTCAATTTCTTAGAAAACTGAAAAGTACCGACTGTAATTTCGCTATCACAAACATGATGATTGATTGGAATTTGGCACAGACAGAAGTACCTACAATACTTTGGAGTTTGGATTGATGAATGAATAGTGATCAATGGACAATGATATATGACAAATTGACATTGACATTTCAATTAACGTTCACGAAATTGATCTTTTTTATTCTTTTATTAAATATTATTTTTTATAAACTCTAATAAGTTATTACTTTGTGCTCTGTTAATAAAAAGCAGAATATAGAAATAGTTTCCAAATTAATATTCATCTATTGTTTTGCAACGATTTTGCATGAGATAAATGACTTGACTTTATGTCTTTAGTCTATGGTCTACTCTATGGCGCAAGGCTAACAAATTGGCAAACTTTTACTAATTAAATTTAGATATAAGCAAAATTCATAAGTAAATTCAAAGAGATACATTATAATATAAATAAAATCATGATTTAATCATAAATTTTTAATCTAAATAAAATTATGATTATAATCAAACACAATTCGACCGGAACATTTGTGTTTCTCAGTGTGGTAACAATGTCGCAACATAAGCGACCTACGCCACATAATTGGCGTGGTAAAAATTGGAACTAAATTATTAGGAATCTTGCCTTTGTTTCGCTGCAGTCGTCGTCCGAATTCGAAATCAATATTTTGCGTATTCTATTTGTTACGCCGTCTTTATGCAGCAATGCTATGAAAGATTTCTTTTATATGGCGTATAGTAGTCGCACATAGTGATTTGTTCATTTAATGTAAGATTGGTAACACTATTATGTATTTAATTGTTAGGCCACATAATCAAATGCGTGCCCCCTATATTTTTATCGCAATAAGTGCTTGGTCTGCTCAAATTGTCACACACGTGCAATATTTAATTGCTACACATATTTTTCAACAATGATTTAGACCTATTTCACGATTATCAATATTACTGAATTTCGAAACGTTTTACGTTGTTGACTTTACTAATTCTCAAAATGGCGGCCGCCAGTTCAAGAATTTGTTGAAATAATTTTACTATTTGAGTAACTTTGTTTTTAATTGTTTGTATGAAAAATTTGTATAGCATTTGCATGAACTATTTTCAATTATTGTCATTGTTAATATAATCTAACGATGACTGGTCAATTATTAAGTATTTTTAACGATTGTTAATTTCTATGGGTACCTACACCTAGGTACTTAATCTAACTAGGTACATCCATATTATTATCTAATGGGGATAAAGGTGGTGGAAATTAATTTATGCTTTTGTTATCATTTTCACTAAAAAATTGTCTATTCGGGTTCTTTTGTTGTAAAAAATTTCGTATAAATGTCAAGCCATAGTAGTACCTCAGCTTTTTTACATTCAGTTGCAATATATTAATACGACCTATTTAAATTGGTAGGTTAGCACTTAGCAGTTAGTCATACAGACGCGAGTCACTATACGCCAATCTTAGTCCGTCTGTGTTTGTGTGAGTGAACGTTGTACGCGTGACCTCGAAAAGGGAAGGACAACGACAAAATAATATCTTGCCGTTCTAGAAGGTTGACGTCATTCATTTAAATCGTGGTCAGGCGAGAGCGCAGCGCACAGCAAATAGCGAGGCATTGTGAAATGTGAACGGCCACCCACTGCTTGCATACCTATCTGCCCGTATCTAATAATAATTTATTTGAAAGTTGTGGCTATGTACAGTTAGTAGTCTACTGACTGCTGCCATATACATGTTGAATTCTAAACTGCGCATTTTTCTTTGATTTGTGATACTGGAAAAATTCCAATGACAATCGACTTTATTGTTCCGACGTTTATTAGGTATAGTATTGACAATATCGACAATAATAATTTGATCTCGCTTTAACAAGATACCTACCTATGTAGTCATAAAATATTAAATTAACCAGGTAGGTCTTATTGTAACCAAAGATTCCTACGTAGTAGGTATAGTTTTTAACAAAATTTTAATATTGAAGGCTTATTTAGGGCGTCAATCTTCTAAACACTATTTACCTACGAACATGTATATATGTGTGAGTATATAATTCAGTAATGTGATTGTGAATCACAGTGTGGAAGATATATATTTTTTTGCAATAATTAAGTTTTTGGTACTATGACTTAGTATACCAATTTTGCAAATATTTTGTAGAAACATAGGATTCTTTGTTATTTGCTATCAATGCAATCAAAACCGATTTGGAGTAGGTACTGTTCAACTGATGTCTTCTCAATATGGTCGGGTTATACGAAAATGGCGATGGATCTGCGACGTTGCCAACTGTGATGTCATGAATCATGATCACTGAATATGGCGATTTAGCGATTTAGCGAATTAAACCACAATCAATGTTAATTTAATTAATGTTGTAGCAAATAATATAGCGTTAAAATACATAAGTACTTATATACCTACCTAACTGTGTTTGTTTAATATGATGGAGTTGATTATTTAAACAAGCCTTTAGAACGAATAGTAACTGCATCTTTAAAATCTATAAAAAGAAACATGTTAGGCGTGGTAATTGATAACGTAGGTACCTAAGTACTTAATCAAAGTTTTCCTCCATACTTTGGTGGCAATATACCTTCATTTCGTACCTTTATAATATTGAACTGTGAATTGTAGCACTACTAATCGATATATGTACCTATTAGGTGTTTTGATGTGACCTATGCACTTATACCTAATCAGATGTAGAGATTTCCATGTCAATTACCTAATATATTTTATCATAATTAATTAATAATTAGAAATGAATTCCTAAAACACGTCACTTAAAATATTATCATTTTGGGTGCAGTAGGTATAATGTATACTGAGTAGGTACTTAGGTAGGTACCTATGCATAAAATAAGTCTTAGATAATATTCTCGATAATAGGTAGTAGGTATGTAGGAATAGTTTTATCAGTCTTGGGACTTAGTGAGAATAATTCATTATACCTATATGTTTATTATTTGGTAGGTACTTACTATTAAGTAGTTTATTTTATCTATATGTAATACTAGCTATCCGCGTGGTTTAAGTTTTTTTTAATTCCCGCGGGAAATCCTTCATTTTCCGGGATAAAAAGTAGCCTATGTCACACTCCAGTCTCGGTCTTCAACTATACCCATGCCAAAAATCACGTCGATCCGTTGCTCCGTTGCGCCGTGATTGAAGGACAAACAAACAAATAAACACTTTCGCATTTAAAATATTAGTATGATTCAGCACCATTCTGATGTACCTACCTAATCTATTTTTTCAAATTACGTATGGCGTAATATGGCTGTTTACATAATATTACTTAGGTATAATATTTTGCGTTAGGATTTTTTAACTTAACCGTGGTCATCAACATGCGTAGTTGTCTCAAATATCCGATAGGTATATTAAAATATTTAAGCTATTGTATATAGGTAATTTATGTGGTAGAACAATTTTTAAAGTAATAACTTAAAATGCTAATGGTTCATAAAAGTTGGTAAAACAAGAGAAAGAATATTTTTATGATTCGTACTTCTAAAAACACATTTACTTACTTGCAAGCACCAAATTAACTTCGACTTTTTGTAACTGATTAAATAATATTATCTGTTTTTGTTACATTACGAATAGCACTCTCGATAGTTCTCTAAAACTACGATTTCATTAATTTTATGCTATCTCAATTTCAGTATCGTCAAAATGGCAGAACCTACAACTAACATAGAAGATTTAGAAGATGGAGAGATTGAAAGTGATGGTGAGGATGCTAACGAAGCCCAAAATGAAGCAAAAAACGAAGAAGCAGTTCTAGTGGCTGATGATGAAAATATTGATCAGGATAACTCAGAAGTCCAAAATTTTTACTTTTCAAAATCAGGTAAGAAAAAGAAATCTAAATCAAATAAAAACGAACAAAAACTTAAAGATAAAAGTAAGAAAAGCCGTAAGTCTGTCAATAAAGACGAAGATTTCGCTGGTACTGTTGAAAAAGCTATAAGAAAGGCTTTGAACAAAGCTGAAGCTAACGAAGCGCAAGATGAGGAAGACGTTGACGAGCGACGTAAACACAAGAAAAGAAAGAAGTATGATGGGAAGGAAGGTCAAAGTAAAAAACGTAAAAAGCAAGATTATTCAGATGAAATGGATGAAAGTGAAATGATGTGCGTTAGGGGAGCATCTCCAGTACAGAGAGAGTCTCCTCAAGATATGTATCAAGATGAAGATAAGGACTCTTATGAATCAGATATTAGCCATGACTCCAGAGGACATTCAACCCATCGACAGCAACGACACAGACCACCTCAACGTGAAAGAAACAAAAATAAAAATAATGATAGAAGACGAGGGACTCACCCGATGCAAGACCCTGAGGGTGTTTGTTTATATTTTATGCAAGGAAAATGTCATAAGGGTGACGACTGTATTTATTCACATGACGCTCAACCGCCACGAAAAATGGAATTGTGTAAGTTTTATCTTATGGACTGTTGTGCGAAAAGAGATAAATGTCTATATATGCATGCAGATTTTCCTTGCAAGTATTACCATACTGGGCTTCCTTGTATATACAAAGATGAATGTAAATTTGCACATGGTAAACCTCTAAATGAAGGTCTCAAAAATATTCTGCTAAAGCATATTGAATCTGCGCCTAAAGAAATTTTGGGTGATTTTCCAAGATTAAATAGGGAAGGAGCAATGAAAATGATTCAAACTACACAACTTAAATTAATACAGCAGTTTTCAGAAAACACAGATGGTCAAGGAAGGAATATACCTTCACTTTTCGACTTAAATATTCCAAATCCACAAAATAATTTCGATTCAGTTCAAAGCAATCAGTTTAGTAATGAACGACCGAATAAAGTTTCGCCAAAAGTGCGTCAATCACGGTGGCATAATGATGATCAAAGTTCTAACTTATCTCCAAATAGTAATTTAGGTACCAATAACGTTTTGTCCATTAAGAATTTGAATGGGGTTTTAACACCTAGACAAATTTCGGACCTCACTAAAATGGGCATAGAAAATCTCGATCAGCTAGGTCAATTGACTGTACTGCAGTTAAATAGTATTGGTATATCATTAAAGCAGATAACCGAAATTCAATTAAATACAATGAGCATTCAAAAATTCGGTTTAATTAATAATGCAGAGGTACAGGCTCCATATGTAGGACCGAACATAACGAAAGATTTAGACTTACGTGTTCCGCCTGCAGCACCAACATCTAACAGTCTGACTATGCCAACTGAATTGCCTGAGCAAGATATTGATATGCGTTTTCTTCCAAACATAACTGCCGGCGTGAAAGAAGATTCTTCTACCAGTAAGCCCTTAAAAAAGGATACAAGTAGTAAAGATATGATTGATATTGATCAGTATACTAAAGATGCACTGAAATTTGCCTCTAAAGATAAGGAAAATATTGATAATTCGAATGAAGCTTTAGATACTGCTAAAGGGAATACTTTGAATGAAGTGAAAGATGTTGACCACCGAGTGCTCTCATTTGTAGAAACCGATCCATCCTGCCGTCAACCTGATACGGGAGAAAATTTATTACATCCTGAAGGCGATACAGACATCCGTTTTCTGCAACCGGAACCCATTTTCAAAAACCCTGAAAAAAGAAACCGCCGTTCTACAACAGATGACGACGAGGATAATAATTTGTTGATTGACGAAAAATGGTATTCAAGCGACGAAGAGAAGGGCAACAAAAAGAAATCCCCATGTACTTCACCACACAAATCATTATTGTCACCACCAGCACCTAATGTCATAGAACCAGCGGCTGTTTTAAGTAAACTTGGAGACCTTTCCAAAATTGACATCAGCGAAGAAGTCACAAAATTGTTAAATACAATGAAAAATAATTTACAGGATAACAAACTAAATACCAGTGAACCATCTGAGCACAACATATCAAGGGATCCTCGATCCAGAAGATCTCCTGTTCGAACTACTGAAAAAGTTATAAAATCCCCACCTAGCAAAAAACCTCCACGTGTGTCAATATATGAATGTGTTGACGGTGAACCTACTGACGGACGTAGAAGGAGTGATGTTGATTTACGGCAAACAGATTATAAAACTCCAAGCTTTGGGGATACAGATTTGAGGCAAACCATGAGTGGTGATATTGATTTGCGCTTAGCTTTACCTTTCAAAGCAATGTCTAATTACACACCGGCATCTGAGATTAATGGTTCTATTAATAGTCACCCTCCAATTCCATATAAATTAGTACCAGTACATATTCCACGACCAGATTACACTGATATCAGAAACAGTACTGCCAAATCTCAAGCATTAACGGATCCTAGGCTAAGAAAAGTCTTTAGACTATCGGTAGAAGAATCAAATAGCGATAGTGAAAAACCTACTAAAAATGTAAATTCAGGGCCGCGAATAGATCCCCGTAGAAAACCAAAAGAAATTGTTGGTCAAATTGAGAATTCCAATCAAGAACAGAAATGCACTACGTTAGAGTTGCAAACAATTTTGCAAAATTCTACTTGGTACCGGGAATTAAGCTCGACACATAAAATCTTTGTTAACCAAAACTTAGCGCCCATAACTCAAACGATAAAACAGTATCAACAGGAACAAATGCCTGGTAAAAAAATTGATATAACACCAATTCAAAGCAATACCGTATTATGTAGTATTTTTAACAATTTAGGCATTACACTTGGAGAAAATGGCGAGTTTTCATATCTACCAAAACCCAAAGAGGCTTTATTAAAAACTCCACCAAATTTTAATCAGAATACAAATCCGTTCTCCAGTATGCCAGGACCTCCAGGCTCCATGGAAGGTAACATGAATATGATGAACATGCAATCAATGGGTGCGATGAATTCTTTGAATCATTTACATGGCTTCAATCAGGGTTTACCTGATCCACGAGGTGGCCCTACTCCGGGACTTTTAGGTATAGCCCCGAACATGCCTCATAATTTTAATAACAATAACAATAAATTCGGAGGTCCCCCCAATTTCGGACAAATGGGATTTAACGGTCCTCAAGGTGATTTTAATTACATGGAAGGTGATCAAAACTTTCAAAGATTTCCTAATAGAGGCGGACACCGTGGCCGTGGAAATGATCGATGGAATCGCGGTGGTTCTGGGAGGGGTCATAGGGACCGAAAAAACTTTAATGAACGTGGCAACTGGAAAAATGATAGACATTAGCTGTTGTAAATAAGTATAATAGTACATTACTGCAGCGGCCAGCAAAACAGGCATTGAAGGACGAACGTAAATGTGGGCCGGCCGAGGCGAAGCCGAGGCTCACATACGTAAGTCCATCAATGCCTAGTTGTGGCCAAGGCTTGTATAGTACTTTTCTCAAATAATGCGCGGAAATTATAACTAAGTGTTCATTACACTCATTGTCTTCACTTGAACTCATTTTGTCAAGTACATTTCAAAACCAATGACGAACAACGGACAACAATAATTTTTTCCGCGTTAAAGCGTTCATTTGTTTTTTTTTTCAATAAACAGCTATCTATTTGCAAGCTAGTTCGAAATTTAAATAAAACCTTTGTTAAGTTACCTCCTTGGTCGCCATGTTTCGGAGTAAAAGATCGTTCCATTTTTAAATTACACGACAGATATGAATTTACTATGTAATTTATTGGCCGCTAAACCACGACAGATATGGATTTTCATACAACTTTAGCCGGCCGCTGCTCGCATGTATTTGGCCAGTACAGCAATTTCGATTTATCTTGAAGAAGGTTGTCAAAATAATGCTTAGATTTCCAAGCATATTTGAGAAAAATACCCATACATGATACCCTTCCACATATTACTAAGTATGATCAAGGTGATAATTTGATTAGTTAGGAACAGACATGTTAAGATAAAGTTTTTTATAATTTATTTTATCTTGATAGAGTAAGATATTTGTACAAGGTCATAAATTTAAGTAGTAAAATAGTGTATATATTTTTGAAAGTAAATCGATTCGTTATAGTTTCTAATAAGGTTAATCATATTAAATTAATAAGGTATTGTGTAATAGAAAAGTAGTAAAGAAACAAATGAATTCTTAAATTCATTTTAAAAACTACTCATTATACGAGCCAAATGTTTTAAGACTGAGTGCAGGTTTATAATCAAGTTTTTATGTTTATAATAATAATTATGTATTATCGTGTTGATCGTGATCAAACCATTGTAAATTTCGTGATCTTCTTTTGAGGCATAATTATTCCGTCTTAAAAAAAAGAATAGCAATAAGTTTTTAGATTTGCAATTAAATTATTTTAGAAAAATCACGTATAACTTTGTGTCCTAATCGAAAGCAATATGATCCTTAACAGTAATTTACCTGTATTTGTAGATATAGAAAAACTAGACTTCCGTTATTTTTGAAATGTACCTACTGTAAAAGCCTACTCAACTTAAAATAAATATACTTATCTTTAATACATTAACAGACTGTCTTAATTTGTAACTTTTCAAACCTCTACTTTCAGTTACAGCGGCATACGTGCACCTTTTCCATTTAAACAGGGAAGTGATCATACCAAAACACCTGATTAATGTTAAAGACGAAAAAATGAATGGATGTTTTTCAGATATTATCACGTATGTTGAAATTCAGGCGAGGTAAGTATTTCGTAATACGGGTAAGAATAATTAGGTAGTTACTTACTGGAATAAAACGTGATACATTACATGGCATTGACTTTATTTATTGTCTGTAAGATGGAAATGACGTAATTGGAAAAGTCGATTTTTAAGCGATTCCCTCCTGCTTTCCAATTAACAGCCACTTGTGATACTTTGGAAAATGTGGGAGCTGCAAGAAACAAAAGCTAGAATAAATACATAAGTAAATCGAAATTTTTAAACAAAAATATCTCAAGAATGTCTCATTTTAGACGCAGTTTTTTGTTTGGCAGTTTTACCTGTTTTGCAAATTCTTAATACCATCGTTTATGATCACTGAATAGGTTATTCATTGGTTGTGATGATAATCTGAGGTAAAATTAGATGTAGGTATTTTATGAAATACGAGACACTTTATTTTTATTCTAGTAGGTAAATTAGAAATAAGATATTCTTATTGGACGAATAATTTATTAAAGTAGGGGTACATACACAAATTTAAGGACTCCAAGTCTTCTTGATCGTCTTCACAATTGTAGAATACTACGCATTGCTTGGCTGACAACTTCGCCTGGCTTACAAAATAATTATACAGTAGTTCCATTTCCCTTGCTGCTACGTTGACAGTGTTTGGTGAACAGACTAATATTACACCTTGGACGCCAAGACGAAGGGCTGGCCAACAAGACTCGTATCTGGTAGTATAATTATTATTGGGGTGTTGAGACATAGTTCAAAAGAGTACCTAAGTAATTTAATATTAAGTATATTGAGACTGTACTGTGGATGCGTCGATGGTGGCTTTTCTCTTTCTTAGCTGTGGATAGGTCCCGGCTAGCTTAGGGCACCTGTTTTCTCGAGGATGTTTTATAGATACAAATGCAACGCTTACTTGTGGTCACCACTGCAGTCCCACATTTCGATGTCAACTTTAAATTGCTTATCATTGACGTTCAAATGCGACAATTCAAACTCAACAATTCGCACACCTTGCGTTGGTCTAGGTATCTCGACATCTTCCTTGTTTGTGGATTCTGATAAATAGTTGGCTATACATGTCTTTCCACTCTGAAAGAAAATTTACATTGTAAAGATACAGTCACACTTCAGTGACATCAAATAATATTTTGGTGGTGGTGTATTGCAAGTTGCAACTTGAAGATCGCCCAATCAGCGTGATAAAAGAAAACCCAGTAGGTAATTCTGTACATGGGTGCGTTTTTTCGTCACAGAACTACCTAGGTAGTAAGAAAAATTCCCCGTATAGTACATAATACCTCAATGCCCGTACGACACACTACGCTAGTTCCATGAGACCACAACAAAATAGTGTTTGCAATGTTTGCACTATGATACATTCCCAATAACGCGAAGAATTTCGAACGAGGTTGGTCAAGAAATTCGATGATTGCATTAATTAGAGCCTATGTTTGGAGCTAATACATTACATCAGAGGGTCCAATTAATAGTATTTTCAACTTGTCAAGATGCATGACGCTTCTTCTCAGCACCTATCCTTATATCACTTGCACTTCAGAGAACTGTTAATTCTCTTTGAGATTAATATTAAAACGAAAATAAATTATAGTACCTTTGCAGTTTTGTTTACATTGGAATTATCCTAGCAACAGTACTATTGATTGAATTTGAGTGACAGAGTTGCAATAGATAAGAAAGTGTAGATCTATCCAAGCCAAGCCAATCCGGAAAATTCAATAGATATGATCGCATTTTTTTAAAGTAAGTACCTAGGTAGGTAACTACCTACTGAAATTTACAAAATAATAAATAAAATATAGGTTTATCTCGATGAGACCAGGGTACTCACAAGCTCAGAGATGTACAGGTATAGTACGTAGTTACTTATTAACTAGTTAGTCTTAAAAAATCTCTATTTAAATCTTTCGGGAAGTTCGAACTTTGAACCAAAGCTTTGAACTATGACCGATTGGCCTCATTACTAAGTAGATTATTAGGTGTGTTAGGCTCCTTGCAATGGCTTGAACTTTTAATCATACTAATATTATAAATGCGAAAGTGTGTTTGTTTGTTGGTTTGTCCTTCAATCACGCCACAGCGGAGCAACGGATTGACGTGGTGGCATGGGTATAGTTGAGAACCTGGAGAGGGACATAGGGTACCTACTTTTTATCCCGGAAAATTAAGGAGTTCCCGAGGGAATCAAAAAAACTTAAACCACGCGAACGAAGTGGCGGGCATCAGCTAGTAATCAAATAAATATTATAAATGCGAAAGTTTGGATGGATGTATTGATGTATGGATGTATGGATGTTTGTTACTCAATCACGGCCCAACGGCTGAACGGATCTGAATGAAATTTGGCACAGAGATAGATTATAGTCTGGAATAACACATAGGCTACTTTTTATCCTGGAAAATTAAGGAGTTCCCGCGAAAACCGAAAAACCTCGATCCACGCGGACGAAGTCGCGGGCATTGGGCATTGGGCAGGCGTTACTTCGCGCAAGTCCATGACATTGAAAAAACTAGAAGTTTAATTCGCTATAATCCGCCACAGAAGGTAAATCTATGTGGTACAGTGCGTATCTTGAACTTGCGGCCCGCGATATTCTCCACACCACATAAATCTTCCATAAATACCCTCAACGTACGTTTCACTCCGACACCGCGACCATCCTCGGGAGATGTTGACTCTACAATGCACAACTTCACAATCGTGCATTGTAGAGTCTAGAGTTTTTTCGAAGTCGCGGGCATCAGCTAGTTATTTCATAAAAGAAAAACCGGCAAAGTGCGAGTCGGACTCGCGCACCGAGGGTTCCGTACAAACCTGTAGCAAGTTTTACGATTAATGAATTTAATGAACCGCAAAACTAACTTTGTTTGTAGAGGTTTTCTGTTAATATCAAAAAAACTATGCTAGTTAGAGCATTGGCTATAGTTTTCCTGTAAAATATACATAAATTCCTATTGACCATAATTATTTCAGATTTTTTGATTGGTAAACTCCGGAGATAAGGGGGGGGGAACGGTATTTTTTTTGACTTTTTCCCCGATAAATCAAAAACTATCATGACTAAAAATAATTAAAAATCTGTTTTAGAATGTACAAAGTAAACTCTTTCATATGATACCCCACACAGTACAGTTATCTCACTTTTAAATTTCAACCCTCCGATTTTCCCCCCTTTTTAAATAAGAACAAAAATAATTTCCAATTTTTTTTAATTCCAGTGTCTTTGGGCCACTAATATACACAACTATTCCAAATTTCATGTCGATAGCTTCGGTAGTTACTGAAATAATCGAGTGTGACGGACGGACAGACAGACAGACAGACAGACAGACAGACGGAGAAAGTCGCACCATAAGGGTTCCATTTTTACCATTTTGGTACGGAACCCTAAAAACTGACGCTTCGTGTTGAGAGCTTTAAATAGATGTCGTTACTTGCATTCATCAAGACGTTTAATTTGTGCTAAGAACAAGGACATCATATACAGTCCGTTAAACATATTATATTATCTGACCCGGTGGCCAAATTTAGGATTGGTCTCCACTATGCGAAGCGGAGACCAATCCTACATCTATGAAAATTGGATGTTTTTGTTTTTATTTTAATTTTAATAACAATTTAAACTAGCTACGCTGTCACCGGGTCAATCAAAAATATTGGGCATAACTTTTTGTAAGAAAGGAAACAAACCGTAAGTAGGTACACATGCCGAACTATGGGCAAACACTACAGACTGTAGACAAACAAAAGAGGCGATACCCAGCCCCAATAAACTACTAACTAAAAAACTTCTGCTACTCAACCGAGCCAAGGCCAGGATATAGTTGTAGGTATGATAACAGGACACTGCCCTCTGAACAAACACCTATTTATTCTAGGTATCACCGACAGCCCTCTATGCAGATTGCAGAGCCTGCATGGAGAGCGACGAGACACCAAAACACGTGCTGCTCGAGTGCAGCGGTGTTTCCACCCAACGAGAAGCCTACATTGGCTCGCCAGCAACACTACCGGATGTCCTCGCCGACCTGGGTGGCCTGCTTGGATTCTGGAGTGAGCTCGGCTGGCTGGAGTGATCCAGCGGGGAGTCGCACCAGCGGTTTCACGCACAGCGGACGCCTGCGCCCAAGTGCGGAAAAAATCCCAGGACTCGAAGAAGAAGAAGAAGATTTATAATAAAAAAATGAAATTTATTTCGAGCCACGTCACGCTGCAACAAGATGCTCCTAGCTCCTACGCGCATAGTATAAACTGTAGGTAGGTACTAGGTACCTAGGTAGGTACCTGCTGTAAATGCACAACTTCATAATTATTTTCCTTGTAGGTACTTCTAGGAGCCGTGTTATATGCTTCCGTGAAGTAGGTACCTAATTAAGCATTGTGATAAGGGGTTTTAGTTTTCCAGTAGCAGGTAAGTAGTTACGCAGTACCTAAGTATCTATTTACTTATAGGCATGCGTTTGATTACTCTATGTTTATACGGCGTAAAATGTAAATGCAACATCTAATTTCATACCAGAAGCATCTCGCATAGGTACACGTTACGTTAGAGAGTAATACAACCAGTTTCAAATTGCAATCTCTGCATGGCAAATGTCAACGACCTAAGTACCATGTCTAACTCTGAGAAACATGTAAATAAACTATAAGTACACAAGTAAACAGTTCATTTATATATTCACTAAACTTTATTCATCCGTCATCATCTTAACTTGACATGAAGCTCATTACGTAGGTAGGTACAAAGTTTACAACATCTTTTGCCCCAAACGATGTTTCGTTACCTTACCGATTTAAAAAAGAAAAACGTTTTGGAGTTTAGGCTGTGGTTTAGGTACCTCCTTTAGAATCACCCTCTGTTATTTTTAACTAGCTGATGCCCGCGACTCTGTCCGCGTGGAATAAGTTTTTTTAAATTCCCACGGGAACTCCTCAATTTTCCGGGATAAAAAGTAGCCTATGTCACTCTCCAGGTCCTCAATAATTATATCCATGCAAAAAATCACGTCGATCCGTTGCTCCGTTGCAGCGTGATTGAAGGACAAAACCAACAAACCAACAAACAATAGTAGATTAGTAGCCAAGGGCTGTAAGGCATCAATTGCAGCCCGAGATATTTAGTTATAGTTCGAGGGTGCAATTGATGCTGTGTTAAAGTGTGTTTACATCTCTCATATTCGGTAAGTAGGTCCTTACCGAATATGAGAGATGTAAACACACTTTAACACTAGGTTTATTAATATTAATGTCTCAGCAGGTAGGTATTTAAACTCTTAAATGATTTTACATCTCTCATATTCGGTAAGTAGGTCCTTATTACCCCCAAATGGAGCTTGTAGGTGACCAATTAGCGCTCTAGGGTAATAATGTAGCTACAAAAGCCCTAGGGCGGTAAGTAATTAAAAAAAGTATGATGGTTAGATGTACGCGAACTTTTTGAAAGAGTGAAGAGTTTTTTTTTTAATTACTTACCGCCCTAGGGCTTTTCTAGCTCTACATTATTACCCTCGAGCGCTAATTGGTCACCTACAAGCTCCATTTGGGGGTAATAAGGACCTACTTTACCTCACAATCGAGATGTAAAGCAGAGTAGTTAGCTCGGGTGTAAGCATCAATTGCACCCTCGAACTATAGGCGCCCTCCCTGCGCTCGTGCGCCTAAATATCTCGGGCTGCAATTGATGCCTTACAACCCTTGGCTACTAATCTACTATAGGTACTTATTTGCAGTTTGACTAAGTAGGCAGGTGCTGGGGAAATACTCGATAGGATAGGGTCGCCGTCGCGCGCGGAGTCAGTGTCATTTGTCAAATCCGGCGTGTGTCGCATCGTCGTCGTCGCTACGGTCGCCTGCGTGCCGCGCATGGCGATCGTAGGAGCTCAAGCTGAGTCCAGCTCAAGGCCGAGCTTCAAGTCGGCCTCTAGGTTTCAAACAATTCACACAGGTGACGTTAGATGGAGCTAGTAGTAGCGCAGGATGTTAATACCTACTTAATACCTATTTCATTGAGTTAAACCACAGAGTTAGACCTATTTAAAATCTTTATCTTTTTAATAAATTGAAAGAAAATTTTAATAAAATAAATGGTCTGGTATTCCCGGATGTACCTACCCACTAGGAATAAACCACTGAATAATGTACTTACTGTATAATTGATTTTGTATTGACTACAAAATCCGTTTGTCCGTGTGTGCGTCTGTCTACCTATATGCCTAATGTCTATCTGTCTGTCAGTCAGTCTGTAGAATTTTGTTGAACAATAATATAGATATCGAATACAAACTCTACAGTCTACACTCTGCTGTTGAAATCGAATCTATACCTACTAATATAGTAAATGCGAAAGTTTGGATGGATGTATTGATTGATGGATGGATGGATGGATGTTTCGTTTGTCACTCAATCACGGCAGAACGGCTCTGAACGGATCTGCATGAGATAGATTATTGTCTGGATTAGATTAAAAAGTAGCTTCGGTGCTACTTTTTATTCCGGAAAATTAAGGAGTTCCCGCGGGAACCAAAAAACCTCAATTCACGCGGACAAAGTCGCGGGCATTAGCTACTTAGTTTTTATATAAATACTACCTGTGAATACTATTAATACCCCGGAAGTACCTAGGTGCTGAACCATAAAAGGAAGTTGAAATAACTGTTCCTAAGACAGGTCGAGAACTGGAAATGTTACTAACCTTACGTTATAGTTATTCTCGCCTTAGTACCTACCTGGTATATATTCTATCTTAGTCCAAACGAAAGTAAGTAGGTATGTACCTATTTTAAGTTTCTTCAGAAGTTTAGACGATTGTTTTTACCATTGGTTTTTACAAGTTAAGAGAGGTTGTAGAGGTAATCAAGTTATTAGAAAGAAAGAAAGAAAAAACATTTTTTTGTGGCACAATGCTGTGAATTACTTAAATTTTAAGTAATTCACAGCATTGTGCCACAAAAACCAATACCATAAGGTAAATGTTACCCTGGCGCCTCCAGTAGACCGTAGCAGCACCAGCAGTACCAGCAGTAAACTCATGATCAAGTCATAGAAGCACCATGATAACGCTTAAGCCATGTGTACGCGATTTAGCGTTCCAGTACGATGCCTTGTAGAAACCAATAGGGGGTACGGGTATAACATAACTGCTATGTTTAAAACCTAAGGCATATCTGAGGTATATTTAATCATATCTCGTAAGCAAAATTCTACGAAATCTGATATTTTTTTGGTTAATACTAAGAAAATAATTTACCAACTTGCCCAATTTTACAAGAAATTTAGTAAGTATTCATAAATATTTCAAAATATGAAATTCCCTCTCAGTACAGCTCCATTATTATAATAAAAGGATATTCTCGTTTATTGCTATTCGAAAGTCTGCCCACTATCTGTCCTATAAATCAAGGAAGCATCCGGGTTCGTCGTGCTATCCAGCTTGTACCTACTTTCAGCTATACCATAATATAGGTAGAACCTAGGTGTCCTAACGCTAGGTCATCGACCGCCTCCAGCCTCAGAGGCTAGATTCGCAGGATACGATAAACTTCAATAGTGCATTGGTTGTATACGGTTCACTACCTTGTCTTTAGTTGTTAGACGGCAGGGAAATTCAATATTCAGACGCAGATAATTTCTTTCCTGTTAGCTAAATCAAGATTTAGCCTTAGGAACCAAATTTAACTAAGTACTTATTTACGAGTAGCTATTTTATTTTTATTTTTCACCTTACAACAAGCCTTCTAAAGTTCTAACAAGTTCTTTTTCTAGTGAGTAGGTACTTACTTCCCTTTGACTTTAGTCTATACTAAACTTACGTAGATGAGTAGAGATGTCTATTATTTTGTGCTTTGGCTTTGTAAGTTTATACCTATCTTATGTTTGTACGTAGATACAATCATTGTCGATAGAATGCTGATTTTAATTTAGAGAGTTTTATTATTTTTAACAAAACTTAATTACCTACCTATTAGGTACATAGTCGACTCGAACGATCTTTCGAACGAATTTTTTTATCACGACACTCTAAGTATAGACCAATCGAATTTTACCAATGACTATGGCATAATTGGCGTATAATACCGAATCGACATACATCACCTATATACACCACCTATATATATGATCTGTAGGTACAAATGGTCGTTACTCGTTAGTAGATAAGTACTTTAAATTTATTTTGTGGCAGTCTGTGGCAGTATGTAGAGTTGCAACAAAACAGGACAAACGCATAGCATGATGAGGCATTAATCATAATGGTTCATCTTTGCATCAACTTACATAGGTGTTATAACTTATTCTTACACTTTTACATCCCACATACCTAGTTAGACTTTATTTCTGTGTAGTTATGGTTTAAATAGAGTTCGTACTTGTATTCAAAAATAAGATATAATTTATGGTTTTGCTGAAGACATGTTGAAGATAACTATGACTTACAATGTGTCAATACGACCATACTTAATTTTGTTCAGAGTGGCAGGCGGAATGTGAACAATTACATTCCGCAGATAACTGCGCGAGACTCTTCATATTATTATTATCCTAGCTCTTTTGCTTTTCCGAGTTCGAAGATAGATAGATAAATTTCTTTTCTCAAACATGCATGGAAAATATTGTCATTATTTTGAAAACAGAACACTACGAAGTATCGAATTTTCGGACAAAGAAAATCAAATCCATTGCAGGAGCGTTTTTTGAATTTGGAACTTTACAACGCTCCTGCAATGTTGTATGAAAAGGCGTGCTGGGATTATTTGAATCTATTTGATCGGATCTCTTTTGTCATTCTTGGCATACCATAGTCTCTTTGCTTAGTACAAATTGCGTTTACGTGGCTGTATAGCTTAGCTAGTTCAAACTCATACTCGACCTCCAATTGCCTATTTCCCGGCCTTTGCAATAATGTACTAGGTATTATTGCACACACTTAGAACAAAGACAATAAACAAAAAGGTTAAAAAATTAAACAGAAAGGTGCAAAAGCGGTCTTATGGCTAATGGAATCTCTTCCAGACAACCTTTGGGGAGAGGAGATTTTCAAATTGTTTCCAACGTCTCAGGCTACCGATTGACGCAAACACCTTCTGGCTAACCTCAGCGATTTGCGGGACCCAGGATAAATAGCTGTCGATATAATTAAATGCTAATGTCCAGGGTAGTTGGGCCGAGGCGGATGCAGGGAGGTAAATTGCTTCGTATGATCTTTTCAAGCTGCTTAGACCCACCTAATAGAGCAGCTATACTTGAGATTTTTGTGGGTCCAAGTGCTAATTTGGTTCAAATCCCGGTTGAGGTTTTCTATGGCAATGTGGATATCATGGACATGTGCAGCTGTCTAAACTTGAAGATCACCAGAATAGAGGTACCTAATAGGAAGCTTACGTCAGAAACTTAAAAAAAAATCCTCATTCAGTCAAAATGATTTTCCGGGCATCACCACACTACGTAAACTTCAATCGATTGATAAATCAATCTTAATTGAGGATCAATGTGCCTTTTTAATGTTCCAGGTTGTAACCATGCAGCGGTTAACCCGCTAATTGCGCATTTAAACGATCAATCCCGGCCATTTAAAACAAACATCGCAAATTGAATGCGAGTAGCAATTCGAGTCCAATTACTATTTTATCGTTTATCTCCAATGAGTGTTTCATTTTCACGTGCATTGCAATAAAATTGTCGCATTGTATAGGTTACTGGGTAATTGATTAATGTAGCATCGATACGGCCTTATCGCGGATCGCAGCTTACGCACAATGTCCAATAAAGAAGATGATTTTATCAGATGCTGTAAATGAATCAGTGCAGACTGCAGTGGAGTTTGCGGTTCGGGGAACATGATGCGATTAGGTTTGCTTGTTTTATTTAGGTACTTTATACATTCGTGTATTGAAGTAGGCAACATACAAAACATAGGTAGTGTAGGTATATTTAAATTTAATTTCTTAGTTAAATAATATGTCATATTTTGTTTTTCTCATTAGTCCTGCGCTATTGGGTTTCCCTAAAGATGAACCACATACCTACAATCTGCAGGTTTTATGAATAGGTACAGTACCTATTTATAATTATTTTGTACAGAATAGTGCCCCTTGCTTGAACTAGGCCTCGCAATTCCTTTGAATTCAGGATTTTTTTCATTTTTAGCAACTTACAATTTGAGTTAATATTGAGTTTTGAGAAAATTGATAGACAAGGTCTGACTGAGGACTGATAAATATTATTAGTAGGTACTTTATAGCTACCTGATATATTATATAATTCTTCATCCGCATGGATTTAGTTTTTGTTTTCCGGGATAAAAGTATCCTAACTTAGAGTACCTACCTACTTCCCCATGTGAAACCCTATTTCTGTAAGTACAAAATTTCATCAAAATCGTTTGAAAAGATAGGCCGTTAAAGCGTAGCAGGCAGACAGAGAGACAGGCAGACACACTTTCGCATTTATAATACGTAACTAGGTACTAGTAGTTCGCCCCGAACTGAGACCTCGCGGTATCCATAAGATACCTAGTTTAAAGTTAACTATAGTTAAAGTAAATAGTTATAATATGTAATAGTTAACTTGCGAGCATGTCTAGATGCGCGCTCATCTTTACGTTCATAGACATCAGTAGGTACTATCAGTAGACTATTTTTTTATTCCACGTAAGATGGTGCTAACGTCTATTATTTATTGTAAGCACAAACGAATAAACTTTTACAGAGCGCCGTCTATTGACATCATTGTGAAGTTCTGTTAAAAATATTGAAGCTCATTAAAAATTAAATAATTTCGTTTCCTTATAATATTTATCTAATTTTAGTATTTGTTGTTCAAGTACAGGTTATAATTCAAATAATTGATCAAGTTTCAGGCTCAGCATTTCAGAAAATTGAGAGTTCTGAGGTCAACTTTGGACGTTAGAAAATCTTCACTTTGAAAGCCCCCCATGTCGTCAATTTAAGGGGAAAAATTAAAAAAATATACTTTTGGACTCGGTTCCTAATTATCTTTAAAATGATATACCGCAACCCTTTGTAACGCTATAGAAAATACTTTACTTCGCATTCGCTTCTATGAGAGCCCCCCTGAAATAAAGATTTTTATAACTTTTTAAGCTATATTCGGCTGGAGGCCATCGGTTTACATATTATATTTAAATTTGAAGTAATTACGTTCAGTAATTCAGAAGTTATAAGGCTCTGACAGACGGACGGACGGACGGACGGACGGACGGATGGACGGACAAGTGCAAATTCACTCAAGTAGACTCAGAGACCTTCGCTTCGCTCATTGAATTAAGTATGGATAAATGTACCTAGAATGCGATTAAACCAATTTACAGTCCATTACTTACAGTAAAAGACATCATAATATTTAAATTTCCACTGGTTCCACATGTTTATAACATGGTATTTTATTGTTAAATCTGCACTCCACGTATTTGTTTATGCAAATATGGTGATAAAAAGGTGGTCCAGACACTATTTCAGTGAAGTCGCACCGATAAAAGGTGTGTAAAAGGTAATCCTAAGGCAAGGTAAAAGTTGTTTACGAGTGGCGTTGACGCAACATTGGTGGATCCCTCCCTATTCAATGATAATTTCATAAATTGCTTACATTACAGTCTCATATCAGCATGGAGAACGCTGCATCGGATCTAGGGAGTTCACAGACATGACCGTTGTGTTTTTTATCAGTTTTCAGATTTTATTACCTACTAACTATTATTTGTTTTGTTTTAGGCATATTTATCTACTTACTAGCTGATGTCCGCGACTTTGTATACGTGGAATAAGTTTTTTAATTGCCACGAAAACTTCTTAATTTTTCGGGATAAAAAGTCTTAGATATCGCTCTCCGGTCCTCAACTATACCCAATACCCATGCAAAAAAATCACATCGATCCGTTGCTCTGTTGTGGCGTGACTGAAGAACAAACCAACAAACTTTCGCATTATTATTAAGTTCATCCAAAGGGTCCATATTCTCATTCATATTTTAATTTAACCCAGCTGTGTTCCTATTGGGTCATCAATCACTTTATTGTTTGGTATTATTTTCTTATAAGAATTGCCGTCGCTACTTAATTGACTTTTGCAGTATCTATGCAGCTGTTCTGAGGTCTAATTAGAAAAGGGTTTCTACTGTCGAAAAATATTTTGATTGGAGTAAGTAGGTAGGTACATTTTGCCTGAGAAATTAAATATTCGATTTTGCCTTTCGGTATACTTACATTTCCGAACAAAATGTCTTATATCATCATTATGACG
This sequence comes from Erebia ligea, assembly GCA_917051295.2. Classification (NCBI taxonomy): domain Eukaryota; kingdom Metazoa; phylum Arthropoda; class Insecta; order Lepidoptera; family Nymphalidae; genus Erebia; species Erebia ligea. The sequence goes on along the minus strand of OU785233.1, from coordinate 7,752,455 downwards.
TTATGGTAACCATTTAATTTCAAATGCTTAGCTCTGCTGCAGTTTCGTAAAATGGATATTTTGATAATCGTTAAAGTAGGCAAGATACGATATAAATAATCTCAAATTTCTGTATCCAGCGATGTAAGTATATTGTACCTAGAATGTAGGCATAGGTGATAGGACCTTGCTGGACAAAGAGATTGTGCTAAATAAAAACTAAGACAAAAAATTTAGACAGTATTTTATTTGGAGCAGAGAGCCATTGCAAGAGCTCTTGTTAGGCGTCTTCTCAAACGAGCTGCAGAATGGTCGACCCGTGCTGTTTTAGAATATATTTCGCACTCCGCTACCACTGTAGAGTTGCATGACTCCTGTAACACAAGACTGTTGTTTAGTAAAGCAGCAATCGTGCTGAGAGTCGCTAAATTATTGTAATTCCTCTTGTATTTAAATAACCTCGCAGCATCTTCTCACGACTTCGTGCTAATCGAAATTAAATATTCTGCACGAACTTTCCTATGTTACATTTACAAAATTTATAAGTAATAGAATTGCATAGATACCTACCTTTTTCAATAAATTAAAAAAGATAAGAGCTTTTTGTCTTAAAAAACAAGATTACCAGTCTGAAGTTAACTGTTCACAGGAAAAAATTGGTTTGGTAATATTCTTGTCATTTATACAAATTGATTAGTGATGTTAATATTGGTTTATTTTACCTTGTAATGGTTGAGTTGCACTTCGTTAAAGGGCGCCGACCATCCAGCGATGCCCGCCGCTCCGAGACTTGCCAAAGGATAATGATTAAATGCTGTCAGCACTCTCTTTGTAAGCATAAAGCTTTTGCTGTAATGTCCTATAGGGCTAATAACTGCTGAGCTAACTATATGACTTGCTAGTTTAGATATTGGCATTTCTTTGCCACATACTGGTTTATATTTGTGTATAGTATCGATTGCATTTTCGTAATCTAATTCATTTTTAAGACTAGTATCATCTATTAATTCAATTTGCTCCAATTCTACATTTTCACTATCGTTTATTCGTACATCGTCCCGCTTTATATAAATCCTACTGGAATTTGTATGTTTATTAGATTTGTAGTTGCGGACTTCTTGCAGAAAGTCGAAGAAGAAAACGTTTCGAACTAAAATTGCAGAATATCGGTTTGAACTCCAACCTTGATAAGTTAATCTTTTCAACAGTTCAGTCCAAGTGTAAGCTATTTTTGGTAATAGTATTTCGTCCACGTCTAGCGGAACAATGAATTTAGATACTCTAAGATTTCTGTACAGACAATCATTGTACGTTAAAATATGGTCTCTTCTCCTCTGCCATAGAGATCTTTCAGAACTATATTTAATAGGAACATGAAATAAACGGACAATGCCCTGCGAGCGATAACGAAGCAACACCTCTTCGCTTTCCTTACTTAAGCTATCTATATACATATCAATCATATCCACTCCAAGCAGCTTATTTGTCTCAACCCATTCAACCAAATTTTGTGATATATCTTTTTGAAAAGTCATATCTTTTACGCATATTGTGAAGGTTCTTTCATATTTGTATTTAGTATTTGAAGGTGTCAGAATTAATCCGTTTGAAGGATCTTCGCATGGTTGGGTGACAACGGATACAATAGATGCATCAGTTAAAGCCTCAGTCAATGGACAAGATAGTAGGAGGGGTGTAACAACTTCGGATTGACTATTATCCCATTCATGCCACCATATTTCTTGTGGTTTTGCTGCAACAACTTCTACTGCATATTTGTTCGTATCCATTGAGCGTGTTTGACAGAACAACGGCCCCTCGGATGATACGTTGCGACCTGCGAACAAATATTATGAATTTATGAATTATGCTATTAGATCCATACATTCGTTTTTATTTATTATCCTCTAGCCAAAAACAAAGACGTTTAAAACTATAAGAGGCATGTATCGCATTCTTTTAAAGAAAAAAAGGTGAAATTTGAACTAAGAATGATAACCAAAGATTTAACGTTGAATTTTTACGAATCAATAAAAAATCTGTTATTTTGTAATATTACTTAGAGTGCAGAGAAAGGCACTAGTGGCACACCGCGTAGGTTGAAAATAGTTATTTATCCGAGCTATTTTCTTGTGATCGCATCGTTCAGGACCGTCATTACAACGGTTCTTCGATTGCCGTCTGGATGACACTTCCTACTATATAATATATCAAACAGTAAAGCATAAACGTACTTGACTCTGACCCATCAGGTATAATAAGTAGATGCTTTTAGTGTTTCAAAGTCAATATTTTAATGAGCAGGTACAGACAGATTCATAAAGGACAGCGACTAGGAGCACCTAGCATGTACCTACCTACGGGGTACCAAAATATTTTTATTCCTATTATCTAAACAAATGCTTTGCTTGAGTTTACATTCGATAACAATAAATAATTGGTTCCTACAGTTGTTTCTAGATAACTAGCTGTTGCCCGCGACTTCGTCAGCGTGGTTTAAGTTTTTTTGATTCCCGCGGGAACTCCTTAATTTTCTTCTTATTAGTATGATGTAGATGTTTGATTTTGGTATAAGTATTTGCCAAAAAATTCTAAAATCAACTTAGCACTGTATACCTACACAAGCAAGAGTGTTCGCTCGATATTCGCCAGATCACGAGGTTTGCTATGACGTGTACATAATACTAAATGAATACAAAATGTTTCATGAGTATGAGTCATGACGTTAAACTCCACAACTTTCACGTTCCGACATCCGATCCATTGTAAAAAAAGCAGCACCGCGGTTTTTAATCTGTCACTACTATAATATTATAGGGAGAGAAGTTTATCTGACCCGGGGAAGAATCCACACGATGCAGGCCCGGCGCGGACACCTTGGAGTGACAAATGAGTGTAAACTTATCTCACTCGTGCGTTCATACTGTGATGCTGCACGATCACGTCATGGATTTTGTTTTTTGCTACCGGATAAGGTATTGCGAACAGATTTCTTTTAAATTTTAAACTCTTTTGTGTTTCATAATCATTTTTGTTTTCCTGTTTTATAAGCCAACACATGAAATCTACGTGTGTTTAAATCACAACATTGCTTAGCTTTTTTAAGCTACAAAAAATGTTATGGCGCGGTGATGGAGTCCGAAATGGGTGCATTATTTTATTCGTTTATCTTAATTAATTTTAATAATAATAATATGTTTGCTACTTAGATTTATTCTAAGGTTTGCTATTAATAGCAACAAACAATAATTACTGTTTCTAAATACCTACTCTACATATTCTTGTAAAGGTTTTATAGGTTGATTTTAATTTTGCTGTTCTGGTGATTCTATCAGTTAGCTAGGTACTTATTAAGTCGAGTATATAAACTCACTGATGGATCTTCCGGGTTAGGAAATGGGAACTTATAACTGCTTTACCTTTCTTAAGACTAGACGTGTATGCTATATTCATCACCGCATCATTTCAGATGCCTCAACGCTCTCTGTGACATAGTTGCATCACACAATATGCCTACCCATTTACATTTGAATGAGCCAAGAACCATGACTATCAATATTTCATTCTGTATAATAATTAGTCTTTTTATAAAGGATCGATGATCTTGCCAGCATAGCCTTTTTTTGGTACTGAAATAAAAAATCACTAAAGCATAGCTTGCATATAAATTCTTATTGCAGGGCGTTTAAAGAAATCGTCGCCGCCACTACAATATGGAAGAGTGGGTTGGGATGACTTGCTCGTAAAGGAATTCGCACGACGCGGTGACAAATGATAGTGAACTTATCTGATTCGTCCTTTTGATAAAATATGCTTCACAACCAGTTCTTTTTTGCTACTGTTCTGTTCTTAAGTAAAGTTTTTCTGGGATTATAAAGTTTTTAAGTTAAAGTAAAAGTTAACACATGTTTCGTTAAGTTGTAATGAACGGACTATTTATTTTTATTTTTACACTTAGGTTTAAATACGTTTTGATTATGGTGTCATCAGCAATACGAACCAGCGCGATGAGAATCAGATGTGATTGCGCTGTTTGACGGATATTCGACTCTTTTGGCTTAATTTTTATTTGCAGGGACAAGACTTTAGAGATCTAGAGAACTATAAGAGTAATTTAAGTTACTCCTCGTGAAAACAAAGGGGTTTACTCCCTACGGAATTTTAAAATAATGATGAATTCGGGAGGACGAAGGAGCCAAGTAGATGCGGGCAACTATACTAGTTATAATAAAATCAAAAACATAAATTACATAGACACGTTCTCGGCTAAAACATTTAAAAACAAACTACACGCACCTCCATGCAAAAACACTACAATTCCTCACTGCGTCCAGTGGAAACAAAACAACTGTGTCCGATCTAAATAAATGGTCCAGGCAAGCGCTTAAAACAAGTCTTATGTGAGGTGTTAATAAATGTCCTGTGCTAATGCGTTGGACAATTGTTTAATTACAGCGTTTTTTATATCTCCCTCATATTTAATTGTTTTTGTACAACATGACTTGCTTTAGTGGAAATAGTAGAGCTGCAACAATAGTTTTAAATGTAGAGACATCTACTCAGATGGGTAATTTAACAATTTAAAAAAAACCTGAGACACAATGCGCAGCCGTAGGTATCCATATTCCATAGTATTTATCGTAATCTTTCTACTCCTACTTTTCATACATTTCCTTAACTTTTATAGAACTTGTAATGAAGGAGCTGTTTTAAAAGTTCACACTCAGAAACACAAGGAGCTATGCCCCTGCAGGCACGCTTCGCAATCACGACGTGCTGTTGTAAACATTGCATCAAACAGAGCTACCAAGTTTATGAACTAGAATATAAATAAAGATCTAGGTACTAATATAAACTGCAACTCGTAAGTAGACGCGTATAGGTATACAAGCGCGTTCAGAGTTCCGCCGTGTCGTTGCCGTTGCGCGTAGAGTGTGTCTATGATAATCTTTACCGTAATTTTTCAGGAAGATAAAATCGTGGATACAAATTATTGGATATTGAATTCAAATTTCAAACATGCATCTTACTGCTTGTATCTAAACATCTTCATTGGATAATAGGCAACGAATACGTATTCGTATCTCGTAATTTTTACCTATTCCTATTTCGGCGCCTAGCATTCCACCGTGTGATTTGAGCTTAGCTTTGGTGCATAATTTTTATTAAGACCTCAACAACTACCTGCTAATTAACTATTGCCCGCGATATGTAATTAAAGAATGAAATTCTTTTTCCCTTTGCTGGTTGGCAGTCTATAAAATGTGTAGACCTACGTTAATAATGTCATGTGAATAATGTATGACGGTAGGTTTTATTTTAATTAAGCGACAGTGCATCTTGATGCGCTTGCGCCTGAGGGAGTATTAATAATAAAACTTGTCAATGAGGAACTTTCCAGCCTACGTTCCTTTAAAATATCATAGGTGGCGCTTTTATGCACACTATATAAGTATATGAGAGTGCAAATGAGGCGGTATGTACCTTAATCTAATGCTCTATGGCCTGACGCCCTTTGCTCGGATTTTTTACAAAGAAAACTACTCATGTCAATTTATGAAATTTTAGGCCAGGCACTCACTATTTCGTTTTGCGATACGGTTGTGTGATTTCGTCGAATTAAATTTATATCTTTCGGATTTATATCGAACTGCGCGAATTTGGACTCCGATTACCACTGTATATGAAGACCTGGCTATAACATTTGGATACCGATTCTCCTGCATATTATAGACCTGGCTACGACATTTGAACACCGATTCTCCTGCGGATTGAAGACTTGGCTACGCTATTTGGACACCGATTCTCCTGCATATTGAAGACCTGGCTACGATATTTGGATACCGATACTCCTGGATATTGAAGACGACTAATACTAGTGGTCCGCCCCGAACTGAGACCTCGCGGTATCCATAAACTTTTACAGAGCGCCATCTATTGACATCATTGTAAAGTTCTGTTAAAAATACTGAAGCTCATTAAAAATTAAATAATTTCGTTCCCTTATAATATTAATCTAATTTTATTATTTGTTGTTCAAGTACAGGATTCAAATAATTGATCAAGTTTCAGTCTCAGGCTTTCAGAAAATTTAGAGTTCTGAGGTCAACTTTGGACGTTAGAAAATCTCTACTTTGAAAGCCCCCAATTTTCGTCAATTTTAGGAAAAAAAATTAAAAAAATATATTTTTGGACTCTATTCCTAATTATCTTTAAAATGATATACCGCAACCCTATGTAACGCTATAAAAAATATTTTACTTCGCATTTGCTTCTATGAAATAAAGATTTTTATAACTTTACTAGCTGATGCCCGTGACTTCGTCCGCGTGGATCGAGGATTTTCGGTTCCCGCGAGAACTCATTAATTTTCCAGGATAAAAAGTAGCCTATATGTTATTCCAGGCTATAATCTATCTCTGTGCCAAATGTCATCCAGACCCGTTCAGCCGTTGGGGCGTGATTGAGTAACAAACATCCATACATCCACACATCCATACATCCATCCAAACTTTCGCATTTATAATATTTATTTGGTAGTAGGTAATAAAATAAAAAATAAAAAAAAACTCAAGATGAATTCACGTAACACACTGATAGATACACGAAATTGAGCTCTAATTTAATGCTGTTATGGTTTATTTTACTTTGACGCCGCACTTTTACGATTTGATCGGCCATTCTTACATAATCGGGGGCTGTTCTATAGCAGAACATGAAGATAACAATCATGCGGCCAATATGTATAAAGAATATTTTTTATTGACTTTTCGAGTGGCTGCGGATGGACTTCATCACTTTATCTCATCAAAATGTGCTTCAGAGATGAGAAAAAATATTTCAAATATTTATTCGATGCAAACACGAAAAACTGCAAAACAAAAAAGTGAATGACTGGCCTTAGTTTTCTTCGTAAAAATCCGAGCAAAGAGCATAGAGGTACTATACCACCTCATTTGCACTCTCATATACTTGTCTTAGATAGTGTGTATAAAAGCGCCACCTATGATGATTTAAAGGAACGTAGGCTGGAAAGTTCCTCATTGCGCCACCTAGGTATGCCGTAGAATAGTGATGGGCCACTGCAGTTCTTTTGCATTCAGTACCAATAAAAAATTGTGTTAAATACCAGCTAAAGCTTAGGAAATATGACGCTGTAGAAACAATAGAAAAGATTTTACAAGAGTTACTAAGTTTGAAATTATTGATCTTAGATTTTTAATGTAGGATTGCACTGCAAGGAACCTTAATCTTGCTGCAGGGCCTAAGTAAAATAATTTTTTTTTCATGGTATTGTGGTTTAAACACTATCTATAGAACTATCGTTATAAATCCATGATTCTCTAGATATCTATCAGATTAGGCATCCCGGTCTAAGTATCTACTCAATGAACCACCAATAGGTGAAACCTATTAAAATTTATAAAGTTTTATTATCTTTGTTCAACTCGAATTTTAGTAGCCCATCACTACCAGACGTGGTACGTAATAAAAAATAAAACGTTCCATTTCTCATATTTTACCCAGGTGTTTTCGAATGCAGTTGTCGAGCACCTTGCTATGCCTGTAACCACCCTGTAACAGATGAAGCTAAAAGCTCAAATAAAAGAAACTTTAACTTAAATATCACTAAGAAAATACGCGCCGAATTCACAACCTCCTTTGAAGCCGGCTAAAAATTTAAAATACCTCTTTACTATTTGCCTAGATACCTACCTACTTATTCATATTCCAAAGGTTTTTGTCCTTTATGTTCCTCCGTATATTAAGTGTGGGTAAATGAAAACCCTAAAACAGGCTAGTGTTTTTTTTTTAAAATTGACCTAATTAATATTTAACCACGGGAGTAGGTTTATGCAAACTACTCGAATAGAACTCCTTGTCTGCTATAAATTGCTTGACATTTATAACTATGTTGATTATAACTACAGTTACTATAAATGTACTGCTCTTAACCTGTTTAATCATACAGCACGTAGAACTCAGCGTTATCTTTACAGTTTTCTTAATTCAATTCAATGCTAAAAGGATCTGCTAAAATGCAGCGAAAGATTTAGATAGATATGCTGCACTTTGATGTTGAACCTCTTTATTTGTTTATTTTATTTGTCCGCAAACAAAACACCTATGTAACTATATACACTATTGGATAATGATCGACACTATGTAAGTAATAAGTGTTGAAAAACTTGACTTTTTAAATCAATTCGGTTCTATCTATTAAGAGTCTAGCCTCCAAAGAAGATGATTTACATACATGATTTAAAAGTCATAAACAACAGCTAAAAACTAACGCTCGGATGCTAGTATACTGCCATCCATCCAGTCTAAGACACTCGTACCAACCTATATGGTTGGTACGAGTGGTGGAAATTCCTTATTAAATAGGTTTTTTTGCTTTCGTTAAGATCTTAAAGTTTTATGAAGCAACTAATGGGATTTAGGTTGGAGCACATACCTATTATTAATTATCGAAGAATTTACTCGAAGAGCATGCCTACCATTATAAAGGTAGAGTAGGTATGTCGTGATTGTCCACAGATGGCAATGTTAAGAATGCTCCTACTGACCGTGAAAATTAGCAAGAATGCGTATGTAGCGTTGCGAAGTCCTATCATCGTAGTAGGCAGCATACAGCGAGACCGATGTCCCCCTTACTTGTTGCCACGAAGAGCTATGGGGGATAGGCGACCAGGTACTGTTCTGAAAAGTAAAAACAAAATAATATTAAAAATATGTAGTTGGTAGGTAAGAAGGTAGGTAGATATCTACTTATTTAGTCTAGTGGGTGGCTTCTGCCTTGGCAAAGTCATTGCCAAGGCATTGCCGCTGAGGCATTTTTAGCGTTCTTGTAATAATGCAGCATAGAAACGGATTTTTTTTTTTTTTTTTTTTATTTATTTATTTGATGCCTTTTAAAAAAAACTAAAATTACACCACAATTTTACAGACCAAAGCACTAGACCAAAAACAGAGGCTGGCGTTTGTAATTTGCAGCCCAAATAGACCGAAGTCTGCGTTAGGGCTGACAAAATGATGGCTTACATTTAAATATACCTGTATGAGTAAGAATGACGAAAAAAAAAAAAAAATTTTTAATAAATAGGTTTATATTTTAGATTTTAATATAACTCATATAAGGTTTCTAGTTTTAATTATCTATTTTATTAAATACATTTAATTTTTTTTTTTTTTTTAATAAATACATAATATACCTACATAATATATTATAAATATAATACACAACTTGCAATGAGTTTAAGTTCAATATAAAGTTTTTTAAGAATAGTTAGAAAAGTTTGTGCAACAGTGTTAAGTCAGATACCTACTAAGTTTGAACTATAGGTAGTTCGATTGTTAAAACAAAAATTACAGGATAAGATGTTCTAGATAATACTATTATTATAACTTCTTTCAACAGATCTTGTCATAAAGGCTTTTAAATTCTTCAGATGAGCAATCTAGGAGAAATTTCTTTATATTAGATTTTAGTTTATTCTTTAAAGAAGGGTGCTGGGCACATAGAATTAAATTAGATGTCTCTGTAGGAAGATTGTTAAACAGTTTCGGGGCCGCAGCTGTAAAATGCCTACTTGTGAATCCAGACGTTCGTAGGGGAATTGCACATCTTTGTTTCCTTTCCCTAAGGTGACTGATAGTTCTCTCCAGAGGAAAATTGTCAATATATTTTGCCATGTACATCGCTAATTGCCATATATATATTTTTCGTGGGGTTAGTACTTTACTTAGCTTAAACAATTCATCCGTAGGAAATCTTCGATTTTTTCTTAATATGATTTTGAGATTAAGTTTTTGAGCCTTATTTAGTCCGTCCAATAAGGTTGATCCACATGAACCCCATGCTATAATGCCATACAAAATTAGTGATTGAGTTAAAGAACTATACACTCTTAACAATAGGTTAGTACTCAAAATATTTCTCAGATTATTATATATATAACCTAGGCTTCTGACTTTCTTAGTCAGCATATCCACTTGCTTATCCCACCTTAGATGTTGATCAATGATGATCCCAAGGTACGTCGTACTATCGGTAAATGACAGAGTTTTGCAATTTACACAGCTAGACATATTCAGACAGGAGTGAACTTGAATTTTCGGAGTAATCGTTGGAAGACCAGCACTAGTAGGGGAGAAACACATACATAACGTTTTATCTTCATTTAATGTTAGCAAATTACTGTCATACCACTCCTTAGCCAGGCGTAGACCATATTCGGCTTTTTGGATGACACTATCCCATGTCGGAGCTTTGAATAATAAAACAGTATCATCTGCAAAACATAATGATTTAGCGTCTGCCTGTCTGTCTGTAAGTAGCGAACAAAAGTCGTTAAGATAAATATTAAACAAAATAGGTCCTAAGACGCTCCCTTGAGGGACACCAAACATAATTTCTGATGAGTTTACAACGCTTACTTGGTTTTCAACCCGAACAAATTGTTTACGATTTTTAAGATAACTACTAAACCAATTTAGTGCATTTCCAGTAAATCCGTATATTTCCAACTTCCTTAACAATAATTTATGTGAAATAGTGTCAAAGGCTTTAGCTAGATCGATGAATACAGCAATTGTTTTATTTTTAGTTTCATGGTTCAAGACTACCTGCTTTGTTAGTTCCGCAATTGCATCACTGGTTCCCGTTCCCTCTTTAAATCCATACTGATTGTTACATAAGAAATCCGAAGTGTAAGCATTAATCCTAATTTTCATTATCTTTTCAATTATTTTTGAAGTAGTAGGCAAAAGTGAAATAGGACGGTAGTTCGACATAAAGTTAGTTGGTCCTTTTTTATGTAGTGGCATTATAATAGCAGTTTTTAAGGTCTGTGGAAATATTCCTGATTTAAAACTTAAATTTATCATAAACGAGAGTGGAGAAGCAATTTCATTATTCAGTAATCTTAAGATTTTCGATGTAAAGCCGTCATGTCCACAAGATTCAGTATTTCTTAAAGAACTTATGCATTTACTTACTTCCACTGGGTTTGTGGGTTTTAAATAAAATGTTTTGTAATGAGAATGAAAGAAACTAATTTTGTTACATAAGGATTGCTCTGTGGCACCTACTTTATTTAGATGCTTTTGTGCAAGGTCATGGCCTACTGAACAGTAAAAAGTATTCAGAGCGTTGGTTATTTTGTTTGGCTCTGTTGCAAAATTTATATTTTCTTTATTTATCAACATTTCTTTAATTGAGAATTTTTGTTTACTTTTCCGGTTAGAAGCTTCATTTAATAGTTCCCATACCTTTTTAGAATCCCCTGAGTATTTAAAAATTTTGTTTCTGTAGTATTTTTCCCTCGCATCTTTTATTATACGGTTACATAGATTTCTATATTTCAAGTAATTGCTTCTATTAATAGAATCATTAGGATATTTTTTAAGCAGTCTATATAGTTTATTTCTTTTTTGAATACACTTAAGTAGTCCATCCGTAATCCAAGGCTTTAATTTAACTTTAGAGCGAGGTATTCTTTTAAATGTAGTGTTATTCCTAATATGTGTACTGAGTATGTCATTAAATACTTGAAAGGCTAAGTCGACGTCTGTTTCCTTAAAAACTACATCCCACGATTGACTACTTATATCCTTAAAGAGCTGCTTGTAATCTATACATCGTTTCTGAAGAGGAGGTTTTTGCCTTTCAACATCAGAATTTCCATTATGTGAGTACACACTGCAAAGAGTAACATAGTGGTCGGTGATATCAGTTTTTAACACAGCAAATTTAGCAGTCTTGTTTTTGTTTAGTCTTACCATGCAGTGATCAAGACAACTATTGTCCCTGGTGGGTGCATTTATGCCAATTTCTATATTATGAAGAGTTAATAATGCTAAGTAATCGTTAGCTTGAGGGTGCACATTGCCAATAATGTTAATATTCGTGTCACCCATTAATACTATATTTCTCGAACGACCTATCTGCTTTATTTTATGATCCAGAGAATCTAGGAAGATCTCGATATTATAGGAAGAAGGTGATCTATATAGGGCAATTAAGGTAAGTTCATCATTTAAGTTTAGTTGTAAGCAATTTGCTCCAAAAACCTCCAACTCTGTACAGTTGTGAGTAATAGTATCTTTAATGAAAACCACGACACCATCATTTTGAACAGGATTTATCTTAGTGCAGTGCGAAATATAACCCGGCAAGCTGTGATTGGACACATGATGCTTGATCCTACATTCAGTATTAGATCGATGGGTTTGATAAAACTGATGCACCTAAATGATACAATACCATTTTCGGCTTAACGCATTTTTGACCTACACTGCTTAGTACCGAAATAGAGCATTTTCCTACACTCTGAATTTTTTGTCAGAAAATTATTCTATTGCTAACTATATTATATTTGGTCGTAAGTACCAAGTATTAGTAGTTTATGCAACTGTCATATAATGAAGGGTATTAAAACACGAGTGTGAGTTTATGAAACGAGCGCAGCGAGTTTCATAATAGTAACGAGTGTTTTAATACCCGTGTTATATGCAGTTGCATACACTACTTTATCTTCACTAATGCAATTTATCAAACAACAAAAGTAAAAAAACACATTGCGAAGCATTAAATTCACGCGTACGTGTATTGTCACAGTGAACTTGCCGCCATTAAAATCTAACCAATGAGAGCGCAGCTGCGCGCGCAGGGCCAATCAGGAGCGAGCGCGCGCTGTTCGTTTTTTATTTAATTGGCACAAGATCTTACCAAAGAGTTTTGCTTAAATTGAGTGTTTTGTTATCTGCGCTATAACAGTAGTAATTATAAGTCATGTATTGGAAACATAAGTAGAATGTTATAACATTAGTGTAGATAAAGGTATATATGTTATAGCGAATTCCATTATGCAGTAGGTTATAGTTATTTTACTAAAGAAATAATATTCACATAAATATTTCTGAGCAGATTCTATTTCTTATGGAGCCCCAACATTTTTCCTGACAATTAAGCACTTACTCTAGCCTATTATCAAAATAAAAAAGATATATACCGTACGCTCTCAACTGAGAGTGGCGCAAATTATGGTAATCGTTTACCTAATTGGGAAATTTGCAAACCGCTTCTACTAAGAATTGTACGAATATAGGTGTTCCTCAGTGCAACTGGAAAAAAAACAACATAAACTGCTTCCCACGTATTAAGTCCCATGTTTTCTTTTCATGCAGGGCAATATTAGTTGTAAAGGTAGGTATAATACCTTTTGTATTTCAACCGTTTTTGTAGACAGGTATGCATATAGAGCCACTTGTATATTTTCTATATTATATTTCTAATTTTTTTTTTGACTTTTCATTATAGGTTGAAAACAATACAATATAATATTATTTATATTTCTAATTGCCTATCAATATAAATTCTTTTTAGAAATATCTAGTGGAAATGAAAAAAAAAAGATAACAATCTTTTTAAGTGAGCCATCGTACCGGTTGGAATGCAGATGATAATTCACTCAGAAATTTCTAATGCATATGGAATCATAGTGGTTCCGAGTCTGACAAAAGCTAGTAAAAATAGTTTTTTTTATAAGTATAAATCTTTTTTCATGATGGCTTAGTAGTAAGTAGGTAGGTATAGCCGCAAATGTGCGTGTGCCGGTAGCAGTTACCTACAATTTAATATCTTAATACGATCGCCCCTTCAGAACGTGGTTAGCAGTAATTAATTTAAGGATGTGTCACTTTCAATGCATTCCGGCATCGAGTGTAGCCGGTTCATTTGCATAAATCGAGCCTTCGTTTGCTTCTACGGAGGAAAGTCACTGATTTATATACCAGCTTTTTAAAGAGAATCTACTTATTTTTCTTATATCGCCATTATAAATTCTACCCTGTAAAATAGCTAAAAGGTTCATTATAGCAAGTCTCAAGGCTTGAAACTTAAGACCTTTTGTTTTACAAAATGTTTCATGAGCGGAGTCGTGCTTGATTAGCTATTGTGCTTTCGAACGTGTCAAGTATTGTTTTATACTCTTTCTCTATTGAATAGGTTTACTTATTAGATCATCAAATGATATTTATTAGAGAAATGCGCCCTTACATTCACCGAGAACAAAGAATATGGGTGCAATTTGGTAGTAGGTATCCTCTTTTTGCGAGCTTAGAATATTGCCGCTTTGTATGCAAACTGGGGATAGGTATAGGAACCGGTTAGTTAAATTGTCTGCTCTGTATTAAAACTAGCGAATGCCTACGACTTGCTTGCTAGAAGGTTGTAGATCCTCAAAACAGTCAAAACCTACCTAACCTACTACTTAACTACTTTAACAACAAATAATAATTAGTTTCACTAAGTCATTATGCTAAGTATACAAGCATGCCATACCTAAAAGTAAAGCCATAACTCGAGTCTGTCGTTGACTTGAAAATTTAAATAGCATAAAACATTTAGCAATTTACAGCAATAATGTACACCATTATCGTAATTAAAACTCGATGAATTAACAACCTTCGTAATTGAATCATCTCACCAGACTCCAGAGGAACCAATTAGGTACGTGAGCTTAGGGTTCGCGTAGATCGATTACGCGTGCTATAATTCAATCCGGGACCTCTATGTTGTGGGTTGAGCATTTCTACTACTGGTCCGCGCAATAAAGGTCGTCAGAATGTCCGTATTACTTATATAATATAGCCTTTATTACGCTTCGCAGTCCAGCGTATTTTATATCTGAGCATTTGTTCCCAACTTTCTTCTTATTTCGTTCACTCAATTTTATTATTACAGATTCCCTGAGATCTTTATCCAGCTTTTATTTATTATAAAATTTATTGACTATATTTATATTTTATATATAAGGGACGTATAATAACAATCTGGTTTAAGGCGTGGATGGCTTACTCATAAAGTGTACTTAATGTGTGTGTACACGAGCGGTTGTGATTCTACATAGGTTGTTACAAGGCATTAGACTTTACAGCTATACCTACCCACTAGATTTAGTACAGTAGGTAGTAAAAATCGCCGAATGTTAATAAACTTTAAGCTTACAATAATACTAGATGATGTACACGACTTCGTCCGCGTGGATTAAGTTTTTTTATTCTTGCGGTAACTCTTCGATTTTCAGGGATAAAAATTAGCCTACACTGAGAAAAAAGACCTTCCGAAATACGGAAGGTATTACCGTCCCTTTTGACTCAGTAGGAAATTTACCTTTCAACTTGGAAGGATATTATTACCGTCCAAAATTTCCTTCCAAACAATGTCTGCCTTCTATTTCGGTGGGTAATACGTACCTTCCAAATTTCGGTCGGAAATTCCTACTGAGTCAAAAGGGAAGGTAATTTTTGGAAGGAAAATAAATGACGGTAAATACATACTTGGTCATATTTGTTCGGTAAATATAAATAACCTTCCAAACCTAGAAGACAAAATATTACATAACTAAGGCGATGGCGAATACGGAGCGGGCTTTTGCAAAATTATAGGCTTTCCAAAACGCCCTATCCCAGCAGGGGTCCGTATACCACCTATGAATTATGCTCTGCTATGCGCTTTCAATGAATGTCCCAACTAGGTGGAAGCACCATTTGCCACGATGCAAGTACCGATACAAGCGGACTTGGCGATATATATGTGTTTGACCGGCGCCACCCTATACCGCGAGCCAATATACGCGTAGCGACATCTAATGGTCGGGTCGGGTACTACATTCGGTGTTACAATTTCTATTTAATAAAACTTATTCGTTTTCCTTCCGATACCGAATTATTCCAATTTGTTTGGAGAGTTATTATCATCTAATTTAGAAAGATGTTCCTTGTGTTATTTTCTCCATATGTGATCCATCTAATTTGGATGGTTATTCTTTCCAGCGAGCCTTTCTAATCCCTTCGTTTTTGATGGAATAGTAATGTCACTTCATTTCCTACTAAATAAGAGGGTAAATATCCTTCAATTTCGGAGGGTAAATATGCGTTTTCCTTCCGACACTGTTCCTACCGAAAAATTATAATTGATTTAGAAGGATATTATCATCTAATTTAGAAGGATACTCCTTGTGTTATTCCCTCCAAGTGTGATCCATCTAATTTGGATGGTAGTTCCTTCCAGCGAGTCTTTCTAATCCTTTCTTTTTTGATGGAATAGTAATGTCAATTTATTTCCCACTAGTTAAGAGGGTAAATATCCTTCCATATCAGAAGTTTAGCTGCGTTTTCCTTCCGACAACTTTGGATTTGAATTCAGAAGGACATTAACATCTAATTTGGAAGGGTAAATTTGGGAGGAATTATTATAATGCATCCTTATTTAGTAGGAATATTTAGCTGGAAGGAAATTCCTTCTTGGTTAATTCCTTCCAACAAACTTCCTTCCTTTATGTTCTTCCGTATTAGACGGATAAAATTCATTACCTTCTAAATATCGGTAGGATTTTGGCAGTTCCCCGATTCAGAAGGTAATCGGTGGAAGGAAAATACCCAATTTTGGAAGGAATCGGTTTTAGAAGGTAAAAATCGGAAGGTAAACAAGGAAATTTTTCTCAGTGTATGTCCTTCCACGGGAGTCGGGACCTATGTTACCTAGATCAATAACCTATATTGTCTGTACCAAATTTTATCAAAATCGGTTGAAAAGTGTATCAGACAGACAGACAGATAAGTTAAAACACACAATAATATGGATTATACTTCACCTGAACATTTGTTCATGTTCAGTACCTACCTACTAACTACTTAGGTAGTCACTTACTATTTTGTTACATTTCTTAATAAAGGGCTCTAATTTTGGCAATCACTCATGATCAACTTAACGGAGTTTTGAAGAGTTTTTTTTTCAAGAAAAAAATTCATTAATCATAATATTACTCAATATGATAAACTCAATATGAATATCGATATGGTAAACGCAGTGTAGGACGACCTCCAGCTCGCTGGTCCGATGACCTAGAAGGTGGCGGGAAGCAGGTGGATGAGGAAGGCGGAGGACCGTGTTTGGTGGCGCGCTCTCGAAAAGGCCTATGTCCAGCAGTGGATGCATACAGGCTTATAGATGGATGGATGGATGGATTACTCAATAGTTATAATCACACTATTATTTACAGTTACGTCCCATTATGTAATGTATTAGGCTATATTACTTAAATCGCCTGTAGACAGTTAGGTACGACTTACGAGGGGCCTATTTGCAGTCCGAGACTTATTTTGCAACCAGCTGATGCCCGCGACTTCGTCCGCGTGGATATACCAAGTTTCATCGAAATAACTTGAGAAATGACGGACTTTTATACAAACTTTCAACCCCTATTTCACCCCTTTGGGGGTGGAATTTTGAAAAACTGTGAAACACGTATGTTTTCATTTCTAACCCGCAGCTCATATACCAAGTTTCATGGATATAACTTGAGAAATGAAGGACTTTCATACAAACTTTCAACCCCTATTTCACCCCTTCGGGGGTAAAATTTAAGAAAACTGTGAAGCACGTATTTCTTCATTTTTAACCGGTAGCTTATGTATACCAAGTTTCATCGATATAACTTGAGAAATTAAGGACTTTCATACAAACTTTCAACCACTCTTTCACCCCTTCGGGGGTAGAATTTCGGTATAAAAAGTATCCTATGTCTACCTCGTAGTATGGGCTCAAATCGTGCCAAGTTTTGTTTGAATTCATTCAGTAGTTTCGGCGTGATGCGCGGCCAAGATACAGACAGACAGACAGACAGACAGACAGACAGACAGACAGACAGACAGACAGACAGACAGACAGACAGACAGACAGACAGACAAAAATGAAAAAAATTACAGATTTGGCTTCAGTATCGAATAATGCGTGCCCTCCAAAAAAAATTTTCAAGATATCTTCAATGTACAGAATTGGACCTGTTACAGTTTTATTATAATTAGTATATATCTAAGAAGCTTTGATTGATAAAACCGCGAGTAAGCATTGTCGCGTGGTTGTGCTTAGGCTGACCGTGACTATGAAAAGGGGACGCGCTTTGTCTTGATCTGAGTTTTGTCAAATACAACAAGCAACGTGACTTGAAGCCCAGTCACGTTCGAAGGCTTTGGTTTAACATTTTAACGACGAATCACTCCTCTATGAAGGGGACAGTTATCTTTGCTACTAACCTATTTATTTAGCGCAAATACGATACGGAAGTAGGTACTTATGCGTAGTAACTACTATAGGTACTCTATTTATTTTGTCTTTAGATATAAATATGGTGTTTGCATATTATATAAAATACAGCATCTCTTATAGGTAGCTTGCTCTAACTGAGAGCAAACTGTGCTTACCTCAAATAAGTAATGCAAATGAAGTCGAGAGCTGGATCATGGAGCGAGTTCCACCTCCTCACTAGATCTTTTCGAGTATCATAAGTTTAACCGCTTATATATATATATATATATATATATATATATATATATATATATATATCACATTCCATAGAATTATACCTATCACCTATCCATATTCCACTATTCACTAGCCCTTTCGTCTCTACATCTTGGACCGAGCTGGGCAAAACATCAACGCTAAAAGTCTGAGTTACTCTGCACTTTTATATAATATACTACTCGTAGATATGATGCCCGCGGCTTCGTTCGCGTGGATTAAGGTTTTTCGATTCCCGCGGGAACTCCTTAATTTTCCGGGATAAAAAGTAGCCTATGTCCTTCCCCAGAATATAACCTACCTCTGTACCAAATTTCAGCAAAATCGGTTGAAAAGATGGGCCTGGAAAGCGTAGCAGACAGACAGACAGACATACAGATAGAAAGACAGACATACTTTCGCATTTATAACATTAATATAGATAGAGCGCGACCCGACAAAGCGTCGTTCTCAATCCGACGCGGTAGGCGGTAGTTTCGCGCGGAAGTTTTATTTTGTCACTCGTTACGTCTAGGTTCTAACAAATATTATTTATCAGCCTTAATTATTTAGGTACTTATAGGTAGTTGAACCATAAGCTATAAAATAATTATATAAAACATGTCGAAGAAAGGCAATAGTTATTTGTTATACAAGAGTGAAAAGTTGTTTTTTAACCGCGTGCTCAATTTTGATGACCGAGCAAGCGAAGGATTCTAAAATTGAATCACGAGCGGAGCGAGTGCTTCAAAAATTAGAATCCTGAGCGTCAGCGAGGGAATCAAAAGAGCACGAGGTGAAAAATCTTTTCACTCGAGTGCAACACGTAACTTTTCATCCCACCTCAGCGAGGAAATGACTAAATGCAAAAAAAAATCACAAGGTAACTTTTCATCCCACCTCAGCGAGGAAATGACTAAATGCAAAAAAAATCACAAGATTTCAATTCAATTCTGTTAATTTCTTCGTCACTAGAATCACTCATTTTAGGGTTTTCACTTATTTTCAATTTTCTTGTTTTAATCGGTTTTAATTTTAAACAATATGACGTGAAAGAAAATGGTGCGCGCAAAGTAAATTAAAAAAAAAACCGGCCAAGTGCGAGTCGGACTCGCGCACCGAGGGTTCCGTACAAACCTGTAGTAAGTTTTACGATTTATGACGTATTAAAAATAAAAATTACGTTTGTTGTATGGGAGCCCCCCTTTAATATTTACTTTATTGATATTTAATTATTTATTTTGAAAGGTAATATACAAGTTAATATTCTGTGAAAATTTGAACCGTCTACCTGTTACCGTTTTTAATATTGAGCAAAAAAATACGAAAAAACACGTTTATTGTATGGGGACCCCCCTTAATATATATATTTTTTTAATTTTTAGTATTTGTTGTTATAGCGGCAACGGAAATACATCATTTGTGAAAATTTCAGCTTTCTAGCTATCACGGTTTATGAGATACAGCCTGGAGACAGACAGACAGACAGACAGACAGACAGACAGACAGACAGACAGACAGACAGACAGACAGCGGAGTCTTAGTAATAGGGTCCCGTTTTTACCCTTTGGGTACGGAACCCTAAAAAGTACACCAAGAAGGTTACGAGTGTGAGTTTTTAACAAATTAAAAACGATTGTATGGAAATTCGGCACCATAGAGGTACAAGTAAATAGGTTTTAATGATGTTTTGAATTCACAAACTTCATAGACGAGTGATATTTACTAACGTGCACACGATGTTCTAAATTCAATTTACTTTATCCTCTAGAGGATAATAACGGCTTTTACCATCAGATATCGAAGAATAAAAATACTCTTTCCGAGATGGTGGGATGAAAAAAATATTATGACCTCATATTTTGTAGCAGTCGCGTTTCACACGAACAAAATGGCAACAAGTAAGTACTAATATAATTTAATCGACTGTAATGCTATATAATCAATTCCAAGCCCGATTTCATCTCCATTATCTAATTCTAATGGTATATTCAGTGCCGTAACTAGCCTTATAAGCGCCCGGTGCGAGCTTCTATGTGCCCTTGAAATGTTCTAATTTTAGCCAGATCCGAAAAGTCCGTATTAAACCTATTCTATATTTCTATATAATATTATAAATGCGAAAGTGTGTCCGTCTGTCTGTCTGCTACGCTTTCACTTCATTTTTAGGGTTCCGTACCAAAATGGTAAAATGGAACCCTTATGGTGCGACTTTCTCCGTCTGTCTGTCCGTCTGTCCGTCCGTCACACTCGATTATTTCAGTAACTACCGAAGCTATCGACATGAAATTTGGAATAGTTGTGTATATTAGTGGCCCAAAGACACTGGAATTAAAAAAAATTGGAAAATATTTTTGTTCTTATTTAAAACTAGCTGATGCCCGCGACTTCGTCCGCGTGGATACCAAGTTTCATCGAAATAACTTGAGAAATGATGGACTTTTATACAAACTTTCAACCTCTATTTCACCCCTTTGAGGGTGGAATTTTGAAAAATTGTGAAACACGTATGTTTTCATTTCTAACCCGCTGCTCATATACCAAGTTTCATGGATATAACTTGAGAAATGAAGGACTTTCATACAAACTTTCAACCCCTATTTCACCCCTTCGGGGGTAAAATTTACGCAAACTGTGAAACACGTATTTCTTCATTTTTAACCGGTAGGTTGTATACCAAGTTTCATCGATATAACTTGAGAAATGAAGGACTTTCATACAAACTTTCAACCCCTATTTCACCCCTTTGAGGGTGAAATTTTGAAAAACTGTGAAACACGTATGTCTTCATTTTTAACCCGCAGCTCATATACCAAGTTTCATGGCTATAACTTGAGAAATGAAGGACTTTCATACAAACTTTCAACCCCTATTTCTCCCCCTTAGGGGTGGAATTTTGAAAAACTGTGACACACGTACTTCTTTATTTTTTACCATAAGCCAAAATAAAAAGTTTCGTTGATATAACTTGTAAAACATTTTGAGAAACGAAGGACTTTCATACCAACTTTCATCCCCTAATTCACCCTTTTGGGGGTCGAATTTTCAAAAACTGTGAAACACGTATGTCTCCATTTTCAACCCGCAGCTCATATATCAAGTTTTATGGCTATAACTTGAGAAATTAAGGACTTTCATACAAACTTTCAACCCCTATTTCACCCCTTCGGGGGTAGAATTTCGGGATAAAAAGTATCCTATGTCCTACCTCGTAGTATAGGCTCAAATCGTGCTAAGTTTCGTTTGAATTCATTCAGTAGTTTCGGCGTGATGCGCGGCCAAGATACAGACAGACAGACAGACAGACAGACAAAAATGAAAAAAATTACAGATTTGGCTTCAGTATCGAATAATGAGTGCCCTCCAAAAAAAATTTTCAAAATATCTTCAATGTACAGAATTGGACCTGTTACAGTTTTATTATAAGTATAGAAGGGGGGAAAATCGGAGGGTTGAAATTTAAAAGTGAGATAACTGTACTGTGTGGGGTATCATACGAAAGGGTTTACTTTGTACATTCTAAAACAGGTTTTTAATTATTTTTAGTCATGATAGTTTTTGATTTATCGGGCAAAATGTCGAAAAAAAGTACCGTTCCCCCCCCCTTATCTCCGGAGTTTACCAATCGAAAAATCTGAAATAATTATGGTCAATAGGAATTTATGTATATTTTACAGGAAAACTATAGCCAATGCTCTAACTAGCATAGTTTTTTTGATATTAACAGTAAACCTCTACAAACAAAGTTAGTTTTGCGGTTCATTTCGTCTTGTTTTTAATACGTCATAAATCGTAAAACTTACTACAGGTTTGTACGGAACCCTCGGTGCGCGAGTCCGACTCGCACTTGGCCGGTTTTTTAAAATGCTATTTTTGGTTATTAAGCCCTGAAAAAGCGCGATTTTCGCCGATCCTTATGGAAATAGGTATAATTGTCGTCATATTTTGGCCAATTTACAAGTTTTACACCTATAGTAGGTAAGAAGCTATCTCGAGGACTCCGTCTATGCTCGGGTGAATGAATGTTCGTATGAAAATCAATTCTAGAGAAGTTTCTCTATTTAGCGCGAACGAAAATAAGCGGAAGAACTTTCTTTTATCATCGTCGGATCATTTTTACGCCCCTTCTGCGCCCTGTGTCTGGGCGCTGGCACCGCCCTAGTCACGGCACTGAGTACATTGTAAAAAAATGGATTGATACTTCTTTTAGATAATTACTTAAAAGGATAGGTAAAAGCATGACGATAAGTTTCTTTTTAATGAAATATTTTTGTTATTTTTTTGTATTTTTTGATAGGAACAGCTAAATATTAGTATAGGTCTATAGGTCTATAGGTAGGTATATATAGGTATAATAGGTAGAATCTTAGTAATGTTATAGGTATGAATATGATAATTAAAAAGTAAGACACATAAGTAAATAATAATAGGGTATACCTACGGTATACTACCCGGTTGGCATTTTCCTATGCAAATGCTTTTAAAAAGCGCAATTGAAAAGTATTGTATGGGAATGTTTTAAATGTTTACTTCGTGACTAGCACATTGAAGGAATCAA
Source organism: Erebia ligea (assembly GCA_917051295.2). Taxonomy (NCBI): domain Eukaryota; kingdom Metazoa; phylum Arthropoda; class Insecta; order Lepidoptera; family Nymphalidae; genus Erebia; species Erebia ligea. The sequence continues at coordinate 7,729,569 of OU785233.1, read as the reverse complement.
TATTTTATTGTTATTGGTATTTCATTGTATGATAAATTTCTCGTAATATGGCTATTATTGCCCCTTCTTGAGTTCTTGATACACGATCGTAAAAAATATGCTCTGTAGATAGGCCTAAGAACATATTGTTTATAAAAAACTTGCGTTTACAGAATTAAAAACAAACCTGATTATATACGCAGGTAGGTAAGAAAGTATTTAAACAGATATGATAACTTTTGAGTTGTCATCACGTTGTCATAGAAACCAGGGAAAAAACTGGCAGTGTTTCTCTGAAAAACCTATAATAAATGCTTGTTTTAGAGAAAACAAAGGTGTATTTTATAAAATAAGTATTCAAAATGTACCTTTTTGGGACATACCACCACCACTACAGCCCATTAACGTCCCACAGCTGGGCACAGGCCTCCACTCTCAACGGAATTAGAATTAGAGCTTAGACCCACCACGCTGCTCCAATGCGGGTTTGGGACATACGGATAAAATCAAATTTACTGCGCAGCTCATTGTATCTTCTAAGGATAACTTCGTCAGGTAACTTTCTCAGTTTAGAAACCGAGATTATATAATTACTAGCTGATGCTCGCGACTTCGTCTGCGTGGAATGAGGTTTTTCGGTTCCCGCGGGAACTCTTTAATTTTCCGGGATAAAAAGTAGCCTATGTGCTATTCCAGACTATTATCTATCTCTGTGCCAAATTTCATCCAAATCCGTTCAGCCGTTGGAGCGTGATTGAGTAACAAACATACATCCATACATACATCCATCCATCCAAACTTTCGCATTTATAATATTTGATTATTTTATTATTTATTGTCCCGAATAACCTCTGAACGCGAACTTTCTCGATAAAATAAATAAGAAATAGCTACGCGTGAAGGTAGCCTAATATACTTCGTTACATACGGAGAAAATGATACTTACAGCAGTTTCTTGTGTGATGGTTTTTATTCCAAATATCTATATAAAGCATCTTATAGACGCAAATATTTTATGCAAATATGGTCTAAAGCATGTCTCAGGTATTTTCGTACTTACGTAGAGGTACCTACATCAATTACTAGAGGTACCTATTATGTAGTACAAATATTTATTATACTTAGATCCTAAATGAAGTAGTTGTAGGTAAACACGATTTACATATTTGGTAAATATGTTTTGCTTGACCTCGCAACACCTGGGTCAACGTCATTCGTTCATAGGTACATAAAGTATTTTTATTTTTTACCTAATAGGTATAGCACATTTTGTAACAGCATAAAGTTTACCAAATAAAATGTTTAATATGGTTTTTCGCTCGAAAGATAATCGTAGATTTTTCACATTGAATGAAAAACGGCGAGAAACTGCAAAAAATAATAGTTTGCTTTTATAGGTAACTGATTCCATGAAATACGAGTAGTAGTGTCAGCGAAGCGTGAATTTCAATATTGTATACTTTGGAAGTTCGCCAATTTTCTTTCTACAAATTTGACGATAACTATAATGCACCTACGCTGATATATATGTATTATGTTGTTACATATATTATGTATATCCACCTACAGTATGTATGCAGAACCTGGGCGTCTAAAACCAGTGCCCATTCATGCGGGAGCTTTTTACTTAGAATACATACTTAATTAAATTTATGCATTTCTATGCTGCATCTCACATTAGGGATTCCATTTCTCAAATGAAAATCTCAGGATTAATAAAATAATTAAAAGGGGTATTTACATAAATCACGTCACCCAGTAAATCTTATATAATATTTGGGTTGGGGACGTAAATTAACAAAAAATCTTGAGACGATTAAAAAATTAAAAAGTTGCGAAATGCCCATAATGCCAAATAAAGTTTTCTAGCCCCTCTGACGTATCTAACGTACTTATTTACGATTTTAAAAATAAAAATACGAAAGCCGTTACAGGATTGACAGCCTGATTTGTAAGCGTTATTCGAACTATTTAAGGAGTTTATATATTTTACATGGTTTTCGATAAGTAGGTAAGCATCTACGAACTCCTTAGTCCATAAATAGTTCGATTTAAATGCCGTTTGGCAAACGTAACCAATTACGATGTTCCTACACAATAGCAGTGCAGAAGATAGAGTTGTAGAGCCCTTTTTAGGGTTCCGTACCAAAATGGTAAAAATGGAACCCTTATGGTGCGACTTTCTCCGTCCGTCCGTCCGTCCGTCCGTCTGTCCGTCCGTCCGTCTGTCACAGTCGATTATTTCAGTAACTATTAAAGCTATCGACATGAAATTTGGAATAGTTGTGTATAATAGTGGCCTAACATCATTAAAATAAAAAAAAATCTAAAATTATTTTTAGTTTAATTAAAAAAGGGGGGAAATCGGGGGTTTGAAATTTCAAAGTATGATAACTATACTGAGTGGGATATCATATGAAAGGGCTATACTTCTACATTCTAAAACAGATTTTATTTATTTTTATGCATTTTATATTTATGTTTTTGATTTATCGGGCAAAATGTCGAAAAAAATACCGTTCCCCCCCCTTATCTCCGAAGTTTACCAATTGAAAAATCTGAAATAATTATGGTCAATACAAGCTTATGTATATTTTACAGGAAAAATAAAACCAACGCTCTAACTAGCATAGTTTGTTTGATATTAACAATAAACCTCTACAAACAAAGTTTTGCGGTTCATTTCGTCTTGTTTTTAATACGTCATAAATCGTAAAACTTACTACAGGTTTGTACGGAACCCTCGGTGCGCGAGTCCGACTCGCACTTGGTCGGTTTTTTTTTTATTTTAATACCATAAATATTTTATATTTTGCAAAACTTATAACATTGTTCTTTGCTATGTGAAGGCTTGCGGCTCATTCTTTCCCTTTATTATGTAATCCTTTCCCTGTGATTTACCTTAATGTTTTCCTTTATGTAACTTTATTTGGTACCATTACGTTACTTTTGAATTACATAAAACTTATCGCTTTGTATGCACCAGAAAAGTACTGAATTCAGGACTAGTTTTTAGAAAAGACAAATGATGGCCTTCCTACCTGATACAGGCGGAAGAAAACGCGAATAATAAGTATAAACTAATATTATGCTTATTTCTTAGATTGTATTCTTATCAACATTTTCTCAGACTCTCGTTATTTGCATAGACTTTATCCATTTTAAGTGTTCTTAATTGCGACGTCATAAATAAGTGCTAACTTCTTATTGTTTGTGCTAAAATAAATTGTGAGGGATAACAATGTAGAGTTTGATGACCGAAAGCTTTGAAATGGTGTTATTTACGTAAATAGGCATGTACTCGTACCTACATAAAAATGAGACTAGTGTACATATCGTACTTGAATGGTTTACACTTCTACATAGGTAGAAAATCTGATATTAAATTCATAGTTGTTTAACCATCAAAAACGTGCGATACGATAAGACGACCTCCGTGGCGCAGTGTTGAGCGCTGTTGCCTTAACGTGCGGAGGTCCCGGGTTCGATCCCCGGCAGGGTTTGGAAATTTATAATTTCTGAATTTTCCCTGGTCTGGCCTGGTGGGAGGCTTCGGCCGTGGCTAGTTACCACCCTACCGGCAAAGACGTGCCGCCAAGCGATTTAGCGTTCCGGTACGATGCCGTGTAGAAACCGAATAGGTAGGGGTATGGGTTTAATATAACTGCCATGCCCCTAACAGGTTAGCCCGCTACCATCTTAGACTGCATCATCACTTCATCATCAGGTGAGATCGCAGTCAAGGGCTAACTTGTAGTGGATAAAAAATAAAAAAAATACGAATTTCGGGAAAGTATCGAAATTCTTCATCAGTCATCATTGTAAGTACTCTACTAACTACTTTGGTAAATAAACGTCGAGCATCAAGAGTTGATAGCACCGGCGTTTATTGCATTTTTTTTCAAAACGGCAGTCATACTTGGAAGCACAAATTAAATTTCGCCAAGGATAGTAATCTGCCAGGAAGTTGCCTCATTTGCATTTTATTGGCTGAAGTTCGAGTTTGATATTTACAGAGTCCTATTATTTTTTATGTGAATGCAAGGCATTGTTTATAGAAAAAAGTTTATGGTCAATTTTGTCGGATAGCACTTACCTACTGAGGGCTATGTTATTAAATCGCGTTATAAGCTAATAAAATGTGTGGAATTAATCTTGGGATTACCAATGCGAGGTTTTTATGATTGAAGAAAAATGCTGTTTATTTTTAGTCATTGTACCTTTGCCCTTAGTGTATGAATTGTTTATAAGTATATGTAGCCTGTAGGACTATATTGTGATTGATGTAGCTAAATAATTTTAAATCGCACCTTTTGTAGAAGACTGTAGTAGATATCGCAATAAAAGCTTATAGTCAACTAAAAACATTAACAGTTTTAAATTTTTGGCTAAGCTTTGTCTGAATAGGATTCCTACTGCTTCATACTTTTTTAGTACTAACTAAGTAAAAAGGTAAAAACTATTAGTGCTGGGATTTATTACAATTGTAATTTAACCAGTGCAGTGATTTCATGTTCATTGGGGCTTGAGTCTTCTAAACGACGTTTCTAAGCCTTACGGATTGATTTTACTTACTTGCTAAAATTCACTATTTAATGCTTACAATAAAACGTATATTCGGGAAAGCCGGGAGCCGGTTACAGCCCACCGGTAAGGGTCTGTCGAGCTCTGCCTGTTTTGCTTCCGAGTAACCGACTATGGTCCTCATGGTCGACTGATCCTCTTGCACTCGCTGTCCATTCCATCCCAGCCCCGAATGCCACTCGTTGACACTGGCTATCCAACTTACACAGAATATTGTCACGCCAGCAAGTAAAAATTTTGTCACTCGAACAAATTTCCGCGTGCCACGTGACATCGCGTTTTAATTATAATCCATTTTAATTAATATATTTATGTCAATTATTATTCAAATATAAAGGTAGTGTAGAAATTATTTTTGAATGTTGCGTTGTTGGGATGCGTCTGCGACGTCGGAAGTCGCGGATGAGCGTTGTGCGCATGCGTCCGAGGCGCAATACTATGGCGGACTGCGCTTGAACAGCTGATAGCGTATCAACTAACTCAGCCTAATCGTTCTAAACGCTTCAACGTAGAAATCTAGTTTTCTAACTCAAGTTTTGCGCGCACCAACTTCTAATTTCGACTTCTTCAGGGCTTAGCCTAGATTAGCCTATGTAGGTAATATGTCAGATTATAAATGGAAATAGCTCTTACTTGTGTACCCAAGTACCCAATATGTACTTATCTACTTATGAGCAGAAGTTTATATTGGGTAGGTACTTTAATCACAATAACATAAGCCTTAAAGTAGGTTTAAGAGGTTTTCTATATAATTTATTTATGACCAAATAATAATTTCCCATATTTTCATTATTTTATATCTAGCGGCTGCGGTTCTGCATTATGGGGGGATTTTCTAAGCTTGAGTGATAGTGCCTATAAAAAGATGTTGCAACCTTACGCCGAACAAGTAATTTTATAGTGAGACGGCTCTCCCATAATAATGTAATGGTCATTTGTTTAATTGCATAAGATCGATTATTGACGGCTTGTACCTTAAACGTTCGCATGATCAGGTTCTTGTTAGGTACCTATATAGGTACGATGTTCCAAGATGGCTTATAGCTGGTTCCCTACTAATCATAGCTTCCTGACCTTACGTAATAGTAAATTGTGATTAACATAAAATTAACACAGCTGTCTACATAATTCATTGCTATAAGTACATGCTAGGTAAAGTCTAAATAAAATGTTTGAAATATTAAAATTAAAAAATCGACCAATAAGATGACTTTTTCCATCGTCCGGAGTAGGTATCTATCAAAATAACTAAGTATTGGCACAAATGGTTCCGTACCACCACACTATATAATTTATCTTAGTAAGTAATAAGCTGTGAAATAACTGGCTTACTAACATTACTATGGCGCTAAACTGGTGGCGCCTGACAAACAATTCGACACTCTATGAGTACGGGAACCATAGAGGTATAATATTATACCTCTATGACGGGAACCTAGATAACGGTTAATTCGGATTTATTCCTATACTTGTGCTGCGAGACCTTGCTTCTTGCCAAATTTCATAATTCTTGGTTAACGGGAAGTAGCATAGAGGTTTTGATTTATTTTCGAGTTTCAGAATATGCGGCATAAACGGACGTATCTTTCGAGATTGCGTTGACTTGCTTGATTTTTTTTACGGCTGTAAAAACTCACTAAGAGCGTAGACGTAGTTTGATATTAATTATTTCAAATTGATACCTCCGAGAAAAAGGGCGTTGACAGTCGACAGACAGACAGACAGACGGACAACGATTGATCATTCCTTTTTTTTGAGTTCCTTTTTTCCTCTTGAGGTATGGATCCCTAAAAACGGTACCGAATCCAGTCGCCTAGATGCCTTCGAGTTTAATTTTTAGAAATAGTATTAATATGGTTTTTATATGCCTTGTGTGATTGATTTATTAGTACTAATCAATTGATACAAATATACTCTATAAATAATCACCATACAAAATGTGAGATATTAAACCGGAAATACATAATATGTACCTACTCGTAAAACAGAAATAAACAGTTTTAACGAGAAACCGATCTAGTAAAATCTAAATACTTAGGTAGTTATCATTAGATAAAGTCCTCTTGCTACAATTTTATTTACACTCGTAGCACACGAGAAATTCCGCGCCATTCTTGTTTAACGTATTTATGCTTAACTAGGCGTTAGTTGATGGAACAGCATGATATGTAACGTGTCTAATGCAAATGTCTGTGTACGAGAAAACAAGAATTAATGGATACATTGAGTTAGACCATAGACACATAGAGCAGCAGGCATATACGAGTATTATATTGCAACGGCAATATAGCGCAACCTAAAGTTACAGATTAAATATTGGATAGAGCATGCGTTACTTTGCGGAAGTCCATGGTAATGAAAGAACTGGAAGTATAAACGAATTAAACTTCTAGTACTCTCATTGTCACAGATTAATTAACAGTAGGTAACTTGATTTTAAATTATTAATATGATTTTTTTTTTAAACAAATTAAGGGACAGCTTGCAATTTGCCAATTGGTATTTGCCAAGACTATTTTACTCTTAGGTATATTATTATTATTAGGTATTATTATATAGCTTGTCGATTTGTTTATTAAAGCCAGTTTAGTATATATAACAACTCACTCTCTAGAAACTTATTTCTGGATACGTCCCTTCGAGACAGACGGGTACAAATAATTAATGACTAGGTACGTCTTGGGAACAGGACACGGGGACAGACACGTTAAATATACGTAAATTTAAGCCCATATTACAAGACATTGCTGCTCTAGTATATATAACAACTCTCTATCTGGAAAAATATATTCTATGGATGCGTCAGTTCGAGACAGACGGGCAAATGACTCCGCCTTGGGGAACAGGACTCGGGGACAGACACGTAATACTATAGCGTAATATAGTAAATGCATGTTACTTTGTGATATCACAAAATAAAATAAATAAATGAATGGGTTCTTTCGTAATATAATATCCCTACAGTTTCTCAGATTCCCCTTCTCACATTTTATACCGAGTGATAGTCGGCATTCAGGTTTGAGTGACGACCTCCCTGGCGCAGTAAGCAGCGATGTTATGATGGGTATAATGTGTTACCGGATGAGACATTAATTGAAATCGGATGCCAAAAATCGGAAAATGTGTAATAATTTCCTAGGAATTTTATACATTTCTTAGACAACAATTTCGGAGTGCTAAAGTTTTTCCGGAGGTTATTAAAAAAATATAACCACGAAAGCTGTGGTTTCTATCATAACCCCGCTGTAAGGATTTCGGGTGCAATTTTACCCATAGTGTAGAGTGAGAAATAAATAACTTTACTTAAGTATAATAAAATTGGCTCGACATTTTAAACAAATTCTAGTTCTTAGACATATCCGGTGTCATAATATACAATTGTACATGCACCGGATAGCAATCCGGTGAATAGTTAGTTACTGGACCGTTATTCAATTCCGGGGCATATACGTATAGATAGACATACATAAACATTGTAGCCTATACTTACTTAGTGAAAAACGCGATCCATTGTGCGATGAAAATCACGGACGTCTACAAGCAGTCTAAGTTTCGTATTGCACCAGAACTGCGAGGGAAATAAATACACAATCTGAAGTTACTCTGCTATTGCGTCTAACGCCGTACCTAGTGGGTTCAATACTCGGCCAGCGCTAACGAACAAGATGCTCGTGTCCAGATAAACAGCATTTTAATACGAGCCCTGTTCTGTGACACTAGCTTTGTGCGAATTTAGCTTTATTATGTTCTAGTGCTATGGCTGAAAGTGAGGATGCGCGGATCCTTACCAAATTGGTCGGCGCGGGATCGAATCTTTGCTACCTCTGTCCATTTTAAATAAACTCGTGCTTTACGCCAATATTTATATACATTTTTAGGCTTTCATACCTCAAGAGGAAAAAAGAACCCTTATAGGATCATTATAGGTCAGCCACCTTTTTCTCGGGAACACGTGGAGGTGTCAAGGTATCAAGTTGAAATTATTTTAGAAACTTAATTCTACGGTCCATTAGAGATATCATAAGATACGGCTATTTATGCCGCATATTTTGCATATTTTGTCACTCGCCATTATCAAAACCTATAGGGTTGAGCTAGAATCATGAAATTTTAAAAGGAGAGAGGTCTCACAGCACAAATACATGAAAAAAACTGAAAATAGATAATTATGGTTCGGTACTAATAGTGTGTCGAATTGTTTGTCAGGCGCTACCAGTTTAGCGCCATAATGAGGCTGATTCTGTAGTGCACAATCTCTAAACTAAACTAAAATGGTAGCTTTAAATCTAGTTCTGTCCCTTTCCGTAGGGAGTATTATGAAAGGGTTAGCAATATTTGTAATGCTCTAATTTTAGTTTAGTTTAGAGATTGTGTACTACAGAATCAGCCCCAATACCTATGTAAGCTAGTTATTTCACAGCTGATTTATACGAGTTGTTTTAACATCTTTCTTGTTATTTACTTAAATATTATTAATACTGTGTGGTGGTACGGAATCCTTTGTGCGCGAGTCTAACTCGCACTTGGCCGGTTTTTTATAATATTAAGTATAACGCTCTAAATAATCACGCCAGCTGGCATTGAAGAGCTGCACCAGCACGAGGGCAATTTTCACTCCATTTACAGCTCAGAGAAGTCCACTTCTGGCCTCTGAGCTATAATTAATAGGCAAAAACGTACACAATGTGATGCGGTTTTGATGTGATGTACAAATCACATCAAGCAACGTTGACCCAAGTTGGTAATTAAATGGTTTGCCAACTTTGGAGATCCACATTATGCTTCGAAATTCTGGAAATTATACCACCAAATCATAATCGTCAATAAGATAATTATTATAAACAACTGATGTGAGATTGTCGAATTTTATTCATGGATGGATATTTAAGTAATACAATAATTATTTATTGTCATTAATCGAACTTAAATAGCAAATTCGAATTGTTAAAACTGTCCATCCACAAAAGACCTAAAAGTGACCGGTGGGAAAGAAACGTAACTATCATGAAAATGCATTTTATTATGCAAATACGATTATTGAAACTCTTGTTTAAAAGCATTTTGCCTCGTGTAAAAACATGTAACCTCTCAAATTGGTTTGGAATAGATTAAAGAAGATCCCGGCTGAAGAAACCGAGGACTCCGTTCGCGTGGTAAAGTTTTTTTTGATTCCCGCGGGAACTCTTTAATTTTCCGGGATATAAAGCCTATGTCACTTTCCAGGTCCTCAACTATAACCATGCCAAAAACCACGTCAATCCGTTGCTCCGTTGCGGCGTGATTTAAGGACAAACAAACAAACCAACAAACAAACACACTTTCGCATTTATAATATTAGTATGAAGTATGATATTTTAAGATAACGTAAAATATCTCACGCTGATAAAAACTAAGAATTTAAAAAAAATTGCTTACTTAAAAGCACGTCGAAGCGCGACCACAAAACGTACAATTAGTTTTTTTTACGACTCACCTGGCTCATTGTGGGAACAAACTGCATCATAATCTGGCCACAGGAAATCATTTTATGCTTCACTTCATCACCGTTGCCTGGGATATTATAATAAAAAAAGCGATCACTTATAAAACTAATTCGGATAAAAACTTAAAATCCAACAAACTTATCTGACCCGGTGGCCAAAATTGGAACTAATTTTTAGCCTCTTTAGTTTTAGTTTTTATTTTATTTTTAACTAACGACCCGACCCGGCTTCGCACGGTTGCAATGCTGATACTAAATATACTACAGAATGTCTTTATATACAACGTTTACAGCTTTTTTGTCATTAGACAATACTAACATGTTTTCTTTAGAGGTTACTCTTGAAAGAGCGACATATAATTGGCCATGTGAAAAACACTCAACGCTCAAATATCTGTAATATCTTCGAAAATGTTAATTTAAATTACATGTTGTAAAGGGCCATATTGATCTATATTAAATGCACAATGTATTTAAGGTACTTAATTGGAATCGCTTCGTAAATAAGCCATTATATCTCGTAAAAAGTAAAGAATAAAAAATGGTTAAATTATTGTGGGGTATCCCTAAGAGATAGACATATTATATTATCCGGACTTTTTTGTAGACCTTTTTAAGGTGTACAATACTGCAGTAAATTATTTTGATCTATCTCGTAGGGTTCAGCCAGCCTTTGCAATTTAAGCGCAAACAAATGTGTTTATTTACTACATCACATTAGAAACCTCTAAAATTATCAGTGATTCTCTTCTATATTATGTATGTATTATATATATAAACATTCCTCTTGAATCATTCTATGTATTAAAAAAACCGCATCAAAATCCGTTGCGTAGTTTTAAAGATCTAAGCATACATAGCGACAGACAGACAGATAGCGGGAAGCGACTTTGTTTTATACTAAGTATGTAGTGATAAGCAACTAGCGACGCTGTCACCGGGTCACATAAGTTTGTAGTTGACCTATAAGTTTTAACTTATAAAATTCCGGATCAGCCCCCAACCATTTGATCGACAATTCTTATATAATCATAAGAATTGTCGATCAAATGGTAAAGGTTCAGCGTCAAAGTAATATAAACCATAACTGCATTGAATTTGAGCTCAATTTCGTGTATCCATTCTTATACGTTAGAGTATCGTACATACCTAAACGTATAAGAATGGGTACACGAAATTGAGCTCTAATTTAATGCCGTTATGGTTTATTTACTTTGCCGCAGAACTTACACGATTTCATCGGCCATTCTTTCATGATTGGGGGGCTGATTTGATCCGATGCATCAAGTGAGACAGTGACAAGGCAGATAATATATACCTAGTTCGAAGTAGATTGAAGAGTTGTTAGTTCCAAAGTGGATCGTAATTCGTAGCTGAAAGAAAATTCCAATTGGTATTATATGTATATATGTATTAATAATAATAATAATAATAATAAAGTTTTTATTTAAAGGCATAAAGAACCCAGTATAAAATAAGTCAATACAAATACAGTACCTACATATAAAACATTCAAACTTACGGCTAACTGAAACGGTTAAAAAACTCATTTCTGATGTCACACGTCAAATGACAAATACATAAAAACATTGAAACTTACGGCTAACTGAAATGGTTAAAAAACTCATTTCAGATGTCGCAGGTCACAGGTACTTTCTACTTTCTGTTCTTGTCACGGTGCACAGACAGCCAATAGTCAAAAATAGGGCTAGGACCCTCACAGATGACCTTGAGGATTCGATTGTTAGAGCTCTGAAGCCTTTCCCAGAAAGGCCCTTTCCTTTCCCTTTATTAGCTCATAGTATCATAATATTATGTTACTTAAATGTGTAATAGTTATTTATGCAACAGTTGTGTAATAAGGGGTATTAAAACACGAATATGGGTTTATCACACGACGCGAAGCGGAGTGTGATAATAGTATCATATGAGTGTTTTAATACCTAATTATCAACAGTTGCATACAAGACTTTATCTACACTCATATAATATGAATCCTCTTTAACAGATTCTGAATTAGTTAGCTTACTGCTAACATTAAAACGTCCAGTCCTAGTAACCTAATATCATCCATTACTGAGTATATACAAATAAACTAAGTATTAAAAGAATTATTTATTGTAGTAGTAATTAACATTTTGTATAGTGCAATTATTAAAATTCACTTGATGTTCTTTAATGTTGGAAGGTCCCGATCCCGATGTATTCGGCGGAATATTTATATTTACCACTTCACTATTTTTATTTTCTATGGAATTCGAAATTACATTCGACACGTGGATTTTGTTGGTTTGAGTAGTTTGTTGGAAATGTCTCTTGCAGCGTTTAAAATATCTGGCGGTGTGCTATCAAAACTTGAATCGCTCATTTTTTTGTTAACAAAACAATAAAAAAAACGAAGAAAAATGGCGGGGAAAATTCTAATAACCTACTTTTTTTTTTACAGCGCGCGGCGTTGTGGTAGTGAAACGCGCGTGTATGACAATGTTCTTTTTTTGAAATTCGTATAGATGTTCTTTTTTTTTAATTCATACAGATACCACGCATCGAGCAGATGTGGCTGTCTGTTGAGTAAACCCTTTGCGCAGAGGGGATCGAAAAAAAAAACAAAGGGGTGTTGTTATGAAATTCAGTACACCATTACATCACCCGTTTGGATGATGTTATGGTTAATAGGACATTGGGTGTTTTAATGTTGGCAATAAGCTAACTGTTTCAGAACCTGTTATAGAGGATTTATAGCATGGGAGTAGATAATAGTTATTTATGCATCAGTTGTGTAATAAGGGGTATTAAAACACGAATGTGTATGAGAGTAGATAAATTAGGTTTATCTACTCCCATGCTATAAATCCTCTATAACAGGTTCTGAAACAGTTAGCTAATTGCCAACATTAAAACACCCAATGTCCTAATAACCATTACATCATCCAAACGAGTGATGTAATGTTGTACTGGATTTCATTACAACACCCCTGCCACATCTGCTCGATGCGTGGTATCTGTATGAATTACAAAAAAAAGAACATCTGTACGAATTTCAAAAAAAAGAATATTTTCATGCGTTTCACTACCAGAACGCCGCGCGCTGTAAAAAAAAGTTAACAAAAAAAAATAAAAAAAAATAAAAAATAAAAAAAAAATAAAAAAAACAAAAAAAGTAAAAAAAAAATTTAAAAAAATTTTAAAAAAAAATTAAAAAAATTAAAAAAAATAAAAAATAAAAAAATAAAATAAAAAAAAATAAAAAATAAAAAAATAAAAATTAAAAATAAAATAAAAAATAAAAAATAATTAAAAATAAAAAAAAAAAAGTAAAAAAATACATTTAAAAAAAAAATTAAAAAAAAATTAAAAAAAAAATGAGCGATTCAAGTTTTGAGTTTTGATGATATTAGGTTACTAGGACTGGATGTTAGCAGTAAGCTAACTATTTCAGAATCTGTTATAGAGGATAGGATTCATATTATGAGTGTAGATAAAGTCTTGTATGCAACAGTTAATTAGGTATTAAAACACTCATATGATACTATTATCATACTCCGCTTCGCGTCGTATGATAAACCCACATTCGTGTTTTAATACCCCTTATTACACAACTGTTGCATAAATAACTATTACATCACTTTTTGGAAATGCATAATTGCCAATGCTTTAGTTCGTTATACTTAAATTTAAAAGGATTTATAATGCCTCACTATAATTATATTAGGCACACAATAAATATAAACCGATCAAATCATTATTATATCCCACGATTAATTATTATTGTCGTTTACTGATTATAGTATTCAGATCTACACAAACGAAAATTACAATGTGAACCGAACAGAATCGAATTAATGTACCCAGATGCAATCTAAAGGTATCGAGAAAGCATATTTGTGTCTTGATGTGTTTATTAAATTGTCGTAAGTAATTTACGAGAGAAGAACGACATCCCGAAGTGTGTATTTACTCGCGTTCGGACTTGTATTTATCATAATTGTCATAAACACAGCCAATGAGCAGAAATAAGTGGAGGTAAATTGTGATGAACGTCAATATGCAATTAGTTTTTCTTTTTTATTTGCGACTAAGGGAAGGAAATCATCTGTATGTTTATTTTGAGATATTCCTTGCGGCCATCCAACCTAGTATGTAGGTACTTGTTTAGATAGGAATAGTTGACAAGCTAGTTTTATAGATAGAAAACTGACTGACATAAGATTAGATTATTCTGTACTTGGGATTTGATCTTTTTCTCTCCATAATTATAACTAATTCCAACTTCGATGCACTTCTTCGCCGTGCAAATATCAACTAAAATGATTTGCGAGGTCTAATAATATTGGTCAACTTTGGATAGCATTGAACTGCCTTGAGCAGAGGAACTTACTAGCAAGCAAAAGGTTAGAACTGATAGTTAGGAGAGGTCAGAAGGGCGGATAAACAAACTCAAAAGCCGGCAACTCATTGGCGGTTCCTCTGGTGCTGCAAATGTTCATGGGCGCTGGTAATCACTTAACATCAGGTGACCCGCATGCTCGTTTGCTCGCTATATATTTATTATTTGCAAAAAAAAAGATTGCGCGCAAAAATTAAAAATCACGACAGTACAAGAACACACAAATAAATTGTACTTTATAAATAAAAGTACAGCTTTCTTGTAAGACTGTGCAAGTGACGTTGTACTCGTATTTGCACTCAATTACAAAATAAACGCCTTCATAAAGAGTCGGACCACATTGTGCAAGGTTAAAAGAGAAAATGCCCTGTGGTCAGTATAAATTGAATCTACAATCCAGTATTGAGTGGTCGTTACTGTGATATGTGTTCGGGCAGTGAAAAAAAGCTTAAAAGGTTCTTTACAGATACAATTTGAGGCAGAAATATTCAAAGATAGGTAGTTTCAAGACCGCCTTTGCATGCTCAATTCCTTACCAGGCTGTACCTTATCTGTACTGGCCATGTGTACTAAACAATGCAAAAAAACTAATTCCAAATATAAATTTAAAGGTAGGTACTTAATTGTCCTGCATTGATATTTTTTAGATTTAAGAAATGGATATGACATGGATAATTTTTATTTGTTTAGGTATCATACTAATTACTAATATTATAAATGCGAAAGTGTGTTTGTTTGTTGGTTTGTTGGTTTGTCCTTCAATCACGGTGCAACGGAGCAACGGATCGACGTGATTTTTGGCATGGGTATAGTTGAAGACGGAGAGTGACCTAAGCTACTTTTTATCCCGGAAAATTAAGGAGTTCCCGCGGGAATAAAAAAAAACTTAAAACACGCGGACGAAGTCGCGGGCATCAGCTAGTATGTAATGAATGTAGTGTATTAAATTACCTACTTTAACATATTTTAGTCTAGTATTTTATTTATAATATAAACCCTTTGTTGTAGAGACTAAGTAGATATGCCTATTGGCTGAACAAATTGTCCACAACCTGTCGTCCTGGCAATTACCCGATGTTTACAGACCCTGAGTCAACTTCTCATCATGATTTGACAAGCTACCCTTTGTTATATGGACGTTTTGTATCTGAACTCTACAATCTCTCAAGAAACAAAGTGGCATTCAGTTTGAATAATTTTTCTTTCTTTGGTCAAAGAATTTAGTCAGTGGATTTAGTTCGGCCCTATTGGGAAACTCACTTTATACGTTGATTCTAAATCTAATATTATATTTTCAGTAGTTATCCACCTCATTTAGGGGCCTGAAAAATATAAAGAACTAGCTGATGCCCGCGACTTCGTCCGCGTGGATTGAGGTTTTTCGGTTCCCGCGGGAATTCTTTAATTATCCGGGATAAAAAGTAGCCTATGTGCTATTCCAGACTATAATCTATCTCTGTGCCAAATTTCATCCAGATCCGTTCAGCCGTTGGAGCGTGATTGAGTAACAAACATCCATACATCCATACATCCATACATCCATACATCCATCCAAACTTTCGCATTTATAATATTTATTTGATGAGAGTTTTTTGGCCGTTAAAATAAATTGGAAACAGCCCATAACATTTTTCTATCCAATGTTTCGTTGGATAGGTATTGTTTTAAAAGCACCTATATTTGAGCACGTTTACAGATTGCTTCTATACGCAATGCAACCGAGTAACCTTATACCGTAGAAAATACAAATAGCACGCGACTTATCTCAAGTACGTGCCTACCTACTGGCAGAAACTCTCAGTTGTGGCCAGTTGCGGCTTGAGGTCGTAACTCGTGGCTCAAAGTGGCACACAACATTTTTAATCCACATCGCAGTTGCAATCTCAATAAACCAATTTGCGACGGGTCCCGATGTTCACGATACGCGATCCTACGTTAAATAGTGGGCGACCATAAGTTTTGGTTTCACTCTGATTATACCCGTTTACCTTGGAACAAGATACTTTGAACTCTAAACTTCATCTTATTTTGGTGTGGTACATCTGATCACCGATGAATGATTTATTTGGCCCTATCACAAATACCAATAGTGGGATTATATTAATTATATAAGCAAATTATTATTTGTACAAAAATACGGGCATCAATATTGGAACATATTAAGGCGTACGTCTGTCTGACGTCTACCAAAAATGATCTACGGGTTGGAAATAACGCAAGCTTTCCTTGCCGTGGAAAGCTCGGTCCGATTATTTATCGTTATCTGATAATAACAGTTAAAATCTCGTTTTCAAAGTTGAGTCGTATGGTAAGAGATCTGAGAGTCCACCGTATTATTATCCCAAAAACCTTCTACTATTTTGATAAGTGGATGTTCAAAACTACGCAGTGATAAAAAGAGGGAGAGATCCATACATGTACCTTTACAATGAATGTAAGAATTAAATTGATAGACCCAACTCCAGTGCTAACATTTCCCAGAGTATTATGAAAGAGATAGTAATACGTTTAGATCTGTCAGTTTAGCTACACTTGTCTCAGTAAAAACCAAAGCGTGGTAAGCCTGATCACAAGCCTTTTGTTTCGGCGACATGCTATCCGACCAAACTGATCCCTTGAGGTAAACGCTTATTTATTACGTCTGTCTGTCAGGGAGATACATTGTCTGTCGTATTTATGGACCTATAATTTGTGACACGTAATCGTAATTTAGTTGCTAATTGAACGACTAGGTACTTGTTCATTTGGCTCGGATTTAAAAAGCTCGGAATTATTTTATCAATGTAATTGGTCCAGTATTTGTGTTGCTCCGTTGTTATCTATGTACTTACCTGGTTTATTTCAAAGAAAGTGAAGTTATATTATCGCATACTCATCGGATTTTGACGTACCTAATGAATTTACCTAGGTATATGTATGTCTTCCGTATACCACGTTGGCCATAAGTATTTTATAACATTGTCTTCTTAGTAAAATATTTCATTGACAACCTGTATGTCAGCAATGAATTAGTAAGATGAAGTAAGTAAATCATAGTATCATGAAGGAAATAAATGAAAAAAAAAACGAAATACGAATCTAATGTAGTCAAATTTAGATGTGTTTATACACTTACACGTAAACGGAACATTCATTCTGAGCATGAGGATCGTGACACCCCTTCGATAACATTCTTCTCACGATGTTCTTCCATTTCCCTCTGTTTCCCGCCGCGTGGATGGCCTCGCAGATCGATGTGTCAACTGCTTCCTTTATAGGTATTAGATGGTCTGACCAACGTTTCGGGATACGTCCGCGGGGCCTCTTTCCTCCGATCTCCGACGACGACCTCCGTGGCGCAGTGTGTAGCACTGTTGTCTTAACGGAGGTCCCGGGTCCGATCCCCGGCAGGGTCAATTTGGGAATTTATAATTTCTGAATTTTCCCTGGTCTGGCCTGGTGGGAGACTTCGGCTAGTTACCACCCTACCGGCAAAGACGTGCCGCCAAGCGATTTAGCGTTCCGGTACGATGCCGTGTATAGAAACCGAATAGGGGTATGGGTTTAATATAACTGCCATGCCCCTAGCAGGTTAGCCCGATATCATCATCACTTATCATCAGGTGAGATCGCAGTCAAGGGCTAACTTGAAGTGGATAAAAAAAAAGATCTAAGCAGTGACCATAAGTTTGCATACCTATAATATTAAAAAAATTCATAAAACAAAGGATAGTAGGTGCTGTTGGCGATATCTTGGCAAATAATAATTACCTAACAATTTAATTCCTGAAGTATGAATTTACTTGGGATCCAACAAGTCTAATAGCGCATTGTTAGTGTATCATACAGTTTGTGGTTATTATTTGTAACAGTTTCCACGCATTATTGTGTATTAACGTGTGATTGTTTAAAACAGGCTAAGCACATATTTGCATTGTAATATCTAGTTCGGTTGGCTTTGTGTGTAGACCTATTCTACAATACCGTTGTTATGAGAAAGTTTAATTGTGTCACTATTGTGTATTGTACCTATATCATGGAATCTTTCGTTCTAATTTTGTTTAACGTCTACCGGCCTTATAAATAATTAATTTTTGAATGTACCTACCGTTCAGAGGCTTGAATGAAATTTTCAAAGTTTCAAGTGACACAGGAGTTCAATGATACGAGTATTTAAATGTTATGTTAGTGGAGTTATGAAAATCTGCGAAATCTGTATGGAGACGTAAATCACGACGTTGCAGTTATCACGGATCACTCGTACCTACTCCGTACACGTACCAAATGATAGATTTACACTGGCAAACGTCTCGAAAAGGCCTTTACTCTTAGAATAACTACTAGAAACCTAGTACACTCGCGAAATGTAGCCGTTTAATTGGTGCCATAAATGGCATCGTACGACGCTCGCGCAGTCCGAAAAAAGCTGGTTAACTTAGTTTTAGAAGCTACACTGCTACAAACAAACTAACCAATTACTTACCCAACTATTAGGGGGAAAACATTTAAACTATCAACATTATGTTTGCGATTACGTGGCAAGTAAACACTACACACATAGCGAATTTGTAGCTTGCGTTTTGAGAAGGCGTTGTTTGGAAACATACCTTCTATAGGTAGTTATTCTAAGCCTTTACTTTTTTTTTTAAATATATATTCATAGGGAAGTAGTTCAAATACTCACTGAATCATCGTAAACCAGGTAGATCAAATAATTAGTCATAATTAAAGTCACCCTGTTGATCCGCTTGCGACGAAAAAATATTCTTAGAGGGAAAAAACCTCTTATTATGTGTTCTGTGGAAAAAACCGTTGAAATAATTTAGCCGATACCTACCTATTTATATGTAGATTGTTAGGTTCAATAATAATTTAGAAAATTGACAAAATATATAATTGCCTACTAATAAAACAAATGACCTGTGTAAGCGTTTTTTTTTTCAACTAGGTATATTTTAAGAACAGCCGCAATTACCTACGAGATTAATCGCGCAAAAAATTTAAAATTTGTTCACATGATGGATGTGCTAAGAAATTATGCACGCTCAGTGCGAACTTACGTAATTTAAAGTTAACTATGGTAAAAAAAACACTATAAAGTATCTACAAAGGTTTATCAAATAATAAATATTATAAATGCATTAGAAAAGAATATTAGAAAGTTTGGATGGATGTATGGATGGATGTTTGTTACTCAATCACGCTCCAACGGCTGAACGGATCTGGATGAAATTTGGCACAGAGATAGATTATAGTCTGGAATAGCACATAGGATACTTTTCATCCCGGAAAATTAAAGAGTTCCCGCGGGAACCGAAAAACCTCAATCCACGCGGACGAAGTCGCGGGCATCAGCTAGTTACTTAATAAAAATGTGTAATTTATTGCTGCGTCTAAATAAAAAATAAAAATAATATTAAATGTTAGACATGATTTTTTTCCAAATGTCGCTACCTTTATTATTATAGGAGCTTTTTCAATTCAAATTCTTATAATAAAAGAGAAATCAAAGAATAAAATTTTATTTAGCATATTTTCAACATCCCAGATCAATGTGGAACATTCCAGAAGACTCTCAAATGTTGTGGAACGTTTTCTTAATAAAGAGTTGAAGTATATTTTATACCCCGGATAACAAAATGAAAAATGTTTTATCTAAACAAGTACCTATTGTAAATGATAGAATATGTTTTCAATAAAAAAAAATAGGTGAGTACCTCTTATATTTTAAAGTTTATCCTTTTATTCCAACTACCACACTGCTGCTGCTGCATTGCTAATGACCTTTGATTATGTTAAAGCTACTGACCCAGCATTTACTGTCGCTCTCAGAAACGGTCGCCTGTGAATATGTACCAATCCTATTGGGATCAAGATTACAGACCATCCTCACTTTGTGGTTTCATACACTAGCCATTATCAATAATTACGCTTCAGACAAGAACCTCCATTAATATTAATGAAAATTTGCCATGGCAAACGCAAACGCCAGCGTTTGCTTTCATCATACTCGTATAAGGCAAATGGTGTTTAATTAATAGCCTTGTATGTTACCTTACCAAGCTAGTATTGTAATGGGACACAGGTAACTCGGTCTTATCAGACTGTTGATCTGTAGACAGACTTTTCTATTGATATTCATTGTAAAGGCTAATTTTAGCCTCGCATTTTTTCAAAGAAGACATTTAAACCGTTTTAAGCATTGATGAGTGATCATACGTGCAGGAAGGTGTACTTCAACAATATACTTAAATAAATGGTTAATTTTTCTAAGCTAGCTCATCTTACCTTTATGTGTAAAAGGGTAAGTACAAAGAACAAAGCAATAAAGATTTGTAGTAGAAACTAGGTCATAATATAGATCTTTGTCCTTTTGTCCCTTTTACACAGTTTTAGTTTGATGACAAGCTAGGGGTTGACTGCAATCTCGGTAACTGACTGTGGCCCGTAGTAATAAACCGACATCAACTAAGAACTGGTACTCAAGTATCGATTAAGCATAGATTGACCGATACATGAGTACCTGTTCTAAGCTCGATGTTGGGCTGCCGGTCTATGCAATCTATGATAGGAGCGCTTTCCAACCTGGTTGGTGTATGGCAGTTTATTAAACCCATAAGTACTTATTACCTGACACGTAACTTCTAGTATCTATAGAAATAGAACTTTAGAAGACATTGCCCTGTCTTCTTAAGCAGCGTTACATAGTTTAACACCGTAATAAATAAGAACGTTGGAACTTTTATGATTCTGGTACATGATTTAAATGCCGCAAGGATAAATTATTTATTTCATGGGGCGGCAAAATCAAACGTTAAATTGATTTTGTACGCCATAACTTTCGACGTGCGAATCCCGCGGTGATTCGCAGCTACTTTGTACCTGTACAATAAGAATAAGTAGGTACATCGAAACTTCATTGCATAATTTATTTTATGTTCATGTCTAATTTTATCTAATTGTCTTGCTTTATGGTCCCTCCTTCATAAGTTCGTGTGGGCCTTATCAGAAAAACTCAAAGTTATTCAGTAGGCGATCAAGAGTCATCTCATTATCAAATAAATATTATAAATGCGAAAGTTTGGATGGATGTATGGATGTATGTATGTTTGTCACTCAATCACGCTCCAACGGCTGAACGGATCTGGATGAAATTTGGCACAGAGATAGATTATAGTCTGGAATAGCACATAGGCTACTTTTTATCCCGGAAAATTAAAGAGTCCCCGCGGGAACCAAGAAACATCCATCCATGCGGACGAAGTCGCGGCCATCAGCTAGTAAATCATAATAGTAGGTAGGTACAAGAATCAGAGAATAGTTCGAGTAACAGAAATAGCTCAAAAATAGCTACATTGCTTGCATCACAGAGGAATCATAATTCGGGTCCCGAGGTGCTGAAATGGCTATACCACTGTCCAAAATGGAAAACGCAGCATGTATCTACTCACGACTGTGGACGCATACATGCGACATCAAACGGTCGAGTTGCTTACAACAAACGGCACAAAACTTTGACGACCTCCGAGACGCAGCGTTGAGCGCTGTTGTCTTAACGTGCGGAGGTCCCGGGTTCGATCTCCGGCTGGGTCAATTTGGAAATTTATAATTTCTGAATTTTCCCTCGGTCTGGCCTGGTGGGAGGCTTCGGCCACCCTCGGCTAGCTACCACCCTACCGGCAAAGACGTTCCGCCAATCGATTTAGCGTTCCGGTACGATACCGTGTAGAAACCGAAAAGGGTATGGGTTTAATATAACTGCCATGCCCCTTACAGGTTAGCCCGCTACCATCTTAGACTGCATCGGCACTTACCAACAGGTGAGATCGCAGTCAAGGGCTTGTCTGGGTCAACTTGTAGAGGATAAAAACTCTTTAGGCGACGCGACGATGGTAGCTTCTTTATAAATCAAGATCGTGGGTGCGAATCTTTAATGCATCATATTTTGTGTCAAGATGCTGTGTTTAGTGTTTTTTTTGTGTAGTCAACTGATTGCTTGTTATTTTTTCCCAGATAGTCTCAAGCGGTTCTAAAACTGATTACTATGTTAATTAAAGTCGCTTTGAGTACCTACGTACTTGTAAGAAACGAAACTAATTGAAATGCTAACAATTTTTACTGTGAAATTATCGGATGTTTGCTCATGTTCATCTAGATTAGATGAGATTAATTTACTATTAAATAATTCTATCAGATGTTTGTGATGTTAACCGGTTCACACGGTTTTTCTAGCAAATAGAGATGTAATACTCGACAAACTAAAAATAATTAAGTATTATTAACTTACACTTAGCCATTGTACGTTTAAATAAAGAATTATGCTGAAGAAAATCCATACTAATATTATAAATGCGAATGTGTGTTGGTCTATCTGTCTGCTATGCTTTAACGGCTCATGAACCGATTTTGATGAAATTTGGTATGGCAATCGGTTACATCCCATCCCCTGGAAGGACAAAGTCTACTTTTATCCTAGAAAATTAAGGAGTTCTCCCGGGAATAAAAAAATCTTAATCCACGCGGACGAAATAGCAGACATCCTTTAGTTTATAATACGTGAAACATATTTGACTATTCATTAATAGTAGTTTATGCAACTGTCATATAATGAAGGGTATTAAAACACGAGTGTGAGTTTATGAAACGAGCGCAGCGAGTTTCATAATAGTAACGAGTGTTTTAATACCCGTGATAAATGCAGTTGCATACACTACTTTATCTTCACTAATGCAATTTATCAAACAACAAGAGTAAAAGCTGACAATAGTTTATCGCGTACGTGTATTGTCACAGTGAACTTGCCGCCATTAAAATCTAACCAATGAGAGCGCAGCTGCGCGCGCATGGCCAATCAGGAGCGAGCGCGCGCTGTTCGTTTTTTATTTAATTGTCACAAGATCTTGTAACTAACCTGACGTGGTCCCTAAGAATCTATTCCTTACTCTACCTATAAAATTCAATATCTCTCTAAAGTGGCACGTGAATCATCCAGCAGTAAGACCCTCCTAATGTTGTGTCCATAATAAACCAAGATCTTTTAGAGTTTCGGAAGCCCCGAGTTCAACCATCCCAACGACTTGTTTATATACCGATCTATAGTGACGTGTTCAAGTTTTAAATAATTTATAAACGCTTTCAAGTATTGATTTAATGTAAAGTAAATGGTGATTGGTAGCTCCACCCCGCTCACCAATGATAGGCTTCGGCCCTCTCTTGGTATCCCATGAGGCATTAGTTATCGACCAATAGGTCTCATAAGTATACCAAAAGGCAGCAGCCTCCCCTCCTTAAACCACTAGGCCACCATTTGGGGAAATAGCGCGGACGTATGAAATTTAGTTAAATACAACGCGGAGACCACCATGGGTAGTAGGACGTCGTTCGTACGTTACATAGGTTGTGAGCCAATGTGACGCAGCATAGGTCGTGAATCTATGCATTTACAAGTAACATAGGTTGTGAATCTATGGAACCGTAAATAGTATAGTAGCACAGGTTGTGAATCCATGCAACTATGAATAAGTGTCGAGGCTGAGTCAGGCGTAGTGCAAAACATAGTTAGATATCCGGTATCTCACGTGTGATCCAACCTTCGGTAATAATAAACAGCGTCCTATCAACCATGGTTAGTCGTCGTTCGAATGTAACGATAGTTACGGGTTTACATAATGTAAGCATAAGTAATCATCTATAAGCAGATCGCATGGCAGAGTCAGGTATACTGCAGAACATAGTAATGCACATGAAGTACATTGCGCACAGAGAGCAAGCTCTCCGGTTCAACAACAAACCAATCCCATCCAGACGTCCAACTAGGTAGACATCAAGACAGAACTAGCCGTGCCGAGGCATCGCCGAAGCGATATAACTTACATTCCGCAGCCCCAACCCAACCAGCGATGATTATATGTAGGTAATATACGTGTAAATATATTGTATTAAAATATGTATATAAATCCACCATAGGCGGATCAAATATCGTTGGAAGCCTCCAACGACATTATGCGTTCGAACGAGCGACGGACATCGTGACACATACTGCACGCACCATTACACGAACAGCGAATCCACTTTGCTCAGCATCAGCCCGAGAACGACGGTGGACATCGTGACACATAGTGCACGCATCAAGCGCATACACCACAGCACCGCTGTGCACCATCACATACACAAGCTACCACAGCATACAATCGCATCGCCGTCGCTTGTTCGGCTGCACGCACCATTACATACACCACAGCACCGCTGTGCACCATCACATACACAAGCTACCACAGCATACTATCGCATCGCCGTCGCTTGTTCGGCTGCACGCACCATTACACGAACAGCGAATCCACTTTGCTCAGCATCAGCCCGAGAACGACGGTGGACATCGTGACACATACTGCACGCACCATTACATACACCACAGCACCGCTGTGCACCATCACATACACAAGCTACCACAGCATACTATCGCATCGCCGTCGCTTGTTCGGCGACCAGTCCGTTTGTCGGAAATCTTTCTAGCATGGACCGAGATCGCTCCTCCTCTATATATACTATATTTTATTCTCTAATATTGTTTTTAAATATATATATTTTGACTGAGAGGTACGAATCGTCACATTCAACCCCCTAAATTCTGTGATGCGTGTAAATAGTTGTAATTCTATGCAGCACGCAGAACAGAATTTAAGAACTAATTGTAAATTATATGAGTACCAACGTCGCAACCCCCCGCGTCTACGGTTTTATGATCGCTCTAATTTATTGCTACATCTTCACCTTTATAACCTAGAACTGTCATGACTACTTTGTTCCCTAAGTAAGCTTCCTTCTATAACCCACGTATTTAACCCATAATCTGTCAATTTTCGTCGATTACTCATATCTATATCACATCAATAGCTACTGCAGCATCGCTCCTACCTGCCCTATCCATCCATCCATTCTCGCACTTTACTTTCCATTCACCTTCTCCCATTCACACATAATGGCATTAAGTAAAACAAAACCTAAAATCTGTATTTATCACATCAATAGTTACTGCAGCTTCGCTCCTACCTGCCCTATCCATCCATTCTCGCACTTTACTTTCCATTCACCTTCTCCCATTCACACATAATGGCATTAAGTAATACAAAACCTAAAATCTGTATTCCTTACTGATTTCCCATTTGTTTTTCTCTAAACTTACTTATTTATATCACTATATAAAGCCCTAAAGCATTAAACCAACATCGGCAACCCCCCGATGTGATAAATTTTATGACGATAATACAGCTTTCGTTACCAAACTCAACACATTCACAACACTTCCCTTAGCCTGCTAAACATATTATATCTCGTACGTTGAGCATTCCTCCTACCTCTAATACCATGACCATCTCCCTAAACACATATTACATAACCATATCACTTACGTAGTGTCCTACCTACTAGACGATCATCGGCAACCCCCTGATGATATGATTTTATGACATAATAATGACTTTGTCATCGAGTTCAACTCTTGTCCCACACTATATACTCGTAGAATCGGCACAACATGTTTTCCTCTTACACTCACTTCTGTTATTCGTCAACCTATCACTCGCCTCTTTTATACGCCATATGTTCTTTCACACAATCCATCCATATTTTCTTTGGTCTCCTTCTACTCGTTTTTCCTTCTCTACATGCATATCTATCATTCTTCGCGTAATATGCCTTTCTTCCCTCCGCATAACATGCCCGTACGATGCTAGTCTATTACTCCTCATCTTTTCTATCACTGGTGCTACTTTCAAACTTCCCCTTATATATTCATTCCTAATCTTATCCATTCTAGTCACATCACACGTCCATTTCAACATTCGCATTTCGGTCACATGTACTTTTCTTTCATCCGTCCCTTTAACCGCCCAACATTCTGAACCATACAATGCGACAAGTCTAACGACTGCTTTATAGATTTTCCCTTTTTGTTTAAGGCATTCGTGGGTCGCATATTACACTCGAGACCTGTCTTCGTTCGGCTGATCCTCAGGCCAGCACTCTCGCTTTGCTCTACTTACATCACTCCATCTTACATTTTCCTCAAATCTTAAAACTGTTACTTGTAACACCTCACAACTAGTTACCACAACCCCCTGTCCATAAGACATTACACACTATCCTGTGTTGCTTCATACCACCTTCCATACTCATCCTATCTACAAGTCGTTAGGTCTACTTGAACTCGAAAGCTTCCTCTGACTCTTTCCATTTCACGGACAACATATTGTAGGCTTTCGCCTACTTTGACCTACCTATCTTAACACCGGGGACCCATTGTACGAGTAGTTGTGACTATCCTGGTCACGGCACCATATTGTAACTAACCTGACGTGGTCCCTAAGAATCTATTCCTTACTCTACCTATAAAATTCAATATCTCTCTAAAGTGGCACGTGAATCATCCAGCAGTAAGACCCTCCTAATGTTGTGTCCATAATAAACCAAGATCTTTTAGAGTTTCGGAAGCCCCGAGTTCAACCATCCCAACGATTTGTTTATATACCGATCTATAGTGACGTGTTCAAGTTTTAAATAATTTATAAACGCTTTCAAGTATTGATTTAATGTAAAGTAAATAGTGATTGGTAGCTCCACCCCGCTCACCAATGATAGGCTTCGGCCCTCTCTTGGTATCCCATGAGGCATTAGTTATCGACCAATAGGTCTCATAAGTATACCAAAAGGCAGCAGCCTCCCCTCCTTAAACCACTAGGCCACCATTTGGGGAAATAGCGCGGACGTATGAAATTTAGTTAAATACAACGCGGAGACCACCATGGGTAGTAGGACGTCGTTCGTACGTTACATAGGTTGTGAGCCAATGTGACGCAGCATAGGTCGTGAATCTATGCATTTACAAGTAACATAGGTTGTGAATCTATGGAACCGTAAATAGTATAGTAGCACAGGTTGTGAATCCATGCAACTATGAATAAGTGTCGAGGCTGAGTCAGGCGTAGTGCAAAACATAGTTAGATATCCGGTATCTCACGTGTGATCCAACCTTCGGTAATAATAAACAGCGTCCTATCAACCATGGTTAGTCGTCGTTCGAATGTAACGATAGTTACGGGTTTACATAATGTAAGCATAAGTAATCATCTATAAGCAGATCGCATGGCAGAGTCAGGTATACTGCAGAACATAGTAATGCACATGAAGTACATTGCGCACAGAGAGCAAGCTCTCCGGTTCAACAACAAACCAATCCCATCCAGACGTCCAACTAGGTAGACATCAAGACAGAACTAGCCGTGCCGAGGCATCGCCGAAGCGATATAACTTACATTCCGCAGCCCCAACCCAACCAGCGATGATTATATGTAGGTAATATACGTGTAAATATATTGTATTAAAATATGTATATAAATCCACCATAGGCGGATCAAATATCGTTGGAAGCCTCCAACGACATTATGCGTTCGAACGAGCGACGGACATCGTGACACATACTGCACGCACCATTACACGAACAGCGAATCCACTTTGCTCAGCATCAGCCCGAGAACGACGGTGGACATCGTGACACATAGTGCACGCATCAAGCGCATACACCACAGCACCGCTGTGCACCATCACATACACAAGCTACCACAGCATACAATCGCATCGCCGTCGCTTGTTCGGCTGCACGCACCATTACATACACCACAGCACCGCTGTGCACCATCACATACACAAGCTACCACAGCATACTATCGCATCGCCGTCGCTTGTTCGGCTGCACGCACCATTACACGAACAGCGAATCCACTTTGCTCAGCATCAGCCCGAGAACGACGGTGGACATCGTGACACATACTGCACGCACCATTACATACACCACAGCACCGCTGTGCACCATCACATACACAAGCTACCACAGCATACTATCGCATCGCCGTCGCTTGTTCGGCGACCAGTCCGTTTGTCGGAAATCTTTCTAGCATGGACCGAGATCGCTCCTCCTCTATATATACTATATTTTATTCTCTAATATTGTTTTTAAATATATATATTTTGACTGAGAGGTACGAATCGTCACAATCTTACCAAAGAGTTTTGTGTATGTAAGTTTAGTAGTTTCGACGAAGTTTTCACGTATAACCCAACTGTTTTCAAAAGCCAGCCTAATATCAAAATTTTATACAACTTGTATGAGGATTTTGACATAAGGCTCGCCAGGTTAATTGGTCGCGTTTTATTGATGTTATAATGAGATTTTACGATATCGATGTGGATATTATACCATCATGTGAAATTGCTTAAATTGAGTGTTTTGTTATCTGCGCTTTAACAGTAGTAATTATAAGTCAAGTATTGGAAACATAAGTAGAATGTTTTATCATAAGTGTAGATAAACATCATTTCTCTTAATTTTGTGTCAAGTTAAAGCGAGTAAAACTGCAAGACGTCAATGGAAACGCAGATCTAAATCTCGGCGGAGGTTCTAGGCGCGTTTATTTTTCCTAACAGCACGAAAAGTGCCTATTCAACTGTCTACCTTGATAAATTGTTAAAGATTTGCATATAAAAGGGTGAAAGAATACCAACATCTAAGTTTGTCCTCACGGAACCTTTTACGGAACTTGGAAGTTGGCGCGTCCCTTCATGGCTTTAATGTAAGCAAAGTTTTGGTTTGGAGCTTTCTAGGACGTTTTATCTTATAAGTAACGTAAGAAAAGTCCAGTAAAAGAGTCCTGGTCTGGAAGGCACAATAAGGCATTCTGTTGCTACAATGGGATAATGACTACATCAAAAATCAATTATTTCTAACTGATTATGAAGAAACTTGAAATTTAATTTGCTATAATCCGCAACAATAGGCAAATATATGTGGTACAGTGTATCTTGCACTTGCAGCTTGCAATATTCACCACACCACATAAATCTTCCAAATTATTCTCAACGTACGTTTCACTCCGACATTGAGTTGAGTCCGTTGAGAATACGTTGAGAATAATTTGGAAGATTTATGTGGTGTGGTGAATTCACATCCTCGATTAGTTTTAAGTCTGATAACCATTTTAAAATACAGATTAAAGAAAAAAAGTGCGTTGAAATTTGATGACGTCACAACTGTGAATTTCATACAACTTCCTAGAAGTGCATTTTTAAGTTTGATAAAGAGTTGCTGATTTGATTGATCCCTGTTCTCGTTTGATTCCATTATGGAAGAGTTTTAGCTAATAATGCAAACACTTGTCTCTACATACTAAAAGTCTTATCACTTCTACGCACATACAAACACTTCGAGTGAATCATCATTAACCATCATAGATTATGTTTGATCGCAAAATGCAGAAATTGTTGCGAGTAAAAAAAAACTATATTGATATTTAGCTGAGAACAAGTACCTACCTACTCGGCGTTGGTTGAAGGTTGTTAGGAGGTAGGAGCCAGGTCAACGACTGTTCGTAGCGGTCCCTAGATGATATAATTATAACTGGCCAGCAGGATTCCCTTTCCGGTTCGTGAGGCCATTTAACTTCCTAGAAGTCGAAGGTTCCACTTTTTATTCAGGACCATTCTTGCGTAACCTGCTTGACTTTTTATTCTAATAAACGAGTTGGTAGTTGGTACTACATCATGATAACACCAGGCGTTATAAAACCGGACTTAATGCTGGCCATGTAATATCGTTTGCTTTGTATTCAAGTTAAATACTTGACGAGTACATAAGTGCGCTTACCGTTCAACTGTTCAAGCGCGCTCGTCATGCCCTTTGGTTAGAAAATAAAAAGTTCAGTATGTGGTCCGATATCTCAAAGGTTTTGTAGCGAGGGTTTACCATAAACGGGTTAAGGAAATTTTCGAATTGTTACAATAAAATGCAATTCCATTTACCTTTTAGGTAAATAATTTACTCGTAGGTTTTAAAAGAAGTTGCTTCAAATATGGTAGCGTGCTGAATAAGTGAACAACCTATTTATTATCTATAAATAAATAATTTAATATGTCTAACAACACTCTCAGCTTCCAACTTCGTTTTCAAAGCATAATATTATTATTATGAAAGTGTGTTAATCTTTATCGTGAAATGTAGGAAAAACCCCATTGATAACCGTACTAAATCCAAGAAAGTTAGAAGATATGAGTAGGTACTTAAATGCATGGATAAATTGGAGTTGTTTCATCTTGGGCCAGGTACTTGTACAGTATTCCAAAAAATAGTATAAAATCATAGAAAACAAAATAAAATATGCTTTTTGGCAGTTTTACAGTGATTAAGAGGTACAAAAATAAAATGTTTAATTAGGTACATTTGTAGAATAGCAACTCTCGCAACGCATCCATCCATCAATCTGACTGCTGTTGGATATTTTAAGGTTAATTCACATTTCCCAGGTAATTTTATGTCAAATGTCATCATGACACGTGTAATATACCTACGTCAATGTCAAAATGGACGCATGTTGTTGCGCTTTTATTTTGCAAAATAATTTCGCATTGTACCTCGTAAGTTGAACTTTTTAGTAAGAAATAAAGAAAAAAATGTTACTATTTTATGACCCCGAACATTTTGAAATACCGTACAAATACCTGGCCCAGGCTCCATATAAATTTGAAACAACCCCTTTGGATTGCATTTTTTTATATTACTTAGGTACTGGAAGGAAGCGATGCATAAATAAATATCAAATTATGTGCTACGAATCTTATATAACAGTGTGGTCTCGTGAGGACTGGGCAGGTCAACGCTTTAGGCAATCCAGGGATCATTGAAATACGTTGCCATTGTTGTACCATCCGCTGAATAAATATTTCTGTTAGCGTACCACCCAGGCCGCACGCAAGCCCTACAAACATGATTGATCTCTGAAGGGCAGATATAAATGGGCTGAATGTATAAACATGGTTATTGTAACGATTATGCTACACATGCTTTTACAAAATGCAGTTTAGATATTTTTTGTAGAAAATGAAATAGATGACAGGTAATCAAATAGGTACCTGCTTTAATGGTAAGCAAATATTATGCGCAGGTAGGTAGCTATAATATTTATTTTGTCGTTATTTATTTATGTATATTGTGAAATCCACGCCATACAGTATTTACATAGGTATTTAGGTAAGTACTTAGTTTTATATACATACTGTGCCATAATATGTAGTTGGTACCCATTGGATAGAAGCAACTATATATTATCTTTCCTATGAGAGTGGATGCCTGTGCCCAGCAAGTGGGACGTTAATGGGCTGTAGTGGTGGTGGTGGTGGTGGTAGGTAGAAGCAGGCATTACTTTTGCGGAAGTCCATAATGCAAGATACACACTGTAGTCTGTACCTAATACCTACCACATAGAGTTACCTACAGCAGGGCTAGCATGGGCCGGAGATAAAAAATTTATCCCCCGATTTTATCCACTGACAAGGGATAAAATTCACTTATCCACCTCTCAGAGCACGGCAACAGGGGAGAGGAGAAGTTTATCCTCGTTTGACATTTCACGGGGACTCGGGGGACTATTTACCCACCGTTATTTAGAGTTTTTATTGATTTATTTAGGAATAAATTTTTTATCCTTTCGTCGGGGAGAAAATTGTCTCGGCCCATGCTAGGGGGGCTGTGCCGGATTGTAGCGAATTAAATTTCTGGTTACTTCATTAATCGTTGGTGTCATTTGATCCTTCCTAATATTATAAATGTGAAAGTTTCTATGTTTGTAAGTTTGACATAGGTTTGGGTGTTTTTTAGTCCTTCACGCCACAATGACTGAGCCGATTTGGCTGAAATTTGGAATGAATTTTATCACGTTTTATCCCGGTAATCAAAGAGTTTCTGCGGGAATCAAAAAGCCTTAATCTATAGGTATAAAATGTTTAATATTGATCTCTACTTATGTCATTTTAATTTCAATGATACCTACTTATACAACTAAGGTATGTAGGCTCCATTCACAGGAACAATAGGGATGATGACAACTCAATCAAATCTGCAACTCTTTATCAAACTTAAAAACCGGCCAAGTGCGAGTCGGACTCGCGCACCGAGGGTTCCGTACAAACCTGGTAGTAAGTTTTACGATCTACGTATTAAAAATAAAAATTACGTTTGTTGTATGGGAGCCCCCCTTTAATATTTACTTTATTGATATTTAATTATTTATTTTGAAAGGTAATATTATACAAGTTAATATTCTGTGAAAATTTGAACCGTCTACCTGTTACCGTTTTTAATATTGAGCAAAAAAATACATATATTTTTTACAAACAAAAATATATATATTTTTTTTAATTTTTAGTATTTGTTGTTATAGCGGCAACGGAAATACATCATTTGTGAAAATTTCAGCTTTCTAGCTATCACGGTTTATGAGATACAGCCTGGAGACAGACAGACAGACAGACAGACAGACAGACAGACAGACAGACAGACAGACAGACAGACAGACAGACAGACAGACAGACAGCGGAGTCTTAGTAATAGGGTCCCGTTTTTTATAAAATTTCAACGCACTTTTTTTTCTTTAATCTATATTTTAAAATGGTTATCAAATTTAAAAATAACCGAGGATGTGAATTTTGGAAGACCCTCTTTTTAATAATCAGTTTGAAATAATTTATTTTTGATATAGGTATCATCCTTATTCTTACAGTTGCCTCTTACTAAACTTTGCAACAGTAGAACCTATTAGTGCAGTTTTAATTCTTGGGATCCAGGTAGATACTCCCAGGAGACGAAACATTGTGAGCTCATTAGCTACAGTAGCGGCAAGATTGCTCAGAAGTTTAACAGTGGATCTAATTAGCGGCACCACGTAAGAATGTTCGGTATTTGCTTTATGTGTTGTGATTTGACTATCTTAGCCAAGGTACGTGTAAACCTCTCCATGCAATACGTTCAAAGCAATTCGCGTGTAAGTGTGACCGTTTCTATTTAAAACAAGCCGGCTCGCGCGGCTGGCTGTAATTTGTAGGTGGTCGTTACATTTGTTGCAGTTAACACTAATAGCCTAACTAAAGCTATTGGCGTAATGCATCTGGTGGATAGAAACACACCTCTTTTTTTGATGCCTTAAGGTCTTGCACTTTTTCATAGCTTATTGTGATTCATTTGCGTCATGGAGACTTCATAAGGCTGTAATAACGATAAAAGTAGAGATACATAATATTTAAATCTTCACTAGGTAATCCAAGTCTTGTCCCGTCCGTCTGTATGTCTGCGTACAGACCGCTATTATATTATACATATTATACAAGTCACAGCTATTTTATGTACCTACCTTCAAGTGAAATTTCGTAGTCAGTAATGTATATAGGTGTTAGTTACCTATAGAAACTTGTTAACGCTGCAAGACAAATAAATTTTTGAAAATAAATGAAAATCGGGGTACTACTTCCCAAAATAACCCTTTACCCTTTCGAGTTCCTCCTACGCTTACTTACCTTGTTAGGTAGGTATTCTGATTTCTGAAGTCGTTATGAGGTTTAATACAGTTTTTGGAAGAAGACTAGTAAGTATATGAAATAATGGGCTTCAAAGTTTTTAGCAAACGATGTGTGTTCTGAGATATTTTAATTGACCAGTTGTTTAAATAGATGATGTTCATCTCGTTTGTTTGTAACCTTATTGAGAGTAAATTGTTGTATCTCAATAAGCTTTTGTATTCTAAAGTCGGGTTTATTTTGTTTAAAATGTATTAGACACCGGTATATTCTGGACAACGATAAAACCTGAAACTAGACAGCGGGGTCTTCACAAAGCGTGGCAGCCTCAGGGCCGGCAGCGGGGTTGGTTTAGACCACCGGTTTAGATTTTAGATTTAGAAGTGCCACCTCTCCGCCTGAGGCTTTCGGCCACAGATTAAATAATAGTTACTTGAACTTCGTCCGAGGAAAAGCGAGATCGAGGCAGGCGCGTCCAAACTCCAAACCGTGCACTGCCACGTAAAGCAAGAACAAGCTAGGATGCCACGTTAGGTAAGAGTGGACCTAACTAATGATATTGCATTCTACGATGAAACTGGCTAATCTGTAAAAGGAAGGATTATGGCAGTTGAACAGATCTCTATCACTAATAGGCCGCAACGTGGCATCGTACCGGAACGATAACTCGTTTGGCGGCAGAGCTTTGCCGGTAGCGTTAGACCCACCGCAATGCAAGAAAATTTTGCTTTGATTTTAGAAACATCGGACTATGAACTTGACATTTACTATGAATTCGGGCACTGCTCATGATTGTACGTAATGGCTCATCAATTTAAAGAGATCTTTACGCTAATTAATTAATTAAGTTTACCTACCTCAATATTATGCCTTAATTTGAGTTTTCTAATTCTAACTTACATAACCAATAATCAAACTTCCAGTTCAAACCTGTCATTCCCTGTATCTCGTTGCAATGCACGGGACTGGAATAGATACCCTATATCCAGTGGCGATTCCTGGTGGTCAATCTGGGGTTTGCGCTAGCTGATGGTTAGGTATTTTCTCAATAAAACACATTTACCTCATATATCACTGATTAGGGGTATAGGTTTAATATAACTATAGGTATATCCCTAACAGGTTTGCCCGCCATCTTAGAGTAGGTACTTACATCATCACCCACCACCTGGTGACATTGCAGTCAAGGGCTAACTTGTACTTACTAGAATAAATGATACTATTTTTATTTTTATTTATCTCACTAGCAGATTCCCGCGACTTCGTCCGCGTGAAATAAGTTTTTTAAATTCCCACGGGACCTCCCTAATTTTTCGGGTTAATCTCGGTTCTCGTACCAAGCCTATGACACTCACAAATAATGTGGCTTTCTGTTGGTACCAGAATTTTCAAAATCGGTTCAGTAGATCCAGAGATTACCCCCTACAACCTCACAAACTTTACCTCTTTATAATATTAGTATAGTGCGCGTTACATTATCACTATGATATCTTCTGAGATATTAATCTGAATTAAATGGTGTAAGGGCGAATTTGATCTATATTAAATACTTGAGATGAACAACCATTTCATTTTGATAAGGATTAATACTATGTTGGTAAAACACCTTCGCGAGTAAAGCATTGTTTTAGACCAAATTTGAAAATCATAATGACGGTTATTGTGAGACGACCTTAAAACATAGCTATATGCTGTCGCGGACTTTTTTTTAGAACTTTTTGAGAGGAACAATTCCACCATACATTGTTTTCGTGTAACTTTTACCATTTACGCAGCCCACGCCACGGAAGCTCTCAGATGAGACAATTTTTTCCGACTTCATTCACATTATTGCAATATTCGTAGGGATCTTTAATGTTTTTGAAAATAAAATACAGCCTATGTTACTCGCCGAGAATGTAGCTTTCTATAGGTGAAAGAATTTTTAAAATCGGTTGAGTAGTTTTTGAGTTTCGGAAATAATACTATACAGCACATGCGCAACTCATAGTGCACGCCTTCGGCCCGTAGTGAGCGGGAGTAAGCGGTGTTCTGTGGTCACAACTCACAAGTCACAATTCACAAACAAGGTGCGAGGTGGTCATGGAGCGTGCGTGATTTTAAATAATTATCGATTAACGCAATCATTTAATTGATAAACTTATATGATTTGTGAATGGTAGGTACCTATTTCATGTTATAAAATAAGTATTAATTTATTACTTAAATATAGATCTAGAATAATTGGTAAGTAACTTATTCATAATATTATTGGTATTGCGGCGCAAGCTGCGCAATCTTAGAGGAATCGCCACTGCCTATATCTATTCCAGTTTAGATAAGATAGATATTAGTGATGATAATAATAAATATCGTCGCAATTTTTTAGATTTTATGGCATCTTAGTTTTTGCTTTACCTACCTAAATCCAACGAGTAATGGAAACAATTAGTTTTAAGTAGACCCAAGGCCAACAAAATCATATTGTACGTTTTGCACTTCTGCCAACATGTCTCTTTAAGGCTTAGTATATAATGGTATATATAATGGGTAATGTTGTCCATTTTGTGAAAGATTATTATAGTTTTATTATGGTTAAATGCTGTCAGCGTCTTGAGTTGCCTCGCGGGACGTCTGAATGATTACGATTTTAATCCAAAAATAATTATGTACATACTATTATACTTAAAAAGGTGAATTTAATTATCTTTAGTACCTTAAACAGGATATTGTTTTTTATTTATTTTATGTAGATTTAAAATACTTTTCTATGACAACTTTGCTTATCACGCTGTTTGACTCATCGTCTTTATCGATATCAAGACTGATTAGTAATTACATTAAACAGCTTATTACAACACAACCATTTAACTAATTTATCACCATAACCATTTCTCTAAAAGTTTGTAAGTTAATTTAACCAATATATATCTTCATTCATGCACTATCTATAACATGGTTTGACCTATTAGTCAAGCTTGGCTTTTCTACTTAACGATTTCCAAGTTGTGGCTGGGTGGGGATTGTTACGGATGTATCTTCCTCTTTTTCTTACCATTAGGAACCTGAGTTAAATGTTAATCATTTAGTGACTAAAAATCTTAACCGTGCTTTGGTAATCTGCTTTTCCAGCTTTCCTGAAGAAACGTAGTGCCAAGATCGTTAAATTTAAAAGTGTCGAAACTTAGGTGCCGAGAATAACGTTTTGGTTCTATCTAAAAAAGTGTCATACATCTCGTCATCGTCATTTGTATGCACTTTTATGGCATGTTAAAACATCCATCAGACTTGAGAACTCGTTAAAGCTATATTCTTTGTTATTGAATTTGTTTACCAATAAGTAAAACCAAAATTCATAGATCAAAGCAACAATAAAACAATGATGATTTCATTGACCTTATGTAAAGATGCCTCGTGTAATGTCGGACTCCTGGCTTTAGAATTATAATGTATCTATATTGTACTTCTGGGGCAATTACCTACAAAGGACGTGTGCTCGCAACCTGCCCAATTATAATACCAATTACATTAATGTTCAAACTCGAGCAGAACACGTACCCCAATTACAATGTGATGTTATTTGCTTAGGCTATGTGCAAGTGCTAGACAAAATTGTCCGTGGATATGTCAGTTTTGAATTAATCAAACCAGTTAAACATGTGTAAAACTTAGTTAGTTTTAACTTAAGTTCCACCTGGGGCTCTAGTCATTTGATCATATTTAAGAGTTGGATATGTATGTGGGATATTATCCTTTCGAACTGCGATAAGCTTATCTCAAATCATCCACGCACAAACAAATATGTATTGTAATACCGTACTCTGGTATTACCACAGAATAGGTAACAGTGGTAATACTTACTACTATTACCTATTCTGTGGTAATACCACAGAATAGGTAATAATGGTAATACTTAGCACAGTATGCTCTTAGCTTATCTTTGCGACTTGTTACTTGTATTGAGTGTGCGCAGATTCTCGTACGCAGAGATTGCTCAGGAGCGGTTGTTCCAACGTCAATCAGTCCATTTTTTAGCGTTTTCTTTCTTTTGCCTTGCCCCACTATAATTGCACATCATAAATCCTCATCGTTGACGTGCCATGATGAATGCGAAATGTAGAACGCGTGACTAATGGACCGGAATACGTTACTAGCGCGGTAACTAGGGGTTATTTTAGTTGCAATTTGAATTTTATATGTGTACCTACGTAATCAAGTGAATATATTGCAGATGTTTGTTGTCAATTCCTGCGGCTTTGCTTGTACGATTGAAAGTAATTGAATCTCAGGCTGCACGCGATAGGTACCTAGGTATTTACTAGGTAGGTACGTTCTTAAGGCATCGCCATTTGGTCGTCAGAAATATTGGGAATAATAAATTCTTACTCGTTACTGGCTAACTCGTTGTCTGCGGAATATATTTTTTGAACTCAGAAAACTATACTTTTGATGGCCTTGAATATCTTGCTTTAGTGAAAAAATTCTGATGATCAAACAAATCTAGGTTTTGACGGTGTCGAAAATCGATTTGGATTTAGACTATTGAATACATCCAGGGCTTTTTAAGCTTTTTATGTTTTATAATATTGCAACGTTTAGGTGCAACTATAGACTACAAGACCATGGTACAAACGTAATTTTTCGAGTTTCAATTTTCGTATGAGTTACTTGGATTGCCACACGGGATATGTATGATATTACACGTAAAGGGTCCTATTGGAATTTCTTTAACCTAGGATCGAAAACAAACTATTATACCTAATTATTCACATAAACAAAATTACGTAGATATTATCTTTAAGTAGAATAGGTATACGTAAATAGTTATTTTTGGCAGTTTGGCATTCATAGTCGGCAGTACAAAGATTTACGTTACTGTTTAATCTATTGATGTAGAATTTTAATACATTTTAATCACGAAATTCGTATTTTACTTATTTTGTTTAAAGCACTCGTTGTGTGTACCTATTGATGAAATGGCTGACGGACGACGCGACGGTACAGTACCTACTATAATACGTAAACGCCAGGAAACAATAATACCTACGTACTTATATCATGAGAAAAGCTCTATATTGATTTACTTATACCTATGTAGGTATAAATCAATTAACAAGATAAAGACTGATTTTATAGTCCTATACATACCAGAGCATGCTGAAAGGCAACTTTAAAATTATTTGTTATTTAGGTAGGTGCGTAACTAGAACTTTAACATAATAAGTATCTTTATTCATGGCATCAGGAACAATGGCGTAGGAGGCGATAGATATGGCTCTCTTTAATAAAGAAAGATAGCATGTACGCATGTCTTTGAACCGAGCCTGTTTATGAAATATTGCTTTCTCGTGATGTACCTGCGATACCTCAGGCAGTGGAATACCTACTGATTGCAAGTGAACTGGATTTAACTATATACAGAAAAGTATAATGAAGGCATATTAATTCATACTAATATTATAATTAATGCGAAAGTGTGTCTCTCTGTCTGTCCGTCTGTCTGTCTGCTACGCTTTCACGGCCCGTGTGTTCAACCGATTTTGATGAATTTGGTATGGGGATAGTTTGTATCTCGGGGAAGGACATAATATGCTACTTTTTGTCCCGGAAAATTAAAGAGTTCCCGCCGGAATCAAAAAATCTTAATCCACGAGGACGAAGTCGCGGGCATCTTCTAGTTTTATTATAATAACTCATCGCATGGAGAGTATCAATTATTACAGATCTACTTAGATACTTAAAGAATAATGATTTTCACCTTCTTGCAAATTCGAGAAACTCTATCAGTTTGCAGTCTTTGCAATAAAGCAAGGCGCTTAGATCGCCTTGTAAGGACGAGACGACGACAGCCTCAAGAAGCATAGGCTTACATTATACAAGAGATACATATTAAAAAACGGCTAGGTATACTCGTATATATCGATGCGTATATATGCATATTATTTTCAATGTTCAATATTAGGCTGATGACCATATAAGTTAGGCGTTTACGTAACTTCTGTACAAACATTTGTACATGCCCTTTTGCATGTCTACTTGCTCTAACACCTCTATGTTTATTTGTAGCGATACGCATACGACACACCAAAGAACAATGCGCTCACGTCTATAAAGGATCATGTCACAAAAAAGGAAAAACGTACACCAAGTGGTGTTTTATCAAGAAATGCCTATATAGGCCTTGGCGCGTGAGCAACACGCAGAGATAATTTGACGTCTCCTGTCAGCCGAGCCCGCTTGCTTACCCAACGACACTCGACTAAAAGACTACTATTAATCGTAGTTGACAGATCAATTACCTTCACTCTTGCGCATATCGCACCGGGATTTTGATTTGTGATTCATAAAATATGTGGCCGGTAACTTTAATTTTTATTCTGTACATGCACGTACAGCGGTCATAGAACTTGAACCGCCGCCGCGCCGCGCCGCGCTGCGCCGTCTTTAATGTTTCAATAATTGGCCGGTTAATTTTTTTAATTGATTTGATAGGGTATCTAAGGTATTGATTGGATACGTTAGCTCCAGATAAATTTCAGATACCCATTCAGCAAGTTACAACGCTCAAGAAAATAATTGGCTTATCAATTCCAATAGATTCTACGAGTTTGATTAAATATGGAAAAAGCTTAAAAACTAAAAAGCTTTGGAAATGACGTATCGTTCATCGACGATGTATGATGTAACCTAGTATCGTTACTGATAACGAACTTATTTGATATTATGATATATAGTAAACTAGCTGATGCCCGCGGCTTCGTCCGCGTGGTTTAAGTT
The DNA here is from genome assembly GCA_917051295.2 of Erebia ligea. Lineage (NCBI taxonomy): Eukaryota > Metazoa > Arthropoda > Insecta > Lepidoptera > Nymphalidae > Erebia > Erebia ligea. Next base: position 7,689,010 of record OU785233.1, on the reverse strand, counting down.
TTTTTGATTCCCGCGGGAACTCCTTCATTTTCCTGGATAAAAAGTACTCTCCAGGTCCTCAACTATACTCAGGCCAAAAATCACGTCAATCCGTTGCTCCGTTGCGGCGTGATTGAAGGACAAACCAACAAACCTACAAAGCAATAAACCAACTAACCCACACAAACACACTTTCGCATTTATAATATTAGTATGATGATGCGAGGGAGCATAATTTTTTTGAGTTGTGAGTCGCGTAATTTCCGTATTTCGTGACTTTTGGGGTTGTCAAAAATCACGGTCGTCTGACCTCTACCATAAAGACTATACCTAGTAATTTGTTTCTACGTATGATCAAGTTAAGTCGCAGGACGAAATTAGGGACATCAAATGCTTTGAAGATAAAGCTTTTTAACTTTAACTACTCTAATCATCTGTGTTCGCCTGTCCTACTAGTGACATACCAAAATTAATTTTGGATGCATAGATAAAAATGTAAGTATCATTGCTTGGATGACTGAGCTTTATTACTTTCACTCACGAATGGGGATATTAGGTATAATGGGTACCTACAAGCTAAACCCATAGGATTAGGAATCTCTTTATTTTATACTTACCGGTATTTCTCTCATAAAAACTGTTCTTAAGATTACCTATAAGTAGTAATAAAACAACTTTTTATTAAGATTTACCCAGATATTATTTCGAGAGACTTTTATCGGGTAAAATATTGATGGCATACCATCATAAAAATTGAGTAGAGCCGCAGTAGATACAAAAAAGCTGAGAGTATCAAATACTTATTTTGCATAATTTATCCATTCGATGCACAATGCGAAAGTAATTTATAATATTATGTTCATATAATATTTTCACATACCTACCTAGTACCTACCTATAAATAATGTTTATTTTATTATTGAGTTTCTCAGAGTTTCTTGCTGGTTTTTTTGTAGGGAAGGAATTCGGATTAGGTACTGCATTAATTTTATTGCCTATTCAATAGCACTTTGTGATATTTTGTTTGATAAAATGTTTATATTATTCTAGTAGATACAAAATATTTCTTCATACTTCATACTTTATATTTTTAAAGCTCTGCGCAAAGTTACATTCAGCTATTATATATCACCCTTTGTATTCAGTAAAGATATTTCTAAATGCCATCTAGCGGAGCTTTATGGAACGTTAACCTGTAATGTTGTAGTGTTTCAACTTTCCTCACAACTTGTTTCACTATATTTTATAGGAACCCAAGCTTTTGCTTTTATGTACTCGAATCGCGATAGATGTCGCTAGAAGTACACGCCACATAAATCATGGAAACCAAACCGCAATCTCGAGGCTCGACCAACTCCAGTCCAGTTTTATCTGAGGCGGGTTACAACTTACAAAACGTTGTGATAACGTTGTAACGGGGTGTTAAAAAAAGCCGTTAAATTAAACCTCTAAGAGTCAAAGGTGTAGGTAGGTACATGCTACTCGATAAAGGTATATCGCAACTCTAATCAAATCATCAACCGTTATACTTACATAAGTTTGATCCCAGTCAGCCCCGCTCATCATCTGAAGCGACTGGGCTACCGTGGTAGCTTATTCGCTGCCAAGATGCAGAAAGCGATGATATTATGCTTGGCACGGCTGGGAGAGTTCGCCGGTTTCTCAACACGTTATCCTGATCCAATGCTGTCCCTGGCCTCCCCTGCCTGGGTTTATTTATGTAACGTGTATGTAAGTTTATTATTAACTATTAAAAAAAACACAATTTACATTCAGGTACTCTGTCTCTCTCTATCTATACTATAGGGAGAGAGATAGAGTTTAACGCTTTTTTGGCACGTACAATTTAAAACAGACCGTTTTATTTTGCCAAAAAGAACTGTGTTCTAAAAAGTCTACCCAGGTGTCACACCTTGTAGGAGATTTATGAGAATAAATATAGCAATGTCAACATAATTGTTCGTTGAACTTATTCAAAAAAAAAACCCTCCAAAAATATGCTGACTGAATTTTTTTTGCTGAATTTGATGAAATTAGGTTACGTCTGACAACTACCTACATAGGTATCTAGAAAATTGCGCTCCGAGACCTAAATTTCATTTTAGCTTCCATCGTCCGTTTCAATAAAATAAAACGTTACTAGGTTTCACGAATACCTATTCGTGAAACATCGGTCCCGAATTTACAGAATTGAAACGAATAGTCGGCTCTACTGGTCAGTTAAATATCTCAAAAATATTGGGGTCGCATGTTACATATTAAAACAGTTCCTTTCATAAAGTTTTCATATTGTATATTATCAAAGTTTAAAACCATCCAGATATTATATTTGCCTTCAAACAAATTTACCTAAATGCTCTTTATGAGAACTCATCGGTCATCCACTGTTTATGAAATTGTTTTGTAAAAAGCATAGTAGGTATATACCTGTACTTACCTTACATTAAGGTGAAGTAATGTTGTGTAAGCATATATTACTAGCTGATGCCCGCGACTTCGTACGCGTGGATTGAGGTTTTTTGGTTTTTGGTGAACGGGATAAAAAGTAGCTATTCCAGACTATAATCTATCTCTGTGCCAAATTTCATCCAGATCCGTTCAGCCGTTTCGGCGTGATTGAGTAATCCATCCATCCATCCATCCATCCATACATCAATCCAAACTTTGGCATTTATAATATTAGTATAGATCGTAGAAATAGGAATTATTGTTCATACGATGAAACAGAAATTTAATTTCGGCCGCAAGTAGGCTACATACAAAGGAAGCCTCAAATCCATATCTGGCGCGAAGCCTCCGTTGAAGCTTTGTGTCGCAGAGCAAGTTCTCCGTCTCCGCTATCCAGGTCAACATCGGGGAATCATTTTACGAGCTCGCTTCAAGTATTTCAGCAAAATTTTAGATAAGCATGAAAGCTCCGGCGAATAGACTTTTTATCTTTATCGTTTTAACGAGATGCTTCAGAAGTAAATACGAGTGCACTAAGCTAGCTCTTGTGTGTGACGATATATATACGAGTAATTAAGAAGTTCCTGAGTAAGTTATAAGATGTTTTATTTACGTGATGAATCTACTGTACAACTATAATAAAATGAAATTGAATACTTTTCAATAGGCGACTGTTTTTTGACATTAATTACTTTTTTAAATATCATTTGAATCACAGGCTTCGTACCTACAATAAAAAATATACGGCAATCTCTATATATAATAACCGGCCAAGTGCGAGTTGGACTCGCGCACCGAGGGTTCCGTACAAACCTGTAGTAAGTTTTAAATTATTAAAAAAAAAACTACTTACTAGATCTCGTTCAAACCAATTTTCGGTGGAAGTTTGCATGGTAATGTACATCATATATTTTTTTTAGTTTTATCATTCTCTTATTTTTTTTCTATTTTTGTGTGAAAATCTTAATGCGGTTCACAGAATACATCTACTTACCAAGTTTCAACAGTATAGTTCTTATAGTTTCGGAAAAAAGTGGCTGTGACATACGGACGGACAGACAGACAGACAGACATGACGAATCTATAAGGGTTCCGTTTTTGCCAAATTTGGCTACGGAACCCTAAAAATGAATCCCTATTTCCCTTGGTCACGGCATCACGCGTGAACGGCTGGACCAATTTCGCTAATTCTTTTTTTGTTGTGTTTGTTATTTGTAAGGAAAAGGTTCTTATGAAAGAAAATGTTTGAAAAATTGTACGGTAAAGTATAAAAATTGGGTTAAAAAATCTCCATATACAAAAGTAAATGAAACATAAGACAGTAGAGAGATCTTCAAATATATTGTCAGATTGACGGTCATTTATTCAGTTTCATATATTTTATACATTTATACTGGAAAAAAAACCAGTTCCCACGGGACTCCATAAGACCTAAAATCCACGCGGACGAAGTCGCGGGCATCAGCTAGTCTTTTAATAACGATCTACGGACTAGGGGTGGAAAGTGGAAACCAAAAAGAGCTGGGAAATATTGAGGTTTGAGGTTTCGTCAGTAAATATCCATCCGAAACTGAATAGTGAAACGAGAGATGGGTTTTACTTTTGACCAGTTTAATTTCACCGAAAATCCCTTGCCTATCGTCAACTTTTCACTTTGTTTTTAGACTAGGATTTTTTGGCTTCGTTGGTATCTTTAATACTATTCGCAAGTCTAAACTACCTCACAGACAACGAGTAGGTATGTCGGTTCGCGGGCATATAAGCTCATCACAAATCTACATATAATATCAGTTCTTATTTTTATTTTTACCAGTTAAAAAGGTCTGGTTAGGATCTGGAAGGAAGAAATTAAGTTTGTGGAAGGTTGGTAGATGTTGGACTCCAGAATCCAAACTCAATTTACTTATTCCATCTTGAAGATACGTACGATTTATGAAAATGAGTCGGCAAAAAGATTTTTGTTATTATAAGACACTTGACATATAACACCTTGATAAAAGGCGGCGGCCTCAAAATAACTATTCTGTTTGGTGGACATTACAGTAAAGTATAAATTTATTGGGAATCAAACGATAAACGTCTGAGTTGCGCTCACGGTTCAAGTCGCGCTTAAAGAAGATTTTTTAATTTTTTTTATGACAAAGTTCTTATATGACAAAGCTGATAACTCGTCATGCTCACATTCCAATTTTCATGTGACTGTGAAAATTCCAAAGATTTATAGCGATGCCTGACGTTTACGGTTCCACAAGCGGTGCGGGTGGCCCGCGTGGCATTCAATCATCACGTTTCTGACAGGCCTTTATACGAGTAGGGGCTGAGAGTAGGGACGAGCTGGCCTCTTGTTTTTTATCAAATTTATTCGTGCGAATTGCTATTTTGTAGATCTACTTTCAAACGATTATAAATTGCGATAAGTGAACAGTTCCTCTTAAGAGATTTTATAATGGTCGTTTTAGACGTGATTTTTACAAAACAGGCAATAGCAGAGACATGGTAAGGACTTACGATTATCGATACCTTTATTGAACTTGTCTAATAGATATACTTAATAGTCTTTGCCATCCTTCGCCAGTAGATAAGTATTAAGTACCATGTTTGCGTCAAACCAATTCTAAGTAATTAAAAAAACAAAGACGGTCCGTAAGGTCATGCCTCCTCCTAAAGCAAATCCGTGGTGGCCTCTAATAGTTTTTTTTTAAATAAGCTAAATAGTTCTCTAGCCGCAAAACCGCAGCGTACAGTAAAATTTAATGAAAGCGGGCAAACGTTGCCTACTTTTAAACTTGATACCTTTTGTTCCCGGACCAGGCACGCCTCACTGCATCTGTTTATTAGCGCTCTTGCAGATTACTGTACAGGAATTTCTTTGTTATTCCTGCTTTACAAGAAAGTAATTTAAATTATGTGAGGAATTCTTTGGGATTGGCAAGTAGAAGCAAGAGATGCTGTAGGTATTAGATAAGTGATTGTAGAATAATAATATCTACTAGATAAGCTTATAGTTGAAAGTGTCAAATTCAAATTCAAATGTTTTTTATTCAAATAAACTTTTACAATTAGGTAGTACTTTTGAATCGTCAAGTGAATCTACCACTGGTTCGGAATACCATTCCTACCGAGAAGAACCAGCAAGAAACTCGGTGGTTGCTCTTTTTAAATAATTCATTTACAATTATTATTATATCAATGTGTACATAAGTAACCGCTGTCCTTAGCATTGCTGGAGCGATCAAATCCAAGCTCCTCTATCATTTACATAATCTTCAACAGTATAATAAGCTTTTTTCAGGAGCATACTTTTAATGGATTTCTTAAATTTATGTATAGGCAAGTCCAAAATAGGTTGTGAAATCTTGTTATAGAAAAGAATGCTCATTCCCACGAATGACCTTCTGACTTTTTTGAGGCGGAGCGATGGAGTCACGAGCCTATTACGGCCTCTAGTTTGCCTATCGTGCAGATCGCATACTTTTTTGTAATTATGGATGTGCTGTTTTACAAAAATTATGTTACTGTAAACATATTGCTGTAGGCATGAAAATATCCGCTCAAGGCGCTCATCCATGATTGGTTTTATATTTTTGTCATGTAAAAGCGATTTATAATATGTTCAATTCTGAAATCAGTGTGACAAGTTCTCCCGTATGAGAGAGTCTATGTCGGATATTCGTTGTTCATTCGTCGTAAATACTAAGTACTTTAGTGTCAAACTTGGTCTATGGAGGCGATATTGTGTGCTGTGTTGTATTAGTATAGTACCTACGTAGTTAGTATCGGTACTTACTCCTTATTATAAAAACAGCCCTGACTAGACGGCCTTATCTTTTAGTACAGAGTTAGGTTACATCCCGGGAAAGGACATAGGCTTTTTATTGTGGAAAATTAAAGCTTTTCCTCGGGAATAAAATAACTTGAGCCACGAGGACGTAGTCGCGGTCATCATCTAGTCAAAAGTATTTTTACTGTAGCTTTAATATAAACTTTGTAATTTTCTAACGTCAAAGTGTGCGAGAACAACATAAAGCTAATTATGCAGGGGCAAAGCCTTCGAAATAATTCAAATGTTGACGGAGGATGTTCCCTGCTAAATAATTCATAAGTCACTCAGTGACGTCACAGTTGGCGAAGCGGGCTACAGAGTGGAGGAACTGAGGAACTTTGGGGAACGACACTGATAGTTTTTTGATTTCATTTGTTTCTCATGTATAATTTACAGTCCCACTGTGATAAAAAGTGGTCTATGTCCTTCACCGAATGCATGTTGCAACCTATCTCTATACCAAATTCCATCAAAATTGGTTGTAAAGATGGGCCGTGAAAGCGTAGCAGACAGACAAACATCATACCTGCTAATATTTATATTATCAAACAAATTAAATTGGTATGAACTACAATCTGCCGTGTACTGGCATGCAAAAATTATCTTATGATTATAAACACTTATTCTAAACATCATATAAATCTTCATATCAATTATATTACAACACTAGCTAATGCCCGCGACTTCGTCCACGTGGTTTAAGTTTTTTTCCCCACAGGCACTCCTTAATTTTCTGGTTTAAAAAGTAGCCTGTCACTCTCCAGGTCCTCAACTATACTCATGCAATCACGTTGATCCGTTGCTCTGTTGCGGCGTGATTGAAGGACAAACTCTATATTTCACCCCTTTGGGGGTCGAATTTTCAGAAATGGTGAAACTGGTGGTGGTGGTGAATATACTCTTGCATATCTAACTGAAAGCCCAAATGCTAAGTTTCATGGCTATAACTTTAGAAATGAAGGACTTTTATACAAACTTTCAACCCCTATTTTACCCCGTGGGGGTGGAATTTTGAAAAACTGTGACACACTTCTTTATTTATTACTGTAAACCAAATTATACCAAGTTTCGTTGATATAACTTGAAAAATATCTTGAGAAATGAAGGACTTTCATACAAAATTTCATCCTCTATTTCACTCCTTCGGGGGTAGAAATTTCAAAAACTGTGAAACACATACTTCTTAATTTTTTACCCGTAGCTTGTAAACCAAGTTTCATGGATATAACTTGAGAAATGACGGAGTTTCATACAAACTTTCAACCCCCATATAACCCTTTTGGGGTTAGAATTTTCAAAAATCCTTTCTTAGCCGATGCCTACGTTATAATAGCTATCTGAGTGTAAAATTTTAGCCCGATCCGACCAGTGGTTACAGCTGTGCGTTGATAGATTAGTCAGTCAGTCAATCATTCACCTTTGCCTTTTATATATTTAGATAAGTACGTATTTTATTATTCTATACAATATTTATATCAAATTATTTATTGTAATCGATTCTGTATCGTTTATTACTTAAATGTTCAAACCCTCTGTTTTTACTCCTTAATTGTATAATATATTTTCTTCAGCAAGAATTCCTTAATTTTTTTGTTTAAACGTTATGATATTTAGACCTACTATAAGTATTAATCTGTTTGTTTGAATGTTTCGTTTGCCAGGGTCTCAAGGCTTCAATAAAAGAAACTGGAAGCCTCACTCAGATCACTGAATACCGCCTCGGGCCACGGTCGCTGCTCACTAAAGTGAACAGAAATTTGCAGAAACCATCGGATACAATGTGATGACGTAACCTACTATGTACTTAGATAGGTACATTCGTGTGATCGGTACAAAATCCCATTGAGCTGGAAGATTGGAATTCGGATTAAGTATGACCATCGTCCATTCTTGCTACGAGCCTGCCCGCAGCTCAAAAGCAAATGGTCTCATGTATTTTGATTGCACAAATTTTTGACCGAGCGAAGCGAAGGTCTCTGTCTACTTGAGTGAATTTGCACTTGTCCGTCCGTCCGTCCGTCCGTCTGTCAGAGCCTTATAACTTCTGAATTACTGAACGTAATTACTTCAAATTTAAATATGATATGTAAACCGATGGCCTGCAGCCGAATATGGCTTAAAAAGTTATAAAAATATTTCAGGGGGGCTCTCATAGAAGCGAATGCGAAGTAAAATATTTTTTATAGCGTTACATAGGGTTGCGGTATATCATTTTAAAGATAACTAGCTTATGCCCGCGACTCCGTCCGCGTGGCTAAGTTTTATTTGATTCCCGCGGGAACTCCTTAATTTTTCCGGGATAAAAAGTAGCATAAGTCACTCTCCAGGTCCTCAACTATAACCATGCCAAAAATCACGTCAATCCGTTGCTCCGTTGCGGCGTGATTGAAGGACAAACCAACAAACAAACACACTTTCGCATTTATAATATTAGTATGATTAGGAATAGAGTCCAAAAATATTTTTTTTTTAATTTTTCCCCTAAAATTGACGAAATGGGGGGCTTTCAAAGTGGAGATTTTCTAACGTCCAAAGTTGACCTCAGAACTCTCAATTTTCTGAAAGGCTGAGCCTGAAACTTGATCAATTATTTGAATTATATCCTGTACTTGAACAACAAATACTAAAATTAGATAAATATTATAAGGAAACGAAATTATTTAATTTTTAATGAGCTTCAGTATTTTTAACAGAACTTTACAATGATGTCAATGTGATGTCAATAGATGGAACTCTGTAAAAGTTTATTCGTTTGTGCTTACAAAATATATTAGACGTTAGCACCATCTTACGTGGAATAAAAAAATAGTCTACTGATAGTACCTACTGATGTCTATGAACGTAAAGATGAGCGCGCATCTAGACATGCTCGCAAGTTAACTATTACAATATATTATAGTTAAAACTATCCTATGGATACCGCAAGGTCTCAGTTCGGGGCGAACCACTAGTATAATATAAGTCTCTGAATCGACTCCCGGCAGGTATCTCATAAGACTTTGTTAATTTTTTTTCGTTGTCGAAATATATAATATGTCTATCATAATAAATCTTGCTGTGAATTTTGTCGTACATCGCAATGCATGGGCAATGCAGGGCAATACAAAATCTTTATAAATAAAAAAATGCGAAATAGTTATCCAAGATAAAGGTCAACCTACTGTGGTAGGTACCACAATACCTATATTCCGTTAGTAAGATGCATCAGCAAAAAATATTTAGTTTAGGTACTAAATGTCTTTAGTTGATATTTAAAATTATTAAACATTTTTCAATTAAAAAGTTGGTGCAGTTAATTTAGGTAGGTAGGTACTTAAATTTCGAGAGATATCTAACCGGATTCCAAATTTTATCAAATGCCAAAAATGACAACATGCGACGCATTCGCGAGTTAGATTTGGTATTTGGTGGAGTCCTACCTATTGGTATCTATGGTATGGAACGTCTATGCCCCAGATTGTTAGGCGTCAGACACGTCGAAACTAGCGACGGCCGAGCGACGGCGACAGCGGGGTGATGGAATCCGAGAGCTGGCGACGAATTTCGGAAAGGTCCTTTAGGCAAGCTGAAATTGTGGAAAAATATAGTTTCGTTCATTGGCGAATCCCGTTCTGCCAGTCTGGTAGAGCGTTTGTGGTTATTTCGCTACTGCGCAGCATATAACATTTGCAAAAAAAAATCGGAAAAACACTTTTTTGGCAACTTGATTTTTTTATCTTTTACTCATTAAATTCGAAAAAATAAATCCCAGACGTTTTTGTCGGTTATAAAGTACATATTACCAGACCTCTTTCAAATTGTTCCCGAAATTTATCGCCAGCTCTCCGACTAATCGCATTGCCCCGCTTCCGCCGTCGCCCCGCTACCGCTCATTTTGTGCCCGTACACTTAGCGATTTGTCGATGCTTGTTGGTATCTTGACTTGGAGATACCTACCAAATACTTAAGATATTATCTATAATTCAAATGAAATATATGCCAACTGGACATTCTAGGTGCCTATCCCTCTGCCAAATGTATAGGAGAGACTATCATCATTCTCGTTACATACTTAAAATTGTAAGAGGACTGTAGGTGTATTATATTTTGTTGTGTGCATTGTCTTGTCCTCCGTTGATAGTGACAGACATCGTTGCAAAAAATAGTAGTAAATATCTAAGTGGGCAACTCGACTGGTGTTGGTTATCTTAAAGATTGTACCCAACGATATGTTAGGTCCTATGTCTCAGAAACATGGGCTAGGTATATCTACCCAATAATTTATCAATGTAACAATAATGTTGCCTTTAGAACTTTTGAAAAGAGTAACTTTTCTGTTTCTCGCCTACTCTTCTCCGTATCTGTTATCCTAACTGATGGTAGAGTCGTTACCGAATCATTGTGCTTGTAACGGAAAAGGTAAGTATTTTAGATATTTATCTATACAATCATCATTTAATAACATTAGCTAGATCATATTGTATTGTATTGTATTATATATTATCATCTTGAAGTTTATTTTCGCAAGTTAATTAGCAGCGTCTTTAAATTCGCAAGTTACCTAATTAGAAACACCCGGTTGACTTCAAAGACTTCTGTTAGTACAACTAAGAAGTTAGTATTTCAAGCGAACTGAACCGACGCGACGTCTACATACTCAATATTGGTGAATCACTTGAATATTACGTAGATTTTCCGAAGAAATTTGCGTCTTCAAAGCTTATGTAAATGTGAGTAATTCTCTTTTAGGATATTCTGCCGCGCCGAATACATCAAACAGTGTTGACGGTCGTGATTGAATCTGAAGTTTATTTACTAGAACACTCAGTGTTGTTGAAGAAATCTTATAAATGTGATCTTGGTTCTTTGAACTCAAACCACCGCCAATATTGTAAATCAGTTTCATTAATTAAGGTTCACTTTCGCCTTGCGGGGGATTTTTATATTACCAACTTGAATTGTACTGTTTGATAATAATATGGACCTTGGCAATTTCGCACAGGAGTTTTGTAACCATGGCATTACTAAATCTATTAGATAATTGTTAACTCTGTGTTCCAACTCTTAAATCTTCATTCTATACATATAAGTACCTACCTAATATTATCATACAGTAAGCTTCATAAATCACAGTGATCATGCAGTTATAAGCACCGCGGCGGAATAATATTTCCGTTTATAATGTAATGACAAACCTCGAAAGTTCAAATTCTTTGTAACTCGTAGAACCTCAAATTAACACTGTAACCCTTCAAATTGCCAGTTCTCTTCTAATCCTTCAATGTAGCGCAGGTTTTATGGGAAGTCTTCGACGTATAACACGAATAGTTCTTTAGCCCGAAAATCCCCTGAGGAACCGTAAACGTTAATGTAAACGGGTTTCCTTCGCCTGTTATTGGCGAGAGATGTAATAAAGCTCAAACCCTCGACGCAAGTTCACTGGACGTTTACACGTTACAAAATATGTCTGATAATAATTAATTCAGAAATTGATAAATTCCGTGAATGTGATTGGGGTTATTGGGGCTACAGTCGCATCGCAAATAGTAGAATACAGTCCCAATATACAACTTACTGTTGAAGAGACAAAAATATAATATATTGCCACAATATTAAAATAATACAGTTAGGTAAAGGATGAGGAGCACTTTTAAAACATTGCGCTATTTGCTATAGCTTTTATTTATAAGAGGGACATTATTATACTTAATATTTAAACGAACTCTTATGTTACTAATTAAGTGCCTACTATGATTATAAAATTACTTACTTACCTAGAGATATTAATAATTTATAGTATATAGTGCATAAATCTCACTATATGTAATAGTAAATTAGTTTGCATTAGGTAAAACTTTTGATTAGTTTGTTACGCTGATCACGAAATGCACTAAAACCAATTTCGGATTTACAAATTGAAATGTTTGATGCGGTTTTGTTTTGCCTTTCCGATTTAATGAGTGGTTGTGGGCTGCAAACTAATTTAATGAAATTGTAAATTATTTACTAGCCAATATAGTTGTTTCATTGATAATAATAATTATATCCAAGTTATTATAATATGTTAATTATTGTTTTATAACAAACATAGACGTTTCATTTCTGATTAGTACAGTAAAAGCTCCTTATTCGCGCTTCCTTCATTCGCGTTTTCACTATTCGCGGATTAAAAAATTGCGACCCAATTCCTATATTCGCGGCTTAAGATTTCTTTATTCGCGGATCTAATCGGTACATCAGTATTCAGAACATACATATTAATAAAAAGGACTCTAATAAGTATCCAACCCAATATCCTTTGTAAACGCGTCTTCAAATGGACTAATAAAAAAAAAGTAAAATACACAGACCTTATTACAACTACGCCTAAAGTATGTTGCTAATGCCACTGCTGAATATTAGTCTGAATTGAAAAAACTTTTAAAAACTGCCAAGCAAGATAGTATTATAAAATTCTTTAAACCATTGCCTATAAGCCTGAAGATAATAATTAATCAATATGGTCTAAAACTTCAATTGTTTTTTTTAAATATATTTGTTATTTATTTTGTCACCTAGAAACGTAACTATCCCCTATAATCCTATATAAATTACCATTCCATATTCACGGTTTCTGTATTCGCGGCATAATTACGGAACGTATCCCCCGCGAATAAAGAGCTTTTACTGTATACAATTTCTATTAATTGTTATGAAACTTATTCAATAACGCAAGAATTAATATTGTAATATATATTTTTAGTTAACATCATTATTATTTCTTTAAAAAAAATCATGAATGATGATCTTTTTGAAAAGCTAAATAAATCCAATTATTATCAAAAGGTAATACTTTGATATACCTATTTATAAATATTGTATCGAATGTTCTGCGATGAGTAATAATTTTGTTTATTGTATCGTAAATATCGAATTTAGTTCATTCTAAGGGTAATAAAAATACGTTACATTTACGTTCCGCACAGGTACATCACGAAATAAGAATGTTTTATACCTATACACCCAATTATTAATGGATAATGTTGAAGTTTGCAAGTTTACCTCTAGGTAGGTACTGTCATGTACGGAAAATATGTGTAAATAATTTTCCTTGTTATGTTTTTTGCATATATCAACATTCTCAAGTATTCTTCCTATAGGAAGAATACTTGAGAATGTCAGTATACTGACAGAAAAATAAGCACTTACAATGACGGCTGGTGCCATAATATTATGTAAGTACGTTTCTATTTTTTCTATTCATAATAAGCTGTAACCTTATGACCCATAGTCAGAGAGAGAGAGAGAGATATATATATAGTATAAATACAAGGAATTAAACACAATAAACATTAAGTAAGTACTTATAACATCACATATGCAAAACTCGATTTTAGGGGCAGAAAAGAAGTAGTCTGAAATAATGAAAATAGAAATATAATAGCATGACACGGCTTTAAAACTCTTGCGAGTTAGATTTGAAAAATGTTTTCACAATATAAATATAAAGATAATATGTACATAAGTAAGACCATTTAAAAAGCCAAAGAGTTATACTTACAAAACAAAGAAGCGGTACAAAGACTAATTTAAAATTAATTACAGTGAGCAAATGTTACTTTGCTCAACGTCGCCCTCGCTTTGATCTTTAAACTTTAAAGTTAGTATCGACATTTTACAAAGAACCGAACTCTACAGAGTATAGAGTAGGGATGCCATGTATGACAATCAATTCTGGATTTATCCAATTTATGATTCCTTACAGTACTCACTCTTAGTAATAACACAAAATAGTACTAGAAATTAATTATAAGTATTTTACTCAATTTAAAAAAAATACCTAGAGAAATGCCTAGATAAATTTTCAGTACCAAAACTTTACGATTACGGTACTCTCATTGACAAAAAAGCGCTGCAAATGCCCCAAGATTCAGCTTATAATCGAGATACCGAAGTCTGAACTATTTAGATATTGTATATACATGAATATATATGTATACGAGTACTTAAAAACTGTGACAGATGGCAATCCTACGGCTTACCTTCTCCGGAGTAAAGAAATTAAATGCGCCCACCTGCCGGCTAAGTTTATTACACGGATGTCTGCTAGGAGGAGAGAAATATTTTCTCGACGTCTGACGCGTTGGAGTTAACGTATCGTAAAGTTGGACAGCTATTGCATTTGAAGACTTTGCTAAAGTTTTCTCTTTACATGACGAGCTTCTTCTTACATCAAATTCAAATTCAAGAGATACGTGCAAGGGCCAGCAGAGCCGAAAAACGTATAAGTAAAGTTGACCTGTGCGGACGTCATCAGCATTTATCCGATGCTCCCGATGCGCTCGAATCTCGCAAATCGTCTACATCTATTAAGGATGTAAATTGTTTTGCAGCTTTGTGTATTAGCGTGCACATTACGCTGGAACAAGTGATAGGTATTTAGATGGAACTTTTGCATTTAGGTACCCCAAATACAGCTAAAAGATCTTGTAAAAGCTTCAGAGCCACTTAAGTGTCGTCTTTTAATATTAATGAGATTCGTATAATTAGCGGTGTATAGTAACCTCAAGAATAGATAATACTAGCTGATACCCGCGACTTCGTCCGCGTATCCGGACGATCGCGATCCGCGATCACTTCGATCCGTTTCTCTTTGGCGCTGTGATTGAAATACAGAAAAAAACACTCTTTCACATTTACAATTTAGTATGAATATACATGATTCCAAAGAAATAAATATTTAGAAGTAAAGCTGATGTTGAGTGTGTTTCCACGAGTTGAGCCTCCGTGTTTCACGACCTCCGTGGCGCAGTGTTGAGCGCTGTTGCCTTAATGTGCGGAGGTCCCGGGTTCTATCCCCGGCATGGTCAATTTGGGAATTTATAATTTCTGAATTTTCCCTGGTCTGGCCTGGTGGGAGGCTTCGGCCGTGGCTAGTTACCACCATACCGGCAAAGACGTGCTGCCAAGCGATTTAGCGTTCCGGTACGATGCCGTGTAGAAACCGAATAGGGATATAAGTTTAACCCACCAAAACCATTTCATGGATAGGCTGCCAAAACTCGCATACAAGTCCAAATCATAATGCTTTCACTGTTAAAAAGTTATGAGATCTCTAGTAGAGCCAAGCCCCTAGTTGAGCTCCGATTTGTGCTGCGCATCATCATAGCCCATGGGGCCAGTTCCAAGTCCAAAGTGTACAGGTTTAAGTACTTTTGGCTGTATCACATTTACTACATAGAAGTCCTGACTCTATAAACTCTACATCTTGATAAAAAGATGTGGCTTGGCCGTTTCGTGATTCTCGCACAAACTATACCTATTCCACGAACATTAAATGATTGATCATCATTGCCGGAAGAATTTTTAAAATCGGTTGAGTTTTTTTTTATTTTATCCACAGCAAACTTGACGGTTAAATCTTTCCTCTTTTTAATATTAGTTTAGATCCATATAATATTATAAATACGAAAGTGTGTCTGTCTGTCTGCTGCGCTTTCACGGCCCATCTTTTCAACCGATTTTGATGAAATTTACAGGGATAGTTTCTATCCCGGGGAAGGACATTGGCTACTTTTTATCCCGGAAAATTAAACAGTTCCCGCTGGAATCAAAAACCTTAATCCACGCAGACGAAGTCGCGGGCATCATCTACTTTTCTATAAATTGTCACGCGTTAATTTAATTCAAACCAATGAACAGTGTTTAGTTCGAAGAACAGGGTTAGACGAAAATATCGTTGATTACTTATTGAACAATTCCTAAAGGGATGCCGGGTCATACGTGGACTCTTCGCCAATGATTACTATAGGTATATTTACCTCTGAAAAATATTTTATGTTGTAAGTACTTATAGGTATTTTATAATTTTTCAGTAATAAAATGAAAATAATGAGAATAAAAATGACAAGATTACGTGATTATTATGTGCGACCTGTTTGGCCGATTGGTTACAGACCATGACTGTTGAGGGAGAGGTCGCGGGTTCGAATTCTGCTTGTATTCAGAACATTTGTACCTGAGTCATGAATTTTATATATATATTATTTATGTACGGTATTATGTATGTATACGGCATTTTGAACATATTTCTTTTAGTACCGACTGTGCAGCTATTATGCACCCCCTATAGGAGGGGTTGGAAGGGAAAAGTTCCTGATTTATTAATTTTCCCATTATTTATATGAAATTCCTAGCCCACATACCAAATTTCAGCTTTCTAGGGCTTTGGGAAGTACCTACCCTAGAGGTTTTGATTTTCATCAGCGATTTATAAGGCTAAATTACGAAACCGATGTATTTCAGTTATCGATAAATCTGAAACTATAAATGCTAGACAATTGATACTTGGTATGTTTAATAAGTTGGCCAACAGCATCTTATCCTGAAAATTTCAGCTTTCCAGCATCATCCGGACTGAAGCTATGACGGTTAGCAAATACGTGGAAACGCTGTCAAATATGCACCCCCAATAAGAGGGGTTGGAAAAAGAAAGTTTCAGATTTCTTAATTATTCCATTGTTTATGTGCAATTCCTAGTCTACATACCAAATTTCAGCTTTCTAGGACTTTAGGAAGTACCCTAGAGGTTTCGTGTTTCATGTGATTTAGTAAAAGTAAAAAACCCCCAAAAGTACGTATTTCAGGTATCAATAAATCTGAAACCATAAATGCTAGATAATGGACGTGTTTTACCTTACAATAAAACACATATTAAACTACTTACCTGATTCAAAGCCTACATAATATATTGAGATAGCATCTGCTTTTCCCTCTCTTTCTTTCACGTATTTGTGTGTCTGTTGCCGTCTCTGTCGCACAATCGTCCCGCTAGGCAGGGTGGGGGGCCGGTGCTGGCTGCGGAGGCCCTCCACGATTTCGTCTCATTGGCTCTTTTGACCAAGTGAAGCCAGGCAGAAATCGTCTTGTAGGCTTTGAATCAGGTAAGTAGTTTAATATGTGTTTTATTGTAAGGTAAAACACGTCCATTAAACTCCTGTACCGTGATTCAAAGCCTACATAATATATTGAGATTTGTTTATTATCGCCTGGCGGGACGAGACGCCAATGTGATTAGAATTGTAAGGGCGAATTATAACGGAGTATGATTCGTCCAAAATTGTTAATAAAAACCTGATAGCAAAAATACTATCTATAGGTCGTAACTAGTTAGTGCTAGTTTGAGACGGCTTTTGTATGGGCCTTTTATAAGTTAGTGACTAAAGAAAACATTTTGGTCTTCTATGTACGCATAACCACAGAGTTTCTTGCTGGTTCTTCTCGGTAAGAACAACATTCCAAACCAGTAGTAGATTCATTAGGTACTTGAAATAAAAAAAAATTGATTTTGATTATTGCATATTAAGCAAATAAAGAGTCTGAATAAAAAACTTCAAGAAAATAGGACAAACACTATACGATAGAAATGTAGTGTAGGTGTAATAACTAATAGTAATACATATCAATCGAATAATTACAGCAATCTAGATGTGATTAGACTAGTCTATTATAATAAAAAGGAATTGATAAGCCTTGTTTCATCGAACCCGTATTTATCAGGGGATCGCTTTTTAGCTTAATTGACCACCTTTGCAACGCCAAACTTCAAATGTCATTTCGTGTGCTTTTGGCGGTGGTGTACCAGTCACTGCATCAATTAGACTTTTCTCAACATCCCAGATTGTATGAGGTGCTTCTAGAGCTCTACGTTTGATATCTGGTCGCCAGTAAACTCTTTTCCATCGTGGAACCACTATTAAGAACATACCTGATGCTCTGTTCAGGTGATCAAGCACTCGTGGGATTAGGCATGGTGGAGGAAATACCCACGCTAGGCGGCATACCCATGTGTGAGCGAAGGCATCGTGCGCTATCGCGTCTCTATCAGTCAAATCCAGCGAGCAATATCTCTCTACGACATGTGCTATCCTGGAAGCAGTTGGAAGAAGATGCCATTCCGGGGTCCTTGATAAACGTGATAAATGGTCAGCTTCGCTATTATAAAGTCCAGGAATATGGTAAGGTATAATGTTAATTTTATACTGGTCTAGTAGTGAAAAAATTTCATAAGTCAATTCCATGAGGCGATCTGACTTTGTACCGCCCTCGTGTCGTAAGTAGGCAATAGCAGTCGTATTGTCTGATTGTAACAGTATGGTTGAACCGGCTAATTGATCCTTGGCGATTACTAGCACCTTTAGGACTGCTAACAGTTCTTTGACATTGCTATGAAGACCTCGCTCCTCTGGTGACCAAAGCCCTGATAAATCCTTGTCGTTGAGGCGAGCTCCCCAAGCTGTATCTGCCGCATCAGTAGTCAGGAACTGGGATGCAGGCTGTGTGTGTAAGTCCGATTTCTCGTGACAGTTAATGTACCACCAGGTCAGTTCTGATCGTGATGCAGGCGAAAGTGAGTAGCGTTTGTTCGTGTCATGTCGCAGGAGTGAGTTAGCTTGGTTTTGCAAATGACGGAAGTTTAGCCTACCCCTGGGTACAACGAAACTGGCAAAATTGAATAAGCCTGTTACAGATTGTATTTCTGTTAAATTTGCTCTATTTGTCTGTAGTAAAAGAGAAGTTTGCTCTTTGATTTTCAGGACCTTTGCGCGTGGTATACATTTTTTATTAAACCAGGTATCCCAAACTACGCCGAGATATTCGAGAGATTGCTGTGGCTTTGTAATAGATTTTTCGAAATTGACCTGCCATCCAAGTTCGGTAAGCAGGTTAATAGCAACTTGAACTTGATGTTCTAATATTGCGTAGTCTTGGTGAGCTAGTAAAAAATCATCCAAATCGACTAAAGTTCTGATCCCTTCCTGTCTTAAAAGATGTGCAATCCATGCGGTAACCGAGGCAAAAGCTGCTGGCGCAGAACTAAGGCCAAACGGCAGGCAAGTCATTTGTAGGAGTTTGCCTTGATATTTAATACGCAAGAACTGGCGATGAGATTTCTTTATGGGAAGGTGGAAGTAAGCCTGTGAAATATCAATTTTGGCCATCCAATCAAACCTTTGAAGGAAATCAGGCACATGATACATCGTTATCAGGCGAAATTTTGGCTGGCATACAAACATGTTGAGTGCCTTTAAATTAAATATTGGTCTCCAAGAACCATCGTTTTTCAGTCGGAGGAACATCTTTGATATATAACTAGGAGTCAATTGCGCTTTCTCCAAGACTCGGTCTTTCAAGAGTTGGGCAATGACTCTAGACATTTCGTCTGATTCTGGGGTAGAAAAAATGTCGTTGGTTAGGCAAGGCTGAACCAGAGGAGGCTTTTCAAGGAAAGGTATTCTATAACCTTTAATTATTTTTAATAACCTCTTAGAAGCTCCTTTTCTCCTCCATTTATGTACAAAATATTTTAAGCGACCTGCCTCAAAATATTTGGATTTATTCTTACGATCATGCGATGACTGGCATGTCTGTTTGATATGATGGTTTGCCGAGTCAGTATACGCAAACCTATTTTGATTGTGATCGTTTGTATCTTGCCCCTGCGTGGGAAGATATAATTGGTTCGAACACGATTGTTCATGGCTAGGATGGACTGATAAGTAATCTAAGCAGCGACTGCCGCTGCGCGTGTCCACCCCACGTGGGTGTTCGTTGCTATCAAGATCTTGAAAACCCTGTCCCTGTGTGGGAGGATAAAATTTGTATGAACTCGCTTGCTTACGGCTGGGTTGGTACTTGAACGCCGCTGATACCTGCTGAGAATCGAGGCAACTACTAGCGTTACTAAGTGAGGGTATTCCCTGCGCAGGGTATTCGAACTCGCATTGGCAAGTATCTCGCTTAGCTTGCGCAGCTGTAGGGGTTTGCATTGGCTTGTGAATAGCGTTACTACACGAGGGTACACCTTGCGCAGGGTACTTACACTTAGCATGCACAACTGCTGCCTTTTGCAGTGTTTTGCGATTAGTGTAGCTGTATAATGAGGGTACTCCCTGCGTAGGGTACATATACTCGCAAGAAACAGGCTTAGCTTGCGCCGCTGCCGATTCATGGCACGACTTACATCGAAAAGCATTTCTCGTACCACCCGCCTTTTCAAGGGTGCTAGTTAAGGCCGTAGGATCGAATAGGTTAGTGCAAGTGGGAGCAATCTTGCGCAGATTACTTCTTACTAGCGGGTCTTTTACGAAGGAAATAATTTCGTTCCTTCTTTGCTCAATCAAATCGGATCGATGTCCACATATTAACTGAATAATGTCATTAGAAATCTTCTGATACTTACCATTCGAAAACGTATTAGTAATAGTTTCGCTTAATTGCTCAAATGTGAGGTTATTTGGGCTGCGGGCCATTTCTAATAAAGTGCAAATTGCATTTTGAAAAGCTGTTTGTTGCTTTATCAAGGCCATAGTTAAAACAGCGTAAGATTTCTCTGCGATCGCTAGATTAGCAGCATTGTCGAATTCTCTCACCTCTTCATTAGTTTCAAGTTGGACGAAACCGGGTTTACTAAGGTAATCATTTTGTATTTCAGTAAATCGAATGTTACACCAATCAACACTATTAAATCTTTGAAGTTTTTCAAGTGTTTTTAACTGATCAATGGAGGTTTTTGATATAGGGGTCACAAAAGTAGCCAAGTTCATACAAAATATGTTATTATCATTACCACTTAGAATAGATTCTGACCCACATTGTTTATTAGGTAAATTACCAGGGACGTCGAAATTGATTTTAGGATTACAAGACTTATTGTGAGAAATGTCCGTATTATAAACCCGGTTTCGTGTTTCACTTACCCCTTTGATCGACCTCTCATGTCCGCTATGTTTATTGTGCTCATTAATTTCAGTCACGGAACGTGAATTTAACACTGGCGATGTTGCATTATGTGTAGTCGAACTGTTCGATGTTGCGGGTACTTTACAGAGAACTCGTGTTGCGCACACGTGTTTCCGTTTTTTTACCCATATTGCACAAGCATAATACACTTTAGTTAACGCTAGAACGGAACACAAACACAAAGAGTGACGAGTCACTCCCAACAAAGTCAATAATAATGAAGGTAGACATTTAAATTCAATGCCATTTTCATGCACTGAAGGGAACTACAACATTGAATTATATTACAATGAAATTTTCTTTAAGACACACTCATTACCTACTGTAAATGAATATTGAAATCAACACGTTAATAACGGTAACGCCGGTAAAACTATTGTAATAACCAGTAAAAAAAATCCACAATTAACTTTCGAACGGCAAACACCGTTTAAAGTAAAATAATATTGAAATCCACACGGAAATAACGGTAACGCCGTTAAACCTATTGTAATAACCAAAAATAAACACAATTAATTTTCGAACAGCAAACACTGTTTAAAACATAAAATAAAATATAAAAATGAAAGACTCGCGTGGCAAATAGCGGTCAAATCACTCAGCTTGTAGTGGAGACGACCGCTTGCGCCGGGGAAAAAGACGCCAATGAGACGAAATCGTGGAGGGCCTCCGCAGCCAGCACCGGCCCCCCACCCTGCCTAGCGGGACGATTGTGCGACAGAGACGGCAACAGACACACAAATACGTGAAAGAAAGAGAGGGAAAAGCAGATGCTATCTCAATATATTATGTAGGCTTTGAATCACGGTACAGGAGTTTAATTGAAACTTAGTATGTTTAATAAATGTTCCAACGACATGTTATCCTGAAAATTAAAGCTTTCTACCATCATCCGTACCGAAGTTATGACTGTTCTAAAATACGAGGAAATGCTGTCAGATTTGCACCCCCTATAGGAGGGGTTGGAGGGGAAAAGTTTCAGATTTCTTAATTTTCCTGTTGTTTATATGCAAATTCTAGCCTACATACCAAATTTCAGCCTTCTAGCACTTCAGGAAGTACCTTTTTCATGTTGATGACGGTCAGTGAGTCAGTCACGAAATCGACGTATTTCAGGTATCAATAAATCTGAAACTATATATGCTAGAAAATTTATACTTGGTATATTTGGTAAGTTTGCCAACAACACCTTATCCTGAAAATTTCAGCTTTCTAGCATCATCTGGACCTAAGCTATGACGGTTCGAAAATCCGACGAAACGCTTCGAGAAAAGGTAGGTAGTGCCCCGTTTCCTTTGGCTCGCTTTGGCGGGGTCACTCCCGTGACCCCAGATTTAATATAACTGCCATGCCCCTACCAGGTTAGCCCGCTACCATCTTAGACTGCATCATCACTTACCATCAGGTGAGATCGCAGTCAAGGGCTAACTTGCAGTGGATAGCAAAAAAAGCCTATCCTAACCAGAACTCAGAAGAATTATTGTATGGGAAAAAATATTATGTAAAATTTATGATATCGAATCGATGTCCAATACCAAAATCGGATCAGCTTATTATGAGGCCACTCTCACTTAAAAACTTTATACAGGTCGTCACAAAATGAAACGCTCATATTTCTCGATTTTTATTACACGACAATCTGTGGGAAAGAGTGCAAAGAACTACTTTTCTTGGAAAATGACTAAAAGTTAACGTGTCATAAAAGTTACGACATTTATTGAGTTTGAAACTTTGCAAGACCTTCGCATTTATTTAGATTTATAAATCTTGCAGGTGTAGTGAATTGGTGATATTTGATAGCGTGCAGCAAGTATTTGCTTTGCTATTTGAAAATCCGTGAAAACAGCAGAATGTATTTTTCTAGTCTACCTAGTTCCTTTTGTTTCCCCTGTAATGATAATTTTATAAAATATCTGGAATTTAAATTATTTAGTTCATCACTCATACTGATACTGATATTATAAATATTATGACTGCTACGCTTTTCCCGTCCATCCGTTTTACTGATTTTGGCGAAAGGTAAAGAGATAAATCTTGCATCCCGGGGACGCGACGGCGACGGTCTATAAGCTCGCGTGAAAAACATAAGCGAATGAAGCCGCGAGCATTATCTACCATATTATTTAATCAGTTTTTGCTTCGCACGAGTAGCCTTAAATGTGAATAAGTAACTCGAGACCAAGGTCCTTTACTTAATGTTTCAAGTTAAGTCAATTATTTGGTTTTAGGGTATATATTAGGAAACTTTTAGAAGCCCACTTACTACTCGTTTAATAATATCATGCCTTTACATTAGCTGTGTTCGTTTTTTTATTATTTTCGTTGCAATGTTTCCTCTCTTTCTATCCTACCTTATATCTATGTTTCTTTATGATCTTGGCTTAAGTTTATTACATGTACCGACGTTCGTAAGGAAGAGTTTAATATACCAAGGATTACGCATTGGGGCTAAAGTGCTGTGAAACAATCGATCGTTAAAGAGCACCTTTTATAGGTTTTATAGGTACCTACAGGGTTTTAAATCTCAGAAGTAGGTAATTATCTATTTTCACAAAACGTCATATTTTCAATTAATTAATGAGATCGAGATATTAACACTAAAAAGCCTAAAATAAAGCTTTAAAAAAAGGAACAAAAAGCACTAAATACATTTTTAATTAAGTATATTGTAGGT
Source organism: Erebia ligea (assembly GCA_917051295.2). Taxonomy (NCBI): domain Eukaryota; kingdom Metazoa; phylum Arthropoda; class Insecta; order Lepidoptera; family Nymphalidae; genus Erebia; species Erebia ligea. The sequence goes on along the minus strand of OU785233.1, from coordinate 7,665,326 downwards.
AGTTTTTGAAGGCGGCGCCAAATTAATAGATAGATTCGAGTAGTAAAAATAATTGAATAAGTAAGTACCTAGGTACATAACCAGCAAACCTTTCAACTAAATAGAATCCTTAGCCGAATTAACGATTCATACTTTAATTTTATAATGGTTTTCCTTCATCGATTTAGAACATCCAAAATTACACTTGAATAACTTTCCAAACACAATCGTGGCGTGAATAATACAAAAAGCTTCGTCTCTAAAGGCAAAAGGCATAATTGAGGTTCTACTTTAATCCAGAAAACTTATTGTGTGCTTAATAGCCCGCGAAGGCTGAGCTCCTTTAAGAACCCCGGCAAGAATTCGTTTGAAAATCATTCGCTCATACAAATATTAAATAAAGAGCTAAGGTCATTTTATTACTTATCTATAATTTACAAAAGGTTTCTTTTTCATATCTACCTATTTTCGATATTTGCTTATCTACTTAGTACTTACCACAATAAGTTCTTGGTTGATTCCTGAGTTGGGTGTGAGATTTTTTAAGGTGTTTCCGATGTCAAAAGTTACAAAAATCTTTATTTAAAATGTATACTGTACCTATACGTGGTTTAATCCGATTCTCTGTATCTCAAATAGATTTAAATTTCTACTGACTGCTCTAAAAACATCCCATATTGAAACAAAACTGAAACATTAATATGTAGGAATGCTTGAATCCAGAAGATAAAGAAACACCAGCTTCAGTAATTCCCTCTTATTTTTATTCGTTACCATATCGTCTCTCCTTTGGTACCCACCCGACAATCCTCTTTTTTTTGTTACCCGACACTCTAGTCATCTCTTTTCGCCAACCATTCTATATTTTTAAAATACTCATATGAGCAACTATTTATTGAGTGTTGTCGGAATTGATGACTAAAGCGCAGTATTGTTTTTATAAAATACCTTTCAAATAAAATCCCAATCCTTTGATTAAATACTATAACTTAAAATCTCATTTTACTTTAACAAAAAGTAACGTAACCTTACAAATACAACTTGAGCAAAAAGCAGTAACCGTTTTCCAGACGATGACGGATAAAGGGTCGTTATCGTCTGATTGTAATTATCCAGTTTGCTTCATCAAATTCTAGAGTTCTTTTGGTAATTTTCACTGACATCCTTTATAATCCGTACTTTATATTATACTAGCTAACTAGCTGATGCCCGCGACTTCGGCCGCGTGGTTTAAGTTTTTTTGATTCCCGCGGGAACTCATAAATTTTCCGGGATAAAAAGTAGCCTATGTCACTTTCCAGGTCCTCAACTACAGGTACCCATGCCAAAAATCACATCGATCCGTTGCTCGGTTGCGGCGTGATTGAAGGACAAACCAACAAACCAATAAACCAACAAACAAACAAACACACTTTTGCATTTATAATATCAGATATGAAGTATGATAATATAATACGTAATATCATAAATTCGAAAGGGTGTTTGTTTGTTGGGTTTTCCTTAAATCGCGCCGTAACACTGTAACAGATCGATCTGACTCTTGGCGTGGGTGTAGTTGACCCCTTGTGGAGATTGGAATTAAGCTAACTTTTTTTCCTTTAAATCAAGAGTTCCACCGGGATTTTTGAAACGTAATTCACGCAGACGAAGTTCCTAATGAACTAGTTAATTAGGACTTGTTAAATTATGATAAGTGAAAATAATTCTCATTTGTGCGTAACGATAGAAATGGGAATCCGTTACGTGAAGGTTAAATGTGCCATGTGTAAGGTGCAATGGCTGCCGTTTAGACAAGAAAATAAAATTTTATACGTACACGCTTTTTCCCGCAGCTTCTCTCACGTTAAGTTCGATTTTCATATAAATTTCAAACCCCTATGAATTGAACCCCTATGGGTTGAATTTTCAAAAATCCTTTCATAGCAGATGTCTACGTCATAAAAGCTTCTTAGATCTTAGAGCCCGATCTGTCTAGTGGTTTGCGCTGCGATATGATAGATCAGTCAGTCAGTCACCGTTTCCTTTTATTTATTTATAAAAGAAAAAATTAAACAGGTTTCAATCCATAAAATCCTTTAAGTTAAAATCTTTTCCTATTTCATATTGTTTTCGACCGGAAACGCTCTGGTGCCTCCACTTCATAAAGCCTCTGTTTATTGGCATGTTTCCAGCTTGCAATTGTGCTTCCAAGAGGTTAATGAGCTAAACAACCAATATTTATTATTGTTCTAGTAGTCTGAAGCTTGTCGAAATTGTAAAATCTAGGTTAATTCTCCGTCAGTAGAACAACTACTTTAAAACTATGCCAGATAAAGCCCGCGGCTTCGTACGCGTGGATCTTGGATTTTATAGCCCCTTTGGATTTGAACTCTTAGATTTGCCGGGATAAAAAATAGCCTAGGTACATAATATGTTCATCCCAGGGGTTAGGGATCGAATCTCTTTACCTCGTTGATCAGATGGGCTGAGAAAGCGTAGAAGACAGACAGACGGACAGGCAGATATTTATAGAAAACTAGCTGATGCCCGCGACTTCGTCCGCGTGGATCGAGGTTTTTCGTTTCCCGCGGTAACTCCTTAATTTTCCGGGATAAAAAGTAGCCTATGTGTTATTCGAGACTATAATCTATCTCTGTGCCAAATTTCATCCAGATCCGTTCAGCCGTTGGGGCGTGATTGAGTAACAAACATCCATCCATACATCCATCCAAACTTTCGCATTTATAATATTTATTATTAGATATTATTATGGAAAAGAGTGTGCTGAGTAACTTCACAACTTTATTCCCAATGCTCCATCAACCACAGAGCAGCAACAAACTGTATGAAGGAACTTGAAATTTAATTTGCTATAATCCGCAACAATAGGCAAATATATGTGGTACAGTGTATCTTGCACTTGCAGCTTGCAATATTCACCACACCACATAAATCTTCCAAATTATTCTCAACGTACGTTTCACTCCGACACCGGAGCATCTTCAGGAGATGTTGACTCGACAATGCACGATTGTAAAGTGACGATCGTGTCGAAAGGGCCGGCTTTTATACCTTTTTTGACATGACTTATACTGAAGCCCCGCCCCCTCCCCCCCTATTACTGTATAAATTGAGTAAAGGTGAATTTGATACATTTATTTGTTCATTTAATAACTCAAATCCTCTATTATTGTGTTTAATTATTTCTAAGTGTACACCTGCGGCCTCTTGCGGCACCTCAAACTTTCAAGTTTATGACACTAACGTCTGGGCTGCGATGATATTTTGTTGAACCTCGTAGACTTATTTTTACTTTTTTTACTTACCTTTAAAAATATTAAAAATAATATGAATATTTTTATGATCAAAAATATTGTGAACACAGAGAAATTGATGATGATGAAAACGGAATGTGTCAAAGTGTACTTATTCAACCATCCATAAACCTACCATTAGTAATTCATAGTTGATGCTACGAAATAAGTAATATTTTATTTTAAAAAATTGTTGTTAATTTTGTTTTAATACTCGCCGAATTTATTGTGATACGTGAAAATAGGTAAGCCTCATAAGTCGTAAAAATATATACGGTGTACATTCTCGTTGGAAGTTTTCATCGGACAGCAATAGAACATTTTATACGCCTAATCAATGGGTATTGTGGGCTCCCGCACGTACCGTCTGATTGTACACTACTTCGTATAGAAAGCTACCTGTATATTATTACCTTTAGAAATGTATTTTTCTTTATTGAAGATCTTTCGTATTTATTTTATAGAAGAAAATGCGATACGAAGTCGTTTATGTGAAATAAAGCAGCTAAGGAGCTCGTAAATAAATTGCAAAGTTATTTTTCATATTTTTCTGACTTCGATGATATTCTACCTTTTTCTTGTTCATTATCATCATCTTTACCCATCGACACATTAATCGTTTAAAAAACGTTACCTACATTAAAAACAACTACAGGCTATAATATACAGTATACACCCTTCGAGCATTTAACATCACGCTTATATTTTAATCAATAGAGTGCTGAAGGTATTTATACTGAATTACTGAGCTCAAGCTATCTTATAGCGACTCCTACGCGACTCTGCTTAAGTTTATTACACCAACGTCTGTCAGGAGGAGTGAAAATATATTATATTGGTGGGAAAATAACGCCTCCGAGGTGCTCGTAAAATGTCGTGGACGACTTTTATAGCGTTTGATAACGTTGCAGATATGACGCCTCTATCCACACATAAAATACTAGAACGAGATGATAACCGCATGGACTGATGGAAACCCCTATTTAAACTCTTTGAGTTTCCGGAAAAAAACAATGCATTCCGTCCCTAGAGAAAGCTACTTAGATTTCCATACCACCGCAAAATAGCTTCAGCGAATTTGCCGTGTAAACGGAACAGACAGATTTATATTCATAATTAACTTAAATTGCATTTATAATAAATATTAAGATGGGTATTCTATAATAGCTTTTTTTCGCGACTCCTACCGCGTGAATGTACTCGTATATTTCATCAACTCCATGCAAGATATCAAAATTATGCTGAACTGTTGGGGCGTTGAGAAGTAGGTACCTAACAATAAAGTCAATAAACAAATTACTATGATTGCTACACTGTATTAATATTAATACAGTATAGGTAAAGTAATATTATTATTACATAATGTAAAAATGAAGTTAATTTTAGCCGAAAGGTAAAAGTGCTGTTCAGATGGAAATATAAAGACTTAGGAAAAAATTCAATAAGAAGTAATTCAGGAAAAAAATACATAATTTAATCTTGAAATTCCTAATGACAATTTAAAATATTCAATCAAGGCCTAAGTAAGTAACTATCGTGTCGCATATTGTTCCTAAATATTTTGAGATAAACTTCTATTTCTCAGACTTGGTTTGAAATAATAACGTATAGCTGTTTAGATAAAATTTACCACAGAATGACTTGAGCCTGACCCTTTAAATAAATATTTATTACATAAACTCTTGTCCTGACTTTTTATGCTTACCTTTATAATATGTAGGTAAACATTTTAATTCCTCTTTATTTTGATAAAATTGATATTATAACGCATCAGTCAGATAATCAGGCCTAATCAGGCTTATTTTATAATTTGCGGTAAGGCCAATGTAGAATGTACCTCCTAGTTTTACCTCCCAGTTAAAATTCATTAATATTATTTGGAGATTTAGTGAACTATGATAGGTCTAGAGTCTAGACTAACCCAGTGTAACTTCGTATGGATCAATATATTTTTTTCAAATACGAGTAGGACGTTGGGGTTCCAAGATCTTGGAATGCCGAGCCCGCACTGTTAGCCAGTGTTCAGTGCTAGTAGACCCCTAGGTGGACTAGGTGGACGGACGAGCCGTATGGAGTCACTGGATTCAGGCAGCGCACGACCGTGGCATGTGGAAGTCCCTACAATAGTAGACATCTTTTGGATGAAGACGAGTAGGACAGGCCAACAGAAAAAATCATAATAATATAGTAAAGAATAAACCTAACGGATATTTTCAAACTAGGGAGGTGCCTATCTAAACTAGACCTGCAACCAGATCATACACTATTTCCTCCTTGCAATAAAGGTAGCGAAGATATAAATGAGTTACGTGTACCAGCAACTTAATCGGCTTCATCCAGGATCAAAAATTCGTGCCGAATGAAAAGTCAAAGCGGAATTCGGCAACCGGCTTACATTTATGGATTTTCCTTACTAAAATAGACCCAGAGGATTTTCATGTCAGGCACGTACCGAATTTTCCACTGTGAAATGAATTCCGATATAAACAAATTTAAACCTTTTAAATAAATATTTTTTAATATCTCTTTATACTACCTAACAAGGTCATGAATACTCTTGTTTCAATAAATAACCTTATTTTAAGATGTTAATTTATTCTGCGCAGAAGCCGACAAAACTTAATTTGAAATTTTCTTTCAAGCACTTCGTAAATCGTAAACATTTCAGAAACATCTGAAAAAACTACATTTAAATAGGACTGAATGCTGTCTAGCTGAGGATTAAAATTGTTTTGACATTTTAAAATAAAGGTAAAAACCGGCCAAGTGCGAGTCGGACTCGCGCACCGAGGGTTCCGTACAAACCTGTAGTAAGTTTTACGATTTATGACGTATTAAAAACAAGACGAAATGAACCGCAAAACTAACTTTGTTTGTAGAGGTTTATTGTTAATATCAAAAAATTACGATTGTTGTATGGGAGCCCCCCTTTAATATTTACTTTATTGATATTTAATTATTTATTTTGAAAGGTTATATACAAGTTAATATTCTGTGAAAATTTGAACCGTCTACCTGTTACCGTTTTTAATATTGAGCAAAAAAATACGAAAAAACACGTTTATTGTATGGGGACCCCCCTTAATATATATATTTTTTTAATTTTTAGTATTTGTTGTTATAGCGGCAACGGAAATACATCATTTGTGAAAATTTCAGCTTTCTAGCTATCACGGTTTATGAGATACAGCCTGGAGACAGACAGACAGACAGACAGACAGACAGACAGACAGACAGACAGACAGACAGACAGACAGACAGACAGACAGACAGACAGACAGACAGACAGCGGAGTCTTAGTAATAGGGTCCCGTTTTTACCCTTTGGGTACGGAACCCTAAAAATACCTGTGAAAAAATTGATAAAAACTCAAAAATTAATTTGATTAATTAACCTTAAAGTATCCTTAGGATTAGTTTACGTATAATCCTTAATTGAGCTATTTTCCCAGCCCTGGTTATTAAAGCATTCAAGATTTTCCATCGCTGTTACAGGAATGCTAGTGATGCCCGCTTAGTCGAGACGCGATTTATGAAATAAGTAAAATTACATCGAGGCATATTTCGCGAGAGATTGCCAATCTTTGAGATTTATGCAAAGTAAATAACGGAACAACATTCAGTTATTATTAAATTCTTCATATTATTATTCGGCTGGGCAGCATTCGACAAACTCCGTGACATCCTCCCGTCCAATTCTCAGTGCCTGAAGACGAAAGTCTTTGAACAAGCGTGTTTCCAGGATGACTTACTTACGGTTACTACTATTACCTATTCTGTGTTTACGGCTCCGAAACTTGGTCACTTACTATGGGCCTGATAAGAAGGCTCACAGTTACCCAGCAGGCGATGGAGAGAGCAATGCTCGGAGTGTCACTATGTGATCAAATTAGAAATGAGGAGATTCGTAGAAGAACCGGATTAATTGATTTAGCTCGAATTCTATTCTAACTTGCTTGATTGAATAGTCGCTAAGCTTAAGTGGCAAATGGGCGGGGCACATACTTCGAAGAGTCGATAGGCGTTGCTTGAATGGTGGCCTCGCACCGGAAACCGCATCGTTGAACGACCCTCCACTACTTGGAAGCAAGCGGCACAAGACGGTGTTCTGTGGAGATCCATGCAAGAGACCTTCGTCCAGCGGTGGACGTCTATTTGGTTGAGATGACGACGACGACGTAAAATATATAAATTAATTCAAAATTATTGGTGCAAAATTTGGGCTGCTAAATTTATTAAATTCAAATTATCATACTAATATTATAAATGCGAAAGTGTGTTTGTTTGTTGGTTTGTCCTTCAATCACGCCGTAAGGGAGCAACGGATTGACGTGATTTTTGGCATGGGTATAGTTGAGGACCTGAAGAGTGACTTAGGCTTTTTATCCCGGAAAGTTAAGGAGTTCTTGCGGGAATCAATAAAAAACTTAAACCACGCGGACGAAGTCGCGGCCATCAGCTAGTACTTAATATAAGAAAATAATAGTATAAGAAAGCTCAAGGCACAGTTATGTTTTAGTATTCTTATAATTTATTCCCTAGAAAATCGATTAGTTTTTTAATGTAGGCACTTAATTAAAATATTCTTAGTATCAATCCTATAGTACTGTAGCTGTTAAAACTGCCTTTGCTGGGCGTTTTGGGTCTTTTGTTATTGGGAAGGTCTACAACAATGTATCAAAGTCATGCAACCTCAGGAACTGCTCAACAAAGAAGGCCAAAATAGTCATCACAGACTGGTCAAAAACATTAACATACAAAGACACTGAAAACATACTAACAAGCTATAAGACATAAACTGAAGATCTTTATATTTTATTATCATGTGTTGTGGGTTAACATTATATTAATATATTATTTTACTCTTGTCATACTGATACTTACGCTTAACTACATCATAATCTAAATATATAAAAGGCAAAGGTGACTGACTGACTGACTGACTGACTGACTGACTGAAAGACTGACTGACTGACTGACTGACTGACTGACTGACTGACTGACTGACTGACTGACTGACTGACTGACTGACTGACTGACTGACTGACTGATCTATCAACGCACAGTGCTAACCACTGGTCGGATCGGGCTGAAATTTTGCACTCGGATAGCTATTATAACGTAGGCATGGGTGGAATAGGAGTTGAAAGTTTGTATGAAACTCCGTCATTTCTCAAGTTATATCCATGAAACTTGTCTAAATATAAAAAAATGTAAAAAATGTGTGTAAACCTTATTGTCAATAAATATATATTTTATTTTTATTTATTTATTTTAGTAATTACAAAATACTAGCAACCTATTACTCTTTAAATGTAGAGATCAAAGTTACGTACCATACTAATGCAGCTACATAGAGGTATAATTTTAGTACCTCAGCTAAGGGATCATATAAATGGTAAGTAATCATTTAAAACCGAGCAACAGCTTAGGTTAATATTGATTTACACAAGAAGTTTACTCAATAAGTTTACTCAATAACAAATTCCTGTATAAGACACTTCGTCTATAAACCGAAGTAAGATTCTCTAAAAGGCAATCAATTCTGAAGTTAGGCAACAATTTGAGTAATTAAAGACCACCAAACCCCTTCCCCACCAACCCTTCGAAGTAGGACAACGTACCTACATACAGACTTCGAAATGACTTTCATAGTTATTAAGTAACACTTCTGTATTACGTAGGTACGTTGTAATATTAATACTAAGTCTACGTTTGAAACGAACTCGATTTCTAAGGCCGCAATTACGTCTTGTAAATTTTACTCTATTGAGTAACTGATGATTATGCAATATTAACAGTCTTATATCCCACTTATCTAATTTGAAATTTTTCCTCAAGACGCCTAAAAACGTCACCCAGTAGAACCTATATTATTATATCGTTGTAGAATCAGATGTATGTAGTTTTGGTTATATGTACCTAGAGACAGTTTCAATTTGAAATAGTAACTATATTTGGGACACTCGGAGAATATATGGAATAATATTTATGGAAGAATATATTATGGCTGATCGTCATCTGATGATCGAGGTAACTTTGAAGTGACGAACAATATACAGTAAATATTTATTTCTATAATTTTTTAACGTTCATTATTATAGCTCCGATGCTTGGTATATTTTATTAAAATCTAGAAGGCTTTCAATTAGGGGTGCCAAGTCTTGAGTATGACATCAGGCTTCACTGCTGTCTAGAAACTATGCATATTGATTCAAATAGGTAAGTTAACTTTTTCAAACAAATATTATATTAACACAATGAATCATGGTAGAGGTCAACACTCAATCACGATCCTATTGGAGTATAAGCTGTTATTTGATTCATACTTTACAATGTTAATAATCATTAATTTTATATCCTTATTCCTTTCTCTACACGAGTCATTGTATAAAGTTTTATGGAAAAGGTGACCTTGATATATATTTTTTTTAACCAAGTACAAGTTAGGCCTTGACTGCGATCTCACCTGATGGTAAGTGATGATGCAGTCTAAGATGGTAGCGGACTAACCTGTTAGGGGAATGGCAGCTATATTATACCCATACACCTATTCGGTTTCTAGACGGCATCGTACCGGAACGCTAAATCGTTTGGCGGCACGTCTTTGCCGGTAGGGTGGTAACTAGCCGCGTCCGAAGCCTCCCACCAGGCCAGACCAGGGAAAATTCAGAAATTATAAATTCCAAATTGACCCTGCGGGGATCCAACCCGGGACCTCCGCACGTTAAGAAAACAGCGCTCAACACTGCGTCACGGAGGTCGTCAATAAACGTAAATTGCATTCATCCCGAGCTCTCAGCAACGTGAAACATTGTTGCATATGCATAGTAGTACTTATTCCTCTAGTAATATATACATAGCTTGCAATTTTCTTAAAACCACTTTAATGTAGTGCTTTGAAGTGCAAGGTATGAAAACTTGATAAGTGTAGTAGAGTGTCTTAAATTATATATTTTTTATTATTCTGTATCTATTAGTATGAGGTCAGACGAGTTGTGTGTCACGTTATTTCTGCTCCATTCTGTTTCATATAAAATGTTCAAAGCTACCACACTTGAGTTTCAGACATCGGGTCGTGTGCAGCAGAAATTACGCGACTCTCTCACAGCTTAAAAAAATACGATCGTCTGATCTTACTCTTATTGATACAGCATAACAAAATAATTGGAAAGTTTTTCTATTAATTTCTTGATAATCATACTAATTGTCATGTACCTGTTATCAGGGGCATGACAATTAGTATGATTGTGATTATCATGACAAATGGCTACCAATAGAACATTTTTTAAGAAAGGAAGATAAACTAAAAGAAAGATTTACAGGAGGTAGTTAATTAAATGTTTCGCCACAGGAAACGTATTGAGGGGGTTCAAAAGGATTTATTGTCTCAATCCTCTTTTAGGCAGATTAAGGTGAATAAATTTTGCGGCTGAATTATTTCAAACTAGGGTTACCACGACGGATCAGGGTGATTGGTCTGAGGTAACCGTGCTGTGACGTTTTAGGTGAAAACAAAATTCGTTTCTTTGTGAAATCCTTTTAATAAGCAATTTTTTTATGGTTTTTCCAAAATGACTTCAAGTATATTATGATTGTAAATAAACAAATTCAACCAACTTTATTTAATGTAAGTAGACCCACTTTGTCTCACTTAAGTATAAGTCTTATAATGAAGTCATGTCTACCACCAAGATCCATACAATAGGTACAATACGTAGTAAATAAAGAAGTTTTCAGAAGACAGCTTTAGACGATGTGATATGATACCATTTCACGCCGACCGTTTTTCTTCTTCAATAATGGGTTCGAGTCAGCCTAAGTCTAAAAAAATTTTGGGGACTGTTTCTTGAGGGATATTTGCTTGAAACTAGTAAGTACTTAAAAATGTGCTGTGTTCTATTTTTGTCTAGCTTTGTTGCACTGATTTGAACTACACATTGACTTCTTTTGAAGCAAAAAGGAAAGTCTAATTGAGTGGGATTACATCCAAAGGAGGATAAGTCGTCCTCGAGTGAACCGCTCATTCGCCGCGATTGAAATGGTAATGTGACCTCGGCACCGTTCTAATTGACATGCAAATTTTCAGCTCTCGTTCACATTCGCAAATCAAAAGTTAATGATAATTAAGGTAAGGGTATTATGTTGTTATTATTGATGACTTTAGTGGTTAAGAAAATACATGTAGGTATAGCTTAGGTACAATACATGCTTCAGAGTAACTAAAGACTCTACCTACATCGTTTTCTGTCTACTTATATTTTCAGGTGCAAACAATTATTACTATTGTGTCGTGGGTCTCCAGCCGTGACGATGTCGTGATTTGACATATCGGAGTCCATATTACACTAGTAGCAGTCTAGTTTTCCTTAAATTATAAAAGGAAATAAATAGATGAAATGCTCTAGCGAAACGCGTAAGCGACACAATTTGCATGATAAATTCAATAGAATGCATATTCCAGCTGTTGTCATAAATTATTTTCATTTGCATATTCAGACACTAATGCATTAAAAATAACCCCCAAATACTAAGTAAATCATTTCTAAACAATGGATTTCATTATTATAGACTACAAATCACTATAGAAGCTCGGGCTACATGATGCGAATTTTACAAAATATAAGTTGTTCTAATTCAATGGGTAATTTTTTTTTTAAATTGATGACGTATTAGGTACATGAAAATTTGGAACTAACTAATCATACTTGTATATTTCGAGTAATATTAGTATACCTTCCCGTCAAAACACCCTCGCGAAGGTCTAATGCAACAGGATATAAAGTATAGCTAGTCACAGAAATACTTTTCTCAGTCTTAGTCAATAAAAAAACATTCTTTGAATTCATTATGTTCATTTTTTGTTATTTGTGAGTAAATATACCTAGATATTGATGTCGCATACTGGTAGCTGTGAAGCTATACACCTAATTTATAATATAATACTTACCACTCTTATTATATAGGATGACCGTCATTTTTATATGTACCTAACGTTCATTCTTGTTAAGGCCCTGATCGATGAACGAGCTAAAGGCTTATGAGTTATGGTAAACATCACAACGGTTTGACTCTTAGCTCATCGGCTCACAAAACGGCTAGCAATATTGTAATAATCTACTAGCGAGCTTTACCGGTGAGCCTATAAGGCTCTTACAAGAAAACCACAACTTTAATAATTAAACTTTACTAGTCTGTACAACTTTAAGTCTGTTGTTATTTGAAATAAACTTATATTTATTTTATTTTTATTTTAATCTCGATAGCAAAAGGTGGCTTGAGTGTTGTGGGCGGCTTATGCTTCGATGCTTCGCTCCCACGCTCGGATCAGTTTAATATAGATTCAAAGGAACTATAAGGATATCAGGCGTGGGCGTCTCACACGAAGACTGCTGGTGTCATCTTTCATGTCGATTGCAACTGCTCACTCAAGTACAGCCCTCTTGGTGGTTTGTTCGGATACAGGGTAGGATAAGGAATACGGATAGGGATAGACCTACAGAGTATTGTCAATCCTTCACCTACGTTTAGTATGTTTAGATTGAGATACGGAACCATTAAAATTCTCCCTTACTAATATTATAAATGCGAAAGTTTGTCTGTATCCGCTACTTTTCACGGCCTAACTGTTCAACCGATTATGATGAAATTTGGTGCAAAGATAATAATATGCATCCCGTGGAAGGTTCTATTATATACTTTTTATCCCGAAAAATCAAGGAGTTCCCACGGAAATTTCAAACACCCAAATAATAATACACTTAATAAGTCCCGGCCATCATCTAGTAATAAATAAAGGTTAAATACAGATGGAAATGAAGTAATGCTTGACCTCGTTCTTAGCAGCAATACAATAACGTGGGATGTGACTATGATCCTAATATCTCGAGAGATAGACGGAGACGTTTGACGCCGCACGCTCTGCCTTTTAGAAGATTAATTTTATGGCATGGCAATAACATACCTATTTTTTATTTCGTTTACATCCATACTTACTCAATAAGAGTATTTTCAGTGCTCATATTGGTGGTTATAGTCGTGTCCCAGATACAATCACTGTCAACTAAGTATTGTACAGTTTTGTACAAAAAGGTATTATAACTAGTTTAATATAAATATTGATAATAATTTTTCATTTTTACACAATAGTAATCGTATAGTTGACGACCGAGAGTGTCATACGCGACTTCAAGAAAACAGCTATTTATCGATATTTAAACGTGCCAAAGATGTTTTACTGTCAAAATTCAAAATTCAAATGTTTTTTTATTAAAATAAACTTTTACAAGTGCTTTTGAATCGTCGAGTGAATCTACCACTGGTTCGGAATGTCATTCCTACCGAGAAGAACCAGAAAGAAAGTCGGTGGTTGCTGCCATGAAAAAAAAAATTACAATTTCATTGTGTTAATACATAGGCTGCCGCTGCCTATAATACATAACCGCTGTCCTTAGCATTGCTGGAGCGAGTAAAATCCATGCTCTTTTATTATTAACGTAATCTTCAACAGTAGGTAGGTATAAATGAATAATTATCTAAAATGTTCAAGGGAATTCAGAGGAGATCATTAGATCACTGAGGATCAATAAGGGTGGCACCTGTATTGACGACATGCATAACAAGGTTGACTTACCACTAATTGGCTTGTGGGCGTCTCTTCTGAGATAGTTAAAGAAAGCTACAGGTTAATCGGCTTTAGGTATATAGTTAACATACGATTGGCTTCATTATTTGTACACAGACACTAATTTATTAATCTCTGTATTTAATCACATTAATGTCATGTCAGAATTGGATAAATCTAATTCTGCGTAATCACTATTATCTAATAGAATCTTAATCATTTAGAACGTGCGATGCAAAATAATCGAAGTAGCTAATCATTTTGTCTTAATTGTTAAATTGTTGAATCATGTTTTAAAAATTTAAGTGACGTAGCTGTTGGTAGAAAAAATTAAGGAAAAAAAAAATTCCTACCTATCGGTTATGATAATAATAGTAATAAAACAACAGATTTGAATAATTTTCTTTTTATTTAAGACATTCATATTTAAATATTGGTAACCTAATTATCACAATGAAAATAAATCACAAAGTATGACAAAATAATAAAGATTTCAATTAAAATATCAAAAAAAATATTAACAACAAAACTAACTAAAAAAACAACAATTTATTAAATATAGTAGGAATTCAAGCTCGATTGCATTAGTAGATTAAATTAGGTAAGTATATAATTTCATACAAATTGACTAATTTTTTAATATTATATGAAAAAACAAAATACCTAACTTTGTATTGTGTGATTGTGTGATTCATTAGCAGTTATCACAGAGATCGGCAATAACATGCGAGTAGCAGGAGAGTCTTTCCACATTTGGTTAAGTTAACATAATTAATTATATTATTTGCTTTAAAAAAACTATAAAAAATACTTAATCATATACTTAAAATTCGTGTCTAAGCGTATTCTTATAATGTAGTTTATTTGACTTCGGTATCTTTGGAGTAGTTTTATTTAGATCACAACACAGTGAGCTTATGATTAGAGGGCAAGTTCCTGAAATTTACGTATTCGAATACAGTCCATAGGTACTAATATTATCCTATATAATAACAAAAAATTACAACGTAATGCAGTAAACTATAAATTGTAGAAAACTATACATGTGGATAGACTCTTGACAATTCTTAAGAAAAAAGATTTTTTAAAGAAAAAGTAGATTATTACAATTGCCTATGCCTCAAAATCTATGATAGGTATAATATGGAATACTGAATATCATATGACAGAACTTAATTATTATGATATTATATTTATCAGTCTGTACGGTCTGATGCTTCTTCCGAAATTGTGATATGCTAATTGCTTATATAATTATTTATGAAATGTACTTTCATTATCAATGTAGCGATAGGAACATGTTTGGTAAATAATTATTAATTTACGTTTAAAAGATCGACAAAGAAGTTTTAAAAGTTCGAAAAATACAACATTGGTTTGTCTAATGAGTAAGTTGTATACGTGTGGATTAGAATTTTCCTAATGATGTAGTTGTACGTCTCAGTTAAGCTATTATTATTTTACATTATTATATAATCATTTATTTACTGGGAAAACTACATTTTTATTTCATAACATCACATGGTTGTTCCTATTTTTTTTCCTGTTACTAAAGATAAAAAATGCAACAAAGCAGGTAGGTACAACTAAAAACGCCTTGCGAGAGGAGATTTCTAAATATTTAAGGTACAAAATTTATTTATCAATTCACCATTCATTTATTGTTTCTAATCTAACATCAAATTCATTAGCTGTAAATATCATGATCTTAATTTCCGCATCATTGTATTGGGTATAAATAAATGATCATAATATTACTAACTTAATACTAAACGGATGTCTTGCTCGACGCGTTAATGTCGCCAATGCTTTTGACTCGGCGATGTCTTTTCTGTTTCACGACGCTGTCATCGGACTTAGGCAGTGGGGAGCTCACTCTGTGGGCTTGCTCCGCTCTTTGCCCATACCTGGAAATAATATGAATATTTTTAACATCTCACGTTCGGCGTCAACCGATAGACGTCCACTGCTGGACATTAGTCTCTTGCAAGGATTTCAACATGCTGCGGTCTTGCATCATTTGTCTCGTTTGATGTCTTTCTTCCAGCGAGTGGGGGACCTGCCAACGCTGCGCTTTCCAGTGCGTGGTCGTCATTCCAGCACTGTAGAAACCCAACACCTATCTGATCTTTGAACTATTTTATGTCTCCACTATGTTGCAAATACATTAATTATAGCATGGTATAAAACGTTTACGCATAAGAAGTTACATTAGTATGGGGTACCTATTCTAAAGCCCAATGCTGCGTAGCGAACTTCGATTATCAATAATATGTATAATTATTGATTAGTGTTGGTTATTTTCTAGTCTACGCAGTCCATATTATTATATATTTAAATCCTTACGTAGATAATATCAAGATTGGTTTATTTAATAATAATTACCTGTGATTTAAAGTTTCTAATTCAAACTTACCTGTGCGTAATACGATCTGTCTCTTTAATGTCATTGAGTCGTGTCATACTATCCCTCGTCGATACACTTGATTGTGAGTACAAGCTTAGAGGCGTATATATCGGTTCGTATTCCTGTAGAGTGGGCGGTGGGGCGTACGTCATGCTCAGTTGCGAAAGGGTACGCACAGCTATGGGGGGTGAATATGACATGTAAGGCTGCGTCAAACTCATGACACTCGAACTTTCGCTTGAACTAGATGGTGATGGCCGATCGTGTTTGGGTTTTAGAGCTCCTAGTGCACGGGTTATTGATCCCTGAAAAGGTAAATGATTTTTAATGCTAATTGAAATATACCTTAACTAGCTGATGCCCGCGACTTCGTCCGCGTGGTTTAAGTTTTTTGATTCCTGCGGGAACTCCTTAATTTTCCGAGATAAAAAGTAGCCTTTGTCACTCTCCAGGTCCTCAACTATACCCTTTCCAAAAATCACGTCGATCCGTTGCTCCAATGCGGCGTGATTGAAGGACAAACCAACATACCAACAAACCAACAAACAAAAACTCTTTCGCATTTATAATATTAGTATGATAAAGAAGTACCTATCTACCTATTTTACCTCTAGCTGACCCGCGACTTCATCTGCGTTAATTAAGGTTTATTTATAAATGCCGTAGGAATTTTGTTTCTTTCTAATCAAACATTTCATATCTATATTCAGGATGTACGAGTAAGTTTTCTCTGCGTAAAATTTCGTCAAGATCGATTAAGCCATGATAAGGTAACAAATACACAGTCATAGATAGATACTGTCAGATATTAGAAGAAATTAGAAGACTCAAACTTACCCTCAAACTGTGCCTCCTAGAATCAGCGCTGAAGTCAATTCCTGGCAAGCCCGTGGCGACTGATCTTGAGTATGGTCGTCCCAACATCCTTATTTGATGACCGAATATATTCCTGTAAAATATGAATGTTAAAAGCACCTCGCTATAAAGGTACAAATTTGAGAAATCATTCACTATAGCCAGATAGCAGTTAGCTTTTATTTTCTCTGTAATTACTCCCTCAAATTTGCACTAATTCAGTTCAAACATTGCTAACACAAAAAGCAGACATGCATAGTCTATTGTAATGTGTTTACATTGCTTTTATATGTTGGCTTTTAATGAATATATTTTAAATCAAATATATTCTAGATTCGTATAATTTGATGATCGGCATTAAATAAAGTTCAAATAATGATTTAGACATTATTATGAACGAAGAGCTATAGGAACTTTAATACAACTCGGCATAGACACCAAAAGCATGATGCACTTAAAAATAATACGAATCATGCTAATTGTGTATAAAAGTGATGATCAAAATGGCCTCAGAGAAACATAGGAAACATTTAATAAATCAAAGAACAATATCGCATCTTATAAACTAAATTATTGGTTTATAAATAGTTTCATGTCTATTTTGTTAGTTTCTTTATTAATAAGAGCGATATTTTTCTTCGTTGAAAACAACAACGATAATAATTATTGCGTCTATAGCAGACAAGCATAATATTATAATCATTGTGTTGAAATCAATAAAATCTTTACGTATGGTTGAAAACAAATCAATCAATGTTTATGGAAGAAAGAAAGTAAGTTTGTACGGACAGAGTGGACAAAGCCCGAAAAGTGCGATCTAATGATGATGACAGAGTAGCATTCATGACGTATCGATAAAATGGTTTACCGTTCTGTCTCGATGTAAGGATCGCCAAGTTTATGGTGATGGTCAAGAAAAGAAATTGGCTCGATATCCCTTAGGTTTTTCTTTTTGAAAGGATTTATTCACATTTATATGCCAATTAATAATGTTACAATAAAACTAATACACCGTTGTCAACTTTACAATATGAATGTATACAAGTCAAAAACATAGTTATCTTACAATATTAGTATATACTATTTATTGTTATAACCCTAAAGCTATTGTGAATGGTTCTGTTTTACATCTAATGATATTTAATGAAATTTAAACTGTTCATTATGTTTCAAAATGTGTTGCTACAAATAGAAATAAAACTTTCGTAGTATATTTTTAATATATCATGTAACTTCGTAATGGGCCATAACTCACCCCCTAAAATAACATAAAGCATTTCATGCTTTTATGCCAATATAAGCTACTTCGTATGTTATATAGTTACTAAAATTACCAAATTGATCGTTTTCGAATAACATTAAATGTGACAAATCTAAACTACGACACGTCGGAAAGTTCTGGGGGCACATTGGAGAGATAACACCGAATCTAACACAGACGAAGGCGAAGGGGCGACGAATTGTATTGTGAATTTTTCCATTATGAACTTTTCGTTATGCTGTACTTACAAACCACGACTCCTACTATTACTTATCAGTCTTCACCGCTCGTAAAGTTTTCGATAAAAAAGTAAATGAGCAATTTTAAGAAACATTTCTACAAAATCGCAACAGAATATTTACTTTCGTGTAAAAATAGCACTTTTACAAATATTTGTAGTGGAAAATTTTACATAGATACAGGTTTTAAAAGGACATCGAAGCAACATTTATTTCCTGAAGGAGAGCTTTTTGTTTTTTTTTGGTTTATCTTTGTTTTGTGGACAACATGGATGCTCGGGCAGCCTCCACTTGCAGTTCTTCCACCTGGCAAAATATCGTATACCTGCAGGATTGCACCTTATATTATAATCATCTACAGGTTGCACACCTACGGGGTTGTGACGGTGACTATGCTTTCATGCAGTGCATTTCTCCTTTTTGCTCATAGGGTTTTATTGTGTTATTGCAGTAATTTGTTTGTGTTACAAAATATTGCACTTTGAAAGTTGTATATATTAAGAATATCGAATAAATTATCTTTTCTTTGTGTTACATAAATTTTGTCTAAAATGGTACCATTTTCAAGATTTTTTTGACTTTACTTACAATACTTAAAAAATTACATAGGCTTTTCATAGATATGGTTTATGGAAAATGTTAGAATATTATTCTAAATACTAAATAATGTTTAAGGAATTCGAAATTTTTATTTACCTTGCTGGGACAATTAGTGCATCAAACTCGGCTACTAAATGTCTTCGTATAATACTCTTGGATGGCGGTATACCTAGAGCAGTAGCCATTGTTTCACCGGTAAAAGACGGTTCCAACACAACCAATCCACCATGTACACCACTATCTATGAATAAATAAGAATTAGTTCAGTTATAATGATATTTTCAATTATATACTACGTAATATTTTACAGGTGAGGGACGAGTGGCCTAGTTGGGACAACGCATATTATCAGTCGATTGCGAAGGTTAAGCAACGTTGACCCAAGTCGGTAACTTAATGGGTAACCGAATTTGGAGGTTCAAATTTGGCCTTTTCGTTTCCTCCGTGCCTCGGAGAGCACGTTAAGCCGTCGGTCCCGGTTATTATCACTAACATCTGATAATAATCGTTACAAAAACCTAAGAGTTTAAATACTCTTGGTCGAATCGTATGCGGAAGGACTTGGGAATCCACCGCATTATTATCCCAAAAAAACTCCTACCATTATTTGATGAATGGAAAGGGGGCACGCCCCTCAGTAATGAGGTATACGACGCAGAGAGAGAGATTTTACAATTAAAATGTAAACGATATTGACGATATTGTGTTTTTATAGTTACCTTTGAGATTATCAGCAAATTCGCCTAAATCGATGTTATGCGCCCAACGCATAAACCTTTGATTGGTCCATACTAGCGGATCTGCGTCTACGTTTTCACATTGATGCCGTCTAACTGCTAGAGCCTGAGAAAATAATTGCTTTTAGTTAATTCAAATAAGCAGAGTTTTTTTTACAGAAAATTATTATCATTCTTTTTTTATTATTATAGATCTCATAGATCAGGAATTGATTTCATTTGATTTCGTAGTATTACCATAATCTTTCGTAAAACAAAGACATGACATAGTACCTTTAGAAGTACAAAAATTGCTCTTCCAATGACTTAATGCAGTTATGAAAAAAAATATTAAGTATCATGTGTTTACTGTGGGACTGGCTATTCAAATAATAATAATAAATCATTATTATATTATGCAAACAAGAAAACATGACACTTATTACTTTAAAAATACAGAATCCTATTAGAAGAGCGAGAAGAGCGTGGACAAATTTTGTTCAATGTTGGTCTGGAATTTAAAAGAGGCTTGAATAAGAAATGATTAACGACGTTACCATTAAGTACAGGGGTCGCAGCTACACGAAACAGCTTGTAAGGGCAGACGCAAATAGGTTCCACCAATTAAGCAAATAACATGGATATTATTAATTAAAATATACTTTGAATACAATACGCATATAGCTACCACAGATTTAAATTATAATTCCATTTGGTCTTTTGTGGAATACGTAGATATAACAATTAGGAAATTATTATTAAAATACAACTTTGGTTTCAAAATATCACCAAACGTTTTAAGGAACAAATATCCAAGTTTGAAATATCAAATGTAGTGATGGTAACGGAGAGAGATAAACTTAAAACTTGCCCCGAAGATATTTTGACTTATGTCTGTGTTCACCCTAACAAGCTTCGCAGTGCTATTTGTTTGACTTCGTCTTATCTCTGTTTTTGTTTATCGTGAATGAACTGTGAATTTGTTTTACGAATAAAACACTTAACAAAAAGAAAAAGACCGTCTCCTCCAAACATAAATTTTGTTTGTATTCATCATTTTTGTAGATATTTATCTACAAAAATGATGAATCTGATGAATGATGATGATGATGAAAAATAATATCTTGATTATTTAATCAAGATAATTTTATCATGAAGACCACCGACACTAAAGGGAAATTAGAGATAGGTAAGTATATACTTAATCGGAAAAGTTTTATATAGAGATCATATAGCATTGTGGATATAAATAAATGGATTCCGTATTTATTACTTTCACGAGACGGTCATGGCCTCGTTGCGACTGTGAAGATCGCTGCACTCTTCTGAAAATAGGTCGACTAAGTATTGAGATCTGTACAGGTGACATAAATAATAATTGTGCATTAAAGCTATCATAGTTATTATTTCAAATCTTGAGAAGAAAAATAGGTCAAGACTTTAACTTAATTCAAGTGTAGAAGGCAAAAAAAGAAGAGAGGAATAAAAAAGTACTTTGCAGAAAATGTACAAACTTACTTGTCTATCGTATTTCATTATCCTTAGTAGATGGATGCCATGGACGATAGAAGCTTGGTGGAATTTCCTGGTAACACCAAGATATTTCTCAAGCTCCTTCTTGCTGATGGTATCTAGCATCCGAGCGTCCACCAGATTTGTCACGAATGATTCGGCATACTGTTGGCATAATTAACAACAATTTTTTTTGTTATTTATAGATGAAATTAATTTCAAAGCTTTGAGATTATTATAATAAAAAAATGTGTAATAGTGAAATATTGAATATATTTTGTTAAATAATTATACCAAACAATCGATAAAATACTGGCTATTACAGTTACTATTATCTTATACGTAAAACATACAATTTACCACAATATTAGTGAAAATTACCTTGGTAATCCTAACTTACCTGTGAAAGTCCTAAATCGGGTAACCACTCGGCAGCAACCCAAGCGTGAGTCAGCTGGCCGATGCTGGGGTTTCTCACGAGGTCTGGCCGTCGCCTCTCCTCTATAGCCAGCCGCAGTTTCTTCCTGTGCATGGGCTGGTTGATCCCCAGGCCGACCTCCAGGTCCGAGTCTGTGAGCTCGAGCAGAACCTGCCCATTCAAAGCACGGATCTAGAAACAACCAGAACACAATATTTGACGCTTCTATTGCGTCAGTTGCTTACTATACCTACTTATATAAAGATAACATATAAAATATATATAAAATTTACAATAAAATATAAGTTTCAATACATATAAAATAAAAGGTAAGTTATATTACATTGAATAAGTTTTTTTTCTTCGTTCAAGCTAGTAGCTCTTCGTCAAGTTAGATATATAGACTTATATTTAATTTAACAAAGTTATATATAGAAAACTAATAATATTTAAATGAATAAATAATATTTAGTGGAATGAATGGATATGATAAAATATGATATACATATTATATTAATTCTGGTTTTGATAATGTCTCCGTGTCTAGACTCGCGTTCGTTCGAAGAGTCGTGTAATATGATTTAATCTAAAATACGATGCCCTCGATGCTCAGAATGTTATATGAAAAAGTCGTAATAGTGTCAGGTTTATAAGCTGTGAGGAGTAAAGTGATTTTTCAATGTAGGAAATTTCTAAAATATTCTCTACATTTGATATATAAATAAATATTTTCATAACTTATTTTATTTGACGTTGAGGATGGTTCACGTTGCTTTTCCAGTTTAACATTAATTAATTAATATGGACGAATTGCTAAACCATATTGAGAAAATAGTCATTAATATTTTATATGATGTATGTATATTAATGATAATTAAGCGATTGTAAAGTACTAAGCGAAACCAATTTTCTTAGGAATTATTCTTATCCATCTAAATAGAATTCGAATTGTCGTTTTCCAATATAAAATTATAACAATATCTCCCCGTCCCGAACCGATAACAGACGTGATTTGAATAAACAAATACCGCGATGAATTTACTAAAGGACTGTGTTGCGACTTCATTTCCATATAAATGTAACAAAATTATTATTGTGAATAATAAATTTGTTTCCATGAAAATGTATATCATTTTGTCTACTTGTCAAGTTTTGTCGTGAAAAGTTTGTGAGACGGAAGTAATTTAGATTAGATAAGAGAGCTAATTTTGTGGGATTAAATAATTTACATTTTTTCTTTCGACAACCTGAAATAATAAAAAGTTTGCAGAGACCTACATCCCATTAACGTCCCACAGCTGGGCACAGGCCTCCACTCTCATAGGAGAGAGGGAATTAGAGCTTAGACCCACCACGCTGCTCCAATGCGGGTTGTCGGGCTTTAACGACTATTATCATGTTAGTGATAACGGCTTAACGTGCTCTCCAAGGCACGGGGGTGAAACACCACCAACTTCCTAACTCCGGGCTAGTACTGAGAATTTCTAGTCGGAAAAACCCAATACCTAATATTATGGCCCGACCCGGGACTCGAACACGGGCCTCGTCGGCCGCAGTCGAACATGCTAACCACTAGACCAACGAGGCACTTACATATACAGAGACTAATTTGTGATATTATATAATATTTAATAGATGGCATTTGAACAAAACATATTATGTCAAAACAAAAGTGCTGCGTAGAAGAGGTTGGTACCTAGTCAAAAGTTGTATGCAATTTTACAATAATTAATTTTTAATTAATTCATATATTTTGCGTTTAATAATTATACTAAATTATTAAAATTCTGGGGCGACGGACTCAATGCCTTTATGGAGGACTGGCCCCAAACATCTATGGACCGAGATAAATGGAAGGAGGAAAGGGAGGCCTTTGCCCAACATTGGGACACAACAGGCTGCAAATAATAAATAATAATAATAATTAAAATTAAAATGAAGCGCATAAAAATTTAAAGATGGTTATTTAAAAAGAATGTTTAAAAGCTGTTATAGCTAACCTTGCCACTCTTTACATTGTCGGCGACCGCAGCTGCATATTGCGGCATGCCAAGAGCGAGTTCCAGCCAGGCTATGATGGCGGGCGCGCGCCATCTCGACACGGGCAGAGAGGCAGCTTCGCGTAGTGCTGCTTCGCTGCCGAGAGGGGACCACGCGCGGCATGTGCTGCCCGTTCCAGCGTATACTGGCTCTGTGATCAAAAATGTTCATAACGTAACGAATGCTAAGAAAATCAACTATGCATCTTCTAGGCAAGCGCACTCTGCACGCGCACTTGCCAGCAGATCTGATTGCAGCCAAGCTAAAAAGCCTCCTACATTAAAAATTGGGTATTTGACTACCAGTCAAATAAATTATTTTTTTGTGATTAATTATCAAATAGAAATAGAAATAATAATATATACATAGCAACGTTGAATACCAGAACACTTAGAAAAGATGAATCATTAATTGAGTTAGAAGAGGCGGTGAAGTCAATCAAATGGGATATAATTGGCCTCAGTGAGGTAAGGAGACTCGGTGAAAATATTGAAGAACATGAAAATTACCTCTTTTGCTATATTGGAGAAACCCAAGGCCTACATGGTGTGGGATTTATCATCAAAAAATCACTACGCAATAATATTGTGGAATTCATAGGTGTAACTGAAAGAATTGCACTCCTAACAATAAAGCTAGAAAACTATAACGAGCCATGGTCAATCATCCAAGTCTATGCACCAACTGAAGTAGCTACAAAAGCAGACAAAGATCAATTCTATTACAATCTCAACCAGACAATAGAAAGAACAAATAAAAATCTCATTATAATGGGTGATTTCAATGGTCAGATCGGAAATATAAACTGCAATAGACACCCGACTATAGGAAGATACAGTACTGGAAAAATAAATGACAACGGACAGCGTTTGTTAGACTTTGCTCTGCAACATGATCTTTCTGTTATGAACACATTTTTTAAAAAAAGGAAAGCCAAGAAGTGGACATGGGTTTCCCCTGATGGAAAATACAAAAATGAAATTGACTTTATACTCACAAATAAACCAAAAATATTCAAAGATGTGAATGTTATAAATAACTTTAATTTTAATACAAACCACCGCTTACTGAGAGGAAAAATCTACTCCACTATGCCAAAAAAGTCAAGAAAGCATATCCACAGTAAAGCAAGACATATTCAGCTCCCTTTACAAAGAACTTGTTTAGAAGCTCTTCAGGAAACACTTCAATATGTAAATGAGGAACAATCAGTTCAGGAGACCTATGATTGCATAGAAAAGGCATTGGTTAACTTAAATAAAGGCCTTAACATTCAAATGGATTGCACAGACAGGCTAGGATGTGAAGCTAGGCGTCTTATAGCAGAGAGAGGAAAACTATTAGAAGACAAGAAAAATAATCGGAAAGAAATTGTAGAGATTAGCAAAAATATTAACGAAAGTATAAGAAAACACAGAAAGTCGCAACGGAACAATACCATAAGCAATTTCATAACTAAATCTGGAGGTGTTCGTAAGGCTTTAAAATCATTACAGGATAATACAACATGGATAGCAGGGGTAAAATCAAAAGACGGTAACAAAGTAACAAATCGACAACTAATTAACCAAATAGCTACAGATTTCTATGAAAACCTTTACCGAGATGATAATACAGAAGAAATAGAATTAAATGATAAGGCTATGGAAGAAGAAATCCCATGCATCCTGAAAAGTGAAGTGACACGAGCTATCCTATCTCAAAAAAATGATAAATCCCCAGGTGATGATGGTATATCAAATGAGCTACTTAAAGGAACCATAGATGTCCTACCCCCCTCCCTCACCATACTCTTTAATAAAATTTTGAGTAAAGAAGAAATCCCTAAACAGTGGACACAATCCACAATAATTTTAATTCATAAAAAAGGTTGCAGAGACCAAATTAATAACTACAGGCCTATAAGTCTTACATCTAACATATATAAAGTCTTTTCAAAAATTATACTAAACAGAATATCCAATAATCTGGATGAAAACCAACCGAGAGAACAAGGAGGCTTCCGCAATGGATACTCGACAATTGATCACATCCATGTCATTAAGCAGGTCATAGAAAAGTATAGCGAATATAGTATGCCATTCTATATAGCCTTTATAGACTATAATAAAGCTTTCGACTCGATAAAACACAACAAACTGTGGGAAGCCCTGATTGATCAGAATGTAGCCAAGAAATATATACGTATCATAAAAGAAGTCTATAAAAACAGTTTGGCAAAGATACAACTTGAGCAACCCGGAAAAGAGTTTAAGGTTCAGAAAGGCGTGAAACAAGGAGACCCATTATCACCAAAGCTCTTCTCTGCTGTACTTGAAAATATATTCAGAAATCTAAATTGGGATAGCTACGGTCTAAACATAAATGGCAAAAAACTATCTCATCTGAGATTTGCTGATGATCTTATCCTACTGTCAGACAAATCACAATCACTCCAGATCATGATAGAACAATTAGCCACAGAAAGTGAGAAAGTGGGACTGTTTATGAATACAGACAAAACAAAAGTTATGACTAACTCCCAGAAAGAAAACATTAAACTACAATCAAATACACTAGAGTATGTAGGTGAATATGTCTACCTGGGACAAACAATATCACCAATAGATCAGACATCAAAAGAAATAGAAAGAAGGATATGTAATACCTGGAAACGCTATTGGTCTCTTAAAGAAATTATGAAAAATAAAGATATGCCTATGTCAGAGAAAGCCAAGGTGTTTAATGTATGCATCCTGCCATGCCTAACCTATGGCTGCCAAACTTGGGGGCTAACCAAAAAAAAAAAAAAAAACCTGAAGAAACTTAAAGTATGTCAAAACAACATGGAAAGAAGTATGCTTCGAGTCAAAAAGGTTGATAAAATCAGACTCTCTACTATCAGAAGCAAAACTAAAGTTAAAGACATATCTGTAACTATTAAAAAACTAAAGTGGAAGTGGACAGGGCACTTCATGAGAGATAAGAGGGATAAATGGACAAAAGAAGTCACAGAATGGTACCCAAGAACGGGAAAAAGGAAAAGAGGTCGCCCATGCCAGAGATGGGAGGATGACATCAAAGGCACAGCGGGAAACATATGGCAAAGAACAGCAAAGGATAGATGGTTATGGAGAGCCCTGGAGGAGGCCTATGCCCATGGGCAAACTGAATAAATAAAACAGGATATTTACTAGTGTCTTAATTTATTTAATCTATAAAGAGAATATAATTAATAACAATTGTGTGTGTACCATGTAAAAATTCAGTAATAAAGGCTTATATTATTATTATTATTATCGGTATATAACTGACTCTCACGCCCGCATACAAAATAAATATATATAACTATGACCAAAAGAATAATAATAAACTTACGTAAATAAATAGAAATGAATAAACTTACATACACAAATACACAAATAAATAGTTGCTGCGGGCGGAGGATTACACCCCGGCAGGGGAGACCAGACGGCCGGGGGTCAGGGGGACAGGTTAAGAAACCGGCGGACTATCCTAGCCGAGTCTAGCAACACCGCTTTCTGCATCCTGGCTGCGAGCGAACTGCCACGGAACCCCAGTCGCTTCAGATGGTGAGCGAGGCTGACTGGGATTAACCCACTCGCAGATATAACGATTGGGATGGTTTCAGTGGACTCCACATGCCACATGGCGGAAACCTCGTGAGCCAGATCGAGATACTATTATTATTATTATTATATTATCAAATAGACGATCTCCCAAAAGTCGTAATAACCACTCCCCTGTTAGTTTTATGTTGAATAACCATTTTAAACTATTGAAATTGCGTCGAAATTGGATGGCGTCACAATTCAAACTAAGCACGCGTTTCGACGTTTGAAAAAAGCTGCTAATTTGACTAGTTGTCTACTACCCAATTGAGTTTATTATGCAATTGTCGTATTTAGGAGAAAAGTTGTACGTACGACTACACATTAATATGTGATCATGATATTCAATATGATAATATTTTATTTTACGAGAATAATAATTTAATCAATAAGTAATATAAAATGCTGTGACTACAACATTAAAAGTTAGATTTCCTGACACTTCATCTCACCCAAGTGGCGTTTATTGAAGCCATATTTTCTGACAGTGTAGGATTTTCATAAACTCCCATTTGTGTGAGCGAGAAGAAGTACAGCCACAGAATAGGTAATAGTAGTAAGTAGAGCTTCGCTTTCATAAAGTGTCCTAACTGAGGTGTTAGGACCCTTATTGCTTAACTTACCGCTTTCATGCCCACTGCTGGCAGCACTGCCTGATTTGGTACGGTGTCGACTTCGAGCAAACACTCTTGAGATCGATCCCCACGCCGAGCCTCTTCCTCGACCGCCTTTGGAACCACCAGCCCGCGACCTCATGCCTACCAGTCCGGAGTCACATTCCCCCGGACTTGACAGTTGCTCGACTGACCTTTTAAACCAGAATTAGAAAGAGATGAGGAAAATGTGCTGGCAAGGAAACTTGTATAAGTAATTATTGTTTCGCATGAAGCGTATATTATAAAGAAGTCCACACTGGGGTTGAGGTCTGGTCACATCCTTGCAAGCCAAATGCTCGGTCCATTTTTTAGAAGTGGAATTTTAATAGTAAGGGACTGACTGGACGGTGGTTTTCAAATTAAGATATACCTGAAATAATAAATGAGTACTGGGGGCATATTACCATCACTTAAAGCCGTATTAATATTGTTGACGTTTGTGTTCTAGAATTATAATCCTTATTTTAGGGACGTCAAGGTACGTGACATATAACTGTCATTTTGAAATAATACTGCTTCAAGCGATGGTAGTAACCCCCCAGTAGAAGGATAATCGTAGGGATAGGTATGTGATTATACCTACGATTAATTTTAGGGGATGGAGAGGCCAGACAAGGTGACCCGACAATATCACATTAAGATTGACGACCTCCGTGGCGCAGTGTGTAGCGCTGTTGTCTTAACGTGCGGAGGTCCCGGGTTCGATCCCCGGCAGGGTCAATTTGGGAATTTATAATTTCTGAATTTTCCCTGGTCTGGCCTGGTGGGAGGCTTCGGCCGTGGCTAGTTACCACCCT
The DNA here is from genome assembly GCA_917051295.2 of Erebia ligea. Taxonomy (NCBI): domain Eukaryota; kingdom Metazoa; phylum Arthropoda; class Insecta; order Lepidoptera; family Nymphalidae; genus Erebia; species Erebia ligea. Next base: position 7,636,319 of record OU785233.1, on the reverse strand, counting down.
ACCGGCAAAGACGTGCCGCCAAGCGATTTAGCGTTCCGGTACGACGCTGTGTAGAAACCGAATAGGGGTATGGGTTTAATATAACTGCCATGCCCCTAACAGGTTAGCCCGCTACCATCTTAGACTGCATCATCACTTACCATCAGGTGAGATCGCAGTCAAGGGCTAACTTGTAGTGGATAAAAAAAAAAAAAAAAGATTAATATTATGCAGACGGTGTTACACAAACTGCTCTCCTGTGGCAAGAGGTGTCGCGACAGTTTGCAACTGTTTAAAATATTACATAAGTTCCTAGAAACAAAAGGAAAAAGCACTCTCAACTAGTGCACAGTGTGCAAGTTAAAGCTCACCGCATTATTTTTTATTATCGGTAGGTATCTATCTTTATTTTGACGCATAATTCTGATGCAGAAAATTTTCAATGTGGAAATCAGAACACGAATTTCTGAAATTTAAATGCGGAAATGCTTTGTTTGCTTTTCTTCTGGTTATGTGTGATCAGCTTTATTGATTTAGGTATACATAATTCGAATTCACATACCTGTAAAATACTTAAGTAGGCTAGAATATAGTATCAGGGCAATTCAGCAATATAAAATTAACCCACCACCACTACCACACTATTACCTATTCTGTGCTACCACTACAGCCCATTAACGTCCCACTGCAGGGCACAGGCCTCAACTCTCATAGGTAGGCCTCCACTCTGTTAATAACCGGGACTGACGGCTTAACGTGCTCTCCGAGGCACGGGGGTGGAACACCGCCAACTTCCTAACTCCGGGATAGGCCTAGTACTAAGAATTTCTAGTCAGAAAACCCCAATACTCAATTATGGCCCGACCCGGGACTCGAACCCGGGACCTCGTTGGCTGCAGTCGTACCTGCCAACCACTAGACCAACGAGGAAGTCGTGTAATTAACTCTTTAACATACATATTATATTAATTTCCTCCTATAATAAAATGTTAATTTACCTTTGCACTTTTGTCATATTCTCAGAAAGAGCATTAATTGTTCATATTTTGTAGAACTGACACAACGAAATTAAGCACAGAACATAGCTGCAGGCATAAAGTTAATATTTGATATTAAAAGCAGTCGCCAATGTAATTTCTACTCGCTCCAGTTGTTAAATTTGTTGCCGGGGAAGTTCATTTAAATTCAATTTCGCACCGTTTTTAAACTGTATTTTGTTTAAAAGCTTTTGGCGCTAAATTAATTATTCCCTGAAAATTTCAAGTGTTTTTTATTATTATCACAGAACTGAAAAATGATATTTACACGGTCGAAAAAGTATTTTTCAAATTGTCCCCGTTTTAAACTGTTCAACAGCTAAATTCATTAACTTTTAAAATTAATTTAAATACCTTTATTTTTTAATCTTGCAGTTCTCGCCATACTATTACTGCCATAATCGGTATCTAAGCTTTATTAGAAATTTTGATAACAGAAGAAATTATTATACAAAGCGAAATGAAAATTGGCTTTATCAGTTTTAACTCATAAGTTATCGACGTGGTTACTGATTTGACATCCAAGTAGGTACAAAATAAAAATCTTATATATTATATAAAAGAAAGTCGTGTTAGTTGCACTATTTATAACTCAAGAACAGCTGAACCGATTTGGTTGAAAATTTGTGGGGAAGTAGCTTAGAACCAGGAGACGAACATAGAATAATTAAGTACGTTTTATCCCGGAAAATTAAGGAGTTCCCGCGGGAATAAAAAAAACTTAAAACACGCGGACGAAGTCGCGGGCATCAGCTAGTTAGTTATAATTAAAGAATTAATTGGAAACTTGTAAGCACGAACTAGGGGCAGTTGTAGCAACATAATAACCTTAACGTAGAAATATCTGTAAACTTAGCGGCGAACTTATGAACGAATGTCTCTATTAGCCCCATCATATTTTGCTAGAATATTAACTAGTGCTCGAAGCAGTTGCAATCGTTTTAATGTTTTATGCGTAAAAACCTAGCAAGCGGCATAATTAAGAGATGTTCAAGTTTGTTATATTTTGACTAAGCAACGCAACGCATTTAAGCAACGATAGCCAATGGTTTGAATCAAGTGGTCCTGACTTTTTATTGATAACAAAATGTTTCTGATGTTAAAAAAAAGAAACGAACATCGTAAACTTAAAATTTAAAAAAAACAAAATCTACGTTGAGAGTAGTAACAATACAAAATCTACAAACCTGGAAAGCGATGCGGCATCAATAGAGCGCGAGAAAGACGAGGCGCTATTGTGTGGGGACAGCGTCGGGCTGCAATCGCGAGGCGTGCTCACTGCAACAACATGTATACATCCATCATCTCGTTCTCCCTGGCCCAGATTATTTAATAGTTGGTTTTGAATTTCTACTACAAGTTGGCCCTTGACTGCGATCTCACCCGATAGTAATTTTGTGACGTTTTGCTAATAAGCATTGCCCAAAGTATGCGTCATTAACTAATAAAGCAACGTGGACATCTTCACAGCCTTTTAGCTTAGAATAGGACTTTCAACACTCAAAACTCACAACTAACAGAATTTCAATCCTAACATGATTTGGGATTGAGTTGCACTTCAGTTACACTGCTCTTACAAATTGGTCATACCGCTTATTTTAGCTTATCTTGAGGCACCAGAAACTAGTCGGTCACTTTAATATAGTTATTGCAATTTGGACCGAGCTATTGTTGCATTGTCTTAGGTTATCTTTGCTTGCCAGGAACCGATTGGTATGGAAATGTAGTTATGTTGCTTCTAAGACATTATTTAGAATAGATCATGACGGTTTATATGATATGGATATAGAGTATAAGAACTATCTAATTATTATATTCTAGCGGTAGTAAATGATTCTTATCTTTACTAAAACTAGAGCGCTTTCGGTTAAAAAATGGATATAAAGTACTGTAGATAAGAAATTGAGGCCTCGTTTTTTTTTACAAAATGAGAAATATCCCTTTTAATTACAGCCCATCAGTTACCCGAAACGATAGCCTGCACAAATATTTATTCAGGCTTTCAATGAAATCTTTTGAAAAGAGAATTATAAAAAAGAGCTTATTAAATAACAATTCTTCTTTGTTAAAGCAAACCCTGTGTCATTATTTTCTTATTCTCTATTATAGTCTTCATTATTTAATTGAATTGCAAGCGTAATTAAAAATAAATAATAAAGTATAACGATCATGTATTGGAAATTAACAACTATAATAGGTACCTACCCAGTAGTCTATTCTCAAAACGAGCAACTATGTTTTAAAAAATAAACAACTTATGAGTGGTATGCGCCTTCCAAATATTAATTTTAAACTTAATCAAATCGGAATGATATTATTGATTTTAACATTTATGTTTCCATATTGATAGTTTATATCAAGAGTGAATAGGCATCTTCTAGGCAAGCGCGTCCCATCTTAGGCTGCTGCATCACTTCCCATCAGGTGTGATTGTGGTAAAGCGTAAGCCTATAATAAATAAATAAAAAAATATCGAAGCTTTAACTTTTACTTTACTTTTGCTTTAACTTTAGCTTTAGCTTTTTACTTTTAGTAAAAATGTGTAGATACGCGAAGCTCGACCCTTAATGGCCGACGATAGTGATTTTAAGTCATTAAAACTGCTGGTGTATTAACGCGAAGCGTTTTAAGGAAATAAGGAGAAAGGTTTTTCATTAAACACCTTTTATTGTAAGAAAATGTTGGCTTAACGGTCTACGTTGCGGAAGCGGAACAAAATAATGTTCCTTTTGTATGAGTTATTGTAAATTGAAGACGATGTAAATTCAATGTAAGTAGACATAGAGCTTAGATAAATTATAATTATCAAAACCAAATTATTTTAATTAGAATATTTTACGTTGTACATAATAATAGCTGTTGTTATGTTTTGGGAAAATGAATAGATGGCTCTGTAGTAAGTATGTAAAACGTGTGGAGCATGTGTTGAGGTATAGAGAAAACTTTCATACACGTGGTAAATAACTTAAGGTTTAGTTTCTTTCTTACAAAAATAACCGAGTACCTTCACATTTCTTTACAAACATTCAGTGCAATTGCAAAGAGTTGAAGCTATTATGTGTGCTAATATATTTACTACTAGCTGATGCCCGCGACTTCGTCCGCGTGGATTGAGGTTTTTCGGTTCCCGCGGGAACTCTTTAATTTTCCGGGATAAAAAGTAGCCTATGTGCTATTCCAGACTATAATCTATCTCTGTGCCAAATTTCATCCAGATCCGTTCATCCGTTGGAGCGTGATTGAGTAACAAACATACATCCATACATCCAAACTTTCGCATAATATTTATATTTACTATTCCTTGTATATTTACTTACGCTGATATATAGGGTGTGCGGAAGATACGAGTGAAGCTGCGTCTGTATCATACGGGTCCAGGGTGGGCGGCAGTCCCTCTGCTGTGGAGTCCGACAGGTTCCCGCCGCACACGGACGTGGCGCCGCCGTCGCTGCTACCTGTCACTGACAACGCTTTATTTACATAAACACAGCTGGTGTATAATAGCCGCCGCGTAAGTTGAACTATGCGCAGCCACACATTTGACGGGTGTCAAACGAAGTGCGGTATGAGGTGCGCCGCGAGGGGCCGCGCGTTACCATACCCCTCGCTCCCCGCGCATGCTCCGCTCGGCCCTGTAGTAAAATGTGCCTGCGCAGACAACTGCCATTTTGGGTCGACTTACAGGACGCGATTTATAAATTAAAAAGGAGACCATGACCCAAAGCTCACATTGCCCCTTGAGCCATTATGATTCTTGCAATTCTTGATGGACTTCAGCAATATGGTTGTATATTATTAAAAGTGAAATAGGTACGTTACGAATAAAACTTTGGCAATAAGATTAAAAAACCAAATATATGGAATCACTGAAGTTGCTGTGCTCCCTCAAAACTATACCAAATATGGGGCTATTCGACTGGCTGATGAGCAAATCCTTTAAAAGCCGGCAACGCATTGGTGGTTCTTCTAGTGCTGCAAATATTCATGGGCGACGGTAATCACTTATCATCCAGTGACTCATATGCTCGTTCGCTGGCTATATATTAAAAAAAACGCATTGTAAGCCCTTTATACAATAGGTAATTTAAGCTTTACTGAAAAATAACGTATTTTTAAGATTACGTGTAAAATGATACTGTTTTATTTGATTTTCTGGCATGATAGGATAGTAACCTCTAACGCCAGAGTCAGCACTACAGCTACCTCGGTCGCCCATCAGCCCCGATGGTCCGCCCAGGATCATCGGTGGGCCGAGCCCCAGTGAAGCCACACTCTCGCCTTCTGACAGGCACCCTGCAGCTTGCAACTGTCTTCGCGCCTGTGAACAAATACTCCACAGTATATTTTCGTATCATTAATAGGCATAGTTTTTTTTAGTCTAATCTTTTTTAATAGATCTGTTACTCAGATGAGTGTATTTAAGTTTTTAAAAAACAACTACTTTCGTATTTATAGTATTGATGAAGTAAGATATCAGTTGGAAGTAGGATTTGCCGACGCAGATGAAACACAATGATGTAAACTTAATATTATGGTAAAATTAAACCAGAAATGATAGAAATACCTAATAGAAACATGGTTCGAGAATTTCAGGTCCATACTAATATTATAAACGCGTAAGTTAGTCTGTCTGTCTGTCTGCTACGCTTTAACGGCCCTCAACCTTAATTTTTTCACCCGAAATTTGTTTTGTTACGGGTTTTATAGCAATAATGTAGGTTAGACAGAGCAGCATCAATCAGCATCAGTTAAAGAAAACAAAAGTTAAATTTTCGGTTTTGGTATGCAAACCAGTTGAATAATGTCAGGTGGGGTAAGGAGCTCTCTGAACCGTACAGGTTGGAGTGCGGGGTGAGGCAGGGGGGGTTGACCTCGCCGAAGCTCTTCAACTTGTACGTGAACGAGCTGATCGTGGAACTCAGCAACAAACCAGTCGGTTGCTGGATAGACGGCGTCTGCGTAAATAATCTTAGCTATGCTGACGGCATGGTGTTGTTGGGTCCCACGGCCGGCTCGATCAGGGAGTTGCTTAAACCCTGCGAGGAGTATGCGGCTACTCACGGGCTTGTGTATAACGTGGCCAAAAGTCAATACCTGATTTTTAGGGCCCCCAATATAATAACGGTTTCAGGATACTGTTGGGCTTTCCGCGGTTTTGTTCAGCATCTGGCATGTTTGCTCAAGAGCAAACGGAGGACTTTTATGACATGATAAGGAAGAAAACGTTTTCCCTCCTGACAAGACTGCGATCGAGCTCCAATAGTATCCTGAAGATGTTCGCGGGGAAGTTGGACTCTCCAATCCTTGAACACTTCTTGAAAGTGCTAATTAGGTGAATTGTATAGAATTATTTTGTTTGTTATTGTGTTATTATTATATTTTCAATGATTACCTACTAACATAGTTTTAAGCTTATGTTCTACTAACAAATGGGCCTGTTGGTTGCCTAAATAAAGAAAAATAATATTTATTTATTTTATTTATAAAAGACTTAAGTACTTAATATAGCTACGCCAACATTTTGAGTGATTGAGTTCCTTTATTCAGAAGCTGAATATAAAAACAGCTGTTGTACTTAATTTCCCTCCACATTTTCATCAGAAGGTGCAATTTGAATTGGTAATGAGTTGCGCATGTCGATGATGGATGGACAAAGGTGCCGACTGCTGAATATAACCTGGCCGCATTATGCAGAACTGCCGGCACGGTGTATGATTATTTTTATGTACACTACTAAAGATGATTTAAATATATATTTCGAAATACTTTCCAGTAAACTTTTAAAATTTTAGACCTATAACTGTACAGTTTACCTATCCCTGAAAACTTATCACGTAGCACGTTCGTAGCGTACTGCTACGATCGCTACAAAGGCAATAGTCTAATACTTGTTGAGTATAAAATACGCAACTTACAATAATAGGGTATTTGACTGTATTAAAAATATCGTTTCTGCTGTTGCCATCCTAATAGATTATTATTTTTAAGTAATATTCCATTTGACCGAACTAAAAAATAATGTATTGTTTTTCTATAAAACATGAAATAAATTAATTAATTTTCGATCTATGTTCACGTGATCGTAAACGCTCTATGATTGGTTGAATCGTTAGTGACGTAACTATTTAATAAAATCTAACTGTGGTGTAGTAAATTCGAACAATTACGAGTGTTTTTCCGTTTTTCTTTATGTTTCTGTGCTTTTTATTGTTTCAATTAGTCATTACCAACCATACTTTTCCTAATTAATAGTTTAGGAACCCAATTATTTAAAAGCAGATAGTGGAAACCTCTCAAAAGATGATGCATTTAAACCTAATTGGACATTTTTCAAAAATAACCCTGATTTCTATGCTGCAGAACTAAAAAATGTGAAAACTGCCTTGTAAGTATACTATATATTTCTTAAATAAAGCAATTTATTGTATTAATATCTTTTCGTCCAAGAATAAAACCTAACATTCGCAGAATTAAGTACTTACTAGGTTATATTATTTACTAACATAGATCGTGATATTCAGTTTTGGTTTCTTTCTTTATAGAGCTTCGAGAGAGTCTTATCGCTGTTGGTTATGTCCAGCTACATCGCGAATCTGTCATTTGTACACTCAAATGCAAGATATGTCCCAAGCACAAAGTGAGAGCAAAATCATATTCTGTAACTATGATAGTAGATGAAGACAAAACTCAATTTATAAGTTGTGAGTGCTATGATTGTGCTGCATCCACTGGAGGCTGCAAGCATGCTGTGGCCTTTTTGATGTGGACTCACCAGCGTAGTGAACAACCTTCATGTAGGTACCTCTCTTGAGTGCTACGGAAAAAAAAATACTTTATCCAGAGTAGGCACTACCATGAAATTTATTACAGTGGAGCAATTATCTAAAAAACACACTCAACATCCTTCAACATCATCTTTTAGCAGTAATGAACTCCTATCAGTTTCTTCTTAAATTATGTAATATGTGGATAGGTATAATAAAAATCATATTTCTATTTCATTGTTTTATTTATCAAACTCACTCGAACTCAAATGTTTTTTTATTCAAATAAACTTTTACAAGCGCTTTTGAATTGTCAAGTTAATCTACCCTTGGTTTGGAATACCATTCATACCGAGTATATCTTTTGTCACATTCATAGTCTGTACTGCCTTGTTTCTGTGACGCATCTATAAATAATCTATTTGGACAGATTTATCAGTAGTTGCGATTGGTTGAGTGTTTATTCCTTTATCGTGATGTGTTTGTGGTTTCTGAAAAGACAAAATATTCATTAAAATTAATTTTCTATACCTACAGAAACAGTACCTTAACTTACTGACAATCAATGCAAATTGCACAGCCACCTGGTGGATCTACAAACATACTAAAATTATACATCAATGTCTACAAACTTGGAATTTTGTATGTAGGTTCTCTCTCGGTGAAGAAAGGATTTTCTGGAATTCCAAAAAAAAACCTAAATCCATACTGATTAAGTCAAAAAATCAAATCAAAATGTGTGATTCGGGTGAACCCTGTGATTATCGGGAACAATAAGTACCCTATGTCCTTCCCGGGATGCAAGCTATCTGTGTACCAAATTTCATCAAATTGGTTAAACAGATGTGTGAGCTGTGAAGAGATAGCACAGACAGACAGAGACCGACAGAGAAGTGAAGCCCATTTTGTATTGGTTGTAGGTTAGAATTTTCTCCAACTGTAATAAGTATACCATAATAAGTTTTTGATTGCAAATTCCACTTCAAAGTTCCAAGTAGGTAATGATCTACTGAAATTATTGAATTACATAAATTGGCTAGAATTTCTAAATTAGTTATTACTTATTAATGTGTTTGTAAATACTTAATAAACATACTACAAACCAGCTAATACAAACGGACATGTCTAACCTCAAACAGAACAGGTGAAGTAGGTACACATTTTTAGACCATTATACAATTATATTTAGTAATAGTTTGTTAGATAGATAGTGTAAAACTCACATCAAAGCGATCCTCGCAAAAATAAACACTTAAAGTGACCCTCAGTGACCACTATAGGGTCTCTTCGAGCAAGTTGCAACCACTTCTTCCGTATCTTGGCTTTCTTTGGAACACTTCTAAACAGTTTACTCTCGAGTTTTTGTAGACTTGTTTGTACATTGCAGTAGTATGCACACCACACACCATTGGTAAACCATAGTTTTATAAAAACAATCTCTAAAACAAAGTTTTTATCAAGGGAAACTGAAATATCACACACTTTGTTTACGTTTTTACTACATAGTTACGTCATAGAAGTCATGTCACCCAAATGTTGTCAAAGAGAGCGTTTACGCGGCAATTTAATTTTTTGAATTTATTTTTGAGATTTCTATATAAAATACTGAAAATTAAGACGAAATAAATATATTGTTAGCTATAATAAATCATTATTAACAATATGCGACTATTTTCTAAAAGCAGTCAAATACCCTATTACTTACGCTACGTAGGTGTACGCTTATGACAGCTAGTACTAGGAACTCTTGTGCATAACAAAATCTCGGCTCACCATAATTAAGGGCGAAAATACACTACGGACAAATCATTTGTTTGGCGGACAAACGTGTTTCCTATACAACTCGGATGTTGTGTACGTAGTGTGTTCCTACCACAGATCCATACAAATATTTACGTTTCCCCGCTGCGTTGGTCCGCTGCGAAAAGTTTGAAGGAAAAACGACCAATCAAACACCCTTATGGGTAGTGGGTATGGGTATGGGTTACGGTTGGGTACCAATATCCAAACCTAATCAAAATTATTATAATTGTATTTGTTTATTGACTCAAGTTGACTTGTTCACAGATACTTTAAAAAGATTTTCACCCTGCCAAATTGTACGTATATAAATTGCAGCGAGTGAAATTCTGTTGATTGTTTTATTCACCCTCGTGATTATTTAGGACTTCACATTAATCAGATTACTCCAAAATTTACAAGATTACAGAATACTACAAAGTTCAGTGGCTTTAAACTGCTCATTAAACAAAACTGATAATGTTTTACAAAAAACTCGGTTTGAGGGTCTCATGGTAGAAATTATTATTATATACGATTAGGTTTCCAGTAGCCAATTTTTAATAACGACTTTAAAACCGAAAGACGTACCTGAGTAGGTATTGAATATGTAGGTAGATAGGAATTTGACATGTTTTTTCTATGAAGGAGGTAAGATGTACACCGATTTCTACAAAATTTCTAAATAAATTCATTAGAATAAAATTAGTATCGAATAAAAAGTTCACGAAGTATTGTTGATAATTTTAAAGTCGCATAGAAGATTATTATCGATTAACTTTTATTGCTTTATAATGCTAAGCTACATTATTCCTAATAGAGAATACTCTAGAACCTTAGAATAACTACCTATAGAAGGTGTGTTTCCAAACAACGCCTTCTCAAAACGCAAGCTACAAATTCGCTATGTGTGCTGTGTTTACTTGCCTCGTAAACGCAAACATAATGTTGCCAGTTTAAATGTTTTCCACCTAAAAGTTGGGTAAGTAATTGGTTAGTTTGTTTGTATCATTGTAGCTTCTAAAACTAAGTTAACCAGCTGTTTTCGGACTGCGCGAGCGTCGTACGATGCCATTAATTATGGCACCAATTGAACGGCTTACATTTCGCGAGTGTACTAGGTTTCTATAGGTAGTTATTCTAAGACTAGAACATTGAAATGTTAAATAATTAATTTTATCTACTCTCATGCTATAAATCCTCTATAACAGGTTCTGAAACAGTTAGCTAATTGCCAACATTAAAACACCCAATGTCCTAATAACCATTACATCATCCAAACGGGTGATGTAATGTTGTACTGAATTTCATTACAACACCCCTGCCACATCAGCTGCTCGATGCGTGGTATCTGTATGAATTACAAAAAAAGAACATCTGTACGAATGTCAAAAAAAGAACATTCTCATACACGCGCGTTTCACTACCAGAACGCCGCGCGCTGTAAAAAAATTTAACAAAAAAAAATTTAAAAAAAAAAAAAAAAAAAAAAAAAAAAAATTAAAAAAAAAAAAATTAAAAAAAAAAAAAATTAAAAAAAAAAATTAAAAATAAATGAGCGATTCATGTTTTGAGTTTTGATGATATTAGGTTACTAGGACTGGATGTTTTAATGTTAGCAGTAAGCTAACTATTTCAGAATCTGTTATAGAGGATTCATATTAAGAGTGTAGATAAAGTCTTGTATGCAACAGTTGATAATTAGGTATTAAAACACTCATATGATACTATTATCATACTCCGCTTCGCGTCGTATGATAAACCCACATTCGTGTTTTAATACCCCTTATTACACAACTGTTGCATAAATAACTATAAATTGTACAATATTGTCCTCTACATAGAAGCATTAAGCTGCCTTTACCAATACATATTATATAGGTACAATTTCGTATAGTACCTACGCTGTTACGTAATGGGAAAATATAAAGCATTCCCGACCACTAGTACCTAATGTATGGATGTACTATCACCTTACATGCAAAACCTATTACTCGTGATAGATTATGTAACACAATTATCAGGAACATTCATCCCTAACACCTATTAACTATGTATTGAGGCACTTACATGAATCTACATATTATTAAAGTTTGCGATTGTTCCTTTAATTGAGTGCGCTACAATTTCTCTACATTGAGTTTAATAGCCGAAATAGGAGCATTTAATGTTATTTTATATTACCATTACAGCCCATTAACGTCCCACAGCTGGGCACAGGCCTCCACTCTCATAGGAGAGAGGGAATTAGAGCTTAGACCCACGACGCTGCTCCAATGCGGGTTGGCGGGCTGCCATATTTTATATTACATATATTACATATTATCATAATAATTATATATATCAAAATTATAAATTATAAATAACGATAAATAACGATAGCTATAGATATAGTATAGCTAGATAATCTGTTGGTTGTAGACTGTTTGCTGAGTGTCTGTTAAAGAAGTTGTTTTATACACAAAGACATCCAGTTCAACACTTGGACGAAATTCAGCCCGGTGGATGAGGAAGGCGGAGGTCTCTTTGTGGTGGCGCGCTCTCTAAAAGGCCTATTCCCAGTGGATTCTAACAGGTTGATAGATGACGCATTCTGAACCCATAAAACATACCTCATACAACTGCTCCCTGGCGTGCCGCAACTGCGTGTCACGCGCGCTGAGTGCTGCTGCCAGCTGCAAGGACCGCTCGGCCTCGTCCCGCGCGTGACGTAACAGCGCCGCTCGTTCACGCTCCCTTTCCGCACGCTCGACACCTAGCGCCGAGGACGCGCCGCTTCTGGACCGCATCTTTACAACAAAAGTCAAAATGGTCTTTACATTTTTGGAAGGACAGCTCTACCAAAACATTGCGAAATACGTTATGTTGAAATTAGAAAATTCTATCAGTCTGTCTGTCAGCTACGCTTTCACGGCTCATCTGTTCAATCGATTTTGATGAAATTTGGTAGGTACAGGGGTAGTTGGTATCCCGGGGAAAGACAGGCTATTGTTCCCGTGGGAATCAACGTGGCCGAATTCGCGGGAATTATCTAGTATAATATAAAAATAAATGCACATCGACACAGTAGTTACATAGAGACATTGAAACGTGAGATAAATAAGTACTAACTGTAATATCACGCACAACTGTGGTGACAATGAGGATTCGGAAATATTATCGTGACCTACCTACATCACGTACAAAGCTAAAGCCTGAATCAAATCAAACAGTTCAATGGCTGCAGTGCGCCGTAATCGCAACATCAGGATGTTCAGATCAAACGTATACGCATCTCTCTCTTTGCGTCGTATTCCTCCTTACTTAGGGTCGTTACCCCTTTCCATTAATCCCATAATGGTAGGAGTTTTATTGGGACAATAATGCGGTGGATTCCCACGTCCTGCAGCATACGACTCGACTAAGAGTAGGTATTAAACTCTTGTTTTTGTAACGATTAATAATTATTATCAGATGTTAATAATAACCGGTACCGACGGATTTGAATTTGATTTTATTGTGATACAAGAAATCAGGTGAGTCCACATTCCAAGGCGCCAGAAATTGGTCTCCCTTTGCTTATCTCTGATAGTCTTTTCGTCTTTCTATATGTCAATTTTAATGAAGTTTTGTACAGTGGTCGCTGGGAGTGGGATAAGGCAATTTTTCAACCTGGAAAAAACATAAAGGTCCCATCCATCCATCCCGTCCATACCTATAGTTTCTAGTATTTAAACTTATAGGAGCCGCCGCAAATTAGCTTAATTAAGCCATAACTTTTGATATAATATAACACCGAATACATATTATTTTAATGCTATATTCATACCGCAATGTAATTAATATTAAACATTTAAGTTCATTACTACAATATTAATCCTTAGTATCCATGAAACAATAATCATTTCTCATTGTTGGAATGGAAACAGTTATTCGACAAATTTCATAAGCAGCCGCAACCGATCATATTATAATAATAACTTTTGATTGAATTAAAACAATAATTTGATGTTCAATAACTATAGTAAATACTGTTTCAATACGATGAAATGTTTTGAAAGTAATGTCCGATTGAATTTACCGAATTTATGTTGAAATTAGAAAATTCTATCAGTCTGTCTGTCAGCTACGCTTTCACGGCTCATCTGTTCAACCGATTTTGATGAAATTTGGTAGGTACAGGGGTAGGTGGCATCCCGGGGAAAGACATAGGCTATTGTTCCCGTGGGAATCAACGTGGCCGAATTCGCGGGAATTATCTAGTATAATATAAAAATAAATGCACATCGACACAGTAGTTACATAGAGACATTGAAACGTGAGATAAATAAGTACTAACTGTAATATCACGCACAACTGTGGTGACAATGAGGATTCGGAAATATTATCGTGACCTACCTACATCACGTACAAAGCTAAAGCCTGAATCAAATCAAACAGTTCAATGGCTGCAGTGCGCCGTAATCGCAACATCAGGATGTTCAGATCAAACGTATACGCATCTCTCTCTTTGCGTCGTATTCCTCCTTACTTAGGGTCGTTACCCCTTTCCATTAATCCCATAATGGTAGGAGTTTTATTGGGACAATAATGCGGTGGATTCCCACGTCCTGCAGCATACGACTCGACTAAGAGGAGGTATTAAACTCTTGTTTTTGTAACGATTAATAATTATTATCAGATGTTAATAATAACCGGTACCGACGGATTTGAATTTGATTTTATTGTGATACAAGAAATCAGGTGAGTCCACATTCCAAGGCGCCAGAAATTGGTCTCCCTTTGCTTATCTCTGATAGTCTTTTCGTCTTTCTATATGTCAATTTTAATGAAGTTTTGTACAGTGGTCGCTGGGAGTGGGATAAGGCAATTTTTCAACCTGGAAAAAACATAAAGGTCCCATCCATCCATCCCGTCCATACCTATAGTTTCTAGTATTTAAACTTATAGGAGCCGCCGCAAATTAGCTTAATTAAGCCATAACTTTTGATATAATATAACACCGAATACATATTATTTTAATGCTATATTCATACCGCAATGTAATTAATATTAAACATTTAAGTTCATTACTACAATATTAATCCTTAGTATCCATGAAACAATAATCATTTCTCATTGTTGGAATGGAAACAGTTATTCGACAAATTTCATAAGCAGCCGCAACCGATCATATTATAATAATAACTTTTGATTGAATTAAAACAATAATTTGATGTTCAATAACTATAGTAAATACTGTTTCAATACGATGAAATGTTTTGAAAGTAATGTCCGATTGAATTTACCGCCCGTAAAAGCGATCATAGCTTAGTGGTGACATCCGGTTCCCTATTCAGGCTGTCTGGGGTTCGCTCCTCGATCCCGCACTTTAAACTTTTCATTGACAAGTTGTTATGTTTCGCGTTTTAAGCAATGAAATAATAACACTTGCTCGACAGTGCTTCATATTGTTCTCAGAGGCATTGTGGAGTCTGCCGATCCGCACTTAGCGAGCGTGGTGGTTTATCGTATGAAGATTTTTTAATGATGCATCGTAACAAAGTTTATTATATTACTAGCTGATGCCCGCGACTTAACCCGCGTGGATTGAGGATTTTTTGTTCCCGCGGGAACTCTTTAATTTTCCGGGATAAATAGCAGCCTATGTGTTATTCCAAGCTAGATTACTATTTCTGTGCCAAATTTTATCCAAATCCGTTCAGCCGTTCTGGCGGGATTGAGTAACAAACATCCATCCATCCGATACATCCATCCATCCATCCATACATACATACATCCATCCATCCATCCAAACTTTCGCATTTATAATATTAATATAGATAGTATATCTATACTATGATCTCTATATGATATTACTATAGTGCCGTCGAGAGATACTATTATTTAAGGGCTCGTCATTACACACAAAAAATAGAAAATTCGGCTGTATAAATAGTCGCTACGGCATCACGTTTATTTTACTTGAACGCTACTTTATTTTATTATTCTCAACGACCTATATACTTCGAAATAAAATTCAATGTTTATTCTGAAAGAGCAAATGTATTATTTAGACAGAAGTAGTATGAGAAAACCAAATCAAATTACGTATTTAGTTCATACATTCTCGTCCATGTACGTACATCAAAATTCATTTGGCGTGTATGGGTAAGTATACAGATAAGTATATTATAATGTGGTATATATATGGATACACCTCCGCGTACGACACTTACTTATAATAGTAGGTAATACACCTAAAGCCTACAAATTGAGCACGCACCTGTTCATAATTTCTAATGAAGTCCCTGAGCTCCTTTTCTTTGTCCTCTAGAGTGGCGTATAGCTGCTTCATCTGATTCAGCAAATCAAATTTCTCGGCTTTGAGCCTCTTCTTGTCGGCTTTCAGGGCTGCAACAAAGGAGGCTGTTAGTTTTACTCTTGCTACTGGCACGGCGCGGCGGGCTGTTTTATTCATTTTACTCCACTATTTCAGTACCTACACGGAAAGGCTCTATCGGGAATACGAATGCTTTAATATGGGTATATTTCTTTGCAGCTTTTGTCGAGCTAACGGTGTTACTTACAAAAGCTTACGTTTTTATTTATTTATTTTTTATCTATATTTTAAAATAAAAAGTTTTGTAACGAGGACCGGAACCTTTTCTATGTAAATAACATGCTTTCAAATAGGTGTATGTAGTAGGCAGTGCACGTTACAGTTGTGAAACATTGAAGAAAAAACAGTATTTATTTATACTACGTTATGTATTATTTCTTCATATTATATACTATACATATATACATAATACATATATATATCTTCATATGTATATTATTTCTACGTCATGTATTTATTTCTTCAGGTGATAGGTATACTGTCCGAGTCCTTTGAAGTAACGAGATTTTGTCAGATTGGTAGACAATTTAGGACTAAGCAAACACAAGGCTTCAACTGGCGAAAGCAAATACAATTTTCCACCGGTAATATGACAGTACAATCTGCCCGTTTAGCGATTAGAAGGCTTACAAAGCTTACACGCTGATAGGCACCCTATCAAAAAAAATTGGACATCGTCATTGGTCGTTCAGTCATGGCTATTTGGACATGAATTCTACGGCTGGATTCCACTTTCAGATTAGACGACTTCTAACCTCTTAGAGCTATGTAGTCTGTTTTATAATGTCCTCCCGACCGAATTTCGGCCACGGCGGCCAATCTCCAGAGAGATTAGCCATCTGCGCGGGAGATATTATAGTGCACAAGTGTGTGCGCAAACACAGGTGCACTCTCTGTTCCTTTACTCTCATAGCCCGATGGGACGGAAAATCCGACACGACCGGAGAGAGATCAGGCGCAGGACCGACGGCTTAACGTGCTCTCCGAGGCACGGGGGTGCAACACCGCCAACTTCCTAACTCCGGGCTAGCACTGAGAATTTCTTGTCAGAAAACCCCAGACTTGTTGTGACCCGACCCGGGACTCGAACCCGGAACCTCGTCGGCCGCAGTCGAACATGCTAACCACTAGACCAACGAGGCAGTAACTGTTTTAGTGAGTCGTTATCAATGATACTTCGGGCGCGGCTTTTTAGTCTATCCCTATGAATCTGTGTATCAGCAGTGATTAAAATGTTTCATACTTTATGGAGGTACAATGAACATGAATGTATCAATAATTCCAATTATCATTCAATAGTAATTTAAATAATGGAAAAAAAATCCATGAATAAAAAAAAAACAATGGTCGAATATATCGGATCGGATTCAAAATGCTTAATATAAAAACTATACATTCATGAGTTAAAACCCGAAGTCAGTTATTTGCTATATTGAATGTTATGACAACGGGATAAAGGCCATTTTGTTTTGCTTTGAAATAGCGGTGATACTTTGGACAAACTATTAACGTTAAAAGCTGTCGTTTCAGTCGACACATGGGGTGAACCATTTTGACATATTGGATTACTTGCTATCTTTTTAGGGTTCCGTACCAAAATGGTAAAAACATACGCGCCGAATTGAGAACCTCCTCCTTTTTTAAGTCGGTTAAAAATGGAACCCTTATGGTGCGACTTTCTCCGTCCGTCCGTCCGTCCGTCCGTCTGTCACAGTCGATTATTTCAGTAACAATTAAAGCTATCGACATGAAATTTGGAATAGTTGTGTATAATTGTGGCCTAACATCATTAAAATAAAATAAAATAGAAAATTATTTTTAGTTTAATTAAAAAAGGGGGAAAATCGGCGGTTTGAAATTTCAAAGTATGATAACTATGCTGAGTGGGATATCATATGAAAGGGCTATACTTCTACATTATAAAACATATTTTTATTTATTTTTATGCATAATAGTTTTTGATTTATCGGGCAAAATGTCAAAAAAAATACCGTTCCCCCCCCTTATCTCCGAAGTTTACCAATTGAAAAATCTGAAATAATTATGGTCAATAGAAGCTTATGTATATTTTACAGGAAAAATAAAACCAACGCTCTAACTAGCATAGTTTTTTTTATATTTACAATAAACCTCTACAAACAAAGTTAGTTTTGCGGTTCATTAAATTCATTATAATCGTAAAACTTACTACAGGTTTGTAAGACTCGCACTTGGCCGGTTTTATTTTTATCTGTCTCTACATATTTTTGTTTTTAAAACATTTCAGATAACATTTTATGTAAAATACTATTGTTAAAAAGACTAGACCTTATTTTGACCTTACCACTATTGGACAACTCCTACGAGACACATTCTGCACGTTATCAACCCTGGGAACCGCTTTATACGGCCCGAGGTAGTGTTCTATGGAATCCATACTTCTATTATACTAATATTATAAATGCGAAAGTGTCTGTCTGCTACGCTGTAACGGCCCATCTTTTCACCCGATTTTGATGAAATTTGGTATAGAGGTATTTGTCATCCCGGGAAAGGACATAATTCCGGAAAATTAAAGATTTCCCACGGCATAAAATAAACTTAGTTAACGCAGACGAAGTCGTGGGCATCAGTCCCTAAAATGGCCAGCAGTAGATCCCTAATAGGTTAGCCTGTTACGATCAGGCTGCATTATCACTTAAGTAGGTAAGTACTAAGTACTACCGTGAGTTTGCAGTCAAGGGCAAGGGCATACCCTGGATAAAAAATATAGATAGGCACAGATGTTCTTTAAGAGAAAGAAGATAGGCATCTATCGATATAGTGACAACTGCAAAGACGACACTCTATGAGCACGTTTCTGTACGATATTTAGGTACTTACATAACTGATATTGCATTTGCGTTAACGTAATGAGATAAGTTTTAATAAAGCAGCCATTTCGTTTACCCATTTAACTAGCTTCGATTTCCGTGATAGCGAAGTCTTTGATACTAAAACGTAAGTAAAGTCAAAGGGCGACCCTCAAGACGACGTGACTAGCAAAGTAATTCTTACCGCACGTTTCCGTCCAATACTTTGCGAAACATTATGAGTTTAGTTTATCAAACTGTCGGCCCGTTACTTCTTTTTCCTATCATGAACATCGGCCTTACAAATTTCCTATCTTCGTGCTCGAGTGCCGTGGGTAAAGTTTAGTTCAGTAGTTTCTGCTGTCGGCATAGACGTTGCCATGTTGACGGAGAATATTTTTTATGGACGATAAACTCATATACCTACGATTATGTTTGAAAAAGTTTTTGTGAACTAATTCTTTTTGATTTAGAATTGACTAGCAGATGCCCACGACTTGGTCCGCGTAGTAGAATTTTTTTTTAAACCCGCGGAAACTCCTTAATTTTTCGGAATAAAAATTAGCTTATGTCACTCTCCCAGGTGCGCAATTATACCCATGCCAAAAATCATGTCGATCCGTTGCTCCGTTGCGGCGTGATTGAAGGACAAACCAACAACCATACTTTTACATTTCTGATAGTGGGAGGTTATTTGAAATTATCATACTACCCGATATAGGCACCTCCTTTTGGATATCCAAGGATTCAATTCAATCAATCTGAACCAGAAAAAAATGTATTTAAATATTTAAAGTTCTAGATTGAACTAAATTAAAAAAAAATCATATTATTACCTTGTTTGTAAAACAATAGCACGACTCTTCGTTATGATATCACGATAGCACGGAATTAAATTGACTAGATTGGGTAAATGAAACTATCGTTTAGAAGTCGGAGTGGTAATTTCGACTTTCGGGATCCTAAAAAGTCAACGAGTGTGCCTACAGGCGACGTGACTTGTGAACTAAACGGAGCCGTCGTAATCTCCAATACTTTGGGAAACATCTAGTTTTTTTTTATCCAAAACTTATTAGGTATTAGGTATTGTATCTAATTTCGCTTGTAAGTAGAAGTAAAATTGAATAGTAATTAGGTGTACAGTTCACGCGCGAGTAGAATACAGAGCTTTTGTACGTGTCACCATACATAAGCTCTGCATTCAACTCGCGCGCGAAATATAGTTACGTAGCCGTAGCGTCACCGTGGTATACTCTGGTAATTTATCGAAATGCATTCAGCATCATGCTGAACTGACGCCTGTTACCACGACAAGCGTGATCCTGGCGCTTCTGTTTTTTTTCTATCAAGCTGCAAGACGTATTATATCCATTCATCAGTCTAAGAAAGATTCATTCATGATAAATGAAATGATGATTTACCTAACGAACTTAGCTGTAAGGGATTTTTATTTTAGGTAAAAGACATATAAGCACAAATTTGTGCAAGGTTAGACTTCTAATACGTTTCGAAATGTCTAATGTATATAAAAGTAACGTAATACAGAAGAGTCTAGACTCTAGGTTTTAAGTAGGCATGGATTGCCGCATGTGGTTTAATTGTGTCTGATGTTATATTGCCGTACTACCGTACTGCCCGCTTCTAAGCATGCTAGAAAAGCAAGCAGGCAAGCAAGCAATACGCACCACACCAGACAAAGTGTTGAGTGTGCTTTGTCTGTTTTAGCGGATTATCATAGCGAATTAAACTACTTGTTCCATTGGTTATCATTGGAGTTCCGCAAAGTAACGCCTGCTCCTATTCGACCAATTACTTATCTCAAAACTTAAATGCTCTAGTAGACCTACCTATAGTCGTACCTAAGATCGATTTGGAAATTTGGCAGTAGGTACGTTATTTATCGAGGTCAGACCTATAACTCCATTCCGTTTAATGGCAAACTCGCACTGCTAATGTACCCACTCGTAACGTGAAGTCATAAACTACAGTCATTAACAATTAACTCACAGTTAACAGCTTCTCTAGCGAGTAGGAGCTCCTTTTCTAACTGTTGAGGGTCGACGGGCGGTCCATCTTGCATGTCCCCTTGGGTTCGCTCCATCAACGTGTTCCCCGCCTCGCCCCTCTCCGCGGCGGCCACCAGCAGTCTCCGTACACGTGTCAACTCCGCCTGTATGACCATATATAGCTTATCTAACAGGTGAAACAACATTACAGGTTAATAAAACAAAATAAAACTGCTGTATAAAAATATATTTTAGGTCCAATTTTTTTCATACCGCGAGTGAAATGAAACTTTGATCCAATTTGCTAATATTGAGAAATCTATCTTACTGAACCGCCCACGGTATCACTAGGAGGAATTTCTCAATATCGTTTCTTATTCTAGAAAATCTCGAGGCTCAATGATACAAGTACTATTTACCTATTACCTATTCTGTGATGATACAGAGATATCCTTAAAGGCAAGTTCTTAACTTGCTTGACCCAGCGATTGGAGCTGTGGAGTTTCAACTTCTTTGTTATTTAGAGATAGGTATTTGAAAATTAATAAAATTTCAAATCACAAGCTCATTTAAAATCCATTAAAAGAAGTACGAAATCTTATTGATATTATGAAATAGAGAGAACAGAAATGTGATCAAGGCGTGGAAAAGAAAGTAGAGTGACGATGACATGCCACGGACCGAAAACTACTTTCAACTCAAACTCAACTTCATTCCTGCACTCCTAACTTTCCTTAAAGTTAGTTGGTCTTTGAGAAAGACATTATATTCATACATTTATGTTAACCTTTCCTTTGAAATTGTACCTGTACATTTTTATTACTAAGGGTTACTCTATTTATTTACCCCAGCGCCCGGCTGCATTACGATTAATCGTTATCGATTTGTAAACTTCTCCTAATGTTATACCCTTCGTATAAAACAAGTTTAAGTAAGTCACGCGATCACGGGAACAAATGCGTATTGTCTAGTTGCTTTAATATTATACTTAGTAGGTATCAGCTTGCAGTTTTCTTATATCTATTCTATATTAATTTCAAGTATCAACTAGCAAAATTCACGTGAACCTTTCATTTCATTTCATTCGCCTCTCAACTGAAGTGGAAGACAGCTCCTGTGTTCAACGGGGCCAATCAGAGTTTATATTGATAGATGACGCGATAATTTTATAACACCTATGTATGTCATAAATTTAAATGTATTATTATTAATTTTATTTATTATTATATTATTAATTTATTAAAATTTATTACTTATTTATTATGTCATAAATGGGCTCAATCATCTGATTGGTCTTAGAACATGATTCGCACTCTCCCTTCGCCACTCTCCAGTCCTTTGCCGCGTTAATTGACAGTGGACCTACTACCTTAAAGCACTATTACTTTACATTTAGCAGTTTTATAATATGACGTACCTCGACGTTCTTAAGGGATTATAATTAGAGATGAAACGGATAGTTGTTTGGCCGGATACCGGATGGCCGAATATCCGACGGCCGGTTATCCGGCCCATGGTCTCGTAGCAGGTTGTGATAAGTTTAGCGCTGCACAGCTACAGCGAAAGCGATCGGATCAATTCGGGCGGTTTCGGGCGTCATCGCGAGTAATCATGTGCGTAATTTGAGTGTAATTTAAGACAAAATAAAAATAAAATCTAAGTTTTTTGGAAGAGAACGAACTTCCTTGTGAGATTTTGTAACTCTTCGGTTATAAATAAAAGAAATCATAATTATAACCTGTTTTCTTATTATTTACCTCACAAAAACTTATGTTTTAAAGTTGATTTTAGGAAATTGTCGTAGTTTTTGATCATCTGGTATCCGGCCGGATATTGAGTTACTATCCGGCCGGATAGTAAATTTACGCCGGATAGGCCGGATACCAGATAGTTACCGGATATCCGTTTCATCTCTAACTATAATTATTCTTAAAAAAGAGCAACAGTAAAACTAACATAATACTGCATTAAGCGATGGTGTAAGCCCCCAGGTAGCCATGTTACCCGATAAAGTAAACCTATTTAGTATTTTGTCAAATATTTTTTTCCAGAAAACCACCTCAATTTCTTCAAAATTGAATTGAAACTTAAGTTGAATGTGTCAGCGCAAAATAATTTTAAGACCACATTCTTGCAAATAAATTATTCTATTGTATTCTATCATAAAATTAAATATGGAATAACAATAATAAAGGTAAAGCATCAGGTAGGTATAAAATAAAATAGGTTCATTCTCTGGACTCCAAATAAATCAAGTTAAAACGAAAAATGGCGTCCTTTTTATAAGACAAATAGAGACAAAGGAAGTTTCTTGTTAATATTTTGCAGATAAATATAATTTTTTCAGGGCAGCACATTGAAAGGAAACAGCAGACAGTCTTTTATCATTTAAAAGAACCGCCATCTTTACAATTATATTATGGCAAATAAATTAAAAGGGCGGCTAAAGACGATCTTTTTTGAGCCGCGCGCACCATTCTGATGTCCCTGGGGGTGGGAGAACATCTTTCAGTATCTTTCTTTTCAGGACATAGGTATTAGCCAATTTTTTTTTATTTTATAACTAGATTTTGCCCGCGACTTCATGCTCGTGCATTAAGTTTTATGATTCCCGCGGGAATTCTTTAATTTTCCGGGATAAAAAGTAGGTATGTCCTTCCCCGGGATACAAGTACAACCTATTCTTGCACCAAATTTCATCAAAATCGGTTGAACAGATGGGCCGTGAAAGCGTAGCAGACAGACTGACATACAGACACACTTTCGCATTTATAATATTAGTATGGATTTAACAACACTTTAACAACACACTGGATTGTTTGTTTCTACTATATTGCTTGACGATTCTTATGTATGCGATCTTGATACTACTCATAACAGCTATAATATGCATTTTATAGCAAAATCGTTGCATATATACTTAAGTTAGTCTGTTTGTTATCTTTTCTATGTTAAATAACTCGTTTATTTGATTCGACAGGTACAAAGATAGCTTATACCTACCTACTACGGATGGCTCTCGGAAATCTGAGTTCTTAGTAGATTTTCATAAAAACCTAAATTCACGCGGAAGAAGTCGCGGGTATCATCTAATAAAAGTGGGAAACTATATGAGATGAGGTAAGTATAAATTATGATGACATTGGATTATTATGAAAAATGACATGAAAATAGTTATTTATGAAACGGTTGCATAATACCTACTTATGCAGAGTTTCACGTCATTATTTTATCTAAACTCATATTTACTACTATTACCTATTCTGTGCTCATATCTTGAAATCGAAACCATAAAATGTTAGTAACATACCTACATAATTTAACCTAAACTTTTCTTGATATTATGCGGTACGTTTCTCTGCTATTTTTAGAATGCCAGTAGACATAGAACATTTCACAGTATTAAGTTAACTTTAATTCACATTTTCTCCTTGAATATACTTTTGACAAACAATATGAGCGTAGATATAGCTATTTTTATATTTTTATATAGCTGTTTGTTACCTATTGATTATTGTTAGGTTTTAACACAGATAGAATAAGTGCATTTATTGTAAAACATTATAATCGCATAACAATAGTGTAAGCAATAAAGTTTTTATTTATTTATTTATTTATTTATGGTACAAGTGCAGCATGATGAGAGCATAATATTATAATAAGGTCACCTGCAAGCGCTCGTTTTCCATCCGCAACCGACGCGCCAGCTGGGCAGCGCTGAGCATCCCCGGGGACGCGGGAACCTCTTCCTGCCTCGATCGGTCCGACCGCCCGCCAGGAGACCCCGAACCTGTATGTTTTAGATATTTTAATGTAATTTTAACTTGTAACTTCGAAGTCGACGTTACCTATACGGTCGACATACGTGTGACATTTCACACTTCCACATACACTATAAGAACATGGTACACGTGCTGTTATTACAAGTTACCGTACCGCGTAAATTCACCATGGTACACGTGCTGTTATTACAAGTTACCGTACCGCGTAAATTCACCCAGTCACGAAAGCTTGGCCAACCGAATCGATTTTTTGTTCTATCACACGTCAGAGCAAAAGGACACAGCTGCATACGCCGCCTCTTTTATTGGGTCCCATCCAGCTTTCAATTAAGGGTCAGTAGCACCAAAGAAAGCTATCGTTACGTATAGTTAAACTAACTAAAATAGCAAAGTGAGTGGCACTAGTCAGTATTTTACCGACATCCATAATTATTTTAGGTTTGGATAGAAGCAGGCGTTACTTTGCGGAAGTCCATGATTATGAAGGAACTTGAAATTTAATTTGCTATAATCCGCAACAATAGGCAAATATATGTGGTACAGTGTATCTTGCACTTGCAGCTTGCAATATTCACCACACCACATAAATCTTCCAAATTATTCTCAACGTACGTTTCACTCCGACACCGGAGCATCTTCAGGAGATGTTGACTCGACAATGCACGATTGTAAAGTGACGATCGTGTCGAAAGGGCCGGCTTTTATACCTTTTTTTGACATGACTCATACTGAAGCCCCGCCCCCTCCCCCCTATTACTGTATAAATTGAGTAAAGGTCCTGAAGATGCTCCGGTGTCGGAGTGAAACGTACGTTGAGAATAATTTGGAAGATTTATGTGGTGTGGTGAATATTGCAAGCTGCAAGTGCAAGATACACTGTACCACATATATTTGCCTATTGTTGCGGATTATAGCAAATTAAATTTCAAGTTCCTTCATTATTTTAGGTTGTTAATTCAAATTCTGACAAAAAGGAGAATGAATCCGACTGCAACCCAAAGGTGTTTTTAACGTTAACCTTAATCATATGCAGTAAACCTATCTATAACGGGTCACAATTTTTTCAAATTATGAATTAAATTGTTATATTTGTCATCCATAATGTACTTATTTTTAATGACTAATGATATAAAACTTCGCATCTAACTTCTAAACTTTTAATGGAATTTTAATGTGGTTTTCACCAAATAGCAAAGTGAGTGGCACTAGGCAGTATTTTACCTACATCCATAATTATTATAAAGGTTGTTAATTCAAATTCTGACAAAAAGGAGAATAAATCCGACTACAACCCAAAGGTGTTTTTAACGTTAACCTTAATCATATGCAGTGCGTAAGTACCTATCTCTAACGGGTTATTGGAATTTCAATGTGGTTTTCACCATCCTTGACTTTGACACGCATTATTTTCACTCGATACATAATATCCATACTAATATTATAAATGCGAAAGTCTGTCTGTCTGTCCGTCTGTCTGTTTGCTACGTTTTCGCGGCCCATCTGTTCAACCGATTTTGATGAAATTTGGTACAGTGATAGTTTATATCGGGGAAGGATTTAAGCTACTTTTTATCGCGGAAAATTAAAGACGGGAACCGTGGAAATAAAAAAACTTAATCCACGCGGACGAAGTCGCGGGCATCATCTAGTTAAACCTTTAAAAGCCTAGACAGAGAAAAAAGTCTAGATTATATAAATATTTTATGCTTCGTGAAACGCAGAAAACTACAGACACAATATTTTTACTTATTTTATTGCTCATAACTCGAACCTGCGACTGCAAGTTGCGTGCGCTCTTTCAGAATTCAAAGCCTAGTCCAGACCAATCGATTATTATAAGTATATTTCTTTTATTATAAGTATATTTTATTGAGCATAGTTATACCTGACTTAGATGTGGACCATAGAAATCTGCGCCTCGTCTGAGTTGTGGCCGGTTTCTATACTTTTGCTTTAATTTAATTTACGTTTAGCTACTATAATTATATTAACTACTGTACAAGTCATGTTATTGTGAAATACTGTCAAGAGCGTGCCAGCGCTGGATAGGCTGGCTGATTCTTAGTGCAAAAAACTGAGCCAGCCTTTTTGTCATTAAGAAATACAATCTTCAATGTAAAGGAAGCCTTTATAAAAAATTTAGAAATATCAATTTCGTATTCCAGCATAAATATTATAAGCTCACAGATAGAATGGAATCCTAAAAAGTAAAACACTCCACGATTCAACGAATATCACGTATGAAATGAAATGAAAATGAAATGAAAATGAAAATTTATTTGTTATAAAGTACTTACGTCATTTTACAATGTTTTTGGGGATCCTGAAGTAAGTTTATATAAAACCTGTATCCCAGGAACCCCGCTCTTCCTGTGTGTGTTCAATAATAGTAGGTACTTAACAGAAATAAATTTACAAATACAGTAATTAATTACTTACTACATAGTTAATAGATTGAATTGTGTGAGGTATGTAATTATGTATGAGAGAGTGTGCGCGGGCGCACGCGCCCGTATGTGTGTGTGTGCGTGTTGTGTGTTGTGTGTGTGTATCTGCGTGAGTATGTGTGTGTATTCGTCTAATGTCTATGTGTTTGTTTAAATTTTGTTAAAAGCTAAAATTTAATCAAAAATGAAATTTTAATAAGTTTTCGGTATCGTTATAATTTAGATTAAGTAGCCAACTTGACACTGTTTGTTTGCATTGGTGTAGTGTCATATCATGAATATTTAATGTTTTATTAACTGCGTTATATAGAAAAATTGAGTTAGCTTTATACTGACGTTTGGCGAATTCAGTATTGCACGGAATAGCGTTTAAGATATTAAGTTTACGTCTTTTATCTTGATTGGTTTTAATGTAATGTGTATTGCGGTGAGCCCTTGAAATACTATGGAGGATGTACAATTGCCTTATAGTTAACAGTTTGGCTGTTGCATATAAGCTGTGTGTCGGGTATCTGTATGGTCTGAAGTACATTACTTTCAGGAGGGATCTTTGTGCTCTTTCCAACTGAAGGAGTTGTGTCTTACATGTACCGCCCCAAGCAGTAATGCAGTACGTTAGGTTTGACTGGGCCAGAGCTAAATAAATGTTCTTTAATAATTCTGGTGGAACTACGTGCCTTAGTTTTTTAAAAATCCAAATGAGGTTTCGTGTCCTGTTTATCAAATTATCTATTTGCTTATACCAGTTTAGATGCTGGTCAATCAATACACCTAGATATTTGTACTCTGTAACTTTATCAATTTGAGGGCAGTCGCAAGCTTCTATGAGCGACTCTGGGCAAGAATGGCATTTTAAAGTAAAGTTGTCGGGAGGTTGAGTTGTTTTCCTAATCGAAATAGTCATGAATTTAGTTTTCGAAACATTTAAAGTTAACACATTTCTGTTTAGCCAATCAACAACGCATCTTATGCCTTTCTCCGCATTGTTTTTAGTTTCTTCCCAGGTGCTACCGTGGAAAACGAGAGCGGTGTCGTCTGCATATGAATAAATTTTGCACGTATTGTCGTTCTTAAGAAGATCGTTAATATATATAAGGAACAGGGTAGGTCCGAGGACACTACCCTGTGGTACACCGTAAGTGATTGATGCGTCCAGACTTATAGTTTCACCAATTTTTACACGCTGTTTTCTATTTTTTAGGTAACTATCAAATAGATTATACTGATTTCCTCGAATGCCTATATTTTCTAGTTTATTCAATAGTCTAGGAACAGAGACTGAGTCGAAAGCCTTGGCCAGGTCCAGGTATACAGCTATGCATCTCTGGCCCTGGTCAAGTCTCGTCACTAGCTCACTTGAGAGATCTATGACAGCATCTTCAGTAGAAACACCTTTACGGAAACCATATTGTGACTCTGAAAGTATATTCCGTTCTTGCAAATATTTATTAAGTCTGTCGTTTATTATTTTTTCCATGATCTTGGATAAAATCGGCAACAGAGATATAGGCCTATAGTTGTCTACACTGCTTTTGCTTCCACTCTTATGAATAGGGTGGATAAGAGATAATTTAAAAGCGTCAGGGAAAATTCCTTGATCAAAACAGATATTATACAAGTGCGTTATAACCGGAATAAGAACATGCTTTGAAAGTTTAATTAATTTAGTAGGTATAGCATCCCACCCTGTGGAACTGCTGTTTTTTAGATTTATAATAATGTTGTATACTTCCGTTTCTTCCGTACCAATTAATCCGAATGAGTTGAGTGGAGGGTTAACCGTGGGCTTAGGCAGTAAATTAGTGTCATAACTGTCTTCTATCTTTTCCGCCAACACTTTACCCACATTTGAAAAGTAGTCATTTATAAAGTTAAGTGATTCATGTTTAGATGATTTAATGTTTAGTAGTTCGGTACTATGCTTTTTGGTTTTCGATATATTGACAATGGATTTGATATTTTTCCATAATTCTGAAGTATTTTTAATTGATTTTTTTATCTCAGTGCGTTCATAATTTCTTTTAACTCTTTTTAATAGTTTGTTACAATAATTTCTATAACGTGTGTATGTAGTTTTTAGGATGATGTTATTAGGATCTTTTTTTAGTTTAGACTGCATGTTATTTCTATTTCTAATGCATTTCAGCAAACCTGGTGTAATCCAAGGCTTTATGGTTCTTTTTCGTTTAGGTATATTTGTGATCTTAGTATTATCTTGTACAATTTGGTTAAGTTTGTTAGTTAGTTCATTAGCTAGAACATTAGGGTCATTTATTAGTAAAAGATTCTGAAAATTTGAATTTTCAATTTGTTCTACAGTCGCATCTAGGTTTAGTTTAGGGAGAAATCTATTTTTATTGTTATTTTTAGGTATTTCTTGTAATGAAATGAGTACTGATTGGTGATCGGTAACAGTAGTATTTAGAACAAAAACCCTCATCAGCTTTTGAGTTCGAATCATAGCATGATCGAGACAGCTGTCGTCTCTAGTAGGGTATGTATGACCAGGGAGAATACCATGCTCAGCTAGTGCGTTTAAATAGGCGTGCCTATTTCTATCGGTACTATCCACTGCTATATTTATATTTATATCGCCCGTTAATATTAGATTTTTGAAGTGCTTATATGAGCTAAGTAGGTTGTGTATGGAGTCAACAAAATCATCTGCTATCTTAAAAGAAGGTGAGCGATATATAGCCAAGACAATAGTATTTTCTTCAATAGTAATAACCATACAAGTAGCATTAGTTATGAATTTTTCTTCGACCTTAATTTTGCCTAATGTTTTGCTTAAGTAAATAGCGACTCCGCCATTTTGGTTGAAATTGTTTTTACTGCAGAAGCTTTCATAGTTATCAATTGCTGGTAAGGGTTTTTGTGGTAAAACTCGACACTCAGTAAGAATTAGTATATCACATTGAAAATTAAGCGATGCCAATATAGTTTCAAAGTCGTTTATATTTTTGTAGATACTTCGGATGTTTTGCGTAATGATATTTAAATTTTGTTCCAGGTATTTACTGTTTACGTATTGCTGACAGTTTTCAGGATTACATTTTACACACTGAGCAATTTGAAGTGCGTCTATTTCTTCCATTGGTATCAAATTAGGAACTGTTTACCGGTAATATGTGATAAGTCGTTATTTTAATATCGTATATTGTGTTTGATATAAGCATAGTTTGGTTTATTGTATTGCTATTTGTGTCTGTGCTGTGTGAAATAATATTTGTTTTTGTATTGTGATTTTGTGTAAGTTGTATGAATGTGTGTGTGTAAAAACTTAATTTTAGGTCGTAAAAATCTAAGGTATAATTTATTTGTAGTCATGCGTCGTTCCCTAATTTCTGTATTTGTTCCTCGTTTGTGATGCGAATAATAGGAGAGTTCTCATCCTTTCTTATAAAAACCTTCCCATTTGCAGTCCAGCAGAATGTATATGGCTTGGTTTTGACGAGTCCTCTAGCCAAGAAATATAGCCTGTTTGCTTTTGTGGTAAGCTGTTCTACTAGAAATATTGGAGATGAGTCTTTCTCATAACCGAGATGTGAGGCGTTCAATTTATTGTTTTTATTTTTGCGATTATATATCTTGGTAGCTTTAAGTAGGTCCATCTTTAGTGAGACCGATGTTAGTTCAATTATTATCGGGCTGTTTTTTTGGTTGACTTTGATTCTATAAATGTCGCGAATATCACTTTTGCCAATCTCAATGTCTGCACTTTTAGCAAGGTTGAGAAACAGTTTTGTTAAGTCTTCCTTGTTCTCTGCTTTTATGTTGGAGGCAATTCGCAGTTCCAGCGAGGCCTTCCGGGCATTTCTTTGTAGGTCCTCGATTTTGTCTTCAAGTAGTTGAACGTGCTCTTTTTCTCTTTTCTTTTCAGCTTCGAGTCTTTGCATCCTGCCCTCAATTTCTTCATACTGTTTATTTATATACGATATGGAGGCCTCAATGCTTGAGTTTGATTTTTGAATGTCCTCGAGTGTAGAGGATATTTGTCCGAACTTAACATCGTGTTGTTTCATCCATAGTCTAAAAAGCTCCTTGAGCTCCTCCTTGATTTCGTCTTTAAAAGTGTCCAGTTCCGATGTGAAGGAAGCGCTTCTTTTTCGCTTCGCCCTCACATTTATCGTGGCGTCTTCGTTATCTCTGTGGAGGTTAGGGTCTGATAGACATTTTCCTTGTTTTACCGTATCCATGTTTATCGTGACCTTGGTAATAAATTAATTTATGTTTGTCTCAATGTTTTCGAAGTACTAGGATAGCATAAATTCGAGCAGGTGAAAAACGGTCCGTCCGAAGAAGAGAGAATCCCAAAGTGTGTATCTATATGCTTATATCAATGTTACCGCGGTACTAGGGCAACATAACTTCATGCAGGTGAGTGGCGCGTCCGTACGTAAGTATAATCCAAAATGGTTTCACATTTGAGGCGGCGCTTGCGCAATGTACAGTCAAGATGGCGGTGAATGGGGCGGGGTTTACGCACCTGTTGCGCCTGATGTTTGGAATGGCGTCGTATTAGGGCGGAGCCTGGGATCAGTATGGCCGCTCTGCTTCACCTTAACTTCTTACACTTTATGCACTCCTATTTTTGCACTCGGATTTTTGGAATTTTATTTAATTTAAATTTATTCAAAATGAAATTGACGTGACTTTTGATGCGTCTGCTCGTAAACGAGGTCCGGGAGGAGAGGAGGGGGGGAGGGGTATGCACGCGTGATGCCCAGAATTCCAGTACCACAAACATTGCACCGCAAAAGTTCGCCCAGTCACGAATGGCTCGGCCAGACGAATCGATTATTCGTTTTATCGCACATCGCGGGCCGCAGGTGTGTACGCCGCCTGTTTTATTGCGCTTCGTGTCTACTCTCGCAATTAAATCACTTACGAGTCAGTGATTATATTTTATTCTTCTTTAAACGCGCCTTTAAAGTATTGTCAATTTTATACATTACTGTGCTCGGCATGCGTTGCTATGCCACGTAAAAAAACCTTTATATTTAGATTTATTTGGGTCAGAAACTCTCGCGGGCGTCCCCAGAACACCCTACGAAAGTTTCATCACAATCTGATCAATGGTTTCAATGGAGGACAAACATACAAATATTGATTTTATTTATACAACAATTATCATATCCGCCTGTTGTGCCATATCCAATAAGATTGTTTTTGTGTTTGTATTTCTTTTAATGATGTACAATAAAGTGTATTTTACTTTTACTTTTACTTTTATCATCTCACGTTGAAACGTGTAACTTTCAAGTGTAAATCTTTCATTTAATATAGAATATCATCGATTATAATAATTTACTATGTCGATGTGTTATGTATGTGATTAATATGGCTGGGATTTTTTTTACATCTCCCATAAATCATTTTGGAAGATACACACAGACATCGTTAACTTGAAATACTCTAACTATAAGCACTCAGAGATTTCATACCTAAATCGCACTTATAATATGCTTATGCGAGCACCATCATAAAATAAAACACCGTTATTTGAACAGTGAATCGAAAAGTTCACAGCTTCTGATTATTATCAGATGCTAATTAAAAACGTGGCGGAAACTAAATGATAAATTGCAACATCAGACGGAAAGTTTCTTCTCTGCAAGTTCGTTGCAATCGCAAATGAGCTTATTCCCTACGGCAGCACCGAGCTCATTAGTACGAGAATTTCCGCTGAGGCGACGACCAATGTACCTACGCAAAACTTCTTTTAACCAGCAAACCAAAAGAACAACCGGCAACTCATACAGAGAAGTTCGCGAAAAAATAAAGGTCAATTACAAATCGAATCCAGGGAGCCACTTCAAGCAAGCTTTAAAAAGCTATATAATGGAATTGGAAAAAATCAAGTCTGTAAGACTAAATTTAATTGTGCTTTCTTTTGATTTTGTTATTTATTCAACGCTTTTCCCAGGGAGTCCTGAGCTGTAAAATGTGTATATGTATAGTAGTGTCGCTTATTTACCTTTATAAATGAAACTGTTTTATTGCACTTAACCACTCAAATTTGGAATTCACCAAATAAATGCAGGTAATTTTCATAATTAGAACAGGTTAGAATGGCATAGAACTGCCTCGTTGGCCTAGTGGTTATCATGTTCAACTGCGGCTGACGAGGTCCCGGGTTCGAGTCCCGGGTCGAGCCATAACTAAGTTTTGGGTTTTTCGAATTAGAAATTCTCAGTACTAGCCCGGAGTTAGGAAGTGCAGTGCTTCACACCCGTGCCTCGGAGAGCACGTTAAGCCGTCGGTCCCGGTTATTATTACTAACATAATAGTCATTAAAGCCCGCCAACCCGCATTAGAGCAGCGTGGTGGGTCTAAGCTCTAATTCCCTCTCTCCTATGTGAGTGGAGGTTTGTGCCCAGCAGTGGGACGTTAAAGGGCTGTAGTGGTAGAATGGCATGGAAATTGGTTTGATTGCGTGTTGTCATTATGTACAAAAATAAATTATAATAAATAAATTATAATATTTAAAAAACTCTCAGGAAACGCATGAAGCTTTTGTTCATCGCTGCCAACGTAAGTAATAATTTAAGATCCAGTAGCGATACGACAACTTTAACGTTGCAGCCACTATTCAATCCGAAAATATCGCAGACGATGACAGGTAAGTATATTCTAATGCTTTTATTTTTATTAATTTACGTACATTATACTAAAATTCTACATCAATCTTTTGGTCTAACCCTCCAGTTTTGTTCAATATTCGTTCAAGTCAACACAGGCCTGGACAGACAAAGAATAAACACAAAATGGCATGCCAGCACTTTCAGCACATCAAAACGTTACAGGATGAACGTGAACGTGAATTCAATTTTTAATTTATACAAAAAAAAGTGTGTGTTCAATTCACACACGGCAGAAGTGAAACTTAAGAAAAGAAAGCCTATTAATATAATTTGTATTCTATCTCATTCTCTCGCAAGCTAAATCATATTATGAATATGTTTGTCTCTTTTTAGTGTCGCTTGTTCGTTTCATCGAATTTTCAAATCACAACGATTCTAAAGAAGTATCACTTCTTTTTTAACATTTAAACTATCGTGAGTGATATTCATTATAACTATACATAATATCCGGATAAACGCAACGAAACGCAGCAGTCGAGTAGCGGCCGCGTCGCGCGAACAGGCTCATGAATAAGGGCCCCGAACGGGTACGAAACTAGTCGGGCATTTTTCCGACAGAACACGTGAGTTTATCCGGATATTATGTATAGTTATAAAGTATCACTTCAATAAAAAATTTTCAAAAATATAAAAAAACCGACTTCAAAAACCACAAACACTAAAAAGTAAAAAATAATTTAATTTATTATGTATACAAGAGTTATTGCAGTTCTATAATAACATTTTTTGGAGTCGGTACCAATTAGCCGCATAAACCGTCTACCTACTCTTCATCATTGTTGACGTGACTCCACATTGGCATTGACTCCAAAAAATTTTATTATAGAACTACATTAACTCTTGTATACTTATTAAATTAAATTATTTTTTACTTTTTAGTGTTTGTGGTTTTTGAAGTCGGTTTTTTTTTTTTTTTTTACTTGTAATTTTTTTTTTGCGCTGTGAGTGCTGAACGCGTAATACGGTAGAGTTCCAAGGGGGGAACGGTATTTTTTTTGACAATTTGCCCCATAAATCCAAAACTACTATGCATTAAAATAAATAAAAATCTGTTTTAGAGTGTACAAGTCAAGTACAAAGTCCTTTCATATGATACCCCACTTGGTATATAGTTATCCTACTTTGAAATTTCAAACCCCTGATTTTCCCCCTTTTTTAATTAAACCAAAAATAATTTTCACTTTTTTTGATTTCCATGATCACAGATGTAGTACTAAACAGACACCGCGCTTGGAACACGGAAGTGCGGCCAAAATTTATTCGAGTGTGCGTGACAGCACTGTCTGACATATTCTATGCATCAGTGTGCGTGAAATGTTGCCAGATTAATGAAAAAGTGCCAAATTAATGAAAGAAAATCTATTTGTTGGTTCTTTCTTTAGGCCTTACGATTTCAACGACATTTATGGTAGGAGAATAGCTTGTATCCTGGAAAAGGAGATGCGCATATTACTGTGGTGGTACGCTGAGCACTTTAGCGGTACGACGAATACTTTCAAGATATGCCAGTTAAATTGGTGGTACTTTGGAGGTAGGCCGACTACTTTAGAGGTACGCCGACTACTTTAGGGGTACGCAGACTACTTTTAAGGTACGCCAGCTACTTTAGCGGTACGCAGACTACTTTGGTGTTACGTAGGCTACTTTTAAGGTACTTTAGAGGTACGTACGTACCTCGTACAGCTCTGCGTACCTCGAAAGTAGCTGGCGTACCTTAAAAGTAGCCTACGTACCTTAAAAGTAGCCTGCGTACCTCTAAAGTAGTCGGCGTACCTCTAAAGTAGCTGGCGTACCTTAAAAGTAGCCTGCGTACCTCGAAAGTAGCTGGCGTACCTTAAAAGTAGCCTACGTACCTTAAAAGTAGCCTGCGTACCTTTAAAGTAGCCGGCGTACCTCTAAAGTAGCTGGCGTACCTTAAAAGTAGCCTGCGTACCACCAAAGTACCCTACGACCCACCAAAGTAGCCTGCGTACCTCGAAAGTAGCTGGCGTACCTTAAAAGTAGCCTACGTACCACCAAAGTAGCCTGCGTACCATCTGCGTACCAAGCAGCTGGCGTACCTATAAATTAATCGGCGCACTTCGAAATAAGCCGGCAGCGTAGCTGTTTCACAAAAAAATAACTATCTACTAACAGCCCATTTACACCTTCTTTAATTTAAGAGAAAATATTTCTATGTAAATTAGCAACACTGATAGATATCGTTGAGGTTTTGTGTTTCAAGTCATCAGCAATTAATTATCATGGAAAAAAAATCTAACATAATGAAAATATAAATTTTTGCCTATGAAACGAAACACCATCTTCCTTTTTTAATTTTTGGTAACAATTTTTACAGTGTTTCAAGACACAAGACGGTATTATTTTGAGAAACTTGTCTACACACACGTCACGTCAAAACTTCTCGACGCGTCGCATCCAACTAACTGAGAATTGTATTTGCTTTTCGTTTTGTATTCGCTTTGTTGGCGCGTCTGCCGTGTTCCGAGCGCGGTATCTGGTACTACATCTGTGTCCATGATATTAATATACCTACCTACACCTATTCCAAATTTCATGTCAATAGCTTTAATAGTTACTGAAATAATCGACTGTGACAGACGGACGGAGAAAGTCGCACCATAAGGGTTCCATTTTTACCATTTTGGTACGGAACCCTAAAAAAAAAAAGATATGCTATGCATGGTTAAAACATACTGTTTACAAAACTATCACACTGATCGCGAGCAATTTACTCTTATCCATTGAGGAGTTCCGTTCTCCATCTCCGGAGATATTCATCAGATCTTCACCAAATTAAAATGGAACTACCTCTGAAGTATGACCTACCAAACAAAAAAAGAATAATCAAAATCGGTTCATAATTGGTGGAGAAATCGCGTAACAAACATACAAAAAAAAAACCATACAGTCGAATTGAGAACCTCCTCCTTTATTTGAAGTCGGTTAAAAATACAAAGAACTGTATGAAGAACGCACGAATATTTTTAATTTTTGGTCTTTTTTAATAACTAAAATAATCTTGCTTATTACATATTGATGCCATTACGCATTACATTATATAGCAGCATGCAAAAATTCCAAACTAATTCCTAACTTTATCAGCAAAACAAACATGTCGGCCAACTTGTTAGCAACTATTATCTTCCGTATTATGAACTTAGACAAGGGGAGCATATTACAGATTACCTGTCTGAAAATAGCTCAAGAAAAATGAAGAAAGAATATATGCTGGATCCTAAATTCCTAACTGAATACACGCATCGACGTCACGGGAATAAGCTACTTTACACATAAAAAGAGAAAGTGACTGGCATATCGTTGGGTCTAAAAGTACCTGCGTAATTTTTTCATTGACATTGGTGAACTAAATAGTGCCGTGGTCACACGCGCACGTAAAAGCCACACAACAACACACACACAAAACAACAAGATTTTTTTCTTTACGATGACTCCCAATAAAAGGTTCTAAATCCTTTTGAGCGAAGCCGGGAAGTGACGGTTTATAAGTCTAAAAGTAGCTTTATGTTCCTTTATGTTCGTAATGTTCTTTTTCTGATGTTATTCGAAACAAAATTACCGTAAAGAAATTGTGATGAGTACACGTGCCGTAGCAAAATGATTATACTATATTATTATAGCTTATAAGATTTTCCAAGTTATATTTGACCTAGTTTCAAGAAGCCGCGTAATAGCTTGTTGCAGCTTCAAAGAATTTCAAACTAACGCAGAACTTCATCAGAGCAGTAACTGTTATATATTATATTACTAGATGATGCCCGCGACTTCGACCGCGTGGAATAAGATTTTTTGATTCCCGCGGGAACTCTTTAATTTTCCGGGATAAAAAGTAGCCTATGTCCTTCCCCGGGATATAACCTACCTCAGCAAAATCGGTTGAAAAGATGGGCCGGGAAAGCGTAGCAGACAGACAGACAGACACACTTTCGCATTTATAATATTAGTATGGAAAGTATGGATGTATCAGGTACGTCGTCGTAGGCTTTTGCAGGAGAGTTTCAGCCCAATGGTAAAGATGCCCATCTCCCCGATATTAGGTAGTTGGGACCTACGTAGAGTCGAGTCTATCTAGTAAAGCATAGAGAAGCCTCAAGTGCTTGAATAAATAGTGATCTTAAAATTTTTATAAATAAAGTATAGTAATTGTTCTTTTTAAATATTTTGTATCCTTTTTCCGAACTACAAGTTTTCACCGACAGCTACACCGTTTCTCAGCTTCGAAGTTTTCAACTAACTTAGAACTTTATCAGTAAAACTAACATGCCTGTCGACTAATTAGTAACTTAATATCTGTAGGCAAGGAGTTGTTATATTTCTAGAACAGCAAAGCCCCGTAAAATTGATTTAGCGATCACCAAAGGTGCCTTTTGACATTTAGTGAATCAGTACAGGACATGTTTGTTTCTTCTATCCGACAATAACTATTTCGCTTACGTTCACGACTTTTGTAGTAACGTAACAATTGTAAAGAAGACAGATACACAATCTGTTGTACTAAAAATATAATTTACAAGCATTCATCTTAGTAGTTCAAGTATTTTTGAATCTTGAATGACGTCAGCTGTTCCATAGTCGAACTCAATGTCTGTTAGTATTACAAATCAAGCGACTCGTATTTTAG
The DNA here is from genome assembly GCA_917051295.2 of Erebia ligea. NCBI lineage: Eukaryota > Metazoa > Arthropoda > Insecta > Lepidoptera > Nymphalidae > Erebia > Erebia ligea. The sequence goes on along the minus strand of OU785233.1, from coordinate 7,598,044 downwards.
CTTGAGGTAGGTATTTGATACTCGTTTATTGGATCGCGTTGGAAACTTTGATCTTTCATTTTATATTAAACCAGCTTTTAAAAGCTCCACGATGACAAGCTCCTTTAGAGATGAAAACTGAGGCTTTGTTAAATCTCTGATCAATTTATTGCTAAACAACAAGACGTCGCGTCGCTAGGTACAAAATTACTTATTTTTATCTTCTTTAATAAAAGGAAAAGGTGTCTGATCTACAACCTACAGCTCAAACCGCTGGATGGATCAGGCTGAAATTTGGCATCCAGGTAGCTTTTATGACGTAGGTATCGCTAAGAAAGGATTTTTGAAAGTTCTACCCCTGAAGGGTTTCCCCCTTGGGTAAATAATAAATAGGGATTTGAAATTTGTATGAAAATCGAACTTAACGTGAGCAAAGCTGCAGGTTGTTACCTATATTTCAATTTTTATGGGTAGTCATAGACATTTAAATATTTATTTCTTTTAGAAGAATTAACGGACTACCACCCTATTTAAGGTGGGTAAGGTAAAGTTTTTTTTTAATTATAGGTAGGTAAGTAGGTAATTATTGCAACTTTTAACGGTTTATATTTTTTTTCGTGAAGTTATAGGTACCTATACACTACTAGGTACTTATTGAATCCATGATTTTTTGCACTATGTACCTACTTAATATTTTAAAGATCTTTAATAACTTTTTTATGTCATCATGATATAGTGAGGATGGCCTCAACTTAAATTAAATGTGAACTAAATGTAAATAGTCCTTAAACACTTTTTTAAAATGTTTAAAATAATGGTGAAAACCGCATTGAGCTTGAAGTTTATAATAAGTTAATTACATAAAATATGACAATAAATAGTCAAACGTTGATTGCGACTTTGTTTGGTAAACTATATATTTAGGAAATAGGTACTTAGATATCGTAAAAATATATTAAGTACATACCTCCATCAAGAGTTGCAGTAATGTCCGCTCTAGGTTCAGGGCCATCACTACTCCTACCCGGAGATGTAGCATCTGGTAGGGGAACCTCTTCTTCCGAACTGTCAGCAGGATCAAGAACATTCCTGTCACTAGTATTGCTGTTCCCTCCTGTGCCAATTTCAGCGTACGTTCCACTGTCGCTGCCATTTTGTACGGACCATTTTATAGGTGAATCGATTTTTCCGTTTGCCTGATTCTCCTTGTTATCGTCGTCTGGTGAAGATACTGTGAAACACGTGATAATATCAGTTACAACTCCTAACTAATGTACTAAACAGATATCATTACCTCTAAGTCTTAGTGATGTAAATACTTAAACCGGGTTAAGGGGCAAATAATCGCTACGTACCTACCTATTGATAGGTATACAGATAGATATCTGAAGTCTGAACGCGAATTGAGCTTACTTTCGAGCTAAAGCGCTACGGCAATGACTGTGCACGACTTCATAATATTATAAAATGTATGATTCCTATGCTATTCTGTCGCATCACTACATGCTGCATCAATGCAACGTTTACACCCTACCTGATTCAATTTTGTTTTTGGAAGCTGGTATAATTTTAGGAAAGTTGGCAGTTATAAAGTTAATGAAAATTTTCGTGATTTACCTAAGTAAATATTATACATATTCCAAATTCATTTAGCTGAAGCAGAATCCTACTGGTAAGTACTTTGGCTACAGATGGGACCTACCTACGGATTTACGGTTTGGTAAAATCGTTTTCGCGGCAGGGTGGTAGCCAGCTGCAGCTTAAGCCTCTGACGAGACCAATCCTGAGTCAATTTATTACTTAGACGAGTAAGTTTCCAAACTTCAGTGGGAGTCCGACCACTTGCGTCAGGAAAGTTTACAAAGAGGAAATAAAAAAGGTTGATACAAACCGATAAAAGGATTATCTTTGGGTTTAATCGAGAGCCTTGTCGATCTATTCAACGTGCCCTCTTTATCCCCGTTGAGCGAACCGTTGCGGGGTTTGTCCAGGGTGCTGATGAGGAGGCGGCGCTCCGGGGGGATGGGCCGCGGATCGTCGCTCCTGTCGAGCGCGGAGCATGCCGGTGTAATGAGCGGGTCAGCAGGTTCAGGCTCCGCTTCAGCCTCCACTCTTGTGCCAACTGACACTTGCTCATCGACCATCTTGCGAAGTTTCGCCTGGAGACAGAATATGAATTAACTTCTGTTTTACGTGTTATTTTTTGTTAACGTTAACAAAAAGTAAATCGACCTTTGAAAAAGTTAGAGCTCAGTCCCACTCAAAAAATGTGTCGGATAACTTAAGGGCCTATTGCTGTAGTGTAGGATAGAAAGGACAAAAATACTAGTTTAGTTAACAGATCTACCATTTTAATGCGTCCCGACTTCTGCGCAATTAGATAAACTAGGTAATATCAAATATGATAGATATGTAGTTATTCTCTACAATAAAGTTTTTCTACCCAAAAATTATACTTCATTCATTTATCTGTATACCTTCCTATATTTTTCGTATGTGAACGAATGCTTATAATGTTAAGATTTTTTCAGAAACGATTCTATACTTTCACAAAATTGCACGGATCAACGGTGTAAGATGCCTTGAGGGGCTTATTATAGACTAGCTGATGCCCGCGACTTCGTCCGCGTGGATATACCAAGTTTCATCGAAATAACTTGAGAAATTAAGGACTTTCATACAAACTTTCAACCCCTATTTCACCCCTTCGGGGGTAAAATTTACGAAAACTGTGAAAGACGTATTTCTTCATTTTTAACCGGTAGCTTGTATACCAAGTTTCATCGATATAACTTGAGAAATGAAGGACTTTCATACAAACTTTCAACCCCTATTTCACCCCTTTGACGGTAAAATTTTGAAAAACTGTGAAACACGTATGTCTCCATTTTTAACCCGCAGCTCATATACCAAGTTTCATGGCTATATCTTGAGAAATGAAGGACTTTCATACAAACTTTCAACCCCTAATTCACCCCTTCGGGGGTAAAATTTACAAAAACTGTGAAACACTTATTTCTTCATTTTCAACCGGTAGCTTGTATACCAAGTTTAATCGATATAACTTGAGAAATGACGGACTTTCATACAAACTTTGAACCCCTATTTCACCCCTTCGGGGGTAGAATTTCGGGATAAAAAGTATCCTATGTCCTACCTCGTAGTATGGGCTCAAATCGTGCCAAGTTTCGTTTGAATTCATTCAGTAGTTTTGGCGTGATGCGCGGCCAAGATACAGACAGACAGACAGACAGACAGACAGACAGACAGACAGACAGACAGACAGACAGACAAAAATGAAAAAAATTACAGATTTGGCTTCAGTATCGATTAATGAGTGCCCTCCAAAAAAAATTTTCAAAATATCTTCAATGTACAGAATTGGACCTGTTACAGTTTTATTATAAGTATAGATATAGATAAGATTTTTTCAGAAACGATTCTATACTTTCACAAAATTGCACGGATCAACGGTGTAAGATGCCTTGAGGGGCTTATTATAGATCCTGATAAAGCAAAGGACCCTTGTTCGCAAAATCCTCAATTATTGTAAATCCCAAGCAGAGCTCGTTCGCTAGATTTTAGTAAGAAAATATTTACTTAGTAGGTTTTATTAATGTGAAGGTGTGTCTGTCTGTCTGCTACACTTTCACGGCCCATCTGTTCAATAATTTTTACAACATTTGATACAGAGACAAGTTGCATCCCTGAGAAGGACATAGGCTACATTTTATCCCTGATAGTTAAAATTTCCCGCGGGCATCATCAAGTTTTCAATAAAATAAATCATTTTTGACCGTCGTTGTGTGTTTTCGCGTTAAAAAGCACGAACAATCACGCACGCCTGCGCATTTTGTAATCGTAACCGGCATTTTTTTCGTCAGCATGGCATTAATTACATCAGGCGGTACTTGGATACTCGCGAATCGTTCAATAGAATAATAGTTATTTTCAATACACTTGCTCGCAAAATGCACTTACAGAGGCAGTAAACAGGGCTTGTAAGTTAAATTTACTGCCCTCGTGCTTTTTTTTTGCAGAATTTACTGCCCTCGTGCTATTTTTTTGCAGTTTTTTTTAAATTTTTGTAAGGCCACTTTACTTCTTAATAAAAAGTTTTCTTGAAAGAAGGTTCATAATGATATTGACTTTGTATGTAGAAAACTTAAAAAATAATAACATTTAGATGTGGATTGATGAAATTAATTCATGAAATTAAAAATTGTATTTAATTTAGTTAATTAAAATTGTTTTAAGTTTTATAAATCAAAAAAGTAAAGGCTGAATAGTCCAGGCTGATAGTTAAGAGCTAGAACCTAGAGCCATGAAGCCAATTAAAAAAAACGCAATTACAACAACGCGCTATAGAATTTAGATAGGTACTACTAAAATCTTGAATCTGTGCGCGCTATTTTTAAAAGTTTCATTGAGTTTTTCTTATAAATTATTAAATAATAAGATGAGTGGTTTATGTGATGTGTAATAATAAAATTAAATCAACAATAAGGTATTTTAGCTGTGAGAAAAAAGTCGCGCTTGTAATAGCCGCCGAAAATCTCGACTAAGTATGGGCGTGCGAAGCCATTTTCTAGTGAGTACCTACGACCTACTCGACTTTTAATTTCAAGTTTTCTCACAAATGTATTGAAAAATATCGTGTGATACACGGGCGTTAAGGTTTTAACAAACTCGTGACGATGGTCAGCCCTCGACTGGCGTCATCGGGCTGACATTAGTCAACTCGTATGTAAAAACCTATTTACCGCCCTTATATCACAAACTACTATTGTGTTATATGGGGCCAAAGAAAACTCTTGTCCCCGAGGGCGCTATTTTGAATCCTGAGCGTAGCGAGGAATTCAATATACGCCGCCCGAGAACAAAAAATTTGGCCCCGAGTGACACACACTATTTTTCATCATTACGTATGAGAAAAAGCTAGGAGTATCAACCTACTATGTATGGACATTACCCATACGTTTAAGCACCAATCAGAAGCACGAATGCGGACCAATCAGAACAGAGAAATTTTAAGCACCAATCAGAAGCACGAACGCGGACCAATCAGAACAGAGAAATGTAAAGTCCTATGGGCCTAAAAATTACATTTTGCTCCCGCTATCCTCTGAAGCCAATAAGTATACGATTTTCGAATAGGTATGATGAAAAAATATTTAGTACTGGAACTATAGTAGATTCCTGTTCCAATAGAGTGTTAAATCCATACAAAATATTGTCAAAAATTTTAAGATTGTATCATAGCTGGTAAATTGAATATAAAAGCTCCGAAATGAAATTCAAAGCAACAAAAGTGTTATTCACATTTGTTTTGGATTAGAATTTTATTCCGCGAGGAAAAAAACATTGCCCTCATTCAGTCTCTTTTGTGCCCCGAAAAAATTCCCACAGCCAAATTTCGTCGCTTTACAACGGATGAATCCTACGAAATAAAAGGTTCCTAGCTATAATATACATAGAATATAAGAAATGGGCGTTATTTTATTTTATATCCAGGTCGCGGCCGGGCGTGTGTCTAATATCATGGATGCCGAACAAAAACAATTCAGGTTTACCTCATTTAGCTGGCGAATTATGAAGGCTCTATAAATGTCCTCATTTCTTAGGCTGTTGACTTTATTTACAGGGCTATTCATAAGATATTTATGAGCGCGTAGGAAGAGAAGATTGCGACTTTTTCTGACTGCCTGTTTCATTTTCTTAGGTAGTTATTATATAGGTACCCAATTGGATGAAGTATTCACTTTCATAGACCTTACTAGCAATCAACTTTTTCAATAATAAAATTAATCACATCCGACGTCTTTTTAATGTCTCTTCTTTGCCTAAACATACTTAAATTTTATGTGTAATATCCTCTACCGCGCCGCGCCGTAGCATTGTGAAAGTAAGAGAGTACTAGAGAGTCGGTTTAATAGGATTAACCTTTAAGGGTGAAAACACACTTTGGATAAGATAGGACAAAATGTTAGCATCGTTGAGGAAACTTGTTGTGTCTTGTCGCGGTAGGCTGTGCAGCTCCATATAAAATTGCACGCGCGCACATTTTGCCCGGCAGGCAATTTTGTGTGCGATGTGTACTAATTTACCATTTGTAGGAACTTGAAGGCATTGCTTACTGTCCACCTGAAAAAGGTCCTATTAATATCCCGTAATGACCTTGTTGCGGCGCCTCAACACCGCAACTTTTGGGGGACTCGTGGAATGCTGGAATTAAACTCTTCTCTTGTCCAATGATATATTATTCCATAGCTAATACACAACTTCGGCAGCACACAACTTCGCACACGACATTACATGACGGCGGATACGTAAGCACTGGCTTCGGTCGCGCGCAGGCGACTATACGCTTCGTAAGCACGTTATAACCCCACAATATTCCCCCCTTTTTTTAAAAAAAAAAAAATATATTTTAAAGACAATGTTCACACAAAAAAGTTTCATCACCATCGGTACATCATTACTTGAATTTGAACAATAGCTTACATGCGTCGCGGAGTGCTCGAGTCACAGGCAAACGATGTGTCAGCACATTGCTTGCTCGAAACTTGATCATCCGCTCGCAGTCGTACTTATTACAATAACAATGTACTGTACCTGGAATTATAATTATTAGAATGCTACTCTACTTAACTATATTTAACAAGTGCCTCTCTTGTGGGGCTAACAATTTATGTACATGTAATACTTAGCTAATAACTCCATTGTTGGATATATGTATATCACACTGACAGCAAATGTTTGTCACTGGTTTGCTAATAATGTACTGGTGTAGATTGGGCTGTCGCTTGAGCTGCTGTTTGAGCTGGCTCAGGCTGGCTACTACGACCTTGCTCTATGCTCGACAATATGTCATTCACTAGCTTTCCGTGCACTTTTCTTCTACAAAACCGACAGAAGACGAAAACACATGCTGCACCGATTACTATTAGCACTATAATCATCATAGCACTATAAAGCTCTATCTTCCTTTCTAACTCAGGATGCGCGTGGTTATCCGCGCCATTCTGAGCGATAATCACTTCGGCGTTTTTTGACTGCTGTTTACCCATATTGACAAAAATTGCCATGCGATATGTATACTATGCACTTGTGCGAAACTAATGGGAATATGTCCGACAATGAAGTTTCACCGAAGACTGTGTACAAGTTACTGTTAATCTATCTTAATATAATCTATCTTAATAAAATTATTTAAAAATTGCCAAATATGTATTCTTATTTTTATAAAATTGCTTACTAGTTACCTACTTTAATATATGTCAATAAAACGCACGGGTGGTCTAATTTCTCGGCCACTGCGTGTGGTATAAGAAGTAAGCTTATTATCATTACTGCTTTCATTATTTAATATAAACGCTGGTTTCAATCTGTCAATAGAGATATCTACTTGCCTGTTAGGAAGTTGTAACCTGAAAACTTTATTGTTTCTACTTAAAACGCTGTAGGGGCCGTTATAAGTAGGCGTTAAAGGCTTTTTGACCGCGTCATTCCTTACAAAAACATGTGTACAATTATTTAATTCTTTGTGTACGAATAACTTTCGCGAATCGCTTGCGTTTCGTGCCTTGGGACGTACGTTGTTTATAATTTCTCGAAGTTTTTCTACATACGTATAATCGTCTCCGACGTACTTTGGACTCGGCTCACTGTAGAATTCGCCGGGTAAGCGTAATGTCTGTCCTAGAACTAACTCGGCTGCGCTAAGGCCAGTGTCACACCGAATGGCGGCACGAAGTCCGAATAAAACTGTAGATAACTCATCGTCCCAAGAATCATTGACCGACAGTTTGGCGGTTAAGGATGCCTTTAGAGAGCGATGCCATCTCTCTATCGCTCCATTACTTTCCGGGTGATAGGGTGTAGTACGAATTCTGTGAACTCCTAGTAATTTTAGAAGGTTGGCGAAAAGTTGACTCTCCAGCTGCCTTCCTTGGTCGCTGGTTAACCGAACTGGGGTGCCGAATCTGCATATCCAGTTCTCGTATATGACTTTAGCTACTGTCTCTGCGGTAATGTTTCCAACAGGTATAGCTTCGGGCCAGTGTGTACAACGGTCTATAATTGTAATACAATACCTGTTACCATGGCGAGTTATCGGTAGAGGACCTACGATATCTACATGTATGTGTTCGAAACGTTGGCTGGGCTGAAATGTACCTACTCCTGTGACCACATGGCGACTTACTTTGCTTTTTTGGCATTGTATGCATGCTTTTGCCCATGAATTTATTTCTTTATTCATGCCTGGCCAGAAAAATCTTTTACTTACCATTTTACGGGTGGTTCTTACGCCTGGGTGACTGATGTTGTGCACTGACTCGTAAACGGCTTTTCGAAATGCTGGTGGTACATACGGTCTTACCATATCATTAGATATATCGCAGTATACAGCTTTGTTGATGTTAGGTAAATGTATTTTTTTTAACTGTACCTTGTTCGATGAGTCTACGTTCCGCAAGTATTGCGTAATCTGATCGTCTGTTTCTTGTGCAGTCGCTAATTCCTGGTAATCTATAACGGTTGGGCAAAGTATAGTTTCGACGCGTGACAACGCGTCAGCCACTGGGTTGTCTTTACCATTAATATGCTGTATATTACTTGTATATTCGCTAATATATAATAGCTGCCGGATTCGCCTCGGAGTTTCCTTGATGGAACCTATCTTTGACAGTGCGTATGTTAGAGGTTTGTGATCTGTATATATGGTTAAATCACGACCTTCTATCATATCCTTGAAATGCATAATAGACATGTATATGGCGAGTAACTCTCTATCATATGTGCTATACTTTTGTTGAGTATCTGATAATTTTTTAGAAAAGTAACCTAGTGGTTGCCAACTGTCGTTAACTCTCTGCTGCAGTACTGCACCTACACAGGTATTAGAGGCGTCTGTCATTAACGACAGTGATGCTTCAGCGACTGGATGAGATAATGTTACGGCGCTTTTGAGGCTTACCTTGCATTTCTCGTACGCTTCTTCTGCTTCAGGGCTCCACTCTATTTTGGTTTTATCCTTTTTCTTGGAATTATGCAGAAATTTATTGAGGTACATATGGCATTCAGCTGCTTTGGGTAAATGTAATCTGTAAAAGTTTATCATTCCTAAAAAACGTCTTAATTGTTCTATAGTCTCTGGTTTGGGATAGTCTGTGATAGCCTTGACCTTGTCGGGTAGGGGACTAATTCCTTCGGGAGTAACCTTGTATCCCAAAAACTTGATTTCGCTCAAACCGAATGAACTTTTACTGAGGTTTATGGTCAACCCTATGCTTTGAAAACGTTCGAATACTTTTTTGATATGCTCTCTGTGAATAGTGTCGTTCTTTGATGCTATAATTACATCGTCGATATAACAAAATAAAGATGACTCGTACTCGTTGTCTATTTTCTTACCCATATTTTCCATTCCTTGTAGTACCGTGTTGTCCATAAACCTTTGAAAAGTTTGTGCTGCATTTCTTAGTCCGAACGTCATACGTGGAAATTCGTATAAACCGAAAGGAGTTGTGATTGCGGTCTTCTCGATATCTTCTTGTGCAACTTCGATAAAGTGATATGCTATATTAATATCAAGGTGAGTGTAAATTATTTTACCTGATAAACCGTAATTAAAATCCTGGATCCTAGGGATGGGGTATCTATCTGGTTTCGTCACGGCATTTAGTCGTCGATAGTCTCCACAGGGCCGTATGTTGCCATCCTTTTTCTGGACGACATGAAGAGGACTAGCCCACTGACTTCTGGATGGTCTGCATATTCCTAACTCCTGCATATAGCGAAATTCATCTCTAACTTTTTGGTACTTACCTGGTGGCAGAGGTCGCGGCTTAGAATATGTAGGTGGACCCGTTGTATCGATGTGATGCTTGACTGAGTGCGTATATATAGCTTCTTTAAAAGATACAGGTTTGGTAATATCGGAATATTCTTCCAACAAGTCACGAAACGGATGCGATTCTTGTATACTTTTGATAGTCGATTCGCTGTAACTTACTATAGTGCCGACGGAGTATAAATGCGTAACCGAATCTACTAACTTCTTGTTATGTAAGTCTACTAATAAATGATATTTTTTTAAAAAATCTGCCCCTAGTATTGGTTGGCTTACATCGCAAATTATAAATGTCCACTTAAAACTACGTCTTAACCCTAAATTAAGTTCTAATTTTATAATGCCAAACGTTTTAATTACCGTGCCGTTTGCGGCGAAAAGTTTATATTCGCAATCATTTTGTTTACGATATTTTTGACTAACTTTAGCAACTGGTATGACCGATACATTAGCGCCAGTATCAATAAGAAAATTCATACCGCTGTTTGAATCCAAGACGCATAGGCGATGATTTTCATTGAGGTTGATGCATTCTACCATCGCGTTAGGCTGCACCTTTCTTAGTTTTCCTGCGTGGGCGGCTTCGTCCAATTACACGGAGATTCACAACGATGAGCTGCCTCCCGGAAGCGAAAGTGGTACCGGCATAACCAGTCTGGACTGTGGGGTGTACGTCGCGGCGTGCTGGACCTTTGCCTTGAACGAGATCGGTTGCGACTCCAGGGTCTGCGGTAACGCTGTTGCTGTTGACGTCGATCACTGATGCTGTTTACTTCCTGGCGCAGGGTTCTTAGTTCGAGAGACATGTTTCTTAGCTGTGTCAGTAGCTCGACGTTTACATCTACCACTGCTGGTGTAGCTGCTGAGTTGTGAGTAGAACCGATGTCGACGGCTGCAAGTTCTCCGCTTCGCAAGTTTTCAATTATTTTGTCAGCAATTTCGGCGAGGTCTTCCAACTTGGTGTCTGCTTTATTTGCTGCTAATATAGCTCGAACCCACGGTGGTAATCGCGCTAACCAGAGGTTTTTTACAGTGTCACCTGCGGCTCCTGAATTTCTTGCGAGCTCGTTCATCTTCGAGAGCAGTTGTGATGGGCGCTGCTGTCCAAGGTCCATCTCTGAAACTAGCTTATGGAACTGGGCTTCCGCGCTGGCTTGGAAGATCTTGATCAGCCTATTTTTCAGGACCGTATATCGTTGCTGCTCCGGTGGATTTCCGATGATGTCACTTAATTGGCTAAGCTCCTCCTTGCCAAGCTTGCTCAGGACCATGTCGTATTTGACCGCTTCACTCTGATGCTGGGGTCCCATCACCGCTTCGAACTGGAGAAACCACATTTTTGGCATATCCGTCCAGAACGGCGGTATCCTGGATGAGAGTCCGATGGCTGCCAGATCATTTGTAATTGCCGAAACAGGCATGGTCGGCGTCGGCTGCGTCATCTTTGCGCGGTGGCACGTGGCACTAACACGTTACATGCCACTCAGTACACAAGGCCTAAAAAGTTCGGAGTCGGGGTCACCAATTGTTGCGGCGCCTCAACACCGCAACTTTTGGGGGACTCGTGGAATGCTGGAATTAAACTCTTCTCTTGTCCAATGATATATTATTCCATAGCTAATACACAACTTCGGCAGCACACAACTTCGCACACGACATTACATGACGGCGGATACGTAAGCACTGGCTTCGGTCGCGCGCAGGCGACTATACGCTTCGTAAGCACGTTATAACCCCACAACCTTTAACCTTAACGTAATAGTCACTTCAGTCAGCAAGTTTAATAGCTACGGAAAGGCGGATTACCTGAATATAACCAACTTTGTAATCGATGTTAGCACTTCGATGAAACTTCGACATTGAAGCATATAATTACGGGGTATCACGTACATAAAGCTAGTGGCCACGATGAAACGTGGCGTAGTTTAAAAGCCGATTTTGGTGCGATTAAAATTTCGCCAATTACAGGAATTTAACCCTGAAACCTTTAAATTAGGTATATATTATATGCCTGACTTGGTGTGCATGCAATATCTATACTTATAATAAAACTGTAACAGGTCCAATTCTGTACATTGAAGATATTTTGAAAATTTTTTTTGGAGGGCACTCATTATTCGATACTGAAGCCAAATCTGTAATTTTTTTCATTTTTGTCTGTCTGTCTGTCTGTCTGTCTGTCTGTCTGTCTGTCTGTCTGTCTGTCTGTCTGTCTGTCTGTCTGTCTGTCTGTCTGTATGTCTGTCTGTCTGTATCTTGGCCGCGCATCACGCCGAAACTACTGAATGAATTCAAACGAAACTTGGCACGATTTGAGCCCATACTACGAGGTAGGACATAGGATACTTTTTATCCCGAAATTTTACCTCCAAAGGGGTGAAATAGGGGTTGAAAGTTTGTATGAAAGTCCTTAATTTCTCAAGTTATAGCCATGAAACTTGATATATGAGCTGCGGGTTGAAAATGAAAACATATGTGTTTCACAGTTTTTCAAAATTCCACCCCCGAAGGGGTGAAATAGGGGTTGAGAGTTTGTATGAAAATCCTTAATTTCTCAAGTTATAGCCATGAAACTTGATATATGAGCTGCGGGTTGAAAATGAAAACATACGTGTTTCACAGTTCTTCAAAATTCCACCCCCAAAGGGGTGAAATAGGGGTTGAGAGTTTGTATGAAAATCCTTAATTTCTCAAGTTATAGCCATGAAACAGCATTTGGGCTTTCGTTAAAATAATATGAAGAAGTACGTGTTTCACCATTATAGGGGGATTATACCGTGGGATAGCAATATAGGCTACTTTTTATCCTGGAAAATTAACTGAAAAACTTATTCCACGCGGACGAAGTCGCGGGCATCAGCTATAAAGAATATACATACATACATACATACATACATACATAGGCTACTTTTTATCCCGGAAAATTAATGAGTTCCCGCGGGAATCGAAAAAACTTAGTCCACGCGGACGAAGTCGCGGGCATCAGCTATATATTATATGGACCTGTATAAAACTTGTTAAACAACTAAATGTAGATCAAAAGATGATTCAACATCAGGTACCTGCGGGTCATTCGTCAGTCCACTCATAACATATAACATCCATACTTCCATATTATACTTAGATAAACTATATCAATACCTATATATAAATATTATAAATGCGAAAGTTTGGATGGATGGATGTATGGATGTAGGTATGTTTGTTACTCAATCACGCTCCTACGGATGAACGGATCTGGATGAAATTTGGCACAGAGATAGATTATAGTCTGGAATAGCACATAGGCTACTTTTTATCCCGGAAAATTAAAGAGTTCCCGCGGGAACCGAAAAACCTCAATCCACGCGGACGAAGTCGCGGGCATCAGCTAGTATTATATAAAAACAGAAATCTTACGATCAGAATAACACATAATTTATTTATACCTAAAATTATCACGTCATCTCTTTAATGTTTTGATAGGTCTACTCGTACCTTAAGCATGTCTTCGCTCCGCTCCATTTCTATAAGGACATTCGCCGTAATATGGTATATCGACTCATAAGTGTGGCTTAATTGAAGAAGAAGAAGTATATAGTTCGCGCGCAGGTTGAATGCAGAGCTTATGTATGTGTCACCATACATAAGCTTTGCATTCAACTCGCGCGCGAACTATATAGGTAGACTTGTGTTTAATTCAAGTAATGGTAATGTATGCTTTAGAAGTTTAGCTCGTCGCTTTAGTTTTAAGTTACCGTGGTTTTTGAGTTTGGAGTTGAGTTTTATGGGGTATTAACTTCTTGTGGATAAAAAAAGTAAGAATCTTATGTAGGTAAGAAACACAGTTAATAAATTCACGGAAGTTCTATTATTTGTTGGGTTTTTCTTGTACCTACTTAGGAACGTACTTCTTGTTTTGAAATGGTGAGTTCGATCCCCTAAATCGTCACTAAAGCCTGTATATCTTTTGCATAAGAAGTGTACGGGCCGAGATGACTTCGGAACATATTCGGTACATGTTTATCTGAAAACAGGCAAAAACCGACTTACCTACCTACTATATTGTACCAAACCACAGAATTTATAACGTAAGTCAATTATTATTGTCATGTTCCTCTGTGTATAGTCCGCCCATAGAATAATGAAGACTATAGAAGTAAGATTGTGTTTTTAGTTTGTCACTAGGTAGGATTTTCCTAGTGATGGGTGGCAGTCGTTTATATTATTGTCTAACATACGTAATCTGTGAAATATAAATGATGATTTTTGTATAAAACAATCTTAAAATAGAGAATGCTTTAGTATCCATAAAGAGCCTAAAACAGTATCCATACAGTTACTTTTTATTTTTGGCTGCCTGTTAGCCGATCACGTTCAAACCAGTAAATACTTACTATCAAGTTGCAATATGGATTGATTGCAACTTGACATACTTTTCTGCCCTGGGATACCTAACTTAGAGAATATTTTTATCCCAAAAATTATAGGGTTCCTTCGGGATAGGTGATGACAGATTTTAACAATAATTATAAAAATATACAAGCCATAGGTACTATAGCTTGGCAAAAAAGTCGTGAAATAAATAGGGGCGCCACTGTCGCAAAATTTTCTTGAATCTAGCAACCCGAACTAGCCCGCATAGTACGACAGATTAGTTTTAATAATTAACTACTTTACTGAAATCAAAGTAGTACATTTATTGATTACAAATTTCTTGTTATTTATTTATTTAATACTAAAAATAATAATAAATAACCTTATTTAAACCCAAATAGCAACTAAATAATTTATAAAAGAAGGTAAAATTTTAACTATATTACTAGTTACTAAATTAATTAAAACTAAAAAAAATCTTTACGTGGTTGGCACCACACTCCTTACACTAATTACGCACGGGGTTATTGATTAAAATGCAGTTTAGTTAGTAAGTTTCAATATATTTTATTTTATTTACATACTACATGTACAAAGAATATAATTTGCCCAAAATATCGTCTTCCAAATATCCCATTTCAAAATGAAATGATGACAGTATAATACCGCAAATATCTAATGTTTTAGAAAAAAATTAGAAAAAGAATTCTAATTAGAAAAACTCGTATTATCTAAAAATTATTGCATCAGTGTAACAATCGTGATGACCTCTGATTGGCTGCACTTACGGCGTTCTTGGTGTATTAATGCATTTCAACCTTTAGTGGGAGAGTGGAAGCCATTGCGATCGTTACACCAAATCAATTTTAGAGAATACCACCAACTTTCGTAATTATTTGATTATGATTGCTTCATGAAGGTGTAACGGAGGAACATTCGTAAATAGCTAAATACCATCGACAGCTAAAATCATACTCCAGAACCCTTCCTTTGGGCTTTGTCGTAGTCGGGTAAAAATTGGTACAATATAATATCCGATCTTATATAAGTATATAAAAATCTCGTGTCACGATGTAGGTATGTTCGGGATAAACCCTGAAACTACTGAACCGATTTTGATCAAACTTCGTAACTATCTGTAATTTGGTCTAACTTAAAAGATAGGATAGTTTATTTGTTTTATTCTTATAGATAAGTTGGCGGTACGAAGTTCACCGGGTCAGCTAGTTAATTTATAAATATTAAACTTTCTCGTGATAACGAAATTGATAATAATGAAATATTTCAATTCATGTCTTGTTTTATACTTTTTGATATCCCAGCAGTCGGGTTTTTTGTTTTATTAAATTACTTTTTATTTCAAACTTTTTAGTTCAGTAAGTATTTATTGTAAACAGGCGACGTTTTATCGGCCCGAAGTTGCACCAAATCAAATTCGACCTCCATAGTGACACTCGGAAGATTAAAACAAATCTAGTAGTGCAAGTACTATCAAAATTGGTTCAGCCGTTTTTTCTGTAGTGCGACACAAAGGAATACAAACCTTTGAAACCTCGTAAATCCTAAATGATCGTTAAAATGAAATAATGTTCAAGGGAACCTAACTATGATTTTACAAGACCTATTCATCGATATCCCACTTGCCATAGTTTATTGACTTTCATTTTTAAATTTGTTACAATATGGCTTCCAGTGGGCGCCATTTTGTTTTTTCTCAAATTCGGCCTCCGTTATGACACTCGGAAAATTAAGACAAATCTAGTGGTGCAAGTATCATCAAAATCGGTTCAGCCGTTCTGTCTGTAGTGCGACACAAAGGAATACACTAAAAATGAAGCTTTGAAACCTCGTAAATCCTAAATGATCGTTAAAATGAGAAAATGGTCTAGGGAACCTAACTATGATTTTACAAGACCTATTAATCGATACCCCACTTGCCATAGTTTATTGACTTTCATTTTTAAATTTATTACAATATGGCTTCTAGTGGGCGCCATTTTGTTTTTTCTCAAATTCGGCTTCCGTTATGACACTCGGAAGATTAAGACAAATCTAGTGGTGCAAGTATCATCAAAATCGGGTCAGCCGTTTTGTCTGTAGTGCGACACAAAGGAAATATACATATATAGACTGATGAACACATAACCCTGTGCGTTCCGCAGTCGGGTAAAAATGGAGCCCTTATGGTGCGACTTTCTCCGTCCGTCCGTCCGTCCGTCTGTCACAGTCGATTATTTTAGTAACTATTAAAGCTATCGACATGAAATTTGGAATAGGCCTAACATCATTAAAATTAAAAAACATCGAAAATTATTTTTAGTTTAATTAAAAAAGGGGGAAAATAGGGGGTTTGAAATTTCAAAGTATGATAACTATACTGAGTGGGATATCATATAAAAGGGCTATACTTCTACATTCTAAAACAGATTTTTATTTATTTTTGTGCATAATAGTCTCGTGATAACGCCTATTTCTTGGGGTAAATTTATAGTGGGTATAGCATTTGATTTCAGTCGCCTACATTTGGTGTATTCGTTTGGCAAAAATGAGTCTTCTGTGAAATGTTTTGAGCAAATACGACTGTTATGCCGCGGTATCCTATTAGGTCTTTTTATCATTTCTATCCATTTCCTTTTTATTAGTTCATTTTTAAGGAAATCTACAACATAGAGATAAGAGAGTACATAATACTCGTATGTACGTACTAGTGCAATAATTATATCAATAATCTATTTCACAGCACTAGTAACCTAAAAGCGTTTTGGCGAAATATCATTATTATTATTAAATAAGTATGTAATTGAGTACTTAAACATATTTATTTACTTTTTCTTACCTTTGCTTACCTATTTACTAGTAAAATCCTTAGTCTTAAACAAGAACCATTGCCAAAACTCACCGATGAAACCCGACAGATTCTGTATCATTTTATTTTCTTAAACTATTGGATTTACGTCCCTCAAAGGCACAATACATTTTTTGTGGACACTTGGCTTTGATTTTAGAGCTTTATGCACCTTAGAAATTTACTTTAAATAAAGAAATTCTTAAAAATCTTTTCTGTAACCTCGAATGTAAACAAACAAATACTAAGCAACAAAATTATGTGTACAGTTAACGACCCGTATTATTCGTACAAGAATAGGGTATTTTGAATTTGACAGTATTAAAAGATAAAAGATATAATTTGACAATCTGAACCTTGTGACCAGTTGCTAATCGAATAGACACAAACAGCGATATTTTGTTTCACTCACACTTACGTGATGGTAATAAACAGAAATTGGATAAAATATAGTATTCTTAGTTTTTATTTTAGTCCTACCTCCTTAGACGGCAGTCGTAATTCCTTCCTCCAAGAGTCCGCCAAACATAACTGGCCCGGTGGCCAAAATTGGAACTTATTTTTATGCCTGTTTAGTTTTTGTTCTTCTTTTAATTTTCATAAAAACTAGCGACGCTGTCACCGGTACCCTTACTCTGAGATTGATCGAATTTAAAATACGGTCTCACTAAGTGAGGTGAATCACATTTGCGTCAAACTAAAATGGACCCAAAATCTCTTGATTTAAAGCCACAAATTCAGTGCAACCGATTCAAATTTCGAAACGTATCGTTTGGAGCGCTAGCTGTGAATGCATACACGAAATTGAGCTCTAAATTAATAAGATTAAGATTCATTTTAGTTTGATGCAAATGTAATTCACCTCAGTTAGTGAGACCGTATTTTAAATTCGATCAATCTCAGAGTAAGTGTACGGGTCAGATAAGTTTGACGGACTTTACAATCCATAAACCTAATGAAACGTTCAGTGTTAGTCTAATCATAATATTTACCTGGGCGTCGCCTAGTATCCGGCGCACAAGCGCCATCAGGCCGCCGTGGCTGGCCCTATCATGCTATCCTCCCGAACCTCCCCTCATGGTGGCGAGCCCGAACGTCAAACTATCCTCTATATCGTTGAACTATTCCACTTAGATACAGTCTCCCCTTTTGTATCCTTATGACCCGAATGGAGGCAATCTGCAACAAAGAAAACTCGTATGAATTACTATTAAAGAACACATACCTATTTATGATATCGATCTACTATACCGGCTTGGACCATTTTTTTATATAAGAGAATGTATTGTTTTACTTTAGCGCGTGGATTATACAATATTAGCTCTCCAATGTACAAACATTAGGTATTAAGAGGATCTTCTAGTTGTAAATTTTCATACAAAAAGCGATAACGTTTTTCTTCCCGTAAATGTTGTCCAATTTTCATAATTTTTAGAAATGTTGCAGATACAATGAAGAACTGTGCTCGTACGTTTTAATTTTAAAGGACTATTGCTTATGTTAAAAGTTATTAGCGTCATAATATCCATATTTTTGACCTAAAAACTTCCTCGAGTATTTTAATTTTTTTAAATTTAACTAAACTAAAATACTAAAAAAATAAAACGTACGAGCCTAGATTAAGATGTACTGAACCTAATGAGACGAAAATTGTCTAATTTCGTAAACGTTTGGGGGGGTAAAAACGTTATCACCCGAAACAATATTTCAAGAATAAAATGTAGGCAGAAGGAGAAGGCAGCGAAGCGTTGTGAAACAGATAACATTATTGAAAATACCTACTCGCGTCGCGTTTTGTCACTAGACGATCCTCTTAAGTATAACAATTATTCCAAACGTGCAATAAACCGTGTAGGACTTTAAAAAAAAATCATGTAGGTAACTTGTAAATTCATCAAAATTTCATCGTTACTAGAGAAATTAATTTAAAACCACTAGAATAGAAGAAAGAAGTTTAATTAAAAACTGCTCGTTACGCCACTTTATTGGGTCAAGTACATCAGCCAAGAGGGCATCAATGCGCGATAAAATAGTTAAAGTTTTATTCTTCAAATTAAAACAAATTTTAATTAAGTATCTTTTACTGTGCCAATTGTACAAATGTTTTTTTAATTATTTTATAAGATTTTCAAAAACAAGGGCATTAGCTTTTATCCAGTATGTAAACGTTTAACACGCAGATGTATAATTAATTTTTAAAAAAACTAGGTGGTAAAAGGTACTATTTTGAATATATTCACAGGTCTATGTACAATAATTGATAAGAAAAATAAAAAATGATGGCACATGAAGCGCTTTAGTTTGGAAACTGGCAGCAAGTGTAGAGACGCATATTAAGTTGTATTTGGCATCGTATCAGACCGCTACATACCGCTAATATAACCTCGAAATTGAATTCGGGTTACATTGCTTGCCTATAGAATAATCGTATTGCAAGGCTTCAGGTAAAAGATTAGCGATGTATTTTATTCTCTACATAAAATATAGGTAATTTCCTTTTGATTTCATATTATCTGTTGTTTCAATAAAACAGACGCCTTTCCAGTCAATAAAATCTTGTTTTTATGGCGGTCGTACACACATTTATTTAAATTTCTGGGGAACAAAGCCGCTGTGGCGCTCAGTAGCAATAAAATGACTACAAAACACCATACAACGACCCGTAGTAAACATTCGAAAAACGATAAGCCCAGGGCAATATAAAATTACCGTCTAATTTCTCAACGAAAGAGAAACAGAAGAATATTGTATAAAGGTTTAGGGTACCATTTCATATTATGTATTTTATTGGCATACGTTTCAGGTGATTTCATAATGCAGATGGATGAACCACAGATAGGGACATACAAAGATAGAAGAAGCTTTAGAACGCTGCTCTCTAGTAATAAAAGAAGGTAGCGTAGAGTGGGGTGATGTTGAATCATTAGGAACATGTCACATCGCATTTAAAATACCTGATATGTATTATTTTTACATCATGAATGAAATTTGTGGTAGCATTTGAAACATTGCTTTCTTTTCGCCGTAAGTATTTAAGTGATTTACCGCTACATACATTATGGGGCTTATTTTCTTTTTAAATGTGTAATGAAAGCACTCGGAAAACCCTTTCAGGTTTCAGGGTTATCAAGCGGCCGTAGGCTGTCATTGCACACAAAAGGTCTTTACGTTTACGTGACACGGACGTCCTCCCACGAGCTGAGGTTCTCGCTCTGGAAATCAAAAATTCACCGACCGAAGCACAATGTCGTACGGCGTACCTAAATTCATTTTACTACATAGTACTGAATCTTATGGATTAAAAGGCTTTGTAAGGTTTGTTAGTTTTATCTACGAATTTAGCTACAAAGTTTCTTAAACTATTCCAAAGTAGGTACTGCATATATCCCTAGCTTACGAATGTAAAAATCTAAAACTAAAATATTGATTGATTGATTAAAATTCAATACGCAAAATATCGTACAAAACATTTTGTAAAGTAGCTCAGCTCTTTGTATTAATTGTGATTATTCAGGAAAATGTTTTAATAGAAGGTGTATAGTTTAAAGCAATACTTATATTTATTATCTTTATATTAGATCATCAAACACGTTTATCATACATTGATTGATACAAATTAAATACGCAAAAACCCGTGCAAAACATACTGGAAAGTGGGTCCTCGTATTAGAATAAAATAGAAGGTAACCTATTGCATAGAAAAACTTTCAGGTTTAATAACGAAGGTCTGATCGTCGCGGGCTCTTGCTCTTTATACGAGTATATAAATCGATACAGCTTTACATCGATGTACGAGTCTGTGCAAACGTTCTGGAGTTCTGCTTCATTTGCGTGTAACTAAAGACTAACTCAAATTAATTATAACTTATGCTGTGTAGAATTTGTAATACGTATAATATCATACTAGCTCCAGCTTCGAGTAACATTGTTAGACGGTGATCACGAGTATACCTACTCGGGGTAATACCTATCCTTGTAAGTCATTACTCATTAAACCTACCATTGTGTCTGTTGAATCACCATTGAGTTTGTTGTGGGTTTTTCTCAGCCCATGGTTGAACAGGTTGGCAGACCCGCCGTAGTTGAAAAAGTATCATTATATTTCAAAAGCTAATAATGCTAAGCTTATAATATAAATATATATCAAATCAATGAAGGCACCTATTTGAATAAGGAAATTCTTGTTTCTGAAGTTTCAGGTACCCTTGTTTCAGGTATGCAGATAGAGTTTAAAGGCGAAAACACACTATACGGACAAAAAAATTGTACCTATGTATTTATTTGCTACTAGCTGATGCCCGCGACTTCGTCCGCGTGGTTTATGTTTCTTTTTATTCCCGCGGGAATTCCTTAATTTTCCGGGATAAAAAGTAGCCTATTGACATCACTCTCCAGGTCCTCAACTATACCCATGCCAAAAATCACGTCGATCCGTTGCTCCGTTGCGGCGTGATTGAAGGACAAACCAACAAACCAATAAACCAATAAACAAACATACTTTCGCATTTATAATATTAGTATGACTTTTCAAACGGATGTCTTGTCCTGTCCTGCCTGTAATGAGCACCCTATAAGTAATTCCACGCAATTCTATATCTTTGATTAGGGCGATAGTTAAGAACATAATAATTTTGAGTGTCTCCTTGTAGATTACTTTTACTCGGCAAAAGAGTTCCTCAACGCTTAGGTTTATAATTATACACATTTTTGAATAAATCGATAGCGAGAAAGTATGCGTGTATTTTTTTAAGGTAATTCGCTTCTACTGTACCAAATTATATTTTTACCAAACGAATATCCATTTTACGTAGGTACTCTTCTATGTACCTACTACCACCGGTCACGGAAATAGTGGTAGGGATTTCTATTTTTCTCTACTGCAATACAGTTAACTATTCAGCCCACGGAATGATTGACGGGGCAATTACATTTTTTACCTGACGAGCGATTCGCTGACGCTGGACAATTTTCCATCCACTTGTGGTTCGAATTGTGAGTTGTGACCTCCATGCATAAAATACGACGATTTTCCTTCTTAACTGGCAACCATTTCTAAATCTTCTACTGAATAAATTACTTAGGTACCTAGAGTTTTAAGAAAAGGAACGTTTTTTAAACGTACCTACGTTACACATAACCGAAACGTTACACATAAAGGACGTTAACGAACGTTAGGAAGGTAACGTTATACATAAAGGAAACTAAATGATGCCCGCGGCTTCGTCCGCGTGGATTTTTTTTAATCCTGCAGGAACTTATCGATTTTCCAGAATGATGAATAGCCTATCGGCTATCCCATAGGTAGATGTATGAGATAGGATACAACCTATCTCAGTACCACGTTAAATTGTTTAAACGGGTGGACCCTGGATAGGTAACAGACAGCATGACCGACACAGTTTAGTATTTATAACAATAGTTTATGGATTTCGCATTTATAATTACTACACAACTTTTACTACTACTAATTTATACTATTACAATTATTAAATTAGTACACTTGCTTTATATTTACAAATATTAATTCATGGGTAAGCAATAATTTAGGGGCATAAATCTCTCAAAGAACTAATACACGAGCGATATTAATTTGTCGGTAATAAAGCCGTACCAAAAACCAATTACCTAAGTGTTCGCAAACATTAATCTTAAGAGTTAAGCATAAATCAAATGCGTAGCCACGATTCCGAAAGCCTGGCGCTTTTTCTACCGGCAATTTAATAAAAAAAGTAAATAGTCGAGGTCCTACGCGCGCTTTCGGAATTTTAATCAATTTTGCGGCTATTATTGGAGCGAGCCTTCGCAAATCTTATCACCTTAAGGAGACCGCTTATAGGGTCGTAAGATTCGCAAGGGCCACATGGGGTGCAACAGCCATTAGAGGCTGGAACCGCAATGCGAGTGACGTCAGCAACATCAGGGGCGCCAAATTATCAGTATTTCTTCGAAGAACCGATAGGTGTTAGGATACCTTATGTGTTTGAAAGACGGTCTCGTACCGGGAAACGGAATGTTGGAAAACCCCCCACTAGGTGGCCGTACGAACGCAAACTAGTAACGGGAAGCCGCTACTAAACATCTGCATCCATGCATGCATGATATCCATGCAGAAGAGTTTCGTTTAGCAGTGCACGTCGATCAGTTTAAGCTATGACGACGATGAAACTAATCTAGGAAACGGAGCGATATATTGTATGGAGATTGGAGACCCCTGCATTGAATCCTCAGTCGTTGAAACTTGGCAGTGTTGTAGATTTTTTGGATATTTATAAAATACCTTTTAAAACTCATGATACTTTATCATACTGTAAAGTTTCGTCGCCTGAGGAAGTACTGTTGAGGTCCAATAGCTTCCTTTCCTAAACTAAACGATGCGGCTGCATTGGGCACACGCATTTTTACCACAGTTTTTACGTCTTGCGGTTCTCTACGCCTCTTGCTCGGGTCGTCTCACGGTATGCGATCTTCTTTAGAGTGTTTCCCTTGACTTTATTCGTCAGGATAACAGCCCCAAATTAAATAAGGTGGGCTCACTCAGGTGATTTACATAACAGCCCGCTTACATTACGCGGAGCACGTTCGAGTGATCTATGCCGTAAAACAAAATTGGGCATTTGGGCGTTGTTATGCCGGAAACTCGACATCAAATCGACACTGCTTTTTATCTACAAATAGGTATTTCTAACCAACAAAATTACTTAGAATATTATTAAAGCTGTATTAATTTTTAACACAATAACTGGCACTTTTGTGAATGGTTTCTGACAGGTATAAAGTTAAAAGTATCACAACTTAATTATCATCAACATCAACACACGTTGTCGTTCATCATTACAAGAATCACACTAATATTATAATTAATACAAAAGCGTGTTTGTTGGTTTGTCCTTCAATCACGCCACAACAGAGCAACGGATGTGAATTTTTACATGGGTGTAGATAGTTGAGTACCTGGAGAGTGACTTAATCTACTTTTTATCCCGGAAAGTTAGGGAGTTCCCATGGGAATTTTAAAAAACTTATTCCACGCGGACGAAGTCACGGGCATCAGCTAGTTATACAATAATTGAAAGAGACAGTGCAATGTAAATGTCCCATTATTACAGACACTATTATTACATTTTGTTTTATTTTTAAAATAAAAAGTACTTGACCGAGTTTGATACCAAATCAATTCTTGACTACGTACATGTTTTCCAAGAGTTGTCAGTACAACACAGGACAACACACAACATACACAGTTTGTGTATGTTCTTGTGCAGTGATGACGTGGCACTCCACACAAAAAGAGCAAACCGCCCTCAACTTTCCTGACATATATTTTAAGAGCTCCTTTTATGCAAATCCAACACGTATACAGCGTTCATCAAAGCGATTGCGGTATCATTAAAAATCAGGTCACATTTTCCTAAATTTGCATAAAAAAGTTCCTCGGGTAGGTAGACGTACGAGTTGCTCCGGTTACGTTGAACCCATTTTTGACTTGATAGGTGACTTCTCAAAAGTACCTACTGAATAATTTTGTTCAGAATCCACAATGCTCGTGAAAGATTCGTCAGTAAATTTTTTTTAATTTCCGAAATTTTGTATTTCAGAAGAGCGGGCGTTTGAAGACTAGAAGGACAGCCAATATGCGCGAATTATACCATAAGGACCTGGCATGACAAAACGTCCGCGCGAAAAATTAACGCTTCGAAGGAGAAACATGTTTTGTTCTGTCGTGCTAGTCTGTGCAGCTCCATACAAAAGTGAATTACGTGCACCTTCCGATTGTAGTCCGTCTAGGTGTGGTTTCACTAGATTACTTTATGAAGAATCTACATAAGGTTCCTGAAGCTAGTAGGTACTTAGTTCAATTTTGTATTTAGGTATAGGGATAGTTTATGTACCTACCTACATCATTAATAACTAATAATATGCATGCACTGGTAGTAAGCATATTTTAATTAAGCTATACAGTATTCAAGGTGCCAACAGCGAGCTAGCAACTTTGTAAGTTATAACATGTGTGTTGGAGAAACTTTTCAACCAACCAACTTTATCCGCCTTTCAGGCTGTTAGGGAACTAATTTTTAATCATAGCAGTTTTCACAACTTTTACTCACTTAACAGACCGAAGTGAAGAAATTTGAAAGCAGGCGCCGTCTAAGCTCTTTAGCTGCTGAAAATTGCCCTGCCCAGACTTTCTAGATATTATAAAACAGTTAACAAGTTTTTTGTGCCCACATCACATGGATAAAGGTATAAAAACACTTTCAAAGTTGAGAAGCAACACAATTTGTTTATTGTTCTCATCGTTGATAAATTACAGCTTTAGGTTTAACTAGCTGATAAACGCGGGAACTCCTTAATTTACCGGGATAAAAAGAAACCTATGTCACTATCCAGGTCCTTAACTATACCCATGCCAAAAATCACGTCGATCCGTTGCTCCGTTGCGGCGTGATTGAAGGTCAAACCAACAAACCAACAAACAAACACACTTTCGGATTTATAATATTATTAGTAATTAGTATGATAGTATATAGTATAGTATAGTATATAGTATAAATAATATAGTATATAGTATATGATGTAAAGCGGCTCATACTAATAATTCAATTATACATAAAAGTAAATACGCCAATTTGTCATTGTCAAAGATATATCATCTTGATTAAAATCGATCGATCGAAGACCCTTTATTACTCAGTACTTTTTATGAATATTCAGTCAAGGGAATTAATCACAGACATACAAACCAGAAGGAATTAATTGTATACACACATAGTTACACGTCATGTAAGATAAATTTTTCATAATAAAACACGTTTTTTTTGTCTTTGACCACAACATTTTAGAAATCTGAAAGATAAAAAGAATTTCTCCCAAGTATACGTAAATTGCAAGAGTTAAAAGTAGACATATTTTAAAACAGACATATTATTTTCACCTATTAGAAAAAAAAACTGTGAATCGCCTCCAACTTCCATTATATTAGCCCACTTCCCAAATGCAGAGAAATCTTTTTTTAATGTTTTGACAAGACCAGCGATTATTTCGCCTGAGGCTACCAGTATGATCAAAGCTTTGTACGTTTATAGCGAATAAGGATACCCTTTTTGCTCTCTTTACTGCCAGATAAATTGCTTAGGTACCTACTTACTTGGGTATGGGTTCTTATTTAGAAACGCGATATTATTTTAATCAACCAATTAAACCGCTGGCAGATTATATGCAAGTAGTAGATAGCTAAATTTGAAAATTGCAACCTAGGCCATATAACAATGTAGTCTGTGCCTAGGCCTTTTCGATTTTCGCAAATGATTCTATGTCTACGAACATTAACCAACACAACGATACAAGCAACATGTATCACATAAGAGCGATTGGAAAATGATAAGTAGGTACATTAAGTTCGTCTGCTTTATTTTTTTTTTTTATTGTGAGATAGGCTTGCGCTTGACGACACTCATGCAGCTTAGTGCAAAGCAATGATGAGGTCTAGGTTGGAGCGCGCTTGCCTAGAAGATGCCTATTCACTCTTGCCTTGAAGGTACCTAAGTTCTACGTGGCAGGAAACACGTGCGCTGGGAGGGTGTTCCACACTCTAGCGGTTCGGATCAGAAACGCCGAAACGTTTCGTGCGGGCAGATTGGACCTCAACCACATAAGGATGCCAACTCTGACGGTTTCTTGCTGTTCTGTGGTAGAACGGAGAAGGAGGAACAAGATTGTGAAGTTCCTGAGCACACTCTCCATGGTCTATGCGGTAAAAACCGATAAACAGGCGACTGTTGTAGACTGAGCAATTTCGCCTGCGTAAGTGATTGATCGCCAATTATCCTTCGGGCCCGGCGATCTATCGAGTCTAATGTGTCGAGTTGGTACTTGGCGGATCCGTCCCAAAGGTGGCAGCAATACTCCATGCCAGATCGGACTTGTGCCTGATAGAGAACGAGGCGCTGTTTTGGCGTGAAGTATCGCTTCACCTTGTTCAGGATGTCAAGTTTTTTGGCAGCTGTTTTGGTCTTTGACTCGATACATTTCCCGAAATTGAGGTTGGGAGAGATGTCGATTCCCAAGAGCTCAATGTGATCACTATCGGTACGGATATACCCTGGAAAGTAGGAGCCAAGGTGAAAAGGCTCCTCTTAGCGGTGAATAAACACCGCTTTATACCATAACAAAGGTTCATTGTTTCTCAATAATTGTATACAGAACATGTGCATATTGAGAATATTAATATCTTTACATACAGTACATAATATTATCCACCCATTAACCACGTAGTGTACGTGCGGTAGTACAAACAATGTTCTAGTATCTTAAATAAGCATGTATGTCTTATCGATTAGCGGATTGGGACATAGAATTGCAAATTGTGTTTATGATAGGACGCAACCGCAAATGGATGAAATTGCATTTAGAAGTCTTCCCCAGATAGATTTAGCTATCATTTCAGAGCTTAAATTACCTGATTTCGTTATGACGAGCAAGCAGTTTGGCGTGGTACATGCTAGATTGTAATTTAGCTATTTCCTAAATTAGTTAAGTACCTACTTGTATGCGATGAAATTAATTTTCATCTTATACAAGTTATTATAAGTTTTGAGCGGATCAAGCGAATTTTTTTCTTCATTAGGATTAGGTGCCTGGGGTCTTGGGGTTGATCTCTATCCAATAGAATACATTTCTACTTGGTGCTTGGTTAGTTAGCTACACAACAGACTATACATAAGTACAAAGCACATAATATACAATTTGATTGTAACGGTTTTAATAATGAAAACGTTATCAGCCACAAGTAATAAAACAACCCCCATTTACGACCCGTGAGGTTTAATAGAATTTAAAATTTTTACGACTCAAAGGTAAATTTGAACAAGTTATTTTGTAGCCTGATAATTTCGACGCCAATTCTAACTTTCATTGAGCAACATGGACTTAATTAAAACTCCCTATACGTATACCATTTGGGCAGTAAAAGGACATATGGGCATTATAATACAAAATTGAAATGATTCGTATACAGAGCATTAAAGTTCTTATTATAAAATTATTTTTGCAAAACAAACAACACCCTTGCTACCAGTAATGGTGTGATAACTGATAGACAAATAATTAACTAATGCATTTATATTGTTATCAAAGATTTCATCCAACGGAATAAGAAGAAGAGGATCGACATGATTTTTTTGTTGTATATAGTCGAAGACCTGAAGGGTGACATAGGCTATTTTGTATCCCGAAAAATTGAAGAGTTCCCTCAGATTTTTTTAACGTCGAAGCAAGTCCACGTAGATTAAGCCTCGAGCATCATCAAGTAATAATATAAGAAGAAATAATAATTTTCGAAAACAAGTTCTTAAAAAATAACACATAAGCTACACTTAGTTGAGTTAAATGAGCTGTAGATGATGTTAGTAAAGGCGGAGTATAAAACAACATTTAAGGAGATACGCGGTTAAAGTTTGTGCTCAGAGTACTGTCGGCACGAATTATATTGCTATTCTGAAACTTTGTTTCGCTTACGTAGGTGGAAACGTGACTTCGTAACTGTTACTTTATTGGATAAAATAAAGCTTATTAAATATGGTAGAACTGACATTTTCTATGTATTTGTTGTATAAGTTTAGAATAGAACGTAACGGAATATCTAACTTCATTGCACACGCTAAAAAACAGACAGCATACGAGGGATAAAAATATTGTTCGAAGAATACAAAGACGGTCTTATTATTGCTAAGGAAATCTCTTACAGATAACCTTCGGAGAAAAGGTGTTTTTTTTATTCATTTTTGGCGTACGCTTGACCACAATCACACCTGATGGGAAGTGATGATGCGGCATGGGACGCGCATGCCTAGAAGATGCCTATTCATTCTTGATTTAAAGATACCCGGATTGTCTGCAAGATGTTGTTTAATATTGTGTATGTATATATAACGAACGGCTGATACATATAGCTTCTCGTATGTTATAATATGTTATAACTGGTCAGTTACGGGTAATCGTGTGATGAAATGACGAAATATTACGTGGTAGTCTAGAAGCAAGTTCAATTCTAGGTGGCAGAAGTAATTTGGAAAGCAAACGCATAGATTTTATCTCACTGGTTTATTACTAAATGTGATCGTGGACGTAGAAATGATACCAATAAGTACAATGCTCAGAGTAAGAATTAGTAAGTAGGTACAATGTATTGAGATTTGAGACCTAAGTTAATAATATTTTGTAAAGTTATATTTCAAGGACTAAAAGAACATAGTTCAGAACAGTACCGTCAGCACAAATTGTGTTCCTATACCAGAACTTTGTTTCGCATATCTACACACATATCTCGTTAACTAGGTGGGAACGTGACTTCGTAGCAGTATAACATGACACATCAGTCGTTTCGGTTAATGCGCACAGAATAAATTATTGCAATGTGACGATCTCATGAATACACGTGTGTGTATTGAGTATTCTTATATTGTGTAGGTATATTTTATGCTCATCATTAAATACACGGTATAGTGTGCATTTTTGTCTTCGATAATTGGCTCGATCTCTAAATCTACCTTGACCTGCATCAGCCATTTTCAAATCATAAGTTGCCTTCTATTGGTTATAAAAATAAAATAAAAATCGATACTAATATTATATATATGAAAGTGTGTCTGTCTGTCTGTCTGCTACGCTTTCACGGCCCATCTGTTCAACCGGTTTTGCTGAAATTTGGTACTGGGATAGGTTGTATCCCGGGGAAGGACATAGGCTTTTTATCTCGCAAAATTAATATAGTTCCTGCGGGAATCGAAAAAACTTAGTCCACGCGGACGAAGTCGCGGGCATCATCTAGTTACTTATAAATGTAATGGATAAACACTTACCTTACCTCCGTGTCCGAAATGATCTAACATAAAGTTATCACCTTACTAATTCAAGTAACAAGAACTATTTCATCCTTATACATTTTCAGGGGATTCAAAAATCATAAGCCTATATTTTAGTGGCATTTCATACCGCGTCGGCAATGTAGGGTTGTTAGCCTCTCAGTTCATAAATCACAAAGCAATCCACCAGCTATCCGATGCCATCTGGTTAGCAACGTCATTTGTCAAGCTTCGCATTTCCAAGGAGTTGAATAAGGTTGAATAAGTTATAACCATGGTGTACTGCGTTCGCTAAAACCACCTTCTGTTAGGTATCTAAGTATTTAAATTAGAAATTTGTATAAACTACATTTCATACTTTTTTTATCCACTACAAGTTAGCCCCTGCGATCTCACCTGATGGTAAGTGATGATGCAGTCTAAGATGGTAGCGGGCTAACCTGTTCGGTTTCTACACGGCATCGTACCGGAACGCTAAATCGCTTGGCGGCACGTCTTTGCCGGTTGGGTGGTAACTAGCCACGGCCGAAGCCTCCCACCAGGCCAGGGAAAATTCAGAAATTATAAATTCCCAAATTGACCCTGCCGGGATTGAACCCGGCATGAAACCATAAAAATTGAAAGTGTGTCTGTTTGTCTGCTACGCTTTAACGGTTCATCTGCTCAACCAGTTTTGACGAAATTTGGCAAAGAGACACGTAGCATCCCGGGGAAGGACATAGACTTACATTTCATCCCGGAAAATCAAAGAGTTTCCATGGAATTCATCAAAAACCGAAATGAACGCGGACGTTCACTAGATGCAGATGAATTATTCATAATATTATCTGGCACTTATAAATATTATAAGATTGAAATTGGGCTCTAGAGATATCAGTAATTTCAAGCACATTTTTGCTAAGTATATAATTTACTTAAAGTTCTAAACTTTACTAAGTATATTATCATAAAAATGAAATTTTGTATAAAAAAAAAATAGTTACATCCTGTAGTGGCGATGACCTAACGATTCTCGTCACAGAGTAACTGTATTGACCAATATCGGTAATGGATTGTAAAATTTTCGACGGCACAAAGTGCTATGAAAATTGGTTTGTTTAAGCAATTTAGTAAATTAATTTTTGACTTCATCGACGGTCAATTTATATGTTTACTTAGGTACGTACGGCTACGGTATTTGGATTAGGAATCAGCTAGTTATAAAAATAATTCGATTAATTAAATAGGTATATTTTTCGTCTTATCACGAGCAGCTATTTTTTCAAAACACTGTTTACAAGAACCTGTCAATTTTACGGACACGGTACGGGTTAGCATTAATCAGAATAAATTTTAGGCTGTGATCAGGTCAATAAAAAACAATTTTGTTTAAGTAATAATTTTTAGGACATTATTTCTATAGACAGACAATTATACTAGTAAGTATTTTTTCTTTATTAGACGTTTGTAAGTGACGTTTGTTTTTCCTATTAGAACTGTTTTTTTCCTGTGGCATCTTCGCTGGTGTCTGTGTTTTGTATGCTATTTTAATTATAAGTATTTTGTAAACTGTTTGGGCCTCAATAAATAAAATACAATAAATTTATCATTGCTTATTAATTATTCTTTATGCATAAATTATGGCTGTGGATTAACTGATTATGGTTTTAAATTTATGTGAATTACTTTTATTAGTTTCAACTCAGAAACATGTTTGGTCAAATTTTGTCTTTGTCATCTTAATTAAATGCAATGTTTCCAGCAATATTAAAAATATTTATTTATCACTGGTTCGGTCTGTGCAAGGTCTAACATAAGTCTACTCTTATAGATCTCGTGCTAATTAAACTCATTATTGTGACCAAGTTCAGTGCAAAGGAGTCAATTACTTTGTGTCAGTGAAATAACACGGGAGAAACGCGCGCCTAAGGGACTGTGTGCACTTATTCGGCTCCATTCGTGTTTCACTGGACGATTTATGTTACACTTACACAGTTCCACTTCTATCAGCCGCGTACAGCATAACGACACAAAATAGACATACACAGAAGGTCGGCTCTAAACAAGCTTGCTTGATAGTCACGTTCATTTGACTCAAACAAATTCAATGCTACTCTCAAAGCTAGAGAAAATGGTACGATCGCAACTTCAAGGGACTCAGAAAATGTAAGGAAAGCGTATGCATCACAAAAGAAAGCACCAATTTTGTATGAACAAAACCTGAATCGAACTGTATAAGTGCAGTTAGTCCCTAAAACTTGGAGTTCCTGATACAAACCGTCAGCACGAGCTGTGTCGCTGTTCTGGAACTTTGTTCCGCTCTAGCGCTTTCACTAACTAGGTGGTCATGTGACATTTCACATTAAACTAAATTAATACTAAAATATCACCTTAAAAAGCTTACGCTAAAAATCAGCTATGTCATTATTACAAAAGTCTAATGTCAAAACTCCAAGTCCGAATCCTGACTCGTCCACAGGAAGTTTTGTTACTATATGGAAAGAAATATAAACAGTTAATTGGATTTTGTGGGCGTTTGCAATCAGCTTTATTCAAACATCTCTGTGGTAGCAATAAGGAAAGGCAACTAGGCCACTGGAGCTCTACGTTGTTGTACTTAATACGGAGGCTTAAATTCAAGTATTTATGATGCTGTACAACAGCCACGCTTAACATAGCTGCTGTTAAAGTAGCTTTTATTATTAAGTTCTTAGAAAGTCCGAAGGTCGATCGTGGGAATGAGCATTACTTACATAAAAAAATTCCACAACCTATTTTAAACTTGCCTTTACACAAGTTTAAGAGATCCATTAAAAGTATGCTCCTGAAAAAAGCTTATTTTACTGTTGAAGTGGATTTGACTCGCTCCAGCAATGCTTAGGACCGCGGTTACTTTTGTATTTACACATTGATGTAATTTTTTTTTTTTTTTTTTCTTTATTTATTTATTTTATATATTGATGTAATTGTAAATTTTATTCAAAAGGGCAACCACCGAGTTTCTTGCTGGTTCTTTTTGGTAGGAACGGCATTCCGAACCAGTGGTAGATTCACTCGACGATGCAAAAGCGCTTGTCAAAGCCTACTTTAGTAAAAAAAGATTTTGAGTTTGAGTTCTATGAAGCTTGTTCTACAGATATGCTAAGGAATTTGAACGAGATTATTATTTATATTGATTTTTACTTATAGTCCGAAACTTAGTCCGCGAGGATTTAGGTTTTTTTTAATTCCCGTGGAACATTAAAAAACCAACGAACTTGATTTTCCAGCCAACATAATATTCTTTCCGGAATGCAACCAAACTGTACCAAAATTTGTCTTGTACCTTCTTAATTGGTTAAACAGATACCTATAGTGAAATCGTAGCAGATATACAGACAGACAGACACACTTTCGCATTTTTAAAACTTTTAAAGACCAATTTTGCCGTTGCTTTGTTAAACACCTACCGAGTTTCATAATAAACAAACAAATTTAATTAAGTTTCCAAGTATCGTAAATTGATTCAAGTAGGCAGGTACTTTGAACTGATAGGTTCACCTAATATTATATAAGCTACAATACACAATGAACAAAATTGTATGTATCTAATCGTTTCGTGGTTAGTGTTAAATTAAAATAATTAATTAACTTATTATTTTGTTAAGTGTAAGGGACCGGCGACCGCCGCTCGCAACTTCTACTCGAACCGCAAATATAAATTTGCCGGTATATTGCTATCCCTATTTGGCTGAAGACACATGATCGCGTGCAAGCGCGATAGCAATATGAGCGTACAGAATTTGTTATACATTTAGTCTTGTTCCGTGAATACCAAAAATGATGAATGAAAAATTGTTGTGTTTTTAACTTCGTGTTGTTATTCTGTAACTTGACAATATAGGCTATGTTCCTGATCAATTAGTACGTGAGATATCGTTGGTTTTAATATAAAACAAATAAGGAGAAAACATGTCCTTTATGTCGCAAAAACATGCAAAACGCAATGTGCTTACATTTAATTTTGGGAAAGTATTTTGGAAAAATAATTATCCAGGGACCTAGATAAATACAAGTTCAATCTTAATAATCGCATAATATGGAGGAAATATGCTCGAATTACTAATTATTTTGGTATTACGTTTGTATGAGCAATTAGCCCTCCGCTGGCGCCTATACGACCAGCCCGGCGGCTCCATTCGAACACTTTGTGTATTTCGAAACCTTTAATTAAGTACTGTAAAATGAAATCAAAATTAGTTTGTTTTTACTTTATTATACTGCAAATTAAACGTCGCGCGTCGATGGAATTTTAAACAAAGACTGCTCGATCAATTTCCATCAACAATAATTAACTTCATCGTTTAAAATGAAATGGGGAAAATGGATCAAATTTCGTTATAAAAATCATAAAATAAGTATCCATTTACGTTGCACATGTTTGGAACAATTAAAAAGCCGAATCAATCATAATACACGACATACTGTATTGGTCAATATTTTACATTTCGCATCCGAAGCGCCTTGGAAACGTCGGGCTTGACAAATGGCATCGCTAACCAGGTGGCATCGGATAGGTATGACATCTGAAATGGATTGCTTTTTGATATTATGAACTGGTAGATTAACAGACCCCAGTCCTGAAATGTCAGCTTTGACATCCTCACTGTAAAATTATGATTGTTCGTATCAAGTAACACCTGAGTTCTTGGGAAATCAACGATAAGGAAGTGAAGTATACTAAACAAGTAAAGTAGTTAATATACTACAGTTTACCGGTACTATTGTCATAAAACATAACATAATATTTTCTTAGATATAAAAATAAATTGCTGTTCTTAGATATAAAAATAAATTGTTGTGAATCCTGGGATGGTTTTTATTCACAAATTAATTATTGGACCCGGTAGGAAGCGCTGCAATCGAGTTCTAGGTTCAAGGCAAGACAACGTCTGCCAGGCCCATAAACAGATCAAATAATTACACTTCTACTAGGAGTCTGAAACCCTCGTGTAATGAGATGAAATTCCTAGAAGGCGATGGGAATAAATCCTCAAAAGGTCTTAGCTTAGAAGACAGAGTTGAATCTCAAATTCACTCACTTTGCGGAGCACTGTCTTCAAGCTAGACTTCAGGGGACATAACATATGATTTGTATGGAAAAGCAACCCAATTTCACTATAATAGGCAATCGTGATTGGGAGCTTTCTTCCTATTTATTTTTACTACTTTATCCCACATATATCGGAGTATATAGAATAGATGAATCGACGAATAAAGTAATAAACGAAGTCATGATAGACACAAATTCAATCTCACAATAAAGGTGACCGCACATCCACTGTAATAGACACTCGGGCCGCTAGAACCTGCACCTCCTTCTTATTTTTTGGTACATACTTAAAACGCGAATGACACTATGATACAAATCGAAGCGCTACTTTGTCTCAGCAGTTGCCCTAAGGTAAAAAACGTGATCGTTAATAACGTGATGACGCTGACAACTGCTAACGAATTCCTCAATTTTTTATCCCGTTGAAAATCCCGACTAACGAGTATGTTACCCAAGACAATTGACTTTTTAGTACTGAAAATAAATATCACATGCGGCTCTTTTAGTAGGTTAGCGATCAGTTTTAACGCGTGTCCTGGATGTTCGGATATCGAGCCCTAACTTTTACCATAAGCCATCAGAATTATCCGAACTCCTGAGAACATTTAATAAAGCTTTCCCTCCAAACCTCGTGCGCTGATTGGATTAATAAATTTAAAGTTGTTCCGTGGCTTTGCAACTTTAATGAATATTGGCAGGAGGTAATATTAATTGAACAGCATCTTACAATCTTTGTAAAACACTACTGAGAACGGGTGTTATATAATCCTGAGATGTGGCTGGATTAAAACTCATTACCTACATGGGTAGATAATGAGTTTTAATCTAGCCACCTCTTAGGAAATACAGGTATAACGAAATACTTGAGAACCAAGATTTAAGAAAACTTTAGTAGAAATCGTCACAATAAGTACCTATTATACCTAAAATACCTTTAAGTTATGATACTATAACATACTGTTAGTTTCGCCGTCTGAGGAATTACTGTTGGGGTCCACTAACTTCCTTTTCTAGACTACTATTATTATTTTTCAGATTTGGTAGAAAAAGTGATCAGAATGAAATAAAACTTACGCGTAAGAACGTTTTTTTAATATTAAAATTATATTACACAAACATAGGTAACATACTTTCCTACCTTGCAAACCTAATAAAATACACACTACAGCCCATTAATGTCCCACTGCTGGGCACAGACCCACCACGCTGCTCCAATGCAGGTTGGCTTTAAGGACTATTATCATGTTAGCGATAATAACCGGGACCGACGGCTTAATGTGCTTTTCGAGGCACGGGGGTGAAACACCGCCAACTTCCTAACTCCGGGCTAGTACCTACTGAGAATTTCTAGTCCAAAAACCCAATACTCAATTATGGCCCGACCCGGGACTCGAACCCGGGACCTCGTCGGCCGCAGTCGAACATGCCAACCACTAGACCAACGAGGCAGTCAATATAATACCCAACCGTACTAAAAAAATATACACGTAATTTTCCTTTTAATATCCCGTTGCAACAAAGACAGAATAGCACTGTCAATGGAGAAGTTTTTCAGTTTGGTCTTCAGACTGTGAGTAGTGTTACGAATTTCCGTGAAGTCAAATTTATTTTGAAGTAGTTTCAAAAGCTTTAGAGGCTGACTGTCCGGGCTTTGGGCCGAGGCTCTGCAGTTGACAGACTCTCGAGACACTTTGTGTCTACTCCTCGATGTAGACTGCACTTCGAATAAATTTCGGTCAAGGATTTGAAGTTAAATTTAATTAATATTAAATTATTTACAAGAGTTATGGGAGGGACTACCAAAGCAAAATGATGCCCGCGAATTTGTCCGCGTAGATTGAGGTTTGCCTGTTTGCGTGGTTAGTTACCACCCTACCGGCAAAGACGTGCCGCCAAGCGATTTAGCGTTCCGGTACGATGCCGTGTAGAAACCGAATAGGGGTACGGGTTTAATATAACTGTCATGCCCCTAACAGGTTAGCCCGCTACCATCTTAGACTGCATCTTCACTTTCCATCAGGTGAGATCGCAGTCAAGGGCTAACATGTAGTGGATAGCAAAAAAAAAACAAAGGTTTGTAATTTTCGGGACAAAATGTAGCCTACATGAAGTATTCAAGGAATCTCCATCCCGAATCGCTGCCAAATCGATTTATCGAAGGAGTCACAAACATCCAATAATCAATCTTGTTTAATATTAATCTGTTCTAGATTTCTGTAAGCAAATTAATAAACCCGTTTACACGTTTTGTACCGAAAAGTGCGTTAGTAGCGCTGCGTAGCGTGTGCATAGCGCGTGCGTAGCGCGTGAGTAGCGCGTGCGTAGCGTGTGCGTAGCGTGTGCGTAACATGTGCGTAGCGTGTGCGTCTGTGCTATTCTAGTGGATTCAGTTTCACAAGAGAATTGTAAAACGAGTAAAAATCTAAAGCAGTTGAAATCGTTTTGAAATCCAAATCCTATTAAAACTCGCAACCGAACTAAACGGATTCGAAGCTGTTCTGTATCAATCGGGTACTAAGCTTGCTACGTTTGGAGTGCAGCAATTCTGTGCAGATACAAACCCAGTCTCGAGTATCCATTAGTTGCAGAGGCTGTTGGCTACGAAACCTTTTGTAATCTTAAATAGTATAAAAGAAAAAGGTGACTGACTGATTGACTGACAGACTGATCTACCAACGCACAGCTCAAACCACAGGACGGATTAGGCTGAAATTTGGCACACAGTACGCCTTCATGACGTAGGTATACGCTAAGAAAGGTTTGGTGAGCGAAACTGCGGGCAAAAGCTTGTTTCAAGATAAACTCTGCTCTCTTATTAAAAAATAATATTATATTCAGGAATAATATCCAGTCTGATTTCGAACCCGCAAAGCCAAAAGAAGCGTATACAAATAATGCAAACTCAGCGGCCTACTTTTTGGATGATGCTTCAGTAATTGAGGTGAATTAAAGCAGACGATGTCCGAAATATAATCTTGAGGTAAAATAGTGTCCCACTGTTATATACCCATAGATATATTTATCATAATTTAAAATCTGTAAATATTTGTCTATATTTTTTCAAAAACCTTGGTACGTAATGATCTACTTTTGATCATTAAGTACTCGTAAGATTTGCAAATGCGAAATGCAGAACGATAAACATTCTCACGCGATTCAAATAAATCAAATCCCATTAAAATTCGCAACCAAACCAAACGGGTTCAAAGCTGTCCTATACTTAAAGTTCCAATAGATACCTAACTACTTGGCTGCAATTCGTTTGAAGTGCACCATTTCTGTTCAGATACAAACAGTCTCGAGTATCCGTCAGCTACAGAGAGCTCCGGGCCGCTAGCCACCAAACATATTGAAACTTCTAAATAAATTCTACTTTGCTTGCAACATTTGAAACAACACTCCCTTAGTGCAGACTAGATAAATAAACTTTTCCAGTTTAACTTACCTAGCGCTTAATTACTGAGCGCGCTAAAATTGTAGTTTTATTTGCTTTACATAATTTACTTTGACGACCTCCCTGGCGCAGTGTTGAGCGCTGTTGCCTTAACGTGCAGAGGTCCCGGGTTCGATTCCCGGCAGGGTCAATTTGGGAATTTATAATTTCTGAATTTTCTCTGGTCTGGTCTGGTGGGAGGCTTCAGCCGTGGCTAGTTACCACCCTACTGGCAAAGACGTACCGCCAAGTGATTTAGCGTTCCGGTACGATGCCGTGTAGAAACCGACTAATAGGGGTTTAATATAACTACCATACCCCTAACAGGTTAGTCCGCTACCATATTAGACTGCATCATCACTTACCATCAGGTGATATCGCAGTCAAGGGCTAACTTGTAGTGGAATAAAAAAAAATTGCAGCCTACTTCCACCTAAACTATTGTGTGATATAGTGAACCTTGGCCAACTTGCGCAAGGCCATTATATGTGTTAGTTCTATATCCGTCTTTTTCATGTCAACCCCGGAATAAACTTATAACTTAAGGGTGACATCATCAAAAAAACTTAAATAAATCAGTTTAGGCATTGTTCTGCAAGTCGGCATTACAATGAGAAACAATCATACTAATATTATAAATGCGAAAGTGTTTGTTTGTTGGTTTGTCCATCAATCACGTCGTAACAGAGATCGACGACCAATGCAACAGGATCGACGTGATTTTTGGCATGGGTATAGTGGAGAGTGACATATACTTTTTATCCCATCAGATTAAGGAGTTCCCGTGGGAATTAAAAAAACTTATTCCACGCGGATGAAGTCCCGGGCATCACCTACTAAGCTAGTAATCTAAAAATCAAAAGTTTTCAAGATAAGTAGTTTGCATTCATACTTCCTAGCCGATATATTTTCCTTGAATATCTTCCATTTATCTACTAGTGTCTAGCATCTATCAAGAACAGATCCACGTTCCGAACCTATTGAAACTACTTTAAAATAAATCCTCTCTAATCCGTGAAATACAGCACAAGACGTACACATTCCTATATTCTGGCCCCATAAAATTTTTTTTTTACTTACATATATTACAATATAATATGATGGACTATATAAAAAATAGATGGCTAAGCTGAAATTTACACATGAATCATTATTTTTAGATCTTTATTAAATTTTTAGGATCGTAGCCGTAGGAATTCATAATTTATGTAGGTGGTTAGGTACCAGGTGTATACTGTCTTCATACTTATTAAAGAAGAAATCATACTAATATTAAAAATGCGAAAGGGTATTTGTTTGTTGGTTTGTCCTTCAATCACGCTGCAACGGATCCACGTGATTTTTTGGATGGACATAGTCGAGGACCTGGAGAGTGACATATGCTACTTTTTATCACGGACAATTATGGAGTTGCCGCGGAAATAAAAAAAACTTTAAACCACGCGGATGAAGTCGCGGGAAGTGAAACTTCGATTAAGCACTCCTTTTTAGGGTTCCGTACCCAAAGGGTAAAAACGGGACCCTATTACTAAGACTCCGCTGTCTGTCTGTCTGTCTCCAGGCTGTATCTCATAAACCGTGATAGCTAGAAAGCTGAAATTTTCACAAAATATGATGTATTTCCGTTGCCGCTATAACAACAAATACTAAAAATTAAAAAAATATATATATTAAGGGGGGTCCCCATACAATAAACGTGTTTTTTTCGTATTTTTTTGCTCAATATTAAAAACGGTAACAAGTAGACGGTTCAAATTTTCACAGAATATTAACTTGTATATTACCTTTCAAAATAAATAATTAAATATCAATAAAGTAAATATTAAAGGGGGGCTCCCATACAACAAACGTAATTTTTAAGCAATTTTTTTTAATAAGTCATAAATCGTAAAACTTACTACAGGTTTGTACGGAACCCTCGGTGCGCGAGTCCGACTCGCACTTGGCCGGTTTTTTTTAAATAAGGTTAGGTTAAAATCATCCTTAATTGCAAAATGGCGTCCACAATGATTGTAGTAGTCGCATCGCATTGTTTGAATTAATCGTACTGATGTTAAAACAATGCCGGTTCGTTTCAAGTTGCTTGAAGTGTTCTCTGTGGAGTTATTGTGAACTGAACTCGAAAAGTTAATTGCATATGCAAATTGAGTCAATGCTGGGTACACTGTGTGGACGTGACCTGAAACTACTTGACTTCGCGGGAGTATCATAGTTTTGTACACAGATCCCGATCACGAGTTTTGTGTCGTGAACTAGTCGTCTACACATACTTAAATACCTAAGTTTCAATAGAGTCCTCCCGACCGAATTTCGGCCACGGCGGCCTATCTCCAGAGAGATTAGCCATCTGCGCGGGAGATATTATAGTGAACAAGTGTGTGCGCGCATACACAGGTGCACTCTCTGTTCCTTTACTCTCATAGCCCGATGGGACGGAAAATCCTACACGACCGGAAAGAGATCAGGCGCAGGACCGACGGCTTAACGTGCT
Source organism: Erebia ligea (assembly GCA_917051295.2). Classification (NCBI taxonomy): domain Eukaryota; kingdom Metazoa; phylum Arthropoda; class Insecta; order Lepidoptera; family Nymphalidae; genus Erebia; species Erebia ligea. Next base: position 7,557,153 of record OU785233.1, on the reverse strand, counting down.
CTCCGAGGCACGGGGGTGAAACACCGCCAACTTCCTAACTCCGGGCTAGTACTGAGAATTTCTTGTCAAAAAACCCAATAAGTAGTTGTTATGGCCCGACCCGGGACTCGAACCCGGAACCTCGTCGGCCGCAGTCGAACATGCTAACCACAAGACCAACGAGGCAGTCCAAAGACGAAGTTTCAATAAAATATTGGTATAGGTGTGACATTGCGTTTGTAGAGGATTTAACCTCTCTAACTACATAAAAAAACAATTTATGGTTTTTAAAAATCCCGCTTGAATCTTTCATTTATTGCGAAAAAAGTAGCCTATGTCCGTCTTCAAGGATCAAGCTAGGTACCTACCTATCTATAAAATTGGTTAAACATAATTTAGCTGTAAAACGATAATAGACAGGTAGATAGACCCACATACTTTTAGATTTTTCATATTACCTACGGATTTTAAAGTGAAGGTGTAAGTATGCACTTACTTCGATATATTTAACTTTGACTTACCAGTTACCGCAATATGAGTACCTACCTAATTGGTTATTTTTCAAGCACGAGAAAATAATACCAATTAACTCTTCTTTTGTACTCAAGTTTCCATAGCGTAGTTTGTAAAGTTTTAAATATTATGTGTTATCTTGTTTGCTTTACAAAACTTATTATTCTCTTACAATATGAAAAGCTATGTAAAGCATGTAACAATGCGGGCATGTCTAGGCATAACGAATGTGACCTTTGTAAAGTTTATTAAGGCCGCCTTAACTTCTCAAGTTTTCCGAGCTTACAAGTAAATATGATATTATTATTCTTGTTTATACCTATTTAGGTAAATATCAAGTTACTGTTAAGTGGCAACTATTATAACATCGTATTTAGTGACGACATGGCGTTAGAGACAAATTGGAAGGAACTTACTTAATTTTAATTAAATAACTAGGTATATGACGCTCACGACTTCGTCCGCGTGGATTATGGTCTTTTGATTCTCGTGGGAACTGTTTAATTTTCATGGATAAAAAGCCTATGACGTTCTCCGGGATGAAACCTACGCTTGTAACAAATTTTTATAATTTTTTTTATAATTTTTATATTTTTTTTTTAATTTTTTTTATAATTTTTTTTATAATTTTTCAAACAAATGTAACAAATTTCATAAAAATCGGTTGAAAAGATCGTAAAAGCGTAGCAGACAGACAGACAGACAGAAATTCTTTCGCATTTATAATATTAGTACGGATAAATATGGCTCTTCGTTAAATACGTCTTCTTTAACAATCTAAACCAGGTAATGTTTCCATGCAGTAGAACCTACCTAATTGATACTAAGTATAACCTTGAAGGTAAGTATACTTTTCATTTTTATTCGGTATTATAATAACATTAGGATTACTAGTACTATTTCAATCAAAAACTTGTTACAAAACATTATTAAAATACGAAGACGTCCTGAAATAACTTTGGAAATTAAGAAAAACGTATTATTCACAGAGTGAACAAAGAATGAAATATCTCCAGCAAATTACTTTAGAGTAGGATATTTTACGATAATCATTTTGTTAAGATTAGCGAAATAGAAACAAAATGTAATAAATTATCCTCACTTTGCGAAGTTGTAGCTGAACTAAATGAAGGATTAACGCACGTGGTACCGTTAGGTGACGTTTCATAAATTTCCAGAATATATTATGGACCTTATTTCATTCTAACGTCGACAGAAATGGATTATGCTTTCATAACAATATGTTAAAAGCGACCGTTTGTAAATCCTTAGACAAAATATGGAAGCGAATGTTAACATCGATCATACAAAGGAAAGTCATTTCCGGGCATTTTCACAGTCTTTCATATGGGATTCTTGAAGATAAGGTATGAAAGTGAACCTTCCTGAAAAAGAGAACCTAAAATAATTTTGTGAACCTATATCTCATGAAGAGCTTACTATAGAAATGACCCTATTGATTGAAGGTCTCATAATAATGAAATAACTACGTAGCTGAGTTCTAAGCTACGTAGTTATTTCATTATTATTTTACGTCGATTACGTACAATAGTTACAGTAGGTACTATGATATAAATAGTTACAGTAGAGCTTTATGATATTAAATACCTACGTCTTTATAAAGATATCGATTAAAGTTTTTTTTTAATCCCTGAAGACTGCTTAATCTCCCGACATTATAGTATCCTTTTTAGGGTTCCGTACCCAAAGGGTAATAAAAACGGGACCCTATTATTAAGACTCCGCTGTCTGTCTGTCTGCCTGTCTCCAGGCTGTATCTCATAAACCGTGATAGCTAGAAAGCTGAAATTTTCACAAATGATGTATTTCCGTTGCCGCTATAACAACAAATATTAAAAATTAAAAAAATATTTATATTAAGGGGGGTCCCCATACAATAAACGTGTTTTTTTCGTATTTTTTTGCTCAATATTAAAAACGGTAACAGGTAGACGGTTCAAATTTTCACAGAATATTAACTTGTATATTACCTTTCAAAATAAATAATTAAATATCAATAAAGTAAATATTAAAGGGGGGCTCCCATACAACAAACGTAATTTTTTGATATTAATAATAAACCTCTACAAACAAAGTTAGTTTTGCGGTTCATTTCGTCTTGTTTTTAATACGTCATAAATCGTAAAACTTACTACAGGTTTGTACGGAACCCTCGGTGCGCGAGTCCGACTCGCACTTGGCCGGTTTTTTCCGTCTCCAGCTATCTCTGTGTACCGTTAAACAGTACAAAAAGATGGATATTTTCACATTATTTTAAGGTTTACTCTCATACTATAAAAACATATTCTATTTAATTTCAATTCGTTTTTATTAGTATACAAATAGAAAGGCCATAACTAACCATAACTGCCATGCCCCTAACAGGTTAGCCCGCTACCATCTTAGACTGCATCATCACTTACCATCAGGTGAGATCGCAGTCAAGGTCTAACTTGTAGTGGATAAAAAAAAGTATCGATTAGTGTGGAAAATATAAAAGAAAACGCGCAATCGCCAGCAGCGGTAAACGTTTTCACCGTACCGCTTCCCCTAGCTGATTATGACCGGGCTTAATTGAAAAGCCCAACGCAACAAGCACTTCCTAACAGGGAATCACAACTCTCAGCTCTCGAGTGCCGTATTTCCTCCAGGCATGTTCGGTGTACACTACTATACCCATTGGCAGAGGCCCTGTCGCTAGGGGAGAGAATAATCTACGAGTATATTCCAACACAACTAAGCCTCATAGGATCACATGAATTGATTATCGGAATATTATGGAGATCGTGCTTTGCTGGTAAAGAATTTCGTCGTTGTTCAATGCGTAAAATTGAATCAGCATTTTGCTTTACTAGTTGGCAAGGTCTGTGGCAGATATTCTATTCTTATTCGAGAATTTCGACCTATACCATAATTGAAGAGCTCTTTGATGGTTTATAGATGCCTTCTTTGTCAATATCATATTTTCTCTACAAACTCGATGAAAGCGAAGATCTAAGGCCGTAATTACAGTAATTATAATTTTTAAGCTTACATTAGTCACTTACGATCTGTTAACATTACTTTATGTATATATTTAGGAGACCAATCCTAAATCTATGGCTATATAAGCTTGAGAATGCTAGCTATGTATGTTACTACTTAGGTACAAACTTACAAGTGTTACAATACAATGTTACTGTACAATTACCTACGGCCTAAGATGGAAGCACGCCAACCTAAGCGAACATGAATTAAAATGTTATGAATATGTTTCACATTCGGATTGTAATATTGAATTGCTCATGTCGTACAAAAAGTCGGTCAAAAGTAAAATCGGCCGATCCAATTGTCGGTGGAAAATGAAGGGTTGGGCATGTCAATCATAAAATCGGTAAAAAGTCGGCTTAATTATCGGACCTACAAAAATTCTCACGTGGGTAATTGAACCGATATACGGAGACACGTATAACGTGTCTGATGCAATCGTTGTCGTTAGCGGCCCTACAACCAAGCAGAGCAGGTCTCAGCAACTCAAAGAGTAGGTATGATAATATTGTAAACTTAAAGCACAACTCCTTGAGATATGCCTTTTATATAAAAGTTAGAGGGTGGGATGGGCGCTCTGTTGTTCAAACTTCAAACAGTACGTTTACACGTCATAAATTTTACTCACGCTGCGCGATTAAGAAATGCGCCAGTGCCCGTTATCCATACAATGGAGCCTCATTCACGGCTGCTATAGAAAATTTTGTAGTCCAAGAATACCCTTTTGTCCATACAAAAGGGCGGTTAAACCTTTGTTATCATACCACAATCCATTGCCGCTAACGCGTACGACCCCCAAGTAGAGTAAAGCCATAACTTTCATAAAATTATTAAACGTTATCTTATACAAAGTAAATACGCCAATAATTTATTTGCAAACTTGATGAAGCTTGCGACTTCGTCCTCGTGGATATTATAGATAAAAATCCGGGGAGAACTTTTTAATTGTCCGGGATAAAAAGTAACCTATGAAACTATAGAAATCCTCAACTATGTCCATTACCTTGTTAGAGAAAAACTAACAAACAAACACACTTTCGAATCGCTTTTACTTGCATATTTACTATGCGTAATGTTGGTTCTTATTTCTTAAATATTGAGACCTAGACTTAGTACTTACTTACTCAAAAATGTAAATTGTGCAACTTTTGTCTTTGATCCGTCGTCTTTTTCTCGTTTCTGTAACAATAAAATAAGTTTTCAAAGATCATACTTACTAATATTATAAATGCGACAGTGTGTTAAACACACTGTCGCAATAAGTCGGACCTACATAAGCAAAAAGGAACCAATCCAAACACATGCCAAAAATGAGATAAGTATACAGAAAGCTTTTAAAATGCACCTTCTATCGACCCTGGAAAGATCAAAATGATTGGTCACACAATGTCAAAATTGTCAGATCATTTTGATCTTTCCAGGGTCGATAGAAGGTGCATTTTTAAAGCTTTCTGTATACTTATCTCATTTTTGGCATGTGTGTGGATTGGTTCCTTTTTGCATAAGTAGGTCCGTTTGTTTGTTGGTTTGTTGGTTTGTTCTTCAATCACGCCGCAACGGAGCAACGGATTGACGTGATTTTTGGCATGGGTATAGTTGAGGACCTGGAGAGTGACATAGGCTACTTTTTATCCCAGAAAATTAGGGAGTTCCTGAGGGAATCAAAAAAAACTTAAACCACGCGGACGTAGTCGCGGGCATCAGCTAGTAATTAATAAATCAACATAATATTACTTTTTTTAAATTCAACTATTGGTAGACACTAGATGGTAGATAATACTTTTGTGTGACAGTTTTCATATAAATAAATTATAGAAGTTAATTTATATCTATTAATTTAAAAAATACTTTTCTATATAAAAGTATTTATAACTATTTTTAAAAGCTACTGCACTGCAATTCGTTAGGAAAAACTCACAATTCGTTCAAGTTTGTTTAATATTTGAAGCTATTTGAGAGACTCTTTCAGGAGCTGTTTAATTAAACTGCATCAAAAAGAGATTCTTTTCTTTTTGTAAAAAAAAGTACTTGAATGTCGACGAATAAGAATTTTAAAAAATAAGACGCGACCGGTCACATGAGAGTTCTTCATAATGTTAAGTATGTAGAGTCTGCCAATCCGCATAAGGGCCAGCGTGATGGACTACATGGCCAAACCTTTTTTAATTTGAGAGAAACTAGTGCTCTTTAGTGAGCTGCCAATGGGATAATATAATAAGCTAGGCATTCCAAATATTGAATGCGTTATGATATGTAAATGCGTGTTATGTTCAAGGTAGCTCAACCACCACCACCACCACCACCACAACAGCCCATTAACGTCCCACTGCTGGGCACAGGCCTCCACTCTCATAGGAGAGAGGGAATTAGAGCCACCGGCCACCACGCTGCTCAACGGGTGGCGGGGCTTCAACGGCTATTATCATGTTACAGATAATAGCCGGGACCAACAGCTTAAAGTGCTCTCCGAGGCACGGGGTGCTATTACTAAGAATTTCTAGTCAGAAAACCCCAATACTTTAATATGGCCCGACCCGGGACTCGAACCCGGGACCTCGTCAGCCGCAGTCGAATATGCAAACCACTAGACCAACGAGACAGTTTGGTAGCTCAACAGAAAGTAAATATTTGTTTTTGTTTTCTTTATTAAAAATAATGTACATGTATTATTGTAAGCAATTGGAGAACACTCTGACCTGCATCGAGTCCGATTCTCATATTTTATCGCCAATATATCGTACCCGTAGATGTGCACAAAGAGAGAAAGGTATTAAAAACTGGTCGAGTGCGAGTAGGGCTTCTTTCTATTAGGGTCCTGTACGTAATATGACTTGAAACTTTTTACATTTGGGTAATGCTTTTTTCTATCTTAGTTCCTTCTAAGATAGAAATAAACATTTGAAACCATGTAGTGGTAAAGTTTGTTATTTTTTTGTCATAGTAACTACATTCGTGTACATTTGTAGGTACATAATATTTAGAAATTTCAAATTAATTTTTGTAACAAACTAACAAACTTAATTGTCTAATAAACCTGAAAACTAAAACGGCCACCATATCTCATCATTTATAAAGATAAATAGGGATAAGACGTGGAGCCAAGCAATTTAGCGTTACGGTACGATGTCGTGTAGAAACCGGTATGGGTTAACAGGTTAACCCGCTACCATCTTAGACCGCGTCATCACTTACCATCAGGTGCTAACTTGTAGTGGATAAAAAATGTAGTGGATCCATATTATTCTTTTGGTACGGAACCCTAAAAATCGGTAGCAGCTTGCAATTGCTTTCATTTTATTTCAGCTGCATGTTTTATGTATTATGGAAATTTGTGTTTTCCCTCGCAAAAGTTACAGTTAAAATATTTTTGGTTATTTATAATAATATGCGCATATATATTGTATAACATTTTTTTATATTTATTGTAGTTTATTGATGTGGAAATGGGTCATGCCGAGCGTAAATAATTTACGTGAAGCATTTATATTATAGCTACATAAGATATATTATATAATATATTGTTTAATTTTTTTGCTGCTTTTTGTATGCCCATTGTAACATTTTATTATCTTGTGGAATTTTGTATATTCTGTGGAATTCATATTGTAAAAGGGATTAAAATTAAATTGAACGAAAAAAAATTGCTAGGAAGGTGACAGAAGGCTAGTTATATTAATAGGTAAATAAAGGTACACATTTTACAGAGCCCTCGTAGCTATGGACATAAAAAACTTATTGGCTTTTACTTAGTACTGGAGAGGTGAAGAAGTTTCTACTCGAATAAATAATTAAATTACGACGGAATACTAATAAGAACTATGTAAGTAAAAGAAAGATAAATATTTAAGTCAAGTAGATAAAAACACGTAAAAGGTACGATTACAGTATTACCTAAAATAAAAATACACAAAAGTGGTAAGTAGTAGTTCCAAACGACTTCCTACTTTTAGAATTCTTAAAATAAAAGCTCAAACTAGTCCAACGCCGAACTCGAATATTATCCTAAACACTTCTTGAACATCTTTATCGTTATTTGTCTTTCCAACTCCTACACAAAAAGTTTAGAAAGTAGCGAAACTTTTTGGTATTCCGAGAGAATTATGAAAGTTTTCAACAGATATTCAATGTACGCCTCCACTCGATTACTGCTTGTAAGTGCCGATAGAATTTTATTCCATTTACCTTGTTTCGAAAATTTAAATGGAAGGTAAAATACAATTGCATTTTTCAATTTTATCGTTGTCTGTTTTACTCAAGTTTGAGTAGGTTTTAGGTAAGTTGCAATGTTTTGCAGCAGTTTTGTTTTACTTATAAAATAGATAAATTTCTGAAACGAAATTCTTGTTATTTAATGTACCTATAATGAATAATGATGATGGTGTCTACAAATTTGCTGGAAATCTCATGGGAACTTTGATTTTCTGCGATAAAAGTACACAGGTCCGTCTTCGAGATGCAAGCTATACTTGTAGGTACCTAATTTCTTCGAGGAAAGGTTCATTTCAATTCTGTCTTTTTCTTATTTTAGTATGTCAGCCCATCATAATCAGCCACATTGAATTTGTCATAGAGTCATCTAATAGGTATTTTAGTCTGAAAATTCATGAGGGAGCGAGCCGATGCATCGATAGACCTAGTACAGGCTTTAGACAACTCACACCATTCCATGGTTGGGTAAAAGCTCTGAGTCTCAGGGTACATGTTTAATTATAAAAGAAAGTATAAACATTCGGAAAATAACGTGCCTAAAATTATGGCAACGCCATCATTCCTCAACAAGAACAGCGAGAAAATTTCCTTTTTAATTAACCACCCTTTTCATCCTAGCCAAGTCTAATTAAGGACCCCAAAGCTTTTACATTGGTAATAATTGTAGGTATACCATATTTCAAAATCTGTTTTGTGATTATTAATTGCGAGGGAACTTGAAATGGTCCTAAAAACCTTTTAAAGTCTCACCCCTTACCTCTTTAAAAGCTTTTTACCGAATACTCTGGCAAGGAGTTGTGTATTTTATAATATATGTTTATTGAATACTTTTAGCCAGCGGTTAGGGTCTAGCAACACTTAAACTTGACTTTAACTTTTTGGGAAAACATAAGGCGATTTACTTACCATGGACCATCATACGTAACGGTATTTACTTTGTATGAGTTACAGCGCACGTAATGCTTACGATTTTTTCGCTATGTCGTCGCATGTTGCAGTAACGATAAAGTTTTAAAACTTCGACGACTCTCCTCAAATGGTATCTCGTCGAAAAACGTACGCTTGACAGGGTTATGTGCAGGTTGTCGTGTGTTGCATATCGTGAACGCAAATCTTGTCGTATGGTAGTCCGTGAAAACACGCTTCAAGAACTAAGGGCCGCTTGCACAAGGACATCAAAACTGCTTTCGTTAAACTTTGTAATGTTATCAGCATTTTACAGCATTAAAATATTTAAGTAAATCAATTTATGAGTCCTTTTGCAAGTGGCCCTTAAATTATTATTTAGTCAGTGTTACCTAATCGTATTTCTAATATAAAGTAAGTAAGTAAGGTAAGTCGCATATTCAGTTACTTCACTTTTGAAACAATGGATTACTATTTATTCAAACGAAATAAAATTGTGCTTCTGCTTACTTATTTCCAGACAAATATGCTGCATGAAATACGATCGCCGATTTAACGCTAAATAAATGTTCAGCGTTCCAGGCGTAACTCAATATTGAAATGTAAATTTTTAAACTTGAAGTATTTGTTCTGACAATAGTAGTTTATGCAACTGTCATATAATGAAGGGTATTAAAACACGAGTGTGAGTTTATGAAACGAGCGCAGCGAGTTTCATAATAGTAACGAGTGTTTTAATACCCGTGTTATATGCAGTTGCATACACTACTTTATCTTCACTAATGCAATTTATCAAACAACAAGAGTAAAAGCTGACAATACAAAACACATTTCGAAACATTAAATTCACGCGTACGTGTATTGTCACAGTGAACTTGCCGCCATTAAAATCTAACCAATGAGAGCGCAGCTGCGCGCGCAGGGCCAATCAGGAGCGAGCGCGCGCTGTTCGTTTTTTATCTAATTGGCACAAGATCTTACCAAAGAGTTTTGTCTATGTAAGTTTAGTAGTTTCGACGAAGTTTTCACGTATAACCCAACTGTTTTCAAAAACCAGCCTAATATCAAAATTTTATACAACTTGTATGAGGATTTTGACATAAGGCTCGCCAGGTTAATTGGTCGCGTTTTATTGATGTTATAATGAGATTTTACGATATCGATGTGGATATTATACCATCATGTGAAATTGCTTAAATTGAGTGTTTTGTTATCTGCGCTATAACAGTAGTAATTATAAGTCAAGTATTGGAAACATAAGTAGAATGTTATAACATTAGTGTAGATAAATATGTTTTTCTGACACATTCTGAGTTCTTTTCCTTTTAAAATCAAAAATTTAACGTGGTGAAAATGTCTTTCTCGAGAAAACAACTTAATTAGCACTAAAACTGTTTTAATGATTAAAAAACTAATGCGCGAGAATTTGTCCGCAATATTCAAGGCTCCAAGTTTTATCCTGCAAGTTCCTGTGGGTTTTATCGCACTCTCATACTCTAACTCTTGCTGAGAGTATCCTGCGGGCTTATATCCTATTATATTTGATTTTAACTCTTGGATAAAACTGTCCACCACTACAGCCCATTACCGTCCCACTGCTGGGCACAGGCCTCCACTCTCATAGAAGAGAGGGAATTAGGGCTTAGACTCACCACGCTGCTCCAATGCAGGTTGGCGGGCTTTAACGACTATTATCATGTTAGTGATAATAACCGGGACCGAAGGCTTAACGTGCTCTCCGAGGCACGGGGGTGAAACACCGCCAACTTCCTGACTCCGGGCTAGTACCTACTGAGAATTTCTAGTCAGAAAAACCCAATACTCAATTATGGCCCGACCCGGGACTCAAACCCGGGACCTCGTCGGCCGCAGTCGAACATGCCAACCGCTACCAACCAACGAGGCAGTCAAACTTAACTTTCGTTTGGATAAAACTGTCACCACGATGAATCGCTTGAAGATGTTCTGCAGTTGAGCCGTGTAGGGGCAACAGACACAAATTCAAATGTTTTTTATTCAAATAAACTTTTACAAGTGCTTTTGGATCGTCAAGTGAATCTGGCTCATTCGGAATGCCATTCCTAGCGAGAAGAGACACGCACTTGTTTTATTGTTTGTTTATAGAGTGGGAAGACACTGGGGCTGATTCTGTATAACACAATCTCTAAACTAAACTAAAATGGCAGCTTTAAATCTAGTTGTGTCCCTTTCCGTAGGGAGTATTATGAAAGGGTTAGTAGTATTTGTAATGCTCTAATTAATTTAGTTTAGTTTAGAGATTGTGCACTACAGAATCAGCCCCATTGTCTCCTGTAACACAGTTTTTACTACCTCAGGAGGCAGGGTTTCACACTATTGAAATTTTGTAATCAGTTTTGGCAATATAATGATCTAGGTATAACATACGAACGTTAAGTACTACGGACTATGTTTTTAAGAACGTATCTCCAGACTGTTATTTAAGGTATCCTTTTGTTACGCAGACGAAGCAACGAGATTTCCTATAATAGGTAGTATAAACTGATTAGAATCAAGGCGGCGCAGGCAAAACAATTAGCCTTCCTCCCCGAGTATTACGGGATTTAATTAAAAATCCCAACGCAGTAAGACCTCGCTAACAGGGAATCACAACACTCAGCACTCTTAAATCCCGCGTAACTTTCGATTAACGTGGGGTTTTGGCGCTTGCTTGCTTTGTGAACTGCGTTCCGGGTTAGGGCGAAAACGCACAAGGGAAAGGAAGGGTAAAACGTCCTCGCGAAACAGCCAATTCATAGGGGGTTTGCCCTGTCGTGGTACTCTGTTCAGCTCCTTACAAAAGTGCTCGCGTGGATTTTTTTGTTGTCTGTGTTGAGTTTTGGTATTTAATATCTCCTTAATATTGAAAAAAGTATATGTTTCGGTAATAGTAAAGAGATCATGGTCTAAATTTATATGAGAGTATTCATTCATGTGATTCATTCATTGAGGGTTTCAGGTTCAATCCTTGCCAGTTCCACAATTTATTATGTGTAGGTATGAAAATTATGTTTCGCAATTTCCTTGAACATTGGTAAAAATTTAATATAATTTCCTATAAAATATTTTTTGTTTGTATAACTGCAGCATCAGGATCGAGCAGTTGTAACTGGAGGTGCAATAAAAAAAAAAAAAAAAAAAAAAAAAAAAAAAAAAAAAAAAAAAAAAAAAAAAAAAAAAAAATAAAAAAAAAAAAAAAAATGACAAAGTCCTACAAAATACCTAATTAAATTATACACTCCTTCAATATCAGATCATCAGATCACTATCTCAATCAATTAGCATTCTGATTTATAGATCTTAATTGTTTTTATGTACACAATGATAAGTCTTCATAAGAAAAAGAGTTTGTATAGATATAACCACAAATATTTGTGTTATATGAAAAGTATCACTATTGTACAATGGTCATTGATATTCCATGTTATCATGAGGCACTTTTCAATGAACTTATTATAATTTTTATACAAGTTTGATTAAAAAAATATTTTAATCAAACTTAAATTTATTAAAAATATAAGTAAATAACAGGAAAACAATATATGAACTGCCTTGAACTTAATATTCTCTACGAGTATAATCTTTATTACAACATAGCTAAGCTCTCGTGAAAATTCGTAAATTGATTTTCGCAAATGAAGTGCTCGTTCGCATTTCGGGCCATTACGATAACTACGTTGTTGATTTTAATTTCAAACAGCGGTTTACAATTACCCCTCCGCGGTAAGCGTTTAATTAAATAATAATGTTATGTCTGACGCTAACCTTTCCTGACCTTAGCTCTGATAGAAACTAACTCAATATTGAAACGGTTTAGGCATGGAATTCGAAAAAAACCGCTATAGTTTTTTTTTTATAATATGAGGAATGAGAATGTAGGGTCCTATATCGTATTTGTACGAAAAAAATTAATGTTTAAAAAAAACAGATGGCAAGTAAACGATACACGCTTCACGCGTCACGTCACGTTACGTTAAGGTACCTGTCACGTTACGTTCGGGTCTCTAAACTTTTACTTTTTATCCCGGAAAAACCTAATTTTTCAAAAACCTAACCCCATCACGGGCGTTATTAAGTATCATTATAATTTGTAGGAACTAAAGGAAAATTCTTAAACTAAACATACTTACCTACTTTAAATTACGTAGGAAATGCACGAGCTAAGGCGGGAAATTTATTGAACGCCAGCTTTCAAGCTTACGGACATACGTTCGACTTTGGTTAAGGCTTCATATATTCTAGACTAGCATGAATGAACACTGATCGGGTTAATTTATTACATTCTGCAAGTCTTCCATCACACACTATACTCGCCTAGATATTATAGTATTCACATATGTGTGTAATGTGTTATTGTTTTGTAAATTAATATTACGGATCTAGTACGAAAGCTTAAAAAGACTATGCCCGTTTGTTTCACTACAAGCTTTCGCCTTTATGATATTACTAGCTGATGCCCGCGACTTCGTCCGCGTGGATTGAGGTTTTTCGGTTCCCGCGGGAACTCTTTAATTTTCCGGGATAAAAAGTAGCCTATGTGCTATTCCAGACTATAATCTATCTCTGTGCCAAATTTCATCCAGATCCGTTCATCCGTTGGAGCGTGATTGAGTAACAAACATACATCCATACATACATACATCCATCCATCCAAACTTTCGCATTTATAATATTTATTTGACTAGCTGATGCCTGCCACTTCGTCCGCGTGAATTGTGGTTTTTTGGTTACCGAGGGAACTCTTCAATTTTCCGGGATAAAAAGTAGCCTATGTGTTATTCCAGACTATAATCTATCTCTGTGCCAAATTTCATCAAGATCCGTTCAGCCGTTGTGGCGTGATTGAGTAACAAACATCCATCCATCAATCTATCCAAATTTTAGACTTTACTAGCTGATGCCCGCGACTATGTCCGCGTGGATTGCGGTTTTTGGTGCCCACGGGAACTCCTTAGCTTTCCGGCCTATGCCGGCCTAAGCCTATGTGTTATTCCAGACTGTAAGCTATCTCTGTAGCAAATTTCATGTAGATCCGTTCAGCCGTTCGGGCGTGATTGAGTAACAAACATCCATCCATACATCTATAGTCTTATACATCCATCCAAACTTTCGCATTTATAATATTTATATATATTGTGATATTTGATTATTTGTTATTTGATAATATTAATATAGATAGAATAGATTTTAATTTTAAATCCTCTTTACCTCGTACACCTTCCATAGTATCTCCTCATCCTCCTCAGTCCGTCGTGAAACCTTGCCATTTCTAAGATTTTGATTATATTTTAGGAAGGTTCACCTGTTCACCTGGTTTTAAGTACTGCTAACGCTGAGTAAGTAATTATGAATAAAATGCAATATTTTGCTTTAAACCATTACATACTTAGTGGTGCTAGTGTACCTAGTTCCTACCTATTGTATCTATATTTATTTATAATAAAGCGTTCTGGAATTAATGGGAAACTAATTTACATTTTACGCTTTACCATTTTCCCTTCAGTTATAAGTATTGAAAGTTTTTGCATAAACTAAATTATTATTCGTATCTGTTTTCATAATTAAAACGACGCGACGACGGTCGCGCTACCATTTCTTAGGTTCCGTAACACATTAAATCCAATCATATTTTTTTTACATTATAAATGTGAAAGTTCATCTGTACTCAGTCTCACTGTCTATCAGACCTATCACGGGATTTTTAAAAAATCGTAATCCACGTGGATGTACTTAAATAAAAAAATGTACTTAAATAAGTAATTTTTTTTTTAAATCTCATAGGAACTCTTCGACTTTGGATGGAAAATCGGTTATACAGATAGGCTGCGTAAATGTATCCAATACATCACCACCACATGGTGGTAACCATTATAAATTCGTCGATCATGAAAGGAAAAAATAAAATTTGATTCCTCATACCCCTAAAGTAAAAAATTGAATTAAAATTGAAAGTAAACGAATGGATAGAACAAAGGTGTAGTCTTACAAAAGGTAAATAACAATGTCAATACCTACACGTGAAAGCATCCTCAGCAGCAGGTGCTGTTCTAAGTTTGACGAGGTTTGCCAAACTTTTAATTACAAGCGGCCAATAAATTCAGAACCCCTCGGGGGATTAAAGAGTGGGATTAAGGAAACTTAGACAGATTACAATTTGTTACGAACTACCTTGGATGCTAAAACCGTTGGTATAACCTCCGCACCGCGGAAAAGGAAGTTGGCTGATGTAAATTTAAAACGATTCGCTAACGACTCAATCTCAGTTTGATTTTATTTTAATCTTAAAAGGTACATAGCATTTTAAATTTTGCTACCATTATGTACGCCACAGGTACAAAGGTCAAATACACAGTAAAATTTAACGCAATTTTTCAACGGCTAACGAAATTTCAAAAACTTTTTCATCATACCTATTCGAAAAACGAATATTGGCTTCAGAGGATAGCGGGAGCAAAATGTAATTTTTAGGCCCATAGGACTTTTCATTTCTCTGTTCTGATTGGTCCGCATTCGTGCTTTAGAATACTGCGTTCGTCGCAGAAACCTGTCGATTGCTCGTTCCGTTCGAAATCCAAAAATGTTTGAGTGGCTGTTGTCTTCGATAAGTCACGTGATCAATTTGTTGATCGGATATACGTCTTTACATTTTTTGAATTTTGAACGGAATTATGGCTGCTAGTCCAAAGAGGAAATAATAATTTATTTGTGTTTTATTTAAACTTTAAATATACGTCAATAATGTCTATACATAAAAGGTTGATAGGAGTATCTTCTGGTTGGTCCGCGTTCGTGCTTCTGATTGGTGCTTAAACGTATAGGTAATGTCCATACATATTAGGTTGATACTCCTAGCTTTTTCTCATACGTAATGATGAAAAATAGTGTGTGTCACTGGGGCCAAATTTTTTATTCTCGGGCGGCGTATATTGAATTCCTCGCTACGCTCAGGATTCTACTTTAGAATCCTTCACTTAGCTCTGAATTCAAAATAGCGCCCTCGGGGAACAAAAATTTTCTTTGGCCCCATATAACACAAATAACTATTGCGTACCTACGCGCGGAAACGCATGTCGGATGACGTATTGTCCACGCAACTGCGATACTGTCGCCCTGTTCCGTAAATATGATTTCTACAGTATTATGATCGCATTCACCTCTAATTAATTAGCACCCGCTATTGGCCAAATTCTATTGTCACAGCAAGTATACCAAACTTCAGCCAGTCACAACGGTTGAGATCGCAGTATTGACTGATACTGCTACGGAATAGGGCTACTGCTTGCTAGATGGAAGAACCAAATATTTACAACTAGCTGATGCCCGCGACTTCGTCCGCGTGGATTTAGGTTTTTCGGTTTCGGTTCCGCGGGAACTCTTTTCCGGGATAAAAAGTAGCCTATGTGCTATTCCAGACTATAATCTATCTCTGTGCCAAATTTCATCCAGATCCGTTTCAGCGTTGGAGCGTGATTGAGTAACAAACATCCATACATCCACACATCCATACATCCATCCACCAAACTTTCGCATTTATAATATTTATTTGATATGGCAGTCCGCGTGGATTAAGGTTTTTTTGATTCCCGCGGGAACTCTTTAATTTTCCGGGATAAAAAGTAGCCTATGTCCTTTCCCGGGATGCCACCTACCTACTGTACCAAATTTCATCAAAATCGGTTGAAAAGATGGGCCGGAAAAGCGTAGCAGACAGACAGACTCACTTTCGCATTTATAATACGAGTATTAAGTAAGATTAGAAGAGCACGTAGCAGTTAGTCGAGAGCAATGCATTATAACCCACAACATTTTATTTGGAACAATGTATTTAGTTTCAAATTGCTCCACAAAAATGTTTCTCACGTAGCAACACATTTTTATGTTCACAAACTTTAAAAACGGGCGTTAGGTAATACAACTTCCATATAAAAGAGCCTTGAGCATGCATCTCTATTTCACATTTTGCTTCGTACAACGAATAGGTATGCGAATGTCAAAGAGCATTGGAAATATGAAAAACGAAAATAAAACTATGAACAGCTAACCTAACTAGTGGCATGCACTATATACAGCCTAAAAAGCAATGTCTGTCTTCTTACTTAAAATTATATACATAGTTATTGGCCTCATGAGGAGACGAATGCCATATTTTTAAATTAATTTTTATAATTTTAATTAAGGTATAGTTGTTATTTTTAAAATTGTAATGCATGGAATTGATTTTGTGTTTGTACCTGCTTATATGAGTTGTAAAAGAACTTATCACTAAAGTGCATGCGGTGTTTACTTTTAAGTGGCTAATCATTTTGTCCTAGTACCTAATATATTGTAAAATTTCATTTCATTTTCATTTTCATTTATTTGACCAAAAACATACAATATACATGATGCACAGTTATCAAAAAGTAATACAATACAATAAAGCTTTATATAAAAACTTAAGGTTTTTCATTAATTTAACACTTAATTAGTCTTAGATACATCTATACTTATAATAAAACTGTAACAGGTCCAATTCTGTACATTGAAGATATTTTGAAAATTTTTTTTGGAGGGCACTCATTATTCGATACTGAAGCCAAATCTGTAATTTTTTTCATTTTTGTCTGTCTGTCTGTCTGTCTGTCTGTCTGTCTGTCTGTCTGTCTGTATCTTGGCCGCGCATCACGCCGAAACTACTGCATGAATTCAAACGAAACTTGGCACGATTTGAGCCTATACTACGAGGTAGGACATAGGATACTTTTTATCCCGAAATTCTACCCCCGAAGGGGTGAAATAGGGGTTGAAAGTTTGTATGAAAGTCCTTAATTTCTCAAGTTATAGCCATGAAACTTGATATATGAGCTGCGGGTTGAAAACGGAGACATATGTGTTTCACAGTTTTTGAAAATTCGACCCCCAAAAGGGTGAAATAGGGGATGAAAATTGGTATGAAAGTCCTTCGTTTCTCAAGATGTTTTACAAGTTATATCAACGAAACTTTTTATTTTGGCTTACGGTAAAAAATAAAGAAGCACGTGTGTCACAGTTTTTCAAAATTCCACCCCTAAGGGGGTGAAATAGGGGGTGAAAGTTTGTATGAAAGTCCGTAATTTCTCAAGTTATATCGATTAAACTCGGTATACAAGCTACTGGTTGAAAATGAAGAAATAAGTGTTTCACAGTTTTTGTAAATTTTACCCCCGAAGGGGTGAAATAGGGGTTGAAAGTTTGTATGAAAGTCCTTCATTTCTCAAGTTATAGCCATGAAAGTTATTATATGAGCTGCGGGTTAAAAATGAAGACATACGTGTTTCACAGTTTTTCAAAATTTCACCCTCAAAGGGGTGAAATAGGGGTTGAAAGTTTGTATGAAAGTCCTTCATTTCTCAAGTTATATCGATGAAACTTGGTATACAAGCTACCGGTTAAAAATGAAGAAATACGTATTTCACAGTTTTCGTAAATTTTACCCCCGAAGGGGTGAAATAGGGGTTGAAAGTTTGTATGAAAGTCCTTCATTTCTCAAGTTATATCCATGAAACTTGGTATATGAGCAGCGGGTTATAAATAAAAACATACGTGTTTCACAGTTTTTCAAAATTCCACCCCCAAAGGGGTGAAATAGAGGTTGAAAGTTTGTATAAAAGTCCGTCATTTCTCAAGTTATTTCGATGAAACTTGGTATATCCACGCGGACGAAGTCGCGGGGATCAGCTAGTCATATTATAAAACAAAGCATTTTGTTACTGCTGCGCTAGGGAACCTGTATGACATTGACATGAAATTGGTGATGTATATGTTTTAAATGAAATAGCTGTTGGTAGACCAAAAAAAAAAATTCATTCAAACGTCATGTCCTGTCTTAGTCTCTACTTGGAGATTCATTTATGAAGGAAGGTAGAAACCTCTTTAATGTACCTAGTTCTATTAAAGTTATTTTCTAAAATGACGAGCATATTAGGGGATTATTTCAAAGCCCGTTTAAAAGGCATTTTCTTTTTATGTTTGAAACAGTACTCTAAAAAGCTTAAATTTATTTCCATAAAAGACGTCTGTGATATATTTTAGTTAGTTGTTAGCTTTAGAACGCTGTTTCGTTTCTCTGGCTTATAATTACGAAGACTGTGAGCTGTAATAGACTCATTAGTAAAATAATGCTTTTCACATCTTATTTGCCGTTATTGTGCAGGTGTTTTCCACTACAGCCCATTAACGTCCCACTGCTGGGCACAGGCCTCCACTCTCATAGGAGAGAGGGAATTAGAGCTCACAATGGGAAATAGACCCACCACGCTGCTCCAATGCGGGTTGGCGGGCTTTAACAACTATTATCATGTTAGTGATAATAACCGGGACCGACGGCTTAACGTGCTCTCCGAGGCACGGGGGTGCAACACCGCCAACTTCCTAACTCCGGGTTAGTACTTAGTACTGAGAATTTCTAGACAGAAAACCCCAATACTTAATTGTGGCCTGACCCGGGACTCGAACCCTCGAACTCGTCGGCCGCAGTCGAACATGCCAACCACTAGACCAACGAGGCAGACATTATTACTAAACTATCTAGTGCATAGTGATAAGTGACAGTTTAGTGTGTAGTGCTAAAAGAACACGTGAAAAAAGTGTCTAAGATTACCAAGAAAGACTAAGATGCGTCAATGGACAATTTCTAGTAGGTACTAGGTACATAAGATAAATTATAAGTTTATGTTAAAATTACCCATTAGCAAATTAGTTAGGCTAGATCGCAGTTAAACGAGTACCTCGCTGGTACTCAGTAATAGTAAAAAAACTAATTTATCTACTGTTTATAATACAATGCTATGTTATAGAAAAGTTTATAGATAACTCATCCCTATAGTTACCTGTTTTGAAGACTATAATAGTTATTATATGAATAAATGATATTAGATAACTAAGTAATGATAACTCTACCTAGCGATTATTTCTCCATTTTCCATTTATCACTGAAAATTTAAGTTTCTTTATTCTATCCATTACTTTCATTATTAACTTATTTTTATTAGACAACAACGCAACGACCAACAGGGGAACCAATAATTCTTAAGAATTTTTTTTAACCCACACGGACGAAGTTGCAGTTATAAGTAAACTTATAATACGAGCACTATATTTTGTGTTACTCGAGAACGAATTTGCGGCCTACATTCCACTATAATATTCATAACTTACAACCATAACCCTTACGCGTTTGTGTGTACAAAATGTAAATGTAAATACAAAATACAACACAACATACAACTGACATATTTTTAGCGACCAATGCTATTTTTTTATTTATTTTCGTTTGTATTTTATGGTAAACTAGCTGATGCCGGCGACTTCGTCCGCGTGGTTTAAGTTTTTTTGATTCCCGCGGGAACTTCTTCATTTTCCGGGATAAAAAGTAGCCTATGTCACTCTCCAGGTCCTTAACTATACCCATGCCAAAAATCACGTCGATCCGTTGCTTCGTTGCTGCGTGATTGAAGGACAAACCAACAAACCAACAAACAAACATACTTTCGCATTTATAATATTAGTATGATTACTTGGTCAGCAAAGAGGACAAAGTTTTTTAAGTTCACGGCACATGTTATTTTGGCAGTATCATCCCTTTAGTTAGGTGCTATGAACATGCCTCTCAAACTAAGCTTTATTTACTTTGGAATAACAGCTGCCCTTGACTCTACTTTTTCCGTAGGTATGCATTCACCCTAATCTTTTAGGTACCATCATAGAATTTAATTTTAATTTACTTTTAAACTAATTTTAATCTTTGGGTACCATAAAGTATTGACGACCTCCCTGAGCAGTGGTGAGCGCAGCTGTCTTATAAGTGGGAGGTCCCGGGTTCAATCCCCAGCAGAGCCAATTTGGGAATTGCTGAATTTTCTCTGGTTTGGTCTGTCGGGACTCAAGAGACTTCGGCCGTGGCACTAGGTACCACCCTACCGGCAAAGACGTGCCGCCAAGCGAGTTAGCCTTCCGGTGCGATGCCGTACAGAAACCAATTAGGGGTATGGACCATGCCACTAACAGGTTAGCCCGCTACCATATTAGACTGCATCATCACTTACCACCAGGTGAGATCGTAGTCAAGGGCTTACTTGTAGTACAAAAAAAGTCAATTACAAAGTAGGTACATAGGTACGATAAGTAATTATTTTGTTAAAGGTGGTCAATAAACGTAATTTATTTATTTATGCATTAATTATCATTCAAAACTTTACACTCAGAAAATGATCTGTAACCCCGGTAAGAAGTTAAAAGATGTTAAGAGCTCTGACATTTAAGTAAAGGGTGAAAGAAAAATAATAACATGCTCTTTGTAAAGAGTTTTTCATTAAATCACTCGTGAATTCGCCTTTGAAGAAACCGCTGCTAAAGAAACTTGAACGAGTTGTAAAATCTCCAAACTTTTCTTTTGCAATTCAAATTGTCCTTATAACTTTTAAAATGTGTATAATAAGAACACAGCTGCGCTGTGTCTTTATTTTGAATTTTTTATTTTATAAAATCAAGTAACATGAAGCTGCAAAGTGCCATGTTGCAAATTGTGCATACTAGCAACTGCCTATACCTACCTGCATATTATGTCTACTTACTTATATGTAGTTCCTACCAATATCTCCTAAGGTTTTTTTTTTTTCGTGTAGGAGGGGATAATCCTCATGGACATCCGACTCCGAATCGGATAGTGCCGGACTCCTACCGGCTAAAACCCCTCCTTTCTCCAAGCAGTGATGTCCCCGCCTTGAAGGCCTACCATTACTGCCTAAGCTTGCCTCATCCTCATCCGTCCCTTCCATCCTTCTTTTTAGGGTTCCGTAGCCAAATTTGGCAAAAACGGAACCCTTATAGATTCGTCATGTCTGTCTGTCTGTCTGTGTGTCCGTCCGTATGTCACAGCCACTTTTTTCCGAAACTATAAAGAACTATACTGTTGAAACTTGGTAAGTAGATGTATTCTGTGAACCGCATTAAGATTTTCACACAAAACTAGATAAAAAACAATAAATTTTGGGGGTCCCCATCATTGACTTACCAGGTAAATCGATGGTCCCCATACTTAGAACTGAAACTCAAAAAAATTTTTTTCATCAAACCCATACGTGTGGGGTATCTATGGATAGGTCTTCAAAAATGATATTGAGGTTTCTAATATCATTTTTTTCTAAACTGAATAGTTTGCCCGAGAGACACTTCCAAAGTGGTAAAATGTGTGTCCCCCCCCTGTAACTTCTAAAATAAGAGAATGATAAAACTAAAAAAAATATATGATGTACATTATCATGCAAACTTCCACCGAAAATTAGTTTGAACGAGATCTAGTAAGTAGTTTTTTTTTAATAATTTAAAACTTACTACAGGTTTGTACGGAACCCTCGGTGCGCGAGTCCGACTCGCACTTGGCCGGTTTTTTTTTTTCGTTATATCTTCCATAAATTCTTGGACTACAGCCCAGTTTCTTTTTGACTCCAGCATTGTACAAATGATGCTCTCCTGATGTAATCTCCTAAGGTTGCTCCGATGACCAATTGAAGGACACAGAACTCGAAATTGAAAGGTTTATAAGTCTACATTTTTAAATACCACGGCAGCGGACACTTATGGTATAATAATACTACAAGTTCTAGTTATAAACCTGCTAATTTTTGCTATTTGTAGGGTTCCGTACCTCACAAGGAAAAAAGGAACCCTTATACGATCACTTTGTTGCCCGTCTGTCTGTCTGTCTGTCTGTCAACGCCTACCACCTTTAGTAGAAAATAATTATAATATAATAATAATCTACAAAATATTATTACAAGTTTTGTGAATGTGGGTGCATAAGAAATCAATACCCAAAGCTTTTTGCCATAGGCCCCCAATCGGTATTGAATTTTAATATTCTGCACTCGTCCCCCATGAGAGTAGTCGCCTCACGTCCCTCCGGCAACTGACGACTCACGACCCCATGATGACAACAAAAGAAAACTATTTTTATGTGCAATTGTACTTAAAAAATACACATACGCCAAATTAATCTATTAAGTCATTTTCCTAGGCCAGTATAAGATTTTCGGTAAATTTTCGAACTTTATAAGCCAATTTTTCCATGCCACTTTTCAATGAATGACGTCCCAACTCATGAAAATGTCGCGTTGGTTTATATAAGACTAGCTGATGCCCGCGACTCAGTCCGCGTCGTTTAAGTTTTTTTATTCCCTCGGGAACTCCCTAATTTTCCGGGATAAAAAGTAGCCTATGTCACTCTCCACTCCGGGTCCTCAACTATACCCATGCCAAAAATCACGTCGATTCGTTGCTCCGTTGCGGCGTGATTAAAGGACAAACCAACAAACAAACACACTTTCGCATTTATAATTGACCGAACGAAGCGAAGGTCTCTGAGTGCACTTGAGTGAATTGGCACTTGCCCGTCTGTCCGTCCGTCCGTCTGTCCGTTCGTCCGTCTGTCCGTCCGTCTGTCAGAGCCTTATAACTTCTGAATTACTGAACGTATTTACTTCAAATTTAAATATAATATGTAAACCGATGGCCTCCCGCCGAATATGGCTTAAAAAGTTATGAAATTCTTTATTTCAGGGGGGCTCTCATAGAAGCCAATGCGAAGTAAAATATTTTTTATAGCGTTACATAGGGTTGCAGTATATCATTTTAAAGATAATTGACCGAGCGAAGCGAAGGTCTCTGAGTCTACTTGGGTGAATTGGCACTTGTCCGTCCGTCCGTCCGTCCGTCTGTCAGAGCCTTATAACTTCTGAATTGCTGAACGTAATTACTTCAAATTTAAATATAATATGTAAATCGATGGCCTCCCGCCGAATATGGCTTAAAAAGTTATAAAAATCTTTATTTCAGGGGGGCTCTCATAGAAGCGAATGAGAAGTAAAATATTTTTTATAGCGTTACATAGTGTTGCAGTATATCATTTTAAAGATAATTAGGAATAGAGTCCAAAAATATTTTTTTTTCAATTTTTTCCCTAAAATTGACGAAATGGGGGGCTTTCAAAGTGGCGATTTTCTAACGTCCAAAGTTGACCTCAGAACTCTCAATTTTCTGAACTCTCAAGCCTGAAACTTGATCAATTATTTGAATTATATCCTGTACTTGGACAACAAATACTAAAATTAGATAAATATTATAAGAAAACGAAATTATTTAATTTTTAATGATGATGATATTTTTAACAGAACTTTACACTGATGTCAATAGATGGCGCTCTGTGAAACCGCGAGGTCTCAGTTCGGGGCGAACCACTAGTAAGGAATAGAGTCTAAAAATTTTTTTTTTTTAATTTTTTTTTTTTTTTAAAGTTTGTGGGACTATACATGCATATGCATGTCAAGCGTAGCCATTACTGTGATGAACAAGGGTTCATTGAGCTTTTATAATATAATTTATAGCACATAGAGCAAGGTAAATAGCGTCACAGCACCACGGTCGGTTAACGAAGCGGCTGGGGCGTGCGGCAGCTAATATTTACTCTGTCAATCGAACCCCCACTTGCACATAAATAGATCTGAAGTACCCCCAGGTCGATATAATTTGACATGCACTACCCCCACTCATGTAATATACAGGTACACTAGTCAAACGAATTAATTCTGAATATTCTGTTGCCCGCAATTTCGTCCGCGTGGATTTAGTTTTTTATTCCCGCTGGAATTCCTTAATTCATTTTTTATCCGGGATAAAAAAAGTAGTTTCTGTCTTTTCCCGGGATGCAACTAAATCTCTATACTAAATTTCATCAAAATTGAAGTTTAAAAGATAGCGTAGGTACTAACATACAGATAGACACACTTTCGGATTTATGGATATTTAAATTTTACTTTTATGTTGTTATAAAATTTGACGACCTAATAACAGACTTAGCAACGTACAGCTTGAAATATTGAGCAAGACGTAAAATGACTAACTAAAACGAGGAAGAAGTAAGTTCACAAGAGTTGAACACATGAATCAGGAAAATATTGTTCGGAACGTTATTCACATTAGCAGCAATTACAAGAACGTTAAATTAAAGACGGTACAAGTTCAGTTTTTCCACCAAACATTAAAATATTTAATAGCGTATAAAACCACAGTCGAAGCTGACATACAAAGTTCATTGAACTACAGTATCGCACATAATGTGAAGTAAATACCCACAATTCAACACGATCGGTTAACAAAGCAGTCGGGAACGTGTCGCATGTAACATTGACTCTGTCAATCGATCCATACGTGATTAGAGAAATAGATACGTTAGCTTAAATTAGACTTACCATTTCGTAAGATCTCAAATAAGCCATTCAGATAAATATCAAAACCACAAACTACTCAACTATTACTACTATTACCGTAGATTAGATTTCGTAGTAATAGCACAGAATATGCTATTACTACGAAATCTAGACGAAAGAATTTAAACTTAGGTAAGAGAGGCTATAGTTAGTTAATAGGGCATTCAAAGACTTCTATGTATGCTTACAATTTTTGTAAGGGTTTAAGTATTCGTTTTGTTGTAAAAATTTTACCGTGCAATATAGAGTTTTTGAATTAAATGGGACTTAATAATTTCGCGCCTCATGACCGAATTTCTACCGAAACTGAACAAAGGAACTAGAGCCAGACTGTAGCAATGAATTTCAGTGGCCGTGTGGCATTGTACCTATGATTATGAATTTAGGAAAAAAAGGACGTGTACCGAAGACAAAAAAAAATCGACATCACAAGATAAAGATTATATATTTTTGGATTTTAAAAAGAATGAATGATACTTCAGCGCTTTTAAATTCAGGCCTGGATGAATAAATAAAAGCTTGATTCCCAAGTAGTAACCTTGGAAGCCTAACCAAATGAACCTGTTACAAAATTCATGAAATTCACGTTAAGATAACTGAACACGGGTATTATATGGATTAGAACGAGATTATCTGCCTCGAAACGGTTTGTAATTAGTTTTGGACTGCTATGAATACATGAATACCATCAAAGTGTTTGTATTATAATTTGTATGTATTTACCAAAGCAATTATTTATGATCAGTCTTACACAGGGAAATTTAAGGACGAGAACACACTACAGACCGGTCAGAGCCAAACTTCCACTAGAAACGTCCGCGTCATTCACTTTTATATGAACCGGTCATTTTGTCCTCCATGCTGAAGTGTGTTTTCGCTCTAACAGCCGTACCCGTAATCGACTTCTACGCAACATTTAACTGGCAAGCTTAATCTCTTAGCGGCACGTTTTTGCTCGCAAGATGGTAATTAGCCACGGTCCATGGCTGAGGGCTGGAACCAGATCAAACTAGTTTAGTAAATTATAAATCACCAAAGCCCCGATTGGAAAATGGAAATAGAATCCCACTTTTAAGACTCGCCACTGCATCAGGGCGGAAGTCAATACAATCGTCATACAAACATTCTCATTGCCTTAGGTAGGAGTAATACGAATGAAATAAACTATATGTATATTGATGTATAGCCAAATACTTTTAGATCGGCCTTCATCGGTCTGAGCCTTGGAAGTCAGACGCCTCTAGTAGGTAAGCACTAAGCACGCGATTTACTACTTAGCCGACGATTAAATAGAAAGAAAATACTGCAGCCATGTTTAAGAAAACTTGAAGATAAACGGGTCAGTGACCCCTGGAAAAATAAAAAAACAGCGTTTCTATTACACGTACCAATACAAGTACTTATTACCAAGGTTTACTAGGTCGTTGCTTTATTGGGCAAGTAAATTAAAGTAAGTATATTATTTATGGAGTAACTGAAGTTCGGTAACCTTTTAACCATAAACCAAAGTTAAACCGTCTTATAATGTTTAGCAAAGAGCACTCGTAACTTCGAGGTTACACATAATTTCGTAATTTTAACATCTTAAAATTTAATCCACTTAAAATTTCTAGATAATTTATTACAAAGCTGCTGAACCGCCTAAACCTTTAAAAATATATTATGTTTTGGAGCTGTTTTTGAAACTCTGGAATTAAGAAGTATAGAGAGAGAAAAAACTATTGAGACCTTATGTTCCAAATAATATAGGTATATTGTTTAGAACATAGACCAATAATATGAAATGGTACTTATTCCATAGATAGAAAAGTATGTCATACTATACGGAGAGCTAAGGCGAAGTTTAATGTAAAATGGCGTCACAACGAGGCATCTTACGACGCAAGTTCGTCATTAATATCAAACTTATACACTCTTTGCGCAACAGCCATTTTAGTCACGTAGTCAATAATTATCATAATATATTCTGGGCTTTTCAACGTTAAGGGAATTCTATAATTTTAGCGAATTCTGCTTAAGTAATTAGGTTCCCAAAAGATTCGGATACTTCCCACTAGATCAACTGATTAGTTCAACCGTTAAACTAATGGGATTTTTAAGCTATTGCATAGCTTCTATCGCGGGCCTTGAGCGTGGAGAACGAATCCAGAAATTCCGTAACGAAAATAACCTAACACCCCCCACTTCGACCGGCTCCGACTCGATGAATAGGACCTACGTATGCAAAAAGGAACCAATCCACTCACATGCCAAAAATGAGATAAGTATACAGAAAGCTTTTAAAACGCACCTTCTATCGACCCTGGAGTCGATAGAAGGTAGGTGGATAAGTAGGTCCATTATTATAATTACTTAGGTTGATAAAAAATGCTATGCAATAGCTTTACCGCGGCAGTCTCCGAGTGCCACACGTCTTTTTATTTAATACAGTTCTACCTAGGTACATAAATTTTTACCTAGGTTGCTTATTTTATTAGCCTAAGTATCTACATCATAACGTTAAGCGGAGTAGCACCTTTTATATAGGAAGGCACGTACGTAGAAAGTACATACCTTTCTACGTACATGCCTTTCTGTATGCATGCTTTTTGTTTAAAAAATACGCGCCGAATTGAGAACCTCCTCCTTTTTTGGAAGTCGGCTAAAAATAAATCAACTCTGCCAGCAGGTAAAAAAATATCAGCTCGTAAGAATTGATCGATTATACTGATAAATTTTTACATCCCAGGTTGCGGATTTATACCGTTAAAAGAATATTACGGTAGCGTTAAAAACTCTTAAAAGCTTTTAAATCTTAATCCATAAAGACGGTCCTTCACCCAGCTACTAATTTATCTCAGGATTAAGAAACTAAGTGTCGCACAAGAAAGAACAAGGTATAACAATGTCACGAAGCATTACAAGGATTAATAGTAACAAATGGGCATCTCTCTGCTCGTACATTTGCATTTAAAGCTGTTTCCCACACCCTGGGGCGTGTCTATTGTCTTTAGATTATGGGGTAATGCAACCCCCATAATGAATGAGCGAAGACGGTACACGGGTGTGGCGTAAAACCTTGTTTACGTTGGCTCTTATTCCTCCACGACATTTAACTCTTAACCCACTCAGGGCTCTGCAGTTCATGTCGTCACTCAACAGGCAAAAAAGCTCTTGTAGGGTAATTTTTGCCTTTTTGTGTCCGACTGAGCGAACTTTTGCTAGGAGTAAACTACGTACGCTACTTAATAGCTATATTATGTCGGCAGTGGTGAAACCACGAGCCTTTTAACGTAAAAATGATTGCTACAGTGTGATCGCGTTCACCTCAGATTGGTTAGCACTATTTCGCTATTGACCATATTCAGCCAATCACAATAATTGAGATTGTAACAATGGTGGATGCAAGTTTTACATAATTGCCCCTATGAAATCCAGCGTGAAAATGCCTTCGTAATATGTTATTTTCATACATTTATGTTTTTTTTTGTAAAAATCATTATCACCATGGGCCTGCAACTACCTTTCAGATATCAGTTCAATACTTAACCCTTAAAAGGTATTGAGGCTTAGATATAGATTTGATGACACAAAAGAAGATTGATTTGAAGATTGGTTTGAAGATTTTTCTCAAGTCAGGACGCAGCCTATAGCAGTGTGCAGTATTTGATGAGACCATCAAACGTTGTGTGTTTTGGACTGGAAAATATGGAAAATAATATTGGCACGCGTCCATTAGCCATAGATTAAAGAGTCACTGAGTCAATGACCGCTTGGCTTACGTTGAACTTTGTGGATGCCAAGTTGGACAGTAATTTGCATAAGATAAAGTGCATACATGAATATCTACTTCTAACTTTTAGTTTTCGCATCGAACTTTTTTTCTATAATTATATACTTTCAGTAGTTATATGTAGTAAGTAGGTATTCGGTGCTTTCAGTGTAATCAGCAAACACCTTTGTCAAAAATATCAAGGTTTTTCTAATCAAGGTTTACCGTTCATCAGCATTCAGTTTAAATTACTCGTATTAAGTCCTTGTCCTTTTGATATCAAAATTCAAACTTCAGGCAAAGCTATGTTTCAACGACGGTTAAATGGCTGTAATTTAATATAACAGTAAAAATACTAATAACCTTTAGTAAGGTTTCATTCAAGAGTACTTAGGTATCAAATAGTAGTTATCGATACTGGCACAAAACCTTAACGAAGTTCAAATCTAAAATAACTTAGAAAGCTCGCAAGTCTCCTCAAAAATCCAATAGTCCAAGTAATCATTGGTTCAAAAGCAATAAGCTGATAAAACCACCGCGGTCGTTAAATACGCCCGGCAGAAATAAATCTCGATGGCATCGAAGCTCCGCGGGATTCTCCCCATTAGATTTCATGGATTTCTCTTTTGTCCGCACATTAAATTATAACCGGAGGGAAAATGGTACGGAGGATTGAAATTAAATTTCAGATTGTGTTAGAAAATAGAATTCCTTTTAGGGCGTATTTCCACAGCCCACCGCACGACAAAACAAAATGCGCTTACAAGACTTATAACCCTGGGCGCTATAAGAAGCTGAATATTGTATCTGTATGTGAGCGAATAGATATAAAATGTGTAGATAAGTAGATTTATATTCGCTGACCTTTACTAATGCAACGAAACCACACACACGTACACACACATATTAATTATTGTAGAACGGCTTTCTTGCTACGATTTACGTTTATATCGTCAATGCGGCTTTACGTTTATTTACAGTTTATTAAATTGCCGTGACGAAAACTGAAAGAAAAACAAGTGATATGAACTTGCCGTATCTTGTCGTCACATATTTCGTGCCTATGTGAAGAATAGTTATACGGAAGCCACTTTGCTGGTCACTGCTGAAATCGTCACTTGTAAACCGTATATCGTAACGTGCCATGATCAGCGGTAAAACGCATGAGTAATGTGTATTGAATGGGGGTTGTATAAAAAGCCAACTGAGTTAAACGGAAATGAAGGCTCCGTCACGAGCACCGCAAGTTGAAATGGACGAAGTTATTTAAATCATTAATGCAATTGCAGATTTTTACCATATTTGAGTTTAATATTTTCAGGCCTAGTGTGGAGATAGCACAAAAGAAGAAGAAGAAGTTTTAATCATATACTTAATATATTTTTTACTAAAACTTGTATAAAATTGCACCTAGCTAGGTGTTTGTCACTCGAAAAACTCTGAATACAAAGAAGCACAGGAGCTGACAGGCCTTTGGGAGGCATAGTCCATTGATATTCGAAATCGATAGCCTTCGAAAACCTTTGAAATGCCAAACCTCTAAAGGCCGTTGCGTCTGTATAAATTTTTCATAAATTAAAACACATGATGGGAATGTAAAAAATCGAGAAAATATTCATTCAAAATAAAGGTATCGATTTAATTGGAACAAATGAAACTACTAATTACCCACACCAATAATTAATATGAAATGTATCCAGTACACAATAATTATACCATTATAACTCACGAAATTTTTTTTTTGATGACCTCATATTTTTCGGGTGGATCATCGTAGGAGTTTACTGATTTTGTGAAGACTTTCGCAGACAAGTATCTAAAAGACAATCTATAATATCTAGTATCTAATGCAAGGAGTATAAACACCAAGTTTCTTGCTGGTTCTTCTCGGTAGGAATGGCATTCTGTAGATTAACTCCACAGATTAACTCGACTACTCAAAAGCACTTGTCAAAGTCAACTTGAATAAAAAAGATTTGAATTTGAATTTGATAGTCTATCCCGTAAAACAGCAATGGAAATCAGTTAATACACACTGACGACTAACCAATAAATTTAGTTAGTACCAACTTTACTTTCCACCGAGCTAATTCAAATCAAAGCTCTAAAAAATCCAGCTCCACTTCCCAGAAACAATTTTCAAAGCAATGAAAACAACGAATAAATAAAACTCGGCAGGCAGCGCAAACCCATTTCGTACAACAAAAGAGTTTGTTTATTCAAAGAAGCACTCGACAGTAATTAGATTATGAGTGGGCTACCATTGCATTAAGAAAAACAGGGCCAAGGACTTCGACCATCGAAATAATAAAATTGTAAATCATATTCTTCTACTCTACATTGACATCCGCTGATCTTTACGGAGTTTAAATGGGACCAACAGGGACCAACCCGAAAGTATGAAGTTTATTTTTTAAATGGCAAAATCGGTTTATATTTGGCGTTTTAAAATTAAATCAACCAAAAGCACCCCAATGTTATTCGGGATAGAAAAATCCATACTACTATTATAAATGCGAAAGTGTGTATGTCCGTCTGTCCGTCTATCTGTCTATCTGTCTGCTACGGTTTCACGGCCCATCTGTTCAACCGATTGTAACATCGTCTATTACCGAAAGCCGTAATAGACCACTAAAATACCTTAAAAATAGCTTGAATAAATATATCCGTCCAGTTTAAGTTACTTACGGGGATATTTCACGTAGCGTCTATTGGATACGTTATTTATAGTTCAGATTTACGCTAGTTCATGTTCGCAATATAGCAGGCGCTGGTGGAACGAATAACAAACACTTTACACTGTCCCGATGTTAACGATGTTGTCCGATTTGTATATTGTACCTACACGCTAGCTATTTCAGGCTATACACAGTACACATCACCCCTGTGGCAGGCTAGAAAATACTAGATGATAATTAATGGCCACACTTTGTCGTTTGTCCTTTGTTTGTGGATTTTAAGATTCCCGCGGGAATTTTTTGATTTTCCGGGACAAAAATTAGCTTTTGTATTTGACCAGTATGCAAACTAACTCCGTACGAAAATTCGTTATAATCGGCTGGACAGATGATTCGTAAAAATGTAGCAGACAGACACACTGATGGATGGATGGAATTAGTGTGGATTATTTTCCAATGAAAATACTTAAAGATTTTTGAGAATACGGAGAACTTACTTATTGGCTTATTACTTTACTAGCTGATGCCCGCGACTTCGTCCGCATGGATTGAGGTTATTTGGTTCCCGCGGGAACTCTTTAGTTTTCCGGGATAAAGAGTAGCCTATGTGTGATTCCAGGCTATCTCTGTGCCAAATTTCATCCAGATCCGTTCAGCCGTTCGGGCGTGATTGAGTAACAAACATCCATACATCCATACATCCATCCAAACTTTCGCATTTATAATATTTATTTGATTTATTATTTGAT
The DNA here is from genome assembly GCA_917051295.2 of Erebia ligea. Lineage (NCBI taxonomy): Eukaryota > Metazoa > Arthropoda > Insecta > Lepidoptera > Nymphalidae > Erebia > Erebia ligea. The sequence continues at coordinate 7,525,043 of OU785233.1, read as the reverse complement.
TTAATATTTATTTATTATAATATTTATTTATTATTGCTTTACATAAGAAGCATTTTGATGTAATTACATTATGATTGAGCCAAAGTTGCTCAAAAATCCTGACGACCTCCATGGCGCTGTGGTGAGCGCTGAGTTCTGATAATTGGGTGGTTCCGTGTTCGATCCCCGCCATGGGCAACTAGGTAACTTATGATTTTGGGGCTTCGTCCGTCACAGCCGTGCCGCCATGCAATTTAGCATTCCGATACACTGATCAAGTTAACCAGCAACGATGTAAAACTGCATTATTTCACTCAGCACACACTTTACCACCCCGATGAGATCGCAATCAATAGATAACTTGTAGGAAGTACCTAGAACAAAAAAAACTTACAGTGCTTCATTTTATGGAGGCTTAATTAATATGCATCCATAAAATGATAACGCATTTTAAATTAAAAACGCCTTTCTTTATTATTCCTTTGGAGACGCAAACCTTGAATCATTTTAAAAGGATGAGAAAGCGCTGACGAAGAAGAAAATAAAATAGGGAATGGGAAAGGAAATAAAAATGAAATAGCGGAATCTGATTTTGGATTTTATGTATTCATTCCCGAAATTGAAATAGCTTGATCCGAAAATGAACAATGAACAAAATAAAGTCTTAAACAAACAACCTAAATTAACTTTCATAGTCCCGACAAAAAACGCAGTCCACAAACACAAACCGAAAGTAAATAACAAAATTTTTATGCCGAGTATTTACAAAAATTTAATTAGAGTCCACTGGCGGAATAGCTCTAAGGCTTAGTACTATATACTTCGTAAGTTTCGTGTTTTTCTTCTGTCTGAGCTTATACGCTATACGACAAGAAAGTCTGAACTTCTACTATTAACGATTAAATTAGCCTCGCTCCGAAAAGTCCACAGTTCAACCACCAATTGCAATAATATAACAATACATATAGCATATATATACACTACAGACAAAAATGTCTACGTTACTCACTTTTATAAGGAGCCTCACATACTAGCATGATTGGACAATACGCAGCTCCCTTCGACTTTTCGCGCAGACGTTTTGTCCATGTTTTGTCCTGTAGTCTGTATATTCACACTTAGGTACTCCTAAAATTGGGTAGTCAAATGAGGTACTTTTTTCAAACTCCAAAACGTGCGCTTTAGATTTTGTGTGAAATACTAAATTGTGACGTCATTAAAAGTTAACGCCCTTTTTTACTATAAAGGATACGTAATTTAAGATGGTCATCAAACATAAAATTAACAGGAGACGTAGATATTACGTGTTTTATCATGTCCTCTATTTAGTATTTACTAAAAAAATATTTATTTTTAATATAGGACACATCCCGAAGAAAGATTCGAATCCCGAGAGCTATAAACTTCGCATTAATATTTAATTGAAGTAAATCTACCTACTGCGAGGATTTTTCTGCTACACAGATTGTTACTTTTTTATTATTCGTGTACCAATACATACCTAGTATTTACTTAGTACTTAACATTAATGAGATGGGCATTGGAAAAACCTATCTCTAATTGAGATTTCTTGCAGCTCCCCGAGACTACAGAGACTGTGAGTAAATATTAGATACCTGTGACAGTGAGTCAAACTGTGTTACTTGAATTAACTTATTTGGCTATAATGTCGTCTTTTTAATAAAGACATTAATGCCTAGCGTGTGTACAAAGCTTTATTTGGCTTCGAAGGCTCCAAGTTTAAATGCAAAATATTTTTCGAAATGCTGCTGGCGTAATTATATTCCTTAGGGAGACAATTTACATCCAGAATTTGCCGGAATTTCAATGACCATTTTATGCTACGTTTTGGGAAAGGAAGAAAGGTGAAAAATGGCAGGCGAGTAACGGTCCCATACAATTTAATTATTGGTACCTACTACCTGGTTACCTATATGAACCTTTTCCTGGCGCAGCACTAGGTATTATAGATACTGAAAATGCTAGTAATGATATGTTGATGATATGTTGTCAATGATACGAGTATGTTGTGTGTAGAGGCACAACAACGCCTTCAATGAACAAAATCATACTTGGTTGCGTCCGGTGCAATTGAATCTTCATGTTTTTCAGTATAGAATATTTTGTCGCTTGCACCTTTTGCACCTGTTGCAACTTACAGAGTGTCTATACAGTATGCACAGTATTTTCCGTTTTATCTTTTTGGGAACAGAAAGTGTCCGAATATAGTGAGATATTGTATCTTACCCATGTCAATATCGACGTGTGGGTATATGGCGATACAATGGCCGCACGGTTCAGGTAAATATACGAACTGCCGGCGAATATAAACAATACAATCTTTCCCTGGAGATTACCCAAAATAATTGAAAACTGACGGATTTCGGTCCCTGTCTACCCCTTTTCCTTTATTTATTTTTCTACCGTATCGTATAAAAGTATAAACAAATACGGTGCAGTTTAAATACATGTGGCGAGGGCTGGAGATGTATACGAGTACAAACACTTTTTCCTCCATAGATCAATTATAGGTCCATGGTGGTGACTACCACTCGAATGGTAGGTATACACAAGAGACTACCACGACAAAAGTTAATACTTAGCTGTTGATACACCACTAGTCAGTGTAAGTCGCGGTTCTAGGAATTAGTCCAAACCGTATTGATAAATACTGCCTCGTTAGTCTAGTGGTTAGCATGTTCGACTGCGGCTGATGAGGTCCCGGGTTCGAGTCCCGGGTCGGGCCATAATTAAGTATTGGGGTTTTCTGACTAGAAATTCTCAGTAAAAGCCCAGAGTTATGAAGTTGGTGGTGTTCATCCCCGTGCCTCGGAGAGCACGTTAAGCCGTCGGTTCCGATTATTATCGCTAACATGATAATAGTCGTTAAGGCCAACCCACATTGGAGCAGCGTGGTGGGTCTAAGCTCTAATTCCCTCTCTTCTATGAGAGTGGAGGCCTGTGCCCAGCAATGGGACGTTAATGGGCTGTAGTGGTATTAATTAATCCGACATGATCATCAAGAGTACCGAACACCTTAGGAGACTCGCTTATCAGTAGGAAGAATGGCATAAACTTGAGTGGAGTCCAACATTGCAACATTGAATAAACAAAGGCTAACAAAGAAGGAGTCAAGACCGTGCGTTGAGTCCGAGGAGGATTACACGACTGCCAAAAAAGGAGTGTAATGTTTTCAGAATTCATGTACCATGTATGCGAGTTTCTTTATTCCACCATAACTTCTAAATGCTTGAACAGATTTGGATGTATAGGGTATCGTTAGAAACCTAACATCAGCCTGAGTGAGACTGGGCAATTTTTTTTTTATAAAAAATATATTTTATTGGCAGAGCAGTCATGTTTTTAAGTTCAATTAATTATAGCTTATTTTTATTTATTTAGTAGCAACCGCCCGCAGCTGCTTCTCTCCCGAGGGAATGACGAATAAATCCCTTCTTATTATTTGAATGAACGAGAAGTTTAATTCGCTATAATCCGCCACAGTAGACAAATCTATGTGGTACAGTTCGTGTCGTTCACCAATAGCATGCGAACACCCACCACCCAGCAATTCGCACCGGCACAGCACCACACCACACAAATCTTCCAAATCACTCTCAACGTACGTTTCACTCCGAAACCGGAGCATCCTCAGGAGATGTTGACTCGACAATGCACGATTGTAAATCGTGCATATAGCGAATTAAACTTCTCGTTCATTCATTAACATGGACTTCCGCAAAGTAACGCCTGCTTCGATGCAATATTCTTATTATTTGTTTTCGTTATAACGGAAACCTTTGTGCTAAATTTCAGCTTTCTAAGTCTCAAAGTGCCTTAGCCCGTAAGCACAGATTAAATAATAGCCTCAAATGTGCATACCACAGAAGTATTAAAAGGTTAATATTATACCTACCACTAAAAGAAACAAACAAATCCACTGGGACTCTAGACTCTACTTTACTCAATCGGTTATTTTCTGCTTTCTGAGCATTTCCGTAAGTCGATATTGCAAAATAATTCATAGTAAAAGCTCGTACCTACTCGCACTGAGAGCGTTCAAATATTACTTTAACGAATGGGAACTATAGAACCAGCTTCATTTGCGGTAACAATAAATACAATACTATTACCAGTTGTTTGTTTCACCGATACACTAGGGTCCAACGTTTTCCCGATACTAATTCTATTTTCCCCGGTCCCACTACGGTATTATGATACTTAAATCTCCTTTAGTAGGTACTTGACTATTATTCCAATTTCCGTTACATAATTTTTGACGACCTCCATGGCGCGGCGACCTGTACCTGATATCACTTTTATAGTGAGAATTTTCTCACGAATTCATAATTTCGAAATCTTCTCTGGGCTGGTCTGATGGGAGCTTCGGCATTAGTTTGTTACGAACCTGTTGGCAAAGACGTCCAAGTATCCAAGTCCAAGCTCATAGCTAAACTGATTACGGTTATAGAGTTTTTTTAATATCAAACAGTCATTACGTACAATCCGTGTTTCAATAAGGACAAACAGTGCCGAAGAATTGGAAACAGGTATCATACCCCTCGCAAATTACTCGTTTCCATCTTAGACTCATTGTCTTTTCTTAAAAGTTGTGAACGCAGTTTTTGCTAACTTGAGGCATCTAATAAAAATTTAGGGGAAAAACTTATGAACAACTCTCGCAGTCGCGTAGTATTAAAGAGCGATGTGTCACACCCAACGAAAGTAATACTCTGTTAACAGTTAGCACGTAGCTAGAGTTGCGAGGGTTAAGTGAGATGTTAGACTTAACCCTTTTAGTTGGGAACAATGGCCGTAAATACCAAGCACCGGTGTGCTTGCGACAAGCGGAAACTTGACGTTTTCAAGCACCATAAGTTAAAACGTATCAACTTTTTCAAAACAGTTTTGCTTATCACTCTTAATTACTTACATTGAGTATCGTAACTTGAGAGTGATGTAAACTATAAGGTGCTAATAGAATAAATTATCAAATAATGGTAAAGTTAAAACATTATAAAGGAACTTGAAATTTAATTTGCTATAATCCGCAACAATAGGCAAATATATGTACTCGACAATGCACGATTGTAAAGTCTCTTTACAATCGTGCATTGTCGAGTCAACATCTCCTGAAGATGCTCCGGTGTCGGAGTGAAACGTAGGTACGTTGAGAATAATTTGGAAGATTTATGTGGTGTGGTGAATATTGCAAGCTGCACGTGCAAGATACACTGTACCACATATATTTGCCTATTGTTGCGGATTATAGCAAATTAAATTTCAAGTTCCTTCATAATCATGGACTTCCGCAAAGTAACGCCTGCTTCTATCCAAAGTTAAAATACTTTTTCAGGCTTCCTGGGTTTTACTCCACCCAAGTAAAATAAGTAAAGATGTAGAGAGAGGGGTAATAATTAATTTCTAGACTGTTTAAGTGTTTTGTTTCGATAGAATTTCCTATCTCTGAGCAAACTGTCAACACCAACAAACCAGCAATAATTTAGCTATCCAGCTTTCGATGCCGCTGATCTACCTGGTCTGGTCGGAGGTAGTCTGCGTTTATTTATTTTAAAATAATGTGGCATTAGGAGTCAACATATATCTTTATAACTGTCATAAATATTGGTATCTTCCTAGAAATAATATCATAATCTTGTAAATAACATTTTCTCATGGTAGGTATGCTAACAAACAACATTTTTTTTAAGTACTTTGTAAATAAATGAAATTAATTGAATTACCAGACTCATAACCTTTCATGTATCTTAAATCAACTTCAACATACCAGCGAATGCTTGTTACAAAAGAGAGCTTCCGAAATTAAAGCCGCAAGCGACCACGTGCCGAAAGCTATTTGAAGTTAGAACAAAAACATGCACTCGTCTGTTACGAAATCCACCATAGTATTTCAATTATTTATCAAACGCCTGACCGTGGGCAAAGCCGCAGGAATCAATAACTCAATACGTTCTATACTCTATGCTTTCTGTTTACAGGTGAGGACTAATGAACTTTATGCAAACAATATCCTAACGTACCTACTTAAATGTGCATTTAATGTTAGATCAGTATTCAGTATGGTTAGGATGATAGTTTAAATATTTTTAAACAGCTTAGGAAATAAAAAACAGTTCAGTGAAAATACATTAAATGGATAATTTTCATCCATATTATGGGCTTTGCTATGTCACTTATTATGAATCCATACTGATATAATATTATAAATGCGAAAGTGTGTCTGTCTGTTTGTCTGCTACGCTTTAACGGCTCATCTTTTCTACAAATTTTGATGAAATTAGGTATAGAGGTTGTATCCCGGGGAAGGACATAAGCTACTTTTTATACCGGAAAATTAGGGAGTTCCCGCGGGAATAATAAGAACTTAAACAACGCGGCCAAAGTCGCGGGCATCATCTAGTGATAAGGTAAAAGTGGAAACGCCATCGCAATTTAAAATGTAAGAAGTTACCGTAAGGAAACGTAAAAATATAGTTACACCTGAAAGTGGTAATCTGAGTGTCCCTTTCCGTCGCATTCACACATTAAAACCAGTTTTAGAATCCGTTCTCCGTGAAGTAACAATTTTCGTGCTCACTCACCCTTAAGGTGGGGCCGGTGGGTACAAGCTCAAGGGAAAATTAGATTTAACCCCAACACCAACACAGAAGATTTTACATTTACAATCCATGCCAGTTTAAAGCGAGTCCACCCCCGCAAAATAGCCAAGTCTTAACCTCGCTTGAATAATCCCATTTCCAGCCTAAATTCAATTCATTTCAGCTTTAAAAGTTCCTAAATCGTCCATTAGTAGAATTACCTACTCTTTTGACGTAGTAAGTACAGCTGTTAGGAATTAGCAGGGATATAAATTAGTTTTGACAACATTAATGAAAGAAGCTTTAAGCTCCAAAACCCATGTAACTTTCAGAGCGATTTTAACTCTGCGTTTATCCGATATTTTACATTTTGGCTACAAAAAATAAGTAGAAACAAATTCTGTTTTTAGAAATTTTATCAGTATTTACAAGATTGGAAGTTTATTTTTCTTTTGACAAGTTAAAAAACACAGCTATTAAATGCGTTCTACTACAATTTTCTCATTTTCTCAAGAGGGCGGGGCAGGCGTGCAGGGTAAATTAGATTTGACCCCGACACCAGGGAGGAGGTTGTAGCTTAGCCATCCATGTCTCCGTTTTGCCAGACCGCCTCTGTAGTTTATTCAGTTTTTATTATTTTCTGTGGAGCAAGAACAACACAAATGATATATTTCTTAATTTCTTTCGGAATGAGGTGCGTGTATTGCTTAATCGATTTTGAACTTTAACATGAATCGCCGTAGATGCAAATTGTTTAACAAATTAAATTTATTTAAGGCTATTATTCTTGTACAGTGAAAATCTCTTCAACCATATCAATTGGTCATTTTATAAAGCATATTTCAAAATATTTGCGCATTAACGCGTTCCTTTATTATATAAACGAACTTTATAATATTATTATCTTTACTTTTTAATTTATTATCTTTGTGGTGATAAAGCTCCTTGTACAAACATCGTGCTAAGGACAAGCGTTACAAATATAATACAGAATTATGAATGAAACAAGTTATTAACGAAGTTTCAGGCGGAAACGAGCGGAGAGCTTAGCATTAGATGTTAAACAGTCACCTCCTACAAAGGGGATTTTATGCTCATTTAATTTCACGCTTCGAAATACTATAGGCTTTGGAGCCTCTGCCCACTGTACTTTCATCAAGGTACCTTTTCTTAATTCTCTTAATAGTTGAATATTGAACTTTGTAAAGCCTTCTTTGCTATAAATGCCAATAAATACATATTTCCGCATGTATCTCAGTTTGCCTCCAATCGGGGCTACTCAGTCTGAGGCTCTACAATTAATGAGCACGAAGCTTCGCAAAGTTCCAAAAACTAACAGTGTGAGATCCAAGTCAAGGAAACATTCGTAAGCGGTGGATACATTACTTTTACATTACTTTTCAATTATTTTGGGTATCCACGGTGGAATAGTTGTTTGGGTACGCAAACTGCCCATTTATTCACCTGAACCTTAGCCGCAGGCAACTTCAACGTCGATATTGATATGGGTGAGGGGAAATTCACTATATTTTACAGCCTGGTAAACGTGCCCGTCACACCAAAAACAAACAACCCGTTCTCCATATCGTAATAATTTATGTTATACACATAAAACTTAAAAATATCTCTCGCAAGTGTAAAATGATTCTGCGAAGAGTGACCTAGATATAAAATATTTTTATAAACCTCTAGAATACACGTGTATTTTAAGTGTTAGCGAAGGCTATCATACTAATATTATAAATGTGAAAGTTTATTTGTTTGTTGTGTAACTCAATCTTAAAAGAACATAACATAAAAGAAAGGCTATCGTCGACTGTGCCATTGCGAATTCTGAAGTTCTTTGGCCACATCTCCAGTAAGGAAGGTTCAATTGAGCGCCTGGTGGTACAAGGTCATGTGGAAGAAAAGCGAGCCAGAGGATATTCACCTACTCACGAAGGACAGACCTAATAAAAACTGTGACGCAGACAACCGTGGTGGAGTGCTCCCGCAATGCTACCAATCGAGACAAGTGGAGGAGCATCGCGCGGGAGGCGGTGCGGCCCAAATTAAAGAAGACCGATGACGAGCGTACCTGTATCATCCCAGCAGCCACGACCACTCTGTCAAGAGTGCACGACTGAGAAGAAGAATTTGTTTGTTGGTTTGTCCTTCAATTAAGCTGCAACAGAGCAACGGATCGACGTAATTTTTTGAATGGCCATAGTTGAGGACCTCATCAGTGACATAGGATATTTATCCCGGAAAATTAAGGGGCTCCCGTGGGAAACAAAAAACTTATTCCACGCGGACGAAGTTGCGGCCATCTAGTATCATATAACACTTCAGACTTTTCCTGTTTCGCCGATAGAGTTTCCATTTGGTTCAAGTCACCTAACAGACTATACACAACCTGTCCATTTATCATTTACCTGTACCTTGGCTGTGGGCACCCTTGTGTCGATATTGACATGGGTGCGGAAGAATATCCACTATTTACAACCTCGTAAATATTCCCGTTGCGTCGAAGCCAAATAACTAGTTTTCCATGCTTCTGTATACCAATTTTGTAACTAGAGCGAGTATACGGAATACACGAAACGGAATAACACGAATAATGCGGAGTTTCGGCTATGATTTTGGTTTTGTTTTTGTTTTTATCGTTTGAGCTTCAAGCTTAGGTTCTAGGCATTGATGTAGAATTTTAGTACCTGTTCTAGGTAATAATTATGTAGCCAAAATATTTTATGATATACTAGCTGATGCCCGTGACTCTGTCCGCGTTTTGTCACTCTCCAGCTCCTCAACTATACCCATGCCGAAAATCACGTTGATCCGTTGCTCCGTTGCAGCGTGATTGAAGGACAAATCAACAAACAAACACACTTTCGCATTTATAATATTAGTATGAAGTATGATTGACTTAAAGAAGGTACTAAACATACCTAGCAGTAATCCGCAGCCAAAAAATATTCACTATAGGTCCCCACTTTTATATGTACCTAACATTCGTTTTACCAATTTTGTTGGAATAAAATGTAGCCTACCTCGACTATTCGAACGAGTCGATTGACACCTCATTTACCAAAATCGGCTCAGTAGTTTAGGCGCTACGGTGGAACATACATAAATTCAAACTGACTAAACTACCTGCTAAAATCATAACCCTTTTTTTGACTTTGCCATAGTCGGGTAAAAATCGATGTCCAACTCTGATTAGCTTGTATGGCCGTGCAGATAATTGTGTTTGTAAATTCAGATCTTTATAAAACTAACAGAAATATTACCTAAGAATATTTTTATTGAAAACAATACAATAGAAACAATAAACCTAGCTAGCCTAACCTAATTACTATATAAACTAGTGGTTCGCCCCGAACTGAGACCTCGCGGTATCCATAAACTTGTACAGAGCACCATCTATTGACATCATTGTAAAGTTCTGTTAAAAATACGGAAGCTGATTAAAAATTAAATAATTTCGTTTCCTTATAATATTTATCTAATTTTAGTATTTGTTGTTCAAGTACAGGATATAATTCAAATTTAGAAAATTGAGAGTTCTGAGGTCAACTTTGGACGTTAGAAAATCTCCACTTTGAAAGCCCCCCATTTCGTCAATTTTAGAGGAAAAATTAAAGAAAAAATATTTTTGGACTCTATTCCTAATTATCTTTAAAATGATATACCGCAACCCTATGTAACGCTATAAAAATATTTTACTTCGCACTCGCTTCTATGAGAGCCCCCCTGAAATAAAGATTTTTATAACTTTTTAAGCCATATTCGGCGGGATGCCATCGGCTTACATATTATATTTAAATTTGAAGTAATTACGTTCAGTAATTCAGAAGTTATAAGGCTCTGACAGACGGACGGACGGACGGACAAGTACCAATTCACTCAAGTAGACTCAGAGACCTTCGCTTCACTCGGTCAATCATGCCCGCGTGGAATGGTGGCGAGAATGCTGGCTGCATTTCCGCGCTGGATAGCCAGGCTGATCCTTTGCGCAAAAAATGAGCCAGCCCTCCTGTCACCAGATGAGGCAATCAACCGCGGTGAAATATCTCGCAAAAAAAATTTGACACTAAGACTCCACGGCCCCAGGGTCTCCACGGCAAACGGAACAAATATGTAACTCTCTATGAGAGAGACATACTTCCGCCGTTTGCCGGTTCCAGCCTTTTCTGCTGCGGCTCCCGGCCTTGATGCTGTCTCCCTGATATGCCACGGGGCCAATGTGTCTACGCATGTTGCGTCCCACATTAGCGCCCGTCCCTGTTCCCAGGGAACCAGCGTCAATCCATCAGGTCTCTTGCCATCATCCCGACTAATCCTCTTACTTACCTACACTGAGAAAAATTTCCTTGTTTACCTTCCGATTTTTACCATCTAAAACCGATTCCTTCCAAAATTGGGTCTTTTCCTTCCACCGATTACCTTCTGAATCGGGGAACTGCCAAATTCCTACCGATATTTAGAAGGTAATGAATTTTATCCGTCTAATACGGAAGAACATAAAGGAAGGAAATTTGTTGGAAGGAATTAACCAAGAAGGAATTTCCTTCCAGCTAAATATTCCTACTAAATAAGGATGCATTGTAATAATTCCTCCCAAATTTATCCTTCCAAATTAGATGTTAATGTCCTTCTGAATTCAAAACCAAAGTTGTCGGAAGGAAAACGCAGCTAACCTTCTGATATTGAAGGATATTTACCCTCTTCACTAGTGGGAAATAAATTGACATTACTATTCCATCAAAAAAGAAAGGATTAGAAAGGCTCGCTGGAAGGAACTACCATCCAAATTAGATGGATCACACTTGGAGGGAATAACACAAGTATCCTTCTAAATTAGATGATAATATCCTTCTAAATCAATTATAATTTTTCGGTAGGAACAGTGTCGGAAGGAAAACGCATATTTACCCTCCGAAATTGAAGGATATTTACCCTCTTATTTAGTAGGAAATGAAGTGAAATTACTATTCCATCAAAAACGAAGGGATTAGAAAGGCTCGCTGGAAGGAATAACCATCCAAATTAGATGGATCACATTTGGAGAAAATAACACAAGGAACATCTTTCTAAATTAGATGATAATATCTCTCCAAACAAATTGGAATATTTCGGTATCGGAAGGAAAACGAATAAGTTTTATTAAATAGAAATTGTAACACCGAATGTAGTACCCGACCCGACCACTAGATGTCGCTACGCGTATATTGGCTCGCGGTATAGGGTGGCGCCGGTCAAACACATATATATATCGCCAAGTCCGCTTGTATGTACCTGCATCGTGGCAAATGGCGCTTCCACCTAGTTGGGACATTCATTGAAAGCGCATAGCAGAGCATAATTCATAGGTGGTATACGGACCCTTGCTGCGACAGGGCGTTTTGAAAGCCTATAATTTTGCAAAAGCCCGCTCCGTATTCGCCATCGCCTTAGGTAGGTAATATTTTGTCTTCTAGGTTTGGAAGGTTATTTATATTTACCGAACAAATATGACCAAGTATGTATTTACCGTCATTTATTTTCCTTCCAAAAATTACCTTCCCTTTTGACTCAGTAGGATTTTCCGACCGAAATTTGGAAGGTACGTATTACCCACCGAAATAGAAGGCAGACATTGTTTGGAAGGAAATTTTGGACGGTAATAATATCCTTCCAAGTTGAAAGGTAAATTTCCTACTGAGTCAAAAGGGACGGTAATACCTTCCGTATTTCGGAAGGTCTTTTTTCTCAGTGTAAGTGAGAGGATTTTATGATAATTTGCACTCCATATTATGATTGGTAGATTGTGGCTCGATACTATGACTTTATTGTAAGAACTTCCTATGTACCAGCAAATAATGTATAGATAGCGATTATGATTATGACCGGACAGGACAAAACGTATGCACGTCGCTATAGAAGAACGTTATGTCGTGTCGCGCTAAAGTGTGCTGATGAAGCTGCACCTTCATATAAAGTGGACCTGCTCTTGCACGACTTAATTTACTGTTTTGCACTCTAAGCACTTATTAAAAGGGTTATTAGGCATTTTCTTTGGCTTAAATGGTATTTCTCTCCCTTGTGATATTGACAGATAAATTCATATTCACATTCCAACATACTACACCACCTCGAAAACCACTACAATATACAAGTAAGTAAATAATTATTTGGTAAACAAGCGAACCAAGCAACCTCGGTTCGTTATTCACAGAGAAACCACAGAGGCATTGAATATTAAAGTTCATTTATGCTCACGCCATTTTCACATAGCTTCTAATTAAAATTCATATTACGGGGCAGGCAATTACTAATGCTACACTAAAGCTAAAAATAAAGGAGAAGTTTATTTGGAAACCCAAGCGTATAATTTCCACACGATAGTAAAATGTTATCTGCGAATTCAGGTTACATACCTAAATAATAATGAACTTTGCTCCGACACATTTTGAAAGAATTATTTACTAAAAATCTCTGTTTGTTACGTTTTCACAGCTTATCACTTTTAACTGGTTTTGACAAAAGGTAAATAGGTTGCATTCCAGGAAAGGATATAATATACCAGGCTAGAGGATTCAAGGGATTTTTAAAAATCTGTATCCACGTGGTATCATCGGGTATCATATTATATATCAAGCTAAAGACTTCAACCGCGTGGATTTTTTTTGGGTTTCTTAAAATCCTATTCGCCTTTTCCTATTATCAGAGAGGAAAGTATCCTACTATGTCCGCCACCCGGATGCGCGCCATCTCAAGATCTGAGCAGTAAAAAGTGAAAAGGTTACAGACAGATAGATACACTTACATATATTTTATAATATCAAGTAATATTGATTGACGATTTTGTCGCAAACAATGTTGTTGTTCACAATCGTGCATTGTAGAGTCAACATCTCCTGAGGATGCTCCGGTGTCGGAGTGAAACGTACGTTGAGAGTATTTTGGAAGATTTATGTGGTGTGGAGTATATCGCGGGCCGCAAGTTCAAAGATACGCACTGTACCACATAGATTTACCTTCTGTGGCGGATTATAGCGAATTAAACTTCTAGTTTTTTTCAATGTCATGGACTTCCGCAAAGTAACGCCTGCTTCTATCCAATATAGGTACGAAACATATCGTTTTCCTAACATTGACATTTTTGTGCTACGCGCGTAGACGTTTACATAATAATTATTGTTTTCATAAAGTAGTTTTTTAATCTGGGTTAATTTTTTATATTAAACTAGATGATGCCCGCGACTTCGTCCGCGTGAATTAAGGTTTTTTGGTTCCCGCGGGAACTCTTGAATTTTCCGGGGTAAAAAGCCTATGCCCTTCCCCAAATTTCCAATTTCCAAATTTCATCAAAATCAGTTGAACATGGTCGATGGTTGAACAGATGGGCCGTGAAAGCGTAGCAAACATACAGACAGACAGACAGGCACACTTTCGTATTTATAATATTAGTAGGTATGGATACTTTAATAATTTTCATAACAATACATTCTCTATGAAGTTTTTGGTAAAAACAGTAAAATATTGAATCAATATCATTGAGTAAAACTTAATATTTGCCAATTTTGGACGTCTTCGTAACAAAGTATATCAACCTTGGTGCAACGGTCCGTGTTACACAGAAAACTCGTCGAGAATGCTTGTACCTACTCCAAATGTCAAGAGAGAGAGTGTTAAATATTACCCGCGCTCGCAACCATTACTTTCCTTTCAACAGCTTATTCGTCCCATCTGAAAAAACCTTTGTTACAGACAATTAACTGCAGCGCTGGAATTTATGTCTTACTAGGGCCTTTTCAACCGTCATTCTAATGTTTTCTCAGCAAACACTGGATCTTGCAAGTACGAGTGTAGAAGTACGAGTACAATGAGGATTATTGCAGACTGCCATTTGAAACCTTTGCTGATGGAGTACGACATAGCCTGCGCACTTTCGATTTCTGTATATTTACTCAAAGGAAGTAAAACTTTATTTATATGCAAACTGCCTCATTGGTTAGCATGTATAGCTGCAGATAACGAGATCCTGAGTTCAATTCCAGGGTCGAGTCATAATTACGTACCTAAGGAATTTTCGGACAATAAATGTTCAGTCAGGAAGTTAGCGATGTTTCACCCCCGTTCCTCGGAGAACACGTAAAGCCGTCGGTCCTATGCCTGATTTCTCTCCGATCGTGTTTGTCTGTCCCATCGGGCTATATGAGTGTAATCGAATGAAGAATGCATTTATTTGCGAACAAACTTGTGCACTATAATATTATTATCTCTCACGCAAATGGCCAATGGCAGGACATTATTTACCCGAAATTAATTACTAACTATTAAGATATATTTTATTATTACTCAATAAAAATATAAAAATATCTTTACTGTTTTAAAATTGCATCCAAAGAATAGTTTCTTTCGAAAAAATCCGCAACTACTCCGTTAACTCTTTCCACGTACAACGACTTATTTTGGGTTTCGTAAAGACACGGTTCTTCGGCGTGATATTTCATTTCAGTCATTTTTAAGGCTTCTTCAGTTTCGGCTGTTATTATTTTCATTGATATTAAGGCTTCAATCAAACCAAGCACGGAATACTCTTGTAAGTGCCTTAGAAAAACGCTCTTGGGATAAATGTCTTCGACATTTAAATTGCACTGTCTTAGAACAGCTGATAGAGTTCCAAAATATATGTCGAGTAGTTGGTCATAGTGTTTGGAGAGAAACTTCTGCTCCATAGACATGTATAGGAAGTACGATATATCTGTAGCCGGTGACGCATAGCGGACCAATTGGTAATCAACGAACAGGACATCCACTGGTCTCTTCCCCTGCAATTGAAAACTACAATTTACAAAAGGTTGACCTTCTCAGTGATAACAATACAATAATAACAAAATAAGAACAGCTGATCGGCTGTTCTTATTTTTAACAGACTTCAAAAAGAATGTTCTATATTTGACCCGTATACGTATGCATGTATTTAAGTATGTAGATAATATATTTGTTTGTTAACGATTTTCTCGGAAACTAATTGACCGATTTGAATGATTTTTTCACTATTGTTATTATTGAGTGTATATAAATAAAAATATGCATATTAATCTTACCTGATATTTAAACGTTATATTATTATTCCAGCAATCTCCGTGACAAATCGCACTATAATTGGGTACCGGTGCAGAGCATTTATTTAGCAGCGCTAAAATGTCCGGAGTAATATCTTCAAGCTTTGCTTTTGACACAGGATTTGTGATAACATTTATGGAAGATTTATAAAAGCTGATCAAACACTTCGGTATACTTCCTAGATCAGCATATTGAATATCCTTTGCGCACAAGTTACGTATTACCTTAAACTCTTCGGGATAAAGTTTTTCTAAAGCAAACGATAGTGCGTGAAGTTTAGCAAGATGTTTGATCACTAAATAAGTGTGAGCAAAATCCATTTTGTGGAACCTATCCAAAGGCCCACACTCGTTTGAAATGTATACTACAACAGTTTCTTTATCGTATTCGATACTTGCAAGTACACAGTTGGGAAATTTTATCTTTAGACCTTCAATTATTCCACATCTTCTCTGGAGTTCTATCATTTTTGGGACGATTATCTCATAGAACACATATTCTCTGTGATAAGATGTCCTAAAGCATTCGCGATCTATTGGATTAGAATGCCATTTTACCATGACCTTTATTTCAATGAGCACACCATCTCTGAAACCTTTAATAATTACTTTATGTATCCCACCGAGAAAACAGTCTATTTCTTCTGTACCGAACACTATAAAATGATCAATATGCTTAATGTTAGTAACATCAGACACTTTACGAATAATATCCACAAGATCTTCATGCAAACGAGATATTTTCCGAACACGCATATTTTTATGTTTCTATTTGACGAAGCAGCTGATAATACTAAAAAATATATATGTCACCAATATATCAATTGATACTTCTGACTGACACTATCGTAAGATACAGTCGATACAGTAGTTTATTATGACTGTGGCGATAAAGTCTTGTATTCTAGTGTATTGGTTTTCTCAAGTAAATTGAGCAACATACTTATTTTTGTTTCAAATCAAATCCTCCGTAGTTGTTGCTATCATGTGATTTTTTCTCGTTTATCATAACATTTTAGTTTCATATCTACTTCTAGCTAGATAAGTTATAGATAAAACGCATGTTGTAGTTTCTGACATGTTTGTAACATGAGCCCACTAAGCAGTCTTGCATAGAACGCTATCAGCGCGGAACAAGTCCTGTCCAAGCGAGGATGAGATAAACTAGTCTACAATACCTTTTATCACGTCTCTCAAGTCTCAATGCGTGTTCAACGAACTTGTACGTAGGTATAATAGGCTACTGATTTTGCATTCAACGCCGCTCAGCACAATTGTATAGAGGTTCTGGTCACTGCAAGTAATCTTGCTCCTATTGAAAACTACTTGGTCGCTATAATACAAGCAATATTATGATTTCAAAATACAAAGCACAATTTGTACATACTAGGGTGCACTCCGTACAGGTAAATATAAGGTCCTGAATACTCTATTACAACACATTTCAGTTATATTATATGGAGACATAATTATTTATCGTTCCATTAATTATTATTACAAAATAATGAAGGTACTTAATAATTATTTTCCAGAAAAATATTTTTTCTATTTAATCTAATAATCTATAATTATTTCCTAAATTAATCTACTCTACAACTTGTTTGTATAGATTCTCATACCACAAAAAATAATTTATTAATGTATTCCTGCCTCGCGAATACCTACCTGTATTCCGTATTACCAAAGTTATTCGTTTACACGCTAAAGGTAATTGAGTTCGTTCGCCTCGCTGAAAATATTTTGCTGGCAGGCACCTAGTTGTTTGTTTAGGATGTGTTCGTTGACGCGGGTCCCTCCTTCCAGGCATTCTGAATTTGTAAGACCCAAACCCATTTGCCACACCCTGGGCGTATAAATTTATGACACCCTGTGCTATTTCATGGCAATGGATATATATACAGCTATTTGTCATGGGAAAACAAACATCTAATACATCAACAGAGTAAGGACTATGCATGAATAGTTTGGGGAATATTGTTCATGTCCCCTCAAAATAGTCTGTGACCGTTGATAAGGAGCCTCAACCCTAAACAAGCAGGTTTTCCATTTCCTTGCTGGAAACCTAAATTGGCTACTATCGCCTGTTCGATAGAATCTTGAATTCGTTTTTCGCAACTTCTTTTTCAAAACCTTAGGGTTTCCTTCAGACAATCGAGCGACCGCATAGAAGACCTGTTTAGTGTTCAGTAAAAAGACCCTTTTTGGAAACCAATTTCATCAGCCAGCACCTTTTGTCTGCCTCTCTCAAGACCTCTGTTGAAAGTTGAAATTCATAGTGTCATATTTGAAGATTTTTAATCAAAATTTCAATTTTTTTTTTAATCTATCTTTTCAATAACTCAAGCGTCTGATTGGTTGCAGTGTAGTTCGAGTTTTCTTTACAAACCTCTTTCTTCACTTATTTTGCTTTCGATCAGGCGATAGTTAATGCCAATATGCATTTAAACTGATTTAATTACATTTTACACTTTTGCCAAAAAGTGCCAACAAAGTGGCTTTTGCAGTTGCCAAAAACTGACAGCATTAAAAATTCAACTCAATCAGTTCAAGAGTCCTTGTGCAAGTGGGCTAAGAATATGGTTGAATTTGTGCCGCCATATCGTGACGTCATAGCTGGAAATATTATTTGAATTTTTGGTTTTGAATAAATTTTCTATAGATTTTGTCTGAGACAGAGATAAATACTTATTTTTTCATAGAAAACAATTAATAACAGCTGCCAGATGAAAGAGGTAATTAGCCATAATGAGAAGAAGGTCAGAAAGGGTTAGAAAGCTCAGAACGGGTAGTAGGTAAGTACAAAATGCAAAACACGTAAAGATGCTATACCATAAAAAAGGACTATTTTAAACTGTCCTAAACCTTATCATTCTGAAATAATTATGCCCACCGTTATTAGGTGCTTAGTTATGTTTAAACCCGGCCTTAGGCCTAATTAACTATTATTATTATGTCAATGTTGTAATCTCGGAAATCGGAAGGTAATTTTATGGACTTAAAATTAAAATTTATTTAGAATATGACACCTATTAAATTTAAAAAGAAACCTTTATTTATGAACACATGAACAAAAGTTTCTGACCACCTAAATTTATAACATAAAACTTGACTTAGCCTAATACTCAACTAATACCCACTTACCTACAGCTGTAAAGGAGGGACCAAAGATGTCGACAATCTCTTTATTTATCTTGATGCTAGGAGGTATTAAAATTCTACATCAATGATGCTAGGCAATCGCGTATCGGAAGTCTCGATAAGTACAGCTGTTACTAAAAAAACCGGCCAAGTGCGAGTCGGACTCGCGCACCGAGGGTTCCGTACAAACCTGTAGTAAGTTTTACGATTTATGACGTATTAAAAACAAGACGAAATGAACCGCAAAACTAACTTTGTTTGTATAGGTTTATTGTTAATATCAAAAAATTACGTTTGTTGTATGGGAGCCCCCCTTTAATATTTACTTTATTGATATTTAATTATTTATTTTGAAAGGTAATATACAAGTTAATATTCTGTGAAAATTTGAACCGTCTACCTGTTACCGTTTTTAATATTGAGCAAAAAAATACGAAAAAAACACGTTTATTGTATGGGGACCCCCCTTAATATATATATTTTTTTAATTTTTAGTATTTGTTGTTATAGCGGCAACGTAAATACATCATTTGTGAAAATTTCAGCTTTCTAGCTATCACGGTTTATGAGATACAGCCTGGAGACAGACAGACAGACAGACAGACAGACAGACAGACAGACAGACAGACAGACAGACAGACAGACAGACAGACAGACAGACAGACAGACAGACAGACAGACAGACAGACAGACAGACAGACAGACAGACAGACAGACAGACAGACAGACAGACAGACAGACAGACAGACAGACAGACAGACAGACAGACAGACAGACAGACAGACAGACAGACAGACAGACAGACAGACAGACAGACAGACAGACAGACAGACAGACAGACAGACAGACAGACAGACAGACAGACAGACAGACAGACAGACAGACAGACAGACAGACAGACAGACAGACAGACAGACAGACAGACAGACAGACAGACAGACAGCGGAGTCTTAGTAATAGGGTCCCGTTTTTACCCTTTGGGTACGGAACCCTAAAAACAGTTGTAATGGTAACTTAATGATGGCAAACGGAAATAAGTCTAGACTTTCGGGAAATCGGTTTTGGGTACAAATCGAATTCGCATGAAAAGTCTATTTTTTCGTTAGCTCGGCCGCAGAGCTTGCTCGTTTAGGTACTTGGCCCTCGTACGTAATTGGCTACGACTGACTTATGTATATGAAAATATTAAGTGACCTCCCTCCCTCCCCCTTTGTCAACCTCCCTGGCGCAGTGGATTATAAGCGTTAGGTATATGGCTTGACCCCTGGGAGGATCAATTTGGGAATTATTTAAACTTTTAATTTTCTCTGGTCTGATCTGGTACCGGCAAAGACGTACCGCGAAGCTCTCCGGTACGATGAAACCGATTAGGAGCATGGGTTCAATACGTGAGATTGCCGTCAAGGGCTAATTTGTGGAGGATAAAAAACCTGCCTGACCCAAGGTCAAATAATAGAGTTGATATTGGCTGTATAGAACTAAAAGATCCTTCATTTCTAAAATTCTTAAGCGATAGTAGAAAGCGAAGTAAAGCGATTATGTTCTTTGAGCATACCTATGGAAAACAAGAAAGTTTCCAATAATAGCACATTTTATAAGACCGGTGTACTAAATTATACCATGTAGGTATCATTGGATTGGTGTAACCAAACCCACTGGAAATACTAGTATCTGCTGGTATCAGTGGTTAAACAATTTAAATGCTATTTATTTTTAATTTACTGTCCCCATTTTCAATAATCCAGGAAACGAAAGCATGCCCGGAATTTCGGCTTGCATTTCCCACTTAACTCGAAAAACGTAGGTATTGTAAATGAACTCTTGTGCTAATAAATATCCCCCTTAACCCTTCAGATCCACCCCCTACCATCGACTTTCGCACTTTCGACAGTGATTAGGATCGGTGTATGGCGTGAACACCCACGTCACAACAGACAGCCTGTCATAGAAGGTGTTATACCGACCCGTAATGAGTTCGTTACAAGACGTCTGAAATTCAACTTTGGTTTCCTCAGATATTATTGGACAAAATTAAATGGCTCGGGTCAATTATTATTACCTGGATGGGAGCTATAACTTGATGTCCAAGTCTAGAGGGACTCAAGAGAAGAGAACTGGTTGGTCAAAAAATTGTAGTAGGTAGGTATTCTTTGTTCTGGCTACTTGTGACCAAGTAAAAATAATCGTTTGCAGATATGATTTGTGCATTCAGAATAACAGATTTATGACAAAAAGATCCATAATTTAATTTGATTTCATACGTAAATCTTTAACTAAATTTAAACGTAAACACCATGAAATTGAATGAGCGAGCAAATCAGCTTTATCTGTTCTTGCTCTAAAAGAGCAAGTTAAGTCAAAAAAATAAAACAAATTCTTTTCATTCGATGACAAGGGCTTTTCCTTGATAGTTCCGCTAGGGTAACTAGCCATGGCCGAAATACTTCACCAAACCAGACCATGGTCATTCTAGAAATTAAAATTTTTTAAAGTCACCGTACTGAAGTCGAACCTGAAATCCCAGTAATAAGACCAACAGAGGAGGTAAGATAGGTCTTATAAAAGAGTCTATGATAGAACACTTTGGAATTCTCCATTCCTGAGGAAACGTGCATTGATACTGTCATTATTTTCACATTGTTTCAACATAAAAGAATTTTGTTGACTAAATTTGAATGCCAAATGTATTGTATTGTATCCACGCTCTTTGTCGCCGATAATAAAATGTAAAGTGTCGCCTGCGGAACGTCTAAAGAGCAAACACAGGTAAATGCTGCAATATTGTGAGTTGAATATAGAAACATCGTGAGGAAACTTGCGTGCCTGTACTGTTGTGCTTCATAGCGTGTGGTGAAGTCTGGCCAATCTACATTTGGCTACGTGGACTATGGCCAAACTCTGAGATGAGACCCGTACTCAGTAGTGAGCGGGCAATGCATTGAAATTGGGTATTTGACATCTAGTCAAATCAGCAACTTTTTTTCAAACGTTAAAACGCGTGCTTAGTATGAGATTTTGTATGTAATATTGCATAGTGACGCAAAGTTCGACGCACTTTTTTACTTTAATCGATAGTTTAGTCTCCTGTTAGTTTTCAATACAAAACTAACAGGAGACGTATATATTACGACTTTTGGGAGATCCTCTATTTAATAATCACAAAAAAATGATTTATTTGTTTGTTTTATTTATAGTTGTCATGATGAACATTAGCATGAATTAGTATGAAGGTTGATGTTGATTAACCTACAACAGGTGTTGGCGTGTTGACGTCAAACTCGTCACAGCCATACCGATTTGAAGTAAACCAGCTTCATAAAATATAAACCATTTTCCAGAAAAATCGAGTGCACTGTGTCGAAGTTCCTCTTTGAACATCTCAAATGCAATACTGGCTTATTTTGCATTCAAAGCTCTGGGAGATGTTTGAAAGGACAAGGGAATTATTTTGAACAATCTCTTGTATACAATATACGGATGGAGCACATACATTTCTGCTCTGCGAAATTTCGCTGCAGCTGTTTGCCAAAACTTTACCAAAGAGACAAACCACTTGAGATGTTTAAGGAGTTTATTAGACGATGGGTTTGGCATAAGTTAATTCCGTTAATTAATAATCGTAGAGTGATGACTTGAGTGCCAGATGGAG
The DNA here is from genome assembly GCA_917051295.2 of Erebia ligea. NCBI lineage: Eukaryota > Metazoa > Arthropoda > Insecta > Lepidoptera > Nymphalidae > Erebia > Erebia ligea. The sequence continues at coordinate 7,502,586 of OU785233.1, read as the reverse complement.
CAGAGAAATATCCAGATATACTGAAAAACGTGACTCTTGCAACGTCCATCCGTCCGTCTCTTCGCTTTTAAGGCCCATCTGTTAAACCGATTTTAACGAATTTTGGTGCGAAAACGGTTGCATTCCGGGGAAGGATAAAGGAACTTTTTATCCGAAAAATTAAAAAAATTGGGAATCGAAAATCTTAATCCACGCGCACGGCATCATCTAATTAGTTAAGCTATAATAATCAAATATATAAGTAATCTGTGGTATTAGTAAGTACTTACCAATGCACTTACTAAGTTACCATAGACTTGGAATATTTATTACCATGAAAGTTACCAATAAATAAGTAAATTACAATAGATAAATAAAAAATTGAGTTAAACCTAAATAATTGTAACAAATAAAACCGGAAAAGGTTAAATAATAAAAAAGTAAGTTACTTTTTGCGGACAACAATGTTCTTTTATATATAAACTAGGGTTTTTGTAGTATAAATGGATTACACAACGAAAATAATGTTCGTTACCTAAATTTTGGAAAAGGACATAAAATTCCGATAGATTTTTGATCAAACGAAATCGTTGTTTGAGGTTTAAGCGGTAAAGTGGAACGCGTAAAAAAGTGTGAAATAAAAAGTAGCAATTATCGTTTCAAACCACAAAGCCACTGAATGAGTTAAAATTAATTGGAGCGAAGTGACATGATGGAAATTTTGTGTTTCATGCCAAATATATTTAAATTTTTAAATTATCATAACGTTCATTATACGAATATCAGACACAAAAAAAAGGGCAGTAAACGCTGATTTTCTAAATATCTACCCGCTGAATGACGTATTCGTCTGAAATTGACTAGTTTCGGGTGGCTCAGTAGGCATTGAAACTCGCACTTTCAATGCAGGTTATATCACAGAATAGGTAATAGTAGGTTATATGAAAAAATAATTTCATACTGACGATGGCGATGCACGTATCGAAAAGCTGATAACACTCTAGCTCGCAAAATTTCTGTAAATAGATCACTATGTTACGGTTAAATTATAATATAAATATTTTTGTTTTATTTAAAAATCATTAAATTTGAAATTGACTTGCTTTATTATTTCTCCACGTTTGCGAAATGGTGGTACTGTAATGTTACCTATATGTTGTTCCGTACCAGTTTACCTATCTAGTTTAACGTTTTATTTGAAAAACTAGCTGATGCCCGCGACTTTGTCCGCGTGGTTTAAGTTTTTTTGATTCCCTCGGGAGCTCCTTAATTTTCTGGGATAAAAAGTAGCCTATGTCACTCTCCAGGTCCTCAACTATACCCATGCCAAAAATCACGTCGATCAGTAGCTCCGTTGCGTCGTGATTGAAGGACAAACCAACAAACCAATAAACCAAGAAGCAAACACATACTAATAATATTATAAATACGCATTTATAATTGATGATTAAACGAACTTACCTGTAAGTGAAGTTCTATCCCAATTATATGAGTACGTTTCATTCTTCAGATATAATCCACAACGTAGTCCTTTTATTGAAGGTACTGCAACTCGCACTTATTTTAATGGTAGGGTAGATCCAAAACTCTCCAGTATCCGATGCTCCGGCCGCGTACAACGCATTCCTCATTCTTTAGAGTCGGTACTCTGTACCTATTACCAAATTTTCTGAAATGGGCTATGGGATGGGAGGGACCTTATAATATCTTCGAATGAAACGTACTCATATAATTGGGATAGAACTTCACTTACAGGTAAGTTCGTTTAATCATCAATTATATTTCGTACGTTTCATTTTTCAGATATAATCCACAACGTAGATGTTTAGAGATGAAAATTTGTAATTAGGGATATTAATTGAATAGTATTATAACAATTACTTAGTGTTCTAATATAAAAACTAGGAATCATTTCGTAACTTGGATTAATAAACATATTATTAATTATTTGTTAACCCTCATTGAAAACTACAATCATTTTGATAATTATTATTTATAATAATATATTATTATAATATGGATGTAATGAAAATCAAGTATAATTTGGATACTTTTCATTACACTCTGGTTATGCAAAACAATCGTTCCTCGTTCGCTTAGGAAGGTTATAAAATTTAGCCAGTGACCAACCAACGGTCTTCTTGATGACGTCAAGCGAGCGGCAAGACGCACAGCTCGTGTAGGTACCGTGTTGGTGGCGACGTGTCGGGTGCACGCGCCGAACTTAGACACATCCACGCCGCTATGTGGGCTGTGGCAGCACCTATCGGCTGATGGTTTGTGTGCAGGTTTATTAGATTTATACGCTATCAGGAGGTCTTAAACGAATTTGGCAGATCATGATGTTGCTATACATTTTACATTAGGTACTATTTACACTATCGTTGAACTGTATCATGTTGACTGGTACCTACACTCTGCAGATGCTTTAATGATATCGAAGAATAAAATACTGTTTCCGTTTGTATATTAATATTTCGACAGGTATTAATATTTCTGTACATAAGACTAACAAAATAAAACTTTTCTGAAATTCTTTTGTAAAGATAATTAACTCTGTAATCCGAGCATTGAGCGATGTGTTGTATAACACAGCTGAGAATCCTG